>JADMNL010000031.1:140015000-142415000 GCA_016271365.2 Neoceratodus forsteri | reverse complement strand
CACATGTCATTAGCCCTGATAAAGTTATCCGATTCTCACAAAGATTATTTATCATGCTGTTGCTGTATGTAATTACGGGCTTTTTTTCACACAGTTCTGTAAAACATGTTAGTAAGGGTTAACATTCTGTCCTTTTTCCAAGAAATAAATCAAATTAGTCATTACAGCTTGAAACCTGAAAAGCTGTCACTACAAAAGGCCCAGGAGGAATAAGCCTACACGACAGCTCTCCGCGTGAGGAGCAGCCAGTAATATGCCCCATGCTTCCCTTCTGAAGCAGCTTAATCTTGGAGTGAAGTTACCGTGTTACTCTGAGAAATTTTACTTTTAGGAATTTATTTAGAAGTTTTTGAACTGCCAGTCATGTCACCAGTGCCCACATTTCATCACCAAGTGATGATTACAGTATAAAAACATGATCGGAAAGCTGCCGTCCATTCACTATAATGGAGCGCATCCCCTTGTTCTCCCTAGGATCTCATCATAAGTTTGTTGTGTGCGGGGGCAGAGCACGGGTGGCTCTTTGCTCCAGGAAGTCCTTGGAACCAGGTGCTGGTGATTTTACGAGTAGTCATGCGTCTAAACTAACAGGACATTTGAAGTGCACTATGGATAAAAACCTTTTCGCAGAAGTAAGGCACATCTAGATGAGGTGCATATCTTACTTCAGTTACCTTGGTGAATCGCTTTAAGATTTGGACAGTCCAGGATAGCCTTGTTTAGGTGGTGCACCTTGTTGGCAACAGGGTTGGGGGGGGGGCTTATAGCTGCAGAGCTGAATAGTTACATGGATAAGATTTTGGATGAAAGTTTCTTTTTTTCTTCCTTTTTTTCCTCCCCATCAGCCAGAGGCAGTCCTTCTTGGAGCCCCAGGCAGCCCCAGTCTCATCACCTCCCATCATTTCCCGGGACTTACCTGTCTCCTGGAGTGGAGCCCCTCCTCACGGTGGAGGTCCTTGGGCTTGACCAGGTCCCTTGGAAAGGCTGCTTGTGGTAATCCTTGAATGAGCCTAGGTCAACAGGGCACAGGGTCTGGGGGCTGCCTAGAGCCATCATGGAGGAAAGCTGTGTTCTTTTCCATTTTTCTCCCTTCCCCCGAGATGCTGGCTGATGGGTGTGCTCATTCAAGGCATGTGCATCCATCCAGCTGTCCCCAGCCCCAGCACTGCACTCTATAGATACACAGATACATAGACAGTGTCAGCAGATAAGGGCCTATGGCCCACCCAGTCTGCCCATTTGAGCTTGTAAGTTCAGTTTATGTTTTCCTAGAAGTCTGTTGCCCCTTACCCCTGACCTCCAGAATTCCTTTATGTCTATCCCATGTATTCTTAAATCCCGTGATTGTTTCAGCCCCCACCACTTCCTCTGGCAGGGTGTTCCACTTGTCCACCACCCATTCTGTGAAGAAATTCTTCCTCATGTTTCCTCTGAATTGTCCTCCCTCCAACTTCATCCCATGTCCTCTAGTCCTGGAAGATCTTTTCGCTTAAAAGATGTATTCCTGCACCTTGTTCCTCCCTGTGAGATACTTGTATGTCTCTATCATATCCCCTCTCTCCTTCTCTCCTCCAGGAGTACATGTTCAGTTCCTTCAACCTGTCTTCATAGGACTTGTGATGCAATCCATGTACCATCTTTGTTGCCCTCCTCTGAACCTTCTCTCCCTGTCTATGTCCTTACGCAGGTATGGTCTCCCAGAACTGTACACCTGTACTCCAGGTGGGGCCTCACTAGTGTCTTGTACAGCGGAATTATGACCTCCCTTTCCTGCTGGTGATGCCCTGCCTATACATCCCAGCATCCTATTTGCTTTACCTGCTGCCTTGTCACACTGTTTCCCTACCTTGAGGTCATCAGAGATGATAACCCCAAGATCCCTTTCCTGCTTGGTGCATGCTATATCCTCACCCACCAACTGATATATTGTGCCAGGTTTTGTGCCCCATATGTATTATCTTGCACTTCTTTGCATTGAATTTCAACTGCCAAACCCTGACCATTCTTCAAGTTTCTGCAGGTCCTTCTCATTCTGTCTACACCCTCTGGTGTGTCTACTCTGTTACAGAGCTTTGTGTCATCAGTGAACAGTGAAATTCTGCCTTCTAGGTCCTGTGCAATGTCACTGATGAAGATGTTAATAGGACGGTCCCAGCACTGATCCTGTAATACCACTGGTCACTCTTCCCTCTGTGGGTGACATTTCCACCACCCTCTGTGTCCTGCCACCCAGCCAGTTACCTAACCACCACACTACTGTCCTGCCCACACCCATATTCCCCCAGTTTGTGTAATAGTCTTCTATGTGGCACAGTGTCAAAGGCCTTGCTGAAGTCCAGATAGGCCATGTCCACTTCCCTCACCTGATCCACCTTCCTAGTCACCCAGTCAAAAAACTCAACGAGGTTGGTCTGACATGACCTCCCCCTGGTGAAACCATGCTGCCTTGGGTCCTGTAGTCCATTGACAACCAGATGTTCCACCAATCTCTCCTTCAGTAGTGCTTCATGATCTTCCCCACTACCGAGGTGAGGCTGACTGGTCTGTAGTTCCCTGCTTCCTCTTTGTTCCCACTTTTGTATAAGGGACTACATCTGCTGTCCTCCAGTCTTTGGGTACCTCCCTGTTTCCAGTGATTGGCTAAACAGGATAGCCAGAGGTTCAGCCACCACCTCTCTTAGTTCTTTAAGAACCTGAGGTGCACCCATCTGGCCCCATTGCTTTATCAACTCTTATTACTTCCAGTTCCTTCAGGACCCTTTCTAGTGTAAAGGGACTTATGTCCATTCTGCACCATTCTCACCTTGTACTCCTTCAGACCCATTACCCTCCTCTTCCTCAGTAAAGACTGAGCAGAAATACCTGTTCAATATGTCAGCTTTACTGTTGTCATCCTCTCGCAGCCTCCATCCTCCCCTTCAGTCTCACTATCCCTCCCTTTGTCTTTCTTTTTTCACTTATGTACCTGTAAAAGGTTTTGTCCCCTCTACCCACTGATTTTGCAATGTGTTCTTCTGTCTGAGCTTTGGCTTCCCTTACTGACCTCCCTACCTCCCTGCCTCCCTTTGCTTCTCCTGGTACTTCTCCCTATCCCCTTCTGCCTGTGTCTTTTTGTATTGCCTGAATGCAGTCTTTTTGGCTTCCACTTTCTTTGCTACCTCTTTGGAAAACCATAATGGTCTCCTCTTCCTTTTCCTTTTGCTAACCTGCTTAATGCATAATTCTGTTGTTCTTGTAATCCCCATTTTAAATACTGCCCACTGTTCCTCAACCCCTGATTCCTGTCCCATTCCCTTTAATGCCTCTTTCAAGTATCTCCCATTTTCCCAAAGTCTGCCCCCTAAAATCCAGAATCGTATTTTTGTGGTTTGGTTCTGCTCTTTCTGTGATTTCAAACCACAATGACTGGTGGTCACTGTTCCCCAGGTGCTCCCCACTGTTATCCCCATCACACTGTCCCTGTTTGTGAGCACAAGGTCCAGTATTGCCTTCTGCTGAGTTGGTTCCATGACCAGTTGCTTGAGAGAGGCACCCTGAAGAGTCCAGGATAAATCTGCTCCTAGTTGATGCTGCTGCTGGGATGCTCCAGTCCACGTCTGGAATATTGAAGTCTCCAACCAGTACTATCTCACCCTTGTCTGCCATCCTTTGGATGGCTAGCATCAACTCCTATCTGTTTCTTCCTCCTGGGCTGGTGGTCTATAGACCACCACCTGTGCAGATAGCTGGCCCATTTTCCTTTCAACAACCACAGTATCTCTCCCCATTTGTTCCTCCTGGATCTCTGTGGCCTTATGTCATTTTTCACATACAATTGCCACTCCTCCTCCTTCCTGCCTGCTCTGTCTCTCTCTGAATATGTTGTAGCCAGGTATGGCCATCTCCCAGTCGTGGTTATCATTACACAGGTTTAGTGATGGCCACAATGTCCAGTCTGACTGTACCATGACAGCCTCCAGATCTTCCATCTTGTTGCTAAGGCTCTGGCATTTGCACACATGGCTTTCATGATTTGACCTCCTAGACTGTTCCACTGTTCTACTCTAGCCCTTCCTTGGTTGTCCTTTATCACTGGTTCTCCTTGCTGTCTGCCCTTCTTCTGAATTTTGCCCTTTCTGCCTATCCACCTCTTGGGCACTAATCTCCATCTTTTGCACTGCTTTGCAGAGATAGCCCTCCTCTGGTTCACTGGTTCCACTGCTAGCTGTGGGGGTGAGCAAGTAGTACCCTCCTTGCTGGCCTGCCACCTCCCTTTGCTAGTTTAAATGCTTGTCAATGTAGCATTTAAACTTATCATTAGTGCTTAGATTCCCCTCAGGATGGATGCAGGCCATCAGGGCTTGAACAAACCTCCATCCTTCCAGGTGGGTCCCCAGTCACCAATGAATCAAACCCTTCCCTCACAGCACCAGTTCTTCAACCATGAGTTAAAGTTCCTGGTGCATGCCTTCTGTGCTCTCCTTGCCTTTCATGGGTAGTACTTCTGAGAAAGTGACAGAAGTAGCTACTTGCTTGAGACCCTCCCAATTTCCTAAACTCTTCCTGAACTTCCTTTGGCTCCCATTTGCCAGGTCATTAGTACCTAGGTGGATAATGACATCCAGCTCACCCTCCCGTCTTGCCTTCCAGTAATCCCAGGATCTTCCTTCCATCCCTCCATGCCGTGGCACCTGGTGAGCACCTCCTCCCTGTCCTCCCCTCCTGTGTTCCTAGCTGGATCCCTCTTATGATGGAGTCCCCACCAGGATTCACTTCCTCCTCCTCTGGGGTCCACTGCTTTCCTGCTGAGGACACCTCCTGGCTAACCTCCACATCCTTTCCTTCCACTTCTCTGGGTACCTCTATTTGGTTGTCTCGTTTGCCAGTGTGGCATATGAGTTCTTAGTGGAATAGGATCTGGGATGTGCCTCTGCCTCTAACGCTCTAACCCTCCTGAGCCCACTGTCATCCAAGTGCTCCTCATTCATGGCATCCTTTGAGGCAGTTGCATTGGACTGGTGGTCTCTGGATAGGGGTGATGGTACTCCTGACCCAGTTTACTTCCGCTCTGAGTCTGGCTACCTCATCCCACAGTCCAGAGATGCATGCAGACAGGGCAGCACCTCAGTGTCCAGAAGGTCTGCCTGAATATGGCTGCCCACAGCCACTGCATTGCACCACTCCCACATACTACTGCAATTCCACTACTTGTCTGCTACTGAAGCTCTCCTAGTTCCCTTTTTATTAATTTACTGTCCTAAAAATCCTGCCACTGATCCTCAGATAATTTTCTTTAAAAAAAAAAAAAAGAAACCAATAAATAAATAAATGAGTAAAAACATTTGTGCTGAGGGTGGGCTTCTTCCCCCTATGCCCCCCCCCCACTTCACACCCCTTACTATACCGTGTTTAGCTCCTGTCAATCAGATTTAACAGGGCATATAATTAAGAGTTGGGGAAAGGGGGGTGCGAAAATTTGCAGCAATTAAAGACAGCACAGAATTACACCACCACTATGTTTTAAATTTTCAACAGCCCAAAAACAATTATAAGTAAAGACAACAAAGAAAGTACAGTGTCACTAAAAGCCCACAATCTAAGTTTAAAAGAAAAATAGCAATTACCAGTTACTCTAAAGCACTGAATTGAATATGTTTCCTTCCTTCCCCTTCTGGCTTCTTCTGAGAAAATAAAACTCTACTTGCTACCTCAACTCTGACTAAGCCCCACCTCCAGTTATCACGTAGCTGAGGTCAGAGGCCAGACAATTAACACCCTTCACCCAACTACAGGGCAATCAGACAAGCCAAGATAAAATTTGCATCAATTATAGACAGCACAGAATTACACCACCACTATGTTTTAAATTTTCAAAAGCCCAAAAATGATTATAAGTAAAGACAACAAAGAAAGTACAGTGTCACTAAAAGCCCACAATCTAAGTTTAAAAGAAAAATAGCAATTACCAGTTACTCTAAAGCACTGAATTGAATATGTTTCCTTCCTTCCCCTTCTGGCTTCTTCTGCATCGCCACCTGTGGTCACAAAGGTTGTACTTATGCAGCGTCAGTATTCCCCTCCCTCCCTGGAGGAGGAGAGCAGGAGAGCATTCTATGGGACGCTCTGTCCTCATCCCCGCTGACCCTCCAATGATCCAGGCTCGTTCCCGAACCTGTGTCGCCAGCTTCACAAGTGGTAGCACTACTGCCGCATCAGTGGGCCAGTTAGGTACAAGATTACATTCACAATAAACATACAGTTACATAATTTACAACATTTAGAATTTCAACATACTCTCCCAGGCAAAATGATGTTCATCCACTCATAAACTTTGATGATTCTTCATGACCAGTTTATGAGCCTCCATCAAAGTTCACCAACTGTTCTTCAACTCAGTTCATGTTCTCTTCATCAGCACAAAGTTCATGAAGTTGCTGAGCCATTAAAGGACTATAATGAACTGAGACAAAAATCAATTGGCTTAACGAATTTGCATATCAGAATATACTATTTCCTGCTATAAGAGTTATAAGGCATCACAAAATCAGAACTTTTCACTTTAGGAGTAGAAAAGTTACTGTTTCTGAAATGCATGGTAAGAAAATTCATTTATTAGAAAATGTTGATTTTGTTAAAAGAATTTTGTTGCATGGTTAATTGCTTAGGTTGTGTGATGAAACAACTAAGGGTTGAATGACTCTACCTCTAGCTTGTACAGATGGCTAAAAATCTTTTGAGAATAGGGCTAAAATAGTGTTTCACAATGAAGTTATATGAAGACAATAAAAACAGGGTATTTCTGGCCACCACCAATATCAATGGACTTAGTCCATAAAGGTTCAGTGGAGGAGTTTCATAAACTTTCACATACCCTTAATAAGTGAACCTTTATGTTCGCATGAATGTTCGTGAACAGAGAAGTTCCAGTTAATGTTCACGCACAATTCCCAAATATCCATGAACAATCTGATGTACACTTGTTGAACTTGCAGGGGCTGAATTCATGAACTGTTCATGAGTAACTCATGAGCATTCGTGAATGGTTCATGATTGTTTCAACTGGGTGGATACGGTTACAATAAGCTCAAAGTTTCAGTATTGATTGTATTCATCAGTAGTGGTTGATATCAACCACTGATTCATTTTAGGTGCTGACTCAGTGGCACGGCTGCAGTGTATTGTACAGTTACCTCATTTTGTTGATACAAGGGCCACTATTTTGCCACAGTTGCACACAAAGTTAAAACGTGGTTACACTACCATTTAGATTTATTTATTTCAAAAGTTTCACCAGGAAAGACATACTGAGCTGAGTACAGCTCATCTCCATGTGTGTCCTGGGGGAAGGGGGAAGAGGACACAAGTAGGTGAACCAAAAACAATTAATAAGGTGGTACAGGTACAAATGAAAACAAGTATAACAAGCAGTAACGATTAGGCGACTACCCAAGCTAAACATGGAAGCAGCAGTGGAAACAAGACAACACAAGTTTAAATTAGCCACTCCTGCTATAGCAGTGACTCCTTAGATCTGAAACTACTCTGGCTCACCTTGCAGGAAGTACTCAACCTCCCTCACACATATTCTAAATTGCTCCTTGTGCCAGGGTAAATTCCCTTCCCGATGGAAATCTGCTTCCATTACTACGGTATTTAAAACTGGGGACCGTACCAGCACCAACAACTACTGCCCCATCTCCATCCTGCCCCCCCTCTCCAAGGCCCTAGAGTGGATTGTCTCAGATCAGCTCACCGACCACCTCAACAAATACAACCTCCTCTGCAAATAGCAACATGGCTTCTGCAAGGGGCACAGTACCACTACTGCCCTCTGGAGTTCACTGCCAGCATTCACTCTGCCTTAAACAGGAGCCATATCACTGGTGCCGTCTTCATAGACCTCGTTAAGGCGTTTAACACCGTCAACCACTCTCTCTTACTAATCACACTTTCTAACTTCGGCTTCTCCCAGGACGCCCTCTGCTGGTTCACTGACTATCTCTCTAACAGATTCTAACAGGTCAAGATAGGTAACACCTTATCCGGTAGACTGCCCATTCTCTGCGGTGTCCCACAGGGGTCTATTCTTGGACCACTGTTGTTCAGCCTCTTCCTTAACTCCCTCCCTATGTCCTGCACAGAAAACCTGCTACTTTACGCGGACGATGGTGTCCTATACTCCTCCAATTCTGACCCCATTCAACTCCAACACTCCCTTCAAACCTCCTTTAAGGATGCTGAAAACTGGTTCTCCTCACAGTGCCTCACACTGAACTATAAAAAGATGAAAGTTATGATTTTCTTCCACCCACAGAACTCCCAGAGAGAACACTGGCCCCCTCTACTAACTGTCAGTGATTCCCCTCTCAAACTAGTGTACTCCTTTAAATACCTGGGCATTACCTTAGACCCAGCGCTGAGCTTCCACCAGCATATACACCTTCTATCCACCACCCTCAACATCCATCTTGGGATACTGCATCGCTTCAAACACTGCCTCACTCAAGATGCCCTTAGGCTCCGCTGTCTCCTCTTGAGTACTCTCCCCTACTTGACTCGACTTACTTATATGGTGCTGCAAGCACTTCAGCCTTTATCCAGAATATGCCTTGCTCTTAATAAAGCATGTCACCTACCTTGCCAGACCATCTCACCCACACTTGGTCGCTATACACTGAATACACAGCTGACTCAACCTAGAAAACAGAATCGGGTACCACGCCTGTCTCATGGCAAAAAAGGTTACCCTTGGCCTCGCCCCTCTAATCTGCTCAGCCCCAGCACTCAAGCCTCTATTAAGCAGCTCCTCACAGTGCCCCACAGCCATACCTCCCAATTCCAAAGGTTCTTTATCTATAGAGCCCCCTCCTGGATGAATGGCCTACCCACCTCCCTTACTAATGAAAACCGTATCAGCGCCTTCAAAACTCAGCTTAAGAAACACCTCCAGTCCTCTAATAACTGTGACTGCCACTGATTACCTTCCCCTCTCTGACTAAGGCCCCTGGCCGGATTACGTCCACCCCTGTTGAGCCTAGCCTAGATCCATCAGGCTCGGCTGGCCCTGTAGAGTAGTGTCAACGTATTATTTAAGAACTGTGCTTATTATTCCTAGTATCAAACTGTTAGTCTTATCCCTGCTGTATGTCTATGCTTACCTGTACCCTGTGTAGACGAATTACCATGTATTGTCTGTTTTGTATCTGATTTCTGTGATGTGGAACCTTTGTAAAGGAGTCTCTGACTCAAAGGTACTTTTCCGAAACCTCAATAAATAAAATAAAGTGCATTGTGCGATTAGTACTGGGAAGGGTGGTTGTGCTTTAATTAGGAGATATGGGAGAAGCAAGGAGGGATGAGGGGGGAGCAAGTGAATAAAAGAGAGAGTGGGTGTGAATAAGTAGGTGCGATGAGGGGAGAATGGGGGAGGTAAGGCATGAGGGAGAGGAAGAGGGAAGTAGGTGGGTAGAGGTGTGCAGAGGAGGTGGGGTGGGGATCAGGTGCAGTTACAGGAGGTTTTTGAACAATGGCTCTGCAGGCCAGTAAGCGGATGCAGCCATGGTTTTGGTACAGCACACCCAGTGTGGGGTGCAATTTTTTGTGAATGGCATCTACATGTTCAGAAAAGTTGAGGTGCCTGTCAAGCCAGATCCCGAGGTACTTAAATGAGGGCACATCCTTAATAGTGTGCCCATCAAGGGTGTGTAAAGAGGGGAGAGCAGCAAGCCTAGTGAGTTTTTGTTATGTGCCAAAGGTCATGGAGGCCATTTTCTTGATGTTAAGGGCCAGCTGATTAGAGTGGAACCAGAGCTGAACATTATCAAAGTCCAGCTGGAGTCTGGCCATCATATCTGTGGGGGAGGTGCAGGAGGCAAATAGAACTGTATTGTCATTCTACATGTGAATGGACACAGAGATGCAGGCAGCAGGGAGGTTATTTAGGAAGACCAAAAAGAGTATTGGCCTGAGGATGGAACCTTGGGGACACTGGTGCAGGTTGATGTGTGTGTGTGGGGGAAGGGGACTGGGAGTTGCCTATTCTAACTGACTGTGTCCTACCCTCAAGGCAGGAGCAGAGCCAATTAGTGGCAGAGATGGAAAGCCCTGCTGCTGTAAGCTTGGGGAGGAGAAGGGCGTGGTCTACAGTGTGGAAGGCCTTAGCCGGGTCAGCAAAGATGGCTGAGGTGATATGGCCCTGATCCATGCCTGATAGAATGGGGTTGGTGAGGCAGAGGTGGGAGGATGAGATGGAGTGGGATTTTTGGAACTCAGACTGAAAAGGGGTGAAGAAGGAGGAAAAGTCAAGGAAGGGGAGAGTTGAGATAGCACCAAAAGCTCTTGAAGTTTGGCAAAGGTGGGGAGTAAGGAGATAGGGCAGTAGTTGCCTGGACTGGAGGAATTGCCACCTTTGGGGAGTGGTATAACTGTGGCATGTTTCCAGGTTTTGGGGACAGAGGCAAGGGCGAAGGATAGGTTTAGAAAGGAGGATATAGGGAGGGCGATAGTGGGGCAGAGAGATGGAGGAGTTTAGGGTTGAGTCCATCAGGGTTCTTGCTGTTGTGAGGGTTGAGGACTAGTAAAGCCTTGAGGGTGTCAGCAGATGAGATAGAAGAGAAGGAGAATGAGGTGTCGGGGGGAGGTGGGAGGAGAGGGAGGGGACAGGGACAGGGCAAAGGAGGAGAGAAGGGAGGAGGTGCATGTGGTGAAGAAAGTATTGAACTCAGTGGCCACTGAGAGGGGATCAGAAATGGTGGCATCTCTTGCCTTGAGGACTGGGACGGTGGACTGGGCTGAGGGGGAGAATAAGGCATGGATGACCTTCCAGAACTTGGAAGGGTGGTCAATGTTGTTCTGAAAGGTAGAGGAAAAGTACTCAGCTTTGGCAAGCCTAGTGGCTCTGGTGCAGGCATTACGAAGGGCTTGGTATTTGAGTAAGTCCACAGGGAAGCCTGAGGACTTGTGAGCCTTCCATGCAAGATCCTGTGCATGCAGGCAGGCAGGCCAGCAGTTTGGCTGAGATCCAGGGGAGGTGGGAGCCTTGGATGATCTAGTAGTATCCTAACTTCAGACTCAGATGCACAAAAATGTGCTAGAAACATTTTTATTTATTTATTTAAGATTTGGTAACCAGGAAAGGCACACTGAGTCGAGGCTCATTTCCAGGTGCAACCCAGAAGACAGGGAAGTGGAGTAGACAGAGGGTCGTGAAATTGCAAAACAAACAAAAATACAAATGCTACAATAAACAAGTCACATCCACAAGTACAAGCTGTGGCAAGTCAAATTAATTACGTGGTACAAACATGGAACAAAATGTGCAAAAGGTGTAGCAAGTGCGCACTGCCCTAGAGTAGGAAGGTTTAGTTGGCAGAGGTAGGAGAAGAATGTTGGGTGGGGTCATGAGGGGGAGTGATAGGTACAAGGGGGAACAGGAGTAAGCCTTTGCTGGTGTCCGAAGGCAAAGAGAGAGGGGGAGAGACAGAAGGAACATGGTGGATTTCTTTGAAAATCCTGCCCCTGCCAGCCTGGTGACACAGCCGTTGTGCAGTTGCATGTTACGCTGGTGACCCTAGTTCAGGAACGTACTCGGGTCACTCAGAGGTAAATTGGGGAAAGACGTGTCGAGTGCCCCAAGGACAGGTCTCCTCCCATGGGAAGGGGTGGAATGCTAGGCCTGCTACTGCACTGCCAACTAGTGAAGGCCAGGTGGCAGCACATTGGGGACAACTAGACAGAGAGAGGGTCAGCTACCAGGCAGACATGCATGCGAGTCATCATTTCATGCCAGCACCCTCATTAAGAAAGGCAGGAACTGAAGGAAAAAAGTTGCACCTACAAGCTCATGCACGACCGACACAGCAGGCCACCCACCACTATTATGTCCTGAGTAAGCGGTGGATAACTGGTAAGTTCATGAAAAGGTTAGCAGGGGTCAAATTTAAATTTTGCAGCCATTAGCCAGCAGGGCTAATGACTAGGAAAGTCCACTAGCCCCACAGACTTTTACACTGGCCCACCTGGTATGCTTATTAAAATCTTCTCCAGTAGAAGCCCGCAGGGCTAGCTAAAGGAAAATCTTACTAGCCCAATGCAAAATCTACGAACATTTCAATAGTGGGCTGGTGCCAGTTTCAATCTCTGGGTTAGTGATGGGGCTGGTGTTGCCACTGGGCAAGCCGAGGATGAGAAAAAGCTTGATTAAAAATGAAATCCTGCCCCATGTTTTCTTTTTCTGCTCCCCACCCTTCCAAAGGTGGTTGGGCTGGAATTTACAAACTAGCAGTGTTCACTTCTGAACAATAACCACAAGCTCCATGGGGCCCCTCATATTTGCACCACTAGCTACTGTATCGCACAATTATATTCATTAATGGAGAACATGCCACCAGAATCTGTGAAACTGCATTAAGCTATTCGGGTGTGAATTTTTGATTTTTGTTACACTGACACTAATTAGGGGAAATGTTGACTCATTATAGCAGTCGCTAGTTCCTGTGTTTTCTGTCACAATCCTCAAGTCATTAAGTATTTCAAGTTGTTTGGTAATTCGACATGGTCTGATATATTGGTTTCTCCGTTCTGCAGGGCTTTCATGTCATACTGTCAGGTACCGTGACAGTTTGATGTCATACAATATATCATCCATTATTTATACCAAGTGGGGGGCATTCATCCACTATTATAAATTAAATCCCTATTTGAGAAACAATTAATATAACAGCTGCATACCGCCATACTCATATATAAATGTCTGAGTGTAAAGGCAGTCAAGAAATCATAATTTATAATATGCAATAAATTATTGCAGCAAATGATGCCTCTCAGCAAATATTAAATAAAACGCCTGCAATATTTCAACACAGTCCAATTAAGACTACAGGATAGTTCCATGAAACTGCTGGAGTTTTCTACATCTGCTACTTAGTCCTTACCAAAAGGTGTCAACCACTGCTGGTAATATCGCTATCTGTTTCCATGGAAATGGTTACGATGTTACAAGCAGAGGATTATGAAGTCTGGCGAAGAAATAGTGTGACGCAGGCTTGTCCTGAAGGGTTCTAAACAAGTCCCTCTCGGTAGTCGTGGAACCATCTGTAGGAAGTTTCATGCTTGAGCAGCATGATGTCAAACTGTCTGGCGAACATAAGGCTGAAATGTACCGTGCTGCCGATCAGTTGCCTTACTGAATGCTGTGACAGTCTTATGAAAGCTCAGTAACATTTTAGAGGGAACGCTCATTGCCCCTGAATCAGTATACAGTACCTTTTCTGGTTAGATATCAAGCAATAAGACATGATCAGAGGTTACGTTAATGGTACATTGATCACCCTCTAAGGCTACACCTCGTGCTGCATGCATGCACCTGTATGGCAACTAAATGACCATTAACATAACCCTTGGGAATGTCTTATTGTTATTATAATAAAAATGTTTTCTTTTTAAAATAGTGTTGTATTATACCTTATTGAGCGTTTGATTAGGCTCTGCCAGTATGTAAAACCAGAGATTAAGATAAGGCTGATGGAATGCTTATGACTAATTAGTAAGCTCTATTGCTCAGTTTCTTTTTATAATTACAAATAAATATGTTGACCCCTTTTATTCCATAGCAGTTGGGCTGTCCTAAAGTGATTGTTCAGAAGGGGAGACACAGTTATAGGGCACTCTGTGAAGATCCCAAGTTACCTACAGTGGAACCCTTTCGGTTGGGTAACCACCCTGAGGCCAAATCAGTGAGCTGATCTATCTATCTATCTATCTATCTATCTATCTATCTATCTATCTATCTATCTATCTATCTATCTATCAACACTGTTTGTCTGTCTATCCATCTATCTGTCTATTGACACTGTCTGTCTGTCTGTCTGTCGGTCTATCTATCTCCAGACACTATCTATCTGGAAGGGGCTATATAAAACCAAATTAATTCCCCCCCCTTTTAATCTATATGTACCTTCTCACCTCTGTGTACACCCTCTACCCCACACAAAACAATTGCCTGCCTAGACAGTTGGCACAGGTAAGTCAGATAAACCCGTCAGTATCACAGTACATTCACTCTTCAAATAACAAGAACAGCAACGAACCAACACTGTGGCACCCTCTTACACTAGAGCTCAAAGTAAAGCTGAAAAATATGCTAATAATGTGGTTTAAAATTCTGATATTTTAAATATGCAGACACAGGTATTACGTGTACAAAGTGCAAGTAAGAAATCTTAGATATGAAGTGATTCTGGAAGGACTCACCCTAATTAGAACAAGTAGGCAGTCTGGTTTCTGACTGTGCAAGCATGTTTTTCTACACAGTCTCAGTGATAATTACAGACAGATTGCCAAGAAGAGGAGGGAAGAAATGCATTTTATTGTATGAATTTTGTTATATGCATTTCTTTTCTTTTCTTTTACATGCATTTCTTTTCTTTTATGACACTCAAGGTGATGATATGAGACTGGAGGGTGGAAGGTTCAGGAGAGAAATGAGGAGACACTTTTTATGGAGAGGGTGGTAGCTGGGTGGAATGAGTTACCCTCAGAAGTGGCATCCAGCAGAACAGTGGGCTGCTTCAGAAGGGGCTGGGAGAGGGCAAGGGGAGGCTCAAAGGAGGGTGAGGGTAGGAGGGAGGGGTAGCTGCAGAATAAGGGGTGCTAGCTGCACATTCGAGCAGACTTGATAGACCACAAGGCCTTTATCTGCTGGCAAATTTTGTATGTCCGTAATGTTATACCCGGATAATGGACCGGATCCAAATGGACCTCTTTGCAGCCATGCCTGGGAATGGGAATTGGGTACAACAGGACATGTATGACAGTGTAAAAGTGCACATCTCAATTATGTGGAAACAATCACTTCCAGTGATCTTGCACTAGCTTTGCGCAGTGCTGCTGACTGCCAGGGGTCTAGGTATTAAAACAGAATTGGTACACCAGAGCCCTCTTCCGCACCCCAGGTTGCACTAATAACCCTATTTGTTGCCCTTCCCCCTCTGTATACTCCATTTATACTCAGGAGGGCCACAGTAAGGGCAAAACAATTACAGCAGTACTTCCTTTTATGAGGTTTGCTGCCTGTATAACTCAAACGGGTTAGGTAAGGCTTCCCGACCGCTGTTTGCCCTTCTTCAAAGTACCCGACAATAAATGTCAGAATGTTATTTTCCCGACATAGCTTACCACCCGACTGAACTATGTGCCCAACAGTCACCCTACTGTAATTCATTTGCCTGACCCATGGATTCACTGTGTAATGGGGGAGTTTGTGGAGGAAATGATGAGAGTAATGAGGAGCGGCGATCCTCAGACATCCTTGAATGAGTTTACAAATTGGAGTTGTGCCGCAATTACTTCAGACTAACCAAGGCCCCTGAGCTCACCTGCACACAGCCATATGGCTGCACCAAACCCAAACTGCAGCTTTGCTCCACTCTGCCCTCCCCGACTTCTCTGCAGCAGTAGCTGCTCAAATGAAAAGACATTAGGGGAAGAAACAAAAACAGAAACAAAAAACAAAAAATGAAAACCTGCCAAACTAACCACTGCAGCCAGTATGATGAAAAGCATTTCTCACTGTCTTAGCCATAGGTTCTGTACAACACGGTTCTGCTCCTCCTCAACTGCCACCATAGAACCCTCTCTCAACCCAGACATGCAATAACATGGCACTGTATAATGAAGGAGGGAACGAGGGAGGGAGTAGCAGAGTTATTTTGTGTGGAAACCTCATAGATCCTCCCTCATTTGTAGCTTTGTCAGGAAAAGGGTATGTGAACAAATTAAATACTCTTGAAAGCAGCACCTGAATTCCATTAATTATTTAAAATTGTATATGCTGGTGCTGGTGAAAAGTAGAGGTGGGACTCGAACCTATATCACCACATGCAAGAAAACTACACAAACATATAAATAAACATGAACTAGGTTCAAAGTAGTTTATATGCTAATTCAGTCACGATGTCTGCTATTTAATGAACGTTTAATGAACGTCGGGAAAACTAATTACTGGGATTATGGATGTCGGTATGTTTTTTGTTGGGCAATACGCTCAGACGGGCAGTCGGTGTCGGGCTATTTGATGTCGGTTAGCAGTATGGATCCCGTTCAAACATAACACAACACATTAATAGAAATAGAGACACAGAGACAATGACAGCAAAAAAGACCAAGGGTCCATCCAGTCTGCCCGGATTCCCTATATAGCCCTGGGGCCTACTGTTCCTCCAGGGTCCTAGCATTCCCAACCCCCCTTCATTCTTCTACTCCTCAGTTCTAACACCCTGAGCAACCACTATACCCTTCATTCTGTCCCATCCATGCTTACAACCACAAATGGTTTTTGCACCCACAACCTCAGCTGACAGCCTGTTCTACGGCTCCACCACCCTTTCTGTAAAATAGTATTTCCTCACATCCCTCCTGAACCTCTTCCCTGTTTGCTTCCACTCATGACCATGTGACCGTTAGGTGGTATTCAAGTTAAATATTTCCCTGCAGTTCACCTTGTTAATTCCTTTAATGAATATAAAAGTGTAATAATACATAACAGGTTGTGTAATTTTTTTTAACCTCTCCTTATGTCCCCAGAACCTGCCTCCCTCAAGAGTCCCATGGCAACCTCCGCCCTGTGCTTCTACCCTGTACTGACCTGCCTCCACTGTGCCATGGAAAGCCCCCTCGACAGTGTTAATATCATCAGATGGTGGTTGGTGGAGGTGCAGGATTCTGATAAACTGTAGTCCATGGTGTACAGGTGTCAGGAACATGTTCCAGTTTTCATCCCTTTCTTCTGGGATGCTGATCTTGTTGTATCTGCACGGCATCAGTCAGCGTCTCCCCCACCACAAAGGTGCCCCCTGCCTATAACACCACTTGTGGTCACCCAGGTGACACTGTAGCAGTGGTGATGCACAGCCTTCCTCATCAGAGAGGGAGATCTTCCTCTGGGATACTCGTTCCCACTCCCCCAGCACCCAAGGCTTGTTCCTGAACCCTGGTGGCCGGCATCGCAAGCAGTAACTTTACCACTGTGCCAAAGGACCAGCTAAGAGCAGGGTAATGTTAACATTGTGTTAATCACCCTCTAGGGATGTAATATGACACGATGCACAGCCAAGTGACACATGCCCCTAGAGAATGAATAAAACTAAAAAATGAACATAACCCCTGGGAATGTCTTATTGCTGTCATAAAAATAGGTATTTTAAAAGCGATCTGTACCCTGTTCAAGATTTGAGTCTGCATATATACTTACCTAAGATTAATGTAGGCCTGCAAGAGCATTTACAGTTAATCAGGAAGCTCACAAACCCTTTTCATAACATAATGCATTTCAATTGGAGCGCACAGCTTGGCAGGACTCCCATCTGGCAATGGCAGTGAGATTAAAGAAACCGATAGTTCTGAAGGAATCTTTGCCAGACACCTTTGAAGAGGATTTTTAAGAGATTCTTTGTTTTTTTGTTATGCTTCCCACTTTCATGGTCCACATATCATATGTTTCTAAATGCCACCTACCAGCTTTCCCTTTATGCATTTCTCAAACTAATATTACTTTAATTTTATAATTCTTTTTTTTTTCTGAGTACTGTTAATATAGATTAGTGCAGATTGTTCAGCGGTGGGACTACACTGGCAGTTCTGTTTGCACAGCTGCTAGGCTTTAAACATTTGGCACATTTGTGAAGCTACTGTAAGTGGATAAGGAAGTATTACATTCTGTATACCTCAGTAATTAAAACGGAGCTAAAACAAATCTGGACTTTCTAGTTCCAGTTTACTTTTAACCATAATTATAATTAAATATACATGAGCTAATGGAGCTCTCTGATTGGTTGCTATTCCAGGCATTGTTCTCTATTAAATGCCCAGCACAGCTAACAAACTCAAGACAACCCCAGAGCGAATGCACTGGGGCATGGGTTATCCCGGAGGATATTGGACATACAGCCAAATTTTAAAGAAAACACAAATTGCACATACCCCATTAATGCAAAGCATCACGGGAAGCATATGCAAATGACCATGAATTAATTTGGACTGACTCAACTTTAAGCAGAATTGCATAGTGCCAGAAGGCTTCACAATACAATTAGCAAAGGCTGAGAACAGCAACTTTGGGCTTCCCTTGACCCAAACAAATAAGATCCCCTATAGGCTGGCTCCCTCTCCCTGGGCTGAGAAACAGATATGGCACACTGATGAGACCAAATGAGGACGAAACACATGTCTGTGTCTGCTGTTCTTAGCCTTTGCTGATTGTATTGTGAGGCCTTCTGGCACTATGCAATTCTGCTTAAAGTTGAGCCAGTTCGAATTAAGTCATGGTCATTTGCATATGCTTCCCATGATGCTTTGCATTATTGAGGTATGTGCAATTTGTGTTTTCTAACAAACTCAACTGAAAGAAGCAACTCACCATGACCAACACAGCGAAAACTGGAGTACAACAATGAGAAACTCACAGACACAGAATCATAGATTGCAATTTGCTGTCAACTTAGTTAAATGGCTTTGAGCCACTTTTAAAATAAAAAGAAAACTCAGCCTTTTCCACTGCTTGCTCCATATTACACACTATGCACCATGGTGCTCCACATCACTCGTGCACATCAGAAACAAACCCAAACATCTTAAATGTAAGTATAAATTTATACCAAATACAAATAGTGTTATTGTGATTCAATGTATAATTGAAACAATGGCCCTACAGCCTGTTATTTCCTGGGATTAACAACCAGCTCAAGTGGGACAGCCCAAGGCACCCCTCAGCCAGTCATTAATCTAAGAGATGGGAGGACTGGCTCTGTGCCAGATCAGACCCCTCACCACCTGAATGGCCTGATCTGGAAATCAGAGTCATTTGTGACTCAACTCTAATTTGATCCACTTAAGTCTATTGACCCAATTTGGATTTCCAAGTGACCCAGTTCTGACCCGGTTCTGGTAATGCCAGTGATTTTGGAGCTTCATTCCTAATCACAGTGGGAGGCTCATTGGAAAAAATGTGAAATAACTCTTTTAAATATTAAATGACTTAAAGAAAGGGCTTAGGAAGAAAGTGAAGTGGCAACCTAATTCTGACATTTGACCTGGTCTGCATCTAGCTCTAACCTGGTTCTGGACCAGTCTGGAAAATGCACCTGTTTTGGCAAACCAGAGTCAATCATAACACTTTGGAAGGACGATCAGAACCAGACTCAGAACCAGGTCACAGTCGACCCCACCAACCCTGATTGATCCCCCAGGAAATGACTGGCTGTTTGGTTATTATTGTGTAAATCTATCATTTTCTTTTAACTTTCCTTCTCTGCATTTACTCACACCTCCCCGCCATTTGGACGGCCAAGTGGTTCAGTGGTAGTGAATTGTGCTGTCACCTAGGAAACTGGGGTTCTTGTGTGAGTCCCAAAGTTCCACACTGGAGCCAACAGGGATCCAAGCCTGTTGCGGGGACTCCAAGAAGGGGTGTGGATCACCTGACATTTGCCCCCCCCCCCACTGCTGGCAGATTGAGGTGTGGCATTGGTGTTGGCTGTGAAGGCAGTCACTCACCCGCAATCCTGGCCATAGGAAGGGGTCTGGCATGGCGGTCCTGATCATTGGGGTGGGGGACATGAAAAAAAAAGACAAAACATACTAACATACTAGATGCCAGCAGAGTAGGCCTATTGGTCTATCAAGTCTGTTCATGCTTCAGCACCCTGATTGGGTACTGTAGCCCTCTATCTGTCTTCTTCCATTGTTACTCCATCCCCCAATCCTGCCCCCCCAGCTTCTGCTTCACCCCTTGCCTATACCTGTCCCACCCTCTCTTGAATCCCTGCACCGTAGCTGCCTGTACCAGCTCCCTGGGCAATGCATTTCATGGTTCCACCACTCTCTCGGTGAAGTACCTCCTCCTCCTTTCCCCCCTAATCCTACCACCCTCAATCTTCCAACTATGTCCTCTGGTGATTCCACCCTCTTTCAGTCGAAAGATCCTATCTCGGCTTATCTTATTTACTCCCCTGAGGTACTTGAAGACCTCAAGCATGTCCCCACGGTCCCTCCTCTCCTCCAGCGAGAATGGGGAAAACCAAATAATAAAGAAATCCTCCCCATTCCCTTCTTAAGGAGAACAGTATATTCATAAATTACCCATCTCCAAGTTTACCCCATTAGGGGTTTCACAATAGAGCACCTTTTTCAGTGAAGTTTAACTTACTTTATTTAATTTTTGTAAAGTTCGGTGTTCAGACAAGCAAGATGCATTGTGGTGTTATTTTGTGACTAAGTGTGCGTCAGACTGCTTGGCTCCAATACAAGTGTATCGGAGTCGAGCGGTACGGCGCCACACTTAGTCACGAAATGGCACCACAGAGCATGCACCATTTTATCGAACGCCGGACTTTACAAAAATTAAATAAAGTAAGCTAAACTTCACTGAAAAGGGCACTCTATTTGCGAAACCCCTAATCAGGGGGTAAGGCTTTCGGGAATGGGTAATTTATGAATATTACGGTTCTCCTTTAAAACACTTCCTTCTGTCTTATGGGCTGCTGCAGCCACCCATTCTTCCAGCCAGTGTCAGTGTATGAAGGTTTCCTGATCACTGTCACCTGATGAGAACACTGCCTAGTACTGCAGCCTCCTGTTTCTGAATCAGGGGACTTGGGATTTGAACTTGCAACCTCTGGCTGCCAAACTAGGATTCTTTCACCAAGCTAAGAAGCAGGTTCCTGGCCATCCCAAAAGAACAGTGGTAGGGCTACTGCTTACTATGCTGGTGACCCACATTCAGGAACAGAGACAGGGCAAACAAAGCCCCAGCAGGAGAGAGTGGATTATGGTGCTGCTGGTAAACCACAATGAGGAGAAAATGTCATACTGGGCACACAGCTGACAGAGGAGACAAACAGCCATAGATTTAAATTCATGCTGTGTCTCTTTATTTAAAAGGAAGTGAGGGTGCACAAATTAACCACTCAACCTTTCATTGAAACAGCTTTGTCAGGAAGGGTGGGCACCACCTAGAGTCCAGAATAAATAGCACTTAAAAGCGCAGCCCACATGTAACAGTGCAATGAAAATGACAGTACTTAGAAAGTGATAGTGCTCTGATAAAAACATACAAAACTACAAAAAAATTATATAATAAGAGAATGTCTTATAAAAATGATTAATTAATGACCATTTCCATATTTTGAAATGTGTGACGCTTACATTTGAGCAACATCCAGGCATCGGAAAAAGGCAAGAAATTTATATATTAATATCTTTGCCTAAATATAAGACTGTACTTATTAATTACTATATCCAGATATGCTTAGAGCAGGCATCCCCATAGTTTTCATAAAAATGGGGTTAACTCCACTTGGTCATTAAGGTCAGGGAACTGCATAGCCTGGAGTTTAAAAATCCAGAAGTTCTCCCTTTGTGCCAAGACCACTTCCAGATTCCCTCCCCTGAGTCCTGTAAATCCTTTTCAATGCCCACAAAGGCAATCTGTGCTCCTGGGTCATTGGGTCCTGACACATTCTCTACAAGTACAGCACATGATCTCCATTTCCACTGTTGCTAGCCCTTGAAGAGGCAGTATAGCACTGTGGTCTAAGGCTCTGAGCTGCAAATCTGGTGACATCCAGCAGACCAGACCTGGGTTTGAATCCCACAGCTTCCACTTGCATACTGTGTGACCCTGAGCAAGTCACTTAACCTCCTTGTGCTTCCAGGTCGCTCCTGTAAAAAAGCTTCCAGCTTAGTGTGCTATACCTGGTTAAACAACTCTTATGGTCATATGGATTGACAAAGGAGGAACCCTCCCTCATCACCAGCAGCATTTACATCTCCTTCTGCTAACAGAATCTAAACTCAACCCCTATGTTAATAGACCACCCAGAATGGACTATAGGCGAGTTACAAACATAGGTGATAGGTTTACTCGCAGTTTTCGACTGTAAGTACAAAGGCAGACGTGGCTCTCCACACACCCCTCCCCACAGGCAATCACAGGTGTGGGAGATGTAAATACTACCTGATGATGAGGGAGGGTTCTTCCTTTGTCAATCCAGCAAATGGGGGAGACTTTAGGAACCAGAAAGTTTATTTCAATGTGCTTACACAACTTAGTGTGGTGTTGTGCTTATGCAACTTGCTGAATATACTTTGTTGTGGCCGTTTACCTCTCTGTGCCTTGGGAATACCACCCTGTAGGGATGCTGAAGGCAGGAACCCAGGAGGAGGGTTCCACCCCTAGAGGTGCTGTGGGAAGGATTCCCTTAGGCTAATGGTAACTTAGGGAAAGCCTCTGAGGAGAGAGGCTGGCCACTGGAGGAGGAGGGGAAGAGGATGGTGGGGCAAAGAAAAAAGCTTCTGAATGAAGCAGGAAAGAAGGGTTAAATAGGCCAGGCAGGGTGGCATGGCTGTTGCTTCAGCCACTGAACTACAGGCTTACAGCCTTTCAATAAATGTGGTAGTACACATGTGGTGTACATCACAAGCTGTAAATTTGGGGGATTTTATGTGGAGAGGACAAAAAGAAGGCTAAAACAATGGGGGGGGGGTTGACCATATTTATTTATTGAATTTTGTTGACCCAGTAAGCCCACTGTGCCTAGAAGTCCCTTTTTCAGGGGTGACTGGGGGATACAGATGGTAAGCAACTGAAACTGAACCAGATTAAGCTGTTGGTGATATTTTTAGTGAATGGGAGAAATTTGGCCAGGACACTGGGCAAATTCCCCTACTCTTTTTCAATAAGTGCCATGGGATGTTAAGCATCCACCTGAACTACCACCAATCCAGGCAGATGGGACCTCAGTTTAACGTCTTATCCGAAAGACGGCACTTCAGAAGTGCAGCACCCCCTCATGCTACACTACAGTGCCAGTATTGGGATATGAACCCAATTGCCAGATGTGGGAACTGAACCCACAGCCCTCTGATCTCTCAGCGGCGAGTGTGCAACCTACTGAGCCACTGACACTATGACTATATGAGGGCTCTCAACAGTGAAAATCAAGATTATGTAGTTGTAGAGCATGTCTTGGGATCCAATGCCCCAGGAGCACATCAGATTGTCTTTATGGGCATTGGAAGGTTCACACAAAACCCAGGGGGCAGAAAACAGGAAGTTGTTATCCCTCTGTACAGACAGTTGGTGAGACCCCATCTGGAATACTGTGTCCAGTTCTGGAGACCCCATCTCCGCAGGGACATAGACAGGATAGAGGCAGTCCAGAGGAGGGCAACTAAAATGGGCAGGGTCTGCAAGAGAAGCCATATGAGGAGAGACTAAAGGAGCTTAATATGTATACCCTTGAGGAAAGAAGGGAGAGGGGACATGATAGAAACTTTCAAGTACCTCAAGGAATCAACAAAGTCCAAGAGGGTAGCATCTTTCAGAAAAAGAGACTTGCAAGAACAAGGGGACACAATTTAAAGACAGAAGGAGGGCGGTTCAGGGGCAATGTGAGGAAGTATTATTTCACAGAGAGGGTGGTGGATGCATGGACCAGCCTTCCTGAAGAAGTTGTGGAGTCTAAAACTGTGGGAGAATTCAAGAATGCATGGGACAGACATAAGGCAATTCTTGTGGGGGGCAGGAAGATATAGGCTGTTGATTAAATAGGATCTGCGGCCTATCCTGTAGGTAGGGAAATGGGCAGACTAGATGGGCCTAGCGGTCCTTATCTGCCATCAAAGTCTATGTTTCTATGTTTCTATGGGTGGGAATTTGGAACTGGTCTCGCCAAAAAGGGACAAGTTCTGGATTGTCAAAATCCACGATACACAGTACCCCAACCTTAATGACTGAGTGGAGTTAACCCTATTTTTATAAAAATTGTAAGGGTGTCTGCTCTAATTGTATCTGAATGTAGTAATTAATAAGTAAAATCCTACATCTGGGTGAAGATAGTGATCTGTAAATTTCTTGTCTTTTTCAGATACCTGGTTGTCAGAATTTAAGCATTGTGCATTTCAAAATATGCAAATATGGAAACAGTCATGAATTAAGAATCTTTATAAGACATTCTCTTATTATATAAAAAAATGTGTGGTTTTGTATGTTTTTATCAGAGCACTGTCATTTTCACTGCACTGTTATTATATGTGGGCTGTGCCTTTAAGTGCTGATTATTTATTCTGTGCTCTAGGTGGTGCCACCACTCTTGACAGAGCTGTTTCAGTGCAACGTTGAGTGGTTTGCTTGTGCACCCTCACTGCCTTTTAAATAAATGGACACATTTGGGAATAGACTCAAGTCACTCGGTGCTGGCTACAGGAGCGAGGGAGGATTGATCATCCAAGGGATAGCCTGGGGAGAAAAACCCAGTGGCGGCGGAAAAAGCCCTGGCCCACTGTGGCAGCAGCACCCCCTGCAGGGCCACACATGACTGATATGGTAGACCACTGACCACTATCGTTGTTGGTGGACAATCAGTAAGTCTATCAGAAGGTTGGTGACAGTGCATGGAGGGTGCTGTTGAGTGAGTTGGGGAGCGAGAAAAATCTTAGTTGGCAAAAAAAAAAGCAGCTTTCTTAGCTGAGCCAATAGGAGATCCCACTATAATTTACCCAGATCCTGCTTTAGTGTAGGACAAATGGTGCATCCACAGAGGGGCCCCAGGATCAGAGGGGCCTCCCGGAAAGCTTCAGTCGTCCAGTTAGCCTCACCTCTTCCTGATTCTCTGTGCCTCTGTCCAATTTTTTCCATACTTTATTGCCATATACATCTCCTCATTTCTCAGAGATTACATTCTAATTCATAGAAAGCACAAAAACAACACAAAACTAGTTGAACAAGAAGATATGGGAAGACCACCGCAGGCATAAGGATGTTTCTTGGGGCTTCCCCACTCTGGATAAGGGGCCCCAGTAATGAGACTGCACATAACTCTGGGATTGTTAGGGCCAGGGTGACTTTAGCATGGTTGTTACATGGGGGATAATGCCAAGATCAGAGTAAAGACAGGTTATTCCAAAGGGGTGGGAGCATGGGTGTCGGAACATAGGGAAGAGTGCAGGGGGGGGGGCTACAGTAATTACAAAAGAGACCATGATTGCTTTCCTTCTGACCTTGCATGCAGTAAAAAAGCACTTTGAATGCTCATGGGCAAAAGTGGGGGGCTACCACCCTCCCTTGCTCACAGGTTCCGGCACCTATGGGTGGAGGGCAGTTTGTTGGAGAAGGCAGCATGCCCAGCAGTGTTCTGAAATGAGGGAGGGGGAGAGGAAGAAGCTGGTGTCAAAGGAGTAGCTGGAGGGGGGAGATGTAAGGAAGGAAGGAAGTAAAGTTGGAGGGAGGGGAAAGAACCAAACTAGAATTTAGAGATAAAGGAGGCTCAGTTGGAGAGGTGGCAATCATCTAGGGAGGGGAGAGACAGGTTGGAGTATAAAGCTGTGTTTACACAGCTGCTTCGCTTGCACTTTCCAGCCTCACCTGTGCTGCCCCGAACTCTTGCGCTGACTCTGGTCTGTGTTTACACTGCCATCCCCCGTGCTGTGTCAATATGTGCTGGAGAACAGTAGTGCATTTGGGGGTCGGGTTGCTCAGATGCTAGGAGCATGTGCTTTGTGTTGGAGTGAGTAGCGCTGCCAGATTACAAGGCTGCTTATAACGCTTACTCTGATATGCATCCCTACTGCTGCTCCAGTTTCAGTAGAGGATTGGAGGGACACTTACCATGATCGAGTAAGTGTCCACATGGCCGCTTTTGCCACACAGTAACCTGTGAGCTCAGGCTGATGTGTTACAAAGGCAGCCACGTAAACATGTCTTAAGCAACTTGCTTGGCAACACCCTGTATCGTTGTATCACCAGCTGCTTTACTGTGTTATCTGTAACCATTTTGTAACCATTGCTGTAACTATTGTGTCTAATTGTTGCTATTGTCCCTGATGTCTCTGTTCACAGTGACATGGAGCCTTTGTAAAGGAGTCTTTGACTCAAAGGTATGTTATCCGATATCTTCAATAAATAAATAAATTAATTAATTAAGGAGGACAGTTATAATAAGGTGCTTTTACACAGGGCTTACCTGTCCTGCTGGTTCTGTGACACGCGTTATCCCGCTTGTTCTGCTGCACTCAAACAGCACTTATACACACAGTGATCTGTATCGGAAGGAGCAGTACAGATCAATTGCAATGTTACCCTGTGTAGCGTCTACAGGCTATCAACTCCACAATAGCCAAGAGAGCACAGGATTTCCTTTTCATGGGACAGAAATGAGTGGAAGGGTGCTAGAACATGGCTGGGTGAAACATTACAAGAGTCGATGAACACAGCCAAGCAGGGAATGCGGAATTGGCAAATGCTCTCTTCTGTTGTGGAGCTGATTGCCTATAGATGCCACACAAGACTCATTCACACTGTGCCTTGCTACACTGGCCACTTTCAAATCATTCAAAAATGTTTAAGAAATTGCTAGAGAGGCCCGTTCACATGGCACCAGTGTTTTCTGTGCCCTTTTGCTTTCCGGCGATTTAGGTGTCGTTCCAGTCACTGTTGAGTTGTTGAGGACTTGTAGTAATGCAGGTGGTTTTCCTGTTCAGACGGCACAGGAAACCACCTACACCACTCTGGAAACCCAAGAAAACAGAGATCGTGGTGGCAGTGCTATGCAATGGTACACAACGGAAACCTTCCAAAATGGGAAGGTTCACACGTTGGCAGGAGCACTGATCTGGCTGCTGTGAGCCAGTGACAATGACTCACAAGCAGTCATGTGAATGAGTCCAATGAGTAATGTTGCAGTTGATCTGTACCACTCATTCTGATACAGATCACTGTGTGTAAACGTTCCTCAAGGTAAAGCGACAAAATGGGGGATAGAGGAATCCAATCTGGCTGGGGTGGATTTGGAGGCAGCACTGTGAAACTCTCCCACAGTCAAATACCAGGAGGATCATTGGAGTATACTCTGTGGGCATCCAGAGTGAGGGATACAGGCTGCATCTGATACAGTGCACCAAGCTTGGGGAGACGTTTTGTTTGGATATCATTAGTGTGACTGAAGAAGTCTAGGTACCGATCCAACCATATGCCAAGGTATTTAAAGGAGAGTTCACACATTCACAGGTGTGATACTCATGAATAACAATGTGAACTTTGAATCACAGACTGTGAACTGTGAAAAACATTTCTTACGTCATTGAAGTCAATAAAATACAGTGTTTCACCCATGCAAAATAAGAGAATTCTACGAGCATTATTTATTACCCCAAGGCAATGCATGCGATGCTGTGTGCCAAGTCCCAAAGCAGTCATGATAAGCAGAGAACAGTAACATGCCAGTCAGAAAGTTAGTTCTAAGTGGTGACTGACACTCTTGACATGAAAGTGGTAGAAAGAGGGTACCATTTTGACACTCTGCTTTAGGAAACACAGGGACAGAAACTGCTTCAGTGCAAATGCATTGATGAATTACTGAATAGTGCAGCTCAGAAACTGAAGCATTATACTTGACAGATGGGGCTGAGGAATGGGCAGGGGGGATAATAGATATGGGGAGAAGAATAAGCAAGATAAAAGGATTTGCAAAATCCATTGCACATTTATACTCGGTGAATCATTTTATTTTATTTTTTGGTGACACTCTTTGTACCTTTTGTTGTTCCCTCAGACAGGCGTACAAAAGGAGCCAATAGCCTGGCAGTCAGGCTGGCGGCAAAGGCTTGACGTTCCATAAGCAATAACGATTGTCAGAAATTGTACGTTTATAGACACAGAAGGATTCTGCTGCCTGTTAACTTTCCAGCTGTCGCTCCTGATGTATTCCGGCATGTCTCTCCTGGAAAGTTTGATGACAAGTGACATTTCAGCTGCCATTCTCCTTTCTGATTAATGGCTAACTGGTCCCCCTAAGTGGACAGAGACTTAAAACAGCTGTTCAGCTTAGACTGACAGATGCCAGGATGCCAGTTTTAACTGGGTGCTCATTTCCTTTTTTAACACTTTATTGACAAAGCAAGGATCCCATGAATGAAATGCACATCTCATTTTCAGTTTGAAATATACAAAGATGTTTCTAGCAGATTATGATCAAGGTCCATCTGGTCTGCCAATAAAGCATTTGCTTGGCTCAAGGGAAACATGAGGAAGTATTTTTTCATGGAGAGAGTGGTGGACACATGGAACAGCCTTCCTGAGGAGGTCGTGAGGTCAAAAACAGTAGGGGAATTCAAGAATGCATGGACCAGATATAAGGCAATTCTGGTGGTGGGTAGGAAGAAGTAG
The DNA here is from genome assembly GCA_016271365.2 of Neoceratodus forsteri. Lineage (NCBI taxonomy): Eukaryota > Metazoa > Chordata > Ceratodontiformes > Ceratodontidae > Neoceratodus > Neoceratodus forsteri. Next base: position 142,386,805 of record JADMNL010000031.1, on the reverse strand, counting down.
GCTGTTGGTTAACTAGGATCTGAAGCTTATCCAATAGGTAGGGAAATGGGCAAACTGGGTGGGTCAAGTGGTCCTTATCTGCTGTCAAAGTCTATGTTTCTGTGTTTCTATCTCCCCCTGACCTACCTGACCCCACTTGGGTCCTACTGCTACTGGAGCACTGGGAGGTCAAATAAGTTGCTCACGGTCACAGTCGCCCTATGATGGGATTTAAAATTCCTCTATTAACAGTGTTTCTAAAGAGATTTGCCTATTCCAGTCTGGTCCCTGCTCTAGACCATTAATGACCTTTTTTTACCTCTGACTCACCTTCTTACCGACTCCTCCAGCCACATCACCTAGCTTCTCACGGCCTTGCTGTCAGTTCCATTCTCCACATCTCTCTCCCTACTCTGGGGGGGGGGTTACAGGCTAGGGGGGCAGTGGGCCATGCCTCTCACCACCCAGATCAGGTCCCACACTGGAGGAGTGCCACATCACCGGTGCAGGGCCTGCAAGGAGCTGGTATTCATGCTGCTGAAGCCTTGTTTTTTTACCTTGTTCTGGGACCCCTCCCACTCTGACATTGGCATCGGGGGTGCACAGGCGTATGCATGCAACCATGTGTAGAGCACGGCACTGCCTCTGTCTGTCCCTCCCACTGGTGTCTCTGACTGCACTGCTACCTTCAGTTACCCAGGTGGAAGTGGAACAGCAGAGCCAGTAACCCTCCCTCCCCCGAAGAGGAGAGCATTCTACTGGAGGCTCGATCCTCCTCTCCTGCCCAGCCTCTGGTGTCCCGCTCTCGTTCCTGAATGCGGGTTGCTGGTGTCACGAGCCATACCGCTGTGCTGATGGGCTGCCCCATGATCTTTTTTATTAAATTGTATTTAATTTACTCTTTTTGCCTTCTGATCACTTCCACTAGTTTCCCCTTACTTCAGGAGGTCCCAGTACGGCTATAGTCTAGGCATTCGTCCTTCACCATGACTCCAGATCCAGACCTGCTTACTCAAGCCATGCCAATCTAAGGGGAATCCCCCACATCATGCTGGGGCCAAAACTAAACTCTGGCTGAGTTGAAGAGCGCAGTCCAGGGAAGGATCTGAGCCAGATGATGTGTGTGTGTTGAGAGCCACCGCCATTCTCGGAACCAGAGATGCTTGCTCCAGGTAAGCCCTCTCATCTCCCAATGTCTGTGCTGCCTGGTTGAAGCTAGACTATTTTGGCCCCACCATGATGTGATAGGATTTTCCTCTCCCTGCTTCCCACTGGCTTTCAGTCAGGTGGTGCGTCAGTTTCAAGGTTTGCTTGTTAACTTACAAGACCCTACACGATCTGGGTCCAGGCTATCTGAAAGACCTCCTGATTCCTTATGTTCCTGCCCATGCCCTCCAGTTAGTGGAGGCAGACTTCTTCTTTGTTCCCCATTCATGACTGAAATCTTTTGGGGGATAGGGCATTTGGTGCAGCTGCACCAATTTTGTGGAACGCCTTCCCCCATGAAGTGAGGAGGGCTCCCTCACTGACCGTTTTTAAATCACTATTGAAAACTCACTCTTTTAATTTATGTTTTGGACTGGCCTCTTGACCCTTTTATACTGATTTTAACTTGTTGTTTTAATTGTTTCATCTGTTGACTGCAAGGCACTCAGAGCCATCTGGAGTGAGCGCTGTATAACTAAAATTGACTTGACTACGAAGGGGAGGAGAGACACGATATGGTCCACCATGGCAGGAAGGCAGGTGCTCCCTTCTCCTGCCTCTCCCCCCCAAGTGAGAGCCTTCCAGATTCCACCAGCTTGGTGCAGGGGCCTAGGATGTGAACACAGGTGTCCCACGTTCTGCGGCAGCATTTGTTCATTTTTGCGACATGAAATATTCATTTATATGGCAGAGATGCAGTCCTGCCATTGGCCGAAATATTTTGATTTATTTATGTAGCTTTTCTTTATTGGCTAACTTTGATGTGTAATATGACGTGATGTCATCAATAACATCAAGCATGGAGCACAGAAGAGGGACTTCAGGATAAACAAGGAGGGGAAGGGAGCCGGGCACCATGAAAACAAACTGCGTGTTTGAATGAAAAATCACCAAGAACAATGAATTCTGAGGCACTGCATATATTCTGCAGCATGATGCAAGTTCTGCAGAAAATTCTGCAGCCATGGAAATGCAGAATTCCGGGACTTTGTGCACTACCAGGCCATCGAACTGGGTTCAGGAGTGGGCGTGGGGCTATCAGCGCTGGTGGCTCATTTGGGGAAAAGCTGCCAAGAGAAGTCCGTCCCAACTGAAAGAAGGGAGTGATGTCTCACCCACTGCTACTGTGAGCTCCCCCCCACTGCTCCATGGCGGGACAGGGAGCACTTTCCTCAGTGGAAGCTACATGTATATGAGGCCACCTGTGGAGCTGTGTTGCACCACCAATGGTGGGAGGATGTGGGAAGAAAACATGGGCAGAAAAGCCTGTCCACCATCTGTCTGAATGACAGCCTCAGTACTGTACTGTGGAGCCTGCTGCCAATCCAGATTCCATGACATCTGAGAGCCAAGGACACCCACCCCAGAGACCAGTAATGAAGGGGGAACTGTGGGGCACAGTAGTGGCAGTTTAGTGGAGGATGGTGCTCGGTGATTGCATGGGGTTAGAGAGAGACTGACACGTGATCAGAGGGAAAAAAAAAATAAAAAGAAACAAACAACAGAAAGATGATCTGATCAAAGCTACAGAAATTCAGAATACACATAAGGAGCCAGAAGAACTGTGGGTCACCCTGGAAACAGGGAATGGGACACCCATATGAACTGAGGTTGTCTACAGACCCCCAGACCGGGGGGAGGCCATAGACACATTACTGTTAGAAGATATACAAAATATGACAGCTAAAGGGGAGGTTCTGATAATGGGAGACTTCAACATGCCAGATACAGACTAGTCAATACCAGCAGGAACATCTGCCAGAACTAGACGCATAATGGATTCCCTGCAGGAAGAGAGCCTCAAACAACTGGTACACCAACCCACAAGAGACAGGGCTATCCTAGATCTAGTACTGACTAACAGGAAAAAGATCACAGATCTCCAGGTAGAGGGTCACCTGGGGGCCAGTGATCATCACATGGTATGGTTCAATTTGGCCACTAGAACTAAATCATCCCATTCCAAGGTGAAACTATGGGACTTCAGAGGAGATGACTTTGATAAGCTGGCCAACAGAGTTAAGCTAGCCCTGGCAAAAAGAAATACAGTTGAGGGGGTACAGGCAAAGTGGCAAGCATAAAGAATGCAATACTTGAAGCAAGATCCCATTGTGTTAGAGAGAAAAGGAAGTGCAAAAGAAGAAGGAAACCACTTTGGTTCTCAAAAACAGTAGCAGAAAAGGTCAGAGCCAAAAGGCTGGCCTTCAGGAAATATAAGGGAATGCAGTGGGGATGAAGATAGGGAGGCATACCAAACTTCCCTAAGGGAAGCAGGGAAGGCAGTAAGGCAGGCAAAGGTCCAAACCAAGGAAACACTAGCACGAACAGTAAAAGAAGGTGACAAGACTTTCTATAGATACATTAGTGAAAGGTGAGAGTCCAGGGGGGGTATTGCTAAGATCAAAGGGGATAAGGGGGCATGTGACGAGGAGGACCGTGTAAAAGCATCTATCCTAAATAGATAACTTCTGCTCAGTATTTACTGAAGAGATGGTAGGGCAGGGCCCACAGCTCAGCACCATGGACACAGGGGGTAGGGAGATGTGCCCTAGTCCCTTCACAAAAGAAAAGGTCCCACAAGAGCTCGATAAGCTCAAGGTGGACAAGGCCATGGGACCTGATGGCATACATCTCAGGGTACTAAAGGAGCTAAGGGTAGAACTAGCAGAGCCATTATCAGAACTGTTTAGTAGGACTCTGAGCACAGGAGAGGTCCCAGAAGACTGGAGAAGGGCTCATGTGATCCCGCTCCACAAGAGTGGCAGCAGGGAGGAGGCAGGGAACTACAGGCTAGTCAGTCTTACCTCAGTAGTGGGCAAGATTATGGAGGCACTCCTTAAGGAAAGGATAGTGCAACACCTGGAATCCATAGGAGCACAGGATTCAAGACAGCATGGGTTTACAAAAGGAAGGTCCTGTCAAACTAATCTCATAGATTTCTTTGACTGGATAACCAGAGTGGTGGAGCAAGGGGGTGCAGTTGATGTTGCCTACCTTGACTTCAGCAAAGCTTTCAATACTGTTCCACATAGAAGATTGATTAATAAGCTGGGTAGGCTCGGGGTGGGTCAGAAGTTGGTCAACTGGGTGGCAAACTGGTTGATGGGCAGAAAACAGAGAGTGGTGGTAAATGGTATACAGTCAGAAGAGATGCAGATCACAAGTGGGGTACCTTGGAGATCAGTCCTGGGGCCAGTCCGCTCCAATATCTTCATCAGTGACATTGCAGATGGACTGGAGGGTAAGGTTTGTCTGTTTGCAGATGACACCAAGATCTGCAACAGAGTAGATGATCCAGATGGAGTGGGCAGAATGAGAAGAGATCTGGATAAACTGGCAAAATGGTCGGAAGAGTGGCAATTGGGGTTTAACGCAAAGAAGTGCAAGATCATGCACATAGGGAAGAGAAACCCTGAAGCCACCTATAGGCTAGGAGGGGAGTTGCTGGCAGTCACAAAGGAAGAAAGAGACTTGGGCATCATCATCACAGATGACCTGAAATCATCCAAGCAGACCACTAAAGCAGTAGGTAAGGCTAGGTGGATGTTGGGGTGCATTAGTAGGGGTATCACAAGTCGAAAGAGGGAGGTAATAATTCCTCTTCACAAGACACTGGTTAGGCCCCATCTGGAGTACTGCGTGCAGTACTGGAGGTCACACCTTCACAGGGACATTAAGCAAATTGAGGCAGTCCAGAGAAGGGCAACCAAAATGGTGCAGGGACTGAATTAGAAAACATATGAGGGTAGATTAACGGAGCTCAGTATGTATACCCTAGAGAAAAAGAGGGAGAGAGGTGATATGATCGAAACATTCAAACACCTTAAGGGCATTAACAAGGTGAAAGAGTCTAACATGTTTCAATATAAGAAAAATAGCAGGACAAGAGGACACAGCATGAGATTAGAGGGAGGCCGATTAAGGGGTAATGTAGGAAGTTCTTTTCACAGAAAGGGTGGTGGATGCATGGAATGGCCTACCTCTGGAAGTGGCTATGAATACAGTGCAGGGCTTCAAACAGGCATGGGATAGGCATAAGGGAGCAATACAGACGAATAGATAGGCCATTCACAGAGCAAAGGCTGATGGCACATTCATAAGGTAGAAAAAGAAATGGGCAGACTGGTTGGGCCTTGCGGTCCTTATCTGCTGTCACCTTTTATGTTTCTATCCTTGCTACCATCAAGCTGCTATGGATAAAACTTTCTTTAGTTTGAACAAGAAGATGCTGTGGAAACTTTGATATTTTAAGAACAAATGACTATGTTATAAAATGTTTCCACCGCAGTCTCAGAGCTATTTTCATAGGGCTATTAAAAACCCAGACTATTAATCTCAGATCCTTTGAATAAGGCCCTGGATGCCCATGGATAGTAACACTCGGCAGATAACAATGGCTAAGTTTCTGTAAATGCAAATATTAAAACATTGCTAAATTGCAGATAGAGGCAAGACATTTTTTCCTTTTTTCTTTTTGGTTTCTTAATTCTTTTTCAAGAGCAGAGATTTCAGGGAATTAATATTAAACATGCAAATGTTCTGATTTACACTGATTTGGACATTGTTCAACCACAAAAACTTCTTAAGATCAAAGTTGTTATTTAAATCCTAGAAAGAGACTGTGTAGTGTCTTGTAGGCAACAGCAAGGGTTAATCCTTTCTCTGTAGGGTCGACTTTATGGCCCAATGGTAGGGAGTTGCGCTGCCATGCAGATGACCCGGGTGCGCGAGAGAACAAGAGTTGCTGCATTGGGAGGCAGGCCAGGCTGTAGTAGCTGCCACACAGCAGTGTGACGCAGCTGGGGAGGGTCAACTATGAGTCTGGTGCCACAGCAACCCCTGTGGCTGGGCTGGGATGCTTTCTCCTGTCACAGGGGATGTGCTGCGTGGATGCGATGCCATTACACAGGCTGCGTTCATGCCGGGGAGCTGGCAGAGACCAGGAAAATGGAAAAATAAAACCATCTCCATCTAAATGATGGTCTGGGCTCCTGGATTCCCCTGGTCCTAGTGAATGCTGGCACAGGATCTTAGCAGACATAGTGGACTGCCTGTGGCGGGGGGGTGGCCCTCTCCAGGAGCCCCTGCTGTGGAAGGCTGGCCATTGAGCATTACCGCCGAGTTGCCAGGGACTGGGGGAGATTGAAGGACACAGCCCTGAACAGGGTATGTCCCTGTGACCAGGATATATCCTGAAAGGATGGACATGCTAGGGAGAAAAACTGGTATGGGGAAAAAAAACTTTCTGTGCCTTGTTTGTTGCCCATCCTGTCAGTCTCAGCATTTCATTTGGACTGTACCATGGGATTCTAATTCTACTCATGGTTTGGTTTGCATGCTATGTACATGAGCCAAGGAGAGCCTTCCTTAAACTTGATCAGTACTGTATGTGCATCATTTTACCTTTTATGCTGCTCAAAGTGTAACGAGAAAAATATACTGTGACATAAGGTGGTACTGAGCACATGCTCCTAGAATACTGACCCTTTTTACCGGTGGAGGTTTTTAAAAGCATTTTAAAGTCCATACTTCTTCTGTCTGGTCTACCTATAAAATCATTTACAGTCTATTTTTGGTATCCCGTGATAACAGCGAAAACTAAAGGATGACTGCAATAATGGTGAAAGACACCTAGGCAAACTGGGCAGACTGGGTGGTCCTGGTGGTCCTTTTCTTCCATCAAATTCCTATGTTCTTATAATGGCGACGGTAAACGGGTGACCAGGAACAACAGCAATCACAAAAACTGTGACCTTTAGCTTTCACCCCTCCCCAAGTTTTGTCCCGCATTCTGGAGTTCATTATATATAGATGGGGGGTGCAGGGGCAAAGCCCCCCTGCAGAAATGCAAACCAGTGTTGTCACCCTTTTGACAATCGCTGTCTATTCACATGGCCTCTTTGCAGCCTCACTCTTTGCTCTTACTGTAAATCCTTTGCCCTTTTGCTTTTGTTCTTATCACATGGAACCCTATTTTTTGGTGGAGAAATGGCCTGCACACTATGGTTTTATGTTTTTCTGTGTAATGTTTCTGATTAATATAGCTATGTTATTTGTCCTATTTTTTTTTTATTTGTCAATTTAGTGCTCATAAATGGTGCTGGATTGACAGCACTGGAAACTGAAACCCTCTGCTTATCCACATGACAGATACAGAACAAGGCAATACATTTCATGAGCCCCCCTTTCAAAAATTGTACCACCATTGGGATTAAAGTATTTCTAAATTGATTCAGTGTCTCTTCACCAGGTTGACTCAACCAAGCATTGAAAACCTCTAATCCTTTTCTCTTTGAGTGGGTCACAGTGCAAGTGTTTCCCCACACTGCCCTTTCAATTAGTGGTGCTTAGATACTGCTCTGCAGGGTTGAGTACCTTCCGATAGATAGCAACTCTACCCAGCTGCCAGAGGCAGCCTCCATCCAACTGAGCTTGTATGTCGGATCCCTGGTTGGATGGGCTCAGATGTCTTCATCCGCGAGTTGGAGCTTTGGATCTGACTCTGGGATAGTTGTGATCTGACCATTGGATCCCTGCTTTGAGTGTCAGATCCATCTCATCCTATGCTCAACAGTCAGATCCATCTGAGATCTGTGGAGACTAGATCCATGGTTGGGGGCCATCGATACCTGATGACATCTGACATCCGGTCAACATGGTGGTATCTGCCTGTATCCTGTCCCAGTGGATACTATTTGAGCACCATAGAAACATAGACAATAATGGCAGAAAAAGATCAAAGGTCTATCTTGTCTGCCCAAAGTTCCCTATCTGCTCCAGGACCTATTGTCCATACTGGGTTTTATCCCTCCTGGTCCACCTCTCTGCTTCCCTCACTATTGTTACTGACTTGAGCGATCACCAGTCCCTTCACTCTGTCCCTGCCAGGCTTGAAACCATTTATGGTCCTGATGCCCACCATCTCCAGTGGCAGACTGTTCCATGACTCCACCACCCTTTAAGTAAAATTGAAATTCCTCACATCCCTCTTAAACCTTCCCCCATCCCCAGTCTCCATTCATGACCTTGGGTTCTTGACTCTGTACTCTTGCTAAATAGTTCCCCACAGTTCACCTTGTTTATTCCCTTCAGGAACTTGAAAAGATCTTTCATATCCCCTCTCTCGCCTGGTGTCCAGTGAGTACATGTTCAGTGCCTTCAGACGATCTTCATAAGACCTGCCCTGTTGGCCTTAAATCATCCTGGACACCATGTGTTGCACCATCTCCAGCCTGTCCTTGCTCTTTCTTTGGTGAGGACTCTAGACCTGAGCACAGTATTCCAGATGTGGCAGCATCAGTGACTAACATAGAGGTAGTATACACCATTACCTCCAATGTGCCCCAAGCTGCTAATCTGTAGCCTACTCCCCTGTTGCTAGTCTCATCTCTTTCCCTTATCTTGACATACAATGTTTATTGGAAGTGTATTGTCTGACATCCTTGCTGAATTTAATATTATATATACTGCATATACCTTGCTCAGAAACTGCTATCCTTGGGCTTCTGGTTCGGACACGGCTCCAACAAGCAGCTAAGCGGAGCGACTCGAGCCGATCTATGCTTTTAAAACCCTCCAAAACTTCAAATTAAAACTAATATACTTTCTAAATGGTGACTGGAGGGTTACAAAAAGACAAGAGAATGAGAAATCGTTCCCAACAAGTGCGAGGAGAGAGGGAGATCCGGACTCTAGACATACCTCCCCGACACAAGGGCAAGCGGCATCTCACCAGCAACAGGCCTATGATATGGATGAGGAGAGAGATCAGCTTACTCGATCACGCTCCAACTCTTTGATGAAGGAGTTAAAAGGGATGTAGGCCAAAAACAAAATGGAATTTAAACAAATAAACCAGAAACTCAACCTGATGGAGAACTGCATGCAAGAAGCTGAAGAGAGAATTTCAAACACTGAGGACGGCCTCCAGCATCTCGGGAAAACGGTGTCGGTGCTCTGTCTCCATGCCATAGCTACAAAGCATAAATGTCTTGATCTCGAGAGCAGATCCCAGAGAGATAACCTTAGGCTTTATGGGCTGCATGAAGGTGTGGAGGAGGGTGACATGGCAGAATTCCTAACTGACCTACTACGGGATGTTCTCACTCTACCCCAAGGCTACAAGTTGAAAATAGAAAGAGCACACAGGGCCCTTATCCCAAAACCAAAATATCTGACATTGAGACCATGTTCCATTATAATTAAATTTCACAGTTTCAGAACAAAGGAAGATATACTGAAGAGAGCATGGCAGCAAAGAGAAGTTAAATATCTGAGCTCACGGCTCTTTTTTGATCATGACTACCCTCCAGATATACAGAGACAATGTCAAGAATATGCCCCGCTGATTAAGAGTCTCCATGCCAGAATCTTCGTATTCAAATGCCATATCCTGCTAGATTGAGGGTCTTTTGGAAAGAAGGCCCTGAGACCTATAGTACACCTCAAGCAGTTCAGGAAGCAGCACAAAAAAGGGGCTTGGAGGTTCCTGAGCTCCCAAATCCTCCTACTCTAAAATGGAGAGAGCAGAGCTAGGAGTGGCAAATGGTCTCTGCTAAAAAAAAACAGACCTCCAGCTTTGAACAGCTCTGAAACCATTAAATTTTTTCAAGACCTACTTAAGAAGATACCAGGTGTTGGAGAGCAGGACTTACAGCAGATGGCCGGCTGACTGATTCCCCATCGTACTGTTTTGGTTTCACTCTGTTTTCTCTCTCGGTCACGACCCTCTGTCCACGAGAGTACTGACTGCCTTGTTTGGTGGGTTGGGCCTGCCTCACACTGGCTTTCCTCGTTGTATCCCCCAGATCCACATTGTTGAAAATCTGATTGCCTTTGTCGCAGTAACGCCACTTAGTCCAAAGCGGATGCTCTCTCATTTTGTGACTGTATTTAGTGTTTAGTCTGGGGATTTCTTTTTGTGGGAATAGACAGATGTTTGTGCTATGAGACTTGATCGTAGGAAGCTGTACCCAGAACATTCCCCAGCAAGTATTGCCCTCTCTTTGCTTCAGAGAGAACCTTTCATTTGAGAACTCTTTTATGGCAGAAATTATAGGCGTACCGCCAAGATCTGATGAAACGATAGATCTTTTCATTTCTATTAAAGGTGGCGGGTTGAGATGGGGCGAGGGTTGGATTCGTGGAAGGGGGAATGAAGGCTCTTTATGGTGCTTTAAAGGCATTTCCCCATGATAGCATGGAGAATTGTATCAGTGTTTAGTATAGGTGGATTTAATTTTTTCTCCCCTCTCCTTGTGTGATATTTAAATTGCATGGATCGGCTCGTTGGTAATGCCAGTGACACTGTTTGGGCCTAAAGACACCCTAACCCAGGAAGAGATCCTCCTGTTAGGGAGGAATACCACTCTCTTCTACCCGCCTATGCTTCCAATATGGTGGGTACAGAGGTCACTTCACTTAGTGGACCTCCTACCTTGGAAGTGCGCTGATGTAAATAAGTTCTGTGCTCAGTTGGCACTTTATTGTTTTTGTTTCTTTTGGTCAGCTAAATCAAAGTGCAATGTAATTGATAGGTTGCAATTAATGTTTAAGAGGTTAGGCAAAGGTGTATCACTGAATTTTAGTAAAACTAAGGGACAATTTAAGGGGCAGAACTGGGGATATATACAGCTGCATTTTGTATTTGGTTATAAATGATGGCTTACACATTATGCACTTATAATGTACATGGACTTGAGAGTCCAATCAAGCGTTCGAAGATGTTATCTTCTCTGAAATGCTCTGGGGCCAATTTTATCATGCTTCAGGAAACTCACCTCTCCGATGCTGAGCATCGTAAGTTTGAGTGCCTGGGATTCAGTCACGTATACGCCTCTTCCTATAAGGAAGGTAGAAGGAGGGGTACGACTATTATGATTCCACCAAAGACCCTGTTTCTGTATTCAGATAAACTGATTGACAAAGAGAGACGCTACGTGTTGGTCAAGGGCAAATTTAATGGAAAACCTATTATCCTCGCCTCTGTATACTTTCCGCCCAACACAGACTTTCCCAGCTATAGATCATTTTTTCTTTTGCTGTCACAGTGGATGGAGGGGCCCTTGATTTGTGGTGGGGACTTTAATATAATTTTAGAGCAGGGTGCTATTCAACACATACCTGATAAAAAGACCAGAGAAATATCCAGGCTATTAAAGGAGCTGGGCTTTGTGGAGGTCTGGAGGTACCCCAATGGCCCGAGTAAGCACGGCACTTTTTTTTCACAAGTCCATCAGAGCTACTCTGCCATTGATTATTTCCTGGTGTCCCAAGAGCATATACAGATTGGCCAAAAGACCTGGACAGGTGATTTTGTTTTGTCGGATCACGGACCAGTGTTCCTCTGGATTAAAACTGACCATTTCCAGAGGAACATGATCTGGAGATTAAATATATCCTTACTTAGAGATAAAGAGACTATACAAGAGGTTCAGGACATGATAAAGCAGGATCTATTAGAAAATGATATGCCAGAGATGCATATATCTATAGTCTGGGATACAATTAAAGCTCTATGTAGGGGTAAATTCATTGATATTGCAGCCCGGAAAAAGAAAATGAGAGAGAAAAAGAGATCTGAATTATTACTACAACTACAAACCCTAGAAGAACAACAAAAAGTAAGACCTACATCTGACCTTTTAAAAAATCTTAAAGCCTTGAAGCAAGAGCTTAATAAGCTCTTAGGTTACTATGTAGAACAGAAGCTTCTATTTCTAAGGCAAAAATATTATGAAGGTGGTCCTAGGGCCCTGAAATTGTTGACTGGGCGCCTGAGAATTCAACGGGCTAAAGCACAAATATCAGGTCTGAGAACATCCCTAAACAGCCCTTTACATCATTCAATATCCCAGATTTCTGATACTTCTGTTAAATATCACACCCAACTATATGCAGCCCCCCCAACACCCCTCAGTGTCTCAAATTAAAGATTTCTTAGGTTCCCTCAAATTACCAAAGCTTTCTAAAACATTAGCAAGGACTTTGGTAGCCTCAATAACTACCCAAGAGATAATTACAGAAATAGGTAACCTTAAAACAAATAAATGCCCAGGAATTGACCGTCTACCAGGTGAATTCTACAAAACTTTTAAAAAGGAACTCACACCCATACTTCATAGACTGTTTTTGCAGGTGTCCACCCCTAAAGAATGTATTCCCCCATCCTGGCAATATGCAATAATTTCAGTAATCCACAAACCTAATAAAGATCCTTCCCTGCCTGGTTCCTATCGCCCTATTTCAGTTCTAAATAATGACTACAAAATCCTTGCTACAACTCTATCACGCAGACTAAATTGCATAGCCCTAAATATCATTCATCAGGACCAAAGTGGTTTTGTTCTGGGATGCCAAGCACAAGATAATATTAGATGTACTGTTTACCTTATAGAACATATAACCAAACAAAAAATCCCCTCTCTTTTACTTAGCTTGGATGCGGAAAAAGCATTTGATATGGTTTCTTGGCCCTTTTTAAGAGAAGTGTTAGCCTCTTTTCATTTCCCTGCTCAATTTATAGACCTTATATTTAAATTCTACCAAAATCCACAAGGGTATATTGGATCTAACAGCCATATATCCCAAAAATTATCCCTTCATCGAGGAACTGGCAGGGATGTCCCTTCTCCCCTCTGCTCTTTGCTTTTTATATTGAACCTCTTGCCCAATCCATTTGACAGGATACCAATATTCCAGGCATAAAAATTTGGCACCACTGAACATAAGTTGGCCTTGTTTGCAGATGATGTTTTGGTTTATCTCTCAAACCCTGATACCTCCCTTCCCCATTTGTTCTGAACACTTAAACTATTTTCCACTTTAGCGAGTTATTCTTTAAATACTGCTAAAACAGAGGTACTTACTTACAATTACAACCCTTCCACTCAGGTTAGAGCTATATTTAAGTTTAAATGGGACCTACAGGGCCTAAAATATTTAGGTATTAAAATCCCCTATGATCTGAAATTATTGTTCTCCCTAAATTACTTACCCCTACTGAAAAATGTTAAAAAAGACATAAGGAGATGATTCGTTATCCCTCTCTGGTTTTATGCCAGAAATCTGAAAATTAAGATGACTGCCCTTCCAAGGCTACTATATTTATTCCAATGTGTTCCCTGTCTTGTTTCCATTATATCACTTTCGCAGTGGCAGTCTGTTCTTTCCAAATTCTTATGGCAGGACAGGAGACCTAGGATAAAATCTCACCTTTTAATGCAACCTAAGGAATGTGGTGGGATAGCCCTCCCAAATCTTCAATATTATTGGAACTCATCGCAGATGAGACTGGCTCTTCTCTGGGGGAACCCATTCTACACAGCACACTGGAAACAGATGGACCTTGGGAGACTCCGGCCAACCCCTCCTGCAGCAGTCCTCTTCTCTACCACCCTTTTAAATAAACAGCTAACAGAACAATCAGATAGCTTTATGGCCATTTTAGAGAGCTGGACAAGAGGCTACTCTCACAAAAAGAATAGTGCTCATAAGTGGAAATATGCATGGTTTATTACAAGCCCAGACTTCACTCCAGCCAAAATCTACCCCTGGTATACTACCCAAGTGTCTTGAAACCTATGGGCCCTGTGGCAACTAATCAGGCAGAATGCAGTTATTTCATTTACAGAATCCCAAAATAAATTCCTGTGGGACCCTAATGATATAATCTATTACTTCCAAATTAGACATTTCATAAATAACCAATTCAGGGTACAAGCCTCTAAAATCCTAAGCTTTGAGGTTGACTCCCCATTTATTCAAATTTGGACCATCTCTGATAGTGACCATGTAATTTCTAAACTGTATAATTCCTACTCTCACAACAAGCTCATACTTCAGAAGCTCTTAAAAATACTGTAAATGGGAGCAGGACTTGGGTATCCCTATTCTGCAGTCAGATTGGCCCAAAATATGGCATATTACATGGACCACTACCCTTTCACCAGGATGGCAGGAATATGTTTTGAGGTCCACACTAGATTTTTCTTGACACCTAAGTTTGTTGTGAAGCGCTGCCCGGGCACTCCAGCTATGTGCTGGACATTATGTGGAATCACTGCCCATATTTTCTTATTCTGTCCGAAAATTAAGGATTTTTGGCATGCCATCTCTCAGCAAATTATAAATGTGTTCAACTTAGAGGATCACCTTAAACCTAAGAACCTTTTATTAGGTTTACCTCCCAGAGGTCTCAAAGGCAAAGATCTGCAATATTTATGGTCCGTCCTTCTGGGAGCTGCTTACAAGGCCATAACCAAGAAATGGCTACAAGCTACCACCCCCCCCCCCACATTAGAAGATTGGCTTAATATAATCAATTATATACAAGGCATGGAGCAATTAACTCATAATTTACAAATTAGGCCGAGGCCTTCCAGAATCGATGTACCAGATGGATTCTGAGAGTAAACCCCATGACATAAGAAAACTTGTCTTCTCTTTTTTTTTCACTCTCTCCCCCAACTATATTCTGGGAGATTGTAGAAATATATATAAGAAGGTCTCCCTCTTTTTGCTCTCCTGACCTAGACAAATCCCTGTTGGTAACAAACTAAGAAGATTTCTATAGATATAATACCTACAAAATAAAACAAAAAGATAGCTGACCCAGTTTGGTTAATTCCTTTTTATTTTTTATGGTTAGGTTCTTGAGGTTTTAACATCTTTTGTTAATCTTTATTTTTTCTTTACATAATAATAATGTTACAAAGATCAGTATTGTACAAGATTGATTATTGATGCTGTAAGAATTTAAAATATAAGTGTAGGAACATTTATTTTAAAATGTAACCTTGATAATTGCCTCTACCCCGGTATAAATGGCTATCTCCTATGCCTGAAATTCTTAACATCTTATTGCAGTGGCATTTTGTAAATCAATTTCAAAGGTCTTGTTTTCAATCCTTTGGTATGGATACAGCAGTGTCGTTATCTGGAATGTATTTTTTGTGTATCTGTAAAAACAAAAAAGAAAGAGGAAAAAATGTTTTAATAAAAATAAAGTATATAAAAAAAGAAACTGCTATCTGTATTTATTTATTGATTTATTTAACAAATCGGAAAGACCTTTCAGCCAAGGGCTCTTTTTACAGAGGTTCCATGTCAAGTCACAAGAATAGCAAATTACAATGGTTTCAGTAAGCAGTACAACATGAGGAAAGTAATTACATAAACAAAAGAACAATATGGCAAGATAAATATTGTGTCAAATGCAGCCAGTGGCCTTGTCTGAAGAGGGGTGAAAGGGATTACAAGGAGAGAAGGATCGGGGGTGAATTGTGGGGTGGAAGGAGCAAAATAAGAGCAAGGAGGGATATTCCACAATGAAACTTAAGAAAGAAAGACCCACGGGGCGGGGGTAGAGGGAGAGAACAAGGTGAGGAAACAGAGGAGAGAGGGGGAAGTGGGAGTGGAGGGGTAAAGGAAGGGGGGATAAGGTAGAATGAAAAGAAGGCAGGAATGAGAAAGGGATAAGGGAGGAAGTGCTGTCAGTGGAATAGTGCAGCAGCAGCAAGGGCTATACAGAGGCAAATGGTAAATGAGGGAGGTCCCAGTGCATTTAGCTGTCAACAGAGATTAGGTATAGCAGTCACAGGAAGCTCTAGAAACTAGTAATTGATGCAGCTTCTGCTAAAATGGTCCCAAGGTTGCAGTCATCGCAATCTCAGGCGGAAGGGAATTAAATACATTAGCAGCTCTAACTGTAATGGATCACTGTCGGAGCGAGGTTCGACAGCAAGGGATAGTAAAGGTTTAGCTCACAGAACTTCGTGTGCCCCAAGTGCCCTGGAAGGGACTGAAAAGCTGAAGGGAACCTGGTTGTAGGAGACCAAGATCTGCCTACTTAGCCAGAAGGCAGGCTTGATATTCAATGCGAGCCTGGAGTTGAAGCCACGTTTGTTCAGAAGGTCAACACGTGTGAGTACGATACACTGCACCAGTTAGTAGACAGCATGCCTTATTCAGAGCTGTGGTGAGCCAATGTAGGGTTGTGTCTGTGGTGGAACTATAAATGACCAAACCATAATCAGTAATAGATACAATTGAACTTTGGATAGCCAATCTGAGGGCTTTGGTAGTAAGGCAGTGTTTATGCCTGTGTAGAAGGCCTAGGCGAATGTTAACTACTTTGGCAACATTCTCAACATGGTTGGAGTAGGAGAGTGTACTATCCAGAGTAACTCCTATGTATTTAAAAGATCGAGTCTGATCAAGGACAACACTCGCACTGTTTTTAATCACCAATTGTTTGGCTTTGTGCTTGCTTTGGGTACCATGAAAGAGCATGACCTTAGTTTTTTTTGCAGTTAAGCACCAACTTATGAGAGATGAACCAGGACTCAAGCTTCAGTAAAACTTTAAGACTATGTATCTCTATTTTGTATTTTTGTACCATGCATTGCTTATATCTCTGTTGCGCATAGTTGTACTCTGTTTGCGTAAGGGACCTCCTTGCAAATGAGCTTGCTCAATGGATCTGTCCCTTCACAATAAACTTGAACTTGAAGTGTGTCATGGAGAGGCCACCACAAAGGTGAGAGAGTAGTTCAGACTCCATGCCCATTCAATACTTCACCTCTCATGTGAGACTGCAAGCAAGGATTCCAGTTAGTGCCAGTTATGTTGATGGTTGTGCGATGTGAACCCCTGCCCCTGGGAACCAGACTGAGACCACCACAAGTCATTTCACATAGGCCACTGAACAGCCCTTCAGCTGATAATGGCTTTTAGCCACTACCAGCCTGGGACGAATTTGAACCAGTGACTTAGGCCCAGTACACACTGGCCAGTGTTTCAAAAAACATTTTAGAATCTGGTTGCTGGCATGGTTGTCGGAGTGTGTACACTGCGCTCTGACACCATGTTAGCCCAAGTGAGTTCGGAGGCATGCCTGCGGCACTAGTGTAAGGCATTGTGACTGCCACAGTGCTTGATGGGATACCTATGATCAGGCATCTGTGCTGATCACAAAAGAAAGCACACCACTAAAATAGGGAACTCATTGGAACCTGGCCTTATGTGAGAAATATTTTTTTCTTTACTTCCTGCAGGTTTAACAATGATTTTGGTTTCATACTGGGTTGCCTTAATCCATGCTACAGCACAATGTTCAAACTGCTGTTAGCATGGGTTAAAGAACTGTGTTTGTCTAAAACCATGCTAAAGCCTTGCTCCGAGCAAGGTTTTAGCACAGTCTTACGCCCTGTTCACACTGCGAGACGCTGGAAAACGGTTCTTTAACATGTTATTAGAAACGATTGAAGCTTACCACTTTAAAGCGTCCACACTGTGTAAAGCGAGTTTGAAAACATGTTGGCGCCTTAACAAATCCGTGTCAGTATGTTCTCACTGTAGTGATACTATCCGTTTTCTGGCACTCTCAGCACCCAAAAGCTGCTTACCATCATGCTTTGTGGTGACACTGAAAGCTGCAGAATCATGCTCTGGAAACTGTGTCATCCTGCTCTCACTGACGGTGAGTCCGAATTAGAATTGGAACCATTTTGAAAACCATGCTCAAGCCTACCTCGAAGCAGGGTTTGAGCACGGTTCACTAAAACGGTTCACAAGTGTGAACGCAAACCGTGCTTGCAGCCACTTAAAACGTTTTACCACTGATAAAACATTTTAAGTAGCACAGTGTGAACAAGGCCTTAGAACATGGATTGTAGCACGGTTTGTACTGTGCTACAATCTGGATATAACCCTCTTAAAACATTTTAACAGAGATAAAACATTTTAAGAGGAGCAGTGTGCACAGGGCATTAGGCCCTGTTCACATTATGGTATTTAAAATGGCTTAAGCTCCTTAAACCGTTTTAAATCACCGTAGCAGGTGTGTCCACACCTATCATGGATTGTAACATGTTTTTAAAAACTGTACTTAAACTCTGATAAGACCTAGGCTTAAACACAGTTTTAAAAACATTATAACCGCTAAATCGGACTTATTTGCAGTGCAGACGCAAAGACATGGTTCTCCTCCATATGAGTACATGGGAACTGGTTCTGAGTTAAACTGAGCTGGAGGCAGTAGTGCAGATGCTGTAAACTGTCTTCAAGAACAGTTTACAACAACTAATTAGTGAAGTCAGGATAGCTACAGCGGACACTGGCACAGTAATTAATCCGTTTTAAACCATTTTTAGTTGCTGTGCTGTAGTGGAACAGGGCCTTGAGGCAAACATCTCCTTAACCCACTACAAATTCACTGGGACTTCCAATTACCTGTCCTAATTCCAATGTATGGATTTCCCTAAATTTTAATAGATTTATTTTCATGTAAGGCACGCTAAGCCCAAGGGTTGGGTGCCAAACCAATAAAATTGACTTCTACTTTTTGATGCTGAGACAGCCAGGTTAAAACTATATATATATATATATATATATATATATATATATATATTTTTTTTTACAATGTTCTTTACCCAGAATAGCCCAGCTGAGATGCAGCATCTCATTTCTAGTGGGGTCTTGCTTCTACCCATCTCTACTGCTGGGTGGACTGGAGCACTGGGAAGCTATGTAACTTGCCCAAAGTCACACAGTGACTATTTGGCTCTATTGGGGTTTGAACCTGTGATCTCATAGTTACAACTCTAACCACTAGATCATACTTCGTCACAGTATATTGTATTTCAAGGAATTCTCTCCATACATCTTATCTGTCACATTATTATACAAAACCATGGTCAGACCACACATGGAATATGGGGTCCAGTTTTTTAGGCCATACCTGCAGGGGAACAAGGACATGCTGGAAAGGGTCCAGAGAAGAGCAACCAAATGGTGAGGAGGCTGCAGGGGAAGTCATGTGAGGAGAGACTGGGGGAGGTGGGCCTGTGCAGAGAGAGAGAGAGAGAGAGAGAGAGAGAGAATATGGTGGAAACATTCAAGTACTTGAAGGGCATAAACAGGGTGATGGTTAACAGCATCTTCAGAATGAGTACAAACAATTACACCAGAGGGCATACCTACAAACTAGAGGGGGGAACATTCAGAGTGGACATCGGGGGGAGGTTCTTTACCGAGAGGGTGGTACGACCATGAAACAGTGTGCAGGAATGGTAGTGGGGGTGAATACGGTAGATAACTTCAAAAGAGCCTGGGATAAGTACATGGGCCTAATGGACAGGGGGCAGGCTGGTAATGGAGGGAGGGGGTCTTCCTAGAGGGGGGTTTATGAGCAGATTGGATGGGCCATGGGGTCCTTTTTTGCTGACAGATTTCTATGATACTATGATTCTGTGATTACGAGTGAACCACGTTATAGCGTATGGTAGAGCATTGTTGTGGATGGAATTCCATGAGTAGAATGACTTTGTTGGGCTGCAGTAGTGACGTCACGATGCTGTTGTGCTGCACTAGCTACGTCACTACTGCAGCAAAAGACAGAACGTTTTCTCGCACTCAACTATTCTTGAGCTGTGGCTACCGTTGTTAGTGCTGTCAGACATCAGTTTCTCTTAGTTAGTGACGGCGCTAACACAAAACGAAACTGTGGCAGCCACCTGTTAAATAGTAGTACAGTTAAACTTAGTACAAACAGACTCACACTAATAGCAATACAGTTAAATGAAGTTCAGAAAAATGCTATGAAGTTCCTGCTTTTAAATGCTTTGTGAACTAAATGCGTTTTTTCTCGCCTCTGCACTACCGCATAGTTTCCATTGTTCATTTTGTTTACTGACATAATAAAAACATTTGGTGAATCAAAAACAATTTGTTGTGTTACTCAGCAGCTGATGTCTTCTGTTGTTTTTCTTGTTTTTTCTTAGCTATGCCTGCCAATACACTATGAAGGATTGTGTATGAGCAGATATACACAGACAAGGTTTCGGTTCAATCTCAAGGTTTCCTTGGTAACAAGAGACCTCTCGAGCTGCGCTCTCAGAGGTCTCCTGTTACCAAGGAAACCTCGTGATTCAAGCACAGCTTTGTTTTGTATGCCTGCTCATATGCAATCCTCTATATGCTGGGTGTCTACTAAGGTGTATTTACACTCCTACTTTAAGATACCATATCCATGCTGACTCCTTGGTGCATGCTGCCTGACTGTTGCCGCTGTATGTCTGCGATACTGGTGTTTGCAGTGCCCCAGCTCTTTCCCAGTACTTGTCCAGGGTCGTGGAAGTGGGGATGGTGGAGACTGCCATGCTGCATGGGAGTCCCGCAGAGGCTCACAGGAGAGGTACAAGTTGTGCTGCTGCGAGTTGAGTAGACTGCCACAGTACAAGGCCTATTTAAGGCTCGTTCACACTGCCAATTCTGCAGCATTCTTGGAGGTGCACAGCAACCAGATCATTGCCACTGTGCACATCTAAATGCCGCAGTTTGGCCATTTCGGGTTCTGTTTCGTTGTGGCTGCAATCCATTTTCTTGGGTTTGCGTGACATTGTAGGCGTTTTGTGGCATTTCACTTTGCTATGTAAACCGCCCGCACCACCTACAGTGTTGTAGCAGGCTTTTCCCAGCCTGCACTTGCAGATGATAGTGGCTGCAGTTTAAGAACTTTTCCTACCCAAGTTTAGCTAAAAGTCCTTTCTGGCTGCAGTAGAAAGCAAACTGAAAGTAGTTTATTAGAAACCGGTGGCTCAAAATTAAAGAAAATACTGCTCAGGTGGAGCCCGAGACCAGTGCATATACGACATTCATAAGTGCATGCCCATGTCACAGCTCAACTTTGAAACTGCATTTTCTTTAAGTTTTAGCCCCCGGTTTGCAATAAAAAAATACATTCCTGAATTCAGCTGTATTTACAGAGCCAGATACAAGGTTTAGCTGCACTTGGGTCAGAAGACCCATCCTCAAGCTCTGGTGCCACAATAGGAGAACCCGACCCACACCCATGCCCCTTTCCCATCCAGAACCCTCCTTGAATCACTGGAACTTCGATGGGAGCATCAACAGTGGTCCCCTGGCCATGCTGTTTGAATGCTGTTCCACAGCATTTCAGCAAGCATGGCCACAGTGATCTACACAGCAGCGATGCCGTGTGAACAAGCCTTTACACTTGGCATTGTGCACCGGTGTGAGTGGTTCGGAAAAGTTGAGCCATTGCCAAAGGATAAGTGTAGACATGGGTGGGAGCTGTATAAGTTAATCCATTTCAGCGCCTGTGACACTCTGCAGTGGCAGGGAGTTGAAATGGTACCGGAGTTTTAAGTCCGTGTGTGAACACTCCAAACCAGTTGAAATGATGCACTTGCAGTGTTGGAAACCATCAGGACATAAATAAAACACAGGGGTGGGGGGGTGGAGCCAGGCTGTCTGTAACACTTTAGCCTCTTTTACATGCAGCTTACTTATGAGGGTTGCGATTTCAATCCGCTCCCTCTGCTCGATATGTGCCATTACCTTTTCTTTTTACACATACTGCTCTGCATTGGTCTTGTGACTCTTCTGGCATTTTCACTAGTTTTCCGCATGTCAGAGAGCCCAAGACATTAGGAGCTGGGGGTGTGTATAAGCACTAGGAGGCTCTTGCATGCCTTCCATACTCAAAGTTAAACTATATACATACAGTCACTGATTGGAGAATGCTGCGGATTTTAAAGTGTACCATAATGAAAACCGAGGGCTACAATCTATAAAAATCACCTCTGAAAAGCTGTGCCATGTTACTGGGCATGGGCCAACACATATGCATATCCTTAGGATATGCATCTTAGACCGACCATGGGACTCTGTCCTGGAGTGCTGTGAGCACTTCTATGTGTTTACATGGCCGCCCGATCCATTCCACAATGATGCGCGGAGGTGGTTAACCCAGGAAAACAGGGAATGCCATTTCAGCGAAGTGGTGTGGGTTGCCTGTACACACAAGAAAGGTAACACTGCAGTTGCACTGCACCGATCAATGCATTGCAGAGCCAGTCATGTAAAAGGGCCTTTTCATGGCTTCTGCACCGCTCCACAGCTCTAGTGCGTGGACATAGTGGAAATGGCAGCAGCAGCATGCATGTCACACACAGGTGCTTTAACGGTGCCAAAACCCAGCATGAGTGTAAACGCACCTACAGACTACAGCGACTGTAGTGCTACATCTCCCCCACCATGGCAGCTGTTCCTGGACCAGCATCGGCACATGGTGTCCACACTACTGTGCTCACAGTGGAGCAATATCTCGGCACAACTTACTGTGGTGCAAAGCAGGTAGTGTAAACGCACCTCTAGAGTAGGGCCTTCAGACTGTACCATCTCATGCCAAGTTTTGTTTGTGTAAAACTGCAGTAGACAGACCATGAGATACACTAGAAACTGCAGCAAAAGTGTCTCACTAACCCAGTCAGCACATGTGCTATACTCTGATGCCAGTCACAGAGATAGCAGGAAATGGGAGTGGGGGCCTCGGTGGATACCAGTTAAGAAATGAGTTATTTATGTTCTTGTGACTTAGTTACTATGGAAGAGTCATGAGATCATCAACCAGAATACGACACCTCCCTATTTGTGGATCGGTCTCACTGTTTTTAGCCTCAGACCTAAGAGGGCCAGATTAACCAGGATTTGGTCAGAATCATAACATTGGAGCCACCCATTATGATATTTATAATATTAATTTTGGGGCACAGGACCCCAGATCCCCTCCTCCCTAGAACTGTATCTTAAACAATAGAATGTATAATTTTTTTTTAAGTTTTTATTGGTATTTAGGGCATAATACACAGCATTTTTAAGACATGTATAGTATAATGATATATAGCTAAAAAGACAAAGAACCTCAGCACAAAAGCACTGAGGCAAGGGTTACTCGAAACGGGCATTGGCAACAAATCCAGGTTTCCAAGAAATACAAAATCACACATGAACCCATACTGCAAAGCATCATGGGACATACATGCAAATCATCATGAAAATTTAGGCTGGTTCTGTTAACTGTATAGATTCACATTAATAAGTCCTATTTACATTACTGGTATCATGGGTATAGTCCAGGCTTGTTTATTACTTTTTGAATAAAGTTTTTCTTTCCACTCACCTTCAGAGTTCTCGTTGTGGTTTGTTCTGGTTTCATCTTGGATCATGCCTTACTTGTTGGTTATCGGGACTGGCTCTTTAATACAGATGAAAATTATATCTCATGCAATATAACATGCAGCATACAGAAATCATTTTCCTTCTGTTTTATTTCTTTTGATGGGCTTTTCATGCTGATCATCTCCTTTATGTATTGTCATGCAACGTTTTCCTGTTTATGCTGTTTCCTGTGTGTGTGTGTGGGGGGAGGGGGGTATCTCATTCAGTGGGTCGGCCAAGGCATGCTTTAATGTTTTCAGGATGTGTGTATTTTTAAAACAATTATCTGTTTAGTCTACAGATTATTTTGTCTAAAAGCAGACGTGCATGACCTGCCATTCCCAAATGAAGTGCTGATGTGAGACAATCCAAGATTCTGTCTGCACTCAGGAACTGTGGGGAAATTTACTGGGGATGGGGGGTCCTTCAGGTAGCTACTTAGCTACAGTATTAAGGATGGGAGTACTGGCTATGTGCCAGGTCAGACCCCCCCCCCCCGAATGGGCTGCCGAGGCCTGACTCTGGAACTCAGAGCCATTTGTGACTCCACTCCCATTTGACCCTGTTCAGTTTATTGACCAGGTTCAGATTTGCAAGCGACCCTGTTTTGACCCGGTCCTGGTAATTTAAGTAATTGTGGAGCTTCATTTCTAGGCAAATGAGAAATCAGATGGGAAAAAAAGACATAAAATAACTATTTTAAATATTATATAACATAAAGGACTTAAGAAGAATGTGAAGGGGCAAACTGAGTCAGTCATTTGACCCAGTCTGGCTCTACCTCTGACTCTGTTCTGGACCAGTCTGGAAAATGGACATGTTTTAGCAAACCAGAGTAAATCAGAACCCTTTGAAAGAAGATCGGAGTCAAAACTGGGTCACAGATGAACCTCCCATCCTTCTACAGTAAGCTACATGTATGGCTGCACTTACCATGTTGTTCTTTTCATTTTAAAAGCAGAGGTTACTGAAATAGGAGGCAGTGGCACTTCTCATGCAAAGGTCATTTTTAGACCCGTTTAAAGAGAAAAGTATCAGAGGCTTTCAATCCTTGATTGAACCAGCCTAGCAAGGAGACACTGACCAGCTGCAGAAATACTTTAAGCCCAGCAGAGATGTGATTTATGAAAAGGCGGCCCATGAAGTTTATTGCCTTGTGGAGTTTGTCTTCAGAAGTGCCCTTTCAGAGCAAGTGTGCACAGTACCTCTCAACGGTGCAACATTATAATGGACAGTCCCTTAGTTTAAAAGTCCTTTTCCCCACCCGGACAGGGAGCTGCCCCACATTCTCCAGTAAGATTCCAAACCAAAATGTCAGTTATTTCTGTTGCTCAGTGGGCAGCAAATGTCGTGAATATGAAATCACAAATCTTTATATCTGATCTGACTGATGGGGATCAATTTTATAAGGTCATGGGCTGGATCGAGGAACACATGCTGCTGGAATGAACAGCAGTATTTTTTCCAGCACCAGTGGCAAATCCCCATGCAGTACAGGACAAAGGCACCTGGTAATAGTCCTGGACTGAGCATTGCCTACCTCAATGGATTTAGCAATGGCATTGAGCACAGTGTCTGGGACCGTCAGACACATCTGCATATGCTCCGTATAGCAGTGCAGCATGCAAGACAGGGTCAAGCGCATGCCTCTCAACTGCTATGAATTTTGCATAGGACTATGATTTTTGCACTCAAATTTACTGTTGCTTCGCAAAGGTTTGCTGCTGTTCCTCACAATGTTAGAACTATTTTTGGACACATAAATGATTAGAAAATTGAACTAACTTGATAGAAACATTCCTTAACACTACATTCATGGGGTCCACTCTTCTCTGACATATTATTCTTCAAAATAAGAAAGTGCTCCACATTCTAGCCATTTGCTCTGAATTTTTAAGGCCAATGCTATGCATTTTAATGCTGAGAGGTTAAGAGGTATGGTCAGGTGGCAGACATGCGTGTGATACTTAAGAAGGAAGATTTTTTTCTACGATGTCAGCTACCACCCTCACAGCTGGAATAATGACCTCTTACACCCACAGACATGGTGCAAGGTGTCTAGCAACATCAGTGCCTGTGGTATGGTACTACTCACCATGAGCATTAGATGTTGTACTCTGTATAACATACTGTTGCTGCTCAGGCTTGTCAGCCAAACCAGTAATGGGGGTGCCCATCATCACTGGGGGACATGCATGCCAGAAGATAAGCTCATGAATATGTATGAGCTAACACAGCCTGATTCATGTTAGGCCTAGCACTACACGCTAGTGTCAGGAGTCATGTACATGTATGCAACAGTATAGCAGCAATATGAGGATCACTTTACTTTATGACATTAACGGCCTTGTTCCTGAATCCAGCCTCGTGTCCATCATTTTTGTCATGAGAGGCAAAGAGGTGTATGCAAGTTGCCCTTGGCATGATGAGTGAGATGCATTCTTTTTTCCCTGTGGCTGTTACCAGCCTAACCTCAACAAATGATATAGCCTACGGCTGACGCAGTTCATTATAAATGTCTGTGAAAAATTTGAAAGCTGATTGGCTAAAGCAGTGTCTGACCTATGATGATACCTCACCGTATTGTCTTGGGTCAGGACTTGTTACCAAGATCAGTCATATCAGAGCACATGTGGGCAATTTTATAATTTCAGTATTACACTCCAGGGTATGGTATATCATTGGACATCATGACTTCTTGAGTAGTTAAAGACACTCACCTTCACATCATACTTTATTGTCTAGGTGTGATGATGTCCCCATAATATATTACGTCCCATCATATAATATTGGTTAAGTATCTAATTTATTCTCTTTTCATAGGCTTCAACTCTGCAGGTGTTACTGATGAGCCTTGCAATATCAGCATGTATCCAGACTGAGCTTTTAAATCTTTCTGGCAGAAAGCAAGTTTTCCATTCTCCACAAAATGACACGGAAAAAAGGGTCACTCTTTTAAAGACTTATTACTGCCAACAACAGCAGGCCATAAATGTGATTAATTTTTAGAAAAGTCTCTGCTTATTTTTGAAGTATTTCTCATAGTCCTAGGACCAGTTACAGTTTGCCTGATATTCTGAGGTGTGCTGTGTAGCATGGTACTCCGCTGGCAGCTTGCATGTCTAATATTCTTCCTCTTCATACTTCATCAGCGCTGTGACCTCATGCCTCAGTGACATCCAAAGTGACATATCAGTAGAGGCTGAGTGATGGGCTCTTGGTCACATCTGATGTCAGTCAGTCTGTCTGTCAGTCAGGCCATGTACAAAGAAGAAGAGCACTAGACAGGTAAGCTCCAGGTAGAGCAGTGCTGTATGTGAGTACCCTGAGACCACTGTTACGGCTGTAAGCATGGTCGCATTCTTAGGGTCACTGAAGCTATGGAATGCAGTGCCACATGTCTGGGGTGGGGTGGGGTGTGCTGTTATATCAGTGGCTCCTCAACATGGGGTCACTGCAGATGTGGAGTGTGGTGCCACATGTCTGGGGTGGGGTGTGCTGTTATATCAGGTGGCTCCTCAACATGGGGTCACAGCAGATGTGGAGTGTGGTGCCACATGTCTGGGGTGGGGTGTGCTGTTATATCAGTGGCTCCTCAACATGGGGTCACTGCAGATGTGGAGTGTGGTGCCACATGTCTGGGGTGGGATGTGCTGTTATATCAGTGGCTCCTCAAAATGGGGTCACTGCAGATGTGGAGTGTGGTGCCACATGTCTGGGGTGGGGTGTGCTGTTATATCAGGTGGCTCCTCAACATGGGGTCACTGCAGATGTGGAGTGTGGTGCCACATGTCTGGGGTGGGGTGTGCTGTTATATCAGTGGCTCCTCAACATGGGGTCACTGCAGATGTGGAGTGTGGTGCCACATGTCTGGGGTGGGGTGTGCTGTTATATCAGTGGCTCCTCAACATGGGTCACTGCAGATGTGGAGTGGTGCCACATGTCTGGGTGGGGTGTGCTGTTATATCAGTGGCTCCTCAACATGGGGTCACTGCAGATGTGGAGTGTGGTGCCACATGTCTGGGGTGGGGTGTGCTGTTATATCAGTGGCTCCTCAACATGGGGTCACTGCAGATGTGGAGTGTGGTGCCACATGTCTGGGGTGGGGTGTCTGTTATATCAGTGGCTCCTCAACATGGGGTCACTGCAGATGTGGAGTGTGGTGCCACATGTCTGGGGTGGGGTGTGCTGTTATATCAGTGGCTCCTCAACATGGGGTCACTGCAGATGTGGAGTGTGGTGCCACATGTCTGGGGTGGGGTGTGCTGTTATATCAGTGGCTCCTCAACATGGGGTCACTGCAGATGTGGAGTGTGGTGCCACATGTCTGGGGTGGGGTGTGCTACCATTAGCGTCTCCCCAGCCCTTTGTACTTTGAATTAACTTTTTCTGAATATTTTATTTATTTATTTATTTAGTTTGAAAGTCGGATTTACAACCTTTGAGACAGGGACTCATTTACAAAGGCACCTCATCGCAGGGAGGGTAGACATGGTTACAGAGTGAGATACAACAGTGGTAACATACAGGTGCAATACAGATAACAAAAAGAACACAATATAACAGTGGTTATGGGATAAAGTTATGTGCAGTAAGTAGCAATCGTATAAAAAAAAAAAAAGGAAAGGGAAACAGTCCAACAGACATTATTAAGGCTATGGGCAAGAAACGGGGAGGGACCCCAACATTAGGTTGATTAAGGGCAACTACAGCTTTGGGCGCCAAAGTGGTGGTTACGGAGAGTGACTTTAAAGGGACCAATTTTGGTAGACTCAGTGACAAAGAGCGGAAGGGAGTTGAACCACGTGGGGGCGCGGTAGTGGAAGGACCTTTGGGCTAGGGAGGTCTTGGTACAGGGAACCAGAAAGATGGCCTTAACCGAGCTATGGGTGGCAATGGATGGGGATGCAAGCTGCAGGGATGCGGTGACCCCTAGGGAGGAGAGTCCTAGCAGGGATTTTTGGCAAGCAAGCAGGTTTGGTAGTGCAGGCGCTCCTCCAAGGTGAGCAGGTTGGTGGTGGCATAGAGCAGGCAAGTATGGGTGCAGAGGGATGCACCGGTCAGGAGCCTGCAGGCCTTGTTTATTGAGGTCTGGATTCTGGTGAGGGCGGTATTGTCGGCCGCAGCATAGATAGGTAGGCTGTTGTCTACTAGGGACAGGATGGAGGAGTTGATGGCCAGTCAGAGAGCGGTTTGGGGGAGGCAATCTTTGTGGCAATAGAGAAGGCCAATCTGAGAGTTTATGGCTGAGGACAGGGTATTGATGTGGGTGTGAAATGTAGGAGCCGAGTCGAAGGTGATGCCCAGGTACTTGTAGGATGACACTTGCTCAAGAGGGTAAGCATTACTGGGGAGAATGCAGAGGGGGGCATTTTTGGCCTTATTCTGGTGATGCGAAAAAAGCATTATTTGTTTTTTTTTGAGGTTAATGACCAGCCGGTGGTCAAGGAACCACTTTTCGGCTTGGTTGAATGTGTGCTGCAGGGATTCCTGTAGAGATGCGGGGTCAGGGTGGGAGGCAAGGAGAACTGCATTATCGGCATAGAGTACCATATTGCCCAAGCAGGAGCTGGGGAGGGTATTGAGAAATAGGCTGAACAGAACGGGGCCTAGGATGGAACCCTGGGGAACCCCCGAGTGAATGGGCAGGGTATTGGACAGGGTGCCGCCTACCTTCACGCACTGTGATCTGGCAGAGAGGTAACTTATGAACCAAGCCAGTGGGCCAGGGGAGAAGCCAAGTTGGTGGAGGGAGTCAAGTAGGAGGGGGTGACAGACAGTGTCAAAGGCCTTGGAGAGGTCAATGAACACTGCACCCGCAACATGACCAGAGTCGAGAGCAGAGTGGAGGTGCTGGGAGAACTCCAGGAGGGCTGTAGTGGTGCTGTGTCCAGGGCAGAATCCATGTTCTGGACACAGCAAGTCATATTTGGCCAGATACTCGGAGAGCTGAATGGTCACTATTTTTTCTAGTGCTTTGGAGAGAGGGGGGAGAATGGAGATGGGCCTGAAATTGTTAGGGGAGGTTCTATCTCCACTCTTATGGATAGGGGTGATTTCTGCAATTTTCCAGGCATTGGGAAATTGACCAAGACATAGTGACCGGTTTAAAAGTTTGGTGAGAGGGGCTAGTACAGTATCTAGGACTAATCAGAGAATCCTGGAGTCCAAGGGATCACAGCTGGGGTTGTTGCCAGCTAAGGCTTTTTGCAGATGAGGCCTGGCTTCAAGGGGTGATATGACATGCAGGTAGAAAGGGGATGCGACCCAAGGTGGGGGGAGGTGGAGGCAGGGACAGGGTCGAAAAAGTAGTTGGGTAGGACAGAGCTTAGATCTCTGAGAAAGACAATTTGAGGCACTCAGCTATGTGGGGAGGATCAGTAGTGATGGTACCATCTATGGAGAATAGTGATGGTGGGGGGAGCGGGTCTTTCTATTGAGCTCTTTCATATTGTCCCAGAAGGCACGGGATGAGCCCCAAGTGGATTCAAGGGTGGCTTGATAATGTCTGGCCTTAGCCTGCCTTATAGCCCAGGTGCACTTGTTACATGCTGTATTATAGGCTTGTCTGTCAGCCAGTTTGCCTGTCTCGACAGCAATATGCCAGAGATTATCTCTTTGTTTCAGTGTTTGGATGAGGGATGGGGAGATCCATGGGGCGTTGTGTTTTTGGTATGGATTCTGGTCGGGGGGGTGAAAAGATCACAGGCCTTGCCGAAGGCACTGGAGAAACAGGCTAGGGTAGAGTCAATATCCATTGCGAGTAGGACTGGGAACCAGTCAAACTTGGGCTAGGTGCTTTTTTAGCTTTCTGAGACACCCTGGGGTGAAAGCGCCGGCACAAGGTGACCTGGGACACTGGTTTTGGTGTGGGGGATGACCAGTGGCACAGGACAGGAGAGTGGTCACTAAGAGTCTGGTAGTACATTAATATCCCTGATTTTATAGGGGCAGTTTGACAGAATTACATCTAGGAGGGTGCTGGAGCCGACTGACCAGTTAAATCTAGTGGGTGAGGTAACTAGTTGGGTCATATCTAGGGCAGCGAAGGAGTCCCTGATATGGGGGGCAGTGGTACTCAGCCAACTGACATCAAGGTCACCTAGGATGAGCTGCTCTGCCTTGTGTGGGAGTGTGGTGAGGTAATCCATGAGGGAGTGGACAGCTGGTCCCTGGTCCCTCGGGGGTATGTAGGAGACTGTGAGAAAAAAAGGGCCCCTGGCTGGGTCAGGGGTAACCTTGAGGGTGAGGGCTTGGGCACTAAAACCGAGCTTGGGGGCAGGAAGAGCATGGCCTAAAAGTGTGTCACGCATAAAGACTGCACACCCGCCACCACGTTTGCCTATACGGTCTTCCCTGAACAGAGTGTAGCCAGGGAGGGAGATAACCGAGTTGGGAGTTTTTCTCAAGAGCCAGGTCTCGACAAGTGCTATAACATCAGGACGGTGTTGTATAGTCCAGCACTGGAGAGCGGTGGATTTTTTTAGGAGGCTGCCAATATTCATGGATGCAAAGCTGAGGCCAGTACTAGAGTGGGGTGTGGGGTGGCTAGTTGACAACGGCCTGGGGCTGGGGTGTATGTTCCCGGAGAGCAGAAGAAGTAGAGCAATTAATCTGATGAGTGGTCTGTGGTGACCAGGACCCTTAGCCAGGTACCGATGCGAGGCCCTACTAGTGGGAGTGCAAGGGATGGGTAGGGAGTGAAGGGTAGGTATGGCAAGGAAAGAGTGGTCCCAGGGTGTCCCGGGGGGGAGGGGGTATTGGTTGGAGGTGGGTGCCATGGAAAAATAGGGGTGTCCAGGGTGGGGGGGTGGCTGCTGTGGGGTGGTAGAGGGGGTGGGGCTCAGGGTGGAGGGTAGGGGTGCAGGATGGGATATGGGCAGAGCAAGAAAGGTAACCATGAGTAGGCCGAGTGTGATAGCCGTTGTGCCCATTGCTATTTCTATTGGGGGAGGGGGTAAGAGGAATAACTGACCTTCAGGTGAGTGCGACTGCCGCTGTGGAGTAGTTTTTTTTTCTTCAGAGTACAATATGCTAAAAGTGAGAACAAGGCAGGGGATAATGGTGATTAGAACAGGAAAAGGCAGATGCAAGGTTGGAGGATTAATAAGAAAAATAAAATGCCTCTAGTGGCAGATCAGTATAAACTGCAAATGGAAAAATGGGCAAGAAAAAATATTGGCATTATTTCAGACAGTTTAACAAAAATACCTAACAGACTCATTTGGAAGGCTATGCCTGTAGCTCAATGGGGTGGAGCAACTAAGCACACCCTCAGTTGGGCCTTAAAAGGCTGCTTCTCCTAGCTACTTCAACAAGCGTTTCTCGTTGCTGGCCAGAAGCTTTGTCTCTCCCTTCTCTCCCTATGCTTTGGACTCTGCTCATTTCTGCTGTTCTCCTCCTTCATGCCTCTGTTTGTTTGGTTTCTGCTTGCCTTTTGTTTGTGTTTCTCCCATTCGACTCTCTGTGTTTTGTCTGCCTCTGGCCACTGCTTCTGCTTCACCCTGCCTTCTGTCTTCCCTGCCCTGCTCCTCCCATTTTGGTTGCCGCTCCCCTTGTGGCTCTGTGTAGTTCCCTCCCTGTTCCCTTTCCCACTCGCCTGTGGCTGTCTGCCCCCCATTCCATTTCATTGCTGCTCATCCCGTGCCTTGCCCTCCAGTTGCTCGCTTTAAGTTTTCCACTCCGCGGCCATGTATCCATCTTTCCCCTCCATCCCTTGTGCTTGCTCTGCCACCTGGCTTGGCGGCCGTGTTCTGCTCTGTCTGCGGTTCACCCACCTGGTGCCTAGGACCTCCCCTGTCTCTTTTGGGGTTTCCAGACCTTCACTACACTTAAGCTGTCGACGGTACCCCATTGCCTAACCAGACAGCATCCCAGGTTTCTGCTGCAGTCTCTGCTTTTCTCCTGTGCACACCCGAACAGTGTCTTTCCAGTCTTCTGGATTACATTCTGTTCCAACCGGGATATTGTATGGGGACATTGTCTTGGCACCTGGATTTCATTGGTCATGCTGTATTCCTTCTGGGCAGCTTCCAGTGTGTCTGTGCACCCTGCAGTTCAGCAAATGGTATGTCTGGCCTTTAGTCAATTTACTCACCCTCTACCATTTCAATCAGCCCTGCTTCAACTGCTGGTAATTAATCAAAGTATTTTATCTTCATGGTTTAATAAGCTGTTGGGTATCATGGTGCCTAGTCTGTTGCTCCCTGTTTTTCTTAAGGTGAGAGACTGCTGTGCTGCAGTGGGCATCATGGCTCCAGGTAGCAGGAGCAGCTTCTGTAAGTTTCCCATATTCCATCAGTCACAGACTCACCCAGTTTTCTGCAGCTGCTCTATGTTACCTTCATGGCATTAAGGCAATTGGCCCATGCGTGGGTCCTCATACTGAAGACTCCTACTGCTCGATGCAGCCTATGGCACTACCAGTTATTGTGCACATACCAGCCTTCATGGCATTCACAATCAGCATATCAAGTCTATTCGTTTTTGAACCTCACCTCTTCATACTGACATCACAGCCTCCTCTTATCTAACCGTTGGCCTCGGGCTCCTCCCAGCCTTTACCATCTCTCTCACTCATGAATTTCAACTTCACTCCTAATTTGGCTTCTTATGGACCTGTTTGGAATGCACTCCTGTGGTTACAAATTGCTATCTCCTTTATCTAGACCCACGTCAGGGTCCCCATTGCTCAGTCCAACCTATGTGAAGGTCTAATCATCGTGATCGAATATCCGAGCATGACCCACATGCTGGTCCCATGATATATCTCGACTTTACTTTCTCTCCACTTCAGAGACATGCCAACCATGTCCGGTACTCCCATGGCTCAGGGCTGGCCTGTAGCCAATGTTCTCACTCTGCACCCTTGAAGTCCATGTCTTGAGCATGCAAAACTCAGAGTGGGGTCCTTCTCATCTGGTCCAAAGTGGGAATGTCCTCATTCCAGGTGGACCTTCAGTCATCAACTACACTGACAGCACCTCTAAATGTAAAAAGTAAGACCTCAGCAGTGAGGGGTGGGGCTCTCCAGTGGGGCCCCTTTAGCTGCCCAAGCAGGTTCAGAGGCACTTTCTAAGCTGTTCTCCCCCTACCACTGCCTCTGGTTCACCTGGTTTGTTCTTACATCAGTAGGCCGGCTGAGTGCCTCAGGGATTGTTACTTTCCGCCTCCCGCCTTGGAGATTGGCACCAAATGTAGTGTAACCCTTGTTGCAGAGATTGCTTGCAACCCTTCACGGCATTTCCATTAAAGAGATAGAGTTAAAGTGTTCCCCTGAATTGGATTCTACCCCTGGATTGGCCAACTAAATTGCAGTAGCAGAGCTGTCACTAAACAAAATATCCCAAAGCCTGGAGGAAAGGCGACCTAGGCCTTGGATCCCCAGAGGTTTCCTCTTCAAAGGTTTTTTTTTTACCTCTTCTCTGTGCCAATGGTCATAATACATAGATAGGTTTGAAATATTCCCTAGGTTCCAGAGATATGTTCCGCTGTTGGATGGAGATGCATGGTGGCCCCGTAGTTGTTCCCTCTCTCTTTAGGAAGTCATGCCTTCAAGCCTTTCATTCAGACCTATGAGCAGGTCACTATTCCTCCGTTGTCTCCTGCTACTCTACTCAAGTTCCTCACTATACTACACCTACCGACCTACATTCAGGTCTTCAATAAAGATAAGCATTTGTCACCTATATGTGCTGCTTGACACTCTTTTTGGGCTCCTTCCTAAGATAAATTTAGCCAAGGGAATCATTCCCATATCACCTCTAGGGGTGGAACCCTCTTCTAGGGTTTCTTGCCTTCGTACTCTTACAGGGTGTTAAATCCCACAGATAGAGAGGTGAACAGCCAAAGATTATTCAAGTCGCACAAGCATAACACTATACCAAGTTGCGTAGGTCCATTGAATTGGAAAGCTATGCCTGTAGTTCAGTGAGGCGGAACAACTAACCATGCCCCTGATCAGGCCTTAAAAGGCCACTCATCCTTGCTACTCCCACAAACGTTTCTCATTGCCCCACCATCCTCCCCTCCTCCTCCTCCTGCAGTGGCTGATCTCTTTCTCTCTCTTCCATGGGCTCCTTCCTAAGGTACCTTTAGCCAAAGGAATCATTCCTGCAGCACCTCTAGGGGCGGAACCTTCCTCTGAGATTCCTTGCCTTCATACCCTTACAGGGTGGTATATCCCATGGATAGAGAGGCAAACAGCTAAAGATTATCCAAGTTCACAAGCATAACACTGTACCAAGTTGTGTAGGCCCACTGAACTATATACACTTTGATTTTATACCTTTACTCATTTTACAAACATTTCATCCTGCACCCCAGTCAACCTGGATTCTTCCATGCTTTTACAAGCTTTGCTCTCGTGTTTCCAAGACATCACAAGAAACTCTTGGTATGCTAATACACTTTTTATTCACAACTGCTTGTTCATTATTCTCTATGTAACATGCACTGCTCAAAAATATATTGTATCCTAAATGCCTTACCAATCAAACTGACAAAACCTGGTTTGCAAAGATCAATAGCCTCCTTTCAGAATTCATCTGGGAATGCAAAAGGCCCAGACTTAGTCTTAAAAAATCTGGCTGCCAAAAGAAAAGCGGGGTTCTGCATTGCCAAACTTTGAGCTCTGCCATCATTCCTATATTCTAAAGCATGTGTACTCCCTTCTTAATTACAACTCTGCTACACCTGGTCCTCTCTGGTCCATTTATGAGAAAAGCTTATTACACCCAAATATATTTATTGACATTTTATGTATTCCCTTGAAAGAATCTCTTAGGAGGCCCCCTACACTCCCTCAGGCGATAAAAACATGTGCAGTAATGATGAAACTTAAAAAATGGAAAACTTTCCTATGCAAATTAATGCCCTTGTGGAATAACCCCATGATTAAATATGAAGCCTGAAGGTGAGATGTTTATGGAAGCTCAATGGAAGCTTAAAGGAATAGTTAACAGATAATAAATCTGGGACAAGGAAACAGTACGACCCAGGCTTTCAGTAACATCAAGCAAACCTTCGGTTTAGATATATGAGATTTTTACCTTTACTTGCAAATTAGACGAGCAACTAAATACCTTTTTAGCACAGACCCAAAATATCTGAATAACCGTGACTGAGAAAATCTTCTCAAAAATAGGGAGAGGTAAAGGGGCATGAGAGTGACTAAACAAGTTTCTCTCAAACAGTGATGCAACTAAGCCAGTCCAGTGGCATGGAGGGCAGAGGCGCTGGACACCTTACTTCCTCCCATGCCGGAAACCCAGGTTTTGGGAATGAGCCTGAGTCACCGGGGATTGGCCGGGGGGGGGGGGCAAGGAGCTGGATTGAGCTACCACAAGGCAGCTCTCCTCTCCTTGGGAGGGACATGGGCTTACCTGACTCTTCATTTCATTTTTATTTTTCATACTTGTTAGCAAGATGAGCAAACTGATCATTTTCACAAGCGACAAGTGGTACAATAAAACAAGTAAAAAAAGGACATACTATGTAAAAATAATACATAATAATATCACAGACATACACTTGATAATTATATCTTAATGAAAACAGTCGCAATCTGAGAGAGTGTTAAGCCATTGAACAAGCCTGTGCTTAAATGGCCTGACTGTTCTACAGTTAGTCACTGCTGATGGAATACTATTAAAAAATCATCATTACTTCACATGTCTTTAATCACCTGAAGGATTGTAGGGGGACTCCCAAGGGATTCTTTCAAGGGAATGCATAAAAAGTCAATAAATATATTTGGGTGTAATAAGCTTTTCTCATAAATGGACCAGAGAGGACCAGGTGTAGCAGAGTTGTAATTAAGAAGGGAGCACACATGCTTCAGAATATAGGAATGATGGCAGAGCTCAAAGTTTGGCAATGCAAAAAGGCTCTTGGCTGCTGTGCAGTGGAGGCTAGGTGACAGCGCCAAGCCAAAAAGGGAGCCAGGCATTAAGCCAGGTGGGAGGAAAAGGCTGTCACTGGAGCTGTGCTGCACATGCATGACCGTGTTCTGGGGTCCCGGGATAACAGGAGGGAGAAAACGGAAAATGGGGCACTGAGGCAGGCTCAATGAAGCCCTGAGAATAGGGTGGATTGAAATCCTCCACAGGAGGACTGTAGCTTGCCTGCCTTGGAGCTCTGACAGTAAAAAAAAACTCTATGTAAAAAACAAACAAACAAAAAAAACAAACAGTAATGCCACTGACAGCTCAAGGACAAAGTGGGAAGCGAAAGTGTTTGGGTCTGCATTAGTACTAATACTTGGGGGAGACTGTGGAATAATGCTCTTAACGGCTCTAGAAAACTACCGAGAAGAGCAATACAGTATATATATGTGTATATATATATATATAATAATAATAATAATATGTCTACTACACCCCCTTAAGCCTTTCAAAAATAATTCCATCTGAAAAAGACATCTGCTGGAGATGTGGTCAAGATCAAATGATGCTGTCCCACATCTTGTGGTCCTGCCCAAATATTACTAAGATATGGAAACAAATAACAGGCCTGCGTTCACAAATACTGAGACCGCCTGTTCCACTTGAGCCTATACTGTGCATCTTGGGAGACTGCCAGAAACTCCACACCGTACCTAAAAAATCCCAACACGGGCTGCTAGCAGCATTTCTAGGATTGGAAAGACTCGTCCCATCATACTGTGAAACACCCAACGTTCCCTTCTTGGACTACAGGATCCAACATGTGTTCAGGCTAGCCTTTAATGAAAAACTGAGCCACATTATCTTGGAAAAGCTAGATTTATCTGAAGAGATATGGAATACATTGATGAGTTACATGGACATGTTTAACTGCTGAGAACTTTTCTGTCTCTCTCTCTCTCTCTCTCTCTCCAGTTTACGTATTAGAACAGGATCTAATTTAATACTTGCTTAATGCCTATATGTTTTTATAGTAATTGTTTATTTATTTCTTTGTTTTCCTTATCGTCTATATTGATTATAGTTAGGTTATATTAAATGCATACTGAAAATAGAGCTAAAAATCTATGTTTCGACCTTGGGTCTTCTTCAGGAAATATCTAAAAGAGAAAAAAAAAACAAAGTTAGTGTAGAGGGGAGGTGAAATGAGGGAGATATATATATATATATATATATGTGTGGGGAAAGAAAAAAGGGGGAAGCTCAGGGAGAAGAATGCCATTTATCACTTCTTCTCCTGAGCCTCCCCCTTTTTCTTTCCCTTTCACACATATATATATCCCTCATTTCCACCTCCCTTCTACACTAACTTTTTTTTTTTTCTCTTTTAGATATTTCCTGAAGAAGACCTAAGGTCGAAACGTAGATTTTTAACTCTATTTTCTATTTTCAGCATGCATTTAATATAACCATTTTGTTTCGCTTTTAGACCACATGCTGACGCAGTGCCTTGTTTTTGTTTTTTATAGTTAGGTTTATGCCTTCTGAATTTTTTGTTTTACAATAATGTTTTTGTTCTATTAATATTTTTGAAATCTTAATAAAAACTATTAAAGAAAAAATAAGGTGCACTGCTGCTTTAAAGCTGCAGTGCAGTATAGCGAGGTAAGTGGACAGGCCATGGTGGAGAAGACTTGCGTGAATACAATGGGTTACAGAGGAGAGTCATGGTGACCTTGATACCGGGTACAGGCATTCTCTTAATCGCAGTAATTGAAGGGGCAGCTGTGACAGAAATGGGAAGGAAAGAGTTAATGGTTTGGATTCTGTAGATGCCTTATTTTTTTAGCAGTGTGGGAAAAAATACACTGAGGCTGAAATCCTCCAGCAGCAACCAGCTTGTGGAATTCCTAGCTGCTAGATAAGAGCTGGGTCATAAATCTCGAGTGGACATCTCCAGACACACACAGACCTTGCAGACACGGATACAGGGCAGTTTGAATGGATTGGATCATTCAAATATAAACTTAGGGTGAAAGGAATATAATTGGTCACCAATAGGTGTTCACTCTGATTGGGACAATTAAATACATACATGTTAGTTGGTTGCATTTAAGGGAGAATAGGAATGACCTAGTCTCCATAGACTATATAAGCTTCTGTAAGACAGAGAACGCTCTCTTGCCCTGGAAGCTGTGAGGGAAACATAAGCTTGAGCCTACCTGGTATGTCCGTGGAGCTGGCAGTTAGAATAGGGTCCAGTGTCTCTTGTAAGGACAGGGAAGGGTAAGTTTAGTGATAGTATATTTCAGTAATAGCCTTCTTTCTTTGCCATCTGTTGTTTAAAAACATTTGTTTACTTTTCCTGTATAAGTGTTATTCTCTTGTGTTGTAAATACATTTCCTGTAAATGCTCATTGCACTTTCTGTTAAGTAAAAGCTATTTATTTGCTCAACAGTTGTGACTCTGATGTCATTTTTCTAAGGTAAGATTTGGTTTTCCACTGGCTAAGGTAAACTCTGTGTAGCATCCGCCACCTGAAAGAGACACACTACCAGACCTTAACTTGTGCAATTGCACGTGTGATTATTCAAGTTTGTACACTTGAAAGAGGTGCCAGAAGGAAAGTCCGGCTGGTGGCAGCGAATACCCGAGGACACACACCTCTCTAAAAGCTGTTTCAGCCCAGAGGGAGAGGTGGGTTGTCCCATATTGGTTGGCAG
Source organism: Neoceratodus forsteri (assembly GCA_016271365.2). NCBI lineage: Eukaryota > Metazoa > Chordata > Ceratodontiformes > Ceratodontidae > Neoceratodus > Neoceratodus forsteri. Next base: position 142,347,989 of record JADMNL010000031.1, on the reverse strand, counting down.
TGGTGGGGTGAGGATAGCGGACTGCGTAGCACACTGAGATACAGAGTTTGCCAGTGGAACAGTTACCTTAGCATTGCAAAACAGGATATACAAGAGGATACATTTGTACAACAGTTTTATTTGTTTCTAGATAGCACAGTAAAGTGTAGCAGTAGAGAATGAGCTCCACTGGAGTATGACTCACTTACTGTAACACAGCTTTTGAAAGGTGCCAGAAAAGGGATTCAGCCTGAAAGTCTAAAGCAGAAGAAAAGGCAGACCTCATAGCTACCTCTTGGCACATGATCTGAAACAGACTGTCGCTGGGTGAGTCAGGAACTGAGGCAGCAGACCCCCAAACCAGCTTGAGGCACTGCGACTGCAGCTATTGCTGCAAGACAAGGCATTGGAGGCGAAAGACTGGATGCTGAAGCAGAAGCAAGAAGGCTGGAAGCAGAAGCAAGAAGACAGGAAGCAGAGACAGAACTTGAAGAAAAGAGACTGGCAGACAGAGAGAAAGAACGCCAAGACAAAGAGAAGGAACGTGAAGACAGAGAGAAAGAACGACAGCATGAACTCCAGAGACAACAGCACGAAGGAGATGATGACCCTCCGTAGTCAGCAAACCGTGAGTAATGGTGGAGTGAGTTTACCCTCATGAAGCCAAAATGAATTCTAAATTGTTCCCTCAGTTTAAAGAGGAGATGACCTTGATTTATTTTAAGGTCATTTGAGAGTATGTAATCAATACAATTAAATAAGGCTTCCTGGTCAACTTATCTCACACCCTTGCTGACGGGAGAGCGTGAATGCATTTGCTAAAATGAGTAATGAAGACTATGCTGATTATGATAAAGTAAAACAGTGTTGTTGAAACGTTTTGAATTAACCCTGAGGCTTATAGAAGAAAATTTAGGGAGTTAAAGAAAAGCCCAGAAGACAGTTATGCAGAACTGCAGGTTAAACTGTATACTTACCTTGATAGGTGGATGGAGGGGGCTAAAGCAACTACTGTGGAACTGATTAAAGATGTATTGGTGAGAGAACAATTCCTTAACATTGTACCTGAGGACATGCGTATGGCTCATAGACAGGGCATGCGCCTCTTCCACAGAGGTGGCAGGAAGCGCTGACGAGTATCTGTCTAGCCGGCCACACACACAACGTAAGTCTTATGGTATGGGGGCAGCACATGGGTATAAGGGATCCCATGGGGGGCAGCCCAAAGGAAACCAGCCTGCACCTGAGCCCAAAGTAGAGCCCTCTGGTTCTAAGGGGACTCAAGAAATAGGTCCCAAGAAATGTCATATTTGCAATCAAGGGACACTGAGATATAACTGCCCTCAGAAACTGGTTAAGGGGCAGAGATATTGGGGCGGGGGGTGATCAAAAGGGCACTGGTGTGTTTGTAGGGTGTGTCCAGTCTGAAGAACCACTCTCCTCTGATAAGAATCTGCGTCCCATTACAGTTAATGGAATAGTAACACAGGACTGTGGAACAGGTGCTAACATCTCCTGGTAAGGCAAGATCTCATTCGGGCAGAGCAGATCGTGCCTGGGAAATACTCCAAGGTTCAGGCATTCACAGGGCCACCAGTACCATTACCAATGGCTAAGTCTTCCTGAGCTGGGAAGGGGCCATGTAGAAAGGAGGTGGGAGTTGTAGGGGACCTACCTGTAAGTATGATTGTGGGGAAGGATTTGGACCCCAGTAAAAACTGGTGTGTGTTGTAACCTCGTAGTCAGGGCACAAGGGCAAGCTTCTGAGGGGAAGAGGGGTTGACTCTGGGTGGTCCAGCCACACCCTCAGCAGCTGAGGAAGTGTCCAGCACAGGGGAGGGGCTGACAGAAGCTGCAGTCCAGAACCCCAGTCACAAATAGGAACCTACAGGACTCCTTCAGAGGGGGCACTGGGAAGGGTCAGACGAGGGCAGCTGAGTGCTGCACAGCGAACTGACCCTACCCTGGAAAAACTGGAGGGAAATAGCCTGCAGGGCTGAGCATTCTCAGGGGGGTAAAGAGTCCATTTACTGGGATAATGGGCTGTTGTACAGAGAATGTACAACAGAGAAGGGTAGCTGGTGAGGTACTCCAGCAGCTGGTAGTCCCTAAGGTTCACCATCAGCAGCTTTTGGCCCTTGCACATGATATCCCTTTTCAGGGCACTTTGGGAGTGAGGCGCATGAAAAGCTCCACCAACAATTTCTTCTGGCCTGATATTGGCAAGGATGTGGCAAATTATTGCCGGACTTGTCCACACAGTGCCAAAGGGTAGGAAAAATGGGGACAAGGCCAAGGCAGCTTTGGTGCCCTGCCCATTATTGATGAACCCTTCAAGAGGGTAGCAGTGGACATAGTGGGGCCATTGAGCACCCCAAGTCGCACTGGCAAGCGGTATATCCTGGTAGTTGTAGACTATGCCACTAGATACCCAGAGGCAGTGGCCCTAACATCCTCTGAGGCAGGACCAGTGGCAGATGCACTGTTGGAAATATTTAGCCGGGTGGGCTTTCCCCAGGAGATACTGTCAGACCGGGGTGCCAATTTTATGTCAGGATTAATGAGTAGTTTGTGGGAGAAGGTGGGGTAAAGCAGCTCAAAACCTCCCCATACCATCCCCAAGCCAATGGTCTAGTGGAGTGATTTAATCTCAACCCCTTAAGACCATGTTAAGGACTTCTTTGCTGACCAGCATAAGAGAGAGACTGGGACAAAATTTGGCCTCATCTCCTATTTGCATACAGGAAGTCCCACAGGAGTCCACAGGGTTCTCACATTTCGAGCTCCTGTTTGGTCATAGGGTGCTGGGGCCACTAGATTTGATCTGGGACAATGGGAGGCACGTGCCTCCTAAGGGGAGTCTGTTAGGAGTATGTCCTGAACTTCAGGACCCACCTTAGGGAGCCCATGGGGTTTGCTCAGGAGCACCTGGCCACTGCACAACAGCGGCAGAAAGTCTGGTAGGACCGTGGGGCCTTAGAGCCAGAGAATATGAGGTGGGACAGCGAGTGATGGCACTCATCCCTGTCCGACAGAATAAGTTACAGGCAGCATGGGAGGGCCATTCTCCATTGTCCAAAAGGTTAGTGACGTCAATTACATGATAGAGCTTCCGGACAGGAGATGCAAACGAAAGGTGTATCATGTTAACATGCTGAAGCCCTACCATGACAGAGAGGAAATGGTCCTCGCTGTATGCAGTGCTCCAGAGAAGGAAACTGAGGTAGATCCACTGGTGGACCTGCTTGGGGAGGCCAGGGGTGCATCCTCTGTGGACAGCCTTACCCTCCTCGGAACAGCTGACACCAGCCCAGGTGCAAGAAATTAGGTGTGCTGAGAGAATTTGAAGACATGTTCACAGGGAAACCAGGGTACACCACGATGGCAGAGCACCATGTGGATACAGGGACCCAGGATCCCTGAAACAGTTCCTCTACAGGGTACCTGAGCAGGTTAAGCAGACTGTGAAAGAGGAGCTCAAAGAGATGCTGGAACTGGGGTAATCCAGGAATCTAGTAGCCCTGGGCATCACCGTGGTACTGATCCCCAAAAGGGATGGCACCACACGATTCTCCGTGGACTACCGGAAGCTTAACAGCTGCACGGAGTCTGATGCTTATCCCATGCCCAGAACAGATGAGACCCTGGAGCGACTGGGGGGAGCCAAGTATTTGACCACAATAAACCTAACAAAGGGCTATTGGCAGGTACCTCTGACCCCTGCGGCCAGGGAAAGATCAGCGTTTGTTACTCCATTTGGTTTATATGAATTTAAGGTAATGCTATTCAGAATGAAGAATGCACCTGCAACCTTTCAACGGCTTGTAGATCGTGATTCTGTCTGGGGTAGGTGGGAGTTTGCATTGGCTTATATGGATGATATAGCCACATATAGCCAGATTCTGGGATGAGCACATCAAGAATGTGGGATGTGTTCCACAGGTTAAAGAAGGCAGGTCTGACAGTCAAGGCAGAGAAGTGCCAGATAGGTATGGCAGAAGTATCCTACCTTGGGCACCGGGTGGGTAGTGGACACATCCGTCCGAGCCTGCCAAGGTTGATGCCATCCTGGCCTGGCCTACTCTACCACAAAAAGAAACAGGTCAGGGCATTTCTAGGGACTGCAGGGTACTACCGAAGGTTTGTTCCCCGCTATAGTGATCTGGCTAGGCCCCTGACAGACCTAATCAAGAAGGGAAAGCCAGATGCAGTGAAGTGGTCAGAAGGTTGTGAGGTTGCTTTTCATGAGCTAAAAAAGGCCTTAAGTGGCCCAGCTGTATTGGCTAGCCCTAATTATAGTTTAAAGTTTATGGTCCATGTGGATGCCTCAGATCATGGGCTGGGGGCTGTGCTGAGCCAAGTTACTCAGCAGGGGGAGGAGCACCCAGTTGTGTACCTCAGCCGAAGGCTTTTGCCCAGAGAGGAGGCATACACCACAATTGAGAAGGAATGCTTGGGAATAGTGTGGGCCCTTCAGAAGCTGCAGCCTTACCTATATGGGAGAGAATTTACTGTGGTCACAGATCATAATCCCCTGATTTGGCTTCATAGGTCCAGTGGACAAAATGGTAAACTATTACATTGGAGTTTGGTACTGCAGGCATACAACATGACCATACAGCATCACAGTGGCAAACAAAATGCAAATGCAGATGGGCTATCTAGGCAGGGCTAATGGCCTGGCTGGATACTTTGGGCACTTCCAGTAATTGCATGAACGGCTGTGTCACTTGGGGTAGCCCAAGGGACATGCCTTCATTATCTGGGGGGAGATGTGACAGAAATGGGAAGGAAAGAGTTAATGGTTTGGATTCTGTAGATGCCTTATTTTTTTAGCAGTGTGGAAAAAATACACTGAGGCTGAAATCCTCCAGCAGCAACCAGCTTGTGGAATTCCTAGCTGCTAGATAAGAGCTGGGTCATAAATCTCGAGTGGACATCTCCAGACACACAGACCTTGCAGACACGGACACAGGGCAGTTTGAATGGATTGGATCATTCAAATATAAACTTAGGGTGAAAAGGAATATAATTGGTCACCAATAGGTGTTCACTCTGATTGGGACAATTAAATACATACATGTTAGTTGGTTGGTGCATTTAAGGGAGAATAGGAATGACCTAGTCTCCATAGACTATATAAGCTTCTGTAAGAGAGAACGCTCTTGCCCTGGAAGCTGTGAGGGAAACAAAGCTTGGAGCCTACCTGGTATGTCTGTGGGAGCTGGCAGTTAGAACAGGGTCCAGTGTCTCTTGTAAGGACAGGGAAGGGTAAGTTTAGTGATAGTATATTTCAGTAATAGCCTTCTTCTTTGCCATCTGTTGTTTAAAAACATTTGTTTACTTTTCCTGTATAAGTGTTATTCTCTTGTGTTGTAAATACATTTCCTGTAAATGCTCATTGCACTTTCTGTTAAGTAAAAGCTATTTATTTGCTCAACAGTTGTGACTCTGATGTCATTTTTCTAAGGTAAGATTTGGTTTTCCACTGGCTAAGGTAAACTCTGTGTAGCATCCGCCACCTGAAAGAGACACACTACCAGACTTTAACTTGTGCAATTGCACGTGTGATTATTCAAGTTTGTACACTTGAAAGAGGTGCCGGAAGGGAAGTCCGGCTGGTGGCAGCAAATACCCGAGGACACACACCTCTCTAAAAGCTGTTTCAGCCCAGAGGGAGAGGTGGGTTGTCACAGCAGCAAAAGAGGGCAGGGAATGGTTGTCCCATGTGAGTACTTTAGAGCTTGGATAATTACTTCTAATTACAGCTACAGTAAATGAAGTGAGAGGGGCAAATGACTCAACACACTTTCAAGCTGATAGGATAATCAGTTATAACATAAGCATGTAAGCAATAATCCATGACAGGGTGTGCGTAACAGGATTTTAATGCCACCCCTGGGGCATAGTAAGGCACAAGCCCGAAGGCCTAGTGTCCTTACCCCTGGGAAGTGCATTAAAATCCACTGATGCACACCCTGGAGGAGCTTACTACACTTATAAAATGACTATGAGTAGGTGTATTTTTTTTTGGGGGGGGGATTAGATTTGGCACCTGACTATGCATTTATAGAGATTTAATGCACAGTCAGGTGACGTCTCTTAGCCAATGAAATTTCTAGATTTTTTCTTGCCATTTTAGTAGGAAACTTACAACATTCAGTGGAGAGCCTGTTCCATGAACTAGCAGCAGTGAAATTAAGAGATAACGTACTATAATGAAATTTGATCTTGGGTACCACGAAGTCTTTGTTGTTGAAACAGGCACAGGATAAGGCCTGCGAGTGTAGATGTTCTTTTGAAAAACAATGTATTTCAACAATTTCTTCACCCTGGCTATCCTAATTATTAATGTTCTCATCTCGTTTTCAGTGGGGTCCTGTTTAGAATTCTGTGGAATGCAGAATTCTGTTGGTAGAATTCATGCATGGTACTTCTGCTTCTGAAATACTTTTCAGAATTTCTTTTTTATTTCTGTGGAATTCTGAAAAGCATGTGCGGAATAATATTCTGCTATTTCCCTAATGCACAGAGTATTATTCTGTGGTTTACAGAAAATAAATCTGTAGTTTTTGTAAACCACGGATTACTAATCCACAGTTTTTGAAAAAAAAAATAGCTTTTGGAATTTTAAAATTCTGCTTCCGATGGAATCCTGCTGTGAGGCCTGGTGAACGGCTGCCTTGTTGCTGTCACCAACACTGCTCTTTGATCAGCTGAGAGGGAGTGTACAACTATGCCAAGCAGTCCACTCCCTCCCTTCCTCGCTAGCAGCTGAGTGCCTCACCTCATTCTTGAACCTTTGTCTCCTAGGTTGCAATTGCACGGGGCTGGTCCCACCCACAGTAGTGTTGTATCTAGTGTTTTATCTTCTACCTCCCACTGATGACCCCAATCAGGCCTTCCTCCAACCCTCATTAACCAGTGAGCTCCCTGCCCCATCACCACTATGTAACTTCCGTGGTGCTGGGTGCAAGTGTACCAGTGGATATCATCCAGTTTGAGTGGGAAATGTTTTCCTCCTTTAGTCCTCCCTGCTCAGTCCTCCCAAGTTTCCAAATGCTCTTCCACCAGCTGGCCTCACCAACATATAACTTCCCCTATGGCTGGAGGCCGATCCATACCTTGGCCTACCTCAAGGGGTTGCAGATGTTGCGAAAATGCTCTGCCCCTCCCCAGTCAGGGACATGCTTCCATTGGCTGCACAGTTTGATCATGACCACCCATTTGTCAGCATCCTTGGATTGCTCGCAACCCTGGGTTACTGGGATGGTAGCGCAGTGCTTTACTGCTGGGCTACTACATGGCCCATCCCCACTAGTTCTTAAAGGGACACTTCCAACACTTTTTGCATCATATTGTTTCTGTTTGAAAACCCACATCTTATGATTGCTCACCTTCTCTAAAACTCATTGAAGTTGTTGGTTGTTTGACCTGCATCCTTTTGTAGAACTGAAATGCGTGGGAATGGTACAGTCATACCCGACCTTGTTTCGCTTCCAGTCATTGAGCTACTCTTATTGCATGCATCCTGAACATTAGAGACAACCCCAAAAAGTGCAGCCACCCATGATGCAATAGTCTCCTCACCTCCCACTGAATTTATGAGTCTCTAGATTGTGACAGGGTCATTCTCAAGTCCAGGAAAGATGCAGTGGAAGTTGATCAAAGACATTTTTGTGTAGTAACACCAGTATGGTGAGCAGTCTATTTTTTTACTTTTAAAAAGAGAAATGAAATCAGAATCAAACTACCAGCTACAGTAGCAGTCACTATTGAATGTGAGCAGTCACTGCATGTGTTTTTACGGCTGCTTGGGGGGAGCCATGCTGATGTATTGCTATCATCTAGAAGAGAGAATGGATTGTGGAAGCATGTGACCGGATACCTTCCCTCTATTCTTCCACAGTGCTGCGATCTGTGCTTTTCTGTTGTTTGTCCACCGTCCCGCCCCTCTGTGGCTGCACTAGCACACACATACACACACACCTGCAGACGCACTATTTTATTGCTGCTTGTCACTTCTGTTTCAGTTCCGGAGTTGCAGTTGGAAAAAAAGAGTCTGCTGTGCCCAAGATGGCTGCCATTAGCTCAGTGCACATGCGCGACTACACTTCTGCAGTTGCGCATGCGTGATTTCACTTATGCAGTTACAGAGAAATCACATGCACACTGAGCTCACGGTGGCCATCTTGGGCATGGCGGGCTCTTTTTTTTCAGCCCCATGAGTGCTCTTAAAGTGGCATAGCAGCTGTATTGGCTCTGACCAGAGTTTGTTTAATGTAGGTGGAATCTAAAGCCTAAGGGGCTTGGCAGTGTCCTTTTAACAATCTCATCCACCAGGGACCCTCCTCAGTTGCGTCCAATGTTGCTTGAACTCTGCTGATTCCAATACAATTGGACTGTTTAGGAATTTAGCTAGTTCTGATTCCCAATATGATTCCAATTCAAATCGCAAAAAGACATCAAAATCAAAATCAGATTCAGATCTGAAATCATAAACCCTAAACTCTTATGTAAAAATAGCCATTAAGATTCAATTTAGAAATTAGTATTTTCGGACTGCAGTTCTGAAAATCCTAATTCAGAAAATTGGATTGGGATCCGATGATCTCGATTCCATTCAACAGATTCTGAGTAAGTCTCTGCTGCGTTACTTTGTCAGTATGTCAGGGTGCTGCTTATGCATGTATGTGATGACCAATTACATAGTCCACCCATCTACTTATATCCATGATGGTAGCCTGGCAAGGCAGAAGGGGCTTTTAAAAGCATCAAATACACCTGTCGCAATACTGGAATCAAACAAAGCAGAAAAGAACATATTGATTTTTCTAGTTTGTGGATTATTTCAAAACATTTAAACTATTTCTCTTTATAGGGGATATGCAGTGACCTGTCTCAAAATATGCCATTTATCTTCGTGAGTGAGGGAGCAGGATAATAACTTGCGAGTGTCAGAGCCATAGGTGAATTATGTAAGTCCTGCCCCCTCATAAGTGATCACAAGTGGCATATTTTGAGTCAGGCCATTGTATTCCCAATTTATAACATCTATTTTAAATTATAAGTCTAATTAATTATTTATAAGCTAACGTAGCTCATTGATTGGCTGCCGCGCCAGTCTGAAATCTCTTAGAAATGCCCAGCGTGGCAGAGACACTTAACTGAAGGCTTGCGCTGCTGTGCCACTCTGCTTAAAACCTTCAAAAACACCAAAAATAAATGGTAAAAAAAGAAAATTGTTATTGCAATTAGACTTATAATCGCAATAACAACCTCAAAGTCAGTCATTTCCTTGGATTAATGACTGGCTGGAGGGCTCCAACCGGTCATTAATCCCTCTGAAATGACCGGATTCTTGGTCGTTATTGCTTAATTGTGAAGTTTCGCAATTAGTGCTTTTTATGATGATTTAACTGTTTCTATTTGATACCACGGCTCTGTTTTGAGTGCAGCAGTGGTCACTGTGATGTCATCAGGCATTATTCTAGCTGCTTCCCCATTGGTTAAGTGATCCTTTAAGACCTATCTAGAGTGGAGATAAATGCTGAGGATGCACCCCAGATTGACACAAATGGTTTATTTTCATTCGGAATTTGTCAGTGGCTCAGGCAAATCATTTATCTGTTATGGTTGTGTTTCAACTACATTGCATAATACAGCATAGAATTTTGATTTACTGTATCCTGCTTTTCAGAAACAGTGGGCCAGATTTTCAAACAGAGATTTTTCCCACAATTCCCAGGTGCATCAAGTACAGTACAAGGTGTACCAGGCTTGCAGCAAATAAAAAACTTAATTTTATAGCCCATGAATCAAACTGACGTCTGCTAGGTTATTTTTATTTGACCAATTGACATCAATGCTGGGGTCTCCAAAATGCAGCTTGTGGATGAACTTTGCCACAGGTTGCTGTAAAGGGCACGGGGTCAAAACCCACAAACAAAAACAGTGCGGCAAACAATGCCACGAGCAGAATGCTATGTTCCCAAATGAGGTCGGTAATAACACAGGTCATTACTACAACAGCACACACCAGAGAAACAAAGTGTAACTGTTTTTGTTTTTGCAAGCCCTGCATCAACCTTTGAAAACAAATAAACAAACACACACAGAAACTGGCACTCTGTCCCTGCGTAGACCATGGGCAGGATTTTCAATGCCAGACACAGAGCTTGCATCCAGCTCTGCACCGCAGCACTTAGGTTCTGGCAGTGCACCAAACCCTTCACTGCAACTGCACCTGAGTTTACAATCTTGGGCGCAGTTGTGACAGTTTCCACGACTTCTGGCAGCTTGCGCCAAATATCTGGCGCAAGTTCTGTGAAAATTGCCCCCAGGATTGCTGCAAGTTAGACCAGAAAAAATTGGTCTAACTTGTTGCAATAGCCACACGGGACAGAAAATCCTGTTACATTGCCGCAAGTCCATTGCACCATACCGTCGATGCACCAAGGTTTGCCGCGATCTAGGGCTTTTGAAAATCCTGCCCCTTAACTTTTTAAGGAAAAAAATACATTTGAAAGTGAAAAACCACTGTATAAAATGTAATATATAGTATAAAAAGTTGGTATGACAAAAATAACGGACATACCTCGGACTGTGCCAGCCTGTGAACCCCAACACTTTGATGGTGCCATTTTGTGGTCCATGTGTTTATTTGGCACCCAGCGTAGCATACAGCACAGACAATTTTGTGTTGTTAGCCTATGAAAATCTGGTAGCCCACTGTATCTTATCGTACTGTGCAAGTAATATAGGCCGTACATTCAGTGGCTGATGAATGTCGACAGACTCTGCCTTCTGTACAGGTTGTTTTACTGTAGCACATAAGCTGTTTACACTGTTGCAAATTGCAGCAAATGTCACGATGCTGGCAAGCTTTTCATCTCATACCTAGATGTAGATGAATGATAATAACCGCTATCTGTTCTTATCATTAAGTTGCATTTTTTTTGGAACAAACTGAGCCAGTATCCAGCATTTAAGTGCGATATGTGACAGTGTGTTAACTTTGCAAATTAATCTGGGCTTCAATCATCAGTTCTGTTGTGAAGAACCATTTATGTGTGGCCAAATAAGGTAACAGGGAGTCGGGGGGGGGGGGACAGGAGTAATCAGCACTCACCATACTGTGACATCACAGTTGCCAGGGAGATTGGTGCCCTGGGGCATGCTGGGAGAAATGCTGTTTTAGGGCATGTCAATGTGGACTAGGAGTAAATGTATCCACTGCCTCCAAGATTCATTATATTTGGCTTAAAAATAAAAAATAAATCCATTACCCCTACAAAATATGCCTGATGGAAGCAAAGAAACCTTACTTTCCACAATATAATATTTATTTTTTGCTGACTGGGAAAGGAGGGCAAGACAATACTGTCTATTTTCATCCATACATATGCAAACCAACTGACGCTGAACCAGATTAAGCTGCTGGTGGTATTTTTAGGGAATGGGGGAAATTTTGGCCAGGACACAGGGGAAATGCCAGTGTTCTTCTCGAGAAGTGCCATGTGATTTTTGACATCCACCTGAACAACCACCAGAACAGGCAGACAGGCCCTTGGTTTAATTAGAGAGAGAGAGAGAGAGAAGAGAAGAGAAGAGAAGAGAAGAGAAGAGAAGAGAAGAGAAGAGAAGAGAAGAGAAGAGAGATTTTTTTAAACATGCTTTTTCCTTCTCTGATCTATAGTCTAACCAGTTGTACCTCCTATATCCATTGCCACTGACCTTCTACTCAGCCATGGATTCCATACCTCTCGACCTTTTGTCACTGAACTGAGGGACACAGACACTCAAAATGAAGGATATTGAGGGACACTGACCCTCATAATGAGGTACACATCCTCAAACATGGAGATACAACCTCAAAACATTATGGAAACCGATTTGTTTACTTGTACAAAGTGTATTTTTGATTTAGCCTCTTAGAATCTTATGCATTTCTGCTTTAAAGTCTGAATTTACTGTACATTCTCTGTGTGTGGAGCACCTTTTTCATGAGGGATGGATTAGGGACAGAGAGGGGTTCAGTTAATTTATTTTTAGTGGGAGTCTAAAACTTCCATGAGTCAAAAACTGGCAGTCATTTAAATTTTTTTGAGTCAAAATATTTCCCTGGATCCCACATTTTTGAAGTCAATATTCTAGAAAGGACTAATTTATAGATCTTAATACAAATATTAGTGGTAAAATGCAATTTCTTTCAGAAAAATCCATCATTTCTTGACTTTCATGCCTGCAATTTTGGAAATTAACTAATTTTTTTTTTTTTACATTTGCAAGTCAATGACTTCCTCCCCCTTTATTTTGGAAGTTTTTGCCTTATTTTTGGAAGTCAAATACTCCCAAAATGGAGTTAACTGAACCCCTGGGGACAGAACAACTTTGAACGGTAAAATGAGGGATGTCCCTCATAATCAGGACACTTGAGAGGTATGATGGATTCCCCATCCAGTCTCCTGCCTACCTGCTGGCCTACCTTGCTGCAGCCCTAGTACCCCTTCCAGATTTCCCCCAGGGTAGGACCCCACCTTTCATCTCCATGGTAAGTGATCCCCTCATATATGGTCAGCTATTGTAGAGTCCTTGGGAGCCGGACCCTGGAGCATGGGTGGAGCGAGGACCCGTGACAGTCATGGGAGGCCTGTCATGGTTTTATCTACATCCTGGTCATTGATTTTCCTCCTGTTTACCTTCTCCCCCATGGCACATGCTAGCACATCTTTAGGTGACATCCCAAATGGTGCACCAACATCATATGTGCTTTCAACTGCAATCATGTGGGCCTCCCTCAGTTTTTTGAAGAAGCTGCTAGTGCAGCCAATGAGCTGTGATACACCAGCATCAGCGCATCTGTCATGCTGGGTCCTCCATGGCAATGTCCATGGTAACAACTTAGCCACAAAATGGACAAACACTACTTCACCAAAAAGTCCCAGATTATTTATTAAAAAAAAAATACATAAAAACAAGTAATAAGAAATAACTATCTCACAAGATCCTAACATATTGCATAAATCAGATACCACAAGCATGCAATCAAGACTGGCACCAGACAACAGGTTAGATCTGTGCACTTTATTTAAAGTACTGTAGTACAATACATTAATGTGGGGTATAACATCTCTGGGGCCACTACCTACTTATAGGGATGGGATCCCAAACACTACTACAGGGCCAGATATCCCAGTGGTCGCAGCCCCCCTGGTGTTAGGGCCTCTAGGATGGCATATTTCTGCCTACCACTACCCTATCCTTCCATCCATCTCACTTACTTGCCCCTTTACCTACAACACTAGTAACACTCATTGATTGCATTGACTGCCACCCCGCTCCTTCAAGCAACTCAAACTACTTGCGAGCCATGTTGCCTGGCTTTTTTTAATGCTCTCAGGCAACATTCATCCTAACCCTGGCCCAGGCTTTTCTGCCTCAGGGCACTCTAGGAAAAGTAGCTCGATTACCATAGCCTCCATCAACATTTGCAGTTTACTGTCTAAACTCAACCCTCTACAAGCCTGGGTAGCGCAACACGACCCAGACATATTGGCCTTAACCGAAACCTGGCTTACCCTCAAAACCAAGGACAGCCAAGTCCAGCTTCAAGAGTACACTCCCTTCCACCATGATCGGATAGAGAGAGGTGGGGCTGTATAATCTGTATAAAAGATCACCTACAGGGGGTTGCTCTCCCACATTTACGTACTGGAAAAAACGTTCAGTTACTCTCGGTGCACTTAACCCTTGGTTCCCAGGGTAACGGCCTCACTCTAATCGTAGCCTACTTACCCCCTAAGGAAGTAACCAAAGGTTTTAGGTTATTACATGAGCGTCTGGCTGAAATCCGCTCTGGCCACGAAGTCATAGTGCTGGGGGACTTCAGCATCAATTGGCTGTCTCAGGACTCCACCACATACAAGGATGCAGTCTCCTCTATCAGCTTCCTCCAGCTTGTGGAACAACCTACCCGTACAAATTACAGGTCAGGTACCAGTACCTTGCTGGACTGGGTACTAACTAACCACCCTGGGCAAAAAGTGCTCCCAGACTCCCTAAGCGTCCACTCACCCATCATTCTTGCCTGGTCTAACAAGGCCAAAAAAACATGCCCTAAGCTGATAACGTCCTGCTTATTAAAAAAGGGCATGTTAGGACTCTTCAAGCAGTACCTCCTGCAGCTGAACTGGGCACCTATCCTAAAAGCTAATGACGTTAACACAGCACTGAGCAAATTAATAGACATTTTCAATTCTGCCTGTGACATATTTGCCCCCCCGACTAAAAGGAAAATTAGTGGCTCGCACAAAACATGGGTAAACCCTCACCTCCTTGCCCAGATGCGCTCCAGGGACAACCTATGGCATAAGTACAAACATACTCTCTCTGGCCAGGACCTGCAAAACTACAAGGCTGCATGGAATAAATGCACTGTGGCAATCCGTCAGGCTAAAGCTGACTACCACAGATGCGAACTTAACTCCTCCTGGGTCGACAGCCGCTGTTTCTGGGATAACGTTAATGCTAACATTGGGAAAAGTGATGCCACGGCACCCACCCTGCTGAGCAACAACGGATCCCTCATTCAAGACCCCAGATCCGTTGCAGACATCTTTAACAAAGCCTTCACAGACCTCAGTACAGTGCTCCCCCCAGTTTCCTAGACCAAGTCAGTTCCACCCAGCCTTCCCCCCACAATTCTCCCCCTTTCTACCTCAGAGTCCTATCTAAAACTGAAGTAAAAAAATACCTCATCAAAGTCCTTGGGAAATCCAGGCACAGCTCTGAGGGTCTTGACCTAAAATTAGTCTCACTTACCTTTGATGAACTGCTAACCCCACTAACCTCTATCATAAATCTTTCCCTCATCACTGGTACCTTCCCAAGCCTTTGGAAAGCTGCCATAGTAACCCCTGTCCATAAAGCTGGTAGTAAGTCAGACCACGCCAATTGTCACCCAATTTCAATCCTTCCACCTATCTCAAAATCCCTCGAGCAAATAGTCTACGACCAGCTGACTGCACACCTCGACAAATACCAACTACAATGCCAGCAGCAGCACGGCTTCCATCAACACCACAGTACAACCACGGCACTTCTCGAGTTCATGGGCTACATTCATAGTGCCTTCGACCAGGGGCACTTGGTGGGAGCAACCTTTATCGACCTCACCAAGGCCTTTGATACGGTCAACCATGACCTCCTCCTGGCACAACTAGAGGTTATAGGACTCTCCTCTGACTCCCTTTGCTGGTTCAGGAGCTACCTCTCAGGGCATGTTCAGCAAGCAAAAATAAGCAATGTGCTCTCTAACCCCCTTCTAGTGTCCCTTGGGGTCCCCCAAGGCTCCATCCTTGGCCCTCTCCTCTTTAGCCTCTTTCTAAATAATCTTCCTCTAGCCTGCCGACAAAAAATCCTGCCCTATGCTGACGATGCGGTGATCTACTCCAGCCATTCTGACCCTGCCATTCTAGAACAGCATCTCCAACAGGACTTCAACAACATTGAAGCCTGGTTTAACAACGCAAAACTCCTAGTCAACCACAAAAAGATGAAGACCATGCTCTTTGCCTCAGCGTACAGCCGCCATAAGGCCGCAACCATTGAAACGGTCACCAATTTCAAATACCTGAAAGCTCCCTCTCTTACGCTGCACATATTGACCAGGTGGCCACTGCTGCTAACAGGAAGCTTGGTCTGCTATATAAGCACCATAGCTGCCCCACTCCCAAAGCCCTCCAGCTCTCCATAACTAGCTCGGTCTTCTCAACCATTGATTATGGCCTTGCCACCTACTGTGCAGCCTCGGACAGCACACTGAGGCATCTCGCCACCATGCTCAATAAAGCCTGCAGACTCACACTGGGTGCCCCTCACCTGACTCATACCTGCCACCTCTACTACGAAACTGGTTGGCTAAATTTGTTCGATAGGGCTTGCTATCAAACCTGCCTCCTTGCCAAAAAAGCAACCCTGGGCCTATTGCCCCCGAGTCCCAGCTCTCTCATACACCAGGTTGCTCCAACTAGGACCACTAGGACATCCAGTAAGATCTCAATCAAGATCCCCTATCGTCGCACTACCCAAGGTCAGCATTCCTTCAAATACCGGGCCCCGCTATGGCTCTTCTCTCTTCCATCTGAACTAGCTACAATAAGCAAAATCGACCCATTCAAATCTGCACTTAGGTCTCACCTTTCTGCTTGAGGGAAATGCACCTGTCCTACCTGACCAACCCTCCTGATTAAAATCCTGACTAGCCCACCTATCTGCACTTCATGAGTACCTAACTTGCTACCTCCCTCTCCCTCCCTCTTCCTCCCTACCCCTGGCCCACAGACCAGTGCCCATCATGGTTCTTACCTCCTGTCGCCCGGGCTTCATTCCACTCCATGCTCGCAACCCCATCCTCCCTCCTACCTCAAACTCCCTCTCAGACATGGTGACCCCCTAACCAGGGGTTACTGCAAGGTGACCTTCCACCTCTTCCCTCCTCCTTAAAATCCTTCCACCCTCCTTCCCCCCACTCTCCCTGGCAACTGCTCCTGCTGCTCTATCTTTGTCTGTCCACTAAGGATCTATCACTAACCAAGCTCCTTAACATCTTTTGTCGATGTTAAATGTATAATTGTTTGTATCTCTATGATCACCATTGTATGATAACCTTATTTTTCCTGACATGGAACCTTTGTAAAGGAGCTTGTAGCTCAAAGGTTGTAATCCAAGAATTCAATAAATAAATAAATAAAATAAAAATGTACTTTACACATTGGCAGTACAGATGCAGACCCAAGTGGTTTCATTGTGGGCTTTCTCAAGAGAGTCTTGAGAAAGACCATCATGAAACTGATCAGGTCTTTTGTTCGGGTGGTCTGCTTATTTGTTTCTACATCTGCCACTGCATCTTTTTTCGTTTGTACTGCCAATGTGTTGTTAAGTACGTTAATGTATAGGACTACAGCACTTTAAATAAAGAAAGTGCACCAAGGTGGATCCAGCATTGATAAAGATCATGCAGCAGCAGAACCCTTCTTTGACATTCATATGGCATAGAACCAATCCAACATAACAAAAGATAATATACAGTTAAGTCCCGTGGCATAATGTTTTCTGCCTCAGGGCCAATCGATGGATGGTGTCACAGGTGATACAGCAATCAATTAAAAGAGCAAAAGGAAACAAAGATCCCTTTCTTCTTTTAATTGCACTCCACTGCACCACCCCACAGCGTGGTGTGATCTGTGATGTCAACGACGCAGTGGAAAACAGCATGCCGCTGGCCTAAACTGTATGTCCAACACAACAAAAATTAGACCCACTACCAAGAGTTACCATATTCAGTGCAAGATAATAGATACAGAAGTGTTATGCCTGCTAGTGGACAGCCTAACCCCTTTTAATCTGTCCCCATTCATTACTGCTGCAGGGCCCTTTTTAAAAAAATCCTGGGTCCGACATGAACCCTGACATGAAATGTGAGATCTATCAGGGACATAGAATGGGCTACCTGACCATTCCTTGTGTCTCATGCACCCTCCTGTATCCACTGCTGCAGTTGCCCTCCGTGGAATCCAGAGGTGCTATTGTACTTCTTTTGTTGGCTAACAGCCCCTGACACCATTAGAAAAACTTGGAAAAAAAACCCTGAGATTTAGACACCATTTAGTTTATTTCCTATATTTTCTATAATTCTTTCCCTTTTTTTCTTTATTTCTGAGGACAGTTGTGTGAAAAAGGATTACTGTCCCTTAGACTTTATCTGCTCTTTCTGCTTGCCTACACCCGCCATAATAATCCCCTGTTTATGGCATCATAATTATCTCCATAGCAACAGACTGTGATATCATAAACAGGTGATGTTAGGTGTAGGCAACAGCCAGAACAGACAGAGCATGCTAATGGCCTTAGTAATAAAGAAGTAAGGGTGAGAATTACAGTAAAAGTTAATAAATATAAGCTAAAATTGTGTCTAAATATTAAATTTTTTCAAAGTTGTCACAATAGCATCAGGGGCTCTTTAAATACTGTCTTGGTAAACTTCCCTCCTACCTAAGTTCCTTTATTACATTAATTCTGTCACCAAGCCTATATCTTAAGATCCCAGGTGGGTAACAGTTTTCAGTTCCCCCTCAGTAAAACTGGTTTCAGTTAGGCTTCTTTTTAGGTTACATACAGTACCTCGTCACCCAAAACAGAAGCTGTGACTTCATTCTTGCCCCTGTCCTGGCTGACCTGGCCTGCCCCTACCTAGGGAGTACTGTTGATGCCGTTTTGGTAGCCAGTTAATTTTCACCTTAGTGTCACCACTCTGCCACTATTTCAACCTGCTTGTCTTTATGCACTGAGGTTGCAAACTTTATTCTCTGTGTGCCTTATCATTTTTATTCTCTACAGTTACCAATTTTGATTCTAATTTTATTATGCTTTAATTTCCCCTCCATTACTTCCCTCCCCCAGGCGAGCAGTGGTAAACAAGGCTGTTTTCTCCTTCTGTCTTGCTTTACCTGGTTTGAAAAAATTACAGATCAGTCTGCTTGCTTCCCAGTTTGCCTGTCTTTCTGTCCCGTCTGTATATGTTTATACTGAAAGGTGTATAAATTAGATTATGTAAGATAAATGTGTTATCTTGGCACCCAGTTTACAAGATGATATGCTGTTATCTTGCAAGTCACGTACAGTATGTCACAATCACTAGCTTGAAGACTAGATACATCGGAATGGAATACTGAACCAGTCAGAGAGCAGCTGTCACGGAGCTGATGAAATCATAAAGCACTGAGCAGCACTGAAGCCAGCTAGGGCCAGATTAAGGTATAGGCAACACATGCATGTGCTGTGGGGCCCTGCCTGCCAGGGGGCCTACAGCAATCTCCAACATATCTTTATTATGTATCATTTTCTTCTACCTGAGATGCATTTTTTTGTAAAGGACTCAACTCTAGGTAACTTGAGCAAGCCAGGGACTGAACTGTGACATGAGTCTCACCTAACTTGATTAGATGTTAAGTGTAGCTGATTGCTTCAGGGGCCCATGGCCAGGTTGACCTGTAAGGTGTGAACATGTCCATTTCCTTTGCTTTGTTTCTCCCTTCCACTTAGAATCTTCACTTAACAAGTTTTACTCTTAAATATTAAAGATTAACTGTGCAATTTAATATGTATGCTTTATATTTAAAGAGCCCCTGAGAGCATTAGGAAAACTTAAAAAAGGTAAGATTTATTATCAGCTCCATTTCATTTTCTTTATTACTTCATATATTTAAGTAATTCATTCTTAGTTTTCTTTATGACTTAAAACAGTTGCATGAAAACAAGATCCCTTATCCAGTAGACTAGTTCAAGTTTATTGCAGGAATAACTCCATTGAGCAGGCTCATTCACAAGGAGGTCCTGAGAACATATATCAGGAACACATACAGATAAAAGGCAGGTAAATACATACAGTACTAGCACTTAAATAAAATGGGGTAAATAATGTTCAATTAATACATGAGGAATACAATATTTACAGAGCAAAACCTTGAGAATATGTTACAAAATATAGATCTTGTCAGACTAGGGAATTACATCTACTCTGACTGCTTCTCTACATATTGCATCACAACCCCCTATTTATGATAACATAAATATCTTCACAGCAACATATTTTCATGTCACAATTATGATGTCAAGTTTAGACAGCCAGCCAGAGATAAAAAGGGTAGAGATAATGTATTCTTGCAAATACCCTTGGTAGTAAAATACAAAATATAAGCTACATCTATGCCCAAATGTTACATTTTTTCAACATTGTCTCAACTGTGTCAGGAACTCGTTAATCTCACTCCAAACATCAAGAAATCTACAATGCGTTTCAATTGTACTGTTAAAAATCTAACTGTTTTTTATTCCCTCATCCCACTCATTTTGAAGTTCTGGCGCTGATATAGTTCTGTTTTCAGGGTGAACCACTGAGTATATTTCCATCATCCCATCAATAAATATTGCCTTTATTTGATCCTGGCTTATTATCAATAATATACATGTCTGATCCCTGAAATGATTTCTTCCAACAATCACTCACTTTGCAACATAATCTCTGTAATTCATCATGACTCCTTCAGTAAACCACCAGTTTAACTCCTATACCACCCAGGACCTGTGCTTTTCAGAGATGGGCCCTACACTACCCGATAAAACTCCCAAATCCTGGTTCATACTACCTGACAGGACAAAATGGTTACACCTAGACTGCGAGTGCACAAGATTGTGTGTGTGGGTTGGGGAGTAATTCAAGGCATTTCATACCCAAACAATATTTGTATCAGGCAAATTAGAAAATGATTTTCTCTAAATGTTCAAAACTAGGACCAATATTTTTTTTCTTAGTGATATTATTAGTTTAATTCATTTTGAAGCATTTTAGTTAGGTTATTTAGGCTTTATGCCACTTTTTAGGGACAGTAAGAAATTATGTTTTAAAAATTTCAGTATTTAATATGCAATGACCAAAGAGTGTGGTCACAGTGAAGAGGCACTGGTGCGGTGAGGGGGGCCTCAGATTTCTACTGGGCCTAGGACCCCAGGTTGCATTAATCTGGCCCTGAAACCAGCAGTTTAAAAAAGAAACAATATCATAACACTAGCCTCTGTGTGTGCACAATAGGTGCCTATCATATCACTGGAACAACATTGTAACAGTAGCCTCTGGGTATGCATAATAGGTACCTACTGTAGCAGCCAAATGATATCAGGACACTAGCCTCTGCATGTGTACTGTAGGTACCTACTGTAGCAGCCAAACAATATCACAACACTAGCTTCTGTGTATGTGCACTGTATGTACCTGCTGTATCAGTCGAATAATATCACAACACTAGCCTCTGTGTGTACGCTATAGGTACCTACTGTATCAGCCAGACAATACCATAACACTAGTTTCTGTGTATGTGCACTGTACATACCTGCTGTATCAGTGGAACAATATCACAACACTAGCACTGTGTGTGTACTATAGGTACCTACTGTATCAGCCAAACAATACCACAACACTAGCCTTTGTGTGTGCACATAGGTACCTACTGTATCAGATGAAGAGATGAACAAATGCCATGACAATGGACCCACTTGGTCCTGCTTCTAGAGTGCCTGTCCCTGGTTTTGGTCTTACCCGAGCCTCAGACTAGCTGACACTCACTGGACTGCACTGCTTGCACAGTCCAGTCATAAATACTTTTCTATAACAACTACTGTACTATATGATTGCCCCTGTAGTTACTGTATTTTGCCACTGTACTGCATTGTCTATGACTGTTGTAATTATCCTGTACCACATCCACCTGTTGTGCTTTACCATGTCTCATTCGTAAGGTGTGATATTTCCCACACCGCTGTTTATACTGTGATGTCTGTACACTGTATGCTCTGTATTGTTTTTTATGACGTGGAGCCTTTGTAAAGGAGTCTCTGACTCAAAGGTATTAATCCTGATTCTATTCAATAAATAAATAAACAGTATTGCAATAGTAGCTTTTTAAAGTCTTCATCCTGTACCTGTGCTTTGGTAATACCAGGCTCATTTCCAAGGAAGTGTCTCCCATGCCTAATGAGCAGTTAAGCATTCTTTGCAAGTAGATCTGGGTGGGATCCAGCAAAGACTGAAAAAAAAAAACACTGCAGCATTGCTGAAGTCAGTAAAAAGGACATGGTGGGGTAGGATGGAGGTTACAAAAAATTAGTTCCTGGTGGTCTCACTTCTTTTTCTTTCTACCGCTTGCTGACCAGTGCTTTGGGATTAAAGTGCCAGCTGTTTCGTTAAAGCTTTGGCTGCGAGAGTCTCATGGGGTTAGGGCTAGCTGTGATTTCATGACAAGACCAATTTTCCTGCTCAGCTGGTAGTGCACTGTTGTTTAGAAAGACAAACTTTTTCACATCTATGTCTATGGATCTGGTATTAATTTTTTCCAAGGCAACCAGTTTCCTGAAGAAAGTTGAATATCATCTGAAACCTATGATATAGTAACATGGCATAAGTGTGAAGGGGGCCACCACATTCACCTGTCCTGCCACACAGGAGTGACTGAAGTTTGAGTAAGGATGCACATTCAAACCTAAAGGAAGAGCCTGATTGTAAAATGGGACCCAATTGTGCCTAGTACTACCCTTGAACTGCCTCACCGCTAAGACAACTGGGTAAGACAGTTCTCCATTGCTTGTAAACTGAGCCCAAACTGGGCTCCAGACTCCTGTGCCAACATGCCATTTTGTTGTTTATGTGTACATTTCACAGTTCCTAGAAGACTGCACTGCAGGACAGGATGACATAGGGTCATCCCTGGGTCCCATTGACAAACTGATTTTTAAAGGGGAGTTTCTTCTGGTACTAATTTTCAGAACCTGGCAGGGTCTAGTTTTTTTTCCCTATGATTTTTGTAGAATTGCAAGAGATATCCCTACCAGACACTACCAAAATTATATCTGGTATGTCTCCAACAAAAGGGGCTATACAGTGACACATTAAGGGGCTGGCTGAAATAGTTTGCATTGATTATTACCAATTCTTCTGATTTATTCCTGAGACTAGTGTTTTAATTTTTATGCTTTAGATGCAAATCCAATGATTTTGACTTATAGTTTTGATGCAAATGCCATGGTTTTGATTTTGTTGTTTTAGATGCAGATCACATTTGCTTGTATTAATGATTTTGGATGCAAATCTCATAGTTTGATTTCATGATTTACATTTTTGGTGACTCCACATGTAAGTACCATCACTTTGATCTTACGATTTAAAATTCATGACTGTAGCTGCAGAGGGTCAGACTCTTTTAGAATCTTTTGAAGCATCAATTAAGAAGAAGCTGCTATCAAACCTGGAAAAGTTTTAGCTCCCTCCCTAATTTAAATACACAATTTTGAAAGATGAATCCTACAGGTGTTTCATTGTTGCACTGTTTTATTACCATCTGCTAACTTACCTCACTGTTTTTACTGTATAATTGTAACAATGTATGGCTATATGTATGTATTCCCTATTCCCTCTTCCCCAGGATGCACTGGGAGATGCGCAACTTGTTGTTCTGTATGTCCTTCCTGGTGAAACATTTCAAGAAATAAATAAAAAAATAATAATTGTGTTGGTATCTAATGATTTTTCCCCTCAGCTTGTTGAATTTTTAGGGTTCAATTTATGTGGTGTAGTGGTAGGCAGTAATGGTGTCTCTAACTTCAGGATCTTTTTTTAAATAAAAATATTGCTCTTTATACCTCTTCTTTCTAGGGGTGCAGGGGACCTCCTTTGACCATCTGCATCTCCTCAGCTTTGTAGGGTAACTAGTCTCCACTAAGCTTCTGCAAGGTGACGTCCCTGCAGCAGGGCACAGCTAGTCCCCAAGCTCTATCTGAGACAGTGATCTAGTGTGGAAGAGAGTTGAGTGCCCAGCATGAAGAAGGCAGTGCAGCCCCAGCTGACACAGAAACCAAAGGCATCATCTGCCAGTTACCATCCCGTTTCCTCCTGGACACCTCCCCTCCCAACCCCTCTTGTTCACCAGCACCACTCTCATTGGAACAACAGAGAGCAGTACTATAGCAAAGACTCACTCCCTCCATCCTTGGAGGAGGAGGACAAAAGCATCCAGTGGAATGTGCTGTCCTCCTCCAGCGAGTCCCACAGAGTGCTCAGGGCTTGAAGCATGAATTTTATTTACAGAATGCCAAGTAGCTACAATGACAGATAACCCCTCCCCTTCTCTCTTGCTCTACAACTCAGTATGACTGCTGCAGTTTCCAACTCAACTCAAGGGAAGCGTGCACAGCCGTCTTCATTTTGGCTTGACAGCTGACAATATCCCTGACTAGAAGATGGAAAGGGATGTGTCACATTCTCAATGAATGTTAGTTGGCAGGCTGGTTAGCTAGGAGACAGTAGAATTTTCCCTCCTCTGAAGAAGCTTGAAATGCAATTGGTAAGACACTGGTAGATACTAAACAAATCATTTAACACCATAGAAGGGGAAATGGCAAATATATCCTTGTCATAGTCATAATGCAAAGGTCTTGGTAGCCCTGTATTAATGTATTGCTCATTCTTTCCCAGGCTTTTCCATTAACCTCTTTACCCAAGAAGCAGCCGACAGTGTTGGTGGTTTGTGGTCCAGATAAGAATGGTGCTGTGGGGATGGTGTGTGCACGACATCTGCGGATTTTCGTATGTATCTTCTTACCTTTTCTATTTAACATTTCAGTCCATCTCAAGGGTATATAAGTGGTTTAAATGTTTGTCTCTGTAAAAGATAAAAAAGTACAACTATGTGTATTTTTTGAGGACCACATGTCCAGTTTTGCACCAGGCTTCCTCCTGTTCCCCATCTTGAGAGCAGGTCACCCTATCTGCAGCTTGACCTCTGGTGGGGGAGGGACAGCACCGACCATAGGCACCCTCAGTCCCTGCAGCTGCTGGTGGTTGTACAAGCAATTGGTCTTTGAAATTGTAATGTTTTAAAAATACATGTCCCCCCACTGCCACTCTAAACAAGAATGCAAGGTATTGTTGGACTGGGTGGAAACTTCCAGAATGGCAACACAAAGGCCACGTGGTTAGTTGCCAAGGTACTGCCCAGTCAGTTGGTGGCAAAGCTGCTCCTGGATGAGTGTGGGGGGGGGTCCAGAAAAGACAATCTTGCTGGGGAAGGGGCACACAAGACATAAATCTACCACTGGGGAGAATGTTGAGTGTGTCCCTACACAGGCAATACTTCATGATCAGCTGGTAGGGACTGAAAGGATACCAAGCAGTTTGTATTGTATTTATTGTAGCAATGTTATTCATATTGAAATGAACAGGGATATACATTCTCAACTAAGCCAAAGGCTCACTTACAATGAAGTCCTTTTACCTGCTCCAGAAGGTTTCTGTGATGACGGCATGTCTTTAACTGCGCTGATCACAAAAGCTGAAGACAAAAACGCCCAACTTCAAAAGGGCGACTAACATTACACAGACCATTGTAAACAGCAATGGCCACTTACTCCATTAACAACAAAAAAACAAAATAAGTCCCTCGCACCCCCAAAACTTAATATAATCAACTCCACTGGGGGGGGGCACAGACGCAGGGGAAAACTACATAAATACACCACTACACTAAACAGCCAGCTTGGCAGAGCTTGGCCAAACAACTCACTATATCCTGCTGTAGTGAGTGTAGCTCACTGCTACACTCACTCTACAGGACATAGCGATCTCTTTTACCACTCGCTCTAACTGCGAGCAGTATTATTGAGTCACTCATATTGAGCAATTCAATAATACTCACTCATATCACTGTACATCCTCCTGGAAGATGGCATAACTGTTGCAAATGAACGCTTGCCCAGCTGAGTACTGTGGAAAGGCAGTTCAAGGGCATTATTTGTGCACATGTTAATGTAATGCAGAAACACAATGCAGTAACAGTTGAG
Source organism: Neoceratodus forsteri (assembly GCA_016271365.2). Classification (NCBI taxonomy): domain Eukaryota; kingdom Metazoa; phylum Chordata; order Ceratodontiformes; family Ceratodontidae; genus Neoceratodus; species Neoceratodus forsteri. Next base: position 142,322,564 of record JADMNL010000031.1, on the reverse strand, counting down.
CAAACAATGCAGAAGTGCAATACATTAACACGTGTGCAAATAAGGCCGACATACAGTACATTAACAGGTGTGCAAATAATGCAAAAGCACAATACATTAACAGGTGTTCAGATAATGCAGAGCCCTGTTGTCAATGTCTAACGACACCAGTAGCATGCCTCGGGGATGCCCTTGAACTGGCTTTCCGCTGTACTTAGCTGGGCAAGCATTCATTTGCAGTTAAGGCCACTGGCTGGTTAAATAAGTTGCCTGATGCCTTGCTCAATCTACCAAAATTTGACCAGTTTAAGAGAATACTACAGGCAACCCTAACAGTTCAATGTCGCTGTAACTGTTAATCATTCAAACTAAAGTCCCTCCCAGTATACACTTTGAGTTATGTCAGACTCTGGCTCCGAGGTCAAGGTCATGTACCATTACTATGCCTGTTTTACACTGATTCTGTTAACCTGCCTTATTGTAAAATTGTATCCAGTTGATACAGCCTATTTATTTGTTCTTGTTGGCCTACATTTGTACTTGTTTGACTTCACTCCACTAGAACTCACTTATTTTATTTATGTTGACGTGGAACCTTTGTAAAAGAGCACTTGTGCTCAAAATCAATCAATCAATAAAGTACAATAGATTAACATGTGTGCAAATAATGCAAAAGCACAATACATTAGAGACTGTGTAAATATTGCAAAGTTACAGTACATTAACAGGTATGCAAATAATACAGAAGTACAATACATTAACAGCTGTGCAAATAATGCAGAAGTACAATACATTAACAGTTGTGCAAACAATGCAAAAACACAATACATTAGCAGTTGTGAAGACAATAGAAAAGTACAATACATCAACAGGTGTGTATATAATCCAGAAGTACAATACATTACCATGTGTACAAATAATGCAGAAATACAATATGTTAACCAGTGCACAAACAATGCAAAAGTACAATGCAGTTACAGGTGTACAAATATAGAAGGACAATGCATTAACAGGTGTGCAAACAGTACAGAAGTACAATGCATTAACAGGTGTGCAAACAGTGCAGAAGTACAATGCATTAACAGTTGTGTAAACAGTGCAGAAGTACAATACATTAACAGGTGTGTAAATAATGCAGACGTACAATACATTAACAGGTGTACAAACAGTGCAGCAGTACAATACATTAACAGATGTGCAAATAATGCAGAAGTACATGTGAGGCTTGTACAGCTGGTTCTGATTACTCTATGATTTTTGTAATATAAAAATGTGTTATTGAGTGTCTCTCATGAGACATGCTGAGACAGCCTGTGGGATGACCACCCCTCACCCCAGGTTTTAACTAAAAGGATGTTATCCTAAAAGCCAGGAGATAATTACAGGCTAGAAGAGATACAAATTAAGGATCTCCTGTTTATCTGGCTTGATTGTAGCTGCCAGCTGCTAGGATAGGAAATCATAAACTTTTATGATGTTTAGAGGAAGAAATCAGGTTATGTCACTTAGGTGCTAAATCATAAATGTTCCTTTGATGTCTGTGAAGCAGGATGCTGCTCATGGATGAAAGAAAGAGCTTGGAAAATTACAGACTTGATTGGGAAGTTACATGAGGAAACAAGTTTTTGCTGATGTCAGCTATTTAATTTACCTTCTGAATGATAAGACATCATGTTTTGTATAATTTTTATATTCTGACAGGGAGGAGCTAGGTGACCTCATGCAAAGAGGTTGGCAAAGCCAGTTTTAAACAGTATTCTGTTTAAACTTAGAGACTCTTATGTTTGGACTCTGAAGAAGAAACATCTACTTTAGATAGACAAGTCTAAATGTCTGGTGGTAGGAATTAATTAGCACTTTTTAAATCTTCTTTTTAAGTGATTGTATGTTTTTGTGATATATGGTTCTGTATTTACATTTTACATATTTTTATCTATTTTAAAGTAAACCTGTGTTTTAAGAGACTACTTGGTGTGCCTTTGAAATTCTTTCTTTGACAAGTGAAGCATATATGGCTAAAGCTGACATTGGGCATAGCTTACTGGTAATACCAAACTGGGAAAAGGTAACAGTTTATCTGAGGACTTTTCATAGAGTTTTAACGGTTAATTTTGTACACCTGGTTAGGTGCCCATAGGCTAAAGATATCTGGCATCCCTCGAAGAGCAGAATTATCTGAGCCTGTACATTGGGTATGCTAGCAAGAGGTTCACAGTTTGAATCCCGCCAGAACTTGAGACTAAAGGTTGATTCAAACCCACAAAACAGACAGGAGGGTTACTCTGTTCTGTTCCTGTTCACAATACTGCACTCAGAGGTTGGCACTGTGGGAGCAGAGGGCCTGACCTGCTGAGTGGGGTTGTGACAGATTGGTTGGCAGTGGTGTGCATAAGTTCGGTATTACAAGCTTTATTGTTCAGTGTGTCAGCTTGATACTGTCAGCTCACTTGCAAAGAAAGAAAAAGGCAGTGATTTATTTTTAAAAGGAAACAGAACTATATCACTTGGCTTACAGTCGAGTTCCTACCTGTTTTATTTTTTTTTCTAAAGTGCAAGACAGAGTAGCCATAGTTAGGGAAAAAGATGGCTTTCAATTACAGCGGGCACACTGTAGACCATTTAAAGCAGTTGTGCAGGGACAGAGGAGTCCTGTTCAAGGTGAAAGCCACCAAGTAGAACCTCATAGATGCCCTGATGGTAGCAGATACCCAGAGCATCGAGTCACAGACAGTGACTGTAAGGGACCGAACCTTGAATATGGAAGGGCTAGCTGCCAGTGCAGTGTCCAGATCTGATGGGGAGGGCAACAGGGCCACTGTCAGTGAAGGGCCACAACAGCAGGGGAAGGTCACCAGCATTCTGGAGCCAGAAGTACTTATGCTGCGGGTTGAGTTGTGCAGAATGGAGTTGGAGTTCCAGAGGGAAGCAGAGCGAGAACATCGAGAGGCAGAGCTGCAGAGGAGAAGAGTGAGCAAGAACGGCAAGAGGCAGACCATGAACAGCGGGAGGCAGACCATGAGGAGCGTGAGCGCCAAAGGCAACATGAACTGGAGAAGCTACGACTCCAACCACCAGCACCACAGCAGGAAAGTGGCTTGGGTTTAACTGGGACTACAAGTCTGGGTTACAAATTGAATTCCAAATTGATAGCCGAATTTAAAGAGGGGGAAGATATGGATGCCTTTTTAAATTCTTTTGAAAAAGTTTGTATTCAGGCTAAAATTCCTAGAGAGTCCTGGAGCTTCCAGCTATCCCCGCTACTTACCGGGAAAGCTTGGGATGCATTGGATCAAATGGACAATGAGGACAGTAATGATTACAGCAAACTTAAAGCTGCACTGTTAAAAATGTTTTGAATTAACTGCTGAATCATACAGAGCTAAATTCCATGAGCTCAGGAGAAGCCCTGATATGAGCTACGAGGAGCTAGCCACAAAACAACGTCAGTTTTTAAAACGTTGGTGGGAAGGAATTGAAGCAAACTCTGTTGATAAAATTGAAAATGTGATATTGTTAGAAGAGTTTTTCTGGGCATGCCCAGCAGAGCTGAAAACCTGGCTGGAGGACCAAGATCCCAAAACAGTACAAGAGGCTGCTGAATGCTCGGACTGCTATGCCAAGAGCAGACCTGCCCTGAGAGTGAATGGGGTGGGCGTGGCAGCACAGAAAGGGAAAAGCGCGCCTTCAGGGCAGCTAAAACCCTCACTGCCTCCACTGAAACCAGTTAGCCCCAGGTTTCAGAGAAAATATTTCTCTGAGAAAAGAAATGAATGTTGGTTGTGTAAAGAAACTGGGCATATTGCCAGGCAGTGTCCCAAAAAGGCGAGCAATACACAACAGGGGACTAGGAAAGAAGTGAGTTGTTTGTGTATCCCTGGAAGCATGCCTGTAAACATGAGGGAGCACATGCACCCAGTCATGGTGAATGGTGTACAGACGCAAGAGTTAAGGGGCACAGGGGCCTCCCTGACCTTGGTAAAGGGGGATCTAGTAGAGCCTGGTCAGCTTATACCCAATAAATATGTCACTGTACAGGACTTTACTGGTGAGGAGAAAACATTGCCCCTCACTAGTGTTCTCCTAGACTGGGAGTGAACAGGGGGAACTGTGCAACAGGTGGTTGTAGCCAAAACTTTAGCAGTGAATGTGATCCTGGGCAACAATCTCAAACAAGGGATGGTGTGTGCAGTTACCCATAGCCAAGTGGCAAGGGAACACTGTAGTTACCTGGACCCCGCAGAAGCCATGGTGGAAACCACTGGGAGGCTGGTTCCCCAGCTTGTGTCTCCTGATATGGAGAGTAACGAAAAGGGGGTAGAAATTTCCCCAGTAACAGTTAACCACACAGCTACAGAGGGTTGCTCCAAGGAGGGAGGGGTGACCTACTGTCCAAGGGTTAGGACTGACAGTGATCCTGAGTGCCCTGACGCTAGTGCTAGGGACCCTAGTTTAGCGACTGAAGGGGACCTGTCCCATGCCTTGGGAATGTGTGAGGAGTTTGCTGCTGCTCAGAGAAGTGACCCTAGTCTAGAGAAGCTGAGGGCTTGGGCAGACTCTGACGGAGCACAGGGAAGTGATTGCAGACATAAGGTTTATTGGGAAAATGGACTTATGCATACTCAGGCTGTGTAGACAGAGAGAGAGGGGTGCTAGGCAGGCAGCTTATTGTTCCCCAGGGGTATCATGAGCAGTTGCTCAAGATTGCACATGATATTCCCTTGTCTGGTCATCTGGGAATCACACGCACTATGCAGCGATTGGCCCAGAATTTCTATTGGCCTAACATCACCCAGCAGGTGAAGTAGTATTGCAGGTCTTGTCACCAGTGCCAAGAAATAGGGAAGGCTGGCAAGAAAACCCAAGTCACCCTGATTCCATTGCCCATAGTGGAGGAGCCATTCCAGAGGGTGGGAATGGATATTGTGGGGCCTTTAAATACCCCCAGCTCCTCAGGGAAGAAATTCATCCTGACTGTGGTGGATTATGCCACCTGGTACACAGAGGCAGTCGCCCTATCCTCACTGAGGACAGATAAAGTGGCAGATGCCTTACTTGGGATTTTCTCCCGTGTTGGGTTTCTGCAGGAGGTTATCACTGATCGAGGGGGTTCCTTCATGTCGGACCTGATAAAATGTTTATGGGAGAAGTGTGGGGTGGTGCAGACATGCACGACACCGTATCACCCACAAGCCAATGGGCTTGTGGAAAGATTCAATGGTACCCTAAAGTCAATGCTCCAGGCATTTGAGGAACAACATGGGAGAGACTCAGAGAAATACCTTCCCCACCTGTTGTTTGCATATAGGGAAGTGCCCCAAGAGTCGACAGAATTTTCACCCTTCGAACTCTTATATAGACGCCAGGTACGTAGGCCCCTAGACTTGATCCAGGAGGACTGGGAAGGCAAGCACACCACCCAGGGAACTCCCATAGTGGATTACATCCTTAGGTTTAGGGAAAGGCTGAAGGAGCTTATGGGGACAGCCCAGAGCAACCTGGCAGTGGCCCAACAAAAACAAAAAGAGTGGTATGTTCACAGAGCCAGAGCTTGCTCGTACATGGTGGGTCAGGAATTCATGGTCCTTATTCCGTTCCAGAAAGACAAGCTGCAGGCTGAGTGGGCCGGACCATACAAAGCAGTTAGGAAGGTAAATGACGTGAACTATATTATAGAGTGACCTGACTGAAGACAGACAGAAAGGATGTATCATGTCAACATGATGAAGCCATATGCTTATAGGGCTGACATGGTGTTTGCAGTGTGTAGTCCTGGGAGGGAATGGATGAAAGAGACCCCCTTCTGGACTTGCTGGAAGAAAGTAAGTGGAAGTCCTCTGTGGAGGCAGTTAAATTGTCTCCCCAGCTGACCCAGGACAAGATCTAGGAAGTAAGGGAGGTTTTAGCTGACTTTGCGCCATTGTTTAACACCAAGCCTGGACTAACCCCCTTAGTGACTCACAATGTGGAGACAGGGACACAGAAGCCCATACATCGGACAGCATATCGGGTGTCAGAGGCTGTCCAAAAGGACATTAGGAGGGAAGTGGAGGAGATGCTAAATTTAGGGGTAATCCAGAGATCCCACATCCCATGGGCTTCACCCGTAGTCCTTGTGCCCAAGCCAGATGACTCTACTTGTTTCTGTGTGGACTATCATGGACTGAATACAGTCACAAAGTCAGATGCCCACCCAATGCCCTGGACGGACAAACTCCTGGACAAGTTGGGAGGGGCGACCTATGTTACGACCATTGAGCTGACCAAGGGGTATTGGCAGGTAGAGTTGATGGACAGAGCTAGGGAGAGGTCAGACTTCATCACTCCGATAGGCTTATTTGAATTTAAAGCAATGCCTTTTGGAATGAAGAACGCCCCGGCCACTTTCCAAAGGTTGGTGAACCAGGTGTTAAATGGTGCTGAAGAGCATGCCGTGGCATACCTGGATGACATTGCCATCTTTAGTGCCAGCTGGGAGGAACACCTATCCCACCTTAGAGAAGTGCTGGGCAGGATACAGAGGGCTGGGCTCACTGTCAAAGCTGGGAAGGGCCAGGTGGCCATGGAAGAAGTGGCATACCTTGGGCATGTGGTAGGCCAAGGACAGCTCCGTCCTAACCAAATAAAAATAGAGGTAATCCAGATGTGGCCCAGATCAGAAATGCAGAACCAGGTCAGGAGTTTTCTTGGGACAGCAGGGTACTATAGAAAATTTGTACCCAATTACAGTGCCCTGGCTGCTCCCCTATCTGACCTGGTAAAGAAAAGGATGTCAAAGAAAATTACCTGGGGACCAGCCTGTGAAGAAGCCTTTACCAGATTGAAGGAGGCACTGTGCAGTGTACCTGTTTTGACAAGTCCTGACCATAGCAGACCCTTTATAGTTCAGACTGATGCCTCAGATGTGGGTATTGGGGCAATACTGAGTCAGACATCCAGCCAAGGGAAAGATCACCCTGTAGCATGTCTGAGTAAAAAGTTACTTCCCAGGGAGCAGGCATACTCCACTGTGGAAAAGGAGTGTCTTGCCATAGTGTGGGCCCTAAAGAAGTTAGAGCCATACTTGTATGGGCAGCATTTTGTGGTACAAACTGACCACAACCCCCTGGTTTGGCTGACGCAAATGGGAAAGAATAATGGTAGATTGTTAAGATGTAGTCTTGCTTTGCAAGGGTATGATATGACAATCTTACATAGGGCTGGAGCCAAAAATCAGAACTCAGATGGGTTGTCTTGTGTCTATGAGGAGTGAACTGATTTGGGAAGCTTATCCCATGCAGGGGATAGAGCCCCCAAATTCAGTCTAGGTAGGGAGGATTGTGACACTTGTACAGCTGGTTCTGATTACTCTATGATTTTTGTAATATAAAAATGTGTTATTGAGTGTCTCTCATGAGACATGCTGAGACAGCCTGTGGGATGACCACCCCTCCCCCCAGGTTTCAACTAAAAGAATGTTATCCTAAAAGCCAGGAGATAATTATAGGCTAGAAGAGACACAAATTAAGGATCTCCTGTTTATCTGGCTTGATCGTAGCTACCAGCTACTAGGATAGGAAATAATAAACTTTTATGACGTTTAGAGGAAGACACCAGGTTATGTCACTTAGGTGCTAAATCATAAATGTTCCTTTGATGTCTGTGAAGAACAGGATGCTGCTCATGGATGGAAGAAAGAACTTGGAAACTTACAGACTTGATTGGGAAGTCACATGAGGAAACAAGTTTTTGCTGATGTCACCTATTTAATTTACCTTTTGAATGATAAGACATCCTGTTTTGTATAATTTTTATATTCTGACAGGGAGCAGCTAGGTGACCTCATGCAAAGAGGTTGGCAAAGTCAGTTTTAAACAGTATTCTGTTTAAACTTAGAGACTCTTATGTTTGGACTCTGAAGAAGAAACATCTACTTTAGATAGACAAGTCTAATTGTCTGGTGGTAGGAATTAATTAGCACTTTTTTAAATCTTTTAAAGTGATTGTATGTTTTTGTGATATATGGTTCTGTATTTACATTTTACATATTTTTATCTATTTTACAGTAAACCTCAATTTTAAGAGACTACTTGGTGTGCCTTTGAAATTCTTTCTTAGACAAGTGAAGCATATATGGTTAAAGCTGACATTGGGCATAGCTTACTGGTAATACCAAACTGGGAAAAGGTAAGAGTTTATCTGGGGTCTTTTCATAGAGTTTTAAGGGTTCATTTTGTACACCTGGTTAGGCGCCTACAGGCAAAAGATATCTGGCATCGCCTGAAGAGCAGAATTATCTGAGCCTGTACATTGGGTACACTAGCAAGAGGTTCACAGTTTGAATCCCTCCAGAACTTGAGACCAAAGGTTGATTTGAACCCACAAAACAGACAGGAGGGTTACCCTGTTCTGTTCCTGTTCACAATACTGCACTCAGAGGTTGGCACTGTGGGAGCAGAGGGCCTGACCTGCTGAGTGGGGTTGTGACAATTAACAGTTTTGCAAAAAATGTAGAAGTACAGTAAGAGCTGTGCAAACAGTGAAGACGTACAATACATTAGCAGTTGTGCAAATACTGCAGAAGTACAATACATTAGCAGTTGTGCAAATAATGCAAAAGTACAATATATTAACAGTTGTGCAAATAATGCACAAGTACAATACATTAAAAGCTGTGCAAGTAATGCAGAAGTACAATACATTAACAGTTGTGCAAATAATGCAAAAACACAATACATTAGTAGTTGTGCAGACAATAGAAAAGTACAATACAGCAACAGGTGTGTATATAATGCAGAAGTACAAACAATGCAAAAGTACAATGCAGTAACAGGTGTGAAAATATAGAAGGACAATGCATTAAAAGGTGTGTAAACAGTGCAGAAGTACAATGTATTAACAGATGTGCAAACAGTGCAGAAGTACAATGTATTAACAGGTGTGCAAACAGTACAGAAGTACAATGCATTAACAGTTGCATAAACAGTGCAGAAGTACAATACATTAACAGGTATGCAAATAATACAGATGAACAATATATTAACAGGTGTGCAGATAATGCAGAAGTATAATATATTGACAGGTGTGCAAATAATGCAGACGTACAATACATTAACAGGTGTGCAAACAGTGCAGCAGTACAATACATTAACAGTTGTGCAAATAATGTAGAAGTACAGTATATTAACAGTTGTGTAAACAGTGCAGGAGTACAATATGTTAGCAGTTGTGTGCAAATATTGCAGAAGTACAATACATTAATAGTTGTACAAATAATGCAAAGTACAATACATTAACAGTTGCACATATAATGCACAAGTACAATAGATTAACAGTTGTGCAAATAATGCAAAGGTACAATACATTAAAAGCTGTGCAAATAATGCAGAAGTACAGTACTTTAACAGTTGTGCAAATAATGCAAAGGTACAATACATTAACAGTTGTGCAACAATGCAGAAGCATACTACAATAACTGTTGTGCAAATAAACAAATATATAGTACATTTACAGTTATACAGAGAATGCAAAGGCACAATACATTAACAGTTTTGCAAATAATGCAAAAGTACAATACATTAACAGGTATGCATATAATGCAGAAGTACAACACATTAACAGTTGTACAAATAATGTAGAAGTACAGTACATTAACAGTTGTACAAACTATGCAGAAGTACAATACATTAGCAGTTGTGCAAATAATGCAGAAGTACAGTACATTAACATTTGTGCAAATATTGCTGACGTACAATACATTAACAGGCATGCAAATAATGCAGAAGTACAACACATTAACAGCTATGCAAATAATGTACAAGTACAGTACAATAACAGTTGTACAAATGGCACAGAAGTGCAATACATTAGCAGTTGTGCAAATAATGTAGAAGTACAATATAATTACAGCTGTGGAAATAATGCAAAAGTACAGTACATTAGCAGTTGTGCAAATAATGCAGCAGTACAATACATTAACAGTTGCACAATGCACAAGAACAATAGATTAACAGTTGTGTACATAATGCAAAAGTACAATACAGTAAAAGCTGTGCAAATAATGCAGAAGAACAATACTTTAACAGCTGTGCAAAGAATGCAAAGGTACAATACAGTAACAGTTGTGCAAACAATGCAGAAGTACAATACATTAACAGTTGTGCAAATAACGCAAACATATAGTACATTTATAGTTGGGCAGAGAATGCAAAGGCACAACACATTAACAGTTGTGCAAATAATGCAGAAATATAATACATTAACAGATATGCATATAATGCAGAAGTACAATACATTAACGGGTGTGCAAATAATGCAAAAGTACAATACATTAACAGCTGTGCAAATAATGCAAACATACAATAAATTAATAGTTGTGAAAATAATGCAAAAGTACAATACATTAGCAGCCATGCAGACAATGGAAATTACAATACATTAACAGGTGTGTAAATACTGCAGATGTACAATACATTAACAGATGTTCAAACAGTGCAGAATATAGTAACAGGTGTGCAAATAATGTAGAAGTACAATCCATTAACAGGTATGCAAAAAATGCAGAAATGCAATATATTAACAATTGTGCAAACAATGCAAAGGTACAATACATTAACACCTGTGCAAATAATGCAAAAGTAGAATGCATTAACAGTTGTGTAAACAATGCAGAAGTACAACACTTTAACAGGTGTGCAAGCAGTGCAAAAGTACAATACATTAACAGTTGTACAGACAATAGAAATTTATAATACATTAACAGATATGCAAATGATGCAGAAGTACAATACATTAACAGGTGTGTAAATAATGCAGAAGTACAGTACATTAACAGGTGTGCAAATAATGCAAAAGTACAATACATTAACAGTTGTGCAAACAATGCAGAGGTACAATACACTAACAGTTGTGAAAACAATGCAGACGTACGGTACATTAACAGTTGTGCAAACAATGCAAAAGTACAATACATTAACAGCTGTGCAAATAATGGAAAAGTACAATACATTAGCAGCTGTGCAAACAACGGAAATTACAATACATTAGCAGGTGTGTAAATAATGCAGATGTACAATACATTAACAAGTGTTCAAACAGTGCAGAATATAGTAACAGGTGTGTAAATAATGTAAAAGTACAATACATTAACAAGTATGCGAAAAATGCAGAAGTACAATACATTAACAGTTGTGAAAACAATGCAAAGGTACAATACATTAGCAGCTGTGCAAATAATGCAAAAGTACAATGCAGTAACAGTTGTGTAAACAATGTAGAAGTAAAATATATTAACAGTTGTGCAAACAATAGAAAATTACAATACATTAACAGATGTGTAAATGATGCAGAAGTACAATACAGTAACAAGTGTGTAAATAAGGCAGCAGTACAATACATTATCAGGTGTGCAAACAATGCAGAAGTACATACAATTCATTAACAGTTGTGTAAAGAATGCAAAGGTACAATACATTAACAGTTGTGCAAACAATGCAGAAGTACAATACATTGACAGCTGTACAAATAATGCTTACAGTACATTTACAGTTGTGCAGACAATGGAAATGTACACTACATTAACAGTTACACAAAATTATGCAGATGTACAGTACAATTACAGTTGTGCAGATAATGCAAAAGTACAATAATTAATAGTTGTACAAATACAAAAGTATAGTACATTAACAGTTGTGCCAATACTGCAGAAGTACAATATATAAACAGTTGTGCAGGCAATGCAAAAGTACAACACATTAAGAGGCATGCAAGCACAGTATTCAGTACAGAGTAATATAATAAGCTAGTGTAAATTGTAGTTGATTCAAAAGCAGAGTGCAATCAATTATGACTGCTGTAATGAATGCTCTTCCCCTTTAAAGAGCACCATAAAATAGCATCCAGAAAATGTTATTAAGTTTTACAAGTAGTCAGTTCTTACTTTTTATGTTTGCTTGCGTGCATGTGCAAGAAACATGATGCGGTAGCTTAGGAGAGAAGCGGGTTTGTGGAGGTGCAGCACTCTGGCAGCCAACGGAGGCACTGCATTTGGGGGCTTGGCATTGGTGGACCAATGCAGGCCCAGTGTCTTGATGACACTGGTTCTGCAGAAGTGCCACCAAGTTAAAATATTTTCGCTGCTGCAATCAGGGGCCACCTCATCATTGCAGCATCAGCCATTTCGCTGCAATGAGGGAGCGACCCATCATTGCAGGGTGGTACTTGCCGTCCTATGCCGCCCGACCCAATACATTTGCCGACGAGGCCCAGCCCTCCACATCGGCACACTGTAACCCCTCCCCATTTGTTTGTGTCCAGAGGGGTGCTCAATCCCCTGGCAGTATCGCCTTCCCCCAACAGTCTTTCTTTGCCGATGGGGGCCCCAATCCCCATCGGCTTCAGTCCCCAGTTCAGTTTGCTGACGGAGGCCCACTCCCCATCACCATAACGTCCCCCCCAGTTTGCTGTGTGTCGAAGGGGTGCCCAGTCCTCCTCGGCTCTCCCCCCCAAACTTGTATGTGCCGATGGGGGTGCACAATCCCCAGTCAGCTACAGCTCCCCCCAAAACACTCAGGTGGCACGCTGGGAGCCCACCCCAGCTTGTCAAAGTCACCTGAAAAAAAAACAGTCCCGCAATGTTTCTTTTTTTTTTCAACCCCTGTAAAATAAGAAAACGGTCCCTGGTAGAGTTCGGAGGCCCCTCCTCCAACCCACGCCCACCCTCTGTGCACCCCACCTCCCCACACCCCCTCACCCCACACTTATCTGTGGAGCCCAGACAACGATCTTCATGGACTGGAACACGTCTGCACTCTTCAAAACCGACCGCAAATTGAAGAAATGCCGTAAGCTGTATAATGGCATAAATAGGGTTTTTCAACTTTGGTGCATATCTTGGGAATTTTGGCACCAAATTTTCAACATGGGGTTCTTGGAACCCCTCCTCATGAATTCAGTCACTGTCATTGTGTTATTCAATCCGGAAAGGTGATCTTGTGGTCACTGTGTGGAATCACCTTTTGGGACTGATTTACGAAATGACAGTGCCACTGTTCATGAGGTGAGCTCTCAAAAGGCCTATGTTGCAAATTTAGTGAAAAAAATCCAAAAAATGACTGATTTACGAGTGTGCATTGTGCAGTTTCCACGCATGCTCATAACTTCGAGAATTTGTAATATTTTCACGCCAGATTTTCAACACAGCCATTTTTCACTTACTCCTATGAACAGTATAGCTGTCATTTTCACATCCTGGCCGAAATGTTTTTGCACTTCCGGCACAGAATAGTGTGGTTGCTGTGGGAAATCAGTGTTTGGGACAGATTAAGAAAATGATAGTGACACTGTTCATGAGCAGAGGTCCTAAAATGCCTATGTTGACAATTTGGTGACAAAAGTCCATAAAATGACTGTGTTACAAGCATGCATTGCACTATCTCCACGCACCCTTGTAACTTAGCAAATTTGCAATATTTTTACGCCAGATTTTCAACACTGACATTTTGTTACACCTCCTTATGAACAGTACAGTTGTCATTTCTCACATCCTGGCCGAAATGTGTTTTTGTACTTTTGGCGCAGAATAGCACGGTCACTGTTGGAAATCATTGTTTCAGACAGATTAAGATCGAGCGAGTGAGAGAGGAGGAGTGAACGAGCTCAACTGAGCTCTGTTGGGACTGCTGTGGATTTCTTTGTGGGCAGAAAAAGGTGCCAACGCAGGCAGGAGCCCAGTACAAAAGGGCAGCCTGCAGCACCAGGAGAAACAGAACGAGCGAGTGAGGGAGGTGGAGTGAGCAAGCTCAATGGAGCTCTGTCGGGACTGCTACGGATTTCTTTGTGGGCAGAAAAAGGTGTCAATGCAGGCAGGGGCCCAGTACAAAAGGGCAGCCTGCAGCACCGGGAGAAACAGAATGAGCAAGTGAGGAAGGGGCAGTGAGCAAACTCAACGGAGCTCTGTCGGGACTGCTGTGGATTTCTTTTTGGGCAGAAAAAGGCGTCAACACAGGCAGGAGCCCAGTACAAAAGGGCAGCCTGCAGCACTGGGGGAAACAGAAAGAGTGAGTCAGAGAGGGGGAGTGAGTGAGCTCTGTCAGAACTGCTGCGGATTTCTTTGTGGGCAGAAAAAGGCAACAACGCAGGTAGGAGCCCAGTACAAAAGGGCAGTCTGCAGCTCTGGGAGAAATAGGAGTGTGTGAGAGAGAGGGAGTGAGCGAGCTCAACAGAGCTCTGTTGGGACAGCTGTGAACTTCTTTGTAGGCAGAAAAAGGAGCAAACGCAAGCAGTATGCCAGTACAAAAGGGCAGCCTGCAGCGCCAGGAGAAACAGAATGAGTGAGTGAGAGAAGGGGGAAGCGAGCTCAACAGAGCTCTGTCACAACTGCTGCAGAGTTCTTTGTGGGCAGAAAAAGGTGCCAATGCAGGCAGGAGCCCAGTACAAAAGGGCAGCCTGCAGCGCCGGGAGAAACAGAACGAGCAAGTGAGAGAGGGGGAGAGAACGAGCTCGACAGAGCTCTGTCGGGACTGCTGAAGATTTCTTTGTGGGCAGAAAAAGGTGCCAGTGCAGGCAGGACCCAGTACAAAAGGGCAGCCTGCAGCGCTGGGAGAAACAGAATGAGTGAGAGAGAGAGAGAGAGAGAGAGAGATGGGGGAGTGAGCGAGCTCAACGGAGCTCTGCTGGGACTTTAGAGTTCCCCACCCTCCCGCCTAGTGTCCTCTGTGGTCCTATATTACAGCAGGGTCTCTGGGAGGGAGACAAAGCAATGATTGGATACTTTGAGAAGTGTTGTAATAATACAGATTTAGTTTTTCTGTTTATTTCTCTAACTGAGCTAAGTACTGAGCTATACTGTTATGATTGCTGTAGTATTACGTATTTATTTGTTCTGTTTATTTCTCTAACTGAGCTGAGTAATACTTGGAGTGCAATAGGATTTCTAACTGGGCTAAGTGAAACTATAGGAGAGCTGAGAACAAAAAGTATGGTATCTGAGGGGTGAAAAATGGACCAGAAGGCTTTAGGATTGCTACAGTAATACAGTATCTAATGGATGAGATTTGAGACTGAATTACCCTGGTCGGCAAGGGGCCAGTAGGGGGACTAGTGTTGGGGGGGGACAGGAATTTGAGTAAAAAGGGGCCTAACAGTTGTAGTAGGATATAGAACCTGGGAGTAAGAGCCCGTAACACAAGATAGGGGCCAAATTGGGGCAGGTGCCACATGTCAATAGGGCGGGCATCTTTGGATGGGTGGTAGGGTGTACAGGGTGTGGGTCCTCCATGATCCTAGACTGGGCTTGGAGGATGGGGGTGTGGTCTGTAGATGACTGGCTAGTTTAAGAGAGGAACTGAGGAGGTCAGTGAGGAGTGTAAGTGGCAGGGCAGATGAGTATGGTAGGCATCCTGGCTGGGGAGGAATAGGGGAGGGCAAGGGGGGACGGAGGAAGAACAACTAGGGACTGAAACCAACTCCAGTATCAAAGGCACTAGCGGAAAAGAGAGGACAAAGGAGGGGGTGCCCGAGGCGAAGGGGGCCTGCTGTTGGGGGAGGAAGAGACCATGAGGAGGACCAGGGAGAGAGCAGATGGCTGCGGGTAGGGAGGGAGCAGGGGTGGGACAAGGGGTGGCACGGAGGGGAACAAGGAGGAGGGGGGAACTGAAAGGGGGAAGAGATGTAGGAGGGGTATCAACTAGGAATAGAATCAAGCCTATGCTATTGGAGAGAGGGGGAGCAGGAACATACTGAAGGGGGAGGACAAGCGGGGCATGAGATGGATGGCAACAGCTAGGGGAGGAGATAGTGAGGATGAAAGGGTAGAAGATGGGCTAGTAAGGAAGGAGGGGGTGGTGACTAGAGGACAGAAGGCTACAGGAAGAGGGAAGGATGGGAGGGGCATCACTATTGGGGTAGAAGAGATTGGGGGCTCTAAATCGACAACAGCGGGGATAGGAGAGGGATTGGAAATCAGCAGAGGAGGAGGGGAAGTCGACACGGGAAGCCCAGTAGGAAGTAGTCAGGCTGGAAAGGGGTTCAAGGTGGATGGGAGGGATAAAGCTGAGAAAAGGGGTGAGGCAGAAGTAGGGGTTCAGATACAGAAGTCACAGAGGGTGCAGCTGGCGGGGGTAAGGGGCAGGGAAGATTGAATACTGGGGTGGTGGAAGGGGCATTAGAAGGGAAAGGGGCTTAGGGATGGGGAGGTACTCATCCTAGGGGATTGTATACTGAAAGGGTTGAGATGGGGCGGAAGGGGGGAAGGCACAGCCATATTTGGGTTGAAGCTGTCCCCAGGTTGACAACAGGAGGGGTAGGACAGGCACTGCTCAAGTGTGCAGGGAGTGGGAGGAAGAAACCTCATTTACTGTTGCATGTGGGTACAAACGACTTGCTGGGGGAAACTGTGAAAATAGTGAGGGGGAGGTTCGAGTAGTTGGGCAAGCAGTGTGAGGGGGTGGGGGAGTCGGTGGCATTCTCGGAGTTACTCCCCGTACCATGTGCAAGGATGGGGAGGAAGGGTAGGATTGAGGAGTTCAACAAGGGGCAGAGGGATTGGTGCCACACCCAAAATTATGGGTTAGTGACTAACTGGGGTAAGGTCTGGGGAAATAGTGACTTGTTTGTGGGGGACAGGGTACACTTGAGCAGGAAGGGAAGGGGAGTATTAAAGGCAGGATTAGAGGGGTATATCTCTACTAGGTGGATTTAAACTAATGAGGGTGTAGCCAAGATTGGGGTTAGTAGAAAGGTCCGGACAGGGGAGCCTAATGAGCTCACCCTCCCAGAATAGAGTAAAGGCAGAGGCGTAGTAACCCTGGGGGCAGGCAGTGGTCTGAGTGTAATACAGAAGGCACCATCACCCGTGAGAATAAGGAGGAGAAAGTGTGCAGACTACTGTAGGAGGACACAGTCCAAGGAGAAGAAGAGTGAGGAGAAGTAGGGATACGGGTGGAAGGTGGTGTCTCTCAATGCAAGAGGCTGGGAAAAAACTGCAGAGCTTCAGCCGCTCCTTTCAGAGGGAAGGTGGACATTGCTGCAGTGACAGACTTGGGCCACAGAATACCATGATTGGGGTTTGGCAATCCTGGAATACAGGATCTACAGGAGGGACCGGGGGGTTGGAAGGGGGGGTGGTTGCACTCTATGTGAGGGAAGGGATTAAATGCATAAGGGATGAGGGAGAAAAGGAGAGGAGAGGACAGAGGCACTTTGGGTGCAGCTCCTGCACTCCAAAGGCAGAAAGCTGAGGCTGGGAGTGGCATACAGACCACCAGCCAAATCCAGGGAACTGGATGGGGAGTTGGCAGAGCAGATAAGGAGGGTGTGTAGAAGGGGGAATGTGGTGATAGTGGGAGATTTTAACCTACCACGGGTTGACTGGAGCACCTCATCACTAGCAGTACCAGGGAGCAAGTGCTCCTTGATGCATTCCAGGATGGCCTTCTCACACAATTGGTAAGTGGGCCTACAAGACTTGATAGCACTCTGGACCTAGTAATGGCAAATGGGTAGGTGGTGAGGGAGGTAAGGGTGGAGGACCCACTAGCAGGTAGTGACCACCAAACAGTGTGGCTTGTTGTCGCGCTGGGCAGGGAGGCAGGAGGCATGGGCTCTAAGGTGGTGGACTTTATTAGGGTGGACTTTGGGGGAATGGGAGCAATACTGCAAGGAAGACTCCAGGATATAAGGCTGGGGATGGATGCAGAACAAAATGGGGAGTCATAAAGACTGGGCTAACAGAAGCCACAGTATCCTGCACCAGGGCCAGGAGTAAGAAGAGCAGAGGCAAGAAATCTTGCTGTCTGAACAAGGAAGTGCTGCAAGGGGCGAGGGCAAAGAGGGCTGCATACCGGAAATACAGGAGAACAGGTAAGACAGAGGATAAGGAGGCTTTCGGGAGTTGGTCAAGGAAGGTTGCCAGGAAGGTGAAAAAGCTAAGGCCTCCTGGCAATTAAGTTCTGCACAGGGCATAAAAGGAGGGGAAAATGACTTTTTTAGGTATGTCAGGGAAAAGAAGAATTGCAAGGAACATTTTGTGAGAACAAAGCGGGGAGGGGATTGGCTGGAAAAGGGGGAGGATCAAGTAGAAATTCTAAATGAGTACTTCTGCTCCATTTTCACTAAGAAGAGGGATGGCCCACTACCAGAATGGGCTGGGGCGGTGGGGAAAGGGGGGGGGAGGAGGTGACGGACAAAGTGATCACAGGACGTAGGGTGCTACAGGGGCCGGGGGCAGTAAGGGTTGACAAGGCACCAAGTCCCAGAGCCATCCACCCCAAGGTGCTGAGGGAGAAAGTGGAGTTGTTGGCTGAGCCACTGGCAGATCTGTTCAACACCTCCCTGGAAACGGGGTGTGTGCCCCAGGACTGGAGGGTGGCCCACTTGGTGCCCATACACAAGAGTGGGCCTAGATAGGAGCCAGAAAATTACCGGCTGGTAAGTCTCATGTCCATAGTGGGTAAGCTTATGGAGCTGATACTGAAGAAGAGGCTGGTGCATTCCTAGACAGTAATGGCCTCCAAGATGGACGGCAACATGGGTTCGTCTCAGGGAGGTCTTGTCAAACCAACCTAACAGAGTATTGTGACTGGGTGACAAAGGAGTTGGACAGGGGTCATGCGGTACATGTCCTGTACTTGGACTTCAGTAAGGCCTTTGATACAGTGCCTCATGGGAGACTGGGGAGGAAGCTAATGGCAGTGGGGGTGGGGAAAAAGCTGACTAAATAGATAGAGAACTGGTTACAGGGGAGGATGTAGAGGGTTGTGGTGGTGGTGGGGGAGCTCTCGGCACCCAGAGCAATGACAAGTGGGGTGCCACAGGGGTCAGCGCTGGGCCCAGTGTTATTTTGGCCTTCATCTCCGATATAGCACATGGAGTGGGGAGCAGGGTTAGTCTGTTCACAAATTATACCGACTTGAGGGTGGTGGTGGACGAAGAGGACAGATGGGGAAAATTGCAGGGGGACCTAACCAAACTAGAGACATGGTCGGTGGACTGGCAGCTAGGATTCAATGCAAAGAAGTGTAAGGTGATGCACTTCTGGGCTAAGAACCAGAAGAGGGACTGTTGGTTGGGGATAAGAGGGGAGGAGAAGGACCTATGGTTCTTGGTAACTGGGAACATGAACAACTCAGCCCACTGCACGAGAGCAGCAGCGAAGGGAAACAGGATGCTGGGGTGCATTGCAAGGGGGTTCTCATCCAGACACAGGGATGTGATCCTACTTCTCTACAGATCATTGGTCAGACTGCATCTAGAGTACTGTCTGCAATACTGGAGGCCATACCTGAGGAGAGAGATAAAGTTACTGGAGGGGATGCAAAGGAGGGCAACAAAAATGTTACATAGACCGATTGGTGTGTTCTGTTGGCAGATTTGTATGTTCGCATGTAAAATCACAGTGACTCTGTTCATGAGCAGAGGTCTTAAAATGCCTATGTTGAAAATTTGGTGACAAATGTCCATAAAATGACTGTGTTACAAGCGTGCGTGATACAGTTTCCACGCACCCTCATAACTCTGCAAATCTGTAGTATTTTCACTCCAGATTTTCAACATTGCCATTTTTTAAGACCTCCTTATGAACAGTACAGCTGTCATTTTTCACATTCTGCCCAAAATATGTATTTATACATCTGGCGCAGGATACCACGTTTGCTGTGGGAAATCAATGTTCGGGACAGATTAAGAAAATCATAGTGACAGTGTTCATGAGCAGAGGTCACAAAATGCCTATGTTGAAAATTTGGTGAAATAATTCCATTAAATGACTGTGTTACATGCATGCATTGCGCAGTTTCCACGTACGCTCGGAAGTTTGAGCATTTTTAATATTTTCACTACAGATTTTCAACATTGCCATCTCTTCACACCTCCCTATGAATAGTATAGCTGTCATTCTTCATATCCTGCCCGATCTCTGTTTTTGTACATCTGGCACACAATGGCACGGTCGCTATAGAAACTCAAATTTCAGGACACATTGACAAAACTAGAGTGCCACTGTTCATGAGAAGAGGTCCCAAATGCTTTCATGAGGTGGGGGCCACAAAATGCCCATGCTGAAAATTTGTACTGCAAATACCAACACATGCCCGGGGCATTACAGTTTCTAACCATAACGTCCCACCCTGTACAGACTGACAGGCATCAGGGGTGTGCCTTTAGATTGCTGACTATAATGCTCATGCCATTCCAACCCCACCCCACCCACCTGCAGCCACTGACAGGCATCGAGCTATGCCTTGGACACTTCGGCCCCACAGTTCACCCCATTCTATATTGCACCCATTTCAGCATATGTCCTTATGGAGTGGGGTTACTGTAAAGCCAAACACCCCAAGGCACACCTCAACACTTGTCAGTGTCTGCAGGATAGGGTGAGGTGAAATGGCATGAACGTTATGGGTGACAACCCAAACGCATACCCCAATGCCTGTCCGTCTCTGCAGGGTGGAGGTGGAGTTGGCATGAAGTTCAATATTTCACTGCCGTTTCCACTCTGCATCTGTCTAACTCCTGCATTTCCAATGCTAATACCAGCAAGCAAACATTTGGCATTGACAAATGCTTGTGTAACCCCTGCAAATGGGGGTTCCCAAAAGACTTCCAGGAGCTTGCTTGAATGCTCCAAGCCTGAATGGTGTTTGCATGCTATCATTTATCAGTGAGTGTTTTAGAACCTCTGTACTGCTCTCTTTAAGAGCTGTCTGCTTGCAGACATAATTAGTTTGTATGGGGGACTGTGTGTTTCTTTGATTGAGTACCACTTGAGCTGCTGCCAATTCACTCCATTTTTGCAGTCACTAGGAGTGCAAAGGAACCTATCTGAAAGATGTAACTGTTTGCCAGAAACCATTTAGAGTAATAATGAAATTACAGTTTGTCTAACCTGCTTTCTTTGCAGTCAGAACTGTGTCTGCCTAGTTCCCCATTCTGGTTTTGAACTGCTGAACTGGACCAATCAGTGTGGGGTAAGCTAGCTCTAAATGGTGCCTTGACGAATCAGAACTTGGACTCATAATCTGAGCCAGCCACAAGAGGATTGTATGGGCAGTGACTCTGGGAGATGTAGTTTAGAGTTCGGCCCCTTTTTGGACCAACAGGAGCAGTCTATTGTGAGTGACAGCCAATCCAGTCAAGAACTGGGAGGAACTCAAAGGAAGTGCCCGGTTTTGTCTGTTGGAGTTTCAGTTGAGCTCTGGCAGTGAAGAAGGAAGGAGCCCTGTGCTTTTTCAGTGTGCAGTTTTAGTCGGGAAACGTGTGTAAGGCCCAGAGTTCCGGTCTGCAGCTTGTGTAACTGCTTGTTAGGACTGAATCCGTCCTGTGAAGAGAATCAAAGGATATCTGAAGAGTAGAAACCAGGCTCACCCTGTAGAAGACTGGAGAAATTGCTGAATTGCACCGGTCTGTCAGGAACTGAATCTGCTGTGTGTTCTCCGGTATTGTGCAGTAATTGCGATCGGGATAGAGAAGCAGCCTGCCTGGTATAGTACTTTCTGTTTTACCATATAAATGTGTGAAGAGGCTTGTGTACCTCAAGTGAATCCTGCTGCCATTAAAGGACTTTTGCCTGTTACTGTTCACCATATAAATGTGTGAGGAGGCTTGGTTAGCTCAAGTGAATCCTACTGCCATTAAAGGACTTTTGCCTGTTGCAGTTTGCCATATAAATGTGTGAGGAGTCTCGTGGAGCTCAAGAGTAGCCTTGCTGACATTGAAGGACCCTATCTTGTTTGGAGGTCGTGAGTACTAATTCAGGTCGCCTCCTGTTGAATTGCCACATTGAATCCAAATGGAATCACTGTACTGCTGACTGTTTAAACTAATTTTTCTTTTCTCTGTGGGAAAGGGCCCCTACCAGCTGCCACGGTTTGGACTAGCCACTAGGGCTTGGGTACCCAGGGACAGTAACTGGTAGGGATAGACCTGTGCACAGAGCCATAGGTAGATGAGTAAAGTGATAAGTTAATTAACCTGATTTCCCCCTGTCCTTGTTATATTCCCCCTAAATAAATCCGAGCTGCTTGTTTCAGCAAAGTTATACTGCCTGAGGTATTTGTCTATGTTAAAGTATTGTACTGTGATTGTTGCACTGTATCTTATTTTACAGAAGGTCCCAGTGCCTAAACCAGCCCTGGGGGTAAGTGTATACTGTGAAGGTAATTCTGATATATTGTGTGGGCCACTAGTGGGAAGAAAGGGGGGTTGCAGTGTCCCAGAGGGCTGTGACCAAGTAAGTTTAACTATTGCAAACCCTGACCTCTGGGTGGAGGCACCCGCCATTGGATCCAGGCCCCTCAACCTGTTAGTGGCAAATCAGGCAGGGGTAGTAGCCCCTGGGATAGCGCCATCTAGGGGTTACACTTGTTTCTTTATCCTTTTGCTGAACAGAAGGGTTTCTACCTCATAGTATTAGGCTTAATGAGAAGAGCAGTGCTTTACCTGGCAGCAGCATATTTATTTATTTTTTGTTGACCAGGTAAGTGCACTAGACAAATCCTGCCTATTTTCAGGCACGACCCCGGGGGGGAATACAGATGAATGCCAACTGACCTTGAACCAGATTATGCTGTTGGTGGTATTTTTAGTGAATGAGGGGAAATTTGGCCAGGACACCGGGGAAATTCCCCTACTCTTTTCGATAAGCGCCATGGGATCTTTAACATCCACGTGAACTACCACCAATCCAGGCAGATGGGACCTCAGTTTAACGTCTCATCCGAAAGACGGTACCTCAGAAGTGCAGCACCCCTCTCATGCTGCAATACACTGTCAGTACTGGGATATTAACCCTAGTGCCAGATGTGGGAACTGAACCCACAGCCCTCTGAGCTCCCGGCCTCAGAGGCAAGTGTGCTACCTACTGAGCCACTGACACTGTATCCAACTGTGTTCCTCATCATACCTCATCTGTATTCTGACCTCACTTCTATGACATCACTAGTGACCGACCTGGCAGCTGTTGAATGGCTCATACTGAGCAGCTGTGGTGTCACAGTTTGTGAAGTCATAGTACTGATGAGGTATAAAGAGGAACCTAGACATGTCAGCCTCCAGGTTCCACAAATCACACCCACACTGTCAGGTAAAAAATCTTCTAATTAGCCAAATGGAAAACAAAAAGTACCTCAGAATTAAAAAGTAGTACTTGTCTACTTTTAAAGGTAATTTTAATTTCATGCCGTACACAAGCTCTTTAAATTCAATTTTTTTTCATCAAGTTTTTATTGAGATTTTCTTTTTCAGTAACAAACGTCATAAAAACAGCATATACAGTATGACAGGAGACATTTTCCCAAATTGATGTAGTAATAATAGATTCTACCAGAGATTGAGCAGAGCACCCTTTTACATGTATTCTAGGGAACAGACATGACAAACAGGACCTAGCAGCAGGAGGAGGGATAGATCAAAATATTTAATCAACTGTTGAGGACATAAAAAAAGGGGGGGATGGTACTCTGTTTCCCAGTATTCCTCCACTCCTTATTAGTAGAAAGCAGTAAAACTGAAGTTGTCAATTACCACAACACAGCTTTTAATTACCTCAGTTCTGTCATCCCCCCAGAGCCTGCTCAGACCCCCTGCAGAGAAGCAGGTCTAGAAGCCTCCCAGAGGGTGGGCTCTGTCTCAGGGAACTCTGCTTTCTACTTTTAAAGCTGTTTCAGTCAAAGACACCTCAAAATACATCAGCAGGGTACTTGGCAAAACTTGTGGGAGTGACTTGGTTGATATGAAACTTCTTGCTCTGGCGATAGAGAAACTTTCACACCCCATCTCTAGAATTTTTAACTTTTCCCTGTGCTACTCGCAGTTCCCAGAGAAGTGGAAATCTGCACTGGTTACACCAGTTTTCAAAAGCAGAGACCACACTAGTCTTGCCAGTTACAGACCCATTTCTATTCTTTCCCTTTTGTCCAAGGCCCTTGAGAGAATATTCTCTGACCATTTTGTCACATACCTGGAACAATACAGTGTCCAGTGTGTACAGCAGCATGGTTTCCGGAAGCTCCACAGCACCAACACAGCGCTGTTGGACTACATCAACTATGTTCATGAGGTCCTTGACAATGGTGACCTAGTCAAAGCTATACATACATATATATATATATATATATTGACTTCACTAGCGCCTTCGACCTGATCACCCATAAGCTCTTACTTGACAAACTCCTTGGCCTGGGTTTGTCACAGAACACAGTTGACTGGTCCCACAGCTATCTCTTTCCCAGTGGGTGAAGATCAATAAATCTTTCTCGGACATTAGCAGAGTATCTATTGGTGTCCCCCAGGGCTCCATCTTGGGACCACTAATTTTTGACCTCTTCATAGATCAACTGCCTGATGCTTGTCAGACAGCCAACGTACTCCTCTGTGTCGGTGATGCTGTCATCTTGTCCAAAAACCCAGGACTGTTACAGCCTTAATGCTGCTCTCCAAAGTAACTTTAGGTCACTTGAAAGCTGGTTCTCCAACAACAGACTGGTCCTCAATTACAAAAAATGAAGACCATGCTCTTCTCTGGCCTCCCACAGAAGAGGAAAGTTCCACCCTTTGTTATCCAGAATGACCAAGCTCAAAACCTTGACAAGATGGAGACCTTCAGATACCTTGCAGTAACTCTGGATGACACCTTATCTTTTGCACCCCATGTTGACAATCTGGTGGCCATAGTTAACAGAAGACTGAGTGCTTTGTACCGTAACAGGAACATTCTCAGTGGGGATGCTAGATGCCTTATTGTGTCGAGCTCCCATCTGTCACTTGTAGATTTTGGGCTCCCTCTCTACACTGCTACCTGTGACACAGTGCTTAACAGAGTAAAGCTGATCTGTAAGGCATTCCACTTTGTACTTGGTGCAGATAACCCCACTCACAGATGCACCCTTTACGCACTCACTAACTGGCTAGGTTTACCCAGCAGAATAGAGTTCCAGAACACCCCCTGCTTTAACAAATTGCTTCTGCACCATCTCCAACCAGTACAACACCAGTAACATGGCCAGGAATGCCCTTCAGCCTCCTTTCTGGCATACTCAGCTGAGAAAGCAGTCTTTTGCTGTCAGGGCCGCTAACTGGTTAAATGAAGTGCCCGATACGCTAGTGAATCTCCCCAAGTTCAACCAGTTAAAGAGATGTTTTGCCTCTGCCCCCAGGTACGCTGCTCTCGCTCTTTCAAGGGTCGAATACTCAGTTCCACACTGGGCGAAGGTACTAGCAGCACAATTTAGTTTTCAAGAAAGACATGTTAATATGAATACACAACAAACACGGACCAAACTTTAAACTTCCTGACTCCATGGATCACACTGCCTCCGTTTTTCCATGACTGACATTTTGGAGTATGTGACCCTTGAAAGAGCGAGGGTGGAACATCCCAGAGCAGTGGCAGGGAGGAAGAAAGAACCACAGTTAAAGCATGGGAGTATGGTAAGGGATATTACATTGTCACTGAAGACTAATACGTGATTTGGGTGACCCGGACTGTGCTGGCTACTCAGCTCACTTGAGAGCAACCGGACTGTGTTTTAAATATATATTTGGGTTGTTGCAGTATATCTGTGAGTGAGGGGGGCTATATCCCCATGGACATGTAGAGTGGTGTAATTTTTTCTTTGATGTTGGTACTTTCAGTACAGGGCATGAATGATTATTTACATGCAAAGTTTAAGTGTACCTGCTCATAAAATGCTGTTATTACTTGTATTGTAAACTGTATGTAAATGTTTCCTATTTGTAGAGAGCTACTTGTTCATGTCACACTTCTAAAACTGGACTGGTTGCCCAATGTGCATACTCTATACAAAACAACAACAACAACATTAAAAACTGTAAAACAGCTGACTTGAATGCTAAGAGGCTACAGTCCTCTAGCCACTAACCCCCTTGCCCGGTCTTTTAAAAAAGATTAAAACCTTAGTTTTCTTTTATCTCATGGCATTTACTCCTCTTCAAAAATAGTTTCAAAAAACATTTCTGCCCTTCGATGCCGTGGATTATATAAAAAAAATTTAATGTTTGTACCAGGCACCTTGAATATTATTTGCTTTTAAAGCCAAGTGATCCCTTATAAAGTTTTCCAAATCAAAGGCCACTGTTGAAAAAAAGTTTATATTAAGTCTGGCGCAGTAATCAAAACCACATTCTAGTATTTTAGTACCTTGGTCCTCTGCTTCAGTTGCTGATTGGATGAAAAAAACACACAGGAATTTCAGAAAGAATCTATAGTTACTAATTCAGCCAAGGGACCTGCTGCTGAGACATAAATCAGTTCAGAAAAGGCTGACTTTATAGTTAGGGAGGCAGTATTGCCTAGAGGTTAGAGCACCAACCTGTAAACCTGGAGACCCAACAGACTAGTATTTGAATCCCATAACTGCCCACTTGCATATTGTGCAATCCTGAGCAAGTCACTTAACCTCCCTGTGCTCCCAGGTCACACCTGGCAATGAGCTTTAGCTTGGTGTACCTATCCTGGCCAAAAATTCTAAAATAAAAAAAAGAAATCAAAAAGAGTAATTGTAAAGTGATTACATGCCAGCAGTAAACGGAATAGGAGTGTTGTAGGCCTTTCCTGGTCACATTATTGGTCAGGAGATTCATTTTAAAGACATGACGGCTGATTGCAAAAGCACATGGGTAACATATAATGCAATAATAACAGGGATTTTTTTTATTATACTAGCTGCTACTCATGAAATGGTCACAGTTTCCTTGGTTTTCCAGTGCCATAGTCTTTTTACCTTACCCTTCCTCTGTAGCATATCCTCCCGGCCCCTAAATTGTATCATTAAACAGATCTATGCTTTGGGCCAGGAGGGGGTAGTCACACTTAAAACCATCTGGATAACTCAGTCATTCCCCTTCCCCTTCTTCCCAATACATTGTAAGGGACTTGGTAAAAACTGGAAAACACCCAGAACTAGAATATTCCCAAATCTCATGCTGAAATGCCCCAGAGTAAATCTGTAGGAGGAACATTTCGGCAGGGTCAGTAACTATGGGGCTGTTCTAACAGAGGAATTAAGTTGGAGGAACATTCTGTTGGGGGGCACAATTTCTGCTTTGAGGTACATTCTGGGTCTGGGTGTGTTCTTCTTTTGAAACTGGAATGCACCCCAGATTTTGAATGGTTCCTCCAAACTGAATGGCTTCCTCTTATTAATTGATTGATTGAATTTATTCATCTGAATTTGCTGACCAGGTAGGCCCACTAAGACTAGAAGTCCATTTTTCAGGGACGACCCAGAGTTAATTATGTACAGGAATATTGCATCATACAATAATACAGGAAGCTGATACACAGCGAGAGTACAAAACGTGATAAACCATCAGATATTGCACAGGGCACAAAACAATAGTTCCTTTTTCAGGGGTGACCTGGAGTCAGTTACATACAGGATTATTACAACATCCAATAATACAAGTTGGTACCAAATGAGAAACAAAATGTGAGATAGACCATCAAATATTTCACATGGTACAATTAGAATTCCAGGAGGCACCAAGCACTGGAGATATTGCATAAACAGAGGCGAAATAAGTCACACGATTTCACAACAGGACTTAACCAAGCATTATAAACATGGACATTAGGGTAAAGTGCTAACCAAGGCTTACTGGGCAAAGATAGGTAGCAGAGTGGGCAGGGTGGGAGGTCATGCCAACGGTTTCATAGACAATGAGTAAACCTTAGACAGTGGGTCTTTCGGGCAAGCTTAAATGAGGGAAGGGCCCCTGCTGGAATACTATCCCTATAGTTAATGCCCCTGCCTGAATGCCCTTCTTGTGATTACCCTAGGGGAATTCCAGCTAGGAATTTGGGATCTTTCTGGTTCTGGATGCATTCTGTTTTTGATCCACACAGTAAAAAACAAACAACAATCCCCCCACCCAGCACACACAGAATCCTTACTCCAGGCCTTCATATTCCTTGATTTCAAAGCTGACCCCACCTTCTGACCTTCAGCCTATGACGGGTGGGGTGGGGTGGGTGGGGTACAATCATTGAAATCTAGGCTAGCTCAGTTGGGCTATATCCCCCACACTCTGATTTTGATTTGCTGTGTCTCTCTCGTGGCCTGTTGATCTGACAGTCAAAGACTGCATACAGACACCTTCACATCACAAAATAAAGACCGCTCATAGTCCGCTAATGGGAAGGGGATGGCGGTTTAGTGCAAGATGCACTCACTCTTCCCCGGAACTCAAATAACTTGCCTTCGCCATGCCACATGAGCACCAAAGACCCTAGAATGGCAAATATTCTAACTTTTTTAACTCTTACCTTTCCTTCATCAGGAGTCAAGAAGCCTCCCCACACCTTATAAATTGTATGATTTAACATGAAAACATTATGACTACAATAGAAATGAACTGTCATGTTTGCAGCTGCATTTAAGGGTTTGACTGCATGTGTGTGGCCAAAATAATGTGTCTCTGGGGATTCAAATATGAAACAAACTGCAATATTATCTCTAGAAGCCAAATTTCCCACAGAAAATTAAGGATATGGCCAGCCCAGTGGCGCGGAGGGCTGAAGTGCTGGATGCCATACCTTCCCCCACACTGGCAACCTGGGTTTGGGAATGAGCCTGAGTCGTCGGGGGTCGGCTGGGGGGTGGGGGAGAGGAGCTAGATTGAGCGGCCGCAAGGCAGTGCTCCTCTCCTAGGGAGGGATGCGAGTTTTCCCAACTCTTGGCTGCCACCTAGTGGAGGCTAAGTAGTAGCACCAAGCCACAAGGGAAATCAGGCATTAGACCAGGTGAGATGAAGGGGCTGTCGCTTGAGCCACGGAGCACACGTGTGCCTCCACACACATGCGCAACTGTGTTCCAGGGTCCTGGGCTTAATGGGGAGAAAAGCTGAAAATGGGTCACTGGGGTAGGATAAATGAAGCCCTGAAGCTAACAGGGTGGAATGAACTCCTCCGAGGGAGGACTGTAGCCACGCCTGCCTCGGAGCCCCGATGGGGAAAAAAGTTACATAGAAAAGAAAATTAGGCATAGGTGAATAGTTCATAATCTGCTGTGATGGATTATTCATGTCAACCCCATAAACCCATGGATTGTCACTTTACGAATCGCTCTGAGCATATGGTAAAGAGATAGTAGCTCAGCCCCCCCCCCAAAAAAAGATCCCTAAGTTGTTTGGCACCCTGGCCTTACCTGGGGGGACTTAAAACATCAAATGGCTGTCCGGTCTGTCGGCCGAGTGGTCGAGCTACTGCCCATGGTTCCCAGAGACCTGGGTTCAGCAATGCACCTGGAACGCTGGGGACTGGCTGGAATTAGGACAGTTTTGTGTCCCAGAGGTTGCTCTTCCCTTAGGGGGAGGAAGGACAGCTGGCTCTGGTTTCCCCTGATGAGGGTGTTGGACCGAAGTGCTGGGGCAAACAGTAGGAGCAGGTCAGAGGCAGATGCCTTGTTTATTTATTTAAGTGTTTCACCAGGAAAGACATACTGAGCTTGGAGAAGCTCGTTTCCAGATGTGTCCTGGGGGGAAGGGGGGTGGGAAAGTTCCGAGAAATTACATATTTGTATATACAGTAAATACAAGAATACAATTATCACATAGCAGTTTACAAATACAATGTTATACAGCATCCTACAATAAGAGAATTTTAACGTAAGACAGTAAGAATTAACAGCTCGTGTTTTGCAACAGGCTGCAGGAGTAGCAGACACACAGAAGATGTAATAATACATTTTTTGGTCAGGGTAAGGGGGGTGGTTTGGGGGATAGTTGGGGAGGAAGGGAAGGGTGGGGGAATAGGAATGAGCAAGAGTAGACAGGAGTGAGGGTGGGAAGGTGGACGAAGGAGTAAGACTGATTAACTAGGGGCAGTTACAGGAGGGAGCTGTGTGGACTTGGAATAGATCAGAGAGAGAGAGAGAGGGAGAGAGAGAGAGAGAGAGAGAGACAGAGAGAGAGGGAGAGAGGAGGGAGAGAGAGAGAGAGAGAGAGAGAGAGAGACAGAGAGAGAGAGAAAGAGGGAGAGACAGAGAGACAGAGAGACAGAGAGGGAGAGAGAGAGAGCGCGAGAGAGAGAATTTGGAGGAATCAGAGTGAATGGTTAGGGAAGAGAGTTCCAGAGTTTGGGAAGGCAGGAGAAGGCAGCCTGACCAGCGAGGTATTTATGAGAGGGGAGCAAAAAGGAACGAAACCCTGTGTTATGGCGGGAGTAAGAGGAGGCAGGGATAGGCGAGAGAAGGGAGTGCACATGGGGGGAGGAGGGGGGACCAGCCAGAATTTAGAAATGAAGGAGACACAGTGAGTAAGGTGGTGAACTTCCAGGGAAATGAGGGCGAGAGCAGAATACAAGGAACTGTGGTGGGTGCAGGGAGGACAATTCAAAGTGAAACGGCACGAGTGGAAGAGGGGGTCCAATCTGGCCAGGGTGGACCTGGAGGGCGGCACCATAGACTATGTCACCATAATCAGTGATGGGGAGGATCATCTTTGTGATGATGTCTTGGTGGGCAGTTAGTGGGCTGCAGTTTTTGTGCCTAAGAAGGGCGCCAAGCTTGGGGAGTAGTATTTTGCAAATGGCGTCTATGTGCTGTGAGAAGTCAAGGTGCTGGTCTAACCAGTCACCTAGATACTTGAATGAGGGCACACGTGCATCGCCAATTGTGTCCCCATCTAGGGTGTGGAAAGAGGGAAGGGATGGGAGCTTGGAAAGCTTCAATCTAGTGCCAAAGCACATGGAGACTCTTTTTTAGCATTTAGGGATAGTTGATTTGACCTGAACCATCTCTGAACAGAATCAAAGTCAAATTGAAGTTTGGATGTTAACGCGGTATGACAAGATCCAGAGGCAAACAGGACCATGTCATCTGCGTACATGTGAATGGATGCAGATGAGCAGGTAGAGGGATGGTCGTTGAGGACAATGGAAAAATGTAGGAGGCCGAGGACGGAGCCTTGGGGGACGCCGGTGTGTATGGGGGTACAGATTCACCAATTAGCATTGATTGTCATCTACCTATTGTTATCTTGTAACACAGCAGCACTCGCAAAGCACACTGTTAGATGACTGAAATAAATTTCTAAGTCACGAAGCCTTTTGTGTGCCAGGCGTTATTTATGCCCACCTGTGCCAGGTGTGAGTGCACTTTATTTTGTCCTTTGGTTCTGCTGCAATACTGCCACCTGGGGGACCAAAGGTGAGTGTGCAGATGAAGCAACTCATGGGAGGTGGCATCCTAAAGGAGCAGGAAGGACACGAGAAAGCAGGTACCCCTTAGGAAGTGTGGTCTAGAGATTAC
Organism: Neoceratodus forsteri; assembly: GCA_016271365.2. Lineage (NCBI taxonomy): Eukaryota > Metazoa > Chordata > Ceratodontiformes > Ceratodontidae > Neoceratodus > Neoceratodus forsteri. Next base: position 142,291,344 of record JADMNL010000031.1, on the reverse strand, counting down.
AGCACTGGCTTGGGAACCAGGAGATCACAGGTTCAAACCCCACCTGAGCCAAATACTCACTGTGTGACCTTGGGCAAGTTGCCTAACCTCTCCGTGTTTTAGTCCACCCAGCGGCAGAAATGTGTAAAAGCAGGACCCCACCGAGAACAAGATGTTTCGGCTTGGCTGGACTATCTCGATAAAAAATGTGTAAAAGAAAATAAAAAATCAGTTTCCATTTCAAGCTGGACTATCGCTCCAGAGGGATGCACTGATACTAAGTAAAAAAAAACGTATTTGTTTAGCGCCCATCCCAGAGGCTCTGGGAGCTGCAAAAGTGGGTAGGAAAACACACAGCAATAGTAAGCAAAAAAATCAGATTAACAATTTGATCCTAAGTTAAAATAACAAATAGAGCAGCAGTTGACTAGTTCTTAAATATAAACAGTTTTCAAATGCTTTCTTTAAAAAGATGGCCCTTCAGACCACGCTTAAAGACCTCCACCTATGGGGCCTCCCTCAAGGATCTTGGTAGCGAGTTCCACAGCACCAGGCCCGCCACCTCACAGCCAGATGCTAAAACCTGTGGCTGGCAGTATAGCTCAGTGGTTAGAGTAATGAGCTGTGAATAAGCCTGGTACATCCAGCAGACCTGGGTTTGATTCCCACAACCTCCACGTGCATACTGTGTGACTCTGACCAAGTAACATAACCTCCCCAGTACTCCCGGGTCACCCTTGGAAAGAGTCACTTGTGCCTAGTGGCCTCACCCAGTTACAAAACAATAAATAAAAACAGTAGGTGGACAATGAAAACGAAAAGAACATTTTATTGCCAGCACTGCATTTCAGACAAATAAACAGTCTTACTTCTGATACAAATGTCTAAAAATACACAGAGATGTTATACATGCAGAGGGAGGAACAGTATAGATGCGGAGGAACAAATGCAAAGGGTGTGAGGGGGAGAAGGAAATATATAGTCCACCAGTGAGTGAGATTCCTCATACACATACTGCTGACTACAGTAACCCACATGGGAAGGGACACCCCTCATTTTTCCTCACAAATTACTCCATCCCACATGGAATAGGTGCTGCTCCACATTGGAAACTCTGAATTTAAAACAGAACTTTATAATCTACGATGCTAAACCAAAAATTAAATTTTGCACAAATAAAAACTCGTTTCCACTGCGCTCTAAGTTTGCATTGCTACATTTAATGCTGTGCCCTACATCATGATTGTCGGAGTACTGTACATTTTCCCACATTCTGAATGTCAGAGTCCCACATTTCAGTGACAAAACAGCTGAAAGGTATGCCTGTAAACCTTCTGAAAGTCTCTTTGGTGCATTATTATTCTAACACGTTCATTCCCTTAGGGATATCCTTGTTTTGCAGCTTATTATAAGATAATGATTGCAGCACTCAGAAGCTTATCTGACTGCACATTGTGCCCATCATGTAAGTAGAAAGCTGAGGCACTAAAACCTGCGGCCTGTCTCCTGTGTGAGCTGGCACTGATTTTGCACTCAGCTCAAGTGCGAGCCTCTCGAAGCTCAGATTTAATCTGCGTGATCCAAGTGGAAGGTTTCAACTGGCAGACATGGTGTAAGAACATCGGTATAAACACTGCCTCCCCCCGGAGGCTCTTCGACTCGCAGTCACCTCCTCTATCCTGTCCCTAGTGGACTATGGACTGCCGGTGTATGGTGCTGCTGATCAGACCGCACTCCATAAAATTCGCACTACTCTGAATAAGGCCTGCAGGTTAATTACTGGAGCACCTAGGATGACACACACCTGTCTACTGTATGCTAAAGCGCTGGTACTTGATCTCGATGCTTTCAAATATCTTACCTGTACCCTTACAAAAAAGACCTCCTGGGCTTTCCCACCAGGATTGACCACCACCATACGCCGCCTGTCCCACTAGTTCATACTCGACCTCTGGGAAAACCTCTTGTTATCCCTAGAGCTAGGACCTCTCACGGCCAAAGAGCCTTCAGCTTTAGGGCCCCTCCTGGTTCAACACACTGCCCCTCCATCTCCAAGCTCCAACTATATCGTGCTTCAAATCTTCCTTACGTAACCACCTTATTAACACCCGATGCTGTAACTGCCGCTAGTCAAAGCCGACTACAATACTTATGACAAAGCTTATTACTAAGCTGCTAAGGACGCATATAACTCTGGTATTGTTTGCATCCATCCTACCTGTACCAGCTTGTTTGTATCTATGTCTTAATTTACTGTTATACTTATGTGTTGTACTGCTATACTGTGTATTTTGGTTTGTCTTACTGTGACAAGGTACCTTTGTAAATGAGCCTATGGCTCAAAGGTTTTCCAAACTGCTGTTTAAATAAAATAAAATAAAAATAAAATAAGAAATCAACATTTCATGCTACTTATGTGTTTTCTTTGTATGTGGAGATTAAACAGATTGAAGGAATCCAACTTCGCAAAACTCTTTTTTTTTTCTTTTTAGTTAAATGTTTTGCCCAATCCCGGGAGGTGTGACATTTTATACAAATGGGAATCAGACATTTCTGCCTAAGAAATATGAATCAGATGCAGTAGTACAGTATCAAAGGGAGTATAGCCTAAAGGTTAGAGTAATGAGCTGCGAATACCCTTCGTACATTCAGCAGACCCGGGTTCGATTCTACAACCTCCACTCACATACTGTGTGACCTTGAGCAAGTCACTTAATCTCCCTGTGCTCCTGGGTTGCCCTATGGGCCTTACTGAGTTACTAATAAAAAAAGAAATAAAATGATTTACTTTTATGCTAGTTAATTCTGCTCTCTCAGGGAGGAAGACACTGCATGGGTAAAAAGGATATTAAAACTGGGGGTGATGGTGTATTAAAACTGGGGGATATCAACTGCTTCAGTGACACCAGTTGGTACTGTCCAACACTATCATGTGGAAGACCTGGGAACAGATCCTCTATCAATCCAAAGCTTTAGGTCAATAGGGTCTGGTATATGATGCCTCTGATCCCAGTGGAAGGGAACTGGTTTTCTTGCTTGTGCAGTACTTCCTGCAGCTGGTAGCTGGAAGGTATTGACAACAAGGGTGACTACGCAGTGTCGACCCTTCCCCACACACATCTAAAGGGCAGTTATCATAGGAAGCCTTCCAAGTCATTGGATGGTTTATAGAAAGGGGGAAATTTCCTGCCCCACAGTAAAAATTCCCCTACCCAAGGTCTGCGACTGCCTCAGGGCCCCCCTTCACAACTTCACATACACTGAATTTGCATCTCCCAGTAGACCATTACTACCCCGCCAGAGGAAGGGCCAAGCCGTGAGGGGTTTTGAATGTCATGGAGGGTCTGGATAAGAGTCTTGTGGGTCATTAGCGGTGGTAGAGGGGCAGCTGGATCAAAGTGTCTGGCGAGAGCAATGATAGAGAATGAAAACACACAATGATTAAAAAAAAAAAAAAAACTGGTGGTGCCAAGGAGTAATCTTGTGGTCTAGTGGTAAGTGAACTTATTAGCCACGTAGGTAAGCCAGGTTGGCATCTTGAGCCCAAGGCCTCAGTAGGGGTGGCAGAGGATTATTGCAGCCCCCATGGGATGTGCAGTGCCCTCGAAGAGGGTTTGGGGGAATCTGTCACTAGTGCCTCCTTGTGGTCCAGGATGGTGGAGGAGTGATGTAGGGCAGTGCATTATTTTCTGGGCAGGGCTCTTCTTGGCAACAGGTGAGGTGTTGTATGGGCTATGTAGCAGACCCTTGACCTGCCACATATGCCTGATGTCACTGTGCATGCGTCTAATGCCAGCACATCTCATTGATTGCTACTATGGATCTTTGCCTCCCTCTCGATCTATTAGACATTTAAAGAGAGGTTAGGGAAGGGCCAGAGTGCTAGAGGCAAGGAAACAGAGACAATTAAGCACAGGAAGATTATATAACTTGCTGAGGATTACACAGTAGCCGTGTTTACAGTATGGCATCGCTCCCGAACTCAGCCCCTTCTTTCTGGTGTGCTGCCAGCTGAGCCCGTAATAAACTGTTTATGCAGCTCGCCGTGCAGTGCTGCAGTGTGCGCCATAGCAGGGCTGTTCCTTCAGTGAGGTGTGGTTAATTTGTTGGTGCAGTATGGAAAAATTGGCCTCTGGAGTGGATCAAGCGCAGAAGAGGGTTTACACCACCCTGCAACAAGCTTGATCCACTAAACGTTCTCGCTTCTCTCTGGCTTCAGATCAAAAAGTGGAACTGAATACATCCTACAGCTTACTGGTGAGTGTCTACACGGTGGGATTTGCAGTGCATCAACTGTTGCGCATGGGTTGATGCACTGCAAATCAAGTGGTGTAAACAGGGCTAGTAAGTAAATGGTGGTCATGGGATTCAAACCTTGCTCTACAAGTTCGCAGCTCTGTGTTGTAACCACTAACTATACTGCCTCCTAAATGAATAGATGAGTTCAGATGAGGACAGATTCTTGTAGGTAAAGTGCTTTATTACGCAGCACAACATATTTTGCCAGTGTTTGACTGCCCAAATCACTGGCAAAAATAAATAGCTTTAAAGATAGCCGTTAATAATATCTCCAGCTAGTTGTCTGACTTAGCCGTCATGGTTCGTTGTCAATTTGTTTTCTTCCTGAAGAAAATGCCAAGATTTATTTTTTAGAATCAGGTAGTTAATTTGGTTTGAGCCTCAACTGCTTACTGCTGTTAAGTTATTTCTGTTACCTGAGGTTAGACAGCACAAAGTAACAACAATAATTGTGCTTTGTTTTGTTCCAGTATAAAATAAAGAAATTATAGACCCTGCTTCTGCGATCGCTACACCTTTTCCTCTGAATAGGAGTGGGACAGTGCAACAAATGCCAGTGCCAGGGGTTCAGTTGATTTTTTTTGTTTTTTATGAAAGTCAAAAAAATCCTTTATGGGGGTGTGGCCAGCAGTCAAGATGTTCGTACTTTTCAGTCAATGGAACAGAGAGAGGGCCCATTTTATATGGGCCGGACAATGCCCACAAGTCAAAATATGTACTCTCCTCCTTCCTAGAGACTCCAGCAAGCTGGCCCTACTGAGTCTGAAGTTCTATTACTAGGCTACCCGTGTCTGCTACATTGTACTTTTCCACCTTGGTAGTTCCTCCACAATTTGCTTGCTGATATTTGCCGTGTACCATGCAGAAGTAGACCCAGAATCCACAGTGACTCTCAACCCATGTCTTATGAAGCAGTTTGAAACCTGGGTAACACTTGTTTCCTTAACTAACTGTAGTTACATTGTAAGTACACTGCAACTGCAATGTAGTTACATGCAACCAATGTGTAACTACAGTGTAATTACCCCGTTGTATGTAATTAATGATTACCTACCCCGCAGTTACATTGAAACTGGCACTTAAAGCGTGACCATAACCTGGCATTCTATTAGGAAGATACTTCTTATTTTATTTATTTATTTTTATTTATTTCATCTCAGATTACAAGTACCTTTGAGCTAAACATAGCTCATTTACAAAGGTTCCACGTCAGGGGAAGGGGGATAACAAACAGACAAAGGGGAGCTAAATTTAATTTTTTTTTATTTTAGTCTTTGGTAATCGGGTAAGGCCCACTAGGCACACATGCCTGTTTTCAGAGGTGACCTGGGAGCACTGGGCAGTTAAGTGACTTGCTCAGAATCACACAGTATGCAACTGGAGGTTATGAGAATCAAACCAAGGTCTGGTCTGCTGGATGTACCAAGCTTGTTCACACCTCATTAGTCGAACCTCTAGGCTATACTGCCAGCCCAAATAAGTGATATACAAGCAAACATTGGCAATACATCATACATCGTAGTAAACAGCAATAAACAGAAAGGAGGTAAATAAATGGGATTCTTGCAAACATTGGCAATACAACATACATCATAATAAATAGCGGTAGATAGAAAAGAGCTAACAATTGAACATCTGGCAAACATTGGAAATACTTCATACATCAAGGTCAGCATTAATAGTTGAGAGAGAGAGAGAGAGAGAGAGAGAGAGAGAAAGTTATTTTAGCACACTAGGGGATTAAGTGTGGAATTAGAGTTTAAAGGTTCTTGGGTAGAAAGGTACCAGCCAACGGCTTTGTCAGAACTTCTTCGTACTCCCTTTCTTCCTCTTCTCTGTCCGATAGTCCTACTGAAGCATTTCCAACCTGCTCAGATTGACCCAGCCTACCGAAACTGAAAGCATTACTCTAGCCAGTATATCTACCAACTCATGGCAGGTTCCACGCTCAGATCTTTTGTTGACATACAAACAGTTTATGGCCTCTGCTCAACAAACTTCTGATTCCTACAGCTAAGACGTTACATACTCTCTCTATCCCTATAGCAGTCCATACACTTGAATCTCACCGAGCAATCATTCAAGTTCCACATCTCCTTTTTCAAAACCAGGGCCATGATTCATATGATTTCTCATATTTATTGGGTATTAGCTGTGTCTTCTTTTTTTTTTTAACTTTTTTTCTCTCCGGTCACAACCCATGGAGCCTCTCTCAGGCATCCTGCCTGTTCCTGCCCGCCTGAGGTCCCCTCGTCCCCGAGCCTTCTTTCTCTCCCCCCCTCCCACAGCCAGCACCCCTAGCCTAACTCCTCTGGGGTGGGGCCGCCCTTCCTCTTTGGGTGCTCTTACAACATAGACTCTGGCTGTAGGGGAGGTCCCGGGTGGAGGAACTGGAAGGCCGGGCAAGGTGGATCCGGCAATGGGCATGGGGGTCAGGTGCCGTCGCCTACCCACAGATCCAGGCTTTTCCATGTTCTGGTGCCCCCTCCCTGATGTGGTGCACCCCTGATGCAATGGCACATGGCAATCCTGCCTGCACCAGCCACGCTGACTGACATGCTGCCAACTTACTGCAGTGCCCCCAATCTCCACCGGGAGCCGCTGGTAAGCCTGACAAGCCCCAGCCCTCCCCCAGGGGAGGAGAGCAGCCCTGTAGGTGCTCACTTCTCGCCCCATCCCTGCTGCCCCCCAGTGCCCAAGCTCACTCCTGAACTCAGGTCGCTGGCGTGGCGCAAGGTGTGGCATCCAGCGCCTCAACCCTCAGTACCACCGGGCTGGCTGTAGTTGTGTCTTCTTGAGACAACTCCCTAGATGTAGCTCTGAAATCAGAAGATACGCTAGGTACTCCACTCCAGGCTCAGACATGGAGTGGAGATTGTCAGCTATCCTCCAGAATCATGAGATCCCATCAATGGAGTGAGATGATTCCTGGAAGCACTGGGTGAGACTCTTCCTTACCCCTGTCATTCCAGCACACTATCTTGCATTCAGGGATGCTTCTTGCTGGCACAACTGCAGCGAGCTTCAGGTGCACCATGTGCATATCATGTGGACATACCCTGTTTTACTCCCTTTCTTTCAGGCTCTGGAGTGGGACCAAGTTAACTGTTTCACAGACCAATTCCCTTAATAGCAGAACTATATGTACCTGCTTTGTACAGGGATGAATTGCATATATACCTGTAGTCTGTATCGTTGCTCTTGTTTACATCTCCGAGTCCCCCTTGAAAATGAGTATCTATTGCTCTTGGGTCCTACCCGGTTAACACATTAGAAATAAAAAATAAATGAATATAAATATTTACTGCTTTGGCTACCAAGTGGCTTCCATGATGCCAGCTCTTGCTATTTGGCGGTCATTCTGCTGACAGCAGCAATTATAGACCATCACCGGACTCTGGCTCACCCCATAGGTTCTGGAGCTGATCTCATGATGTGCCACAGTAAACCAGATGTACAAAATGGAAAAAATAACACACTCTCTCAACGATAGAACTGAGCTATGTTTCCCTCATGGGAACAGATGGCTCCCACACCAAATGAGCAAAAAACAGGATTTTGTACCTAAGAGATCTGACAGACAATTTGACAGTTTGCTTATTCCTCACTGCATGAGTGCTGTCACCTTAATTGCCATGAGACACACTAAGCCTGTTTTTATTTTTTGGTTTTTAGTTCCCTTCCTCAAGTACAGAATGGTGTTAGGACTGCCGGCCCCCTTCTCCTCATTGGGTTTTCTCCCCTCACCTTCCGCCAGATATGGGTTCACTGGGAGTACTAAATGACCACTGTACATGGTATGTCAGACTGTCCCTCGGTCGTCACAAGAAGGGGATTGCCCACCCCATGCACTATACCAAAGAGAGCAGGATCAGTTCCCTGATCTGTAATATGACATGTTTTCTGATTTTCTCTGTATTTGAAAGGGTGACCCAACTCCCCATATGTATGCAAAGAAATTCTTTATTCTGTAATGTGCTAAACTGTGCAAACTTATTTACTAATGTAACCCCCCACAAATGGGGGTTCCCAAAATGTCTTCCCTGAGCTTGCCTAAATGCTCACTGCCAGGCTGGTATCCTGCATTTTTAGCAGTTTAAATGTGATTACCAGAGCCTGTATAGCCTCTGTGTACTGTCTCTTTAAGAGCTGCCTGATTGCAGCCTAAGTAATCTGAGAGGAAACTCTGGTGAATGATGTAACTATTTGCTGAAAATCATTTAGAGTGATAATGATAACGTAGTTTGACTAACCTGCCTTCTTTATAGCAAGGACTATTTTATTTGTCTCCACTATCTTGGTCCTGGACTGCAAATTGGACCAAACAGTACTGGTGGGAACTAAAATGTAACAGGATTACAGGAGCTGTCTGGAGTCAAAATCTGTAGGAACTGTAGTTTTGAACTTTTTGCGCCTTTTTTGCAACTGAAGGGGGAGCTCTTGCTTTGACTGACAGCCAAATCAGCCAATCAAACCTTTTGGATCTGGGGATGTCCCGGGCTGCTTGCAGTTTTCAGTTAGATCTAAGCTGAAAGCTGAACAAGAAGGAGCTGAAGTGATTCTGAGCAGCAATCCTGAGTGAATTCGCATGGGAGAACTGTCAAAAGGCTAAGTTTTTGGCCTGCATGTCGATGTGCTGCTCCCAAGAGGGAGAGAAGAGAATTATTTTGGACTAAATCCAAGTTTGTGTGACTAAAGTAAGCTACTGAAGTGGGCCAGGCTCAACCTGAAGAAGACCGAAGATTTTGCTGAATGCGCTCGGCCTGTCAGGAGTTCCAGTTACCCCTAAGCTCCTGGTGTGTGCAGAGACTTTGCAATTGTGACTGGGGAGCGCTTTGCCTGGTACAGTAGAATTCCCATACATGTAAATGTGCTATGAGCTGCTAGTGGGTTGTGAGTTAGTTCCCCACTGTGTGAACTGTGTTCTGCTTGCTGGAAGCTGTATCCAGCCCAAAATGGACTGCATCCGAATTTGTCTCCATGCGGTCTGGGCCTTGCCAGACTGGCCCAGCCAGACTACCCACTGCAAAGAGAAGCCATCAACGAGAGACCTGCCTGGGGATCAGCCCCCTGCTCCACGCTTGAACAGGAATGACGCCTCTGCGACTCGTGTGGGCCCTGCTTCTGCTGGCATTCCAGATCAACCACCTGCAGTCTCGATTTTCGTCCAGCCTGTGTCCAGTCTTAGGTATCGTGAGTAAATACCAGGGTAGTTCCCTGCAAAAATAGCTTGATCTGAGTGTGTCATCTTATTGTCTTGTTTCATTTCCTTTATGAACTGAGCCTTCTGGCTCCGGATTACAAATATAGTATACTGTGCATATTGTGTTTTCCATCACAGGGGCCCCAACCAGCTGCAACCCCGGGCAACAGTCCTGGCTAGCCCATCTCTTCTCCACCTGGGTACCCAGAGGTGTGACTGTGTGGTGGGACTCAAAGCTCATGCATAATTGCTTGGCTGATATAACCTTTAAGCTAATTAACCTGATTTTGCCCCTTCCTTGTTCAAGTCCCCTGAATAAATCAGATGTAACTTTTTCTGCATGTAATCTGACTGTGGTTCCAGTTTGTGCTCAAAGTACTGTACTGTTGCTATTTGCTTTGCATAACCTTGTTTTACAGGGGTTCCCCAGGGTCGAGCCAGAAGAACCAGCCCTGATGGTAAGTGCAAACAGTGTGGGTACTTATGTGGTGTACTAGGGGTATTGTGAAAGTGATTATTGTACAGTGTTCAGGCCACTAGAGGGGAAAGAGGGGGGTTACAGTGTCCCAGAGGGCTGTGCCCAGGTTAGCTTGACCACCATCAACCCTGACCTCCGGGTGGAGGCACCCGTTTCAGAACTCAGGCCCCTTAACCTGCTACTAGCCAAGCAGGCAGGGGTAGTAGCCCTTGGGATAGCGCCACCTAAGGGTTACATCTTGGAGGCTCACTGCTGGGATTAGCATCCCCGAGTGGTCAAAATTGTGAATTGCTGTTAAAAATAAATGGCTACCCCAACAGAAAGTGGCTGTACACCAGTTGGTGGGGTGGTGTACTGGGCAGGAGATCGACCCCCAAAATGCTATACTTATCCTGGATATTCCCCTGGGTAACAATAAGAACACTGTAAAGGGAGTATTTTCCAAGGTTGAATGTTTACAAAACCCTGTGGTGGTGGGTCGACAGGCTAATCTGCTTGCCCAAAGTTTCATGGCATTAGTAGAGTGTAAGGACCCAGTAGACAGTTCCAAAGTGCCACGGACTCTCACCCTTGAAGGAGCCCTCACTGGAGAGTGATAACTAAAGACAGTAAAGACCCTGGGGAGAAGGAACCCCTCCCCCCCACTATCTGAGACCTTTGAGGAGAAATTTGCTAAGTTGTTGCTGGAGGAAGGGAAAACTGTGGAGGACATAAAGAAACTATTCCTGCCACCTGGGTGTGTTCCTCCCACAAGACTCCCCTCCTGCTCCAGCACCCATCATTGCACCTCCTTCTGTGCCTGTGCCAATGCTGGCTCCTATGTCTGTACCTGCCATTAGTCACGACTCTTACCGAAGGTTGAGAATCTTCTCCGGCACCCTCCCCACCCCCCAAGGGGAGGATGATTGGGAGACCTGGATAGATTGTGTTGCCCCTTTGGTACCTGAATGGCAGTGTGCAGAGGCTGAGAAATAGAAAAGGATCATAGGAAGTTTGAGAGGTCCCGCCCTGGAGGCCATTACATTTCTGCAATCTGCAAACCCTGATGCATCTGCCTAGAAGTACCTATCTGCACTGGAAGGCAATTTTGGGAGCATTGAGTCAGGGGAGAACTTGATGTGGAAATTTCAAGGTACAAAACAATGGCCAGGAGAAAATTTGTCTGCATATGTTACTTGTCTGGAAAGAGCACTGCAGAAGGCTCACCGAAAAGGTGGGGTAGCCGCCAGTGACTTAAACCATGTGAGGTTGGGGTACATACTGCAACATGCAAAGCATTCTAGATTGCAGCTCCTTCAGTTAAGGCTCCCAGATAGAAAGGGTAACCCACTGGACTATTGTAACTTGATAAAAGAACTCCAGGAGGTTGAAGATGAAGAGGAGGATTGTAATTCTAGGATGAGCGCAGCCCAAGTGATCACGGCATCGGAAGGCCCTTCTGAAGTGGGGACCAATGAGGATGTGCCGCCATGGGATGAACTGCTGAGAGAGTTCAGGGAAACAAAAAACAGTCTCTTTATGAAGGCCGCTCCTGCAAGTACAGGCACCGACCATTATCCAACTGCATCTGCTATGGGGGTGGGGGTGTCCACCCAGGCATCTCCTGCTGACAGCAGCTCGAAACTCGATGTCTTGACTATGGAAGTAAGAGAATTGACAAGATGTCTCCAAATGCTCACCACACAGCAGACAGACATGGCACCAAGGTTTTCAGTTGGTAGTACCACCGCCCCAGCTCCCAGTGTGATGCCTCAGCCACCCCAAATCCCAGAAAACATATTTTGCCATAATGGTGGGAAGGATGGGCACATGAAGAGAGAATGCCGGTCCACAAAAGACCTAGATAAAGTTGTATACAGGCTTCAAGGAGAGCTTCGGAGAACAAATCCTCAGTCGAGGAGTGCCCAAAATGACCACAGTGAGGGTTCAAGAAGTAGTAACTCAAATCCCTATGTGGCTAAATCATCTGTCCAGGCCCCTGCTGCTGTCTCTCCAGACTGGTCCAAAATTGTGGGCCCTTCAATGTAGACTACCGTGGCTGTGAATGGTATTCCTACTTGGGCTGTGCTGTGCTGGACAGTGGGTCTCAAGTGACCATTGTATTTAAGGACTGGTATGATAAACACTTATCTGCTGTGCCCTTACAATCCCTGGAAGGCCTACATGTGTGGGGGCTGAGCGACAAGTCTTATCCCTACCTAGGATATGTCCACCTCTGGTTGTCATTTCATGCAGCTGTAACTGGTGTAGAGGAGCAAGTTGAGACACTGGCCTTAGTGTTTCCCCCTACTGAACTGTATGATGGGATTCCTCTGTTAATTGGGACCAACGCCCATGGGAGACTGGCACAACTCTGTCACGAGAAACAAGTTCAATGGACTGGGAGGGCCCTAAGAATTCCCTCTCTGATCAAGATGGCCTATGATTTGCAGCAGAACCCCAAGGTAGTGGACCAGGATGAACCAGTAGGGGTCATGCGGAAGAAGTATCCCGATTCAATGGTACTAGCCCCTAACACCCAGTGTACCATTCAAGGGGAGGTCCGCCTCCGCAAAGATGTCAAGAACAAAATGCTGATGTTGGACGTGCCAGGTGATGGAAAATTGCTGGAAGGATTATTGGTTAAGCCCAGCATCTTGCCAGCTCGTGCTCATGCCTATGCACGACGAGTGATGGTCCAGATTCATAATGTGTCAGATCAGGAGATCCGGGTGAACAGAGGATGCACCCTAGCTATGGTACACTGTGCAGACACTGCAGTGTTGCCCAGCAACAAGCACCCTGGCAAGACAGATAAAGTGACTCCCGACTTGTTTGATTTTGGTGACTCCCCATTGCCAGCTGAATGGAAGACTAGAATTAGCCAGAAACTTGCCCAGAGAGATCAAGTGTTTTTGTTGAAGGAATGGGACGTGGGATGTGTCCAGGGTGTGGAGCATCACATACGCCTGCACGATGAACAGCCATTTTGAGAGAGGGAGGTCTCGACGCCTAGCCCCTGCAGACATAGATGATGTGAGAAGACACTTGCAGGAAATGCTCACGGCTGGTGTAATACAAGAATCCAGGAGCCCATATGCTTCTCACATTGTGGTTGAATGTAAGAAGAATGGATCTGTGAGAATGTGTGTTGATTATCGAACTCTGAATCAGTGGACCATCCCCGATCAATACACCATGCCCCGTATACAAGATGCTCTGGATTGTTTGAATGGGAGCAAATGGTTCTCAGTGTTGGATCTTCGCAGTGGATATTACCAGATTCTGATGGCTCCAGAGGACCATGAGAAGACAGCCTTCATCTGTCCTTTAGGGTTCTACAAATTCCTGAGAATGCCACAGGGATATCAGGCGCCCAAACTGCTTCAGTGGCAGCTCTACCAGGGCCCGCCAAGTGCGTGCAGCAAAAAATGCTGTGCCCCAGTTGGTACCCCATATGGTGCAGAGCTTCCATAGTAACAATATAGCAGTGCCCTGGCTGCCATTTGTTGTGCCCCAGCTGTGCCCTGGTAAACATTTGTGGCTAGAGCCACTGCTGGCCACCTTCCAGTGACTGATGGAACGAGCAGTGGGAGACATGAATTTGCTAGAATGCCTGATGTACTTGGATGATGTCATTGTGTTTGGGAGCTCCCTAGAGGAACGTGAGAGTCAACTGTTCAAAGTACTAGACCAACTGGAAGACTTCGGCCTCAAGCTGTCCATCGACAAGTGCCAGTTTTTCAAAACCTCTGTGAAATATGTGGGGCACTTAGCGTTTACAGAGGTGATAGAGATTGATCCTAGTAAAGTTGAAGCCTTGGTTACTTGGCCCCAGCCCCACAATTTGAAAGAACTACAATGTTTTCTGGAATGCTGTGGCTACTACCGCCGGTTCATAAAGGACTATTCCAAAGTGATTTGGCCACTCTTGAATCTTACCCAGGGTTACCCTCCTACCAATCGGAAATACAAAAAAGGGTCCGTCAAAGAACCAGACAAAGCATATTTCTGCCCAGGTGAACTTTTAGGGGCCCGTTGGATGCCTGACTGTGAAGCAACTTTCCACTAAGTCATATACCAGCTCACCCACGCCCCATCCTCACTTATGCTGATCCCACCAAACCCTATGTGCTGCATACTGATGCCAGTCTGCAGGGTCTAGGAGCTGTACTGTATCAAGACCATGAGGATGGTTTTGAGACCAGTGGCATTTGCCAGTAGGAGCTTGACCCCATCAGAGCGAAACTCCCTGTGCACAAGCTGGAGTTCCTTGCATTAAATTGAGCCATTGTTGACCAGTTTCATGGTTACCTCTATGGGGCAAAAATATTGGTGAGGACTGATAATAATCTGTTGCCCTATGTACAGACTTCAGTTAAGTTAGATGCCACGGGGCACCGGTGACTTTCTGCATTGTCAACATATGATTATGCTGTCGAATACAGACCAGGCCTGAATTATATTGATGCTGATGCCCTATTTCGAAGGCCCATTTCCAAGAGCGACTGAGTCAGGCTGTCTGAACCTGACATCCGAGCATTGTGCCAAAAGTTTGATAGAAATGAACAGATGTCTATGAACACGGCGGACTGCTTAGTAGATTGCTTGGGCCCCTCTGACACCTGCATACCGGCTGTGTATTGCCACTTCTCTGCTCTAGATATTAGTGCACTACCTCAGTTTGACAATGACAACATTCAGTGGGCTCAATCCTGAGATCCTATGATTCAGCAAGCACTTGATGCCCTTCGTGCAGGAAAAGATGTGTCCAAGTTATGTTCCTCTGATCTGCGAACTGCTTTATTGTTTAAAGAAGACCCCAGGTTGAAGCTGCTTAATCAGTTGTTGTATAGAGAGACTGTAGATTGGGGTGGCCAAATAGACAAGCAACAATTGGTCCTGCCCACAGTCTTCAAAGATTTGGTACTGAGGTCCCTCCACAATCATATGGGCCACCTCGGTTATCGACCGGATCCTTGACCTAGTACGATCTCGATTCTACTGGCTCAAGATGGGGGCCGATGTTGAGCACCATGTAAGGAGTTGTAGTCGCTGCCTGCAGAGAAAAGCCCTGCCTCAGAGGGCTGCCCCCCTTGTCAACATTACTACCAGCACCCCAATGGAACTAGTCTGCATAGACTTCTTGAGTTTAGAGCCTGATCAGCGAAATATTGGCAGTGTGTTAGTGGTTACAGACCATTTCACACAGTATGCACAAGCTTTTCCCACCAAAGATCAAAAAGCATCTACCGTGGCCAAGGTGCTAGTGGAAAATTTCTTCGTCCACTATGGTGCCCCCCAGCGAATTCACTCTGATCAGGGCTGGGACTTTGAGTGTCAGCTAATCAAAGAAATGCTCTCTCTATGGGGGGTGTGAAAGTCAAGAACCACCCCTTATCACCTGCTGGGGGGATCCTCAACCAGAACGTTTTAACCGCACCCTACTAGACATGCTAGGCACCCTCCACCCAAAAGATAAGCATAAATGGAGTCAGCAGATTAGCACCTTGGTACACGCATACAATTGCACAAAGAATGATGCTACTGGGTTCTTTCCCTACCGTCTCATGTTCAGGAGAGAGGCCTGGTTCCCTGTTGATGTCTGTTTTGGGGTTTCTCCCGATGGGGTCCGAGCCGAAGATTACTACAATATGTACAAAAACTGAAAGCTCAATTGAACCATGCCTATTAACTGGCCCAGACAATGGCCGCCAAAAGAAATCTGGCCAACAAAGAGAGACATGATAGAAAAGTAAAGGCTCAAGAGCATAGGCATGGTAAACACAAAATTGCTGATCGATGGCACCATCTTCCCCATGTCATAGTTGGAAAGTTGGATGATTTGTCAGTGTACAAAGTGCACCCAGAGGATAACTCCAAAGCTGTCAAGACCATGCACCATAGCCACTTGCTACCTATTGGTCAAGTTATAATTGAGGCTGAACCCGCCGAGATTGATTCCCCTGGACCAGTGACTCGTGCTGCTGCAGGAAAGAAACAGAGTCAGCCTGCCCCCGTGGTTGCCGACTTAAGACTTCCCCCGCAGCAGGCCCAGAATGATAGTGACTGCCAGTCTAACTCGGATGACAGTGAGTGTGATAATGCCTATTACCCCTCATATGAACTGAGTCAGCTGTTTCATGGAAATACTATGTTGAATTATGGGGATGAAGATGGGCCTTCTGAACTGCCTAACCCTCCAGCATCATCCTTGGAGCCAATGCTCCCTGAAAGTGAAGTGCAAAGTATCACGTCTGAGGATGCTGAGTCTTTGTGTATTGTGGAACTGTATGATTTGCCTGAAGGAGAGGCTGATGGTATGAGTCTTTCTGGTGACATGCCAGAACTTGAGGAACACTATGAGAGTGCTGACAACCCCCCTTCAGTGCCAGAGTGTCTTCAAAATGAGCCAAGTGTTGTAGAAACTGAGACTACAGAGCAAGGGGCTGACAATGCTTCAAGCTTGGACATTCTCCTTCACGCAGAGGCACCCCTCACAAGTGATGAAAGCTCCAAGACTATTGCTGAAAGTACAGAGACTGTGATTGTTCACCCCAGAAAGACTGGCCGAGCTGTCAAGCCAGTGGTGCGCTTCAGTTACGATTCCCCTGGGAGGCCAGTGGATTTGCCTATCAATGTAGTCCACAAAGGTGTTTATGTCTCTCAGAGCTCACTGCCCAAATTGAGCTTGACGGCCCATTCCAGGTTACTTGTTTTGCCCTTTCACCATGGTGACCCTGCCCCATCCAGCCCCAAGTTAGCTGATAGGGAAGTCCACCCTCTTGCATTGTTTAGAGTACAAGAAGTTACTACATGATTCTGCATAGTAATGTTCAATTTACCTGTGTGAAATATGCATAATGTATTGTCAGAATGGAAATGATATAGTGGAGTACATTGAAATGTATAGTAAAGTGACAAGTTATGCCAATTCATGAATGAGATAGTACTTGTATAGCATGCTAATGGTATAAATGTCTTGTATATGTTGCATTTTCTATGTTACGATGGTACAGACTTGACGCGGACACCAAGTTTTCCC
Organism: Neoceratodus forsteri; assembly: GCA_016271365.2. Lineage (NCBI taxonomy): Eukaryota > Metazoa > Chordata > Ceratodontiformes > Ceratodontidae > Neoceratodus > Neoceratodus forsteri. Next base: position 142,274,361 of record JADMNL010000031.1, on the reverse strand, counting down.
AGGCAGGGAAGGGTGTAACCCCCCCTACAAATGGGGGTTCCAAAAAGTCTTCCTTGAGCTTGCTTAAATGCTCACTGCCAGGCTGGTGTTCTGCATTTTAGCAGTTTAAATGTGATTACCAGAGCCTGCATAGCCTCTGTGTACTGTCTCTTTAAGAGCTGCCTGATTGTAGCCTAAGTAATCTGAGAGGGAGCTCTGGTGAAAGATTTAACTCTTTGCTGAAAATCATTTAGAGAGATAATGATAATGTAGTTTGTCTAACCTGCCTTCTTTATAGCAAGGACTGTTTTGTTTGTCTCCACTATCTTGGTCCTGGACTGCAAATTGGACCAAACAGTACTGGTGGGACCTAAAATGTAGCTGGACTACAGGAGCTGTCTGGAATAAAAATCTGTAGGAACTGTAGTTTTGAACTTTTTGCACCTTTTTTGCAACTGAAGAGGGAGCTCTTGCTTTGACTGACAGCCAGATCAGCCAACCAAACCTTTTGGATCTTGGGGAAGTCCTGGGCTGCTTGCAGTTTTCAGTTAGATCTAAGCTGAAAGCTGAACAAGAAGGAGCTGAAGTGATTCTGAGCAGCAATCCTGAGTGGATTCGCATGGGAGACCTGTCAAAAGGCTAAGTTTTTGGCCTGCATGTCAGTGTGCTGCTCCTGAGAGGGAGAGAAGAGAATTATTTTGGACTAAATCCAAGTTTGTGTGACTAAAGTAAGCTACTGAAGTGGGCCAGGCTCAACCTGAAGAAGACCGAAGATTTTGCTGAATGCGATCAGCCTGTCAGGTGTTCCAGTTACTCCTAAGCTCCCGTTGTGTGCAGAGACTTTGCAATTGTGACTGGGGAGCGCTTTGCCTGGTACAGTAGAATTCCCATACATGTAAATGTGCTATAAGCTACTAGTGGGTTGTGAGTTAGTTCCCCACAGGGTGAACTGTGTTCTGCTTGCTGGAAGTTGTATCCAGCCCCAAATGGACTGCATCTGAATTTGTCTCCATGCGGTCTGGGCCTTGCCAGACTGGCCCAGCCAGACTACCCACTGCACAGAAAAGTCATCGACGAGAAACCTGCCTGGGGATTAGCCCTCTGCTCCACGCTTGAACAGGAATGACGCCTCTGCGACTCGTGTGGGTCCTGCTTCTCATGGCATTCCAGATCAACCAGTTGCAGTCTCGATTTTCATCCAGCCTGTGTCCAGTCTTGGGTATCATGAGTAAATACCAGGGTAACTCCCTGCAACAACAGCTTAATCTCTGTATGTCATCTGATTGTTGTTTCCTTTATGAACTGAGCCCTCTGGCTCCGGATTACAAATATTGTGTACTGTGCATGTTGTGTTTTCCATCACAGGGCCCCAACCAGCTGCAACCCTGGGCAACTGTCCTGGCTAGCCCATCTCTTCTCCACCTGGGTACCCAGAGGTGGACTGTGTGGGGGGACTCAAAGTGCATGCATAACTGGTTGATTCATATAACCTTTAAGCTAATTAACCTGATTTTGCCCCTTCCTTGTTCAAGTCCCATGTATTAATCAGATCTAACTTTTTCTGCATGTAATCTGACTGTGCTTCCAGTTTGTGCTCAAAGTACTGGACTGTTGCTATTTACTGTGCATAACCTTGTTTTACAGGGGGTCCCCAGGGTCGAACCAGAGGAAGTAGCCCTGGTGGTAAGTGCAAACAGTGTGGGTACTGGTGTGGAGTACCAGGGGTATTGTGAAAGTGATTATTGTACAGTGTTCAGGCCACTAGAGGGGAAAGGGGGGGGTTACAGTGTCCCGGAGGGCTGTGCCCAGGTTAGCTTGACCACTACCAACCCTGACCTCCGGGTGGAGGCACCCGTTTCAGAACTCAGGCCCCTTAACCTGCTACTAGCCAAGCAAGTGGGGTAGTAGCCCTTGGGATAGCGCCACCTAGGGGGTTACACTAAAAATTATCTTTACAAACTAAAGCCGTTTGTACTTGTTCACGTCAAGCTCCCAAAGGTCACTGGAATTTAAATGATATTTATATATATTTATTGCCATTTGTTTTCTCTAGTTGACTTATTTTAAGTTCACTGTGGTCTTCTTGCTGATTTAAAAATGGGGACGCATTCTAAATCCACCTTAGCCGAACTGAAGCCCCGTGCTGCGGTTGGTGTGAAGAAGAAGCTTGGAGCGCTGGGCATGGAAGAGCCCCAGTCAAGTCACCCCAACCTTTGGGTGCAGATAATTTGCAATTCCAGCAGCTCTGCTGCAAAGTAGCAGCTATAGACAAGAAAATGGAAATTTTTGCATTTAGAATACCAAAGGCTGAAGTGGGTCTGAAAGCTATACAGGAGTCAGCTACAGAGGCTTCCGCTGTCGCAGTTTGAGCTTCATCATTGGTGTTATAGTTAATTTAGAAAATGGGTTACAGAAACCCTGCTCTCTGATTGGCTGAGAGCACCCTCTACCGTGGTGGGTAACAGGCAACATAGACTAGTAACTAACTAGTCCCTGTGCCAGCTTGTCTTTTTACAATGAAAATCACTGCCCCATAGAATGCTAGTAAACTGGCAAGCAGCCATTTTTTTCTGCTTGCTTAGTGAGTGAAGAAGCCACCCCATGAACAAAACCATCATTTTTTTTCTCTCTAACAATACGCTGAGGTCGTGTGCCTACCTTAGTGCCGGAATGACACTTGTGCTAAATTTAAACCACTGGTTGCTTTACCCAGTGCACCTCAACCCACGTCACACTCATGTCTTGTGAGTACTAATGTCTTACCAGTGAGTGGGAAGTGTGTCTCCTTTCCTCTTCCTGATCAGAACTGACAGTTCTCACCAGCAGTGGATGGGGGGAGAGAGTAACTGTGATCACTCCTGGCTGACCTTGCATACTCTGAAACAGCGCTCACTACTATATAGGCTCCATTCACGATGTGCTTACTTTTCTGATTGTGTTCCTGACAGGTACTACAGTAGCAAACCTTAAGCTCAAAAAGAAAACCAGAATTAAAACTAGATAAAAAATAGTCTGCCACAGAGACACTACTGTTAGCATCAGTGCCCTCTAGCAGCAATGCCCTCTACTGGCAATTCCACCAGTGGAGGGACTACTTTGCAAAAAATATGTCGGTTGAAATGATTTTCTGCAGTTTTTAAATGTTTTAAATATATTTTTTCATTTATAGTACATATACCCATTTTCTAAGTGCAGTCCAGGGTGGGTGGTATGGGCTATACTGGACCTTCTAGGGACTGTAAGGCCCTCTGCCTGCAGCATTGGGTTTGAGTCCCACAACCCCCACTTGCATACTTTGTGACCTGGAGAAAGTCACTTAACCTCTCCAGTGCTCCTGCATCACCCCAGAAAACAGGCATTGTGCCTGGTGGGCCTTACCCATTTCAAAAGAATTAAAAACAAAAAAGGTAAAAACAAAAAACAAAAATAGGTCTGCGAGAGTAAGAGGAAGAAATAAGAGATTGAGAATACATAAATATACTGCAGTAGTGTCTTACACTGCCTTAAGTGTTCCCTTTTGCAAAGCTGTTGTTCTGTCTGCCATCCTCCAGGACACTGTCATCTTACATGTTAGCCACTAAAGCATTTGGCTTTTTTAAATCATTTTGCTAAAAACATTGTGCTGATTATTCTTTGTTGGTTGCTGACATTTATGCTATGTTAGCAGGTTCCCATTTGACAAAAATGGCTAAAATTGCTAAGTGGCTAAAATAAAAGAGGCTATGGCTAAAAGAAAAGATATGGCAGCCAAATGGCAAACTGTGTTTGGCATTTAGAGCCAATGCTTCTGCAAGATATTCATTTATTTTCCAAATGAGCGCATCATCTCCTGCCACACCGGCAACCCGTGTTCAGAAATGGATGCAGGTCGCTAGAGGGATGGCTTACGAGGGAAGATTGTACATTTTCCAGGACAGATCTCCTCTCTCGGGGAGATGGGAGTTACTGTGCCTGGTTGCTCATCTACCACCTGGAGGTGTCTGTGCAGCAGTGCAGTGGGGTCAGAAAGGAGAGAGGGACCATGCGCAGGATGCCACGGGCATCTCCACGGATGCGAAGCTTGTAACATCATATCCATGGCATGTGTGACAGCCCCTCAGGGTGAAAATATGGGCGGGGGGGATACAGAAGTAGGATGACACCGACCTCAGGCAGGACCTACACCAACAACCAGGCACTCTGAGAAGACCCTCAGGCCGAGGGTGAGCAGGAGTGAGGTATGCCCCGGAGAAGCCAGGTGATGCAGTGTGGGGGGGGGGTCCGAAGGGGGAGGCTGGGCAATAAAGGCACAAGAAATATAAGATAGAAAAACATTTTTTTTTATTTCTTTCAAAAAGTCTACTCAGGTGGTAAGGCTCTGGGGGTGTGGCGTTTTAGACAGTTTTCCTTTAAGACACAAAATTCTATCATGTAAAGATGACAGACAATTCACAGACTTCATATTTTAGTAAGAGGACAAAGGGAAGAGTATGCAAAGGCAAGTAAAGGAGGTTGAGTGCCACAGTAGGGGTGTCTAGCCTCACTTTAAACAGAAAACCAGTCAAGGTTTCTAAGGTAACAAGGCTCTAGTGAAACGCCAGGGCTTCTGGCCAGCTTAGTCCTAATGTTTTGTTCAAATGGCAGACTTTCTGTAATTTCCACATCAGTTCACTTATCTAGTACAAATAAACCTGCGCTTCTGTGAGAGCCCTCAGGTGTGGTGTCACTTGTAGGCTGCGGTCAGTCACCTCAGTAGCGTAGTACAGCAGCATCTTGGACTGTTCAGATTTTAATAAGGCCTATGAGATTTGAAACATACTGTACACTAGGCACGTCTCATTGTTAAAACTTCTGAGTTTACATTATAGTCTTTTTCTTTTAGGAATATGAGCCAACTATTTTTTATCCAAAACGATCCATAAATCCCCTGTACCAAGACATCACCACGCAGTGTGAGAAGATGGATATTCCTTTCCTTTCATATCTCCCTACTGAGGTAAGCCATGCAATTTCATCCATATACAATGACCATATATTATTCCTAACTAATCTGCTGCTAAATTTAATTGAGCCATTATTTCCCCAAAAGTAGCATGAGTTGGGGCCATTGTCAGTATCACTGAAAGCTGAGCCAACAGTATTTAAGAGCCTTGTGAGTATCACCACAAAATATTCAAGAAAGCTGCTGTATATTCTGCTTCTTAATCTCTTAAGCCCCAGACACCTCAGGAAGAAACTTTTAGACACATTTCAGCTTATACTATTGTATATTTCTGTATTGAGTGTCCCATTACCTGGGCCATTTGATCTAGTGGTTAAAGCATAGAGCTATTATGAATGTGGGAATAAAGGAATGATGCATGACAGGGCGTGTGTCGTGCTGGGATAACGCCATGCCTGGGGGGGGGTTGGGAATGAGGCCGCAGGCCGAGTGCGTCCAATGTCCCAGGCGTGCCGCTATCACAAACAACACACACCCTGGAGTGCATTATTCCTATTATACAATGGCTCATTGTTATACAAAATAAAAATAATAATTTTAAAGATGTTTTTGTGTGGAAAAATATTTTTTGTTTTTAAGAGAAGATAAAACAATCAATCAAATGCTCCATAGCAAGCTCATCTACATGGGTTCACAGTGAGGCTGAGACTAGACCCGTGGAGTCGTGCTGGGATAACACCATGGGTCCAGCCCCAAACTGACCAATCACAGTCCAAGATTCTTTCTTGCCATTGTATAATGCAGATTTGAATCCTACAACCAATACTCTGTAGATAGCCACCTCACAAAAGGTTTGTGCTTAAAACAGTAACATTCAAATCTCAAAAAAGGCCAACACTACCCACCACACAAATAAAGACAGTGACACAATATATATCCAAATGTGTGCAGTTTAATAACACAGCACTAAACACAAAAGGTGCACAATACACAAACCTCACATCAGCTGGTAGCACAGGCTGGGAGAGCAGGGCAGGGCCCAACTGACCTCTACCAGTTTTGCAGTTGCCTCTTCAGGAAGTACATTTGGACATATATTGTGTCACTGCCTTTACTTGAGTGATGGGTAGAGCTGGCCTTTTTTTGAGATTTGAATCCTACAACCGCCATGTAACTAGTGTCTGAAATGGTGACCATTCACTGGAGGCACGCTAGTCAGTTTTATGCCTGGGAGGGGGTAAATGTTGCACATGGAGTAGTCCTTTTCCCATTTTGCTCCTGGTTCTAAGTCAGAATTTTAATTTCATTTCCAGATCTGAGTTCCACCACAGCATGTAACTCCCAGTGTAAACCTGAGGAACTCTGGTCAAATAAAAATTCATAATACTACTGCTGTGTAGATTCTAAGTCATAATACCATCAATCTGACGTCATATGGATGGTATTATGACTTAGAATCCTGCTGAAAGGTATGTTCTGTAAAACTTTCATAAACGATGCACAAAACCAACCAAATGCAGTGGCTGAAACAGTCTCATGCAAACCCCCCCCCCCCCAAAAAAAAGCAACCGCAGAATCACTAATTCCATTGTGACTAAATCTGTCTCTTCACAGAAAATGACCCAACGAGGAAAGTAATTGCTGCGTTGGAAAGTTGGGGGGTGTGGGCATGGTCATTTCTATGGTGAGAGTGAGAAAGAGAGGGCCATTTCCACGGTGACAACAAGGTTTCTGCGAGGTTTGTCATTGACACGTCTAGGGTGAAAGACTTTGTGAATGAAAGTGATGGCAGTTTGTAGTCAGGCTTTCAGTTGAGTGGCTGGCGAACCATTGTCTGTATAAGACGGAGGGGAGGGCAGTTGCAGTTTAGCTGATAGGGTGCCATTTATTACAAAAAACATGTGTCTCTCTATCTGTTACGGAGCAGGCAACTCCATCTCAGGATTCTAGTGGCATCATAAAGCTCTTGAGCTACACGCTTAAGGCTTATGATGTCATTGGAATCCCTCAATCGCATTACAACTCTGTAACAGAGAGCCATGTGTTGTTTCTATTTTTGAATTCCCCTTACCTCCTGTCTTGTGAGTTACTCTCCTTCCTGGATTTGCAGTCTGCTTTAGCACTTTCCTTTTACATTTGGAATAACAAAAGGAGTGCACCTTTTAGTCTGGCTATCCCCAGCTGTTTTTGTTCACCTATTGTCCAATAAAGTCAGGGAGCAGTGTCTGCTACACAAAGGCTCATTTTCGTTACAAGGAAAGTGATGTGAAAGCAGCAGTATTTGTTAGTAACCGTATAGTTGTTTTTTTCAGCAGTAGTGTTTGTCTTGCAAAAATATCAAGATATACATTTTTCTTTTTGTTTTCTTTCACTTCTGAACCAAAATATGGGATTTTGACGTTTTTAAATGTTCTAATTCCTGTGCCATGCCCGCCATGAAAAAAATTAAATGTCTTGGTACAGTGTTGTGCAGTTTACTGTCAGAAACATGTGGCAGCACCATCCTAATACAGCCACAGTATGAACCTAGCATGAACATTCAACAGGTAACCTCAGCGGAAAACTTTTTATAAAAATTATGAGTGGTGGCCAACAGTAATGATATGGTCATTTAATTAAAAAAAGGCTGTAAAAGCAGTTTTAACAATATCCGAGAAAACTAAACTGACCACAAATCTTAGGATGTCAGAAATATATTTTTGCTAAAAAATGCTATATGATGAATTTTTTGCTGACTAACAATTACTGCTGCTTTCAAGGAAAGCTGTCACTATATTAATCCTCCCACTCACCGAAAGCTGTACCCCCGATTAAGCCAAGAGTGAAGTGTTTACTTACTATTTTAATTTTTAAAGTCCATGATCCCCAAACATGGCGGATGCCGGTGGGTTCCATTTCATCTGATGGTGCGGTGCCGCACCGCTTGCTCCAATGCATGTTGTGTTAGAGCGATTAAATGGAACCCAGCAGAGTCCACCATGGTTGGGGATTGCGGACTTTAAAAAAAACTAAAATTAAGTAAGTAAACACTGGAAAACATTTCTTTCTACCACGTGAAAAGCTTAATCTGGGGGTAGAGCTTTCGGGGGTGGGAGGATTAGTATAATTACCACTTTCAAAATAACAGAGAATACTGATGAAAACCTGTACCAAGCCATATCAACAGAAGAACATGTCTTATTTTTTATAATGTAAAAAAAAAAATGCTAAAATAGACTCAAAATGGGAAAAAGGGCATTATACAAGGCAGGAAGAGATAACAGGGCAGAATAAAATAGAATAAAAAGTATAATTAAAAAATGTTTACCACCAACATGCACTGTTGCTTTAAAGGAATTATCAATCAATCAATCAATCAATGATTGATTGATATTCTCAACTAACATGCACTGCTGCTTTAACGCCTCTGTGCTTAAAGCAGCAGTGATTGTTATGGTGAAAATTTCGTACCTAAACCTTTTTATTCTATTTTAGCTTTGCTCTTTATTTCCTGTCTCGTAACATGCCTTTCTCCCTTGTTTTGAGTCTGTTTTAGCGTCTAATTAATTAAAGGAGCATGCCTTCAAATATGGTTATCGTCTTGCTTTCATGGGTATTCTCAGCTGTTTTTAAACACCCAGGGCTAGTTTTTCAAAAGGATCAGGCACTAAGTCTCATGCCACAGCCACTGCTGTGGGATGAAATCTCAGCACTTGGTGGAGATTTTTTTTATTTTCATCCAGCACAGCTGCGGGGGATGCTATGCCTGGTCACACCAGGTGTACCATTTTTCTGCAGCGGTGCAAAAAAAAAAAAAAATAGCCACAAGCTACTGTGAATTGTCCCGGCTCCACCTTTGAAAATGCTGCAATTGTGGGGAAAAACTGTGGCTCCGCAAGTGGCGACCCACTTGCACCAGTTTTTCCCCACAGCGGCAGGAATTTCAGTGGCTTAAAAAAATCCAGCCCCCAGTGACCCATAAGGTTTGATTCAGGTTAAGTAAGTGATAGCCCATAATGACGTTGTACTGTTATATTGTATTTTTGCAATTTTTGGCCAAGGAAGACAAACTGTGTTGAGGCTTGTTTCCAGGTGCTTCCTGGGAGCACAGTCAAGTTAACTGTCTTGCTCATAGTCACACTGTATGCAAGTAGTGACTGTGTAATTCAAACCCAGTTCTCCTGGTTTGCAGCTTAATGCTCTTAAAGAGACTTACCAGTCTCAGCAGTTGCACCTGCCTGATCGGTGACTTACCCCTTCCAAATGTTCCTGGTGTTGCTATTTCCAAAAATCGTTTAACAGCTTGTGAATTATTTCTCCCGTAAAATGCCTCAGAAAAGCACTAGCAAACAGGCAAGAAGGAGGGGTGGAGGAACAATGGAGAGTAATCAAAACAGCCATCACAGAGGCAACAAGCCTTTGTGTAAAGCAAATCAACAAAACACAACGAAGGAAAAAAACGCTATGGTTCTCAAAACAGGTGGCAGGGAAGGTTAAGGAGAAAAGGATAGCATTCAGGAAATATAAGGAAACACAGAAGGAGAAAGACAGAGAACTTTATCAGTTAAAGCAGAAAGAGGCTGGGAAGGCAGTCAGAATAGCAAAAGCCCAAACCGAGGAAAGGATAGCCAACTCTGTTAAGAAGGGGGATAAGACCTTTTATAGATACATTAGGGAGCGAAGAAAGACCAAAGGAGGGATACTGAGGCTCAATAAAGGGGAGGGAATGTGGGTAGAGGGTGACAATGAAAAAGCAGGGATACTGAACGAATATTTCTGCTCAGTATTCACAAAGGAAGAGGAGGGGGAGGTACCTAAACCAAACAAGAGAAACTCTCTGAAGACGAGGGTCGATACCAGTCCATTTACAGAAGAAAGGGTTCTGAAAGAACTAATAAAATTGAAGGTGGACAAAGCAATGGGGCCTGATGGGATTCACCCAAGTATTCTAAAAGAACTAAGGGTAGAACTAATGACATCGCTGACTACTCTCTTTAACAAATCATGGGAGGATGGGGTGGTACCTGAGGACTGGAGGAGGGCGGATGTGATTCCTCTTCACAAAAGTGGGAGCAGAACAGAGGCAGGAAACTACAGACCAGTTAGTTTGACCTCAGTGGTAGGTAAAATGATGGAATCACTTCTGAAGGAAAGAATTGTTGAGTACCTAGAGGCCAGTGGGGCACAGGACCCAAGGCAGCATGGATTCACGATGGGAAGGTCGTGTCAGACGAATCTAATAGATTTCTTTGACTGGGTGACCAAAGTAGTAGACCAGGGAGGGGCTGTGGACATGGCTTACCTAGATTTTAGCAAGACATTTGATACAGTCCCACACAAAAGATTAATACACAAGTTAGCCAGCCTTGGAATGGGTCCCAAGGTGGTAGCCTGGATAAAAAATTGGCTAGACAACAGGACGCAAAGGCTAGTAGTAAATGGAGTCCACAGTGAAGAAAGGAGGGTTACTAGTGGGGTACCGCAGGGTTTGGTACTAGGACCGGTCCTTTTTAATGTCTTTATAAGTGACATTGCAGAGGAGCTGGAAGGAAAAGCATGTCTCTTTGCAGATGACACAAAGATCTGCAACAGGGTTGATACACCAGATGGAGTGGAAAGGATGAGAAGGGACTTGGGAAGGTTGGAGGAATGGTCAAATGTATGGCAGCTCAGATTCAATGCAAAGAAGTGCAAGGTAATGCACCTGGGAAACAAAAACCCAGGGCAAGAGTACACAATGGGGGGTGAGATACTGACAACAGTAAAAATGGAAAGGGACCTGGGGGTAATTATATCAGATGACCTAAAGGTGGGCAAGCAATGTGAGAAGGCAGTAAGGAAGGCTGGGGGGATACTGGGATGCATAGGGAGAGGCATCAATAGTAGAAAACAGGAAGTTGTTATCCCTCTGTACAGACAGTTGGTGAGACCCCATCTGGAGTACTGTGTGCAGTTCTGGAGACCCCACCTCCGCAAAGACATAGACAGAGTGGAGGCTGTCCAGAGGAGGGCAACCAAAATGGTGCAGGGTCTGCACCAGAAGACATACGAAGAAAGACTAACATACTATTTGCCAGCAGATTAGGCCTTACGGTCTATCAAGTCTGCTCGAACCTAGATCCTTAGTTGGATGCCGAGACCCTCCCATCCCTTGATCTCCAGAAACCCCTATCATCCATCCCTACCCCCCGGACAGGCCATCATCTGATACATCCACTTTCTGTGTCTGTCCCACCCTCTCTTGAAGCCCTCCACTGTGGATCTCTGAACCAGCTCACCAGGCAGTGCATTCCAAGGGTCCACCACCCTCTCGGTGAAAAACCTCCTCCTCTTTTCCCCCTCACCCTTCCACCTTCCAACTTCAAACCATGCCCTCTGGTGATACCTCCCTGCTTTAATCTAAAGATCCCCTCCATGTTTACCCTATTTATTCCCTTGAGGTACTTGAAGACCTCAATCATGTCCCCCCTGTCTCTCCTCTCCTCCAGTGAAAACAGGCAGAGCTCCTCAAGTCTGTCCTCATAAGTCAAATCCCCTAGCCCTCGTATCATCTTTGTTGCTTATTATGTATACCCTTGAGGAAAGGAGGGGGAGAGAGGGGACATGATAGAAACTTTCAAGTACCTCAAGGGAATCAACAAGTACAAGAGGGTGGCATCTTTCAGAAAAAGAGATGTGCAAGAACAAGGGGGCACAATTTGAAGATGGGGGGGGGACGGCTCAGAGGTAATGTGAGGAAGTATTTTTCACAGAGAGGGTTGTGGATGCATGGAACAGCCTCCCTGAGGAGGTCGTGGAGTCAAGAACAGTGGGGGAATTCAAGAATACGTGGGACAGACATAAGGCAGTCCTAGTTGGGGGTAGGAGGAAGTAAGCTGTTGGTTAATTAGGATCTGCAGCTTATCTGTTAGGTAGGAAAATGGGCAGACTAGGTGGGCCAAGCGGTCCTTATCTGCCGTCAAATTCTATGTTTCTATGTTACCCCCACTGGGTCTCTTCTACTTCCTATTTTTTTGCGCTGTTGATGCTTCACCCCCGAACATGGCAAACTTATGACGTGATGCCAAGGAGAGTGTGGAGACGAGCTCCATTTTAGTCTAGGGGGTACCTTTTGGGTAGTTTTTCTATATTGTAATGGGCAGTTTGTGATGAAACATGGGCACCAGTCAACTAACAAGACCCTTATTAATCGACCGGTGCCCACGTTTCATCACCAATTGCCCATTACAATGTAGAACAGCTACCCAAAAGGTACCCCCCATACACTAAAATGGAGCTCGTCCCCGCACTCTCCCTGGCGTCATGTCATAACTTTGCTGTGCACGGGGGCGGAGCATCAGCAGCGCAAAAAAACAGGAAGTAGGAGAGACCTGGTGGGGGTAATTTTACAAGTGAAATAATTTACAAGCTTTTAAACAATTTTTGTAAATAGCAACACCAGGAACATTTGGAAGGGGTAATCAGGCAGGTTCAGTTGCAAATTCAGTTTACTTGGTAGGTCTCTTTAACAGTAACCACTATGCTATGTGATATATTAGATAACCTAAAAGAGATGCCCCTTTGCAGATGGCACAAAGATCTGCAGAACAGAGGACAGCGAGGAGGGTGTCAGGGCCAAGTGGGTGGCTCTAGAGGAACTGGAGGAATGGTCTAGGGTATGGCAATTTAAACTGAATGCAAAGGAGTATAAGGTAATGCACACAGGTTCAAAAACAAAAACCAATAATACAATACAGAACGGGAGGACTAGAGATTGAGGGAAGGATGGAGGAAAGGTACCGGGAGGTGATAATTATGGACAACTTGAAAACACTGGCCCACTGCAACACGGCAGTGGGGAAGGCTTATAGAATGTTTGAGATGCCTGGGAAGTAGGATGAGCAGCAGAAGGAGGAAGGTGATCCTGCCCCTCTACAGCTCCCTGGTTTGACCCCACTTAAAGTACTGCGAGCGGTTCTGGAGCCCACACTTGAGGGAAGTCAGGGACAGGGTGGAGGCAGTGCAGAGAAGGGTATCCAAAATGATCTACTGAAAAGAAAAAGCCTACTAGAAAAGGTGGGCCACTGAATGACCCTGGTCTGTTCCCAAACTGGGGTCACTGATGTGGCGAATGATGACACATCCAGTGCCTTAGCCCATCTCACCACGGGGCCAGCCTATGCATCCTTATTTTCCCACAAAGTGTTGCAGATGTGTCAAAATGTTTGAAAATAGCCTGCAAATATTTTGGCGCATTTGCAGTGATGCAGGTGTGGCAGAACAAGCTGCCACAACTCCTGCAGCCAAAGCTTTGAAAATCCCAGCCTTAAAGTGTTCGGTACCTAACCATGTAGAAACCGAAACCAAAGGAAAATCCTTTTGTCACTTGTGATGTGTTTTCTCTGCAGGTGCAGCTAATCAACGATGCTTACAACATGGTAGTGGACGCTATTCTAGGTTTTGGCAATGAGCAATCGGAGCTGAAGGAGCCCTATATTAGCATCTTAACGACCTTAAAACAGATTAAAATCCCAATCATCAGTGTGGATGTTCCATCAGGTGAGGAGTTCTGTCGAGCCTTCGGAAGACTTTTGCTTTCATGTCATCCCCACCCCCACCGAGTTACAAACAATTAAGTTTAGAAACGATAGTAGCAGCAACCTCTGCCACATAGTATTTGCACGCTATGACTCCTTACATGCAGATCCTCTCGATGTCCTTTATGAAACCTAATTGGACTTCAAAAAGATTAACACCACTTTCAAGAAAAAGCTAGACTTGGCTAAACCTTCTCACATCAAAACCTTCTTAAAAAAAGTTCTGGTTTTAAACCATTGTAAAGGTGGACTATCATCTCTGTAACAAAAATAGTGTGGCTGGTAGGCTCTGATTAAGAAAAATGTCAGGTTCAATATTATTGTACTTTCTTTGCTGCTTTTTAAAAGTGTTTATCTGGTTAATCTTGTAACCTTCTACCCACCATCTCCATTTAAACAGTATCCCAGAGTTTCCATGGTTAAGATGATAAGTGAGGTATTCTGTTGCGGGGGGACATGGAAGCCCTGTACTGCCTATCATTTCTTGCAATCAGGATTGCGGGAATTGCAGCACTGAATGTGAACCATCCTTCCCTATGCTCCCTCCATCCCAACCACAAGGAATTATGGCACTGCTGGGCTTTGGTGTTCTTCATGCAGGGCTTAAAGTGTGCTGGGTCTCACAGGATCTCTGACCCGGTAAAACATTTTTGAGGTATTTGAGGAGGGTCTCACAGGGCCTCAAAGCATGGGCCGTACTCCATGTTTGTTTCCCCTTATCATGACTTCAAGAGGGCAGTATGACCCTTAGTTCCTTTGCCCCTTGATTTCCTACAGTATCTTCATGTTTTGTGCCTGCATTTTGACTTTTTGTTGAAAAATCAGATAATAATCAAAGGCAAATTCCACACTATGAAAGAAAGAAAGATTTCCACAGTAATAATCCATGCATCATTTTATAATTATGACCTTTAGAGACATGGCAATTTTTTTCTGCATACTTTGTGCACGTCCCCCGTAGCAGAGCCCCTCGGTCACATCAGCTCCCGGGGACTGTAGGACACTATATAAATGGTGCTTGCTGACAGGTAGTCACACAGTATCAATCAGATAAACACTTTTAAAAATGGAAAAGCAAGTAAAACAAATAATTGAACATGCCGATTTTTTTTTAATCAGGGCCTGTTGGCCACACCATTTGTTACACATCTGAGCAGTCCTCTGAGCAGTCTCTATTAGCTGCGGAAAAAGGCCTTGAAACTGCATTCTGATTTGCCACCAGTAGATGGTGGTATATGACATCACTACCACTACACATGGTGAGACGCTGGTGCGAAGGCAGTGACATTTATTAATTTTTTATTTATTTAAAAGTTGGTAACCGGGAAAGGCACCATGAGCAGAAACTTGTTTTCAGGTGTGACCAGGGGGGAGGGGTACAGAGAAGATACAGCAGTGATAGTACATTGAAACCAAATATAACAATTAATGCACAGTAGCAATGCACACATTATACAATGAATAAAATCAGATAAATACAGAACAATATTTACGTGGCTATGTACAGTGAAATTTATAAAAGAAACAACAAATCGGAAGTGAGAGAGTACTAGGAGGGTGAACAGGTACAGGAGGTAGTAGGGGCTGGTTTGAGTAGATACCATATGCAATCCAGCCACTTACTGGTGAGAGTACAAAACAATTTAAAAGTTTTTATTTTTTTTTTCATAGCTGCAGTTTAATTAAGCAATAAGGCATGCCTAGTGTCTAGTGATAGAGAGGCTTGGGCAGACTGGATAGGTCACTACACCTTCATCTGGCATCATTTTCTATGTCACTATCACAGGGTGAGTGTTATTGTGGGATAACAGCATGGTTCAGGAAGCAAGGCACAAGGCAATGCTGAATGCCTTATGCACCCGAGAAATACCATTATCCCATAATTTGGCAAACTCTAGAGGTCCTTGTTAGGATTAGAAAATGGTTCCTTGGATATTTAGTTTAAAAACTAAGTAATGAGGCTAAGAAAGTTAAGTATTTCTGAACTGTGGTTTTGTGCTGGAATAATGCATACTCATGTGATCACATCTGACCAATCACATCTTGGTTTGTTTTACCCATTTTATAATAACATGTATAAAGTATAGAAGCAACGTTTGGGTTTGTATTTGTTTAGTCACTACATAAAATTCTTTGAGTACATGCACCTGTTTTCAAGAATAAGTGGAATGGCAGAGTCATGCAGAAAATTACATTTCCAGTTGATAATATGTAATGCAAATAGCTTAATGGAAAACACGGAATTTTAGAAACAGCCCATCCCCAAGGGTAAAATACACTATTAGGATTTTAAGTCAAGGAAATCATTTTTGTTCAACATGCTTGCTGTTAATATCCAAGTGATTACCAATATTAATCATTTCCTAGCACTTCGTAGCCATTTCATAATCACAATAATATACTCCAGAGTGTGGTATACCATGGTATAGCATCACTTCTTGGGTGGTTGAAGGCACTCATTGTTGCCTCATGCCTCACAACACATCCAAGGCATGACAATATGTAAATAGTAAGCCATGACAGGGTGTGCATTATAAATTTTCTTTTTAAACTCTCTTTATACTCCTTTGCTCTGGCACTCGGGCTCTCTCCAGAGGGACACCCGACTCAGCCTTATCCCGCCCGCCTGAAGTCCCCAGTCTTACCTTACTGGTGGAGGAGGAACTCTGCTCCATTCACCTTGGTTCATCAGTCCCCCCCCGGATCTAAGCCCCCCGGGGCAGGACTGCTGATGATTCCTCTTGGCGACCTTTCCGAAATTTAGTGGGTCGACCAGGCAGTGAAGGGAGCACCGGATGCAAGCTGGAGGACCTGACACTGGGCGTGGGGGCCGGCACTTAACTCACCTTCACATACCGAGGCCAGGACTGTTTTCCTTGTTCTGTTTCACCCCCCCCGAAGGCTTGGACGTGCAATGTGTCCAGCCTGTGCGTGTGCGCTCCTGCACATGCACGTA
Organism: Neoceratodus forsteri; assembly: GCA_016271365.2. Classification (NCBI taxonomy): domain Eukaryota; kingdom Metazoa; phylum Chordata; order Ceratodontiformes; family Ceratodontidae; genus Neoceratodus; species Neoceratodus forsteri. The sequence continues at coordinate 142,257,950 of JADMNL010000031.1, read as the reverse complement.
GGATTGCCACCGCAGCCAACCCCTCAACACAGGACCCAAAGGCTGCTGTACCCTCCAGTCTCCACCAGGGGTCACCAAGCCTGGGATCGTAGATTCCCCCTCCCTTCCAGGACAGAAGAGCAGTCCTCTGGATGCTCAAGACTCCTCACATCCTTGGGAAGTGCATTAAAATTCTATGATACACACCCTGGAGGGGCTTATTACACTTATAAAATGGCTCTAAGTAGGTTTTCGGGGAGAGAAAATGAGATTCATCACCTGACTGTGCATTACAGAAGTTTAAGTACAGTCAGGTGACATCTATCAGTCAATGAAATTTCTAGATTTTTTTCCCTGCCATTTTATAACGCATTATATACCACACCATTGTGCACTGTTGCTTAAATCTAACATGCTCAAACTCAGGCTCACTCATATTCAAAGTTTCATTAGATCCAACATTTGCTTTCCTGTAATCTAGCCTTGCTAGTTTTATGAGGCAGAATGCACCCCCCTCCCCCGAAAAGTTAATTTTTATTTACATTTTGTTTTTTGCTTCACAGGGTGGGACGTGGATGAAGGCACCGCAGACGGCATTAACCCTGAAGTGCTAGTATCCCTAGCAGCACCAAAAAAATGTTCCTTACACTTCTCTGGAAAGCATCACTTTCTAGCCGGCAGGTTTCTGCCCTACGATATTCAAAAGAAATATGATCTTAACCCTCCAGAATACCCCGGCACAGAGTGTGTTGTGCTGCTTTAAGGCAGCAAGGATGTCTTGGTGAAAGAAAATAGACCAATATGCATTTTGTATATCTGAATGGCAGCTGTGATCCTATACTACTGTTGGGATGACATACCGTACATGTGCATCATAACCACTATAATGCTACGGCAGCTCATCAAGGGCGCCATTATCTTCGACGGTAGCCTACCTTACAAAATAAAAATGTAGCACATCATTTATTGTGAACCTCCATCTGAAGCATAAAACAAACCAGAGATTCTCTGTCTTGAAGATTAAGACTGTTATGACCTCCGCCACACTTACTTGCAGTTGCCTGGACCTCTGTGTCATGTGTGAATAGTGTGGCAGGGGTAATGCATCATCCATTTCAGGTATCATCTGATGGATAGCTCTATTGTCCTATGGTTAGTCATGTTCACTCCATCTCTGATTCCATTTAAAATGGATTTGTTAGAATAATAATTGCTACCCTGTCATACAATCTTATCCAGAAAAGGATAATCCTTGAATGAGTCTTACTATTCACCTTGGAAAATACGGAAAGTGACACTTGATACTTATTCCCTACCATGAATAATCTGGATGGTGACACCGATAGTTGCTCCCTGCCATGGATAATCCGGACAGTGACACATAATAATTACTACCTGCCATGGACAATCCAGATAATGACACTAGATACTTATTCCCTACCATGAATAATCCGGATAGTGTCACTTGATACTTATTCCTTACCATGAATAATTCGAATAGTGCCACTTGATACTTATTCCTTACCATGAATAATCCGGATAGTGCCTCCTAATACTCACTCCCTACTATGAATAATCTGTATAGTGCCACCTGACAGTTGCTCCCTGCCATGGATAATCTGGATAGTGACACACAGTAATTGCTGCCTGCCATGGATAATCCGGATAGTGACAGCCTGTAAATACTACCTGCCACAGATAATCTGGATAGTGACACCTGATAACTTCAACCTGCCATGGATAATCTAGATAATGTGCCACCTGATAGTTGCTACCTGTCATGGATAACCCAGATACTGACACACAGTAATTACTACCTGCCATGGGTAGTCTGGACAGTGACACGCTGTAAATACTGCCTACCACAGATAATCCAGATAGTGACAACTGATAACTAGTATCTGCCATGGATAAACCAAGTAGTGACCCCTGTTAGTCACCCATTGTCATGATTCATTCAGATACTAACATCTGATAGTTACTCCCTGCCAAGGGTAATCTGCATAGTGACACCTAGTAATTACTAACTACAACAGATAAACTGGATAGTGACACCTGATAACTGCTACCTACCGACCTACCATGGACAAACTGAACAGTGAAACCTGCTAGTCATCCCCTGCCATAATTCATCCGGATAGTAATAGCTGTTAGTTACTCCCTGCCATGGAACATCTGGATAATGATATCCACAGTTACTCCTTGCCATTGAACATCTGGATAATGACACCTGTACTTACTCCCTGCCATGAATAATCTGGATAATGTCACCCATAGTTGCTCCCTGCCATGAATAATCTGGATAATGACACCCCGTACTTACTCCCTGCCATGGATAATCTGGATAATGACACCTGTACTTACTCCCCTGCCATGGATAATCTGGATAATGACACCCATAGTTGCTACCTGCCATGGATAATCTGGATGATGACACCCATACTTACTCCCTGCCATGGATAATCCTGATAGTGATAGCTGTCTGCTCCACTACCCCAAGTCGCAACAATCCAGAGTGCATAGTAAACTGTCGTGATAATCTGCATCAGTGGCAAAACTCACTGACCAATGGTGTCCTGAAAAATGTGGGCAGTGTTCACCTTTGTTTCTTATTCAGGAAAAATAGTAAAATAATAACTTTGTTGAACATATTTATTATGATTTTAAATTTCTAAAGACCAGCTACAAGATTTGTAATATCTAGTAATTAACACTGACATGACAGGATAGAATATGTCTGTCTAAGAAAATTGCACTGAGGTTCGATTTGAGGAGAGCTGTGCATGGCTGGGCACAGGAGCTGGATTATTAGCCAGTAGCAGTACCGGGTTTCAGCTGCTAGCTGTGACACCTGTAGGTACCAGATACTGACTCATCACTAAGGACAGGTGAAACCTTCAAGATTACATTCAGAAATGGTTCTAAGTAATGCCCAGGAAAGTTCTGAAAAATTCTTATTTTTTTAATCATTTTTCAAATGTAGTAAGTTACACAATTTACTTAATTTCATGCTACTACGTGCTAATTATTCATTTGCATTGTGAACCTCTGAAACCTTTTTTTACACTAAAGTTATTTCTGGTTCTAACTTTTAGCTTTCATTTTAAAATTTACTGTTCTAGGTCCCCAGCCACGGCTTCACCCGTGAGTTGCCCCTGACATCTCAAACACACTCCGATCGCGGGACATCAACCCCATGGAATTGCCCCCCCCCTACAGTGGGGCCATCCCAAGGGATGGTTACAATGCTACAGCATGCCCATGGTGGCCATGAGATGAGCTGGGGTGGACCAGTGACCCAGGAGGTCCTAATGCTCGGGGTTTTTTTTCCTACTTTTTCCCTGTTGTGGTTCCACTCTCTGAGGATGGTTTATTTGTTTATTTGAATTGTGGTAACTGGGTGAGCCCACTGAGACCATGCAGTCCCTTTTTCAGGGGTGACCCAGGGGAGAGAACATAGGGTAAAATAGTATATAACACACATAGATCTATACAAGTTCATAGTTAACATAAAAACAATGAATGCGCCAAAAATAGACTGCACAGAGCTAAACAAGGTTGCAGTTAACATACTGACAATTGTAACAAGGTAGTGCAATGCAACAGTACTGAAGGTACATATCACAATTCACAGTATAATATATTATCAACAGCAGCATTCCAGCACAACATCTCAATTTACCATGGATCACGGAGGTTAAGAGAATTGAGCTTTAGAGTTGTAGTGGGAATCGGGGTAAGAGCAGAGGACAGTGAGTTGGATGGGCAGATACTGGTCCCCAAAGCAGCAAGATGGTTATACAATGCAAGTTTGAAGCGAGGGAGGGTAGAGCAGGAGAGAATAGATGTGGGTAGGGAGTTCTAGGCCAGGTGGCAGTAAAGGCAAAGGATCTTCTACCAGCTAGTAGCCAGGTCTTAGGTAAGTCAAGAAGTGGAAGAGAGTTCGAGCGGAGGGACCATGTAGACTGTTTTCATACAACGATGTTAGATAGACTAGGTGTAGTATGGAGATGTGTGAGCTTGAAAGTAGGACAAAGTGAGGTGTACTGGAATTTGTGTTCAAGCTACAGCCACCCCAGCAAAGCTAGTACAGTGGAGTGGTGTTGGTTCAGGGCAGCTCCAAGAGCAAAGTGCCCAATCTTATGGTAAAGTTTTCAGCTGGTTTGTGAGAGAGGCCCCAGATTGATAAGAATAAAGGCACCCTGTAGGATAGTAGCAGTAGCAGTGAGGCAGAGGCAATTTTGAGATGGGATGCATTTGATAGCAAGGGATAAAAATGGTAGAGCAGACCAAGCTTCTGTTGTATGGTCTTGGTGGTTTTGTGAATGGTGGCATACAGGGGAGTCCATAGACACATACGGACACTGAAAAGTGCCACCGCTCCGGACTCCTACTGACGCCCTCCCCTCCCACAAAATGTCCTTTGCTGCACTGCCACCCATGGTCAGCAGGTGGCAGTGAGACAGTGGTTACAACAGCCCTTCCTTCCTCCCTCCCTCCTTCCCCGGAGGGGGAGATCGGCCTTTCAAACGCTTAGTCCTTCTCCCCCGGCCGGCCCTCCAGTGGCCCAGGCTCGTTCCCAAACCTAGGTCACCAGCATCAAGAATGGTAACTCTACCACTGAGCCAGCGGGCCTGCCAACTTTTAGCTTTCAAATTGAGGGCTACAGAGGTTGTGAAATTTTACTGCACAGGCAACATTCTGGCGAAGTTGCAGAAGTTGCTTTTGTGAATTATATTACGAGGTTCTCACTTCGTCACTCCACAACTGCACAATGAGTTTTATGGCAATGGGGCACTTTTTCCGGGGAAGTTATGGTGGTAACTCCCTCAGCAAACTTAGGTTAATTGCCAAAGACAAAGAGCCACTGCACCTGGTGAAACGTTCGCAAAGTTGGCACTTTACACGTCGCAAACTTTACCAACCTCGCAAATTAATTCACAAAGCAAATTTCAGCCCCTTCACCCATCTCTACTTGGGGCTGAGTTATTTAAAGCAGCAGTGTATGATAGCAGTGAAAATTCTGATTTGTTTTTAATTCCATTTTAGATTTCCCCTTATCACCTGATATATGATAACCATCTCTCTCCATTTCGGATGTGCATTTGTTTTCTTTTTCACATTTGAAATAATCAAAGGAGCGGTCCTTTTAATATGGCTCAAACCATAGTTTCATCAGTATTTTCAGCTGTTTCTGTACACCTGTTTCCCTATCAGAGAGCAGTGACTGTGGCACGCTAGTTCATTATAGTCGCAAGGAAAGTGATCTTAAACAGTGGATGGTAAAACATGACAGCGAATAGTGATGAAAACCTGCTCCTTTGATTGATTATTTCAATGGTAAAAAAAAGGGGCAAAGCAGTCTCAAAATGGGGATAAAGGATATCATACAAGTCAAAAGATAAGAGATAATCAAAAACAGAATAGAAAGGATAGGTCAAAAGTTTCACTGCTGTCATGCACAGTGCAGAGGTTGATTAGAGCAAGCAAAACTGGAATTTTGATCATATTAACCAGCATTGCACAGGGTCCTGCAGCCTATAATCAGATGTGTTGCTTCTCCTCCTGCCCCCCCCCCAACCCGTCGTTAATAGAAAGAAAGTGGTATGCTTGTTATTTGGCCAACAATGCTGTTGCTAGCTCTGCAGTCTATCCATTTGACGTTGAGCTGCTGTAAGCATCTAAAATACCATGAGTAGTTGTATCCACTGTTTACAAATAAGTCATGCTTTGCATTCATGATATGTAACCTTGGTCCAAACCATTCGGTTATGCGGTCTAAAATTACCCCCTTGCTTATCAAAGTTTTATATAGTTGCAGAGGGATGATGGTTATCCTTAATGTAATACCTCATGGACTTTGTTTAGAGGGTTTTTGCACTTGCCTTTTAAGTGGTGACCTTCTGAAAGCTATACCCCCATCTCAAACACTTGTAAAATGTTTGAGGCTTACATGATGTTTAAAAACCCATTCTTATCAGTAGCACCATATGGCATTGGAACCATCTATTGTTTAACCCAACCCAAAATGGCCACACAAGATAGAATGAGTTAAGACAGTTGACAGACTCAGTGCCCAATCTACAAAACCCCACATGAGTGCATAGAGAGGGCCGCGGCGCACGGTGGCCCCTTGCCACAGATGCAGAGACCTCCATGTATCGTCAAACATCTGAGCTCCACCTGCAGAGAGTGGCCTTGGTATGAGTCACAGATCTACTCAGGTGGTCAAGTCAGGAGTCAGTAAGGGAGATGTGCCAACAGATATCTGGCATACACAGCACCATATACGTACTGCCGATGCTATTGTAGGGTGCAGCGCTTCGACACCAAGGGAAGTGTAAATATGTCCTACCCCTGCTTCTCCAGCTGAGCTGCCCACCACCTAGAAGATATGGCACTAAACAGGCCCCCATCCACAGCCTCTTCAGACCTCTACTACAGCATGGAGCTCTGGGAGGGAGCGCATCAGTTATTTTATTAGAAATCTAAAATTTTCTATACAGGGATACTGCAGACCAGGCAGACTGCAGCATTGAATCCTACAATCCCTTTTTTCCACAGAGCAAGGGATCCCTTTTCTGGCAGACCCAGGCTTCTTATTGGAAGCCCATGTCCAGCCCAGCTTCACCGTCTGCCCCTGCAGATACCTCTGCACTTGTGAATCAGAGTGGCCAAGGGGCTGAGGATCCTGTCCATTGCAGAAATGGGATTAGGGGTGTGCAGCTGCACAAACTGGCAACACACCCTGCTGGGGCTCAGGGCCTCAACGCTTACATCTCAGTCTTCTATGTCAGAGCTGTGAGGGTGAAATGCAAATGTATAACACACATTTGACAACAGAGCAGCATTACTATAAGTGCTGCGCGCGTAAGTGAGACAGACCTAGGGACGGGCAGAACCCATGCTAAAGAAAAAAAGAAAATCATAAAATCTGGCTGGTGTCTAACAATTTAGAACCAAAAAGAAGATTCCTCGTTAAAAAGTTGTTCCAGTGGTTCAAAATGCAAATTCTGTATTAGCATATAATTAGCATATGGTTAATATACAAATCTATGTACTTCAATAGATTTGGAAAGCAGTTCAAAAATGAGAAAGGTTTTAGAACCCTTTCTAGGGTTATAAACAGAACCAGAAGAGGTCTACCCATCCTTAGATCGTGCACTTTACTTTTTTTTTCAGTTTTTATTTTTTTTATATGTAATAGTATTTTATATATCAGGTGATTAATACAAAATTAATATGTGCATTTCTACACTGTCCAAGACTGTTGCCTCCTTGCATTGTTTGGGTGCACACCGCTCATCTTTGGTTCCAGGCTCTCTCATCCAAGGAACACAGGAAGCAACACCCTTGAAGAGTGTGGCAACACCTAGGCATCCATATTTATATAAATCTAACATATGAGAATGTTGGCTAGCCACCTATCTAAATTATGCAAACAGCATCCCAACTTTGAAATCTCTGGGACCATTGAGTAATCATGATTCCTAATTCCAAGAGCATAATGCTTATTTGTAACCTACAAGGCAATATGAAATCCCCACCAGTAGTGTAGGACCAGTCTCTGTTTATTCGCTTTCCTTGTACCAGAAGTACTCTTTTTATTATGTGATCCATATGAAACTGTATTGTGTGTGCTTGTGTGTAGAACTGATGAAGTGAAGGTTATTGCCTGTAGAAAGAGGCCTGTAGATATATTAAAAATACTACACCCTGTGTCTCCTTTCTTTTTGGTGATTTGATACGATGCAGAGTTGTCCTTCCACTGACAGGCCATCTCTGGTCACTGCAGGGACTCCTCTTTTCATTGTTCCATCTAGCTGGTCTAAGCAAACCTGTGAAGGACTCTGCACTTCTTAAAGGGCGATATCAAGGGCTGTCTACTTTACCTGCTCATGTGCCCACAGCACTTGGGTGACAGTTTATGTTTGTGATGTCATGGCAGACTGTATGGTAGCACCAAGACGAGCCTGCAGACCAAACTTAGGGATCTGTTGCCTGGCAAGGGACAATGGAAGCACCTTCCAAATTAAGACAGAGCAGCTGCAACATGGACACTAGACCTGGCAGCACAAGGGGGGTGATGCTGTCCTCTTCCACAAGCTAAGTAGCCAGCCAGTGGCATCAGATGACAACTGAACACAGAACCTGTGTTGTGTGCCAGGTCAATCATAGATTTTGCTCACTTGTTCTAAAGAAGACTTACAGTGAACAAACAACATGAGACCTAACTCTACCTAGGTGTGTGTATGTGTGTGTGTGTGTATGCGTGTGTCTGTTTGTGAGAGCGTCTATCTTTCTGAGTGTGTGTGTGCATGTGTGTGCATATGTGTATGAGTGTGCGTGTGTGTGTATGCATTTGAGTTGCTGGAACTGGTTTGTCCAGAAAGGACATGAGGTGTTCTAGTCATTATCAAAATGAATCATTCAGGACTATCTGTTCAAAAAGTTAAATTATCCAAAGCACTTTTACAGGTTAGGCTGGGTAACAGAGAGTGTCTGCTCCAGGCATAAGAATCTGGGTTACCTCAGTGCAGAACTCCCAGTATCTGTATTGCCTTCTCCGTCCAAAAGCCTTGAAATCTGGGGCTATCTGAAGATATCAGCAGACTTCCGGAGTAACTCTAGTGTTTACTTTGCTGTTTCACATGTATCCACATGCCACCAAACCAGCTTCAAATGCAAGGTGTTGTGTGGCCCTCACCACCAAACCAGACCCACATGCAAAATATTGTGTGGCTCTCACCACCAAACTAGCCCCACATGCAAGGTGTTGTGTGGCCCTCACTACCAAACCAGCCCCACATGGAAGGTGTTATATGGCCCTCACCCCAAAAGCAGCCCTACATGGAAGGTGTTGTGTTGCCTTCACCACCAAACAGCCCCCACATGGAAGGTGTTGTGTGGCCCTCATCCCCAAACCAGACCCACATGGAAGGTGTTGTATGGCTTTCACCACCAAACAACCCACACATGAAAGGTGTTGTGTAGCCCTCACCACCAGGCAACCCCCACATGGAAGGTATTGTATGGCCCTCACCATCAAACCAGCCCCACATGAAAGGTGTTGTATGGCTCTCACCAACAAACAACCCCCACATGGAAGATATTATATGGCTCTCACCACCAAACACCCCACATGGAAGGTACTGTATGGCCCTCACCACCAAACCAGCCCCACATGGAAAATGCTGTATGGCTTTTGTCACCAAATCAGCCCCACATGAAAGGTGTTGTATGGCCCTCACCACCAAACCAGCCCTACATGGAAGGTGTTTTATGGCTCTCACTGCCAAACCAGCCCCACATGAAAGGTGGTGTGTGACCCTCACTACCACACCAGCCACACATGGAAGGTATTTTATGGCCCTCACTTCCAACCCAGATCGACACAGAAGGTGTTGTATGGCCATCACTGCCAAACCAGCCCCACATTCAATGTATTGTGTGGCTCTTGCCACAGAACTAGCCAGGCATCAAAGTTGTATGGCCCTCCCTACCAAAACGATCTCCAAATCAAAGGTGTTGCATGGCCCTTATCGTCAAATCAGCCCCACATCAAAGGTGTTGTATGGCCTGATCTTGGGGGTAATAGCCTCGTCCTCCTCCTAATAATATTCTACCTCCTCATTTTGTTGGAAGGGGGCCTTTATAGCATTCTTGGTAGCATTTTGTTTCTTTGTCTCAAGGAGCTGTCACGTGTTTTAATTCTTTCATTGAGGGCAGCTGTTCCTTTTAGGGTTAGTCTGCACTTGGGTTCTTACTCTTGTGGGAGTACAGGTTCTAAATACTTTTCTTTCTGTGATCTTTTCCCACCAGTAGTTTGACATGAATCTTTAGCTGTCCTTTAATGTTTTTGCTTCTTTTGCTAAGGATGAACTGTAGCAGGACCTTCATGTTCTCTGCCCCTACAGTAACCATTTCTTAACATTTACTGTAATCTCCTGTTTCACCCAGCTGGCCAATCTCAGCTCAACCTCCACATCTAGCTCTGTCACCTACCTTCTTCAGGACTTTTCGGTACACTTTATTTCAAGTGTCTTTTTCAGTGTAACTAATGATTAATTACATGCAACAGGGTAATTACATTGTAGTTACATGTTTGTTGCATGCAACTACTTTGCATTTGCAATGCAGTTACAGTGTAGTTAACTGACACTTAAATTAAAGTGTAACCAACATTTCTTCCACCACTTAGTTTTCCCTGACTTGCCCCCAGAGCAGAGTTGCCGGGGACACCGTTTTCCCTGAAGGAATTTTATCGTGGTCAGTAGTGGGTGCCACAGTTGGTGGGATGGGGCCTGTGGTGTGGAGGCAGCTTTGCTCTGCACATCTGTGGGTTTTCTGCTTTTGCTCCCAGCCCCCTAGGATGCCCGTAATGGGCTAAGGATGCGCATGCATACAGATGCATGACTATGTGAGCCCACACCTGTTGACATTCTCCCTCCCTGGATTCCCAGCTCCAGTTTGCACTGCCACCCATGGTAACCCAGGTGACAGTAGCACTGTGGACTGCGCAATCCCACCTGCCCTGAAAAGGTGTGCATCATCTGGGATGCTCAGTCCTCCTCCTGTGGCTTGCTCTCTGATGACTTCGGCTGGTTCCCGAACCTGGGTCATTGGCATCATGAGTGGTAATGCCACTGCTGCACCCACAGGCCATACTTTCACCACCTTTACAAGTCTGTGGCTCAAACTGATGGCTTAGGAGATGAGCCTTCACTGGACATTTTATCTAGTACAGTAGGTCTGTAACCTGTTCAATAGGGGAAACCCCTAGAGAATTTATTGTTGCTGGTGCAGACAAAGATCTCTTTTGCTTTTGGCTCCTTCATTTGTTTTCAGGTCCGACACTTGAGAAACATATAGTCAGCAGTGATGCAGCACTGTTAGTATCTATCTGGCCTAGAAGCCTAGGGACCACAAGATGCACACTTTTAAAACTAGAGGGACTGGTCTTAATTTTTCTGATTTTTATCCTGTGCAGCCCCTATCACTGAGAACCAATTATCATAATTCAAAGTGAGCTAATTTCCTGGCAGCAAGCAAGACTGTATCATTTTTTTTGTGTTTTGAGTCTAATTGTTGGGAAAAGTCTACTGTACTTTTAAATACCTCTGGCAGAAAAGCACTACATTGTTATGGTCAGGCTCAGTCCTGGGAATCAATAAATCAGATTTTTAAAAATGTGTTTTCAAACAACAGGAATCCATCAATGATGAATTACAATCAGCATCATCTTCCAGCCAGTGTGTGATGCCCTGGAGATAGAACATATGTGCACTGTGGCCTCAGTCATTGGGAGCCCAAGAAAAAGCAGCAAACATGGGGTTCCTGGATCCAAACAGGAATCGAGAAAATATATGCAAAAACTTTAAAGTTGAAATAAAAGCACAATGTGAAACTGAAGACATCTGTTTTTAAAATTAAATACCCCAAGGTTATGACTTGCTTAAATGATGTAACTCAGCCTACTCCAATCATGGGTGACAATCTAGGGTAACCACTTTATTCAGCAGATAAGAAAGGTCTGACATTGGAAAGTTGGGGGCTCATGGCCGGCAGATGGTATCCTTTGAAACTCTCTAAGATTTGGGGACATCACTCAGGTGTGGACTTGATTGAGTTCATGTGCCTTCATTCATCATATTTTGGGGTTAGATGAAAGGTCGTTAAGTAAAAGGGACTAATCCACCCTATTATTAGAACCAAGGATGGGCTGAACCAGCTCTTACACAAAGAACCTCCTGGAACTGGCCAATTTTTTAACTTTAGAACCACTCCCCCCAAAAAACACCCATTAAAAAAATGAAAGGTCTGTAATGCAAAACAGCAATTAGCGTGACTTTAGCATATTTGCACTATGCAAATATATGCAAATTACTCCATTTGAAAATAAACCCTTTTAGAATGTTTTTGGTTCCTGATAAGGAATGGTAACAGGTAGTCTGGCCTGTGTGTGTGGCACACTTGCACTACCATTAGCTATTTTTACCCTCTGTACCCCAGAAAGGACCTCCCAGCTTCACCTTCATGGAAATCAACATTTAGGTGTTCATCGGGCATCAGAATCCAATGCAAAACCATGTAAGAAAATTAATTCCTTCGAGTTTTCCAGGAAAAACATTTTTGAAGAAGAGCAACAGAAACCAGCTGTCAGATTCCAGCTAACAGCAACAGTACTGCAGTACACAACATGGCAATGTATTTCCCCAATTTTTGTTTTAACTATTTATTTATCAAGGATAGCCTAGCTGAAATGGAAGATCTCATTTCCAGTGGGGTCCTGCTGTGTCCCATTTCTGCAGTCAAGTGGGCTGGAGCACTGGGAGGTTAAGTGACTTTTCCAAGGGCACACAGTGAGTGAATACTGGGTGCTAGTAAGGCTTGAACCTGTAATCTCCTGGTTTCTAAGCCAATGCTCTAACCACTAGTCCACCCTGCCCCCTGCAATCTAGTCTTTGCTACTTTTATTTGCTCCTTAGAGTTTATCTGTGTCTGTTTGATAGTTAAGGTCATTACTGTAAGGGTGGACGGTGGACCTCTGTCACAGAACACATGGAAGTTCAGAATATCATGAGTGTTCTGGGCTGGCAGTATAGTCTACAGGTTAGAGTAATGAGCTGTGAATTAGCTTGGTACATCCAGCAGGCCTGAGTTTGATTCCCACAACCTCCACTTGCATATTGTTTGACTCTGAGCAAGTCACTTAACCATGTCAGTGTTCTTGGGTCACACCTGAAAACAGGCACTTGTATCTAGTGGGCCTTACCCAGGTACCCTCAATCTAATGACTTTTAGTGTTTTCGAAGAAAACACCATTGTATTTGTCATTCTTAAGTTACAGATCTGTCATGCCTCACCTTCGCAATATGCTTTGTCCATAGCTGTCCCCAGTGTGGTATTCTGGGGCTTGCACAAAGTCCCAGTCTCCATGATAGAAGCACAGTGCACTGCCTCCTGTCACTAGGCCAACCTAAAAATGAAATTTTAAGACATTTCAGTTTTTATAGATGCACTTAAAAAATATGTCAAAATAGAGGTAAACTTATTTAGCACAAAGTCAATCTGCGTTTGCATGACTTTTACTATGATTTCCATTTCTTCGGTCATTTTGACCATGATGGTGCCATGATTTTCTCCAAAACATACCATGACAGAAGTACAGCCCTTGCCAAAATCAGCACTGCGCAGTGGAGTTCTATAGATGCTAAAGTGATTCATTTTTTTTCTGGAGAATGGAGTCCCTTGCTGGTGGTACTGGGAGGCACCTCCTCGTAGCCTTCGGACAGGATTGCTTCATATTGCTTTCTTTTTACAGGTTAAAAAAAAAGGATGCCACAAGTGCTTCAGGCCCTAATGTACTAAATGCGGAACTGACAGAACCATTACTGAAACTATCATACTGAGTTGGCTAAATTGGATGCATGTCAGTGATTGAGGGCAAAAGGTTATCATCCAAATAAACATATAAGCATTTTAACTGAAGATGTTAAGCTTAGTTTCCTAAACTGTGGTAGCTGTATCTTGAAAGATGTTTGTTCCTGTGCTTTTCTGTGACTGGCGGTCCTGTTCTGCCAAAAAGGACTTTGTTTTCCTTCCATTTCAGCAGCAAAACATAACAAACTGCCAATAAAGCGTGAGTGTTGCTATAGAGTCACTGCTACGTGTCTCGTGTTTTCTTTCTGTCTTCCCACATACTACAAAAGGCCATATTTTCTGGGTAAACTTCTTTTTTTTTTCAAGTCTGGACATACAGCACTGTGTGTGCCCACACTGGTGACTCAGATTCGGATGTGAGCCTGGGGGGGCCAGTCAGGCAGCCCATGGGCTGGGAAGGTGTGGCCACATGACAGCAATAGTTGCCGAAGAGGGTGTCAGGATCTGCCACATAAGCAACCCCTGCAGTGGGTCAGGACACTTGCCTCTCTCGCTGGAGCATGCTAGTTGCATGTGAGGTCTGATGGGACAGGTACAACATCAGGGAGGTTGGTGAGGCATGGGACAAAAACTGAGAAAAAAGAACCCCCAGTCAGGATGAAGTTCCTGCTTGCCATAGGCCCCTTGCCACTGACTGGGCCCTGACCCCATGGATCTACAGCGTAAGTCCAAGAGATGGTGGCTATTGATGGAACTGGGTGGTTGGAGAATGGAAGAGGGCATAAATACTTGGAGAAAAAAAAGTCTGGGCATGCTTCCATGCCAGTGATCCGGGTTTGGGAGATGGGTTGGGTGGACAAGGGGGTTGGGGTAATACTGTTGTGTGGCAGCGCTTCAAGACAGGGAGGGACAGCACTGGGTTCTGCTGCTGCAGTGACCCCTGTGGTAGGCCAGGGAGTTTCCTCCTCTGTAGGGGCATCGCTGCATGTATGTTAGGCCTTGGGCACCACCCAGCATCAAGGGAAGAGGGCTGAGATTCACGGATGGGATGAAAACCCAGATAAAACTCCATGTCTACCGACTGCCTGCATGATGGCTGCCGGTAATCTTGGGCCCCGAGCTGCATGGGTCTCCACTGATCAGATGGTAGGAGAAGGAGTAGCTGATTGGGCTGGGAGGTCACTGGGCAAGCCTGAAGGTCAGGCAGAGGTGGCTGTCCAGGAGGAAAACAGCTATACTAAAAATAAGTCTAGGTTCCATTTGACATGCCAGTGACCCAGGTTCAAACCCAGAGCTCAGGATGTCATTGCAGGCTGGCAACAACACTGAGTGTTCCATCAAACTCCTCCTCCTCCTGGGTGGGCAGTGCTGTATACTGCTCAGCTGCCCACCAGGGTGACCACAGATGAGGGTGCACTTGGGAGCGAAGGTGTGGGATGAGAGGGCACAAATGGTTGTGCATCTGGCATGCAGGCACCAAGGGCATCCTGAATCCTCACACACAGGGATTTCTGGGAGAAAAGGCAGGTCTCTATCTGGGTAAACAGATGATGCTCAGCCCTGCCAACATGTCCATCTAAGACCCTTTGCTTCTGCCCATGGGGATGGTTTCAGGCACCTCCATCCCACCACATCTGGTGAGTAAGTTTTGGGAGCCGCCTTCTTTAGAGCTGAATGGCATGACCCCATCTTGAAGGGCAAGCTGAGATGACAATAATGCAAAGATTGATTAAGGTGTGACATCTTGGATCTCTAGGACACTGAAATGGAGAAACACCTGTGGAAGGAACAAGAATGTCCGACCAGCATGGATCAACAAAGATAAAAAAAAACATGTACTCCATCCAGCAGCAGAAGTACATTTGCCTCCCTTCCCTTACTGAAATAACAGTGATACAGACACTGCCCAGGACACTTGCGGACACAAGACATTTTCATTTCAAGCACTCACTATTTGGCTATATACATTTTAGATAAGTAAAGGTAACAGTCTCAAGAGTCCACAATATTTAGAGAAAATGAGTCTGCATGTTGTAGTTCTTATGTAGTTCTCAGGGATGGGCACACTCCATAACTAGGCAGGCTCAAGCAGATGAGATGGGCTGATGTGCCTTTATCTGCCGACACTGTCTGTTTCTCTTTCTTTTCTTCCTAACTATTAAAGTTCTTTCCATTGTTTCTAGGACTTTGTCCCTCAAACTCCATCTACCCCATCTGGAGTACTGCGTCCAGTTCTGGAGACTCCATCTCCACAAGGGCATAGACAGGATGGAGGCAGTCCAGAGGAGGGCAACTAAAATGGTGCAGGGTCTGCAAGAGAAGCCTTACGAGGAGAGACTAAAGGAGCTTAATATGTATACCCTTGAGGAAAGGAGGGAGAGGGGGGAAATGATAGAAACGTTTAAGTACCTCAGTGGAATCAACAAAGTCCAAGAGGGTAGCATCTTTCAGAAAAAGAGATATGCAGGAACAAGGGGACACAATTTGAAGATAGAGGGGGGACGGCTCAGGGGCAATGCAAGGAAGTATTTTTTCACAGAGAGGGTGGTGGACATATGGAACAGCCTTCCTGAGGAAGTTGTGGGGTCTAAAACTGTGGGAGAATTCAAGAATGCATGGGACAGACATAAGACAATTTTTGTGGGGAGGGGGTAGGAAGAAATAGGCTGTTGGTTAAATAGGATCTGCAGCTTATCCTCTAGGTAGGAAAATGGGCAGACTAGGTGGGCCAAGTGGTCCTTATCTGCCATCAAAGTCTATGTTTCTATGTTACTGCCCATTCCAGTGGTGCTGGCAGTAGTACCATACCAAGCAGAGGACCTGGGTTCAGATTGCGAGTACAACCCCCTTGCTTCACGCTGGTGATATCTGTAACACACTGTGGAGGTGGTGGGTTCAGACTCAGAGGTGGGGAGGAGGTGGAAATTTCTGCTGCAGAAGCATGCTCAAGGACAGTTAGGAATCACAGTATTGGTGGCATATGTGACCACCCCCACAGCTAGGCTACGGAGAGTGGAGGAGTTACAAGCATGGCCCCATACTCCAGGCTGCTGGAGTCTGGTTTGCACTGCGGAGGCAGGGCATTCACATACTTGCAGGGCAGGAAGTGGGCAGTCTGCTGCAGTGGCAGTTAGGAATCATGGGATTGGTGGCATGGGTGGCTACTCCATAGCCAGGTCCCCTGGAGTGGCACTGGAGGCATCCCCATTACAAGGGGCTGGATGGGGATATTGGGGGGCTGCAAAAAGGCCTACCACACTCCACCACCAGCTATGTCATACAGCCTTTAATGCATTGGAACCCCCCTCCAGACACCACCATATCAAGTATGCTGCTTCCCCTTTGTGAGACCAGACCCCTTCCCCCATGTTGCGATAAAACAGAAACTTCTAAAAGTGAAGACACTGGTGAAATCAGATGGAGGTTCCAATGGTTCACAGTGTGTCCAAACAGAGGGGCAATGGACTAAAATGCTCGAATGAGTGAGGTGTGGGGCACCAGGATGGGAGCAAAGAAAACCTTCATCTTCCGCTGCTGCTTATTTGCCCAAGTGGGCAACATTCTAGTCATGTGCCGTAATGGTTTCCATAGCAACCACGTGTGATGCCTTAAGGATTATAACACCAGTTGGGAGTGCATGGAGGAAGGAATAGATAGAAGTAGATGAATTCTGGGTGACAAAGATCCTGCTTAGATGCTGAATACTTTCATGATTTACAAGAAAGGGAAGAGACATACACTAATTTTATGAATTGGCTTGACTGAGTCTAGCTGGAGGGGTGTGAAACACAATTGCATTCAGTATCACATGATGTTTTGTGAAGTTTCCCCAGAGATGACAGTAGCGCCCGGAGACAGTGTGCCGATGAAATCACTAGCTGCCTTACTCCCTCCTTGGAGTAAGAAGTGAAGTCAGAAGAGATGACAGCTGCCAGATTGCTTTTTCTTTGTTAGTGGATTGATTATAGTTATTATCTTTTTAAAGCTGCATTACGTCGTGCTCTCCTAGACGCTTGAGGCATAAAGAGCACTTTGAAAGCAATTGGCTTGCTGCTGTTGAGGCTTTGGGAGACCTTTGATAATTGAGTTATGAAACACTGTCCAGTTGATCAAATCTGCGACTGATGGCTGCTGTCTTCATATCAAATTATGTGAGGAAGTGACTGCAAGCAGGCAAGCAAGAGTCAGCTCTCTAAATTCTGTGGCTTAGCAGGAAGCAGCTAAAATACATCCACTCTAAAGTTTGAAAGAGAAAGACAGATGGCAGTTATTGGAAAGCAGTGCAAACTGAGGCAAAAAGGATTGTGTCTGCACCCCGATGTGCAAGCAAGACCAGTACCTGTACCAGTACACCAGGCAAGTGTGACTCCCAACGGATGCTGGGAGTACAGCACCAGCATAGGGCCACATTGATGGGGTGGGATGACAGTGGATGTCTGCAGGGCGCATGGGGGAGCATGTGTGCCCTGCACCAATGTCATTGCATATCCGTGTCTCCAGAGGCAACCAAAAGTGGGAATCCCTGTGCAGTTGCCAGTGACGTCCGGGCCCTCACAAGCATTGCCTCAACCAACTCTAGGGGATGCCAAGGTCCAGATTAGCATCTCAGTCCTCCTTCTTGGCTTGGGCTCTTGGGAAGCCCCTTTGTGGAGGGCAAGCCATGGTCTCCTGGATCCCTGCGGCCGACACAGCATGGGCCAAATCTGAAAGGGGCTGCAGTGGCAGATCAGCGGTACACTCCAGCTTATAGAATAAATACGAGAATAAAGAAAATAAAACAAAAACTATGGAATGAGAGCCTTGCATCCTGACTGGCTTTACTGTATACTGGCAGAGGTGAACTGTAAGGGATGGGTACTAACAGGCTTCTAATATACCCCATGTGAGGGCAATATAAAGGAAAGCACAAACCAGAGCTGTGACCTCTTTCACAAATCACCTGACTGGGATCAGCACTGTGAGCAAGCTAGGGAGCTTGCAAGACACCAACCCTTTAAAGGACAATATCTGTTCCTCCACTATCCCACCCCCACCCCCAAAACCAAACCCCACGATTAGGCTTTTAAACTAAAGAAATAATGTTTAATTTCCACTAGTACTTTGTGCTCCTACACCCCCAGCCAGCCCCTTTTTAAATGACCCCCCTCCGTGTCACAATGCCCATTCTGGGGCTTACCTTTTTGTCTTCATGGCAGGGTGTTCTTGATTGCTGGTGCAGGGCCAGGAGTCCTGTCATCATCCTGTGTCCAGATGGATATTTTCTTCATTTTTCTGCCCCTGTTTCCCCCCACAGCCATCCATGTGCAAAGACATAACAGTTAAGCTCTGTCTCCATGGAGACGTCCTCGAATGCCTGTGTTAGCTGGCTATGTGTGTGCCTGAAGCTGCACTACTGCCTGGTGGCAGGCAAGCAGCAGGTCACACAACCCTCCTCCCTAAGGGAGGAGAGTAGTCTGATGGGACGCTCAGTCCTCCTTCCCCCCGGCCAGCCCTCGAAAGACCAGACTCTATTTATTCAGGTCACCAGTGTGGCAGGAGGTAAGGTGCTAGTGCCTCAGACCTTCATGCCACTGGGCCGACCAAAGAAATCATTTTTTTAATTACCTCCATTATTTTGTATGTGATCCAATAGTACAGTTGTAATTTAAACAGTGCTGGAGCTGTGTGGCGCCATTTCACCTTTTCAGCACGGTGCAGCTCACCATATAAAATGATACCATGAGTCATGCCACACTGTGCCGAGTATGTGAAATGGTGCTGCACATGCCCGTCACTGTTTACATTATGACTGTTACACTGGATCACAAATAAAGCCACAGATGTAATTAAAAAATGATTTGTCTTAAAAGCTTAATCGGGGGAGGGTAGTGGTTTGCATGAGGGTGTAGTTGTGTGTGTGGGGGGGTAAGTGGAGTATTTTAACACTGCAGTGTAAAAATACAATATTGGTACAAAAACAAACAATGACCTACTTTTCATGCATACCGGACCACCATAAATGACAGTACACTACTGCCGACTTGAGGCCTCAGATAAGGTTGGGGTCCTGGGTGAATAAATCCTGTGGGAATTCATTACTCAAAGATGGTAAACTGAAGTTCAGATGTAATTTACGCACAGCCTCCACCCAGGGTAAGAAACAGTACCAACCCATTAGGGCCCCCACTGGTACAACCAATCCACTTCCCACACAATGCAAGCAACAGTTTACCCAAAAATCTATAAATCGTACTTTACAATTAATGAGGGCTATGCATGAACAGCATCTGGGTACATACAAGAGGAGCATACCCAGACCACAGAATCACATCTGTGGACAGGCATGCAGGGCTCAGCATGCCCGATCATTGGTCATGTCAGGGTGCCTGTCCGCAGCGCCACCCCGACACACTGGTGCACCGGGATCAGATAGGTGGACACAGGTGGGCATCCAATCAGATGCCTCTTGTGGTCCAGTAGTGGATCCACTGCTCAATGTGGAGCAGGACATTGTGGGACAGCATGAGTCCTGTACAATTAAATTGCCACACAAGTGCCCAAAATGGCCACCCCAGCCCTCACTGCCTGACCGGAGGGCTGGAGCAGAATGGTGGGTGTCATTGGCTGTGCCAGCACAGCTGGTGGGTGTACATTGTGGGGGATATGCAATGGACACAGCAGGGTACCTGCTGCTGTATCCTTGGCACCCCTCACCCAGCACTCAGGTCCTTCATGAATGGCATTGGAGTGTGGGCATGTCCCCTGACACTACCTTGGACCATCCACACATGTTGACATGTGAATGGCCAGGGTGCTGATTGCAGAAGGGGCTCGCACCCCTTTGGTGCATGCCACGGGGGCTCACAGGACACCCACTGTGCAGCTTTCAGTAGTACAGTTCCTGTGGTGCATAAGCATTCTGTTTGTTGTGCAGAGATCCCAACATGCTCACGCTACAAATAATGTGCTGTTGAGTCAGCACTTTCAAACAAATAATGACGGATTCATTAGGGTAAGCAGGATTAAGTTCTGGGGAACTAAAATCTTCAGCAATACAATATGCAGCAGATGTCACCTGCTTGGCTGTACTGCCAGATCATTGTAGTACAGTCAAGGACATGCAAGAACAAGGGGGCACAATTTGAAGATGGGAGGGGCGGCTCAGAGGTAATGTAAGGAAGTATTTTTTCACAGAGAGGGTTGTGGATGCATGGAATGGCCTTCCAGAGGAGGTTGTGGAGTCAAAAACAGTGGTGGAATTCAAGCATGCATGGGACAGTCATAAGGCAACTCTAGGGGTTGGGGGTAGGAAGAAGTAGGCTGCTGGTTAACTAGGATCTGCAGCTTATCCATTAGGTAGGGAAATGGGCAGACTGGGTGGGCCAAGCAGTCCTTATCTGCCGTCAAATTCTATGTTTCTATGTTTATGTTTAATGCTTATCTAACAGTGCTGAGAATCAGTCTCATGCCAGTGGCATCTGGTGCAGTTACTGTAATAGACTGATTTTCAGCAGAGTTACATCAGACATTCTAACAAACAATATGAAACGAGCATCGATGTTAAACTTTTTCCCTACTGTACTATAATCAAATCATTTGCAATCAGCAAGATATGTAGTAAAAAGCTAAGGACCACTGCCCATGATTAAGCAGGCTCCACGAAATGATGGGACAAGAGTGGCCAACTGAAAAATGATTAAAGGGGAATGTTTATGAACAGTGTACACTATAGTTAAAAGACCATGCAAAAATCTTTTAAATGAGGTATTGGGCTCCTCTGTAACTGGCACCAGTCCAGAGACATAGGTGATTTACTACATATTGTTACAACATTCCCACCATTTTTAGAACTTTGTGATGTTACTGACGACCAAGCAGTGACTGACTGCAATACGGTTAGACACAGCTTGATTGTCAGTGACATCACAGGGTTGTAGAAATGGTGGCAGTGTAGTATCAGTATGGGGCAGACTTAATCATTGATATCTCTGGACTTTGGTCAGCTACAGGCAAGCCTAATACCTAATTTAAAAAAGCTTTTCATGACCTTTCCAATTATGATTAGTGCAGTTCATGCATGTTACCCTTTCCTAAAATAATTTCTATGAGGATTGAGTTACATCTTTTCCATTTTATACCTGTCCCTAACGTCACATCTTTCTACCTAATCCTGCCGAGGTCCTAATCCTCTGCTTGTGACATCACAGTCTGTTGCCATGGAAATTATTGTGATACCACAAATACAGGATTTTGTGGCTTCAGGTGGGGAATGAGTGGCAGGACATGCAAAATGCAGAAATTTGCTGGTATAATTCCTGCAGAAGGGTGAAATATGGAAGCAATAAGGCACAAAGGGGTGTGTGTAAAACTTATTTTAGAGCACAGCCAGGGGCGTAGTAAGGCATGAGGCTGAAGGCCAAGTAACTTCAGCTGCTGGCCATGCTGTAAAATATGGTTTACACACACCCCTGAGTGCCTTATTGCACTTATAAAATTGGTTATTTTTTTACTTTTGACTATTGGGAAAAGCATGTTTATATGTAGAAAAAATAGATTTACTTGTGTGCATTTGTGATAAAATAGTCCTTCCACCCACTGCAAGTGATGTCATTGATGATGTCGTTGCATTATTGCCTACTTTCTTCTTCCTGTTTTTTTTCCTCTGTTCTCCACATTCAACATATGGAATGTTTATCATGGAATGTTTACCACAGAATTCATGGATTCAAAATTCTGCTCAGTTCCATTGGCAGAATGTTTCTCACCCAACACACTGTACACACAGATAACATATAGAATAGTGGATGGGTGACCATCCACAACAAGGCTGTGTTTCCATCGAGGGTGTTGATGACATCAGAGAGACACCTCGAGAGTGAAGCTTGAGAGGTCTCCGTGATGTCATCAGCTCCCGAGATGTGAAACGCTGCCTTAGTTGTGGATGGTCACCCATCCATTATTTTATATAGTATATGGTCCCCCTAATGTGTACAACATTCATTTCACAAGGTTTCATACCTTGTGTATTCACAGCTCTGCTTTGTCCCAGTCCTTGCTACAGACACACACTACAGACGCACTGACTCCTCTCCCAACATGACCCTGAAGATCCCGGTCCTCGCTGATGTTCCCCTCTGTTCACAATCTCAACCATGAAGGTAAACACCAGATTTAAATAAAAAAAAACTGACAAACTGAAAGCATGAATACACGGAGCCAACTATGGCAGTCTGTGTACAGACTTGCTTTGAACTGCTCGCCGGACAGCTTGCTATGCGGCACCGCAATTGTTGTTTGAATTTTTTTGTGAGGAGCAGATTTTCCACCAATCAGGTGGCAGCTCAAGGAAAAAATGTTGTACTATCGATGTGACATCAGAACAATAGTACAACAACATTTTTGACCTTTGAACTGTCCTACAACAGGATTTTGAAAGCCACCGTTTTCAGTAACAATAACCCCTAACCATATACTATAAAGGCCTTTGTTATAGCCAGCAACTCAGTTATCTCACTGTCAGGGCAAGAATAAGAGAGTTCCCTGATCAGCAGATAAAGACAGAAGAGGTATTTTTCACTGTCAGCAAAGAAACAGTTGTAGTGAAAACTATAAGTAATACTTTTATTGTTTCTAATTTGTTTCTGTATGAAAGGAGAGTGTGATAATCAGGGAAACAACATGTAATTCATTTATAGTGTATAGTGGAATGCTGTTATGCATGAAATTCCATGCCTGGAATATGCTTGTTCTGCTGCAGTAGTGATGTCATTATGTTCTGCTGCAGTAGTGATGTCATTCCTGCAGCAGAACCACTTGGAATCCTGGCACATATAGAGGATTGTCTATGATCGCTCATACACAACAAGGGTATTTTTCACACGAGAGGTTTACATGGTAACTGTAGACCTCGAGAGCGTAGCTCGAGGGTCTTGTTACCATGGAAACCTCGAGAGTTAAAAAATACCCTTGTGTGTATGAGCGATCATACAGAGTCTTTTATAGTGTATGGTTGCTCATACTAAAACTGCACTTACTTTTTTTCACTTTTGTGTGCAGTTTTCTCTTCATCTGTCCTGTTTCACCACCGCGGCCGTTCCTGGCACATCCCCGGTCTCCTGATCGCGCATACGCACCCACCTTCTAGGTGTTATGCTGCACTAGCTACGTAGCTATGATGACGTAGCTAGTGCAGCATAACAATGCTGTTGGGAGCATAGATTTCCATGCTCAACAGCGTTCTACCATGCACTGTTGTTGCTTTCCTCTATCTAATTCTGTGGTGACAGTATTCTAGAACCTCTAGAGACTTTTCAAGTCAGTTTCATTATGAAAAAGAGAGAAAAAAAACACAAAGCACACATTTCACATAGTACTACTATACACTATAAAAAATACAGGATGAGCAACTTTATGCACAACCTGTGTGTTCTGTCACCTCGAGGTTCTGATTCCCATGGACCTTCAGGGGGAATCAGAACCCCTCTGTGACAGAACTCACTGGTTGTGCATAGTTGCCCATCCAGAATTCTCTATATAATGTATGGGTAGCCCTTATTACCCATTGAAATCAAGCAGATTACATAGAGAATAAAGGATGGGGAAGAGGGTGCTATGAGAATTTAATGCACACCAGAGGTGTGGGATGCTACATAAACCCCGAGGGCGAAGCCCAAGGGGTTTATCAAAGCATTGCATAAAATTCTCATAGCACCCCCTTCCCCATTCTTTTATTTTTTTATAATACACTGGGCAGCGACTTTTTCAGGCAGGATCAACCAGATATTTAAAAAAAACTATGCTGAAAACTCGTGCTGTGGTGGCTCCCCGGTAAGCGAGAAACGGAGCCGCCATGTTTTTTAAACTGTTACACCCACTCACAAGCAAGACAAGAGCCATTGAGGGAGTGGCATACTTCAATTGACATAGCTCGTGAATGCTGTCACAACCAGCCGGTTGTTACGGGAAATATCAACTGGTACAGCCCATAGGAACAATTGTTGACCAGTTATTATAACCTTGTAATCCCACTGTTGTGATGTCAGAACCTTATAAACCTCTCTCATCTATGTCATAGCAGTGGGTTTACAAAACGGAATGCCAGTGTTATTCAGTATTCTACACACCCAGAATGTGATAGTTAGCCTCAGTACAGTATTCAAATAACATTCCAGATGTCCCATTTTACTGTTACTGAGTATAGCAACTATGTCTGATAGAGATTTTAACTCTGGTGATATTTTGGCCTGCTGCCATTCAGTTCGTGTATCCTAATAAATTGTTTTCCTACACAATCATGTGGCTGTAGTGCAGATTCATTAATAAGGTGAGGCTAAATTACTTGTGTTCGGGGGTAACTTCTCATGCCGAGTCCCATACACTATAAATGACAATGCCTGATGTACAGATAACCATAGTGTAATCACCTCTCGTGGTTGCTAGGCCAATTGTAAACCTCTCGAGCTACAATCTCGAGGTTTACTGATGCCCTAGCAACCACTCGAGATGATTACACCATGGTTATGGGAGAGTGCCTCAGACTGGACTTAAGGAGGGCTGACTTTGGCAAGATGGGAGAGTGCCTCAGAAAAGCACTAGCAAACAGGCTAGAAGGAGGTGTGAAGCAACAATAGGGAATTATCAAAACTGCCATCACAGAGGCAACAAGCCTTTGTGTGAAGCAAATAAACAAATCAAAATGAAAGAAAAAGCCACTATGGTTCTCAAAAGAGGTGGCTGTGAAAGTCAGGAAGAAAAAGATAGCATTCGGAAGTATAAGGAAACACAGAAGGAGCAGGACAGACAGCTGTACCAGTTAAGGCAGAAGGAAGCAGGGAGGAAGTCAGACTAGCAAAGGCCCAAACTGAGGAAAGATAGCCAACTCAGTTAAGAAGGGATAAAACCTTTATAGGTACATCAGCGAGCGAGAAAGACAAAGGGAGGGATAGTGAGGCTGAATAGAATGAATGGTGGGTGGGCAGAGGGGACAGTGAAAGCAGGAATACTGAACTAATATTTCTGCTCAGTATTCACAAAAGAGGAGGGGGTGCCTAATCCAATGAACAGAAGCACTCTTGATAGGGGGTCGATCCCAGTCCTTTCACAGAAGAAAGGGTCTGCAAGAACTCCTAAAACTGAAGGTGGACAAAGCAATGGGTCCTGATGGAATTCACCCCAGAATTCTAAAAGAATTAAGGAGGAACTAGTGAAACCACTGGCCACTCTTTTTAATAAATCATGGGAGGATGGTGTGGTACCCGAGGACTGGAGGAAGGCGGATGTGATTCCCCTTCACAAAAGTGGGACCAAGACAGAGGCAGGAAACTACAGACCTGTCAGTCTGACCTCTGTGGTAGGGAAAGTGATGGAGTCACTTCTGAAGGAAAGAATAGTTGAGTACCTAGAGGCCAGTGGAGCACAGGACCCAAGGCAGCATGGGTTCACTCGGAAGGTCATGTCAGACCTAATCTAATAGATTTCTTTGACTGGGTGACCAAATTAGTAGACCAGGGAGGGCTGTGGACATGGCCTACCTAGACTTTAGCACAAGCGTTTGACACAGTCCCACTCAAAGATTAATAGTCAAATTAACCAGCTGGGAGTGGGACCCAGGGTGGTAGCCTGGTAAAACATTGGCTGGACAACAGGACACAGAAGGTAATTGTAAATGGAGTCCACTCTGAAGAAAGGGGGGTTACTAGTGGGGTACCACAAGGTTCAGTATTGGGTCCAGTCCTTTTTAATGTCTTCATCAGTGACATTGCAGAGGGACTGGAAGGAAAAGTATGCCTTTTTGCAGATGACACAAAGATCTGCAACAGGGTTGATACACAAGGAGGTGTGGAAAGGATGAAAAGGGACTTGGCAAGGTTGGAGGAATGGTCAGAAGTATGGCAGCTAGGATTCAATGCAAAGAAGTGCAAAATAATGCACCTGGGAAACAAGAACCCAGGGGAAGAATACACAATGGGTGGGGAGGTAGTAACAACAACAAAAAAGGAAAGGGACCTGGGGGTAATCATATCAGATGACCTTAAGGTTAGCAAGCAATGTGAGAAGGCAGTAGGGAGGGCTGGGGGTATACTGGGATGTATAGGGAGAGGCAACATCAGCAGAAAACAGGAAGTTGTTATCCCTCTGTACAGACAGTTGGTGAGACCCCATCTGGAGTACTGTGTCCAGTTCTGGAGACCCCATCTCCGCAAGGACATAGACAGGATAGAGGCAGTCCAGAGGAGGGCAACTAAAATGGTGCAGGGTCTGCAAGAGAAGCCATATGAGGAGAGACTAAAGGAGCTTAATATGTATACCCTTGAGGAAAGAAGGGAGAGGGGGCATGATAGAAACTTTTAGTACCTCTGTGGAATCAACAAAGTCCAAGAGGGTAGCATCTTTCAGAAAAGAGACTTGCAAGAACAAGGGACACAATTTAAAGATAGAAGGAGGGCAGTTCAGGGCAATGTGAGGAAGTATTATTTCACAGACAGGGTAGTGGATGCATGGAACAGCCTTCCTGAGGAGGTTGTGGGTCTAAAACTGTGGGAGAATTCAAGAATGCATGGGACAGACATAAGGCAATTCTTGTGGGGGGTAGGAAGAAATAGGCTGTTGGTTAACTAGTGTAACCCCTAGATGGCGCTATCCCAGGGGCTACTACCCCTGCCTGATTTGCCACTAACAGGTTGAGGGGCCTGGATCCAATGGCGGGTGCCTCCACCCAGAGGTCAGGGTTTGCAATAGTTAAACTAACTTGGTCACAGCCCTCTGGGACACTGCAACCCCCCTTTCTTCCCACTAGTGGCCCACACAATATATCAGAATTACCTTCACAGTATACACTTACCCCAGGTCTGGTTCCGGCACTGGGACCTCCTGTGAAATGAGACAGTGCAACAATCACAGTACAGTACTTTAACATAGACAAATACCTCAGGCAGTATAACTTTGCTGAAACAAGCAGCTCTGATTTATTTAGGGGATATAACAAGGACAGGGAAATCAGGTTAATTAGCTTATCACTCTAATAATCTACCTATGGCTCTGTGCAGGCCCTATCCTATCAGTTACTGTCCCTGGGTACCCAAGCCCTAGTGGCTAGTCCAAACCGTGGCAGCTGGTAGGGCCCTTTCACACAGAGAAAAGGAGAATTAAACAGTCAGCAGTACAGTAATTCCATTTTGGATTTAATGTGGCAATTCAACAGGGAGCGACCCTGAATTAGTACTCACGACCTCCAAATAAGATAGGGTCCTTCAATGTCAGCAGGGCTTACTTGAGGCTACAAACCTCTTCACACATCCATATAAAAGAAAGCACTATACCAGGCAGGCTGCATCTGTATCCCGATCGCATTACTGCACAATACCCAGGAGAACACACAGCAGATTCAGTTCCTGACAGACCGAGTGTAATTTTCAGCAATTCCTCCAGTCTTCTACAGGGTGAGCCTGGTTTCTACTCTTCAGAGATCCTTTGATTCTTTCACAGGACGGATTCAGTCCTAACAAGCTGCAGACCGAACTCTGGGCCTTACACATCGCTTTTGACTAAAACTGCACACTGAAAAAGTACAGGGCTCCTTCCTTCTTCACTGCCAAAGCTCAACAGAACTCCAACCGACAAAACTGGCACTTCCTTTGAGTTCCTCCCAGTTCTTGACTGGATTGGCTGTCACTCACAATAGACTGCTGCTGTTGGTCCAAAAAGGCACTGAAGTCTAAACTACATCTCCCAGAGTCACTGCCCATACAATCCTCTTGTGGCTGGCTCAGATTATGAGTCCAAGTTCTGATTCGCACAGGCACCATTTTAGAGCTAGCTTACCCACACTGATTGGTCCAGTTCAGCAGTTCAAAACTAGAATGGGAACTAGCAGACACAGTTCTGACTGCAAAGAAAGCAGGTTAGACAAACTGTAATTTCATTATTACTCTAAATAATTTCTGGTAAACAGTTACATCTTTCAGATAGGTTCCATTTGCACTCCTAGTGACTGCAAAATTAAGTGAATTGGCAGCAGCTCGAGTGGTACTCAGAGAAGCACACAGTCCCCCATACAACTAATTATGTCTGCAAGCAGACAGCTCTTAAAGAGACAGTACCAGAGGCTCTAAAACACTCACTGATAAATGGCTTAAATGCCAAACACCATTCAGGCTTGGAGCATTCAAGCAAGCTCCTGGAAGTCTTTTGGGAACCCCCATTTGCAGGGGGGTTACACCAGGATCTGCGGCCTACCCTGTAGGTAGGGAAATGGACAGACTAGATGGGCCTAGCGGTCCTTATCTGCCGTCAAAGTCTATGTTTCTATGTTATCACCTGTACATCAGGCATTATCCTCTATGTTTTATTGTTTATTTAAGGTGGCTTTATTTTTAGGGCCCAGTTGAAGTTTTTTTACAGTGTTAAGGTAGCAGCCATGTTTGTGGCGGAAGACCAGTTCTGGCAGTAGGGGCTAACTGAAATGCCTGTGTTCCAAATGCCCACTGATTTGTGCTGCAGACCCTTTGCTGCTGAGCAGTCCTTTTTTTAACCATGTGTTAAACATATTTTATACATAAATAAGAACCAATCAGACTACATGATTTTACCCTGCCATTTTATAATTTGCTTTAAATTCTCCCAAATTCTGAAAAGCATTTCTGTATAAACCAAGAAATAATGTCCGCAGATCACAAACTGTAGAACAATGTTCTGTGGACAGCAGAAAATGAATCCGCAGTTTATGTAAGATATATAGAATAATACATGGGTGCGTGTGTGTAACCAGAGTTTTACACCCCCCCCCCGAGGTGTGGGATGCTACATAAATCCCAAGAGCAAAGTGGGCATGGAGGGACAAGCTGCAGTGATTTCACTGCTGCTGCCCGCAGTTTGCTCAGTCGAGCCCCACCATGTCCCAGCCGCTGAAATTCCTCAAAGCCACAGACTGACTACTGAGTGTAGTTTGCTTGAGCTTTCTGCAGTGCAAGCTTGCTTGACAGGCACTGATTACAACCGCCCAGTTGTAATTTATTTATTTAGTTTTTGTTGATTGAGTAAGTGCACTAGACAAATCCTGCCTATTTTCAGGCACGACCCGGGGGAGGGGAATACAAATGAATGTCAACTGACCTTGAACCAGATTAAGCTGTTGGTGGCATTTTTAGTGAATGAGGGAAATTTGGCCAGGACACCGGGGAAATTCCCCTACTCTTTCTTCGATAAGTGCCATGGGATCTTTAACATCCACCTGAACTACCACCAATCCAGGCAGATGGGACCTCGGTTTAACATCTCATCCGAAAGACGGCACCTCAGAAGTGCAGCACCCCTCTCATGCTGCACTACAGTGTCAGTACTGGGATATTAACCCAAGTGCCAGATGTGGGAACTGAACCCACAGCCCTCTGATCTCCCGGCCTTAGAGGCGAGTGTGCTACCTACTGAGCCACTGACGCTGCCAAAATGTCAACCAGGCAGTTGTAAAGTGATTTAAGTCTGGTTATCCAGACATAAAAAATGAGGACCAGTAATTAAAACTACTTACCAAACCGTAAAAACATTCACCTATAAGATTTCAAAACATCGATTACTAATCCGCTCCCCCAAAATTCCGTGTTTGAAATTCCAGAATTCTGCTACCAATGGAATTCCACAGAATTTGGTGGAATTTTTTCAAAATCTTGTATCATTCCATTCTGCATGAATTTGAAATTTTGGCAGTGCACTAATGAGCAGGAGAAGCAGACATGCCACAGGCTATGTGACAGTCCATAACAATATCTCAGAGGGTTGTCCGGAATCTGCTGAGCAGAAATTAGGTTCATGGGATTCCAATCTGATTTTAGGATTTAGGATTTTCGGAACTGAAGTCCAAAAATCCTAAATCCTAAACTTAATCCTAAAACGTATTTTTACATAGGCATTTAGGATTTAGGATTCCAAATTCAAATCCGATTCTGATGTTGAGGTCCTTTTAGGATTTGAATTGGAATCTGATTTCCTAAAATCTTAACACTGAAAATCAGGTTGGAATCCACTGGTTGCAAGCACACCTAATACCTCACTGAGCTGCAGTGAAATACAGAAAGATTGAGAAACAGAATCTGCAAGGGGCAGGGCTTCTTCTGTAGCAGCCCCAGTTCTATGGCACTTCCTTCTGCCTGGCTTCTAAAATTTGCAAAATCTGATCTGCTTCAAGGCAGAGGTGTGGAAGTGGCTCTTTACTCTATCTGCCCTGATTTTACACACAGGTATCCAATGCTAGTTAGTTAATACAGTGTCTTTAAAGAGCCACTGACACCTCGAGAAGAACTTTGAAAAACATAATATTTGGGCAAAAAGCAGCTTATATTTCTTATTAGCTGTGTATTTCTTATCTCCGTTATTTATTACTGAGGTTGTATTCCTTATCCCCATTATGTATTACTGACGTTGTATGCATGAAAACGGGATAGTTGTTCCTTGAGGGCTCATCAACTCCTATCGCTTCTTCCCCACCTGGGCTAGGATTCACTAAAAAATGCAAAGTGCCACACAAACTTTGCATGGCACCTTGTGATTGCCCAGGTTGCAAACCTTGCTATTCACAGATGGATAGCGAATGGAGCTATCCAACTATGAATAGGACTGGATAGAGGCAGCAGTAGCACCAATACCGCTATCTCCCCCACCCCACCGGCTCAGCCCCGACCCCCAGCTGAGTGAATACTGCTACACGCATAGTGCCGGTGCGCTAAGTTGGTATTCACAAAGGCAACCATGCAAATGAGTCTGTGGGGCATGCATGGTGCTAGCTGGCTATTTGCATGCCTATTATGGTTTCATTTGCATGGCCTGTGGCAAATGATGTGTGCCACCCCCAGCCTCAATCGCTAGCTGACACCCGCATCCTTGGCGGTGTAGTGTCCCACCCCCTCCCTGATCGCTCACCCTATTTGTAAAATTATTTTCCATAATATAGTGGTCCCTCCCCATCCCCAATCGCCCACCCAATAATAAAAAAAAGTTTCCATAGTGTAGTGGTCACTCCCTGTCCCCAATCATGCACCCGATTTGTAAAAATACTTTTCCGTAGTGTAGTGGCCCCTCCCCTCCCCGGTCCCTGATCATGACCCTATAAGTAATATAACATTTACAAATAGTTTACAAATACCTGTATATATATTTGTATTTTTACGAATATACGAATTTCCATAGTGTAGTGGTCCCTCCTGCCTTCTCCAGTCACCGATTGCCATCCCCAAATACTGTAAATGCCAGTCTCTGGTAGTCTCGGTCCCTCCTCCACCCCATCTCAAACCATGATCGGTGACTCAGAATAGCCTACTCATACACTGGCTGGAGCCAGCGACTGAGCTCCTCAGGAGCGGTACTGTATACAGTACGATTCATTGATTGTGATTGGTCAGTCACAGTCAATGAGCTGTACTCTATACAGTGCACTCTCCCTGAGGGCTCAGTCGGGGGCCAGCCATGGTGGTATGAGGTGGGCTGTGCAGACCACCAATCACGGGTTGGGATAGCAGGGGTATTGGGGTGGTGGATCACACTGGATGGGGTTGCGCATGGGGGGAGGAACCCTAGACTACCAGGGACTGGCATTTACAGCATTTGGGGACCGGAGAGGGGGGAGGGACCACTACACTATGGAAATATTATATTACATATAGGGTAGGCGATCGGGGATTGGGGGGGGGAGGGACCACTACACTATGGAAAAGTATTTTTACAACTCTAGTGGGTGACTGGGGACTGGGAGGGACTGCTACATTATGGAAAAAATTCTACTCGATGGAAACATTTTTTACATTATTGGGTGGGCAGTCAGGGATGGGGAAGAACCACTACACTATGGAACAGTTTCACAGCATATAGGGACAATGTTCGGAGAACTGGGGGGGGGGCAGTACCTCTGCCAACCACTAGGGTTGCGCAGATTACCACCAGGTTTTTGTCAGCGGTAATTTCTCCATGCAAGGGCCTTCACAATGGAGCAAAAACTTTGTGAATTAGACTGCAGGGATATGCAGGTCCCCTCCCCTTCATTTGCATTGCAGCCCCCTCCCAACTTTGCCCAGGGGCAAACCCAGTTTACAGGGGCAAACTGGGCTTTGTGAATACCAACCCCAGGCAAAACCCAGTTTGCCCTGGGCAAACTGGGTTTGTGCCCCAGGCAAAGTTTTGTGAATCTGTCTTCTGATGTCATAATGTTCTGCTGGTGAGATCACAGTTATTCCCATGGCAACAGACTGTGATGTTGCAACAGAGCATTTTAATTTCAAGTGGGGAATCAGCTATAGAGGCAGATGAACTCTAAGGGCTAAATATCTTGTATTTGTGGGAGATTCATCAGTAACAGATAATGTGGAGGAGGAATCTATATAAAGATATATGAAATACTAGCTGAATTATGTCTAAATATTCTGTTTCCCAAAGTTTTAACAGAGGCATCGGCTGCTCTTTAAAGGGGAAGTAAACATTGCTGGGGATCACTTCTATTCTTGTAAGCCCTTCAAATTATCTTTCAAACACGGTATCGGGCTTACCTGTTGAGGTCAGGAATTCTTCTGCTATAGAGTCATAGATTCATAGAAGTGTGATAGCAGACAAGGACCGACAAGGCCCATCGAGTCTGCCCATTTGTCCAGCTATTGGCTTGAAGCTGCACCCCCCCACCCTTAACATTACCCTGTGGTTGCCTCATGCCCTTTTGAATCCCTCTACTGTTTCTTCTCCAATGACCTCCTCTGGGAGTCTGTTCCACTTTTCCACCAGTTTCTCTGTGAAATAGTACCTCCTAATGTTACCCCTGAACTGCCCCCCTTCACCTGCAGGCCAAGCCCCCTGGTCCTCTGATTATCCTTCATCTGGAAGATGCTTTCCACTGGCACCCTGTTTATACCCTTAAGGTACTTGAAGGTCTCGATCATGTCCCCCCTCTCCCTCCTCTGTTCCAGGGAGTACATGTTCAGATCTTTCAACCTTTCTTCATAGGATAGGTGGCTCAACACTTTTACCATCTTTGTCACTCTCCTCTGAACTCACTCCAGCCTCCCCACATCCTTTTTGAGGTATGTCCTCCAGAACTGGACTCTGTATTCCAAAGGCGGTCTAACCAGATGCGTGTACAAGGGTACTATGACCTCCCTATTTCTACTGGTGATCCCCCTTCTGATGCATCCCAGCATTCCATTACCCCAGCCACTGCTCTCCCACACTGCGTTTTCACCTTCAGGTCCACCGATATAGTGATGCCCAGGTCCCTTTCTTGTTCCGCTACCTCCAGATCTCAGCCCCCCATACAGTACCCTGTCCTCCGGTTCCTGTAGCCAAGATGCATGATTTTACACTTTTCTGTGTTGAATGAAAGCTGCCACCTCTTTGACCATGCCTCAAGCCTCCCCAAATGTCTCTGCATTCTTTCTACCCCTTCCTGAGTGTCTACCCTACTGCAGATTTTAATATCATCCGCAAACAGA
The DNA here is from genome assembly GCA_016271365.2 of Neoceratodus forsteri. Lineage (NCBI taxonomy): Eukaryota > Metazoa > Chordata > Ceratodontiformes > Ceratodontidae > Neoceratodus > Neoceratodus forsteri. The sequence continues at coordinate 142,224,150 of JADMNL010000031.1, read as the reverse complement.
CTCATACCCCCTTCAAGGCCCACCACAATGTCCTTTACAAACATATTGAATAGTAGGGGCCCCAACACTGATCTCTGAGGGACCCTGCTTGTGACCTTGCCCTCTCCAGATGCCACCCCATTTATTATGACCCTCTGTCTCCTGTTTCCCAGCCAGTTTCCCACCCATTTAACCACCCTCTGCCCCTGCCCCAGGCCAGACATTTTATACAGCAGTCTCCTGTGGGGCACGGAGTCAAATGCCTTCTTGAAATCCAGATAAACCACATCTACTGCCCACCCCGATCCAGTTCCTTGTTGACCACATCAAAAAATTGTATCAAATTTGTTTGACAGGATCTGCCCCCAGTAAAACCATGTTGCCTTGGATCCATCAGGCCACTTTCCTCCAGGTAGCTGGTGATATTGCCTTTTATTAGTTTCTCCATGAGCTTGCCTACCACCCATGTCAAGCTCACGGGCCTGTAATTTCCCACTTCTTCCCTCCCACTCCCTTATGCAGTGGGACCACATTTGCCTTCCTCCAGACTTCCGGCACCACCCCAGTCTCCAGGGACTGATTGAAGAGTGCAGTCAATGGCACTGCCAATATCTCCTTTAGTTCCCTTAACACCCTTGGGTGCACCCCATCCGGCCCCATTGCCTAGTCCACCTTCATGCAGCCTAGTTCTCCCAACATTTCCTCCATGAGAAATGGCCTCATATCCACTTCCCCTTCCCCTGCCATTGCTTTTCCTGCTCTGCTGCCTTCATCTTCTTTCTCCCTAGTGAACACTGAGCAAAAATAGTTATTTAGCAGGTCCGCTTTCTCTCTCTGTTTCCTTGTAGCAACTCCCACTCATTTGTTTTTAACTGGAGTATTCCCTGCCTAGTCTTCCTCTTTTCACTTATGTACCGAAAGAAAGCCTTATCCCCCTTTTTGACCTCTCTAGCTATGAGCTCCTCTGTCTGTGCCTTTGTTCTCCTTACCTCTACCCCAGCTTCTCTCTGGCTCACCTGGTATTTTCCCCAGTCCACTTCCGCTTGCGTTTCCTTGAACTTTCTAAAGGCCCTCCTTTTTGCCTTTACCTTTTTTGCTACTTCCCTAGTGTACCACAGAGGTTTCCTCCTCCTCTTCCTCTTATTTTTACTTGCTCTCATGGCACAGATGTCAGTGGCCTCCACAATAGCTTCTTTTATCCTCCTCCACCCCTTCCAAAGCCCTCTCCACTGTTTCCCCCATTTTCCCCGAAGTTTGCCATCTTGAAATCCAGCACCTTCAACCTAGACAGGTGAACCTCTGCAGTGTTCCTTATTCTAAACCTGACCGTGTTGTGGTCACTCGTACCAAGATGTTCCCCCACTTATACATCTCCTACCCTATCCCCGTTTGTCAGGACTAGATCAAGAGTAGCTCCTGCCCTGGTTGGCTCCCTGAATTAGTTGATTCAGAAGGACCAATTGCAGGGAGTCCAATATTTCCCTACTGCTGGTTGAAGCAACTGAAAGGGTGCCCCAGTCTACATCTGGTAGGTTCAGGTCCCCCATCAGCACTGCTTCCCCCCTTGCCGCTATTCTCACAAACTCATCAGCCATGCTTCTATCCACCAATTCCTGCTGTGCTGGGGGCCTGTAAACCACCCCCATACGCACTGCCTCCCCCTTTCCCACCACCAACGAGACCCAGAGTCCTTTGGCCTCTCCCCACTTACCCTGCAATTCTGATGCCCGATACTCTCCTTTACGTAGAGTGCAACTCCCCTCCTCTCTTTTCCACCCTGTCCCTCCTGAACAATTTGTACCCTGGTATCTTCATTTCCCATCCCTGGTCCTGCTGGCACCATGTTTCTGTTACCCCCACAATGTCCAGGCCCTCCTCAACCATTTTTGCTGTTAGATCTGGGATCTTCCTACCCAGACTTCTGGCATTTGCACACATGACCCTCCACCCCCCCTCTTTCCTCCTGCCCTATATATTTTGCCCCCTTACCCTTTTGCTGTGTGGGTAGGGCTTTTGTCCCCCACCTCTTGCCTCATCAACAGGGCTTCCCCTGCCCCCGGGTTAGTTTAAATGGCAGTGTCTGTCAACATGAGCATCCAGTTTGCATCTGAGCACTGCTTTCCCCTCCCCATTTAGGTGCAGCCTATCCAGGGCATAGAGGCTATTGTCGCTCCATGTTGAATCACACCATACCCTCTCTGAGCACACCAACCTGTAAGCCAACTATTGAACTCCACTATACTTTGCCTTGCCTCTGTGCTTTCCCTTGGTACTGGCAACATCTCAGAGAAAGACAGGGATTTAAAGTCCAAGCTGTTGCAGAACCTAGCCAGTGCCATAAACCTTGCCTGCACCTCCATCACACTACTTCTTGCAAGGTCATTTGTGCCTAGGTGGAAGATCAGATGACTTTTTTCATCTATTTCCGTCCCCCTCAAGGGGATCCAATGCATGACTTTGGCTGCCATCATGCCTGGCAGGTACTCCACCCATATTTTATCCCCCCTCTTTCTCCCCTTCTCCCCCATGTAACTCCTTTTATATCTAAATGAAGGTAGCAGCCATTTTGTAGAATCTTGAATAAGAAAGTGACGTCACTGTTGGACAAGCTGTACTTAACTACATATAGCTTGCCCTACAGTGACATCACTTTTTCTATCAAAATTCTATGACATGGCTTCTATTTAATATATTTAATATAAGGCAGATTTCGATATGGATTTCTTCCGACTGCTGACACCTAGGGAAGCTCAATACCTAGTTTTAAAGAGCTTTTCATAGGCTTTCAGATGCTGAAGGACGCTACACACCTACCCTTCCCTTTAAGAGGCCATTGACCACACTGCTATGTATTACACTGTAGATACACAGTAACTAAGTGATGCCAAAGAAACGTGCATGATTCCATAGTTACTACATTGTAGAAATGAAAATCATTTTGTAATAAGGAAATAATTAATTGCATATGTCACTGCATGCTGATGATGACAGTAATACATACACATGCACAGTAACTTTTAATGCAATTGCATAAACTTTGCTTAGTTACTGTATTGCTACAGAGTAGTTACAAGTTTGGAGATACTGGGAGTCCCTGTGCAAAGCATCATGGGTGTCAGTATGTAAATTCTTGTGGTGGTGCTGGAGCACACAATCACTCTCTAACACTGAGATAGCGGTCACCTGAGGTGATGAGTGGAGGGCTGTGCCGACTGTGGTATCCAATCTGTATCAGCATCAGTAATCAGAGCAAGGGAGATGTGGGAGGAGGAGAGTTCTGAGCGGGGACATCAGGAAGGGGAGGTGGTTGCACTTTCGAGGGGGGGTCTACTGTACACCAATGGGGATTACACTATGCTCCTGGTCACGATGCACAACAATGGTGGTGGTGGGGGATCCACTATACACCACCAGGGATTTAACCATTCAACAGCCCACCTGGGTAGGGATCAGTGGGTGGGGGGACATCTAACCACTTACAAGAGGGTTGCAGCCAGCTACAGAGGGCATTGGTGGTGATGGGGGGGTGGGAAACACTGCTTAGAGCTGACAGCCACTGCTTTCAGTCCACTATCGGCACCTAGCTGGCAGGGGATGAGTTGCAAACCACTGTTCACATGGATAAGGACTGGGTTTTGGCAGTACTAAATAGTACTGTGACAGAAGCCGTTTAGTACTGCCGAACCTCAGAATATACCACAGCACCCCATATGCATGTGGGATCCCCTTGTTTGCAGGGTCACAGCACTATACTCTGTGTGATCAGGTCAGTGCAGGCCCCCACCCTGGTGGTTTAGGGTATTCTCGGTTAGCACGGCACTAATGGTATTAGTGCCACACTAACTATTTGAATATGGGGGCCTTAGATTGTTGTCACAATGCATTCGTATTCTTCCAGTGAACACTGTGGTTGTAAAGGACATAAACTACACCATGCCGTCCTGAAATGGTACTTATCACCAAGAGTACCTGTGGAACACCATTGAAGTTTACTAAAAGTCTAGTAAAGATGGAACAAAACCAGAAATGGAACAAGTGTTTAGAAAGCATCTTCTACAGGAAATCTTGATGTACAGGATCAGCGCATTTCTCCCTTAAGAGTTCACAAAAAGAAAATTCAGTATTCTCTTTATCATTCAGCAGTATTGTTGTCAGCAGGTGCAGTATGTAGTTACCATCCTCACTGCTCACAGGAGAGAGGAGGCAGTGACAGCATCACTGTCCCCTTCTTGCCGACAATGAAACCAAATGATGCTTGGCGGCATTTTAAGGAAATCCCACCACGGGTGTAGGAAGACATTCTCCATGTATTCCATGATGTCAATTTTAAGGGAGCAACAACAAGGTGCTGCACTATTGCCATTGTTTCATACAACACAACATAAGGTGAGCTGAGCCCTTCTGTATGTTCATTCTTGTGAGTCAAAGTGAGAAAGGTTGGCCACTGTGATTGCCTTTGCATCTCAAGGATGATGCAACACGAAAGGATCTGGGGGTGGGATGTGTGTATCTTAGGGGGCAATGTATGGCGACTATTTTCCAGTGCATGGGTGATGGCTTGGGAGCAACAGTGTCAAGGTATGCAAATATTGGGCCCTGTGTATTATACCTTTATGGCACAGATATGCAGTCATCCCTAAACTATAAAGCTGCGCAGCGGGTGTCCCACCAGACCCCAGCAGCATACATGAAAGAAGAGTGTGCTCCTTACATGCACTAGCTCCCAGACACAAGTAATGTCACATGCCTGTCTGCAGAGGGATTCCATGCCATGCACAAAGGTGTGGCGTGCCAGTGAAAGGGAGTGCAGGCTATGCCTGCAGGTACCCTGCTATAGCCACTACACACCCTCTCCATCCAACGACTGGCAAGACAGTGGGGTGAGCGGCTGCCCCACACTGCAGCTCAACACCCTCAGAGTGCACTGAGACCACAGGGGTCTGCTGGTGGTGCATTACTAATAGCCTGGAGGGGTACTGTATGCCAGCCCCCCACAATGCCGTGACCTGAATGGAGTGGGGATCTAGCCTGCCTACGGGACAAGCACCCAATTGGATGTTCACCTGTGCCCGCTGCCCCTTCCACATCTCACCCCCATCCCCGCTGTGCTCCAATGTGCCTGTAGGGTAAGACCACAGACAAGCGCACTGGCAGCATGTATGCAGGACACCACTGCCAGGTTATGCACCTGCAGCATGTACCCTGCACTGCTAAATGCATAGGCGCCATTGAGTTTATAGTGGCAGGTAGGGTAACAAATATAGTCAAGCTGTACAGACTTTAATTGTCTGGTTATGTCCCTAAATCCCATTCATATGTTTACAGGAGCAAGGTCCCTTGTGTGTTTAATATAGTTAGACAAACTAGCTTAAGAAAGGAACTCTATGCACGTAGATTATTAAACTTTTCTAATTCTCTTTAAAATTAACCACTTTATATTTTGGTAATCTAATGAGCATTAATAGTATTAATTAAAATTGGTCTGGCAAATCCTGCATCCAGAGGTGTAAAAAGGACTAACCCAGGTCACACTGTGTGTGTTTGGGGTCAATGGCATGCATTATAAAGTGGATTAAGAAAATCATGAACGTTGATGGGTCTAGAGGCAGTTCTAGCCATGATACTATCTCAGTACATCATGATGTCAAACTACTCTATATAAAAACCTACCTATCAAGTACTTTTTTTATTCTACAGGATCCATTTTAAGTAATGGATAATGCACAAAACATTGACAGTTTGGTAAACAATAAGGCACTCCAGGGTGTGTGCTATCCTGGGATAACAATACATTTATTTGTTTGCTTTTGGTAACCCGGTAAGTGCACTAGGCATAGCAATGCCTATTTTCAGGCACGAATCGGGAGGGTACAAATAAACAGTTTGACGCAGTACAACAATTAGTAACGCAGAGGGTACAGGTGCAAATACAATTACCTGTGAGATAGAAATACACTTGGGACAAAAGCAAGAGAGATGCAAGTGCGAGTTCAACAATATTCAGGATACAAAATATGAGAGATATCATTACAAAAATGTTACCAAATACAGTAAAAGTGCATTTAAACATTGCCTTGGGTAGGAACACAACAGAGTCAAATTGTGAGCAACCAGGAAAAGGTCCTAAGAAGTACAAGAGTGCTAGATCATGACTTGTGTGTGTCAGTCACTCTAGAAGTGATGTAAAACAGCATAGCAAATGCCCTGGAGTTTCTTATTGTGATTTTATGATATGCCATGGTAACATTTATTAATTATCCACCATATATTGTATTTTAGAAGCATGCCGCATACTGGGTATACCATCAAAACAGTGTTCGAATAACTGCAGTGAAATGTGTGCCGTGGATATAACACAGGTGAAAATAGCTGCATGGACATACTGTAAAAGCATGGGGATATTACAACGATTTGTTCCCCCCTCCCCGAACTTCACCCTCCTGGGCTGGGAATCCTAAATCGGCCCTCCAGAGTTGCCTCCCCCCGGAGTTGGAATAGTAAAGTGCATGTCTTGAGTCTCTAAAAAGAATTAAATATTAAACCTATCTCACTGTACATAGCAGCTTAAAAGGCATTCCGTCAGTGACTGAAGGCATTTGTTTAATGTTATACAGCAGCTTATAGAATTAATATAGTAACACTGAAAATATCCATATAGGGAACTGGAAACATTCCCTTTAAATAATTTACTCCTTGTAATTTATGGCAAACAACAACTGGCATGTTCCTAGTTCCCGGCTTGTCTCCAGCGTGTGTGTGTGTGTCTCTCTCTCTCTCTCTCTCTCTCTCTCTCCTCCTCCCATTCACATGCCCTCAGATCAAGTACCATGAGCATGAAAAGAACACACTACTTCTTGGTACCTTAGAATACAGTTTTTAAAGTAAAGTGGAGCAAACCTCACAGTGTCTGACCCCATAAGCTTTTCACAGTGAACCTGGCAATGAATGAATGAATAGTGTGGTTCTTTATGTGCCCAGTCCGTGAAAAAGGTGATCCTCCTGACTCCCTAAATCCTGTTGCCCCAATGTCGCCACCTGTCCTGACCAATGGAATCTAAGTCCAGGAGGGTTCCTTGAGTCAATACTGCTGCCTGCCCTGGAAGAGATTTCTTATGCAGCTTTGAGCGGGGGCTCATTTACCACAGACGTATATTGACCTGCGAGTTCCTGACCTGTCAGGCTGTGTTTATGCTGCTGCTGCTGTAGTTGCTGTTGCTGTCACCATCATCTCCCGGCCAAGTGTTTTTGAGAACCAACCACTGCCCTGGCTTGAGTTTGGACAACATAGCAATAAAATGGGACATTTATTATTTATGCAGCTAAAACATCACTTAGAGTGCACTTAAAGGCAATAGAAAAGAAGGCTATGGAAAATGCATTGGAATCTCGTAGTCAGGAAGCAGGGAATGGTCATTCCTTCAAATTTATGGGTATTGAAAAAGTAAAAAATGGACCAAGGGGAGATAATTGGGAGGACCAATTACTGAGAAAAAATGCATTCTGGATATTTAAGTTAGATGCAGTGGAAAAAAGGCTTAAAGGGGAACAATTATTAGCAGTACCCATGGAAAATCCATGAAAAGCTCTTTTGAATGAGGTTTTGAGCTCCTCTGTAGCTGGCAGCAGTCCCGAGATATCCATGATTACATCTGCCTTATACTGATACTACATTGTCACCATTTTTAGAACCTTGTGATGTCACTGACGATCAAGCAGTGGCTAACACTACACTATAGTCAAGCACAGCTTGATCATCAGTGACATTGCAAGCTTCTACACATGGTGGCAATGTAGTATCAGTATGGAACAAACTTAATCATCAATATATCTCTCAAATAGCTGCAGGTAAACCCAATACCTCATTTTAAAAGAGATTTTCATGGGCTTTCAAATTGTGATGGGCACAGTTTGTGAATGTTGTCCTTTAAATGACACATTTAATTTGGAGCCTTTTTCAGTGTACAGGTATATGACCCTCTGCTGTTGTGTAGTATGAGGCAGTGGCATTTATCTCTGTCTGATTCCCATCTTTCATAAAATTATTTTTTGTTACTAATGGGCTTTAACATAGAAACATAGAAATTGTCAACCAATAAGGACCACTAGGCCCATCCAGTCTGCCTGTAAGCCCTACACTTGTTCGTAGCCTCTGACCCTATCTGGTCAACGGCTTATCACCACTTCTTCCCACCTCTAAGGTTCCCTTATGCCTGTCCCAGGCATGTTTAAATCCTTTCACTGTGCTCGCTCCCACCACCCCCTGTAGCAGACTATTCCATATGTCTACCACTCTCTCCGTGAAGAAACATTGCGATAAAGTAAAAGCTGTTCTGCACATGAAGAGAAAAGGGAAGAAAAATAAGCTACCTTTTAAGAAGTCCTAACACAGGTGCCAGAACCTATGGGTGAGGGGTGGCAGCAGCCCCCCCACCCCACACACCCACACTTTTGCCCAAGAGCATTCAAAGTGCCCCTTTAATGCATGCAAGATCAGGAAGGAAGCAATCATGGTCTCTTTTGTAATTACTACAGCCCCCCACATTTCCCCATGTTCCAGCACCCAAGAGTCCTAAGGTCTCATAAAACTGAGGAGAAAAAAGGAAATTGCATTTAAAGCATCTTTTTATAGCACATATTTCAATAAATTACTATAATAAAGCCAGCCTGGTGGCGCTGAAGGCTGAGACACTTGATGCCATTACCATGCGTTATGCCAGCGACCCGGGTTCAGGAACGACCATAAGTCATCGGGGAGCTGGCATGGGAGAGGGAGGGTGCAGGATTGAGCAGCCGAAAGGCAGCTCTCCTCTTCCAGGGGAGGCTGATTACCCCCCCCCCATAGTTCCGCTCCCATCGAGTGGAGGTCCAATGGGAGGCATAGGTGGAGGGGACAGCAGGGGATTGCTAGGAGTGGGGCAGAATGGGCAGTGCCAGTACCCAGTGTGTGTGTGCGCCTCCACATGCATGCACACACATGTCTGCCAGGGTCCCTGGCAGAGGAGAAAACCGGGGAGAAAAGCACAAAAATTGTAAATAAAAATTGCTATAATAATAGGAGTATGAGCATGCAATTTATACTTAAAATTGAATTAAGCTGAACTCATTCAATAGGGTTTTGCAAATACTGTACATAGTTATGTTGTCATATGTGGGTATTTACACTTTTAGTAATTTAGACTTACTGGCACTTTAACCAACTAGTATTTCTTCATTCAGCTTTTTCTCTTGCGAGTGGCTACCAGCACGCTGGTTCAGCCCTGTGCTCGCCTCCCCCATCCAGCACCCACCACCCTGACTCACCTCACCCAAATATTCCCCCCCTGTGGAGGGGCCAGGAAGGGGAGGGCTATCCTTCCCCCACCCGGTGACTCTCATTCAGAACCGAGGTGGCAGTCAGACAGTGATGTGGGAATGGAGGGAGGGACAGAGGCAGGGCTTCATTAAGCCGTCGCCCACCCTTTTTCCATTTTTTCCCTCTCTCCTTCCCCTTGCCACAGCGGCATGTAAGCATGTGTGCGTGGAGATGTACACTTGCTATGGAACTTCGGCCCCTTCCTACTTGTCTTGTACTCTGACGCTGCCAGTCGGCCTCCACCAGGTGGCAGCCAAGGAGTGAGGCAGCATCCCTCCCCACCCAGGGAGAAGAGAGCAGTCCCTCGGATGATTAACCCCCCCCCCGGCCAAACTCTGGCACCCCCAGCTCATTCCTGAACCTGTGTCTCTGGCATGGGAACAGGTAAGGCACATTGGTTACTTCAGCCCTCTTCACCTCTGGGCTGGCTAACCAACTAGAGTTTAAGGCACTACCCATGTGGGACTTTTGACAAAGCACATGCATGATCTTTGATGAGGGATAAGGACACTACTGGACACAGCTAATGCTCAGACAATCTCTCACCTGATGTGTAAGCTTATTTGAACTCATATAACATGGAAACAGCTAACACCCTGAACAAGCACTTCACCACCCTCAACCTTCCTCTGCACACAGCGCCCTTAACAAACACCCCCGGTTCTCCTAACTCGCATAGCAATGCTCTCCACCAAAATACTTTGTCAACTGTCCTCTACAAAGAAATATTGCAATTAGAGGTGCTGAAACTCCAAAATGGACACGATGCCTCCAAGAGTGCTGGGGCTGATAGGACAGAACCTTGTTTATAAGTTTATAGGGGTGTTAGCAGGGCCACTTATGGATAAAAGTGTTGCCTCATGCGTTCTTAGGTAAGCAGTTCTGGTGCCCTAAGGATATAAGAGACAATACTCTGATATTCATAAGAGACCCTCCTAGTAGTAGTAGCAAAATATATATTCACAATCATTGTCACATGACATGAACGTGGTCAGACCCCAATTGAGCTGAACCTCATTTTCAATGGATACCATATGCAGACCTCTAGGCTACCGAGGACATTACAATACAATATCAGGGTTACAGTGATGTCAGTGGGATCCACATATGCAGTTTCCAGCACATTACCAAACACTACGTGACAATACAATACAAAAGCATCTGCGGTACAGTAGTTTCCATTTTACATTGTCAAACAGTATATGGCACTACAGTACAAATGCATCTGCGACATAACAGGATTAGCATCAACAGTTACAGATTAGTACTCATGTTTCAGCAGTTACAGATTAGGACATATACAGTATAGTGTCATGTTAGGGGTGGACAACTTAGGGTAGGCTCTAGGGGCCCCATATTCAGAACCATCCAGATGCGCTCACAGACAGATGCGCGGCATGAAATAAATGCGACGGCTGACTCTGGAGCCATATTCAAACAGATTGTGCATCTGTTTGAATTTTGGACCCTGTATGGACGGCGCACAGCAAGCAGCCACCAGGTATGGCGCAGCTTATCCAGGGTGCGGTGCTGACAACCACCCATAGGGACATTTGTGGTGCATATCTGTATGCGCCGCAGCCCCCATGATCGATTTTCAGCCCAAACACTCAAATGAGCCCATTGGGCATGCAGGGTGCAAAGAGGCCATTTGCATGCCCATTATGGGCTCATTTACATGGCTGCACCTGGCGGAATGCGTCGGGCAAGCCTCTAACAGTGAAAAATATGGAAGAACTCCCCGATCCATGTTTCCATAGTGTAGGGAACCCCCTTCCCTCCCCAGCCCTGAGCACAGTATGAAATTAATAAAACTCCCATCCATGTGTCTGTAGAGTAGGGAACCCCCCCCCACTCAGCCCCGATCATAGTAGAAATAAACCCAGTCTCCCAGGCTTCATAATAATAAAAATATATCCCAATTCCCGGTGAGTTAGGTAGCCTCCCATCCCTCCCACTCCGTTAGGAAGTGACCCACCACCTCGCCTCCTCACGGCAGCCCAACAGAAGCCAGCAAGTGACACAGCCCTTCCTCACCACCACAGTTAGTCACCGATTGAATAGTCATGAACATGTACAGTATGTAGTACTCACCCATTGGTTGACCAATCAACCAATGGGCACGTACTATGTACTGTACATGCTCACTGACAGTTCAGTTGGTGACTGGCTGTGGTGGTGTGAGGAGGGCTGTGCCAGTCACTGGCTCCGGTTGGGTTGGGGGGAGTGGGGTGGTGGGTCACTTCCCAATGGGGTGGGGGTCCACTTGACTACCGAAGATATATTTTTTATTATGAAGATCAGGGCCAGGGAGGGGGGAACCACTAGAGTACCAGAGATAACGGAGAGTTCTTTTTTTATTATTTTTATTTTTATTTTATTTAAACAGCAGTTTGGTAAACCTTTGAGCCATAGGCTCATTTACAAAGGTACCTTGTCACAGTAAGACAAACCAAAATACACAGTATAGCAGTACAACACATAAGTATAACAGTAAAATTAAGACATAGATACAAACAAGCTGGTACAGGTAGGATGGATGCAAACAATACCAGAGTTATTAAGTCCTTAGCAGCTTAGTAATAAGCTTTGTCATAAGTATTGAGAATGCCTTGACTAGTGGCAGTTACAGCATCGGGTGTTAATAAGGTGGTTACGTAAGGAAGTTTTGAAGCACGATATAGTTGGAGTTTCGGAGATGGAGGGGGGCAGTGTGTTGAACCAGGAGGGGGCCCTAAAGCTGAAGGCTCTTTGGCCATGAGAGGTCCTAGCTCTAGGGATAACAAGAGAGGTTTTCCCAGAGGTCCGAGTATGAACTAGTGGGACAGAGCGGCGTATGGTGGTGGTCAATCCTGGTGGGGAAAGCCCAAGGAGGGTCTTTTTTGTAAGGGTACAGGTAAGATATTTGAGGCGCTCGTCGAGATCAAGTACCAGCGCTTTAGCATACAGTAGACAGGTGTGTGTCATCCTAGGTGCTCCAGTAATTAACCTGCAGGCCTTATTCAGAGTAGTGCGAATTTTGGGGAGTGCGGTCTGATCAGCAGCACCATACACCGGCAGTCCATAGTCCACTAGGGACAGGATAGAGGAGGTGACTGTGAGTCAAGAGGCCCTCGGGAGGCAGTGTTTATACCGGCGTAAGATGCCCAATCGGATATTAGTGGCAGTGGCTAGGGCAGCGATGTGTCCATGGAAGGAGAGGAGGGTCAAAATGGATCCCTAGGTATTTATAGGAGCAAACTTGTTCAAGTGGGAATGAGGACCCAGAGTGAATGAGGAGTTTGAAGTTGCAGGACTTGTTTTGGGGATGAGTGAAGAACATGGTTTTGTTTTTTAAGATTTATCACCAATCTATGTCTCTTGAACCAGCCCTCGGCTTCAGTGAAGGACTTCTGCAGCGAGTCCTGAGGGCAGTAGGGTTACGATTTGAGGCAAAGATGACTGCATCATCAGTGTACAATAGAATGTTTCCCGAGCAAGAGCGTGGAAGGTGTTAAGGTAAAGGGAGAATAATAAGGCCCAGAATGGAGCCCTGGGGAACCTCAGAAAGATGGGACAGATGTCTGAGTAGGTCCCATTAATTTTACATGCTGTGAGCGGTCAGACAGATAACTGGTGCACCAGGAGATAGGCCCAGCAGCAAAACCAGAGAGACTAAGGGCATCAAGAAGGAGGGGTGGAGACAGTGTCAAAGCTTTCGAGAGGTCAATGAAGACAGCACCAGCCAGAGAGCCAGTGTCTAAGGAGGAGGGAGAAAGTTGGAGAACTCTAGGAGGGCTGTGTTGGTACTGTGGCCCGCCTCGGAAGCCATGCTGCTCAGGACAAAGGACATTGTAGGTGGAGAGGTAGTCAGAGATTTGAGAGGCCACCACTTTTTCCAAGGCCTTGGAGAGAGGAGAGAGAATGGAGATCGGTCGATAGTTTCCAGCCACAGTCCTATCACCACCTTTAAAGATAGGGGTGACAGTGGCGACTTTCCAGGCAGTTGGAACCTTCCCCAGGCAAAGAGAGTGGTTGATGAGACATGTGATCGGGGTAAGGACTGTGTCTAAGACCAGCCGTAGGATACACAGATCCAGGGTGTCACTGCCTGTACTATTACTCTTGAGGGCAGTGACAAGGTGCGGCCTAAGTTCTTGGGCAGAAACACGGCGGAGGAGAAAATAAGGGCGAGAAAGATTTACGGCAGGTGCTGGGGGAGGAGGGTCAAAAAAATTTGTAGGGAGGATAGGGCTAAGGTCAGTGAATGAGGTGTTGAGGTGGTTGGCTATGAGGGCTGGGTCTGAGGAGATCACACCATTAATGTTGATCTGGGTGGGTGGGGGGAGTGCACTCCCATTTAACTGTTTAATGTTATCCCAGAAGGTTCTGGGATTCCCCCATGAGGCAGTGAGTGAGGACCGATAGTGCTCAGACTTGGCCTTTCTGATGGCCCGAGTGCACTTGTTTCGGCGGCAGCATATAACCGCCTGTCATTGGGCCGGCCAGTCTCAATGGCACGGTGCCATAGGTTGTCCCTATGTTTGAGCTGGTGGATCAAAGCTGGGTAACCTAGGGGCATTCTTCCTTTAGAACAGGGTCAACACTGGGGCAAAGATATCACAGGCATTATTAAAAGTTTGGGTAAAGAAGGAGAGAGCTGTGTCGATGTCAGGAGTTGCCTGTATAGGAGACCAGTCAATTTGGGACAGAAGTTCCTTAAGTTTTATCAGTCCACCAGGTATTAGACGTCGCTGGCATGTGGACTGTGCTATGGGTTTGGGGACTGAGGTTGACCAGTGGAATAGAATGGGGGAGTGATCGCTGAGAGAGTCTGGGAGGACTTGTACATTGGGGATCCGATTAGGGCGGTTGGTGAGTACCACATCAAGCAGGGTACTGGAGCCTCTCTTGGGGTTAGTCCTGGTAGGGTGGGTAACTAGTTGCTAGGTCTATTGCAGAAAAGGAGTCTCGGTAGAAGAGGAGGAGGGCTGAGCCAGTTGACATTTAAGTCACCCACCAGAATTTGATCAGCGGAAGGAGGTAGAGAGGTAAGGTATTCTGTAAGAGAGGCAATGGCCTGCGTTTGGTCCCTGGGGGGCACGTATGCAGTAGTCAGATAAAGGGGTCCCTTTAAAGGGTCAGGGGTTAGTTTTAGCGCAAGCGCCTGGGCCCTGGAGTCAAGGATGGGAGTGGGCAGGGCTAGTACGGGGAGAGATTCCTTGACATAAATAGCGCAGCCGCCGCCTCGTCTCCCAACACGGTCGGACCGGAAAAGGGTGAAACCAGGAAGGGAGACTAGGGAGTCAGGGGAGGATTTTGACAGCCAAGTCTCAACCAGGGTGAGTGACATCAGGGTTAATTGATGTGACCAGGCATTGTAGTGAGTCAAACTTTTTAGGAGGCTACAGATATTCATGGAGGACCATGCATAGGGCCTGTGGTGCGAGTTGGGAGCTCCTGGGAACCGGGCCAGGGTTTGATGAATGTTCCCGACAGGAGTAGTAGCATGACTAACACCCTGGCTGGGAGATGGTGAGAGGTTTTCCTACGATTGACATGAGAGGGAGGGAGGGAGGCTAAGAGGCAGGGGTGGGCAGGAGGTACAGGAGGGAAAGCAAGAATAAGAAGACACCCAGATTGCCTGAGGTGAAGAGAAAGCTAGGGGAGGGCAGGGGGACGGGACACACAGAGGTCCCAAGGGGCAGGAGAGGAGGTTCAGGAGCAAGGGAGGAGGGTGCCAGGCACAGTGTGGACTAGCAGATGGGTAAGTGGGTAAGTGCACTGCTAGTGGGGATAGGCACAGGCAGAGCGTGAGGCAGGGCCAATACATTGTGGTGAGCAAGATCCCAGGGGAGTAGTGCTGTACAGGTAGGAGTAGGAAGTAGTGAGGGAGCATAGGTCCCTCTAGTGGCCAGCAGGTATAACCTGCAAATGGCAAAGTGGGGAGATATCACCGGATGTGATGTCACGGGGTGGATCCTTAAATTGACAGCCGCCTGGGTGGGAGGGTGGTTGAAGGAGGCAGGCGGCGCAGCGCACCCGCCGGCTAGCACCCTCTGCAGGCATCCAGACGAAGAGAAGAGGCTTCTTTACCTCAAAGTTATCAGGCTGGAGATTTGCTTCCCTCAGCTACTCAGGTGAGCTGCTTGTGCTTCAAGTTGCTTGATTGTCCTGAGTGCCCAACTTGGGGGAGCTGCCATGTTGTGGAGAAAACAAAGCCTCTCATTACTATGCAGCGGGAGAATATGTTGTGACTTACACAAAGGAGCTCCACTCTAAGCAAACAGGGCTATTCCAAAATGAGGTCACTCTAGGGCCCAGCTAACCTAATGCCTTCAGTGACAAGCACAATTAGCTCAATACCACCATATTATTTTGAAGATTGTGGCTGGGAAGGGGATCCACTGAACTACCAGGGTCAACAGGGTTTCATTTTTATTATTCTGAAGGTCGGGGCTGGGTGGGGGGACACTACACTATGTAAAGGGTCTGATGTTATGTTTTATAGTGAACAATTTACCCCTTGCTCAGGGGAGGAGGGGGACTGTGTGCCCAGCCCTAGACTATGGGGCATCAACCTGCCTCAAGCATAGTTAAAGTAGGGCTTCAAAAGCATAACTTGCACTGCCACAGCCAGCCATAGTTACGTTTTTGGGGGGTCTCAATATTGTGATGTGCGGCTTATGCATGGAGGACCCCTCATTTTCATAGGCACATCACAATATTGTCCGCGGTGGTGTAGATGGAGATGCAGGGTGCATCGGTGGCTTTTGAATATGGCCTTGCCCCTGACAGTCTGCGCAAGTCCGGAGATGCACTGCACATCCAGGGATACGCTACACATCTGGTCTGAATATGTGGCCCTAAGTGTATATGTACAAGGCAATATGGGGTGACCAAGCGGGCCATATCTCTGGGTGACATTAACCTTTGTAGTGCTTAGGGTAACAAATTAGAGGTTTCGTTGCTTCATTAGTGGTTCACTTTTTGGTGGGGCCTAGTCTTAGTGGATTGTTCTTCAGCCTGAGGTGCATGGGCAAGGAGTTCCAGGCTAAGAGACCCTTGGTCAGGAAAGATGACCTGCCCATGTTTGTTGATGCCTGCCAGATCTTGTACTCCATACCATCGGCAGATCTCAGAGTGGACCTGTTATTATGTTTGGGTTCCATTTTGCCCATGATGTACCCTGCGAGTACAGTGCCTAGTGCCACTATAAACGTATTATATATCATGCCACAATTTTTTTTTAAATATCTTTTTTGCTGTCCCTTTCTGTGCAGTGCCAGCAGCACTAGCCAGATGCCCATTAGGTGGGAACAGCACGTGAGACACTCTTACAGTAATAAGAGTACCTCACATGCAACTGAAGGAAGCCCTGTGATTGGTAAGAAGTGCTCTGTGATGCTCCTATGATCTATAATACTAAAACTGGAAGCTGAGCATAAACAACCTCTTCCTCCTCTCGGGGCTAATCCTTACAATATGGAAAAAATGAAAAGCCATTGCAGCCACATTTCCTAAATCTGGACTGCTTTATTACCTGTTAATTACTGACCTATCTCAGTCCTGTCTACTTTAAAGGGGAACAGTGAGCATCATGAACCCTGCACTCAGGTGTGTGGCTGGTCCCAATTTGCATTTTGTGTGCAATTGCTGTATAGTACATTGATCAGGCTAATTCCGCTGACTGTTAAGCTGAATTTTGCTGTAAGAAGATATCCCAGAGTCCCCTGCAACTAATGCCAGAGCAGGGCTACAGCAGTGGGAGATTCAATAGCCTGCAGTGCATGTTAGAGTTTTTATACGCTCTGATCTTTTGTTGCTGATCTGGCTGTCCTCCTGGGGCTAAGTATAGTCACAGAGGACTGTATTTGGCCATGGGATGACAGCCGGATTTACACATTAGTTCAGAGAGTAATATACATACAATAGCTTGGCTTCATTTTTTTTCCAATAAAGAACCCCAGTTATAATTTACCATTATAACCAGCTGGTTATAACGGCACACACGCTCTGGGTTTCTCTATGTGCACCCCACAAGCCACAGTTAACCTCACGCACACAATCAGTTTTTAGTGGTAGTGAAACCCCCCTCATGATTGCATTCAGCACTCAGAGAATGATCTCCTCATAAACTGCCTGTTTCTTTCCTTTTCTGGGCACTCAAAGCTGTAAAAAAAGAAAAGTGCGCTGTCACTCTGTTTTCTCTCTCTCTCTCTTTCTGCTCTCTGAAGGCATCGTGATCTTCACGCAAGTCACTAGGTTGCCATGGAAACCTGATTTTCTTTTCTTTAAGCAAAAAAGTTAATACCTGCCTCACAAAATGAAAAACATTACCCTGAAATGAGTTTCAATAGCAAAATGTTGCTAACAGTTCTGGCTTTTTTTTTTTGAGATTTCATAATGTTACCCTGCAGCTCTCTGTTGCAATGCTGCACTCCTGCTAATTTTCTCAGGTAAAAAAACAGAGCACAGCAATTATATAAAACAAGACATGGGTATGTGTCAAAACTTAAATGTTATACACACCCTCAGTGTAGGATGCTTTTATAAACCCCTCAAACTTTGGTTGAGCTTTCGACGGTTATTCCAGCCCATGGGGAGCTCCATTTTAGCATAGGTTGTTACTCTTCTTTTTCCTACAGTGCCTCCTGTCCTATGTGACAGAGATGTATATGGGACCATAGATTCAGCAAGCACTGGTTTAGAGTCAATTTTACAACAGCAGAGCTGTGATATTAAGTAACTTTATCCAGTGAGCACTAGCAGCTACAGTTATAGTTTAGCAAATGCTTGAGGGCTAATTGAATGGGTTATTCTGCAAGAATAAAAACTGAAGTCTTTACTAATTATAGCATTGATGAGCTGGTGTGATTTGTGTGCTTTTTATGGCTGTGTGTAATTTGATAAAATGAAAAGTCTTAAAAGCAAAACATTTACTCCTGCTGGCTAGTCCTGACACACACATAGAAAACAAAAATACTGAATTAGAGCTATTTTGTGGTGGCCAGAACATCAGGCTCGTATCTCTAATACTTGCTGAATAAGTGGCCCAGGACGCATCACTGTCACATGGGACAGGAAGCATTGTAGAAGAAAGAGTAATACATGTTGCTAAAATTGAGATCCCCAGGGGTAATAAAACTACCATGTAACTAGCAGGCTAATTTAGAAAAAAAACTCTTAACAGCAAACAAACGGAAGGACACACCAGGACTACACACACAAATCAAAACACTTTGCACAACATATGGTTTTCGCAAATTTTGACTGTAGTACTCCTTTAAATATGGAGTGTACAGTGTGCGACAGCAGTACTTGCTTTATATGGGACATTATGTTTTCCAGGATGGACAAAGCAGTTCTGAGGGGTAAAATGAGGGATCTCCCTCATTATGTGGGCAGCTAAGAGGTGTGCTTTAAAGTCAGGACTCCCCTCCCCCACCGTAGTTTCTAAACGTAAAGAGATGTGGTACTCCCTGAAATAATATTAACTTTTAAAAGTAGTAAACTGCAACTTATATCAAAATAATTTTCCCCCTTTCGTTTGTTGTTTATTTTTGTTAACTGGGTGTGTCCACTGAGCCACACAGTGTCCATTTTCAGCGACAACTTGGGTGCAGAGTATAATACATAAATTATACAAATGCAGATAAAACACAGCAGGTACAATATACAGTTGTCATACATTTAAGAATTACATTTACAAATTACAAAATCAGGCTTTAAAACAAATGCATTTGCTTGCTACCTGCAGATAATGTTTTAGAGTATTGTTAAAACCATATACAGTTTGGGAGGAAGTTATGTGCACAGGTTGGTTATTCCAGGTCATTACAGCACAATAGAAACATGTACTTTGTCCCAGTTATGTTTTCAAAGGGGTGAGGCAAGATTATGAACTAGGTTAGCCTTAGTATTCCCTGATGATTTTCTACCTGATAGTGTGCTGCATGGAACAGCGCCCTACCTGGAGGTTGACATAGCTAGTTCTGTTCTTCCTCGTACATCATCAGCCCTATGATCTCACTGTGAGATCACAACTGACCCAGAGTCAACCACCTGCTGCAAGATTGGTCACTTGTGATGTCACAATAAGTGAGGTCACTCACAATGCTGCTGAGCTATGAAGAGGAACAGAAGCAGATATGTCTGTCTCTGGGTAAAGTACTGCTCCTTACATCTTGCTTTATACTACCAGGTAGAAAACCTTCTAGTGAGCATATGGGAAAGGAAAAATACTTCAGCAATAAAATGTAGCAACTGCCTGACTACTTTTAAACATTAATAACATCCTTCGCCTGCTATGTTTGGTGCTTCTAGCTCTTTAATAAATTATACTCCTAATGCTGGAGCTCTCATTTCCCCTTACCCTTTTGGCTAGGCTTCGTTTAGTTCTGTGGGCTTCAAGACATGGATCAGGTTTCATTTCAAGGGAAACAGGAAATCGGTGCTAATTTGTATCAATTTCTAATGTTCCTGTTATCATTAATTACATATTCATTCCACTAAATGATCCCCATTTTGCCATACCTGAAGCTTTCTCTGATCTTTCCACTTTTCTTCGTTTTTCTGATTGTGCCTTTAAAACTTTTAATTTTTTCTTTATCTCTCTCTTTTTTTCTCTTAAAAAGGATCATTCATATTAAAAGTCATATAAAACTCTTAAATAGGAGAACTAGCATTTTATGGAAAAACAGGTATTTTTCTTCTGTTTACGATTGTGTTGTAGTTTCTGCATTCTTGTAATATAATTGTATTATTCTGTATTGATGTGATGAATTCATAATGCCGACTTATGAAAGTGAATGTATTTTGAATATGTTTAATAAAATATTATTGAGAAAAAAAAATGATATGAAAAACTGTGTTTTGAATTGTTTGTTTTTTTTCAGAATTCTGAATATATGCAGTTTAGTTCAGGAATAGGGAATACCACAGGCAGAATTCGGCTTCCAAAACACCTTTTTGCAATTTCTTTTTCCATCAATGCTTTCTGTCGTGTTACTTCCCCAGTCCAGTGGCCCCCCTCCCAAGCCCTGCCACTGACCCGGCATTAGGTGGCCTTATGAGTGATCTGTCCTGGAGGGTGGCCTGACACCTGGGGTTGTGTGGGGCCTGTGAGGGTAGTTGAGTGTCCTGGAGCATTTTCCTCCATATTTTCACTCCTGGGATGTCAACATGCAGTGATGCAGTGTGTCTGCCGATGTCCCTCCATGTCAGCCTGCTTCTGCTGGCACTGCCACCCTGCCTCTGCCAAGTGGCAGCCAGGTAGTGGGACACAAGTCTCCCCCCCCTCCGAGGGAGGTGAGCAGTCCTCCAGATGCTCAGTCCTCCTTTGCCCAACTGACCCCCAGCAACCCTAGTCTGTTCCATAACTTGACCCCCAGCAACCCTAGTCTGTTCCTGAACCTGACCCCAGCAACCCTAGTCTGTTCCTGAACCTGGGTCACTGGCCTGGTGTCAGGTGAAGAATCTGGTACCTCAACCCTCCATGCCGCTAGGCTGGCCAGAATTTCTTTTCTAATTCCATGGAATACTGGAAAGCACTTCTGTGTAAACCACGGAATCTTATTCCATGAATGATGTAAGCCATGGAATGTTACGTGTCAGTTTGCAGAAATGAATCTGTGATTTACTTAAGCCACTGACTACTATTCAATGGTTTATGTAAACCACAGATTACTGATCGGCTGTTTGAAAACAAAAATTCCACATTTGGAATTTTGCAGTTCTGCTTCCTATGGAATTCCATGCAATTAGGTGGAATGTCTGAAATTCCCACAGAGTTCCAGGACAAGGGCCAGCCCAGTGGCGTTGAGGTCTGAGGCACTGATTCCTTACCTGCTGCCACACCGATCCGAGTTCGGAAATGGAGCTGGGTTGTTTAGGGGCTGGCTGGAGGAGGGAGGATTGAGCGTTCCATTGGACTGCTCTCTTCCCTCAGGGAAGGGGGGGGATTGTGTGACCCACTGCTTGTCTGCCAGTGGGAGATGTCTGGGTGGTAGCGCAGCTCAAGCACACAAATAGTTAGCCAACACAGGCATTTGAGGACATCTCCACAGAGGCAGAGCTTGTCTGTTGTGCCATTGCATGTGGACAGTTGCTGGGGCAACCAAAACTGGGAAGAAAACCTCTCTGGCCACAGGTTGACGTCCAGACCTCCAGCCCCACACTGATGACCGACAACACCCTGGCATGGAAATGAAAGGGTAAGTTCTGGAATGGGTGGGTCGTGGCACTGGGGAGTCTGGTCGGAAGGGGACTGGCCAGGAGCACAGGAGTGAAAAGTAGTGATAAAAAAAAAAAAGAATTCCAGCAGAAGTGGAATTTGAAAATTAGCATTGCTCTATTGAAGTGAACTTTTTAAAACTCCAGATTTCAGGTTCCACAAAGAGAACTGGGCTGCATGATGCTGATAAAACAATAAAACTGTTCATAGCACAGGTTTCCCATGCAGTTGTTATTCAGGTACAGTTAAATGTGGATCACATGGGAGGTACACATTCTAAAAATAGGAACATTATAAACAAACTGCAGAGTCACACAAATTTCCTATAGGGAAGGGGAGGGCCGACCTGTATCAGAGCAGAACCCCCCCAGCCCCGACTCTGGAAATCAGACTCATTTGTGACTTGACTCTGATTTAACTCCAGTTCAGTCTATTGACCAGGTTTGGAGCTTCAAATGTCCTGGTTCTGACACAGTACTGATAATGTAAGTGATTTTGGAGCTTCGTTCCTGTTAACAATGAGAAAATTGGATGGAAAAAAACATAAATATTTCAAATACGAAGTGACATAAAGGATAGCCTTAGGAAGAGCTTGAAGGGGCAACCTGATTCTGTCATCTGACCCGGTTCAGATCTACCTTTGACCAGGTTCTTGACCAGTCTGGAAAAATGTACCTGTTTTAGAAAACTCCAGAAAATCAGATTTCTTCACAACTTTATGGAAAATGATCAGAGTCAGAAAAAGAACCGGGTCATAAATGACCCTCTAATCCTTAATTTCCTATCCCCTTTTAATGGCGATGGTCTCAGAGCATTTAGTATGCTGGTTCCTCTGGTGAGCAATATGGACCCTTTACGTGGTGACTTAAAATCATATAATGTGAAACTCCTTGCATGGTGGATAAGTGTCTTCAGCCAGTTGGGAGCTGTTCACATCTCATACATCAAGAAGCCTGTCACTTCAGACCTAAATAAAGAAATGAATTGTAAACAACCCAAACTTTAACTCTGCACTCTATCCCTCCCCCACCCGTTCCCCACCAGTGTGCATAGCTAGTGTCAGGGACGAGAGTATCTTTCCTCCTCCCTAAGCAGTGAACTTAGGTAGCTGCACTGTGTCCCATGACATTTGAATTTTACATGAAGTCCTGGGAATAGAATCCAATTACAGCAAAGATGCCCCCATCCCATAAAAAAATCTGTGGTAATGCTACTGTGTCTAATTTCCTCTGTACAACCATGGATGTTCAGTGATGGATGAATAAGAAGGGGTGGGGGGGGGGATTCACATGAATGCAACATTTTTCACCTGGACTGTGGATTCAAGTCTGAGGAAGCTTACACTCTCCTCCCCTGAGCCCAGAGATCTGATACGTGAAGAACGCAGAGTTCTTGGTTTAGATGTTGTATTTGTTCAGGAATGCAGCTGGGGAGGTAGTATCCAGGAGTTGGCCCCTGCTCTGAGTCTAGCACTTACCTCATGGGCTCAGCTACTCTTGGCTTACACAATGACGGCTACTGGCTACCTGTGTTTGCCCTGGGACAGGAAGCAGAACTGATGGAGCCGGTCACATTTCTCACAGCAGCCCAGGCTGGGCAGAAGGGTAATAAATGTGTGTGTGTGTGTGTGTGTGTGTGTGTATTAATAAGTGTGTGTGTGTGTCTGCATACCTCTCAACTGTGCCTGATTTTCAGGGACATCCCTGATTTTGCCTGAAAACTTTACTTTGTCCCTCCTAAAACTTGTATTTCCATGACCAAACAGTAGGAGTTGTAAGCACAAAATAATGTCAACCATTAAAGTTACAGACTTGTTCTTCCTTAGAAAATGCATTCTACACTAAGTCCCTTATTCTGTCAGCTTCCTGAGTGGATACCATCTATTTTGAAGATGTGTCCCTGAATTTGGTAATTTGTCCCTGATTTTTTTAAGCCTTGTACCTGATTTGTGAGACAGGAGGTTGAGAGGTATGTGTGTGTGTGTGTGTGGATAAATATGTGTGTAGCAAGAAAGTGTGTGTATGTGTGTGTGTGTGTGTGTGTGTGTGTGTGTGTGTGTGTGTGGATAAATATGTGTGTCAAGTAAGTGTGTGTGTGTGTGTGTGTGTGTGTGTGTGTGTGTGTGTGTGTAGAAAAAGAATGGCTGGAGCTATGGTGTTGATTATTTATGTTGTGCCTTTCATTTCTGCATTATCCAGACTCATTAAAAAGGTCCCGGAGGTAGCCAGCCTGCTGGGTTCAAATCCCATTCACACCTATAGGTGCTGTGGTCAGACAGGCCTCCTCAATAGCCTGCTGTGATAAACAGGCCCTTCCCTGTTTAATGTAAAGAGAAAATGAAACCATGCAAAAAATAGTCTTTAAAAATAATATTAATCCCCCTCCTCTTCCTCCTCCACATCTTACTCCCACCTCTAATGACTGGTACAGCACAAGTGTAAGACTCAGTGCTTGCTTTGCTTCCTCTTGACAAGTTTCCAATGGGATGAAGTTCGCAGCCCCCCCCCCCCCATTCAGTCTCCTGTTACTGTTTTAGAAATGATCTCTTTTGAAACACAAACCAGTGGGATATACTTTAGGTTTGGGGTGGGGAGAGGGGGTGTCTAGGTCACATAAATAGGATGTTTCCATTCACGACTGCTCCATACCCTGAATAACCAGGTCCGAATAATCTCTTCTGAGTCCAAAGGAGTTGCAGTCAGCAGCAGATCACCAGCACAGCTCAACTCAGACAACTCTGAGTGGCATGTAGCTGAGGGCACCCTGAAACTTCAAAGGGCTTAACTTCACTTTTAATTTTTTGTGCAGTGTGGATAAAGGGTAAAAGGCGAGATGCTGGATTTAAACCATGTCTTCGTTTTAATTACCTTGCTGCAGTTTGCCTGGGCGCAAAGTAGGTGGTTATGTTATTATCATGTCATTATTACTGTTATTATTATTATTGTTGTTATTCTTAGCTGCTTTTGTCTGCCTTTGTGGAGTTAATTCAAGTTCTGAGTCTGCTTTGTCATTTCCGAAAATGAGAGTTGTGTCCAAATGTTCACCGTTCTCTCTTTTTTTTAAATGATATACAAACAGTAGACAGAGGACTTAGACATCCCATTGGGAGTGCTGTGCCTTGCAACTCCAAGCGCAATAGTTAGATCAAAGCAGGTTGTCAGTTCCTTCCATTGTTTATAGGGTTCTGGATGGAATGCATGAGACCGAAATGTGGTTTCAGCTGGGCTGTAGTAAGCTCTTTATGCAAAATACTGCTTCTGTTCAGTACAGCCATCCTAAAATGAGTTCATTTTCCTGTAACTCCATCCAGGGACTTTTTTATTTGCCTGTAAAAGATGTTTAAGTACATTAGCTCATCGGACATACCCTTCTCTATACTACTATAGGAGGGGAGGTTTCAGTAGATCAACTACATGAAATGTTGTGTTCTTCAATTTCCTTCTGGCTGAGAGACCAGCAATAATTTCAACAGGACTTTATTATGATAAACTCTGTCAGTTTTGAACATAGTTGCTTATAAAGAGAGGGATTACAGTACATTATTACCTGTTCTCTGATCACTTTCCTAGTAACAGATTACAGTAGGGGATTATATTTTTAATAACACAGTCTCATCAAGACATCAGATTAATTGTTATGTGTAACAGAAATCTGGACTACTTTTAGTTATGTTTCTTTCTGAACATGGTTCAACAGAACAATATATATTTTCATTTCATTTTGCAATTTTTGGCCAGGAAAAATACGCTTAGCTGAGGCTTATTTCCAGGTACATCCTGGGAGCAGAGGGAAGTTAAGTGACTTGCTCATGGTATCACAGTATTCAAGTACAGGCTGTGGGATTCAAACCCAGTTCTTCAGGTTTGCAGCTCAGTGCACTTAAACACTATGCTGTACTGCCTCCCAATATATGGATCAGCAGTACCCTCTGTTCATCTATATGTAGCTCAATAGTGCCCTTCCAGCCTACATGTGGTGGAAACCATTGGTTTCAAACCAGCTGAGAAATAACCAACATTGAACGATTTACCCCTTTTAGGGGCAAAAGTAGTCTGAAAGTAAAACTCAGTAACCAGTAATAGATTACTTTTTGAGCCAGAGTAAGCAATAATTTTGAATGGTCTGTAACTAATCACATCTTTAAAACAGTGATCCACAATCTGTAATGGACTACTTGTCTGAACCAGTAATCTGTATCTGGTTCCTTGACTGAGCCAGTAATCTGTAATCGATTGCTTATCTGAGCCAAAAACCTGCAGTCTATAACTGATTACTTGTCTGAGCCAGTAATCTGTGATCTGTAACTGACTACTTGTCTAAAACAATAATCTGTAACTGCTTGCTTGCCTGAGCCAGAAATCTGCAATCTGTAACTGATAACTTGTCTGAGCCAGTAATCTGTAATCTGTAACTGACTGCTTGTCTGAGCCAATAATCTGCAGTCTGTAACTGATTACTTGACTGAGCCAATAATCTGTAATCTGTAATTGATTGGGTGACTAAAACAGTAATCTGTAACTGATTACTTGTTTGAGCCTGTAATCTGTAACTGATTACTTGTTTGAGCCTGTAATCTGTAATCTGTAACTGATTACTTGTCTGAGCCAGTGAGCAATCCATAATCTGTAGCTGATTACTTTTCAAAAGTAGTCTTCATAACCCTGGTATAGAAGAGCTACTGACAACCGGAGATAAACTTTGACAGCCACCACCTGACAAGTGTTTGCATAGTACAAGTTTTCTGCAAATACTGGATAGGGCCCTTGGGAGATCCATGTCTGCAACACACATTGACTCAGTGGCTATAGCTGCTAATGGTAGCCGTGCTTACCAAGCCAGTAGCACTGAAAGACAAATCTGTGGGGGGGGGGCAAGAGACAGAGGGGTTAACGTACATTTTCGAGCAAAAGCCCCTGGCCTTAGTGATGAACCAGTTCGGACGGACTAGCTGGAATGAGGCACTTGTAAGTGGATGGGTGATGGGGGTTTGTAATTCCCTCCTCTGACATCCAAACATGAGAAGGCAGCAGTGGTGAAAACAGGTTGGAGGGGGGAGTGCAGGGGGACTAAGTTCAGGGAATTCAAATAAAAGTCTGAATCAGTTCTAGGAGTAAAATGAGAAAGGACTGCGCCTATGCAAGATGTACTCCCCAAATGCAGTTAGAGTATTTATTTATTTATTGAAAAGTTTCACCAGGAAAGGCACACTGAACAATATAAAAATACTTGTCTCATGGAGCGTCCTGGGGGAAGGGGAACAAGGGAGTACAGTAATCAAAAGCACATTTCCATGCAGTATTATAGAAAAGTATATATACAATACTCAACAACACATTTCCAAAGGTGATATGAAACAGAGAAGCAAGAGAGTGAAAAAAAAATACATCAGTAGCATTAGATAAACATTGGGATTTGTTGTGAGAGGAGCAAATTAACAGCACTGCAGACTAATACATACAATGTGGGCAAGGAAGTGCAATAAAATACACTGGTTTCTCCTCACTTTAAGTACTAGGCTGGGAAAGGAGATGGGGAAGCCAGCGGGGAAATTAGGAGTGGCTGCAGGATGGAGAGAGGAAGTTGAGGAGGGAGGTCAAGATGAGTTGAGAGTAAGTCTATTAAACCATTCAAATCATCATTAAATGAGTACATGTTATTGGCCAACTTATAAAAAATAAATAAAGATGAATTGAATATAAAATTGGCCATGAAAATCTTGTAACCTTATTGGTCGAAACATGTCACATGACCGGTGATTATTTTTCTGGTAACCACACACCTCACCTGAACTACATATTTTTTAACACATAAAGGCCTGTTTTATAAGTGGGACATCACACTCCAGGGTGTGTGGTCTTAAGGGGCTAAAACACTTCCCATTTGGCTGAGGTACTCCGCTTCACCTTGTGCCCTACAACCTCCCAAGGCATGTATTATCTATTTATATAATATACCCTGTCATGTGTTATCCCTTACATAAATGAATACAACTGTTGAGCAATGGGGGGTGGTTACTATGTGCTATCCAGGTTTATAATGCCACTGGAATCCCTTGATGGAGTTACAGCACGATGACAGAGACTAATGTTTTATTTTATTTATATACCACACCATTTTTAATGTATTGCTGCTGTTTTACCTTGTTTTAACTGCCTTTCTCTCCAGTGTAAACTCTCTGGGCTCGATTCTCAAAGGGTCCCTAGACTGATGCAAGCTGCGGCGAAGGGTGGCTTGCGTCAATGCTCAGTGTGCCTGGAATCCTGCACCCAATTCTCTATGGGGTGGGTCCTGGTGGCAAAGTCCTGCAGTTTGCAGCAACTGTGGCTGTGCACCAAACAGATGGTGTATCTGGCTGGTTTGCCACAAGCTGCGGGCGCAGTTGGGCAGCACTCCTGTAAGGGCTGCTCTAGGATGCAAGCATAAGTGTCTAGTAATAACTGTCTATGTAGGCTGCTCTGAAGGACCTTAATGCATGCCACATAAGTCCTGTAACAACTCCACACCACTTCCAAATAGGTGGCAGCAATATCACACCCTTGATACAGGTCTGGAAAGCATACATTTGTGTATGTGTAAGCTGTAGATGACAGTAGGACAGACACAGACTCACACACATTATACATTTGCAGGCTGGTAGACCTAATATCTACTGGAGGGCATTGTATAGCATGGGTAACACACTGTAGGTACAGCTACAGTAGCACTGTATTAGCAGGTATCCACATACCATATGTACAGTATCACACCCCTGTGTGTGTATATATATATATATATATATATATATATATATATATATATATATACCTGTGCAATGCACCTGTAGTTGGACTTGCATCCTCACTATCATGTACCCTCCCCCCAGGAAGGGCTCTGTGGGTGGCACACCAACCCTTAGACTAGCCATGGCTGGTCAGAAGGGTGTTTAAAGTTTGTGGTGCCAGCAGAATTAGAGAATCCTAGAATAGGGGATGGTGCAGTATTACCCTGATGCACGGCCCCGTATGCCATGCTGCCCTCCCCCCTTTTGTGCCGTAAAGACAACGCAAGACCATCTTGGCACACACAGCCTGTGATTGCCACAGGATGCATTTGAGAATTGCTCTCGGCACAGTTCCTGGCACAAGATGCTCCCTGCCCCATTCATACTGGTGCAAGCCCCTTCGTCAGTCTGGAAGCTTTGAGAATCAGGCCCAGGTCTGACCCATTGTTCTCTATGTTCTACTTCCATATTCTAAATGGAAATAACATATTTGAAGTGAAATAACAGTGAGTAGAACAACACATTATATGGAGGCAGTAGAGCATAGTGGTTAAGAACACTGAGCTG
Organism: Neoceratodus forsteri; assembly: GCA_016271365.2. Lineage (NCBI taxonomy): Eukaryota > Metazoa > Chordata > Ceratodontiformes > Ceratodontidae > Neoceratodus > Neoceratodus forsteri. The sequence continues at coordinate 142,195,278 of JADMNL010000031.1, read as the reverse complement.
CAAACCTGGAGAACTGGCTTTGAATCCCCCGCCAGCAAACACTTGCATACCATGAGCAAGTCACTTAACTTCCCTGTGCTCCTAGGATACGCCTGGAAACAAGCTTCATCTTAGCTTGTCTTTCCTGGCCAAAAATATTAACACAAAAACAAAACAGACGCGTGTTTTCAATGAAAATAAATATTTATCTGAAAATAACATGATTTATTTACCCAATTCATTTACCATTGGTAAGGGGTGTATATATAGGGAATAATTCATAGGGTGGCTAGGAATAAGCTTTTTATTCATGCTGGAATGTTGACAATAATGCTGCCTAGCAACAAGAGGCACAACTCCGAGTGCTGGGGAGCAGTATTGGCATCATACCAGAGTATATAAAAAGCTTATTCATAGACCATAGAACATGGCGGCAGAGAAAGACCAGAGGTCTGTCCAGTCTGCCCATATTCTTTATAATCCCTGGAACCTTCCAGCTGGAATTCAAGGATATGTCTATTTATACAATGGGACTAATGATTGTCTGATACCCAACCCCCGTGTGGTTTCACCCGTGTTTTTTAAATGTACAGTATGTTCAAGGGTTTACAAAAGGGCTGCTGTGGTCATATTGGCTTTGTCATTCACATAATCAGTCCTTTTTATTGGCTGTGAGCATGTTTGCTAGGTTTGTGTAACTGTCGTAGTTTGAAAGGGTGCAACAGCACAAGTGAAGGCACAGGGGTTCTAAGGGAGAATCAACACGTTCCAAGGGAGATTAGCACGTTATTTCTCTGGAGTGGAATACAGGGCAGAATAACCACAGTTATTCAGCCCTGTTATTCATCCCTCCCATGGGATAAATAAGGTTAAGCTGCATTGTGTCTAAATGTTATAGCAGTTCAAATATTATAAGCCATCCCCAGCTACTTATGCAAACACAATCTCTGGTGTGTGTGTGTGTGTGTGTGTGTGTGTGTGTGTGTGTGTGTGTGTGTGCGCATGCATGCGTGTGTGTGTGTGAGTGTGTGTGTCTGAATGTATATGTGTGTGTAAGTGACTGTGTGTGTGTGTAAGTGTGTATGTATGTGTGTGTGTGTGTCACACACTGTTAGTGTCGTGTTCATGGATAGCAACCTGTGTTTTCAATGTTTTTGCAATATATTAGTGCCCAGTAGCCGGCCCCGTGGTGCTGAGGGTTAAGGTGCTGGATGCCACACCTCGCACCATGCCGGTGACCCGGGTTCAGTGACAGACTTGGGTTGCCGGGGTTCGGCACGGGAGGGAGAGGATGGAGCATCCGGAGGACAGCTCTCCTCTCCCTGGGGAGAGATCCAGGGTTGCTTGGTGTCCTGGTGGCCCCTGATGGAGATTGGGAGCACTGCAGGTGCATCAGCCAGTCTAAGAGGTGGAGTGCGACAGATGCTAGCAGGGCAGCCATGCGCAGGTATCATTGCATGATGCACTCTGAGGAGGAAACATCACAGAAAACCCCTCTGCAGCACCACAGAGATGAAGGGGACTACAGGGGCAGGCCCACATCCCACTGCTGACCCAGCACACCACGGGACTCCATGGCTGACTCAACACCCAGGTAGGCCCCTCTAATTTCAGAAAGGCTGCCACGGGAGGGCGGGCCCACCCCGGGGGGTGATCTGGGGGGCTTGACCTGCCTGGGTGTTTGGGGGAGGAAGCTGGTCATGTGGGGTTCAGGCATGGAGTAGAGGCCTCTGCCGAGTGAGTACCCTGGAGGGATACCCAGGGCCGTAGGATGCAAGAAGAAAGTTAAAAAAAAAAAAGATATCAGTGCCCCTTTACAGTCTGCAAAGAACACTATAAAATATGTTGATGGTTGTCTGACTGACAGAAAATGATCCGAATGTAGGGCTCCTCCTTAGATTTTGGAATGCTGGTATTGATGAAATAGAAAAGATTTGTAACTGACTAATAACACAGATGTAAAACAAGTGGCAAACTAGGAGTGCTGTTGATCTTTCTTTCTGCTAGCATAAGCTTGTTTTCTTGCTTTTAGTGAGTTGTGCAGAACTCTGTCACTAACAATACATGTTGGAATCTTCTCCGGTGTAAATTGTGATGGTTGTGTAGGTTGAATGACTTTCTTACAAAGGGAAGGGCAGCACACAGCATGCACTGATAGTTAACAACTATAAACACGAGCGCAGCTGATAAGAGTTATAAAAAGACATTTAAAGGAAAGGGAAACGTGTAGTAACAGGAGCTGGAAAACATGACAATGGAGGTACCAGACATGTTATCACTAGTACACCCCCCCCACACACGCACACCCACACACACAATGCACTAGAGTACAGAAATCTTGAAACAAATGTTTCTGTTCATGTCACCCCTGTCCAAGGATGTTCTCCCTCCCTCTGCTGCAACCAGTGGACCTCATTCATTCTTCTGCCAGGAGTGTAATAGACCAGCCACCTCAGTGGCCAGCACCACTGGCGTATCTGGTATGACTAGTCCCGTAGACCAAGCATCTAGTGCCCCCTTTTCTGATGTTTGTCAGTAAAACAGCCTAATCTGTAGAAACCCAGTCCATCCATATGGCTTGTGTATTATTATATTCTGTCTCTCAACAGATTTTGCAAGTTTCATCACTGTCCATAGTGGAGTTAGAAACTTAAATTTACACTCTACTGAGTCCATGCCATCAGATTTTGCTACCTGTAGGGGAAACCAGAACTGCAGAATCTCACTTGATCTGTGCAAGTGGTAATATAAATCTCTGGTTAAATTCGGGAGTACCATGTTTTACAAGCTGAACTGCTGTTTTTTTCAGTCACTATGAGCCAGTATCTCTGCATATAAGCACTACAATTCAAATTACTTTTTTAGCAAATACCGCAAATATGTTGATGACATGTAGTTTCATATCCTGGAGATGTATCACTCGATAAATTTTATTTGGTACAGCACTCTTTTTCATGGATTCAATGCACTTTACAAGTGAAACAGACACAATTAAAATTAGCATAGCAGCAGTGAAGCAATACAGTAAAACACCCTCCTGGTTGCTTAATATTAGGTCGGCTAACTCTAATCAGGCTGAAATTTATTTGGTATGTCGGTATTAGCTACTACAAACCAAACAGAACTTATTAAGAGAAGACAGTTGAATAATGAACTGTCCAGGCATTTCAGGGAGACACCTTTTTTCAATGAGACTTCACCTGCGTATGTTTGTATATTACCATTTTTTGGTCTCATTGTTGTAGCTGAACCTTGCCTATTATTCTAATTTTATACTGAAATTGCTCACTTATGTATTCTTTAAATGCCCATGTGTGTATTATGTCTTTTAATTCATTTGTTTCTGTAATTTATTGTACGCTATCTCTGAACCTTATGTTCCTGTGTACCTGTGTGCCTGTATACCTGTGTACCTGTGTACCTGTGTACCTGTATACCTGTATACTGTAAATGCTCTTGTGCTTCTCATCTCTCATCATGTGTTGTATGTGCCATCTTGATGGCCCGGGCCGTACCTGAAAACAGTCCTTGCGACCAGTGTACACACCGGCTTTCAAATAAATAAATAAATGCTCAAGATGCATTGCTATTTCATGTTATATTTTTAAAGAAATTAGGTAAGACCAGGGTTAATACTCTGCTAATCACCCTCAAGGAGTGCAATGTGATACAAGGCATATCCGGGTGCTAAATGCCCCAGAAGGTGATTAACCAAACATTAACATAACCCATGGGAATGCCTTATTGCTATTATAAAAATAGATATTTTAGAGGCTGGCCCACTGGTGCAGTGGCAAGATATCTGCTTGCGACACTGACATTCTGGGTTTGGGAATGGACTTGGGAGTAGGTGGGCCGGCTGGGCAGAGAAGGATTGAGTTCCCTAGTGGTGGATCTCCTTCTCTGGGGGGATGAGTGACCGGCACATCAGCAGCCTCCCTGGCAGAGGCTGGGGGATCTGCAGGGACTGGCACTGAACGTTGTGGGAGGTGGGATTGATGTCGAGCATGCCCATTGATGTCGTTACACGTCCTACCTTCAGGGAACAGCATCCACAAAACATCCAGTCCCCGTCAATGATGCCCTGCCTCAGCCGCCACTCTCACTGCCGCCTGTGTCCACTGGGTTTTTGTTTCCCAGGTGCATTACTTTGTACTTCTTTCCATTGAATCTAAGTTGCCATACATTTGACCATTCCTCCAACTTTGCCAAGTCCCTTTGCATCCTTTCCACTCCACCTTCTGTATCGACCCTGTTGCAGATCTTTGTGTCTTCTGCAAAGAGACATACTTTTCCTTCCAGTCCCTATGCAATGTCACTTATAAAGACATTATAGAAGACCGGTCCCAGTACTGAACCCTGTGGTACCCAGCTAGTAATCCCCCTTTCTTCAGAGTGAACTCCGTTTACTATTACCCTCTGCGTCCTGTTGTCCAGCAAATTTTTTACCCAGGCTACCACTTTGGGACCCACTCCAAGGCTAGCTAACTTGTATATTAATCTTTTGTGTGGGACTGTGTCAAATGCCTTGCTAAAGTCTAGGTAGTCCATGTCCTAGCAAGATCTTTTTACATCATGGATAACCTCAGCCTTCTTGAAGGACTCACAAGCTATGTAGGGGCTCTTGGGAACCGCTCTAGCCTGGTTTGAGTCCTATCTCTCACGTTGCTCCTTCTTCAAATCTGCTGGTGGTGCTTCCTCCTTTTCCTAACTCATAGCATTTTGTGCCCCACTGAGCTTGGCTCATGGCCACCTCCCTATCAGCATTCTTCTATTTGGGTACTCAACGTTACAGTTCCAAATTGGTTACCTCTTTTATGCTGATGATAGGGGGTGATCATACTGATGTCTTTGATAATCAAAATCCTGAACTCTGCTTGCTGGGTGGCAAAAATATCACCCTCACTATATGGGTACTAGCAGTTCTTTGTTGCCAGTGAGCTGTCTTGGTGGGTGCCTAACGAAGCGCTGTTTTACATTGCATAATCACCCCTATACTCAGAGAATGCTTCTCAGATGCTGCACTGTCCTCCATCTCCACATCTGGGGACACCATTGCAACTAAGCAGTACTCAGTGGTTTTATAGTCCTATAATAAAACTGAAATTGAAATTGAATATCTCTCACTCATTGATACCTGACTGAGGACTCCACTACTGTTAGGCAAAAATTCTATTCTGCAGCATATTGCCCTCTCCTCTTTTCTGTTTCTCTTTCTAGGTAACAGGAGGCCGCACCTAGAGGGGCTAGAGTCAGTTCAAGTGGGATGGCACATACCCCAATGAGGAGGGCACCAGGGTGTTGGGGCAAAGGTCTGAAGAGCACATCCGGGCACATTTAAACTAAGAAAGGGAAAAGCAATACAGTTTTTTTGGTTTTTTGTTTTTTTGCCAGGAGAGATACACTAAGCTAAAAGCTCATTTACAGGTGCAACCTGGGAGCACAAGAAAGTTAAGTGACTTGCTCAGGGTCACACAGTATGCAAGTGGGGCTGTGGGTTTCAAACCCAGGTCTCCAGGTTTGCAGTTCAGAGCCTTAAACCACTGCGCTATACTGTCTTCAGTTGGGGATAATTACACTTAAACAACCGAGGGAGACTAAACAGGCCTCACCCCAGTGCTAGCACAGATAGAAGGGGTGACAAGGCACAAAATAACTGGGGGGAGCGGGAGCAGAAAACAACACTGCACAGGTGAAGAAAGAAGTACAGAAGGGGAGGAGTGGGCAGTGGCAGGGCCTGGGACAAGGAGGGGGGAAAAGGAAGAAAAATTCTGAGAGAAGCTAGAAGCAGAGGATTGGGTGGGGGGGGGGGGGGGCTATGTGTGCAAATCCCAGGAGCTGGGAGAATAAGACCAATGACCAGAAGATATTGGTGGAAGAAGCCCAGTTGGAGTTTGTGGCAGTTGTGGCGACATTGACAACACAGCACTGGGACTGGGGCTTGGCCATTCCAGGTTATGCAGTGCGCAGGAGGGATAAGAAACAGGAAAAGTGGGAAAAGGTGGCATAAGTAAGCATTAAGCCATGACGAAGGTGGCATCTAATGGTGGATTAATGCATGGTTGGGAGGGTTGTGGCACAAGGCCGCAGGCTGAGTGCCTACAACAGCCCAACCATGCATTAATCCCATTAAATGCCACCTTCGGAATGGCTTAATGCGCTTGTAACATGCTATAGAGCAGTACAGAGGTCTGATGTTACTGTGTGAAGTTCTCTGGATAACATAATACAGGCAGTCTGTATGTTTGCGTTAACTTTTTACTGCACTTTCAACAATGTTACACATGTGCTTTTACATACTGATGCGCTGAAAACATTATCTAATCAAACAGATCCACAACGGTGCTTTTAACACTTTGTCATTACTTATTTGCACTTCTACGCGGCTATTGCTTTCATACCGTGCTTTGGAGGTCTACAGTTCAATGATTTCTGTAGTGCTGTGTGACATGCCGCTACTCATTTGCATGCTGCATCGGTTCACTGTCTTTGCTGCTCTGACTGTGGACATACGTCCCATGTACTGCGCGCTCTCTGTGACTCACTGTTATAGTAGTTCTGATGGTGCCTGTGCTACTCCGACGTACTGCCGTCCCCGATATCTCCTGTCTGGTTTTGCACGGCCATGGTTACAGTTCAGCATGCCTTAGACGCTCACGGACTTGCAAACTGCTGCCTGCCAAAGACGAACACTCCTCTTACACTTCTTACTTACCTGTGCCCACTGCTGCTTTTGTCTTATGTGGATGCCGCTGGTGCTTCAGTTTGGGGATGGCATTACTGGTGGATGCCTGCATCCCCTACAGGAGCTAGGGAGAAACTGGAAAAGCAGTCCTAATGCTGGCCTGATGAGATCCCAGTACATCTGGCACTGCCCCCCCTGAGCTGTTCCACCAGGTGTCTGGCATGTTTGGGGATATATCCCCTCCATCTGGTACCCTGCCCGGGTGGTAAGACAAGGCTCTGTGGAAGATGGTGAGGTTGATAGCAGGGTAGCTCAGAATCCACTAAATGGAACAGGTTCATTGGAATCTGATTCCATTTTAGGATTTAGGAGTTTTGATTTGCCATCTGAAAAGCCTAATTCCTAAATTGACAGAAATTTCAGGTTCTGGAATTTGGATCTAGGATTCCAAATCTGAATCCATTTCTGATGTTGAGGTCATTTTAGGATTTAAATCAGATTCAGAGTCAGAATCAGAATTTCCTAAAATTGTAAACAGTACATTCAGATCAGAATCTGCAGATTCTGAGCAACCCTGGTTGGTAGGGGGCCAATGGGTTGGGTGCCAGAGAGTTCTAGAGGACCCAGCACACTGGAGAAAAGAGAGGCATAAAAGTAAAAATGAAATAAAAGAGCTTCTGATGCTTCAGGGAAATAAAAAAACCCCACTGTATTTAGGCACAATTCAGTTTGTATTTCATGTATCTTTTGTAGCTTCCCCTCCCCATTATTTAGTACAGAGAAAATGTTTTTGTACCCAAAGTGAAAACTGGGACCAGTCCCACTCTTGGGTGTGGGGCTCCCAGTGCTGATGACTGTTCCCCTTTAAGCAACAAAGATCCTGTTTTCATGCAGATTACCTCAGTAATAAATAATGAGTGGTGAAATGTAGAATCAATGTAAAATTTAGGCTGAATTGATTGTACTTTTGAAAGTTCTCCTTGAGGTGCCAGTTGCACTTTAAGACACAATTAAGCCTATATTGTTTTTTTTCTGTGTTTCTTTTCCTTATTTGTAACTGTATTTGTATAAAAATAGGATTTTTCTTACCTACGAGGCATGTGAGCCCGCTGCTTACTCTACACTGGAGGTTATAATCCTCTGTTTGTGGCATCATATTCCATCACATCCCTACCCCTCCGGAGACTCCTGCCTACATATAGCCTCCCCCACTCTTCTTCCAACCCACCTCTATGGCTCTCCCGTGTTGCTCTTTGCCAAATACTCAGAACTAGAAAGACTTAAATCCCTATACCACGTAATTGCTCGCTACACAGCTGGCGCCCCTGCCAGAGAACATCACTGTACCGTCCTAGACCGCCTCCAATGGCTATCACACCCTGATAGGCTTGAATATGGGGGCACTAAGCCTGGCCTTCAAACTGCTAGGCCCTGACGCCCCTCCTGACCTTATAGGCCTGTTAAACCACAAACCTGATAGATGAACCCACAGGTCCTCTAGTAGGACACTCTTCCATGTCCCTAAGACTAGAACTGCCACAGGTAGCAGATCCTTCACTTACTTAGTCCCCACTATCTGGAACTCACTTCCCAATGAGCTGCAGGAACTATCATCCCTGTGGAGATTTAAGAAGGGCTTTAAAGCATACCACTTGGTACGGCACCAATGCAATTGTTATCGCTGATCCCTTGCTCAGCTCATGGAATGTCCTTTCCTACTAAAGTTTACCTGATAGCTGTACCTGTATGTTGTATAGCACTTAATTTGAATTGTGTCTTGACTGCATTACTATTTGTAATTTTATTGCTCACCTGGATATAATTCCCAACCCACTGTCTGTTTAATGCACATTTCTATGCTTTCCTGTATCAAATTTTTGTAACTAACCCTGGGTCGTCCCTGAAAATGAGACTCTCCAAGGCTTAGTGGACTTACCCGGTCAACAAAATTCAGTGACTAAATAAATTGCTGTGGACGCTATGGTGATGTCTCAAGTGAAGCCTTCGGACTACAGACGAGGAATCCACAGTCAAATCAGATAAACTCCAAGCATCCTGTTTCACTGCAACTGTTCTTAGTAATAAACCAGCACGGAAAAGAGAAATATGAAAAAATGTGAAATACATGCTGAATTCTGTCACTATGTTTTGATGGTCCCAGTGTTCGCTTAGGTGTATTCTGCTCACATGCGCTAATATTTCATCTACTATGATGCCTGAACCTTGTTTTCATGTGAGTTTTTTCAACAATTTTTTTTTCTCCACTACCCAATAATTGTTTTAAATCAATCAGTCAGCTATATTGGTGGACTTTGATAAATATGACTTTTGTATAGCACTGGCATGTTGATGATGACAAAGTGCCCTGCCTGCTGTTACAGACCATGCTTTGCTTTCTCCTATGGCTAAAATTAGGTAGCTGTTAGCTTGACAAATGTGTGTGGTGATTTGTGCCACACCATGTATGCTACTAATTTCTCAGGTTTATTTCTGATCTCTTGACCGCAGAGTGACAAGGATGTGATGGCTTGGTTGTAAAGCCTTCTGTTTGTTCTAACCTTCAGCAGGTCCCCTGAAGAATAATTCCAGATTCCCCAAATGGAGCCAGATGGAGAGAAGCAGAAAAAATGCATACAATGCAGTTCTTGACATGGACGCAACAGGTAATGGTGACCTATGCTAAGTAGTGGCACTGTGCAGTGTTTTTTGTTTAATTCAAGGGCTTCTTTAAATGAGAAGTACAAAATGTGGATGTCTTAAAAATTGACACATAAGACGTTTTTACCTGATGAGGTCCACTGGGTTTTTACCTGCTGCTGATATGAGGGGTGGCAGTGTGGTCTGGCAGTTAGAGCAAATGGCATATGCACCAAAAGACCCAGGTCCAGCTCCGAGACGGATCACAGATTTACTGTACTAGGTGTTCAAAAATGTCAGGTCTGTTGAAAAATTAAATGGTACCCATAACTCTGGGGCAGTTTCATATTGCAGCAGATTTTGAGATTTTTATTTGATTCCTGGCTTCCAGGCACATACGGCTGCTTCTTCTCTCCACACCCTGGACTCACTTCTGTGCAAGCAACACACCAGTGTCAGTGTGCCCTTACCATAAAGTCTTGGTCTAGCCCTCACACGGGGTCCCCTCCCTCACCAGGGCCACTGGAGGGGGGAGAGAGAAGCACCATATCTTCAATAGATAGTGGAAAGCGGGGGGCAGGGGAGCTAGAGATCAAGTAAGGTCTGTGGTGACGCTATAGGAAGTGAAAAAATGGGCAAACTGGGTGGGCCAAGTAGTCCTTATCTGCCATCAAAATCTATGCTTCTATGTTAGTTGTCAAGGCTTGGAAGTGAGCACACCACCATGGAAGGTTAGGTGGTGAAGGGGGGAGGTATGAGCGGAGGCCTTCATCCTGAGCCTCTCAGCTGAGCCAACCCTTTTTGCTTTGTTCTAGTCCCACCTTAGCTCACCTCACTTGAGAGTCTGCATGTTGGCATCTTGAAGGGTGGAGTCATCTGGCACATGGTGACCCACACCAGCACCACGAGGAGGCACTCTCCAAATGCTGCACTGCTCCACCCTCCTCCAGTAAAAAAGCGTCCTCACAGACACCCTGTCACCCTCCCTGTGGGCCTCTGTGCCCATTTTCCTGGGCATGGAGTGCAAACCTGAGTCGCCAGTGTGCCAAGCGAATGACCTACCATTTGGCATCATGGAGCTAGCTAATTTTTTGTTTATCAGAACAAGAGCTCCCTGAAGAAGACTTGTTACAGAGTCGAAGCACTGGGGTTGTTTTTAATGTATGATCTCTGTTGGATTGCCAATAAATGTGATATATTCATTTTGCATTAACCTGGCTTCTGTTTAACTTATTTTTAAGACACCCTTCTGAGTGCGGATAATAGTGTTTCACCTCTGATTGTTATTTACTAGATTTGTTTTCTTCCAGTAAGGTTGTGACGGTCTACCTTACCCATTTTCACGGGATCTACCCCCCCATCTACCCCCTCAGAGACTCTGATGGCTTACCCTCCACAGTGGAGCCCACCAATTGGGGAGCAACTGCATCCAGTTGTAGTGGTACAGGCCCAGGTACTGGTTAGTGGTCATGATACAATCCCCTGCCTCATTTTCCCTGTTCCTGAGCTAGACAGGGGCTACACAATAACACAGCAATATAGTAATTTCAGGCTCTAAGGGACTCTAGGTCCATCATGTCCACCCTCCCAGCCCACTTCATATGTTGGGATAAAAAGGTATGCTGTGCAAACTTTTTTTTCTTTTTCATTTTTTGGTAACAAGGTAAGGCCCACTAGACACAAGTGCCTGTTTTCAGGGGCAACCCAGGAGTGGTTAAGTGACTTGCTCAGAGTCACACAGTATGCAGGTAGAGGTTGTGGGAATCAGACCCAGGTCTGCTGAATGTACCAAACTCATTCACAGCCCATTACTCTAACCACTAGACTATACTGCCAGCCCAGTGTACCACATGCACTAATTTAAAGGGCTTCCCTACACAGTCTACTACCCAGGATACTCTGTGAGTCCCTTGTTATGCAGAAATTTGTCTTAACTTGCCTTGAAGGCCTGTACTGTCTTTATGTCCACTGTCTGCTGGTAGGCTGTTCCATAGGTTCACCACCCTCTCGAAGAAGAAGTGCCACCTAAGGTTATCCTTGACTATACCATCTCTGAGTGTCTAGGCATGTCTTGTATCCTGTTGGTGGTTACCAGATCAAACATCTTTGTCCGATCTTTTCAAAAATTTGAGATCTTTTTTGACTCTCACCTGCTAGCCCATAAACCACCACTAGATGGCAGTATTGCTTCTTTGTCTGGCTTGCAGTATATTACTTTCACTACTAGATGGCGTTGCTGTGTACACTACCCTTCCCTCCTTTAGAACAGCTACCAACCAGGCTAAGATGATGATTATCTGGCATACTATCTGCTACCTAACTGCTTCATTATGCGATAATTAGCTACTACCTGTATTCAATGGTGAGCTGTCCAGGTCAAAAAATGAATGTTCTTGAGTGCCACCCAATGGCACATTTGGTAATGCATCATGCACCAGTGCTGGGGACTGAGTTAAGGAATTAGTCCTTGATGCTGTCAACCAGATGGCCAGTGATTGAGGAGTGTTGACAGCCACAGTTCATCCTTGACTGGTTGGAGGGTACAGAACTTCAATGACATTAACAACCAGGGCTGTCATACCCATAGAGTCTGGGGGGCATGTGCCCCCCTCCAATTCCCATCCTAATCATACTTTTAAAATGGAGAAATATAACTTAGTGCCCTTCCTTGATTAAAGTGTAAATGTGTGCCTCCCCAGAAACATTCTTGGCATGATGTCACTGTCAGCTACCCCTGTGATAGGAACCTGGAAGGTTCCACATCCATCTGCAGGGGAAGCTATATGTTTGCAAGGTCCCTAGTGGCTATAGTGTGCACCACAGGATGGTGGGAGATTAGCAGTACAAGACAGAAAACAGCTCAACTCCCTCTGAGTGATAGCTTCAAGCTTGTACAATCGACCTCACCCGTGAAGCCCACCATCTGCCCTGGATGCTGATTGAGTCACCAGGGCAGGAAGACCGCTCCAAAGACCACTGACATGGTGTGAAGAACTGTTGGAGTTGGCAGACGTGGCAAGGTTAGTAGCAGATAGGCTTGGTGGTGACCACAGGAATAAAAGAAGGCAAGCAAAGGCCAAATCGGGGAGAAACAGCTCCATCAAAGAAGAAGTGATGATCTCGCCAGGATAATGATGCCAATATCCTTATAAACAGGTCATTATCTAGTGGTATCCAGGTGGAGCTGCAGTACTATCTGCTCATTTATTAAACATAAACCTTGTAATGCCACTCCAGTGGCCCAGTGACAGAGTGTTGCACTGCTCTGCAGGTGACCCGGGTTCAGAAGCATTCTCAGGACACTGCACTGGAGTCGGGCCTGACCACAGCAGCTGCTGCTTGGCAGTGCAATGTGGTAGGGGAGGGTTGCTGCTGCACAACTGGTGCTACAGCAGCCCCTGTGGTGGTCCAGAGGAACTTGCTCTCTCTGTAGGGACATCTCTGCATGCATCTGGGGACTGGATGCTGGTGCACGCCAGGGGAGGAGGGAGGCTGGGAGAAAACCAGAGGGGGAAAAAAAACCTTGGAACTGCCCCTATGATTGCCTGGGTTTCCTGGCTCCCCTGGGTGCTACCCCTGCCAGCACTGGATCCTAACTTACTTAGTGAGCTGCCTTGGAGGGGGAGGATGGTCCTCCCTCTGGGGCCACCACCATGGGGGAAAAAGTCCTGGGGGACGTTTGCTGGGGGTGGAGACCTGGGGTGAGCCAGGGGAACCAACAGATCTGGTCAGGGTATATCCCTGGGACCAGGGTAGATACCCGGTGGACTATTTACAAAAAGACTGAACAATCCAGCAGTACTGATACCTGGTGGAGCATGGCGGGGGAGAAAATACAAATTGAAACCATAAACATTGTAGTTATAAGTCATTTACATGAAGCAGTTTTAGTTCTCTTGGAAGGTATGCAGATACCATAGTTATCCATCAAATTCCCACTGCAGTAGCTGCTGTCGCTGCTCTCCCCTCATGCCATAAGCATCAATAATCCCTCCAAGGCCACCATTTTGTATCATGACTAAGCAACTGAATGTTCGCACTTCTAAAAGCACTATTGGAAAAAAATGTGTTTTAAGTTGAGTTTCAGGTCCATTTGAATTGCAAAAGAGGTATGTACTGTACTAGATCCACCATTAGTCCTTTTCCGTCAACTACTGAGAGAGCTGATACTGTCTGATGCTGTTTAAAGATATTTATTATTTATTTGGACTCTCATTTGCATTTTCTTTGTTCTTTTGAAAAGAACAAGGGAAGCTGGCACTGTAACAATAGGCCTTTCAGCAAAACATCAAAAGACATTTTTCAGTAACTTTAATTTTAAGATTGACTTTTCTAGCAGCTGAATATATAAACATTGTATTGGAATTCCAGCAGCATATGTAATATATACTGCCACATATAATATATAACATTTTCATCTTGTGAGTGGACTAATTTAATATCCCACTGGAACTCATTATGTCGTCAGCCTGTCTCAGATTCTCTCGCTCTCTCTTTCTTTATATATTGTTTAACTTGCCTTTCATGCTAATGCAGTGTCATTTTCCTCTAGTTCTGCATACAGAATTTGTCTTCATCTCTCACTTGCAGTACACACACACACACACACACGAGACAGATTTTCATACTGTCTTTATCTCAGTCTCCCACCTACTGTACACGCACACACACACACACACACACACAGAAATATGTACACAGCATTATAAGAACAGACAATGCAATACTTGTGAGGTTAGGGTTAAGCAAAATTAATTCAAGCATTTTTACAAAGACTTTTTTCCAGGAAAAGGCCAAAACTGCATGGAAATCGAAATTTTCTTTTTCCATTAAAATATTTTATTGAATATTTTAACAAAAAGATACATTATACATAACATCAAAAAGGATTACAGACACATCATGAAATTTAACAACAAATTATTAAATATTTAAACATTCAAATTACTTTTACATTAATTTTGTGTGCAACAAAAACTCGGAGTGGGGGGGCTGTTCTGTGTCCACAGCTGTCTCTCATCAAGCACAGGAAAGGAGATTCTCATGCAGTCCCTACTCCCAGTTCTGGAATATGCTAGTTAAATCTATAGAAAGGATTTACAGTAGCTCTTGTGCTGCAAAAAAGTTACAACATTTAAAGGAGAACTACAGTCAAAATTTACAAAAAGTATGCTATGCAGAGTGTTTTGATTTGTGTGTTTAGTTCTAGTGTGTTCTTTCCTTGGCTTGCTGTTAGAACTGTTTTTTTTTCAATTTGTCTACTTATTTTATGGCCCCTGGGGATCTCCATGCTGAATCCTTTTATTACCTTTCTTCTTCCCACAATTCCTTATGTTCATGTGGCAGTGATGTGTTGGCGACTATTGACTAAGTGATTGCTGGGTTACTGCCCATTTCATAACAGTAGTAGAACTGTGCTGGAAAGTGCTTCCCCTTATCCAGTGAACACTAATACAGGCTGCATTTACAGTTTGGCAAACACCTGAAGGATAATTGAGTTGCCTATTCTCTAAGAAAAGGGCTTATCTTCACTAAGTATATCACTGATGATCTGGGGTGATTTGTGTGCTTTTTTACTGCTGTGAGTGGTTTGTTGAAAAGAAAAGCTTTGCATACAAAACATTCACTCCTGCTGGCCAGACCTAGACACTTACCTGGAAACCACAAAAGATTGGATTAGAATTAATTATTTAGCTGAAGTCGGAAGGCACAATAGCACTGGACTGCTGCGGACAGGGCAAACAGTCAACACTCAGTGAATCAATGGTCTATGGTGCATCATTTCCACATCCATACAAAAGAGTTTGAGAAGGCACTTTTATAAGCATAAGAGATGCCAGAACTGTACATACAAACATATTACAATGCATGTTAGAAACTTCTGTTTTTGGAAAAAAAAAATGGAATTTAGATTTTAAATTAAAATGTTTTACTTTGAAGAAAATAAAAGATGCCTCTATGCAGGAAATTGGATTTGTGAACTGAACTTCGAGCTTCAGATTTTAGAATAATTTGCATGTGACTCTCTCTTGTAGTTATTACAGCTCAAGAAAGTGTTCCCAACCAATCAGAGCACTACTTTTCTCTGTGCATGAGACACTTTTATTTTGTGAAGCACATTTCACATGCAGCTGTCCTAGAATCAGACATGTTTGGGGCACGTTTTTTATAATTTTATTATTTTTATTGATCAATCTTGATCAATAATACATTAATTCCCCAAAGAGATCACTCTTACAGTCATAAGAGTGGCCTCATATACTTAGGGTATCAGAACCATGGCTACACAACAACTTGTGCCAGTCATGTCACCGTGTGACACCTCATCCCGGAGTCTTCATTCTGGTGTGAATCAACACCCTGCACAAGTTGTCCTTGGACAATTTGACCCCAGTGTAAATATTAGAAAACAAACTTGCCCAGGGCTGAATTGTGAAGGGTCGTGATTCACGCTGGAGCAAAGAGTCCGGGGTGAGGTGTCATGTGGCAACATATCCAGCACAACTTGACGTGCCCCTCATAAACCTTAAGCCGTAGGCGCTGGATGCCTTACCTCACACTACGCTGGTGACCCGGGTTCTGGAATGACCTTGGGTTGTCGGGGTGCCAGTGCATGGGGGAGGAGGGAGGTGCAGGATTGAGCAAGCCGGTAGGCAGCTCTCCTCTCCTGGGGGTGGTGAGGGTGGGTTGTCACCCCCCCACCCGTAATTATGCTCCCACCGGGTGGAGGTCCAGTGGGTAGCGTAGGAGGGAGGGGGTGGCATCATTACGGGTGGGCAGAAGGGGTTGAGTTGGTGCCAGGGTGTACATGTGTGCCTCCACATGCACGCACAGCTGTGTGCCGGTGCCTCAGGCTGGGAATGGGAGAAAACCTACAAAAAATACCACAAAAAAACTAGATAGAAAAAAAGACACCTTTAACATTTAGTTTGTGGTTCTCATACTCAAAGGCTCAGCAGTGGTATTAACAGACATGAGTTTCTGGAATATTTAGAAGGAAATAATCCTATCTGGCTAAAAATAATGTCATGATTTATAATGCTGATTATCTGTTTCCCATAGGAATGACAGAGTGGACCTCTTGGTTCAACATTGACCACCCAGGTGGCAACGGGGACTATGAGCGGTTGGAAGCTATCCAGTTTTATTACCGTGACCGGATGTGTGCAAACCCTATTACTATTGAGGCAAGGACCACAGAGTGGTTAACACCTGCTGAGGCAGGGGAGGTGGTGCATTACTCCCCCCAGAAAGGGTTCTGGTGCATTAACAAAGAGCAGCCAGGTGGGAAATTCTGCTCCAATTATCATGTCAGGTTCCGGTGCCCACTGGGTATGTACCTTTCTGAATAAACTATGAAAAACTGTTGTCCTCTGGAAACCTGTTATTAAAACCACACCACTGGGAAAAGAGAACTGTGATGCTATTTTTCCATAGTAACCATGGGAACCCTAGGGATGGGGCAATCCCACAGGGTGACTCCATCTTTATAGTTCATGTTTAATGAAAGAGGACATAGTGCACCTTGCATGTCTTACTGCTTTTTTCTTTTTAATTAGTTAATCAGTTGGTAGCAGATCTACCTCTGAGCCAGATGATCGTGGGTTCTAGTCCCACACCAGGGCATGGGCTCATACCATATATGCTGGCACCCTAGTACAGTGCTAGAGGGATGCTGTACAGTCTGGGAGTGCTGTCCTTCAGAAGAGACATTAAACCAAGGTCCCATCTGCCCATCTCTGGTGCTGTCCTGGTGTAAGTAAGAGGCCAAGGCACTTTTCACAAGAGTATGGAACTTTTCCCTGGTGTCCTGGCCAACATTCTCCTTCCCATGAAACTGGTTCAAGCTATTGTCAAAGGCTATGTGTGGGTTTTGATGTGTGAAATGTCTTCCATTACACATTTACAGTCACTTTACTTTGTCCCTCTTACTGCTTGTTAAGCGCTTTGGGACACAATGTGTAAAAAAATTCTCTTTCTTCTTTTTCTCCACTGCTGCTGCCCACCCAGTCCTTGGGCTTGGGGGTGTAACCTTGTGGTGGCACCCCTAGTCCTATCCTCCATTAGCCCCAAAGTACCTCTGGTGGGAATCCGCAGTGTTGGATCCGATGGTACTGCGGACAATAATTCTGCTGACAGCACAATATTTTTCCCCATTTTCTCCTTTTCCTCCTTCCACCCACTAGAGGGGTCCAGCAACCTAGGGGTGCCCTCAGGCACTACAGTGAGGCTTCTCGAGGGGAACAAACTCCCTGACCTGCCACAGGGGTCACTGTGGTGCTGGAAGGCATACCTCTCCTCCTTGGGCTGGGAAGCACTGCAGTCAACAATGTCCTTAGGTCAGCTCTGGCCCACACCCCAAACGCCAGAGTCTGCTCCCAAACCTGGGTTGGCTGATTGCAGCATGACTAATGCACTGTGGCTGAGCCAAAAGATGGCCCTGTCTTACTGCTTTAAAGCAACAGTGCAACAAAAAATGTATTTCCCAAAAAAGCTAGTTTCAGCTACATTTAATAAAAAATATTAGCATACTGTACCTGTTAAATCTACTTTTCTAAGTACTGCCTAAGCTGTGCACCATAACGTTTTTTATTTTATTATTATTATTATTTTCTCGATCCTAACCCTTACCAGGTCTATAATGATATTTCTGAGCCAACTGTGGTGGCCATCTCTTTTCCTAAGGAAAAACACTAAATTAAAACATTTATAAAATATTCAAATTTTGGTGGAACTACAACATTTTAGAACCAAATAATACTGAAAGGTGCTTGGAATCTCTTGCAGTGAAAAAAACAGGTGAGGTCAAATTTTTTTTCCCCAATTTCATTGCACTGCTGCTTTAAATGACATAAGGAACACTCATGTTTCAGAATATGATATACGTTCTGATTTATTGATAGGAGCTGGATTATTTATTTAGTTGTTTCGGCACCAGAATAGTCTTAAGTCAGTATCTTATTTAAAATTAGGCTCCAGAGAGCAAGAATGAACACCACAGCAAGTATGCCATAAATTGTTTGTTTATTTAGTTGAAAACTGATGACGAGGAAAGGCGCTGAGCCACGGCTCGTTTCCAGGCACATCACATAGGAGGAGTAACTGGAAGTAGGAACAGATGCAGGTTGTGATCACAATTACAAGCAGCATATAAGTGCATTAAAGAGCAGCTGGCGCCTTCAGGAGAACTTTAACAAAACATAATATTTAGACACAGTTCAGCTTGTGTTTCATGTTAGTTCTGTATTACTCCTCCCCAATCAATCAATCAATCAAACTTTATTTAACCAGGTGTACTCCTACTCATTATTTATTAATGGTGTAATTTGCATGAAAACAGGATCTTTGCTCCTGAAGAGTTCATCTATTCCTGCTGCTTTCTCCCTACCTGAGGTTATAATGCACTTCTTGTGACATCATAGTTACTCCCATGGCAACAGATTGTGATGTCACAACACGGGACTATGACTTGAAGCAGGGAGTAAGCTAAAGAGCAGATGAACTCTAAGATATAAAGATCATGTATGTATGCACATTTCCTCAGAAATGAATAATGGAGCAGAGAACTATACAAAATATATATGAAATGCAAGCTGTATTGTACCTAAATATCATGTTTTTCTAAGTTTTCTTTGAGGGATCAGCAGCTCTTTAAAGGCTACACATTTGACACAGCAATATTTAAAGAGCAACTGACATGATCAGGGCAGGCAGCTTGTACCATGTAGTTGCCTGCCCTATGAGCCTTTTCAGCTATAAATTATTATTTTCTGCTCCATGGTTTAAAAAATATTTCCCTCATAAAATCCAGCTTGTAACTTCCATGTACAAGCTGCATGATCCCCGAGCGCTGCAGCCCCACCCCTGAAAACAGCATAATTATGACATGAGGTTGGGAACGGGACTGCAGCGCCATCTGGGCTGCCTTAATGAACTAAAATGATCTTTGCTGGCATGTTTACATGTATGGGGCTAATACATAATGTATGTGTATATATATATATACACACCCATACATGTAAACATGCCAGCAAAGATAATCTTAGTGCATTTAGGCAGCTCCCCCTCCCCTGATTCCATTACATTCTCCAGAGACAGTGCTGCAGCCCCATTCCCAACCTTGTGGCATAATTATGCTGTTTTAGGGGTGGGGCTGCAGCGTCAGATCACCCTGCTGTATATTGTAGTTATGAGCTGGGCTTTATGAGGGAAATATTTTTAAAGCCATGGAGCAGAAAATCGTAATTTATAGCTGGAAACGTTCCTAGGGCAGGCAGCTAGACATATGAGTTGCCTGGCTGGAGCACTAAAAACGTGACAGTTGCTCTTTAAAGTCACAATGTGCCTCCATGAAAGGGATACTCGGGTAAAAGTTAACTTGACATCCTGTACAATAGTTTATAATCTGTCATCATAAAAGTACAGTAAATTCCACTTCTATGCAAATGGATCTATACAATGTTTGGATGTACACAATGTTTGGATACATACAATGTTGGGATGTATACAATGTTTCGATTATATACAATGTTTGGATGTATACAATGTTTGGATATATACACATTTTTTTCAGTCTCAATCATTCCCTCTACTAAGCTGTTTATTTTTTCTTGGGGTGTATGCATAGTAAATTTCAGCTGCATGCAACTTGTTTGCCCCTTTTCCTGGTATAACCCCCAGGTGGCACTATTCCAAGGGCTACTACCCTTGCCTGCTCAACTACTGACAGGTTGAGGGGCCTAGGTTCTATGGCAGGTGCCTCCACCCAGAGGTCAGGGTTTGTAGTGCTTAGATTAGCTTGGTCACAGCCCTCTGGGACACTGAGACCCCCTTTTATTCCCTCTAGTGGCTCACACAATGCACAGAAGTTATAATCCCAACACCCCAGATGTATACACTGTTCAATCATAGAGTACCACTTACCCTCGAGACTGATTTTGAGGTTCGTCTCTGAGGACCCCCTGTAAAATAAGGTTAATCAGCATACAACAACCAATACAATGCTTGATAAGTAGGTACTGACACTTCAAACAGTTTAAAGTTTAACGACATCAAATCTGGTTTATTTAGGGGGACTAAAACATGGGAGGGGGAGATCAGGTTAATTGGTAGAATTAAATCACAGTATTGTGCATTTTACAGGGTCTAAAAAGTCACACTCTTGGTACCCAGGATGGGGGGGGCGGGGGCTAGCCAGATCTGTTGCCCAGGGTTGGCTGGCAGGTGCAGATGGATAGGGCCCTGTAGGAAGAAAATATATGCACAACACTCAGTTGTAATCCTGAGCCAGATGGCTCAGTCCATGAAGAAGTGAAACAACAATAATTTAGATGACACACTTGTAATTGATAGCAGGCTGCAGGGGAATACCCTGATTTGTACTCACCATACCCAAGCTGAAAACCGGATGGTGGATATTCTCTGGATTGCCAGAAACAGCAAGGCATGGAGACAGAGTCCTTGTGGCTGGACCTCTAGGCAGTTGATGGCCCACGGATTTATTCCAAAACATGCTGGGGTTTGCTTCCAGCTTCAACACACAACACTCAGTACAAGTACAGGGGACAGGAAACAGCGATTCCCCCACAAGCACTATGCCCATTTATATGTAAAAGGAAAGTACTATACCAGGCAGGCAGCTCCTCAATCCTGATCGCAATTACTGCAAAATACCCAGGAGCACACACAGCAGCTTCAGTTCCTGACAGACCGAGCGCGAGTCAGCAATTTCTCAAGTCTTCTACAGAGTGAGCCTGGTTTCCACTCTTTCAGCCTCTCTTCCTCTCCGTAGTCTCGGATTCAGTCCGACTTCAATTGGCAACGCAACAGCCCAATTTTAGGCCTCCCACGCACTTCCCCCACGAAACTATACAGCGCAGAAGCTCGGAGCGCCTTCTCTCCTCACTGTCACAACGGATCTGATCTGTCCAGTCACAAGGTAGAGTATTCTTTTCCGGCGCCATCCAGTCCAATTGGTGGACTCAGCTGTCAGTCACTCAGAACTCTTCCCGTTTGTGCAAATAGGCACCAAGGTTCAGAACTTCAATTCCCAGAATTACTAGCTATATCTCCTCATAGTAAGCTGGCTCCCAAGAGAGTCTAAATCCTGGTTGGTCCGAACAAACCCCATGTTAGAGGCCCCCCTCTCACTGACTGGCCCCATTCAGCAGTTCAGATCCAAAACGGAGGGGCATAACACACAGAGTCCCAGCTGCAAGAAAGGCAGGTTAGACAAACTGCATTTTACTTAACACTTTCACTGGTTTCAGGCAAACAGTTACACCTTCCATTTAGGCTCCCTCTGCGCTCTTAGCGACTGCAGAAATGGAGCAATTTGACAGTAGCTCAGGCGGGATTCGAGCATTAAATACACAGTCCCCCCATACAAACTAATTAAGTCTGCAAGCAGACAGCTTTTAAAGAGACAGTACATGAATGCTGACACAGCACTCACTTGGAACCACATTTAACGGCTTAAACGCCGAACACTAGCAGGCAGGGAAACACTCAAGCAAGCTCTATAGAGGCCATCTTGGAACCCCCATCTGTAAGGGGGTTGCACTGGTATTGTGGCCTCACTGATGTGGGAATTGCTCAGATTTAGGGTGAAATTAGGTACTAAAGGGTGTAGGTGTACCTTAAAATATATGAGGAGTCCTATATACTCCCTATGCTGCCTGCCAAACAATCAAGAAAACTCAGGAGAACTGCGCTCTGCACTAAGCATGAGGTAGGACTACTTTAGAAGCCCCTTCACTGCCTGAAATGCAGTAAGATAGTAACTCTACTAATAAACTTGCTTTCCTGCACACTTTAAAATGAATTGTTTATTTTCTGGCTATATGCAATCTCAGATGTTTGCACAAATAGTACTGCCCCCAACAGTGTGCATACAAGAAAAATTGACAGTATATATAATTAGGGCAAACCCAACTAGGTTCCGCATTTAGCAACAAGCGATTATCATGTACAACTGCAGTGCAGGGTTCATATCCCATCGAGTGTAGCTTTGAAAAGGAGGGCGGGGGATGTGTTTTTGTTAGTATCTAGCAAAAAATCCCAGACGAGAGGAGCAGTGTGCAGTGAAGCCTGGCTGCATATGACTGACCATCAATCAGTATTATTTTTACTACTGGAAGTCAATGAGCTCCAGGATGGGCTCCAAGAAGGGCGATGAGCTCCAGAATGGGCTCCAGGATGGGCAATGAGCTCCGGGATGGGCAATGAGCTCCAAGATGGGCTCCAGGATGGGCAATGAGCTCCAGGATGGGCTCCAGGATGGCCAATGAGTTCCAGAATGGGCTCCAGGATGGGCAATGAGCTCCGGGATGGGCTCCAGGATGGGCAATGAGCTCCAGGATAGGCTCCAGGATGGGCAATGAGCTCCAGGATGGGCTTCAGGATGGGCAATGAGCACCAGGATGGGCAATGAGCTCCAGGATGGGCTCCAGGATGGGCAATGAGCTCCAGGATGGGCTCCAGGATGGGCAATGAGCTCCAGGATGGGCTCCAGGATGGGCAATGAGCTCCAGGATGGGCAGCAGCATGGGTTCATCTGAGGGAGATCATGCCCAGACAAACCTAATAGAATACTATGATTGGGTGACAAGGGAGCTGGACAAGGGCCATACAGTGGCTGTCCTATTCTTGGACTTCAGCAAGGCCTTTGATTTTGTCCCTCATGGGTGACTGGGGGCAAAGCTGGAGCACATAAAAGTGGGGGCTAAGATGGCTGATTGGATCAGGAATTGACTTGGGGATAGATTATAACAGGTGGTGGTGGGGGAAGAACTCTTGTCTCCCAAGCCTGTGACCAGCGGTGTGACACAGGGCTCTGTGCTGGGGCCGGTGTTGCTTGGTCTGTTCATATCGGACATTGCACACGGGGGTTGGGAGCAGGATCAGTCTGTTCATGGATGACAACAAGATGGGTGCTGTAGTCGATGGCACAGAGGGGTGGCAAAGGCTACAGGGTGACCTAACCTGACTTAAGGAGTGGTCAGCGAGGTGGTAATTGGGTTTCAATTCAATCAATCAATCAAAAACTTTATTTAGCAAGGCATATCACCATTGAGCAAGCTCATTTTCAAAGTGATCCTGGGGAGAATGGTACAAACAATTAAGGGGTCATACATAGGAAAAAGAAGTATACAAGTGATTTCATATGAAAAGACTAAACAATACGTAAGAACAAATAAATAACTTAAATCAGCAGAATAAAGTGTATGCCAGTGGAATATAATCTACAAGTCTTCAGGAGAGCACCATATGTAACGGGATGGACAATTCAAAGAAGTGCAAGCTTATGCACTTCAGAGCGAGGAACCCGAGGAGGGGCTATTGGTTAGGTGGGGTGTGGTTAGGGGTCACTGAGGAGGAGAAGGACCTGGGAGTCATAATAACGGGGAGCATGAACAACACTGCTCAATGCAGGAGGGCCTCGGCTAGGGAAAACAGGATGCTGGGATGCATTGCGCGGGGTTTCTCGGCCAGGCACAAGGATGTGATCCTGCCCCTGTACAGGTCCTTGGTCAGGCCACAGTTAGAGTACTGCAACATTGCAGCTGTACCTGAGGAGGGATATCAAGCTGCTTGAAACCGTACAATGCAGGGCGATGAAAATGATACAGGGGATGGAAGGCAGTACATACAAAGAAAGGCTGACACAACTGGGCTTGTTCACCTTGAAGGAGAGAAGGGATGGGGGGACATGAGTGAAAGTTTCAAATACTTGAAGGGGATCAACAAATCAGGCACAGAGGGGCTGTTTAAGATGAGGAAGGGAAAGGACATGAGGGGACACGGTCTAAGACTGGAGGGGGGCAGGTTCAGTAGGGAGATGAGGAGGCATTACTTCACTGAAAGGGTAGTATCAAAATGGAATGCTCTACCTGAGGAGGTGGTGGCCTGCAGGATGGTGTGGAGCTTCAAAAGGGTATGGGAGAGGGCAAGGAGGGGTGGCTGGATAAAGGACACTGAACAATTCCAGGAAGTGAACAGGGGGTTGGGGAGGGGCAGCTGCATTATAGGGTGCTAGCTGCGCACATGAGCAGACTTGATAGACCATGAGGCCTGTTTCTGCTGGCAGGTTTCTAATGTTCGTATGTACTTAGTGCAAATAAATAAAAATATCTCTAAGTACTTCAAAGTAGGAAGAACAATCAGATAAACATACAAACCTACTATAGAAGGCAAAATAAGATAAAATAAACAGGTTAAAAAAACATTCCATTTTACATTGTCATTATACTTAGCAGCAGTACAGGAAACTGAACTGGAATGGTAAGGACAAGACTGGGGCGTAGAGAAAAGTAACAGGAACCTATCAAAAAGTAAAAAAAAACTAAAATGCATAAAATAAAGTACAAAAGTAGTAAACACTCAGATTGCAGAAAAGGAATGCTCAACAAATCCTATAACGAATCTTAACAAAATGAAAGCTTCCACAATTCCTTGCTGCCCTGTCAATGGTTAACTGGGCACCCCTTGACTCCTTGAGCAGTGTCGACCAAGCACTTGACTTCTTCATTGCCCAGTTTAACGCAGTTTGTAACAGTTTTGCCCCCCTACGTAAATGCGAAACTCAATCTACTACTAATGACTGGATTAACTCCAAACTCATCTCCATGATGCGAAACTGAGATAACCTCTGGCACTGAGCCATGGACTCAGGGAAACCACATGATATGCAGCTCGATAAGGTGGCTAGGAACCAGTGCACAATAGCTATAGGCAGAGCCAAGCAAGTCTTCTACAACCAGGAACTTACTAACTCCTGGAGAAATAGCAAACCCTTCTGAGAGAACATCAAGAGCCTCACAGATAAACCAAGCAAATCCTCCCCCACTATGATTGAGGTTAAATGGCTCCACTTTACAGGACCCCAAAAAAATAGTGGACTCCTTTAATCTCGCATTCACTGATCTTAGCAGTGTTCTTCCCCCCAACATTTTTGACAACTCTGCCCGGCACTGCCTCAATAATAAAATCAATCTCCACGGTAATACCCCCCTCCCCGTTCTACTTTAAGAGGGTATCCATGTCTGAAGCTAAAAGATATCTTAACAAAGTGCTAAGCAAAGTCAGTTTCAGCAGCGATACCCTTGACCTCAAACTCCTCTCTCTCTCCCTTGATGTTGTCCTACAACCTCTCACTAAACTTCTGAATCACTCAGTCTCTCATAAACAATTCCCCCAGCTCCGCAAATCAGCAGTGGTCACACCCGTTCATAAAACTGGTGATAGGTCTCTTCTCTCTAACTACCACCCTATCTCTATCCTCCAACCACTCTCCAAGGCATTGGAATGAATTGTGGCTGACCAGTTGTCTGAACATCTCAACAAATATAACTTACTCTGCCCACAACAACATGGCTTTAGAAAGCCCATAGTACTACCACTGCCCTGGTTGACTTCACCAGCCATATTCATAAGGCGATTGACACTGGCCACCTACTGGGTGCGGTGTTCATTGATTTGACCAAGGCATTTGACACCACGAACCACAGCCCTGGTTTACTACCTCCTCCCTTAGACTATCTAATGATGTAACCAAATGGTTTGAAAGCTACCTCTTGGTAAGAAGCCAAAAGTCAAAATCATTGACTCTCTCAAGTGCCTCCTGTCCGCTCTGGTGTACCTCAGGGTTCCATCCTTGGCCCTCTACTTTTCAGCCTTTTCATCAATACTCTTCCTGTAGCTTGCAATAGTAACTTAATACTCTATGCCGATGATGCAGTCCTCTTTTCCTCCCATACTGACCCCGTCTCGCTCTCCAAGGTGCTACAGACGAACTTCAGCCTAGTTGAGACCTGTCTTCTCCAACATAAGCTGTTGATGAATTACAAAAAAAACAAAGTCCATGCCATTCCATAGCTCTCACAGCAAATACAGATCCATAAACTTCACCATACATAATGAAACCGAACAGCCACTTGAGCAAGTGCAGGAGTTTAAATACTTTGGTATTACTCTTGATTGCACAATATCTTTCAGCTCACATGTTCAACACATCTCAAAATCAGTCAACTCAAGAATTAGGGTCCTCTACCGCCACCGTCGCTGTCTTACCAAAGAAGCTATGCGTGCAGCCATAACTGCCTCAGTCCTACCTATCATTGATTACGGGCTTGTCTTCTATGAGGCTGCCATTGATACACCCTAAAGCGGGTCAAGACAGCCCTTAAATGCCGCAGACTTCTCACTGGCACAGGGAGCATATGCATACCTGTGATCTCTACAAGCAATCCAACTGGCTCAATCTAAATAGTAGACTTGTCTACCAGACCTGCCTACTGGCTAAGAAAATTTGTCAACCTCACACCCCCTCCAACTCATGCCTTAATGTTGCCCGCAGTCACTGCACATTATATGCGCAGTTCCCTCAAACCAACATTTATCGTTCCATTCTGCCATACCAGCCAGACTCAACATGCTTTACACACCAGGGCCCCCCTGCTGCTAAATAACCTTGCCCCTGAAATTGCAGCTGAAAACAAGCTTGGCCCATTCAAACGTAAACTTCGCCAGCACCTCACTGACCTCAGCAGTTGCGACTGCTCTGCCTAGACTTGTGACCTTGTTTTACCTCTCCCTCCTCTTCTCCCCTCCCTTGCTATCCTCCCCACTTATCTCCACCCCTCCATCCCCTGCTACTCCCCGTCTCTCTCAATCCCACCCCCACCTACCATTCTACCCCTCTCACCTCCCACCTACCATTCTTCCCCTTCTCCTGCTCCTCTACTCCTGTCTCCCCCTCCCTATCACCCTATCTCTTGTTGCTCCACCCCGGACTACCTAGCACTTATCTTTCTGTTCTTGCACTTACGACAATGTCAAATCCTTGACTGCCTTCCCCACTTTTCCCCACCCTTCCCCCTCTTATCCCCAACCCCTTGCTCCACTTATGTCACCCCAAGATGGTTTTCATTTGTATCTGTGTCTTGCTATATATACACCCGTATTGTTAATTGTGCATTGTTATTTGCCACTGACTGTTTGCTACTGTGCTAGTCTATACACATGTACTGTCTTTTGCTACTAAATTAGCCTCCTGACCTGTATTGTATCTTACCTCTGCTTACTTTTGTGTTAACCTCTTGACCTTGTATTGTATCTTACCACTGTTTTGCTTGCACCCATTGCTGATGCAGAACCTTTGTAAAAGAACCCTTGGTTCAAAGATATTTGTGATCCTAGTCATAAATAAAATAAATAAATAAATAAACTGGTCTCTCAAGGTAGGACCACTTGGTATGTTTTCCAAAAGAGGTTCAGGCTGCCCGAACTTGTCTCAGAGAACTATATAAATCTTAGGTCATTCAATATGACTTATCCATGTACAACAAACAATTAGGATGAACTCCACTGTAAGACAATTTCAAAAAATGTCCGTATATTTATTCCACACCATTGGGGCAACAGTTTGTGACCTCATCACTTCTTCAGGTCCATCCATGTCTGTTCTGCCTAAAAATACATACAAAGCATTTATGTATTTTTCCTTTATCATTAAACATCACTTCCACCTTAGTGTTCCCCATCACCAGAGGCAAAGGGTTCATTCTCCAAATTATTTCTCTTGTTTACACCGTGGCTATCCTACATCACTTCTGTATCATTAATGCTCACTTATTGTTGAAACAAGTAGTGTCATCCCTTATCCCTAGCAGTTCAGATATATTTCTTATTAGCTATGATATTTTATGTACCTCTTTAAGAGACATAAAAAAACAGTATAATTTACTTATTTAGTTAGTTGTTGTTAACCTGGTGAGTACACTAGCCAAACAATTACTATTTTCAGGCACGACCAGGGAGAGTATAAAAAGAGTGGTAAGACAAGTACACTATGTCAGTGCAGGAACATCATGTACAGTACAGTAGTTACAGGTATTGCTGAACAGTAAAAGTAAATACAAAATGGTAAACGTAGCATACAATCAGATAGGACATTGTGCACTCCCACTGGAATAAACAGCAGTTAATAAGGCAACAGATATAATGGGAAACATAGCATAGTGCAACAATAAATATAGGTAAGGCAGCAGACAATAGAAAGTGATGCAGGTTGCAGTTATAGCTAAAATAGGAAAAAAAGAGGGAGAAAAGAAACATAATTAGGAAGGAACTATCCAACAGGGTGTTATAGATGAAGATAGGAGGGTTATAAATTAAAAATGCGCTTGAGGACAGATAAGATAGGTTTCACAGGGGGAGAAAAAAGGGGGGAGGGTACAGAAAGAGGGTAAGCATGAGAGGAGGATGCAGAGAGGAATTAGGTGGGGTCAAAACAAATGCAGGAGTCAACTAGAGATAGATGCGATCGAAGCTTTCTTTTAAAACCAAGATGGGATGTGGTCTGACGAAGAGCCAGGGGAAGGAAGCTCCAGAACTTGGGGACAGCATGGTGGAAGGCACTAGAGCCCTTAGATGTCTGGCACCTTGGCACGTAGAGTAGAGACTGATCAGCTGAGCGTAGTCCATAGGAGGGGAATTGGGCTACAAGCATCATTGCAAGAGAAAACGGAGTTTTGTTTCTGATTACGGAGTCAATAAGCAAGCCAAGGGAGAATAGTTGGCAGGCAGAGGGGGAGAGTATAAACAATTCAAGCTAGAAACTTCTGAATACCTCTTTCTAGCTATATACATTCTTCCTTTAATCAGTATGTTTCTTTTTGCCTTGTCTCAAAAATGATATATCCTGTCAGATATTTAATTTCTACTGCTCATTTCTGTTGCTTTGTCCATGTCTCTTTAAGAACCATGTAAACACAGAGTGAAACTTGAAAAAAAACCTTTCGATACCTCTTTTCATCTGCTCATTTCTTTTTCAATGGTCAGTATTTTCTTTTCACCACATCTAAAAAGAATATGACCCATAAGTCTTTCTCCCTGATATAAAACACTGTCATTTACTTGATTAGTCAAACATATTTCACCCTCTTATATGATTTCTGTTTCTCACCTACTGCATATTCCCTGGTGTCTAGCAAATCCCGCACCCCCACCCCGGCAGTTAGTGCTCCACCACCCTGTACCCCCCAGTCCCGACCCCGAGCCAGCGGCTGGCATAGCCCTCCGCTCTCCACCATGATCGACTGTCGACTGAGCTGTCAATGAGTGCAAACTGTAACAGCTGATTGTATAGTACATGCTCATTGATAGCTCAGTTGGTGGCCGGCTGTGGTGAAGAGTGGAGGGCTGTGCCAGTCGCTAGCTCAGGGTCAGAATGAGGGGGAAGTGGGGTGGTGGGGTACTACCTGCTGGGATGGGGGGGTCCACTAGACCCCAGGGAATGGCATTACATTATTATACAGGAGATTGGAGATGGGGGGGGTTCACTAAACACCAGGGAATGGTTTCACATCATTATACAGGGGATATGGATGGGGGGGATAGTGGACACCGGGAAATGGTGTTATTTTCATACACATGGGATCAGGATGGGGAGACCACTGGACACCAGGGAATATTATTGAAACACTGGACATTGGTGTGTGTGTGTGGGGAGGAATCACCGGACACCAGGGAATTAGTATTGAAACATCGGCATGGGTGTAGGTGGGAGGAGGGACCACTGGACACCAGGGAAAGATTTATGTTTAACAGTGGGCTGGCGATCGGTGGTGTTGGTGGTGGGGCACTAGCACCATGGAATGTTTAATTGTTAACATCAGGCGAGCGATTGGCGGTGGGGGGGGGGGACCACTAGCACCAGGGATAGCTCTCTAGTACCGGGCAATTGAGGGGGGTGGCACTGTGCAAACCAGCCTTGCTCCCCATGCAAATGAGCCCATAATGGGCATGCAAATAGCCCCTTAGCACCTTGCATGCCCAATAGGCTCATTTGCATGTGTTGTTTGAATATCGGAAATGTAGTGCGGGTGCAACCCATTGTGGCGCCCTATTTTGGTAGCTATGTCTGCCCAGCGCTAAGTGGCTTAATGCTGGGATGACATGGCCCTATAATTAGTTGAATTGTGCCAGTGCGTTGTTTCACCAAATACATCATCTTTGGGCACCCGGGCAAGCGCAAGGCACAGTGCAGTGTTTTCCGACGTACTTTGTGCCTCTTTGAATATCGGGGCACAGGTTTTAACATAGAAACATAGAAACATAGAATTTGACGGCAGATAAGGACCGCTTGGCCCACCCAGTCTGCCCATTTCCCTACCTACTGGATAAGCTGCTGATCCTAGTTAACCAGTAGCCTACTTCTTCTTACCCCAACCCCCCAGAATTGCCTTATGACTGTCCCATGCATGCTTGAATTCCACCACTGAGTTTGACTCCACAACTTCCTCCGGAAGGCCGCTCGATGCATCCACAACCCTCTCTGTGAAAAAATACTTCCAAATTACCTCTGAGCCGCCTCTATCTTCTAAATTGTGCCCTCTTGTTCTTGCACACCTCTTTTTTTTGAAAGATGCTACCCTCTTGGACTTTGTTGATTCCCTTGAGGTACTTGAAAGTTTCTATCATGTCCCCCTCTCCCTCCTTTCCTCGAGGCTATACATTAAGCTCCTCAAGTCTCTCTTCATATGTCTTCTGGTGCAGACCCTACACCATTTTAGTTGCCCTCCTCTGACAACTTCCATCCTGTCTATGTCTTTGCGGAGATTGGGTCTCCAGAACTGCACACAGTACTCCAGATGGGGTCTCACCAGCTGTCTGTACAGAGGATAATAACTTCCTGCTTTCTACTGGTGATGCCTCTCTCTGCATCCCAGTATCCCCCAGCCCTCCTTGCTGCCCTCTCACATTGCTTGCCCACCTTTAGGTCATCTGATATGACTACCCCAGGTCCCTTTCCATTTTTGTTGTTGTTAGTATCTCACCCCCATTGTGTACTCTTCCCTGGGTTTTTGTTTCCCAGGTGCACTCTTTGCACTTCTTAGCATTGAATCTAAGCTGCCATACATTTGACCATTCCTCTAACCTTGCCAAGTCCCTTCTCATCCTTTCCACCCCACCTTGTGCATCAACTCTGTTGCAGATCTTAGTGTCATCTGCAAAGAGAATACTTTTCCTTCCAGTCCTTCAGCAATGTCACTTATAAAGACATTGAAGAGGACTGGTCCTAATACTGAACCCTGCAGTACCCCACTAGTAACCCTCCTTTCTTCTGGAGTGGACTCAATTTACTATTACTCTCTGTGTCCTATTCTCCAGCCAATTCTTTACCCAGGCTGTCATCTTGGGACCCCTCCCAGGCTGGCTAACTTGTATATTAATCTTTTGTGGGGACTGTGTCAAATGCCTTGCTAAAGTCTAGGTAGGCCATGTCCACAGCCCCTCCCTGATCTACTACTTTGGTCACCCAGTCAAAGAAATCTATCAGATTTGTCTGGCATGACCTTCCCACTGTGAATCCATGCTGCCTAGGGTCCTGTGCCCCTCTGGCCTCTAGATACTCGACAATTCTTTCCTTCATAAGTGATTCCATCATTTTCCCTATCACTGAGATTAAACTAACAGGTCTGTAGTTTCCTGCTTCTGCCTTGCTCCCACTTTTGTGAAGGGGAATCACATCTGCCCTCCTCCAGTCCTCGGGTACCACCCCATCCTTCCATAATTTGTTAAAAAGGGTAGTCAGTGGTGTCACTAGTTCTACCCTTAGCTCTTTAGAATTCTGGGATGAATCCCATCAGGCCCCATTGCTTTGTCCACCTTCAGTTTTAAGAGTTCTTTCCGAACCCTTTCTTCTGTAAATGGGCTGGTATCAACTTCTGTATCCAGAGTGTTACTACTGTTTGTTTTATGTACCTCCCCCTCTTCATTTGTAAATACTGAGCAAAAATATTTGTTTAGTATCTCTGCCTTTTCACAGTCTCCTCTGCCCACCTCCCTCCCTTTATTAAGCCTCACTATCCCTCCCTTGGTCTTCCTTCGCTCCCTGATGTACCTATAAAAGGTTTTATCCCCTTCTTAACTGAGTTGGCTATCTTTTCCTCGGTTTGGGCCTTGTTGTTCTGACTGCCTTCCCAGCCTCCTTTTGTTTTAACTGATACAGTTCTCTGTCCTGCTCCTTCTACGATTCCTTGTACTTCCTGAATGCTTTCTTTTCTCTTGAACCTTCACTGCCACTTCCTTTGAGAACCATAGTGGTTTCTTACATCGTCTTGTTTTATTTGCTTCACACAAGGCTCGTTACTCTGTGATGGCAGTTTTTATTATTCCCATTGTTCTTCCACCCTCCTTCCTGCCCACTTGCTAGTGCATTCCTTAGGCACTCACCCATTTTGGCAAAGTCAGCCCTCCTAAAGTCCAGTACTTTTGTCTTTGTATGGCTTGACTCTATTGCTGTGTTTATTGTGAACCATACTGTTCGATGGTCGCTAGTCCCAGATGGCTACCCACTTCTACATCTGTGATCCTCTCTCCATCTCCATTTGAGAGAATCAAGTCTAATATTGCTCCCTCTCGAGTGGGCTCCAGTACTAGTTGTCTAAGGCATGCCCCCTGTAGGGCATCTAGAATAACTGCACTCTTCGAAGTGGCAGCTGCAACTGCACTCCAGTTAACATCTGGCATATTCAGATCACCCATCAGCAATATCTCCCCTTTTTCTGCCATTCTAAGTATACTTTCTATCATTTCCCTGCCCATTTCCTCCCCCTGAGAAGGAGCTCTGTATACAACCCCTGTGCGTATTGTGGTGCCATTGCCTGTCTCCAAATTTACCCACAGTGCTTCTTCTCCTCCCTGTTTACCCTTTTGTTCTGTTGCTTTTATTCCTTCACTTATGTAAAGAACTACTCCTCCTCCTCTTTTACCCTCCCTGTCCCTCCTGTGAGGTTTTCATTAAAAAATAATAATAATAAGTTTCTAGCCCCAACAGTTCCAAAGTTAGATCTTTCAAAAGATCATTTCTTTAAAATGTAATAACTTTGGACCATTAGGGCTAGAGTCTTAATTTATTTTTTAAATGAAAACTTGGCAGTAGCTTAGTAGATATATCAATAACATAGTACTACAGTGACCATATATCGATACAAAGAAAAAAATGTTACATATGGATATTAAAAACATAAAATGGTTCACTAAAGTTTTAAAGTTCTGTCATTTTTAAGAACATTTTGTATCTACAAGTATAGAGATGGAGTTGCATTGTTACAATCTATACTGGTTGATCCGACTCCTAGCTTTCATTAAAATAAACCCTAAGTTTATGTGATTAGCAGTTTAAATGTTACAGCTTTCCAAATATAGTTTCAAGCAGTATAAAATATCATAAAGGATTATTTTTGGAAATGGTCAGAAGATACTAGTAATTGTTCTGTCTAACAATAAACACATTCTTCTCTAGTTTATTTGTTTTTTAGTTAACTGGGTAATTACACTAGGCAACTGAATGCCAATTTTCAGGTACTACCCACAAGAGTACAAAATAGGCATAACACAATTGACAATGAAAAGTAGGCATAAAACAATGAACAGTACTATGTACAATGTAAATATAATGTGTCGGTAAAAACCACAAGTTCCACAACAGGGATAACAACTTGATGTTAAAGCAGGAAGGAGTGTAAATATAAGTAACAGTAGTTGTAAAATAGTAAGACATTTGGTGCAAAACAATTAAGGTATACAGCAACCAGCTAAAGAGCTGGGGGCGATGCATTAAATTACATAGTAGGACAAAACTGTGGCAGGGAAGACCGAAATTGCCCCTGTGAGGGGGACACAAGCTACCCAACTGGGAGAATGGCATGAGTGTGGGTCTGGTCCTGACTTTGTGTACAAAGAAACATTTTTACTAAGCAAGCTAGAGGAGTGGTCAGAGAGGTGGCAGCTGGGGTTCAATACAAAGAAATGTAAGGTTATGCACTTTGGGGCGAAGAACCCAAGGAGAGAATACTGGCTGGGGGAGGGGTTAAGCTGGGGATCACTGAGGAGGAGAAGGACCTAGGGGTAATGATAACAGGGACCATGACCAACACTGCCCAGTCCAGGAGAGCAGCTGCAAAAGCGAACAAAATGCAGGGTGCATAGCGAGGGGGGTTTCATCCAGGCAAAGAGAGGTGATCTTGCCCCTTTACAGGTCGTTGGTAAGGCTGCATGTAAAGTATTGTGTGCAGTTTTGGAGACCATACCTAAAGCGTGATATAGAGGAGGGCAACAAAGATGATATGTGGAATGGAGGGGAGAAACTATGAGAGCAGACTGGGATACCTGAATATGTACACTCTGGAGGACAGAAGGGACAGGGGGAACATGATAGAGACATTCAAGTATCTGAGGGGAATCAATAAGGATGGGGCAGACAGGGTCTTTAAGCTA
This sequence comes from Neoceratodus forsteri, assembly GCA_016271365.2. NCBI lineage: Eukaryota > Metazoa > Chordata > Ceratodontiformes > Ceratodontidae > Neoceratodus > Neoceratodus forsteri. Next base: position 142,160,693 of record JADMNL010000031.1, on the reverse strand, counting down.
AAGAGGGGTAGGGACACCAGGGGTCATGGGCTAAGAATAGAGAGGGGAAGATTTAGGAGGGAAATGAGGAGACACTATTTCACAGAGAGGGTGGTAGCAAAAATGGAATGCACTACCAGAATGGGTGGTATCATATAAACATAGAAACATAGAAACATAGAATTTGACAGCAGATAAGGACCGCTTGGCTCACCTAGTCTGCCCATTTTCCTACCTAACAGATAAACTGCAGATCCTAGTTAATCAACAGCTTACTTCCTCTTACCCACCCCTAGGACTGCCTTATGCCTGTCCCATGCATTCTTGAAGTCCCCCACTGTTCTTGACTCCACAACCTCCTCAGGGAGGCTGTTCCATGCATCCACAACCCTCTCAGTGAAAAAATACTTCCTCACATTACCCCTGAGCCGTTCCTCCCATTATCTTCAAATTGTGCCCCCTTGTTCTTGCACATCTCTTTTTCTGGAAGATGCTACCCTCTTGGACTTTGTTAATTCCCTTGAGGTACTTGAAAGTTTCTATCATGTCCCCTCTCTCCCTTCTTTCCTCAAGAGTATACATATTAAGCTCCTTTAGTCTTTCTTCGTATGTCTTCTGGTGCAGACCCTGCACCATTTTGGTTGCCCTCCTCTGGACAGCCTCCACTCTGTCTATGTCTTTACGGAGATGGGGTCTCCAGAACTGCACACAGTACTCCAGATGGGGTCTCACCAACTGCCTGTACAGAGAGATAACAACTTCCTGTTTTCTACTATTGATGCCTCTTCCTATGCATCCCAGTATCCCTCCAGCCTTCCTTACTGCCTTCTCACATTGCTTGCCCACCTTTAGGTCATCTGATATAATTACCCCCAGGTCCCTTTCTATTTTTACTGTTGTCAGTATCTCACCCCCCATTGTGTACACTTCCCCTGGGTTTTGTTTCCCATGTGCATTATCTTGCATTCTTTGCATTAAATCTGAGCTGCCATACATTTGACCATTCCTCCAACCTTGCCAAGTCCCTTCTCATCCTTTCCACTCCAGCCTGTGTATCAACCCTGTTGCAGATCTTTGTGTCATCTGCAAAGAGACATACTTTTCCTTCCAGTTCCTCTGCAATGTCACTTATAAAGACATTAAAAGGACCAGTCCCAGTACTGAACCCTCGGTACCCACTAGTAACCCTCCTTTCTTCACTGTGTACTCCGTTACTACTACCCTTTGCGTCCTGTTGTCTAGCCAATTTTTATCCAGGCTACCACCTTGGGACCCATTCCAAGGCTGGCTATCTTGTGTATTAATCTTTGTGGGGGACTGTATCAAATGCCTTTGCTAAAATCTAGGTAGGCCATGTCCACAGCCCTCCCTGATCTACTACTTTGGTTACCCAGTCAAAGAAATCGATTAGATTCATCTGACACGACCTTCCCATCATGAATCCATGTTGCCTCGGTCCCGTGCCCCAATGGCCTCTAGGTACTCAACAATTCTTTCCTTCAGAAGTGATTCCATCATTTTCCCTACCACTGAGGTCAAACTAACTGGTCTGTAGTTTCCTGCCTCTGTCCTGCTCCCACTTTTGTGAAGAGGAATTACATCTGCCCTCCTCCAGTACTTGGGTACCACCCCATCCTCCCATGATTTGTTAAAGAGAGTAGTCAGCGATGTCACTAGTTCTACCCTTAGTTCTTTTAGAATTCTTGGGTGAATCCCATCAGGCCCCATTGCTTTGTCCACCTTCAATTTTATCAGTTCTTTCAGAACCCTTTCTTCTGTAAATGGACTGGTATCGACCCCCGTCTTCAGAGTGTTTCTCTTGTTTGGTTTAGGTAACTCTCCCTCCTCTACCTTTGTGAATACTGAGCAGAAATATTCATTCAGTAACCCTGCTTTTTCACTGTCACCCTCTACCCACATTCCCTCCCCTTTATTAAGCTTCAGTATCCCTCCTTTGGTCTTTCTTCGCTCCCTAATGTACCTATAAAAGGTCTTATCCCCCTTCTTAACAGAATTGGCTATCCTTTCTTCGGTTTGGGCCTTTGCTATTCTGACTACCTTCCCAGCCTCTTTCTGCTTTAACTGATAAAGTTCTCTGTCCTGCTCCTTCTGTGTTTCCTTATATTTCCTGAATGCTGTCCTTTTCTCCTTAACCTTCCTGCCACCTCTTTTGTGAACCATAGCGGTTTTTCCTTCATTGTGTTTTATTGATTTTTTTACGCAAAGGCTTGTTGCCTCTGTGATGGCTGTTTTGATCACTCCCCATTGTTCCTCCACCCCTCCTTCTTGCTTTGCTAGTGTTTTCTGAGGCACTCTCTCATTTTCCCAAAGTCAGCCCTCCTAAAGTCTAGTACTCTTGCTTTTGTATGGCTTGATTGTATGGCTGTGTTTATCGTGAACCACACTGTTTGGTGGTCACTTGTTCCCAGATGGCTACCCACTTCTAAATCTGAGATTCTTTCTCCATCCCCATTTGAAAGTACCAGGTCTAAGATTGCTCCTCCCGAGTCAGTTCCAATGCTAGCTGTCTGAGACATGCCCCTGTGAGGGCATCAAGAATGACCCTGCTCTTGGATGTGCCTGCAGCAAAGGTGCTCCAGTTAACATCTGGCATATTCAGGTCCCCCATCAACAATATCTCCCTTTTCTGCCATTCTAGAAACCTTCTATCATTTCCTTGTCCATTCCTCCCCTGAGATGGGGGTCTGTATACAACCCCCATGCGATTGTGGTGCCATTTCCTGTCTCCAGGGTGACCCAAAGTGCCTCATCTGCTCCCTGTTTACTCTTTAGTTCTGTTGCTTTGATCCCTTCCTTTACATAGAGAGCTACTCCTCCTCCTCTTTTACCCTCCCTGTCCCTCCTGTAGATTGTGTATCCTGGTATGTTGACATCCCAGTCATGGTTCTCTGTGTACCATGTTTCTGTGACTGCCACAATATCCAGGCAACCCTCTTCCATCAAGGCCACTAGTTCAGGGAGCTTGTTACACAGACTGTGGGCATTGGTACTCATCACCCTCCACTTGATATCCTTACCCCTTTAGCCCCATTTCTGTCCTTACTGCCTTTGCCTTTTTTACATTTAAATCTGTTCTGCTCCCTAATAACTTCTGTACCTTTGGTGTTTACCTCACTAATCACCATGTTTTGTAGAGGGCTACAGATTTCCCGCTTCTTTCAGTGCCTCCCCCTTGGCTAGTTTAAATGCTTGCCAATGAAGCATTCAAACCTCTCACCTAGGATCCTGGTCCCCGGACAGATGCAGACCATCGCACCAGTATAGGTCTGCATTCCTCCAGGTGCTCCCCAGTCCCCAATGAAGCCAAAACCTGAGTTCCACACCAGTTTTTCAACCACTCATTGAATCCCTGGTGAGAAGTGCCTAGCATCTCCTTGCCATAGACAGGCAGCACCTCGAGAAGGTTACCGTATGCGCCACTGGTCTAAGGCCCCTTCCCAACTCTACAAACTCCTCTTGCACTGCTCTGATCCCATTCCTAGCCAGGTCATTTGTCCCCAGGTGGACAATGACATCCAGCTCCCTCCCTCGTGCAGCTCCTCCCACGATCCTGAGGATTCGCTTCCTGTCCCTCCAAGCCATGGCGCCAGGAAGGCACCTTACCACCCTCTCCCCATCCTCCCCCAATTCTACCCCCCTAATGATTGAGTCCCCCACCAGGAGTTGTTTCCTTCCCCTGTGGGGTCCCATGCCACCCTCCTTTGGGTCTCCTTTGTGAAGGTTCCCAGCATCCTCCTTGGTCTCCACTGCAGGTGCCTCCATAGAGGAACCACTATCCACCAGAAGAGTGAATGAATTGTGAAGAGGTACAGCTGGAGGGATGCAACTCTGTTCCACCACCCTCTCCCTCCTTGAGCCCACTCTGGTCCAGCCACTCCTCTTTCTTGGCAACCTCTGAGGTAGTGGCATTGGCCCTGGTGGTCCCTGGGTGGGGGAGGAGGTTTCACGAATCCTAGCCAGGTCAGCCTGGAGACGGGCAACCTCCTCTCTCAGACCAGAGAGGTGCCTGCAATAGGGCAAGCATCAGCCTCCAGAATGTCTCCCGGAACACTGCGCCCACAGCCATTGCACTGCATCACTCCTATCATGTCTTATTTTGTGTCCTCTACTGTTTCTCTGGATGCTTACTCTCTCCTCTCCTTACAACTCTCACCCTTCCTGTTCTGGGACAGCAACTTTCTATCTTCTTCAGTCTCCTTCTTCCTTGCTCAATATCAAACTACCAGCAGCTAGGGGAGAGTGAGCTACTTTTTCTACTTCAGGGTTGACAAAACCAATGTTTCTATGATCCTTTTCTTCCTACTTTCAAACAGGAAGTTCCTGTTGACAGTTAAATCCAGTGGCTATAAAAGTAGAACTGGCTTTGGGTGGGTGGGATGGAGGGCAATTGGTAAGAAAAAAGGCTAGCAACAGGAAATATAAATATAAATCTGTGAACAGCTTCAAAAGGGCATGGGACAGGGAACAGGGGAGAGTGAGGGTGGGGAAAGTGGGAGGGTGGCAGTGGGATGACAAAGGGAAGGGGGGTGGGGCAGCTGCAAACTAGAGGTGCTAGCTGCACACTCGAGCAGACCTAGACAGACCGGATGGTCTGTTTCTGCTAGCACATTCGTATGTTCATATTTACTTTAAGTTTACTGTTGTGAAACAGATCATATTTGGATGATCCTGCCAGCTCCCACCTCGCCATTTGCCTGAACACGGAATCCCAGAATCCTCTACGAATGACATCAGAGCTGGGCTACAGCTGCAGGAGATTCACTAGCATGCAGTTCATGTTGGAGCTTTTAAGAGCTCTGCTCAGCTGCTTGCTGTTCCCACTGTCCTCCTGGAGCTGTGTACAGTCCTCTGTGTCTGTATTGTAAACTGTAAGTAAAACAAGACTTCTTGGCACACAAAGTGCAAATCAGGAAAAGACACACTTAGGTGTGGGCTTCTTGTTGATGACTTTCCCCCTTTAAAAGTTTCACCCTATACCTATGTTTGTTACTCACATATGTTACTGTACTTAACCCCGCCTTGAGGTTAGGCAGCCCTACACTCACCCAATGAATGTCGGCGCATGTTCAGCTACAGCTGTTTTTTTTTAATTTGTCTTTATTTTTCTTCCCAACCAACAGTCCCTGTCAGCCTCACACCTCCTGTTCTTGTCGCCTGCCTTGCCTGGGACTTTTCAGGACCTAAAGAAAGCCCCTTTGGCATACCACCCACAGAGGGCCACTAGGGGTTGGGGGAAGACCCCAGCGGAGACCTAATCTAGTGCTGAAGTTCAGAGCCAAGTGGATGGTGCAGGGCCTGCAGAGAGCGAGGGTTTCATCCCGCCCCAGGCTACTGTTCTCCCCAGGTTTCTCTCCATCTTTGAGATCCTGGGGCCATGAATATGTGGTAGGACATGCAATTGCCACGCACACCAGACAGTCCCCCATGCATCACAGCTCCCACAGCCATCCTCTACTGACTTGCGCCAACCAGGCAAACCGGTATGGTGCTCCTGCAGCAAAGATTGGACAACCCTCCCTCCCAGATGAGACTATCCTCTGGGACACTCAATCCCCTTCATCCTGGCCACTCCCCAATGACCCCAGCTCATTCACGAACCCAGGTCACAAGCGTCACGAGTGGTAGCCCAACTGCAGCACCAACGGGAGGGTTTTCCTTGAGCTACAGCACCAAATTTGTAATTCAGTCTTACCTTCCCCTCCTTCCTCACTGAGTTTTACTGTATTTGTAACTTACAACTTTGTGCCAACCCACCGGTACAGCGGTAGGGCTTCCAATCGTAGCACAACATCGCAGGTTATGGAATGGACCCAAGGAGTTGGAGGGCTGGCCGGGGGGAGGAGGTCTGAGCGTCTGATGGACTGCTCTCCTCCTCTGGTGGGGGGGGCAGGAGGGGAGGGTGAATGTGCATCCAGCACATGACTGATCTCTGGTGGAGGCCGGGGGAACAGCTGTTGGAGCCCAAACTGCGGGGAAGCATGCTGGGTGTCGGTGCACGCCACATGTCCCATAGGGTAACTAGCATATTGAAAAATGCCAGCTCCGACAAAATTTTTTTTATTTTTTTATTAATTTTTAGTTTTTGTTGACCGGGTAAGTGCAGTAGACAAATCCTGCCCATTTTTAGGCACGACCTGGGGGACAGGGATACAGATGAATGCCAACTGACCTTGAACCAGATTAAGCTGTTGGTGGTATTTTTTTTAGTGAATGAGGGAAATTTGGCCAGGACACCAGGGAAATTTCCCTACTCTTTTCGATAAGTGCCATGGGATCTTTAACATCCACCTGAACTACCACCAGTCCAGGCAGATGGGACGTCGGTTTAACGTCTCATCCGAAAGACAGCACCTCAGAAGTGAAGCATCCCTCTCATGCTGCACTACAGTGTCAGTACTGGGATATTAACCCAAGTGCCAGATGACACCCCTGCTCCTCCAGACCCGCTCCGCCTACTAGTGGCACTTAGCTGGTGAATGAGTCTAGTGTTCCGTCGAAGCAGCAAAACCCCAAGGCCCACCTTGGGGGTAAGCCAGGGAGGCATCCCGGTAATGGGGGTAAACCTGGTTCAGTATTCCATCGGGGGATGCGCCCGCTTGGTGGCCCCACCCTGGGGGGGAGGGGGCAAGCCCAGGAGGATCATCACCTGAAGTAAGTCCTGGGTGGTTAAGTGGGGGGTCCATGGGTGCGGGGGTTGAGCCTATGGGGGTCTGGCACCAAAAACAACTTACAACTTTGTGTATATGATTGATTGTAATGCTGCCAATGTACTATTTTTCTTTATAATTTTAAAATTGGTAACCGAGAAAGACACACTGAGCCAAGGCTCATTTCCAGGTGTGACCTGGGGGAAAGGTAAAGGGAAATGTAATACAATAAATCATAAACAACAGCAGAGAAGCATTCCAAAATTAAAGAGCAAACAGTGAACAAATCAACATGGTGCAAGTGCCAATAACACTAAAGGGCGAACAGAAGCTGGTTCTGTGAGCTGCACCATTACTCAATTAAACTGACTAAAGCAGGTAGAAACAATTCAGTGCAGCAATTGTAATGACATGAATTGATGCTGGGATGACCGTGGCGGGGTTGGAAAGGGCACCAGGGGCATTTATTTTAGTATATTCTTTACACTTTCCATGTTTCTCTCCCACTCCCAGGTCGCACTTGGAAACAAGCCTTGGTGATACACGTGCCTTTCCAGGGCAACCCATTCTAAATAAAATAGTGTATTGGGAACTTTGAGCATTTTCTTTTCTTATGATCTCAGTTAGTGGCCACAAAGTGGCTTGGTGAGAAGCCAACAGAGGCTTTTAGAGCATGAATCATTTATACACTCATGTAAAAACATCAAACATGCAAACGGTGACAAGGGAAATGCAGAAGAAAATCACAGAACTAGCCCCCGTACAGGTCTTCAGAGCAACAGGGCTCATTAAAAAGAACTCACAGGCAAAAACATGTAGCCGATAATGATGGCACCTTATGGACTACAGAAGGAAGCTATTTGTGGAACACTGCGCATATAAAGGAAAGGTCTTTCAGCAAATATGAGAGACTTACTTAGAAAAATTCCCCTGGTTTAAAGGGAAAGTTCCCCTCAATCTATTTTCTGTATTCCTGTGTAGCGTGTAGGCATGAACCATGACTCCCTCTCTTGCATCCCCCTAATTTCATCATAATTTAAATACTAATGAGGTTGCTTCATAGTTTTGCCCTGGTGCGAAAGCCTGTTTAATCTCAATTGCAAAGGTCATGATCCCACTTGTGTTAGCCAGACAGAATATACGTACTTGATAGCTAGCCTGATAGTTGCAGCTTCTTGTGATACTCACTGTTTTTAGATAGCCTAGTCATGGAGAGAATGCTTCGTGAATATTTAATCCCACTGTCTAATCGTGCTACTGTTTAAGATTCAGTATCTATTGTGTTTACACTGTTAGCCCTGTCTCCTTTCTATCTACATATTTTGCTGTTTTAAATCGACCGTATCTCCTCTGCCCTGCTGCATAACCTGCTTTTCTCACCCCCTACTGCTGCCTTGCTCTTTCTCAGCCGCCCAGGCGCCAAAGCACAGAAACCCCCCTCCCTGAATTTCTCACTATATTCCTACTTAATTGTCCTGTAATTGCCACCTATTTACCTCTCTCTTTGTCTTCCCCTGCTACCTGCCCCCCCATTTAGGCTTGCTATTTTTCCCTAGCACTATTTAACCTTCTGTTCCCCCCTTCCACTGCCAGCCCTGAACTGGCCCCCCCAAGCAGTCGCTGCCACTCCAGCACTTTCTCTAGCCAGCCTCAGCAACCGGACCACCCGCCCGACCCTAGGAAAGCCTCAGGTATGCTCCCTGGACATCCGGAACTCACGACTTGAAAGCTGCTATTTTGATTGGATGCCCAGCAGAGGAGCTAGGCACTGATTGTCCACTTCTGCTCCTCTGCTTGAATTCAGACTTTTGACGCTCTCCGCTCCTGATCTCTGGGACATCTCTCTCTCTCTCTGGGCTATTTTCTGGGCTAAATTTTCTCCCACCTGCCCACCCCTGCCCTCGACCAACTTAAATAGAGCTTTACCCGACCCCTGTTCTCAGCTCAACAGCTGATTGGTTACTTTTCCTGCTGCAAGTAATCTGCCCTAGCAGCTTCTACTTTCTCACTCCCTGAGTGAACATAACCTTCACTGCCCTTTTGAAAGTAATTTCTACCTACGGAGTTACCCAAAGAAAAAATTACTCACCTTAGTAATGTTGTTTCTTCTAATGGAGTCTTGCTGTATTATGACAGTAGCAGTTTGATCCAGCTCTAGAACTGCTCCGGAGGTGAAATGGTTAAAACCATTCCAAAATAGAATTTTGGCCATAAGCTCTAAGAAGCAGCTCTATCTGTGTTATTTCAAACCTGAACTGTCAGATCTTTACGAGCCAAACTCACTAAGGTCTGTGTGGAAGCTGTAACCTACATCAGCCAAATGGCTACCTAAATAATAATAACAACCATTGCTGGTCCCAACACCCAAGACTCAAGTCAGGGGACCAGAAATACTAACACAATTCTAATCATATGAGAATAAAACATAAGTATAATAAAACACACACACACCCACAAAGCCCCAAAGGGGACAAAATGCTAACAGGGCATAAAAAGGTGCCCACACCAAGTTGCCCGCACCCCACCCAAGTAGAGGTTCTGAGAGGGGCAGGTTGGGGGGAGGTCATAATATAGCAAGACTCCATTAGAAGAAACAACATTACTAAGGTGAGTAATTTTTTCTTCAAACAACATGAAGTCTTGCTATATTATAACAGTAGCAGAATACACAGCAGTACCTCCATGGAGGAGGGCAGAACCTACTTAGGGAATAGGCTCTGAAGAACTGCTGTGCCAAACTGAGCATCTCTCCTGGCCTGGACATCCAGGGAGTAATGCTTGGTAAAAATGTGTACCGTTTTCCAAGTAGCAGCCTGGCAAATCGCTAATATAGGGATGTCTCTGGCAGCAGCTAGAGACGCAGCTGTACCCCTGGTAGAATGAGCCCTCAAACTGGGGGCTCTGCCCAGTTTCTGATAACAAATTGGATACAAGAGACAATCCACCTGGCAATTGATCTCTTAGTGGCAGGTTTGCCTTTCCCAACTTCACCATAGGTAAGGAAAAGTTGGAGGATTCAACTGTGACCTTTGGTACGCTCTATATAGTAACTAAGAGCTCTCTTAACATCCAGGCTGTGCAACCTCCTCTCACCAGAAGAGGAGTGATCAGTGAAAAATACTGGAAGGGAGATAGATTGATTAAGATGGAAATCTGAAACCACCTTAGGCAAAAACTTCCTATTAGTCCTAAGGACTACCTTATCCCTGTGGAAAGAAATAAAGTCAGTTTCCACTGACAAGGCTTGCACCTCACTTATGCATCTGGCAGAAGTGATAGCCACTAGAAAAACAGTTTTCCAAGTTAGGTACTTAAGCTCTGCAGAAGACAGAGGTTCAAAAGGGGTTGCATTAACTGGGCAATGCAAACATTAAGGTCCCAAGCAGGGCCGGTTCCTAAAGGTGGATTAGTATGGAGTAATCCCTTAAAAACTTGGAAAACACAGGATGAGAGGAAAGAGGGATGACTTTTCTGCTGACACAAAGCAGATACAGCTGCCAAATGAACTCTCAGGGTAGCTGGTCTGAGACCCAAGGAATTAAGATGTACCATGTAATCTAACACAATGGGCAAATCAGCAGATTCTGGGAAATATTTTTCCCAGCACACCAAATGGAAAACTTTTCCATTTAGAACTATAAGTAGTCCTAGTGGAAGGCTTTCTAGAAGCCTTTAGGATCTCAAGAACACCCTGAGAGAGGTGTAAATCAGCAAACTCTAACTCCTCAAGAGCCAGGCCTTGAGGTTGAGGGATTGAGGTCCGATACCATACCCTTTCCTGGGCACAAGTCAACAGGTTGTGATTCCTGGGAGGCAAAGGGAAGATGGATTGTCAGTGACAAAAGGAGTGGGTACCAGGGCTGCCTGGCCCAATCCGGGCAATCAGAATCACCTGCAAGGCTGAGATCTGATTTTGACTAGTACTTTGAATAGGAGAGGAAGGGGAAAAGCATAGAGAACTTCCTCCCCAATCCAGAAGAAGGAATCCAGGGAACTGAGCCCAGCACTGAGGCCTGCAACAGAACAGAGGAAGTTTGTGATTGTCTGGGGCTGCAAAAGATCTATCTGAGGGGTGCCCCATCTGGCAAAGACTATCCCAGCACTTGAGGATCCAGGGACCATTCGTGTGGCCCTGGGAAATCCTGCTGAGAGCATCTGCTAGGACATTGTCCTTCCCTGGAAGATGAACTTCTATGAGGGAAGTGTTCAGGAATAGGCCAGAGACCACAACTCTTTGCCTCGGTGCACTAGGCAAGACCGAGTGCCCCTGCTTGTTGATGTACCACATTGTTGTGGTGTTGTCTGTTCTGACTTGTATCACTTGTCGTGGACAGATGCAGAAAATGCTTGAAGAGCTAAAAGACAGCTCTGAGTTCCAGCAAATTGATGTGGAGCAGAGATTCCTGGGGGGACCACACTCCCTGAGTGGAGAGGTCACCCATGTGGGCTCCCCAACCCAGAAGGGAAGCATCTGTAGTGAGAGTCAAGTCGTGAGTAGGGAGAATGAAGGGGACCCCTAATCTTAAATTGCTCTGATCCTGCCACCACTGGAGGGCTAGGATCAAGGTTCGAGTCACTGGGACCAACTGGAAAGGGGGTCTCTTCTCTGAAACCAATAGGTTCTCAAGTGAAACTGAATGTCTCTCATCTGAAATCTTGCTCCCTGCACAACAGCTGTGGATGCAGCCATGTGCCCCAGGAGCTGCAGAAAGTGTCTTGCTGGTCGAGAGACCTGCAGAGTGAAGGAGGAGGCCAGAGCCACTAAATTCCTTACCCTTTCTAAGGGAAGAAAGGCTCTGGCTAGCTTTGTGTCCAATTCTGCCCCTATAAAGGTGAGTACCTGGACTGGTTCCAGAACCGACTTTGGTAGATTGTAGAAAGCCTAGGGAGGTGAGAACTGCTGGGTGACCTGCAGGTGAGATTTTACCTGTTCTGGGACTGGCCTACAATGAGCCAGTCATCTAGATAGGGAAAAACAGCAATCCTTTGCCTCCTTAAGTGAGCCACTGCCACTGCTAGACACTTGTGAATACCCTTGGGGCAGAGGTAAGGTCAAGGGCATTGCTCTGAACTGGTAATGACCTGAGGCAGTTCGAATCTGAGGTACTTTCGATGGGAGCTTCTGATTAGGACATGGAAATAGGCATCCTTGAGGTCCAGGGAGGCTAGCCAGTCCCCTGGCCTTAGGGAGGGTAAAATCATTGCCAGAGTTACCATTTTGAACTTTGGTTTCAAAAGATGCTTTCTTCAGATATCTGAGATCTAATATGGGCCGCCATTCTCCTGTCTTTTTTGGGGTAAGGAAGTATCTGGAATACAGACCCCTGCCCTGGTGCAGGGGAGGAACCCTTTCTACTGCTCTGAGAGCTAACAGGGATGAGACCTCTGCTTCCAGAGCAAGGGTCTCTGAAGCACTTGCAGGTAGAAAAAGTCTGCTTCTCAACTTGGGAAACTTTTTGAAGCTGAGAACCAGACCCTGGCCTACTACTTCCAGAACCCACTTGTCTGAGGTTAAAGAAGCCCAATTCTGGCTGAAGTAAGCCAGCCTGCCCCCTACCGGTACAGGAGAATCGGCCCTGGGCACCCCATCAGGGTGCCTGCTTAGCAGGAGCTTTAGGCTGGGGGGTGGGAGCAGGTCTGCCCACCCCTCGTCTGCCTCTGCCTCTGAAGAAGCCCCTCTGAGCATAGGCAGAGGAGGCCTGAGTCTGGTAAAAAGGCCTGTGAAAAGGCCTACCCCTACCCCTGGGGGTATGCCTTTGAGGAGTGGCTTGCCGCTCCTTAGCCTGGGCACTCTTGTAAGTAGTCCTATATTCATCCATCTTTTTCATGTAGTTCTCTGTCTGCTCCCCAAACAGAGAATTCCCCACCACAGGAAAATCCATAGCCTTAGTCTGGGTATCCTGTGACAGACTAGTACACCTGAGCCAGGCCAACCTACGAAAAGCTACAGATGTGGCCATGACCCTAGAGGAAACATCATTAACATCCACAGCAGCATGAAACTGAACCTTAGAAGCCTCAATGCCATCAGCAGCCACCTGTTCTAGTTCACTAGCCAGCTGGCCATGGGCTTGCTTGGCTAATTGCATCACAGTATCCCATCTAGATTTCTGATACCTAGCTACATAAGCCATATAATTTGCTCGCCTGAGTCCCAGAGAGGCTGCCATATACTGTTTTTTTGCCATGGCATCAATCTTCCTGGAATCCTTGTCAGGAGGATGTGAAGCCAGGGGAATATTAGCTTTATCACAGGCAGCAGCCTGAACTACCCCAACATGACTGCATTGCTGAGAAAGGAATTCTGTATCAGGACCAGACAATGTGTACCTTCTGTCCATCTTTTTATCTACAGGAGGCACAGAATTAGGAGTTTTTAAAATTTTTATTGTTTGCTTCCTAAAAGACTTATGTAAAGGAATAGACAATCTCCTAGACTCTGGAATATCCATCATTTCTACAAAATCAGGCTCCTCTTGCTCATCCACAGCTTCTTCTAAGGGAAGCTGGAGGGTTTCATCAACTTTTTTGTAAAACATGAAATGAGATGGGGACTCAGACAGCATAGGGGGAGATACTAAAGGTCTGTCTGGGGAGATGTCCGGTTCAATGGGCACACCCAGACCTTCCCAGCCACATTCATACTGTTCATAATCATCCTCCCCTCCTCTGGTTCATAAATTCCTCAATATCATATTCCTGAACCACTGGGACGGACGAACGACCTTTTGCCAGATAGTGGCGGTGGACGGACCCTAGACTAATGACTGGACAATTTGTATGGCTTTACTATCTCTGCAGCAGTTGGAGAAGGGGTTTTGGACTCCAGACCTGCTGATTTTCTTGTTTTCTTTACTGGAATTGGTTCCTCAGAACCAGCTTTTCTTTTGCCCGAGGAAGTCTCGCCCTGGTCAGAGGGCACTCCCTCCGGTTCGGTTGGCACCGAACCGGGCTGGCCATCCGGGTCAGCGGACTTTTTGGCCTCTCGTTCCCTGAGCCTGCCCAATCTTTTTTCCAGGGTGGCTGCAGGGAAATTCTTACATATATGGCAGTCTGACTGGAGGTGGTCAAACCCCAGACAATAAACACATGTGGTGTGTGGGTCAGCCTTGGAAAGACTTTCCAAAGCATCACAGTGTTGAAACCAATGGGCAGTTTTTCTTTTGGGGTTTCTCGACATAATGCCAGCCTAACCAGAAAACTTGCCCTTTAACGGCAGTGCCAGAAAAGACATCCTTATCGGTCCCTAACCAAGTCACGGGAGGCTGGAAACGAATAAATCTGCTTTTAGAACCGCTAAGAACCGAACCGACTCTAAAATATTAAATTTTAGTTTTAAATGAGTTTTAAACCCAACTGATCGGTTCAAAACCAGAACCGATAACTTACAAGTTCCACACAGACAAAACCTTCAATTTACTTACGGTTACCACAGATAGAGCTTGAACGAGCGGCTTTGCGGTTAAAATAAAACTATTCTGGTTGAATCCAACCAGAAAACACTATAAACGAAATGAACCGAGCAGTAGGAGAAATCTCGGAGCGACTGTTCACTGTAGCGGAGTAAAGAATCTGACAATTCAGGTTTGAAATAACACAGATAGAGCTGCTTCTTAGAGCTCGTGGCCAAAATTCTATTTTGGAATGGTTTTAACCATTTCACCTCCGGAGCAGTTCTAGAGCTGGATCAAACTGCTACTGTCATAATATAGCAAGACTTCATGTTGTTTGAAATGAATACCTCCCTGGTCCTACTAGTAATTGTATCATTGACTAGCTTATTACTGGCCATGGACTTTTGTGCCTCAATATTCGCTGCAGATCAGTTGAGCCCAAGCCATTTTTCATCTGCTCATACACCCTCTGGCCTCCCAAACATCATTATTTGCTGTGAAACAATGCTCAGATTTTATAGGCCTTGCATTACTATCAAATTATGAGTGACACTTGCTTGGCCTCTTCGTTCACTCCCTTTCCATATAGTGCCCATTCTGGATCCTCCCCACCTGTCCCCCTCATTTCCTTCCTCCTCCTCCTCCTCACTGGAGATGTGGATAGTAACCCAGGCCCTGCTAACAAGCATATCAACTGCTCTGATGTCACCTGGGCAAGAAAATCTGGCCTTAAAGTAGCATGCATGAATACATGTAGCCTCCCAGCCAAGTTCGCTGAACTTGAGGCTTGGGTGTCCATGTACAAGCCCCATGTGTTAGGCGTCTCTGAGACATGGCTAAAATCATGTCACTCAGACACCTCATATCAACTTCCTGGTTATTCCCTCCTATGTCTAGACAGACTGGGTAAGAAGAGGGCTGAGGGTGTGTCACTCTATGTGCAGGACTACTTCTCTGCCACCTTCATTGGCTCCTCAACCCCCTCCTCAACTAGTGAGTGGCTTTTCGTTGAGATCACCCTGGGTGCCTATAAAAAAATTATACCTTGGATGGCTGCTACAGCCTTCCCACAGGGGGCATTCATGGCCTTTCCTGCTTCCTGGATGGGCTTGGGTGCATCTCACCCCCTAGAGGTACCATAATAACTGGGGATTTTAACCTCAACTGGGCAGGTGACTCTATGTCTGAATATGCCAGCTTACTGAAGGCACACAGCTTAGAGCAAGTAATCTCCTCCACCACCAGACACAACCATCACTCACCTAACCACGCCACTGTTGACTGCATTGCCACAAATAGGTTAGATTTGCTCCTCCAGGCTGGCACTATGTCTCACTCGATTAGTGATCATACCCCCACGTTCATAATCATAGCCAATGAGTTCAATTGTCCTCCCCCCCAAACTACTGTCTTTCAGGAAGTTCAATCACCAAGATCTCTATACAGTCATTAGAGATGCCACAGCTGCAAACTGGTCCATCCTCTACCTGCACAATAACATCTCAACTGCAGTCACTTATTTCACTGATGTCCTCCGAAAATTGCAGGACAAGCATTTCCCCGTCACTACCAGAAGGGTCAGAGGGGGCAGTATGCGCTGGGTATCCAAGGAACTCCTGGTGCAGATGAAAGAAAGGGATTGCAAATGGAAAGCCTACAAGGCATCCCCAACCCCCCAACTCTGGAATGCCTATAGGCAACTGCGCAACTCATGTAAACAGGCAGGCAGGCAAATCATTAAGACGCAAGTATTATCTCACACAACAGAGTAGCTCCCATGGGAATCCTCAGTTTTTCGGCCTCCATTGGGTCCCTCTTAAACTCTAAGACCAACAACCATATTACTCAAATCAAAACCCCCTTGGGTCACAGCTCGGATCCCTTTGAAATTGCAGACACGTTCAACATCACGTTCACCGACCTAACCTCCTATCTTTTTTTTTGAAATTCAATATATTATTGAATTTTCAAACAAACAAAACAATGGAGGAAGAATATGGAATATCTAGTAAAATAAGAGTCCTCACACCCCCCCACCCAAACTCACCCTGTGGAGTGCCCTAGTATGCTAAGTGAAGTTATACTCTCATTCAGTTCTGTTACAAACATACAAAAATGGCAGCAGAAACGGGCCTCACGATCTATCAAGTCTGCTTGATTGTACAGCTAGCCCCTCAATTTGCAGCTGCTCCACCCACCCCCCCTTATATGTTACATGTCTTACATATCTTCTAAAGTCCATATATTCTCTAAAAGCATTTTTTCCTAACTTAGATACACTTTAAGCTACAGAAAACAGCAGGGCACTTACTATGCCTTGAAAAGTTTCATGGCAAGCATAAGACAAGAAGACAGACACTGCAGAGGACAGCAACATCACTGACTAATACAGTATGACTACTGCAGGCTTTAGCACTAAAACATCGTAAAATTCCAGGATGCCTTACATGAGTCAGGTCATGACCTTTGTAATGGAGTCAAGCAGGTTTTCACACCAGACTTGTATACCATCATTTACATTGAAATCCTGATGAAATTAGGAGAGTGCAATAGAGGCAATCATTGTTTATGCCTACAAACTACACAGGAAAACAGAATAAAAGGCTGAGGGAACATTCCCTTTAAGAATGAAATTCATTCTTGTCACAGTATTAGTAAAAAACAAAAAAACTAAAAAAAAAAGGCATTACTCCACAGAGATAGATTGTCGAGAGGTTACCGAGCGGTTAAGCCTAGGGAGGCTAAGTAACTTGCTCAGGGTCACACAGTAAATAATGACAAGAATAGTATTCAAACCTGGGTCTTTAAGTTCAAAACTGTGTTTTCTTACATCACCAGTAATCATAAACAACATTTATAATATGTTGCCATTAATCTGAAAGCATATGGAAGTGAACTGATGTGCTCTGATGCTGTGAGTAGTTGGCAGTGGTGGGATTCAAACCTGGAACTCTAAGTTTGCAGCTGTGCACTCTAAGGGCTAAAACACATCAACAGTAATAAAAAAAATCAATATTTATGACATGTTGCCATTGACTGTAAAACATATGGGGGTTAACTGGCTTGTTCTGACGCAGTCAGTAAGTGGCAGTGATGGGATTCAAAGTTCACACCAGAGTCTTCAGGCTGGCAGATCCATCTGTACTATTAATCACTGGGCTAAACTGCCTCCACAGGTCTTGCAACAGTATGACGTCAATATGTTACATGGATAATGCCGCAGGCAAAACCAAGTGGCATTAACAACGTGCAGTACAACAGCTACAGGGTACACAATGCCACATGAAACAAATGGTGTGGAGCAGTAGTGGTACCCCTGTAGCTGCTGGCTGGGAGGAAGTGGTGCAGAAGATAAGACCTCTGCTGGAAGGGACTACACTGAGCAGCTTCTGTGGTCAGCGGGTAGAGCCACCAGCAGATGGAGGGCAGTGGAGCATCTGTGGACTGGGGTTCTGTTCCCAGTCCCAGATTAGCTGTGTGTGTGTTTTTTTTTATGTTTAGTTTACTGTTGTGTGGTTGGCGGTGCCCCACCCAAGTTCTCACCCATCCAGGATACCTCCCCGGAGAGGGATTTATTTTAATATGGAGGTTTGGGAGAATCTGCGAGGCAGAGCCCCAACAAAAGCAGTATTTATAGTGTATTGCCTCATCATTATTACCGCTCAGTGTTTTTTACAGGCGGTGTATTTGTTGTCATTGTTTTGACAGCACAATGCATTACTGTTCTTGTTTCACGTATACTGACCCAGTGCCCTTGCAACAGCTGGAAAGTTTCATTCTGAGTGACATAATAGATTGTGAAATTAACTGGAGGAAGTTTCTCTGGTGTAAAGCTTACCAGTGGCGCACCCTTTCTGATTTACATAGTGCAGTGTGTACTTCCACCAGAGCAAAACTGTTCAACCCCAGCAACATAAAACACCTGGATATCATAAGATTGCTCAGAATCCACAGAATGGGATCAGATTCATCAGATCCCAACTGGATTTTCATATTTAGAATATTCAGAATTGCATCGTAATTCCTAAGATGTATCCTAAAACCTGTTTTTACTTAGGACTGTAGGATTTCAAATCCAAATCTGATTCTGATTTTGAGGTCCTTTAAGAATTTGAATTAAATTTTAAATTGGAATTGGATTATGATCTGGAAATTCCTGTATCCAAAAATCTGATTGGAAATCAGCCAATTCTGAGCATACCTACCATATAGTGCATTTCTAACTGCGCTACGTGATGCCCAAAATAAGTACAGCAAGTTTCCCTTAGCTGTCCACTCCACACCCAATCTCATCATTGACCAGGTGCAGTCCTATAAATATCTTGGTATAACCTTTGACCCTGCACTTTCATTCCATGGACATATATCTGCCCTAAATTCTGTCGCCAACTCACGGCTAGGCATTCTTTACCGGCACAAGAAATGCCTCCCTCCTGATGCCCTCCGCCTGGCTGTCACCTCCTCTGTCATGTCTCTCATTGACTATGGCCTTCTGGTCTATGGCTCAGCAGATCAGACTGCCCTCAACAAGGTTCGCCTCACAGTTAATAAGGCCTGCAGACTTGTCACTGGTGCTCCCAGACTCACTCACACATGTGAGCTGTACACCCTGGCTACCCTACTCAACCTGGAAGAGCGACTCATGTATCAGACATGCCAGCTCACCTTTAAAGCCCTGCATGGCCTATCCCCCATAGGCCTATCCAACTCCATTCACTGCATTGCACCGACCCTGATCACACGCAGCTCGCCAAGAGCTACTCCCAGTTATTCCGAGAGCCAGGACCTCTCAAGGTCAGAGGGCATTCCCCCACTGCACCCCACTGGTATAACTCCCTCCCTGCCAGTGTCTCAAACTCACTAACCTTAGCTTGCTTTAAGCCCAGGCTCAGAAACTTCCTGCTTAGCTCTACGCAAATGCAACTGCCGCTAGCCTAGTGTAAAAAAAAATATATATATACTCTGTTTGACAATGCTCACTGAGCGGCTCCCCCCCCCTTTCCCTACTAATTCCTCCTCCCCTATCTCCCTCCCTTCTACTCCCACCAGCTCTCCCCCGACCATAAGTTTTGCACCTTTTGTTATCTTTTGCTTCGTTGGAGATTGTATTATATTGAAACAAAATTGTAATTGAACTGTAACTTTTTTGTTTGTAAGTACCGTGTCCCTTGTACTACTGTACTGATGTCCTCTTTGTGACGAGGTACCTTTGTAAATGAGCCTCTGGCTCAAAGGTTTCTAAACTGATGTTTAACTAAATAAATAAATAAATAAATAAATAAATGTAACTTCTGTTATTCAAAACCAGGTAGCATTTAGCTAATTAGAAAAATTAGGACTCTAATCACAGTCACAGTGGATGGCAGGCAGTGCAGATATGTGGGTGCAAACAGGCTCCCCGTTGTATGCTACACAGGGTGCCCCCCACAACTAAGTTGCAATGCAAATTAGGTATTCAGAAATGAGTGCATGCAAACAAAAAGGGTTTGCCTCTGCTAACATACAGGATGGTGACAACCACGGAGGTATCTGCTTGGTGTATAATGCCAGTCACGTGGCATTATGCCACGTGGAGAACTGTGTGTGGTGCTCAAGCTGTTTCTGTTGCCTTCAACTTCAGACAATCGAATGCAGCTCAGTGCCTTTGTGATGTCACCAGGAATTGTAGCCGCTGCTCTCCCATTGGTTTAAAAAAGCAGCAGTATTTGTTAGCAGAAAAAAAAACATGTCCCCATATAGTTTATTAGCAATAATATATTTCTGGCAAAAACATCCATCTATCCATTTTTCTTTTCATTGTATTTGCTTCCTGAACTGAGCTATGGGGTTTGAAGGTTTTTGGAAAGGTGGAGGAATGAGGGTAGGGAGGGAGGTGTATTAGGTAAAACAGAGGAAAAGTGGGGAGGGAAGTGAGTGTGCAAAGGCCCAAACAGAGGAAAGGGTAGCCAAAGGGAAAGCAAAGGAGTCAGATTTTCTTCAGTTACATAAGTGGGAAAAGAAAGGCAAGGGGTGGGAGAGTGAAGATAAGGAGGACGGGGACTGTGCAGAGGAGAAGCAGGAAAACACAGACATCCTGAACAGGCACTTCTGCTCAGTCTTCACAATGGAGGAGGAGGAGAGCGGGCAGCCAAAGAGCACCAGGATCAGTGTGGGAGGGGGGCATAAGTCCATTCACAGAGGAAACAGTCCTGAAGGGACAAGCATATCTGAAAGTGGACAGGGCAATGGGACCAGATGGGATACACTCAAGGGGGCTAAGGGAACGGAGGTCCTTGCTTCACCACTAATGGCCTCATTTAACAACTCACTTGAAACAGGAGTGGTTCCAGAGGACTGGAGAAAAGCTGACGTTGTTCAGCTCCATAAGAGCAGCAGCAGGGAAGAGGCTAGCAACTATAGACAGGTGAGTCTCACATCAGTGGTGGGGAAATTAATGGAAACCCTGCTAAAAAAGGCTACTGGGATTTCTTGAATTCGAAGGGTTACAAGACCAAAGGCAACATGGATTTATGAGTGGAGGTCATGCTAGACAAATCTGATTGATTTCTTGGATTGGGTGGCCAGGGAAACAGATCAAGGAAGGGCAATGGATGTGGCCTCCTTAGACTTCAGCAAGGCCTTCAGCACTGTGACACATAGGAGACTGCAAAAGAAACTGGACAGTCTATGGAAACCAAAGTGGTAAACTGGGTAAAAAACTGGTTACTGGATAGGTGTCAGGGTGGTGGTAAATGGCACTCGCTGTAATGATGGGAGAGTGACCAGCAGAATGTTGCACGACTCAGTACTGGGACCGGTCCTCTTTCATGTCTTCGTAAGTGACATTACAGAAGAGCAGTAAGGGAAGGGATGCCTTTTTGCAGATAACACCAAAATCTGTAATAGGGTAAATACTCAGGAGCGAGTAGAGAACAGGAGTAGAAAATTGGAGGAGGGGTTAAGGGTATGGCAGCTGGGTTTCAATGCCAAAAGTTACAAAATTATGAACCCAGGGCACAGTAACCAAGGAGGTGAGTATAAAATGGGGGGAGGTACTGACAGTCACTAAGCAGCAAAGAGACCTTGGGTTTATAATATCTAATGACCTCAAAGTGGTGGGGCAGTGTGACAAGGCAGTAGGCAGGGCCGGTGGGATGATGGGTTAGATAGGGAGAGTTATCACCAGCAGGAGGAGGGAGGTGGTGCTACCACTGTACAGGTCGCTGGTGAGACCCCACCTAGAGTATTGTGCCCAATTCTGGAAGCTGCATCTCAGAAAGGACATAGAGAGGGTGGAGACAGTTCAGAGGAGGGCAACTAAAATAGTGCAGGGGTTGCGCGAGAAGCCCTATGAGGTAAGACTGAGGGATCTCAACATGTACACCCTGGAGGAGAGAAGGGAGAGGGGAGACATGGTAGAGACCTACAAATACCTCACAGGAGTGAACAAGGTACAGGAGGGGGATCTATTCCAAATGAGGAAGTACACCAGGACAACAGGGCATGTGATTAACCTGGAAGGGAAGAAGTTTAGGAGAGATGTGAGGAAGTACTACTTTATTGAAAGAGTAGTGGACTCCTGGAATAGTGTGCCAGCAGAGGCAGTGGGGGAAAAACAGTGGGGGGCTTCAAGCATGCACTGGATAGGCATAGGGGAATACTGGTAAATAGGCAGTGAAGGGAGAAGGTCACCAGAGACCAGGTAGGGTCTGCAGAGACAGAATAGGTAGGGAACATCTGGGCAGACTGGATGGGCCAAACAATCCTTTTCTGCCAACAATGTCTACGTTTCTATGTTTCTTTTTAACGTTCCTGTACTCTGGCCACATGTAGCATGAACAAAGTAAACATCTTAGGGTGATGCGTGCTAGTGCCCTCCTAATACATCCACTGGTGCGAATCCAGCATGTAAAGTGAAAAAGAAACCTCAAGGGAAGGAATTTCTAAAAATTGCCACTGGCTGCCATCTTTAATGATTTGAGGTATGGATTATAACATTGACAATATAAACTGTTTTAAAAACATTTTAGAGAAATAAAAATGTGCTGATGATGACTCTGTCAGAAATATATTAATGTTAAAAAAACTATATGACATTTTTTGCTAACAAACTGTGCTGCTTCAAAATAAGTTTCTGCTTACCTGCAAAAAGTGACTGCCACCAAACTGCATTTTTGAACAGTTCTGTGATTTTTATTCAGTTCTAGGGAGCTGAAAATTCCATTCTGATTTTTTTTTAAATTGACCCTCTTACAGGTTGTGTTACTCATTAACAAAAATTAAAAACTCCCCCCAATATGCAGTGTATTTTTGTGCCCGTAAATTGCAACAGTCCCTTATTGTGCCATGCAAAGTGTGGTGATAACATGAACATTTACACATAGAATTTGGTTATTGAACATTTTTATTTGGCAGAAAACTGTGTGCCTATAATTTCGGGGGGGGGGGGGCAGTTGTAAAGTCTGGTGATATCCCTGAAGTTTCCATACAGCCATTTTGCTGTGCCCCCTCCGAAAAGGGGATTTTACAATTTCCTGGAGCAACTGACTTGCATATATAAATGTTAATAAAATCCGGCCTTCAAATTTTGATGCTACTGTGTCTCCTGAGATTCATATTCCTTTCTTTCTTGGTTTAAATGTTAATTCACAGAGTCGGAGTACTGGTCCCAATGGTCTGCCTGGAGCATCTGTTCAGAAACAACTTGTGGAGGGGCGGGGATTCAGACCCGAAGGCGCACCTGTCTGAGCACCAATCTGCTCAAGTCTGTAAGGATTCCCAAGTGTCAGGGACACTCCATCCAGCGCCGAGAGTGCGCCACTCCTCCCTGCCCAGGTAAAAAAAAAAAAAAAAATTTAAAGGAAATAATATATCCCCCTTGCGACTGTGACTCCAGCTCTGTATGTGGCTGTTGGGCAGACACAAAAGAATCAAAGACATGAGCAGTGGTGAGTTTTCTGTTCCTTTATTTTGCAATAAAACATTTATTTCTCAGTACTGGAATTTGAGGAGGTATGTCAGTTTAAAAAAATGTGTATCCATCATTTTTTTCTTAGGTTTCTGTCTTTGATACCAGATTCCACAACTTGTGTGTATCTCCAGTACAAATTCATGTTGCTCCAAATTTTACTTGGGAATAGGAGTTGGCAGTGGGCTGCTGAATTTTGTGGATGACACTTAATTGGCAAGAAGAATAGACACAGCAGGAGGAGAGGTGCACTACAGGGGGCACCTGTAGACATTTTTTTAATTCTTTGGTAACCAGATAAGGCCCACCAGGTACAACTGCCTGTTTTCAGGGGCAACTCAGGAGCACTGGGGTGGCTAAGTGACTTGCCCAGAGTTACACAGTATGCAAGTGGAGGTTGTGGGACTCAAATCCAGGTCTGCTGGATGTACCAAGCTCATTCACAGCTCATTACTCTAACCTCTTGCTATACTGCCAGCACTAAACATTAGGGAAACAGTCTGAGAATGGGGGGCTTAGACTGCAGCAGAAAGTGAAAAGTACTAGTCCTAGTGATGGCAAATCTGGGATGCTAATATACATTGTTGTTTTTTTTTTTTGGGGGGGGGGGTTAACAATTTTTTGGCCAGGAAAGGGACACTAAGCTGAGACTTACCTGCTGTGTCCTGGGATCACAAGGAAGTTAAGTAACTTGCTCATGGTCATACAGTATGTAAGTGCTAGCTGTGGGATTCAAACCCAGTTCTCCAGGTTTGCAGCTCAGTTCTCTTAACCAGTGCACTATACTGTCTGCCTGTTGTGTGGTGTGACAGTGCAACTGAGGAACATGATCCAAAGTAACTGCGTACACTGACACCAGGCAGGCAATGTGCTGCAGCAGTCAAAAGACCAATCACAATGTTGGGATGCATTTGGAGGACCGTAAGGAGCAAGTCACAGGAGGTGATCTTCCCCCTATTCAAAGTGTTGGTTAGTTAAGGTTATAAAATGGCAAGAAAAGAAAACAGAAATTTCATTGGCCAAGAGACATCACCTGACTGCATTAAATCTCTATAAATGCATGGTCAAATGCCAAATACTTAGAGCCATTTTATAAGTTTGATAAGCCCCTCAAGGGGGTGTATCATAGGATTTTAATGCACTTCCCTGGGCATAAGGACACTCAGCCTTCGGCCTTGTGCCTTACTACAGCCCTGGGGCATGCATTAAGATCCTAAAAATGCACACCCTGTCATGCTTATTATTTACTTAGACCACACCTGGAGTAGTGTCCAGTTCCAGGCACCACAGAGGAGAAAGGACACTGAAAAGATCAAGTGGGTTCAGCAAGGGGCCACAAGACTGATTCATGGCTTTGAGGACAACAAGAGCTCCAAGGAAGGATTGAACATAGTCAAATTATTCAGCTTAGGGAAGGCTGTGAGGAGGCAAGAGTACAGTGTTCTGAATGCCAAAGGGACAGACAAGGTGAAGTATACACAGATGTTTGAGCTGGTGTGGGCAAGCTGATCTAGTGGACATGCACTGAGGGAGGAGGGACAGGATAAAGGGGAACATTATAAAGCATTAGCTCACACAAATGGCAGTTAACACATAGAAAAGCCTGCATGGTGAGGTTGTGGAAGCTGATCATGTGCAGTCTTTCAAAGCAGGACTAGGCTGATTCCTGAGAGTGAATGTCATTGAGGAATACACAGCGTAGGGGTAGCACTCCAGCTGCTAAGCTTGGATGTGTATACACACTCGAACTGGGTATGGTTAGTGCCATGCAGCAAGAGAGGTGGACATGGCTCTAAGTCTCTTCCATCGCCATGATACTATGCTGCTATACGTAACTCAAATAAAGATGTCCGACAAAATTCTTAGTGAATTTACTGCAAACACTGCACACTTAACTGGGCATACAAAGATTTAAGGTGCATTTACTTAGTGACAGGATGTATATACATACATACAGCTTTAGGAAATAAGGAAGACCGTTGGCTGATTGAGTTCTTCCCACCATCGCCTAGGTGTGATTACCGTCACCTGTTTTTCTCCAGTGTCGAGTCTGAGGTTGAAGGCTGTTACAGTATTAGATTCTTCTATTTCTTTCTGTTTCCCTTGATCTTCCTCCATTCAATGACGTCATGTGTCTCCTTGTGTTCACCACTCACTCTGTGAAGTAGTTCCCCTGACAGTTCCTTTTCATTATTCCTCCTTTCAATGATATTGTGTATCCCCTTGTGTTCACCACTCTCTGTGACGTAGTTCACCCTTACATTTCCCTTGAATCTTCCACAATGCCATTGTGTGTCCCCTTGTGTTCACCACTCACTCTGTAAAGCAGTTCATCCTTACATTTCCCTTAAATCTTCCACAATGACATTGTGTTTTCCATTGTGTTCTCAACTCACTCTGTGAAGTAGTTCTTCCTGACAGTTCCCTTGATTCTTCCTCCTTTTAATTACATCATTTGTCCCCTTGTATTCACCACTCACTCTGTGAAGTAGTTCTTCCTAACATTTCCCTTGATTCTTCCTCCTTTCAAGACATCATGTGTCTCCTTGTGTTCATCACTCACTCTGTGAAGTACTTCTTCCTGATGTTTCCCTAGATTCTTTCTCCTTTCAATGATGTTATGTGTCTCCTTGTGCTCACCATTCACTCTGTGAAGTACTTCTTCCTGACAGTTCTCGTGTATCTTCTACAATGATATTGTCATGTGTTCCTTGTGTTCACAACTCACTCTGTGAAGTAGTTCTTCCTGACACTTGCCTTGATTCTTCCCTTTTCAATGACATTGTATGTTCCCTTATGTTCACCACTCACTCTGTGAAGTAATTCTTCCTGACATTTCTCATTAATTTTTTATCTTTTCAATGACATCATGTCTCTCCTTCTTCTCTCATCCTTACGCATCCTGAAGAACTGGTTACGCTGGTCTGATGGGGTTATCCCTTTTGGGTATTTGAAGATCAGGACCATGACCTCATCTGATTCTTCATTCCATGGAAAACCTCCTCTTTTCTGCTAGGTGGTCCTCATAAACCATGTTTTCCAAACCTTTACCCATGGTCACCCTCCTGACCTTCTCAATCATATCTATATCTTTCCTGAGGTACCAGAACCACACACTGTATTCAGTGTGGAATGTGATCAGGGATCTGGAAAGGGGCATTAGAATGTCTCTCTTGATCTGCTTGTTACATTGTGGAGGCCATAATTTGGTTTATCTTGCCAAGTGTTGCCTCACACTTACGCTTGCATTTAAAGTTTCTGTTGATTAGTATTCCCAGGTAGAGTGGAATTTTCAAATTCTATTCCATTGCAATTCCACAGAATTTTGTCGGAAGTGGAATTTCATAAATTTCAAAAACAAAATGTTAACTGAGGAATACTGGCCCAGTTGTGCTGAGGGTTGAGGTATTGGATGCTACATTTCTAGCCACACCAGCAACCTGGGTTCAGACATGGGCTCGGTTTGCCAGAGGTCAGCCTGGGTGGGAGAAGATAGAGTGTCCGGAGGATTGCTTTCCTCTCCTGGAAGGGAGGGGTTTAGTGTCCAGCCTTAGCCATGCCCCAGTCTTAGCTGGAGGTAAGGCTGCCAGAAACTGTCAGAATGGGGAGTGGCAGGTGCCAACATTCCACATATGGAAGCATGCTGTGGGGATGTCTCAGCAACATTGCATGCCACTCCTTGGGGAAGAAAATGTGAAAATGGATTCACAAGTATCCGCTGACCCCAGCCAACTAGTAGCCCTGCATCTTGATGAACACTCAGGCCATGCCGCATATGCTCAAAGGTAAATCCTGGAGGAAAATTGGGGGAGCAAGAGTGGGGTGGCTGGCATCTGGGGGGGCTGTTTAGGGCCAAGGGGAGAAATAGCTGTAACTGCAAAAACAAAAGTAAACTGCAGAATCATATTCCGAACTTTATTTTATTCTTTGGGAACTGGGTAAGGCCCACTAGGCATAAGTGCCTGTTTTCAGGGGTGACCTGGGAGCACTGGGTGGTTAAGTGACTTGCTCAGAGTCACACAGTATGCAAATGGAGGTTGTAAGAATCAAACCCAGGTCTGGTCTGCTGAATGTATCAAGCTCATTTATAGCTCGTTACTCTAACCTCTAGGCTACATCGGCAGCCAAACTTTACTTTACTTTAGGTCATTAGTTCTGACACTTTGTGACAGTGAGCCTCCCCCAAGCCATAGAACTGATTTCGAGCCTCCCTCAAATTTGGAAAAAATCTTGGGCCCTCCCCATAGAAAAAAAATCATACTTTTGCACAGTGCACCAGGAAGCAAGTGGGACTAATAATGTTGACAGAGTATATTCTCTTTTTATTCAACTTATTGTTCTCCACCCCCAACCCTGCACTACAAGCTATTCTTGTCACTCCACTATTCTGACTCTTGTTCTTTTATTACTCTACTTCCTCTCTATCTGGAACTAACCTAGCCACATCATCTTCCCCCCTCTTACCCTGTTAAGCAACTTCTTGTACCCTTACTGAGGTCACACCTGAAACATGCATTGGCTCAGTGTGCCTTTCCCAGACACCAATTTACATATAAATAAATACCTACTGTAGAAACAAGCCTCAATTCAGTGTGCCATTCCCAGTCACTAATCTGCATATAAACACCTACTGTAGAAACATAGAAACATAGACTTTGACGGCAGATAAGGACCACTTGGCCCACCTAGTCTGCCCATTTCCCTACCTAGAGGATAAGCTGCAGATCCTATTTAACCAACAGCCTATTTCTTCTTACCCCCCCCAAAAATTGCCTTATGTCTGTCCCATGCATTCTTGAATTCTCCCACAGTTTTAGACCCCACAACCTCCTCAGGAAGGCTGTTCCATGCATCCACCACCCTCTCTGTGAAAAAATACTTCCTCACATTGCCCCTGAGCCCCCCCTCTATCTTCAAATTGTGTCCCCTTGTTCTTGCACATCTCTTTTTCTGAAAGATGCTACCCTCTTGGACTTTGTTGATTCCACTGAGGTACTTAAACATTTCTATCATGTCCCCCTCTCCCTCCTTTCCTCAAGGGTATACATATTAAGCTCCTTTAGCCTCTCCTTGTATGGCTTCTCTTGCAGACCCTGCACCATTTTAGTTGCCCTCCTCTGGACTGCCTCCATCCTGTCTATGTCCTTGCGGAGATGGAGTCTCCAGAACTGGACGCAGTACTCCAGATGGGGTCTCACCAACTGTCTGTACAGGGGGATAACAACTTCCTGTTTCCTGCTGGTGATGCATCTCCCTATACATCCCAATATTCCCCCAGCCCTCCCTACCACCTTGCCAACCTTAAGGTCATCTGATATGATTACCCCCAGGTCCTTTTCTATTTTTGTTGTTATTACTACCCCCCCCCCATTGTGTAATCTTCCCCTGGGTTTTTGTTTCCCAGGTGCATTACTTTGCACTTCTTTGCATTGAATCCAAGCTGCCATACTTCTGATCATTCCTCCAACTTTGCCAAGTCCCTTCTCATCCTTTCCACGCCTCCTTGTGTATCAACCCTGTTGCAGATCTTTGTGTCATCTGCAAAGAGGCATATTTTCCTTCCAGTCCTTCTGCAATGTCACTTATAAAGACATTAAAAAGGACTGGACCCAGTACTGAACCCTGCAGTACCCCACTGGTAACCCCTCTTTCTTCAGAGTGGACTCCATTTACAATTATCTTCTGTGTCCTGTTGTTCAGCCATTGTTTTACCCAGGCTACCTCCCTGGGACCCACTCCAAGGCTAGTTAACTTGACTACTAATCTTTTGTGTGGGACTGTGTCAAATGCATTGCTAAAGTCTAGGTAGGCCATGTCCACAGCCCCTCCCTGGTCTACTACTTTGGTCACCCAGTCAAAGAAATCAATTAGATTCATCTGACATGACCTTCCGCTGTGAACCCATGCTGCCTTGGGTCCTGTGCCCCACTGGCCTCTAGGTACTCAACAATTCTTTCCTTCAGAAGTGATTCCATCACTTTCCCTACCACAGAGGTCAAACTGACAGGTCTGTAGTTTCCTGCCTCTGTCTTGCTCCCACTTTTGTGAAGGGGAATCACATCAGCCTTCTTCCAGTCCTCAGGTACCACACCATCCTCCCATGATTTGTTATAAAGGGTAGTCAGTGGTGTCACTAGTTCTCTGCTTAATTCTTTTCGAATTCTGGGGTGAATTCCATCTGGCCCCATTGCTTTGTCCACCTTCAGTTTTAGGAGTTCTTTCAGAACCCTTTCTTCTGTGAAAGGACTGGGATCGACCCCCCTCTCCAGAGTGCTTCTGTTAATTGGATTATGCACCCCCACTTCCTCTTTTGTGAATACTGAGCAGAAGTATTCATTCAGTATCCCTACTTTTTCATTGTCACTCTCTGCCTACCCACCATCCATTCTATTCAGCCTCACTATCCCTCCCTTTGTCTTTCTATGCTCCCTGATATACCTATAAAAGGTTTTATCCCCCTTCTAAACCGAGTTGGCTATATTTTCCTCAGTTTGTGCCTTTGCTATTCTGACTACCCTCCCTGCTTCCTTCTGCCTTAACTGGTACAGTTCTCTGTCCTGCTCCTTCTGTGTTTCCTTATACTATACCTTATATTCCTTAAGCCTTGACTCAGTGTGCCTTCTTAGTCACCAATTTACTTGTAAATACACACCTACAGTATAAACAAGCTTTGGCTCAGGGCCTTTCCTGGTCACCAATTTGTGCACAAGTAAAGAAATTCACCTGATATTATCCATATTTAGTTTGTTTCATCCCTTCACACAAAACATCCAAAACTTAAAATTTAAATACAGTACATTATCAGACTCGACTGGGCCTCCCCTGGAACATTATGGGGCCTCCCTTGGGAGGCTGGCCTCACCATTTGAGAACCCCCTGCTTTAGGGAAACCGCAGATTCATTTTCCACGAACTGCAGAACAATATTCCTTGTATTCCCTAATCTGTGGAACAGATTATCTAATGATGAAATGGATTACCTAATCAGTGGAACGGATTACCTAATCTGTGGGAATGGATTACCTAATCCACTGAGTATTATTCTGTGGTTTACACAGAATTGTTTTTCAGAATTCTGTGGTATTAAAAAAGAAATTCCAAAATGCATTTTGGAAGTGGAGTTACCAATGTGCTCAAATTCCACTGGCAGAAATCAGCAAAAACAACACGTCATCAACCACCCTTGCTATTACGTAAGTGGTATTATGCCCTTTCCTAAATCCTGATTGTAAATGAGTTATAACCTTGTATTTAATAAAGTACTGCATCAGTTGTTGAGATACAAGTCTCTCTGGATTTTAGCACAAACTGAAAGAATAGAGATTGGTCTGTAGGAACTAGGGTCAGCCAAGTCCCCTCCCTTAATTATTGGTAAAACAAACGTGGTCTTCCAGTCAAGTGGTAATTCAGAACTAGACAAAGAAAAATTAAATACAAATGATAACTGAGGTGCCACTATACTCCTAGCTAATTTTAAGAAAATGGGAGATCGCATCCAGTCTCTGTTACTGCTTCATCACATCTTCAGGCGTTATTGGGCAGAAAGCAAAACAAGGTCTATCTAGTTTATATGTAAAATCAACATCCAGAGCAGGTGATGGAGATCCAGGGTGTATTCTATCAAATGTGCCCCCCACAGAAGTAAAAAAAGGAGTTTGATGCGGCCACTTTATCAGTCTCATAAAGCAAAACCTTCCCTTTGAACTTCAAAGTTAATGGTAAAGGGGGGGGGGGCATGGCTCCCTGCTTGGTTCCCTTTTAGAGAGTCAGTACCCTTCCACATTGCTCTGGGGTTGCATTCTGACTCGGTAAAATATTTATCATAATAATCTTTGTTTGCTGTCCTAATTTCTTTAGTACATTTATTGCGAATAACCCGAAATACTTGTTTAGCTGCCACATGTTTTGTCTTTCTCGCCTTATGCCAAGAGTGTGCTTGATCGCTTAACTTTTTTAGTACCCTAGTCATCCACACATTTTCTTTCTCTTTTGTTTCAGTGGTGCATGTTTTTCAATAATTTCCAATACAGAAGACTTAAAAAAGAGCCAGGCTGATTGCACATCCAGATGTGCACAAATCCCAGCTAATTTCCGCCATGTCTCTGATATGCTTGTTCATTAAACATCTTAAAAGACCTAGCAGTGATCAACTTTGATGGACTAGTAACCCTTAAACTACTGTATCTCTTATACATGAAGTGCAACAGTGGTCACTTACATCATTCTCGTGAACCGCTGACATATGCCTGTTGGGTCTATTAGTAAAAATTAAATCCAGCAGTGAATCTTTATCACTGCTAGATTTATTTGGCCTTGTTGGAAGAGTGCAGCCCTTAATTTGTATCAGTTGATCAACTTGATTTAAGATCTCAAGCTGTGGTGGCGGCACGTTGCAATTAAAATCGACCATTAAGACAGTATAATTTAAAAAAAAAAGGTGCAATAAGCTCACACAAGGTCTGCAAAGAAATAGATTTAACCGAAGGGGGCCTGAAAAGGGACTTGGCAAGGTTGGAGGAATGGTCAAATACGTGGCAGCTCAGATTCAATGCAAAGAAGTGCAAGGTAATGCATCTGGGAAACAAAAACCCAGGGGAAGAGTACACAATGGGGAGTCAGTTAATAACAACAACAAAAATCGAAAGAGACCTAGGAGTAATTATATCTGATGACCTAAAGGTGGGCAAGCAATGTGAGAAGGCAGTAAGGAGGGCTGGGGGGATACTGAGATGCATAGGGAGAGGCATCAACAGTAGAAAACAGGAAGTTGTTATCCCTCTCTACACACAGTTAGTGAGACCCCATCTGGAGTGCTGCGTGCAATTCTGGAGACCCCATCTGCACAAAGACATAGACAGAGTGGAGACTTTTCAGAGGCAACCAAAATGGTGCAAGGTCTGCACCAGAAGACATACGAGGAGAGACTAAAGCAGCTTAATATGTATACCCTTGAGGAAAGGAGGGAGAGGGGAGACATGATAGAAACTTTCAAATACCTCAAGGGAATTAACAAGGTACAAGAGGGTAGTATCTTTCAGAAGAAGAGATGTGCAAGAACAAGGGGGCACAATTTGAAGATAGATCGGGGACGGCTCAGAGGTAATGTTAGAAAGTATTTTTTCACAGAGAGTTGTGGATGCATGGAACAGCCTTCCTGAGGAGGTTGTGGAGTCAGGCACAGTAGGAGAATTCAAGAATGCATGGGACAGGCATAAGGCAATTCTAGTGGGGGGCAGGAGGAAGTAAGCTGTTGATTAACTAGAATCTGCAGCTTATCCATCTGGTAGGGAAATGGGCAGACTGGATGGGCCAAGCGGTCCTTATCTGCCGTCAAATTCTATGTTTCTGTATTTCTATCCTGTGTGACTCCACTGCTCGGTCTTGGTTTGCTTTCTTGCTTGGTTTCAGTAATCTCTGTGCCATTAGAAGCAGCAGTGCAATGAAAAATGTCTTTCCAAAAAAGCTAGCTTCAGCTACAATTAATAAAACCATTAGTATAGCTACAACTCTACTGTTCTAGGTGTCTCCTGTGCTGCACACCACAAATTTATGTTTTTATTTTCCTGATCCTAACCTTTGCCAGGCCTATAGTGGCATTTCTATGCCGAATGAGTCGGCCACCTTTTTTTCTTGAGAAAAAATAAATGAAAACATTTATAAATATTGTCTAGAGATGAGCTGCGAATGAGCTGGGTGCATCTAGGAGACGTGGGTTTGATTCCCACAGCTTCCACTTGCATACTGTGTGACTTTGAGCAAGACATTTAACTTCCCCAGTGCTCTCGGGTCGTCCATGAAAACAGGCACTTGTGCCTAGTGAGCCTTACCCAGTTACCACAGAATAAAAAAAATAGTAGTATCTTTCCTTCTTGTTCTTTCCTGAATGCACCACACTGCATCGCTCGCCATTTAAGTTCACCTACAATTTTGCAGCACAATTTCCAAAGCTACCCAGAACCCTTCTGCATTTCCTTTATCTCCTGTTGTGATGTAACTACCCTTCCCATTTTGGTGCATTCAGCAAACTTGTTGATCCAACTGCTAGTGCCAGCCTCCAGGTCACTTATAAATACATTGAACAATGAAGGGGCACACAGGATGGCACCTGCAGATCCAGACTATTCATTTATTTCCACTTTGATAAGTTACCATTTTTTATGACTATTTGTTTCCTGTCCTGCATGCCAGGGAGAAAGTTTTTATTCACAGTGGCATTTAAAAACAAAACAATCTGACAAGGTTTATTTCATTTGTACTACCAAAATGAGCTAATGTCCTGAAAATAATTAAAATGGGTCGTTGATTGTAAAATGGTCGAGCATTGCATTCACACCCCCTGACAAAGGGTCATGATCAGACCCAAAGGGCCGGGAATTGTATGTGCCACACTTGTTTGTCCCAAATAAATGGGAGTCTTTTTTTTTTCAAATATTTTTATGCTTCTTTGGAACCACAGGCTAGGGTTTCCTTCAGTTATCTCCGGGTGAGCTTCACTCTCTACCTGAAACCCTAAAGCAATATACTCCCAAGTCCTCACATCCATTTGCGACACACCCCTGTGCTGCTCCCACCAGCTTATCCCCTGGGGCCAGGTACACCTTCATTCACTTTGGCATTTCTTCTCTGCAATCACCTGGTTCACCGAGGGTGGAGGAGAAGATGTAGGTCTGTCTGAGAAGCACTGCAGCCAGGATCCATTGGGAGAGTGGGTTACTAGAGGAGCTTCATCTGCCCAGTGCTGTGTGTTCAATTTCCTGTTTTCTCCCCATCCGCATCAAAAGCATGCATCTTGATTGGCTGCCAACAAGGCCTGACACTGCCAACCTGTGGGCATGCTCCAATGGTCCCGTATACCATCGTCACCCAGGTAGCGGTAAAGCAGCAGGATGCAAAACCGTAAACAAACAACAAAAAATTCACCACACAGTCCAGAGCCAGGAGGTTGTTAGACTCCTACAGTGAAGGTATTGTAAATTATACCAAAGTCCCATTGCTGATGCAAAAACAGCTGGTTTATTCTAAGGTATTACAAGAGGGTTTATCAAAGGCACAATAGTTATGTACAAGGGACCTTGCACATAACTGTTGTGCTTTTGTTAAACCCTCTTGTAATATCTTGGAATAAACCAGATATTTTTGCATCAGCAAATGGGACTTTGGTATAATTTACAATAGCTTCACTGGAGGGGTCGAACAACCTCCTGGCTCTGGAGTGCATGGTGAATTTTTTGTTGTTTTTGTAGTTTTGGGGCATGCAGCCCTCACCAGCACCCCGCCCTTGATCTGCAGCATGGCATTTCTTTGTTGATCAGGATGCAAAACCCTCCCTTCCCGGAGGACAGCGTCCTGTGGAATACTTAAGCCT
Organism: Neoceratodus forsteri; assembly: GCA_016271365.2. Taxonomy (NCBI): domain Eukaryota; kingdom Metazoa; phylum Chordata; order Ceratodontiformes; family Ceratodontidae; genus Neoceratodus; species Neoceratodus forsteri. The sequence continues at coordinate 142,126,341 of JADMNL010000031.1, read as the reverse complement.
CCTCCTCCCCGGCCCTCCGATGGCCCAAGCTCGTACCCGGATCCAGGTCATCGACACTGCGAGTGGGAGCACTACTGTGGCACTGGCAGGCCAGCCTTTAAACAAGAGTTTTTTTATGCATAATTCACAACTTCAGTGTTTTCTTTTTCCTTTTTACTGTGTGAGTTTGGTCATCCTGTGTAAGCATTGCATTCATGTACAGAAGGAGAGGCAATCAGGAGAGCAGTACAACTCTGAGGCTTGGATTATGTTGTTGTTGTTATGCAAGGCAGTAGAGATTAGTGGTTAAAGTGTGCAGCTGTTAACCTAGAGACCCTGGTTTAAATCCCCCCCGCCACTTACAGTGTGACTTAGAGCTAGGTTCTTAACCTTCCTGTTTCTCTCTCCCCTCTATGCCAGTTTCCTGGAACCTTCCTTAACCTTTCTCAGTCTCACTTATAAAATGGGAAAGACCAATCATGTACTGACATTGGTTGAATCCAGTCACATGACGGCGATGTTATTACAGGGTAATCACACGTTTCAGTTACTTTGTTTTGAACTTCTGGGACTTTTCTAACCATTTTATGTGTACTAATATATGTCAGGCTTTATACTGTTACAGCCACACTGTTCAGGTAATTGAAAACACTCGGCTTCACCTCGTGACAACAACAGCCCACCTGGGACATGCAGTTATCCAGGCACAGCTGGCAAAGCCTGTTATATGTTACTGACTACTTAAAGCAGCAGTGCAACAACAAATGTTTTCCCCCAAAAAGCTAGTTAGCGCTGCAATTTAATATAAATATTAGCACTCACATCAGATCTACTTTTCTATGTGTCTCCTCTGTTGTGCAGCATACCATTTTTCTATTTACTCCGTACTTACCTTTGCCAGGTCTATAATGCTGTTTCTAAGTCAAATGTGAGAGCCATGTATTTTTCTTGAGAAAAAACTAAATTAAAATATTTATAAAATACTCACATTTTGGTGAAACTAGAAAATGTTACCACCACATAAAACTGGAAGATGTCTGGAATCTTCTCTAGTGAAAAAATGTAGGATCACATTTTTTGCCCAACCTTGTTGCACTACTGTTTTAAAGCAGTTTTCTAGTATCCAGTAACACTTTTCAGACTAGTTTGCTTGGATATTGTCCAATGGAGTGGAATACCATCAGGTACCACCAATTTACAGGATGGCATCGGATACCACTGGTATCCAACCACTGGAGCCTATCACCTGGACTCCAATAGGATACCAACTATCCAGTGGGACTATCTGGGATCTGAGGGATCTGAAGCAGATATTCAGGATCCCACTAGCCAATCTCAGATCCTACTCTCTGACCCTGGATTCGAAATCTCAATGGGGCCAGATAGGACCTCAGGTCTGGAGTCGGATAGCTGGATCCCATTAGAATAATGGGTAGAAAAGTCCCAGAAGTTCAAAACAAAGTAACTGAAATGTGTGATTACCCTGTAATGTCAATGCCGAATGTTTGCTTGCTGGCATTGGCATTGGTAGTGTAGAAGTTACAGAGCTGCATAATAGGAATGGCAGTGAAGTATTGAACTGACGCCAACCCCACCACCACCCTGCAGAGGGTGACAGGCATTGGGGTGTGTCTTTGGGTCATCAGGCATAACGGCCACACCATTTCACAACACCCTGCCCTGCAGACACTGACAAGTGTCACGGTGTGCCTTGGGGTCTTTGGCCCTTATGCACACCCCATTCCATCAGGAAATATGGTGAGATGGGTGCGGTATAGGAGAATGAGGTGAACTTTGGGGCCGAAGAGTCCAAGGCATATGTCGATGCCTCTCACTGGCTGCAGGGTGTGGAATGGCATGAGCATTACAGGCAAGAATCCCAAGTCACACCCCTGATGCCTGTCATTCTCTACAGGGTGGGGCATTATGGTTGGAAACCCTAACACTTCAGGCATTCATTGGTATTTTCACTCCAAATTTTCAACATGGTTTTTTTTGTAACCCCCACCTCATGAACAGTGACAATATCAGTTTGTTAGCCGAAAGCTGCTTATGCACAGCGACTACGGCATTTAGCACCACAGATGCAAAAACACATTCCAAACAGAATGTGAAAAATGACAGCTGTACTGTTCATGGGGATGTGTCAAAAATGGCAATGTTAAAAATCTGCAGTAAAAATATTAAAAAAACTGGTGAAGTCATGAGCGTGCATAGAAACTGTGCAATGCACACCCATAATGTAATTAGTTTGGAGATTTTTTACAGCAGATTGTCAACACAGGCATTTTGGGACCTCCAATCATGAACAGTGTCACTGTGATTTTCTTATCTGTCCCGAACAATGATTTCCCACAGCGACCACGCATCTCTCGCTGAAAGTGTAAAACACATTTCGGCCATGTTGGAAAAATGACAGCTGTACTGTTCATAAGGAAGTGTGGAAGAATGCCACTGGTGAAAATCTGGACTGAAAATATTACAAAGTCATGAACTTACGAGGTGCGTGGAAACTGCACAATGCTCACCTTAGTAACACAGTCATTTTATGCTTTTGTCACCAAATTTTCAACATAGCCATCTTAAGACCTCTGCTCATGAACAGTGTAACTGTGATTTTCTTAATCTGTCCCAAACATTGCTTTCGCACACGACTGCACCATTGTGCGCTACATGTCTAGGAAACACATTTTGGGCGACATGTGAAAATAGCAGCTGTACTGTTCATAAGGAAGTGTAATAAAATGGCAATGTTGAAAATCTGGAGTGAAAAATATTGAAAATTCGCAAACTTCTGACGTGCATAGGAACTACATATGCGCTTTCAATTAAATCAGTCATTTTAGGAATTTTTTCATCAAATTTTCAACATAGCCATTTTAAGGCCTCTGCTCATGAACAGTGTCACTGTGATTTTCTTAATGTGTCCCATACATTGATTTAGCACACCGACTGTGCCATTGTGCTTCATGTGGGCAGAAACACGTTTTGGGCAAGATGTGAAAAATGACAGCTGTACTGCTCATAAGAAGGTGTGGTAAAATGGCAATGTTGAAAATCTGGAGTGAAAATATTGAAAATTTGCGAACTTATGAGCATGCGTAGGAACTGCGCAACGCACGCTCGTAAAACAGTCATTTATAGGAATTTGTCCACCAAATTTTCAACATAGGCTTTTTGAGAAACCACCTTATGAACAGTGGCAGTGTCATTTCATTACTCAGTTCCAAAAGGTGATTTCGTGCAGTGACTGCGAAATCACCCTTCGGGCCCGATTAACACCATGACAGTGACAGCATTCATGAGAAGGGGTCCCAAAAACCCCATGTTGAAAATTTGGTGCAAAAAATGCCTGAGATATGCAGCAAAGTTGAAAAAACCCTATCTATCCCATTATACACCTTACCGGCATTTCCTCAGTTCGCGGTCGGCTTTGAAAATTGCAGACGTGCTCCCGGTCCACCGAAGATCGTCGCACCAGAGTCCGGAGGTAAGTATGGGGTGTGGGGTGTGGGGATGCAGGTGCACAGTGGGTGGCGGGTGGGCTGGGTGAACGCCGAGGAAAGTTTTCTTGTTTACAGGTTGTTTTGTTTTTAACAGGAAGACAACATGGGGCGTTTACCACGCTGGGGTGGGCTCCCAGCGTGGCAGCTAGAAGGCTGTTGGGGGCTGGGCGGCGAGTTGGGCACCCGTTGGCTATAGGACTTTTGCCACGCTGAGGGTGGGCTCCCATGTGTGGCAGCTGAGACTGTTTGGGGGTCTGGAGCCGGCAGAGGTTGGGCACCCGTTGCCATCTGGTTTGTTGCCATGCTGGGGTGGGCACCCAGCGTGGCATCTGAGAACTCTGTTTGGGGGAAGTGCAGCACAGCCGGCGAGGTTGGGCACCCCATCGGCCATACAGTGTGTGCTGGGGGGTGGGTGAGTAACAGTATGTGCGCGTGTGTGTAAGTGGGGAGTATTTAGCGAGCAGGCGATATCTTATCGCTGCTCACCGAAGCGTAGCTCAGTGTTTCAACTGTATGCCACTGCATTTTCAACTGCTGTCATAGACAGCTCCAGCAGTGACTGGAGAACTGCAACCGCACCTGCAAACACACTGACTGAATTGGAAGACGCTGACACACCTCCGAAAAACTCGGATGATGGCACTATGTTTCTTGCACATGCGTGCAAGCAAACATAAAAAGTACTATCCAGGTATCACTGATTCAGACACTAATGATCTTACATTTTTTATTATCACTCTCGTTTCTTTATTACTGCAGACAGTTGCATGCAAAAAAGATCTTTGTATCTCATATTTCATCCTTTCCTCTTCCTTTTTTCTCTCCCTGGATTTCTCTGTTCATCAGTACAATTCACAGCTTCACCCAGCATGTCACCAACAGATTCAAAAAAATGGTGACAGTGTAGTATCAAAATAGGGCAGCCTAAGGCAGGGGTATCTCCAGACCGCTGCTAGCTACAGGTAGGCCCAATATCTCATTTCAAACAGTTTGCCTTGGGATTTTAAACTCTAACTGACCCTTTTAATTTTTTTCGATAATTTGTATTACTCAAGTAAGTACACTAGACAAGAAACTGTCTATTTTCAAGCACAATCTGGGAGGTTACAGTTTGGCAAACAATAGAGGGACAATTGACAACAGTACAAACGAGAGAGAGGTGAAAGCAGAGAAATATAGCAATGCAACTCATTACAAAAAATTACAGTATATTCATAAGAAATAAGAATAATACGAATTCTACATAGATATGTACATAATTTCACATTTTAAAACGTTACTAATTATACATTACACTAAAGGCACAGGGCTTGATTTTCAAAGAGCCTGCAGATCGGCACGATTTGCATCAATCTCAGGGAGCGTCAATCCTTGGGTGTGTCAGGGACCCTGCCCCCGATTCTGGAAATAACAGGACCCGGCGCCAAATTCTCTGGGTTTGCCACAAGACGCCAACTGCGCCAAAGTAACAGCGCATTTCAGAGTAATGCTGCAAGCCACAGATGGGCTTATGACAGCTGCCGAAAAGCTGGCAATCCATCTGCTGCCATAGCACAACATTACAATACATGTCAGAATGATCTGCCGTACACCTAGGTTAGCCCCTGTCAATCCATTTATATCAAACACAATGGAAACTAAAGGTTTTGCCTTGTGTGTGTGCTGCAAGCTGCACCTTTGTGTTTATTAGGCTGCATTTGCCGGGGCTCAGCAACATGTTATTTAGCATGCACCCACAGTATATTAATATTATTGGTCAGCTGGGCAGCTGTTTGGGGGGGAGTGTCATGGCATGGACAGTGCAGGCGGGCTGGTGCAGGGGAGTTAGACCAGCTCATGGCTGGTCTAACCACTGCCAGCTCTTGCAGCCACAGCGGTGCTTTCAAATTACCGATTATGGGGATATTGCAGCCCTGCCATGATGCAAGCCTCCTTGCGATCTGGCGCAGGAGCACTTTTGCTGCAAGGGTGGTGTGGGGGGGGGGTTGCCACAGGCATCCTGATTTTGCCTCAGCTGGCATTTGAAAATCAGGAATGCTGCAAACTATGACACAAGGTGCCACTTGCATCTTCCCCGTTTGGCACTGGTGCCTTGTGTCACAGTTTTCCCTTTGAAGATTGATCCAACATGGTTCCAATTGTGAATAAACTGGCTAGGTTTGAGAGGCCAAGTCATAAATGTGAATTAACCACAATTAATAAACGTTTCCCTTTAAATAATTTATAAGGGATATGCAATAGCATGTGATAAAAAAAAACATTTATGTTCACGCATAAGGAGGGCGGGACTATAACTCAGAAGTGGTGAAGCTACAAGTGAACTATATAGTCCTCCCACAAATGGAAATAAATAACTTATTTTGTGACATGCCATTGCATATTTGATCATACAGTGCACTGGCTCACCTATCAGTGTTCTCTGCATGACATGCTAGGCTGTCTACGCCCCCCCATGATCACTGCTTCGGAGGAGTTATCTTTAACATTATAAATAGTGGCCTGCCCTAGCCTCAATACTTAAACCAGTAAACAGTGCCTATCCCTGAAGGTCATGTGACAATACACTATTGGCTGTTCCGAAAATCAGAACTTGTGCTGGGAGATCGTCCTTCACCTGTACAACCCCTAAGCTATGGAACTCTTTATCACCTGATGTACGTTGTCATCCTTCAGGACCTAGTTTTCATGTCGAATAACGTGAACATCTACTTAGTTTGGCATGCTGTACATGTCACGGAAACTGTGCAATCTCTGAAATGCACTTACAAATGTTTACAGATTATATATACATATATACAGTATATATAATTATACAATAGGGGTGTTGTGTATTCATTGAGAATAAAAGCATGTATTCTCACCCCAGTGAGAATATCGGGTGATGACATAGCTGAAGTGAAAATAAATCCATTTACACTTATAGTAGCTATGTCATCACCCGATAGTCTCACTGCAGCATCAGTTAAGCACTACAAGCTGGAACTTGTTTTAAAACTGAAAATGAAATCAGCAATCTACCTAATTACACACAACCTGCATAGTGTGAAACGTTTACTTGCAGTTTCTAAGAAGCCAGAAGCTGAAAGCAGTACACTTGGAGCAGTACTTAGCACTGAAAACAAATTACAAAAACCTGACTAAAAACAGTATTTCGGTACAATGAGCTTTTCAAAAGTAATTCCTAAACATTGAGAAGCACCACAGATGAAAAAACTAAAATTACATCATCCACTGAAAACAATGAACCTGGAACAAGAGATTTTCTTGAGCTGTTCTCAGTTCAAGTAGAATAAGGAGCCACTGCTAGACCCATCAGAAAGAAACAAATAATAAATATTCTACCTTCTTTAGCACACACTGACACTACAAGTCTCCTCCCAGAAAGCGTTCAAAGCAGTCCACCAGTGACACAGACTCTGAATAACCAGTGATGCTGCTCTGCCCCACATCTAGCTGTTTTTCTCTGTAAGCCTTGGATATCTGTGCCACATCTCCACCTCCACCGATACCTGAATGTTGATAATGTTGATATCTTTATAAGCGACATTGCAGAGGGACTGGAAGGAAAAGTATGTCTCTTTTCAGATGACACAAAGATCTGCAACAGAGTTGATGCACAAGGTGGGGTGGAAAGGATGAGAAGGGACTTGGCAAGGTTAGAGGAATGGTCAAATGTATGGCAGCTTAGATTCAATGCTAAGAAGTGAAGGTAATGCACCTGGGAAACAAAACCCAGGGAAGAGTACACAATGGGGGTGAGATACTAACAACAACAAAATGGAAAGGGACCTGGGGGTAGTCATATCAGATGACCTAAAGGTGGCAAGCAATGTGAGAGGCAGCAACGAGGGCTGGGGGATACTGGGATGCATAGGAGAGGCATCACCAGTAGAAAACAGAAATTATTATCCCTCTGTACAGACAGCTGGTGAGACCCCATCTGGAGTACTGTGAGCAGTTCTGGAGACCCAATCTCCACAAAGACATAGACAGGATGGAAGCTGTCCAGAGGAGGGCAACTAAAATGGTGCAGGGTCTGCACCGGAAGACATATGAAGGGAGACTTAAGGAGCTAAATATGTATAGCCTCGAGGAAAGGAGGGGAGAGGGGACATGATAGAAACTTTCAAGTACCTCAAGGGAATCAACAAAGTCCAAGAGGGTAGCATCTTTCAAAAAAAGAGGTGTGCAAGAACAAGGGGGCACAATTTGAAGATAGAAGGGGCGGCTCAGAGGCAACTTAAGGAAGTATTTTTTCACAGAGAGGGTTGTGGATGCATGGAACGGCCTTCCGGAGGAGGTTGTGGAGTCAAAAACAGTGGTGGAATTCAAGCATGCATGGGACAGTCATAAGGCAATTCTAGGGGGTGGGGGTAGGAAGAAGTAGGCTGCTGGTTAACTGGATCTGCAGCTTATCCATTAGGTAGGGAAATGGGCAGACTGGGTGAGCCAAGCGGTCCTTATCTGCCGTCAAAATCTATGTTTCTATGTTTCTATGTCGACATCCCTTCTCAGAAGCTGTGATGCAGAGAGGGCTAAAGAACTAAATTACTGTTGCACTAAGCACTACCAACACAATATAAAATAAAATCTCATAAATAAATACATGTTATTCACATAGGGTTACCACCTTTTAAGAAGCCCAAAGTGGGACATTTCTTACTAAAACATGATTTTTCACAGGACAGTATGTAACCTCAACCAATACAACAGACTTGTTTTCTCTACAGAATTAGAATTAAGGCTAAGTATTGTAGTTTCTTAGTTGCTTCTATTGTTTCTTATTTTAAGGTACTTTAGTTAAGGTATGATAGTTTTCTGCAACATTTAGTGGAAAATTAGAAAATATTTTTATTACTAAAAAGTCAGGACATGTAGCATTTTTCATGTTTTTTTGCAGGACACAGCTGCCCAAATCAGGACTGTCCTGCGAAAATAGGGACAGGTGGTAACCCTATATTCACACTGCACCAAAACAATAAACAGTCCCATTTCACCAATGGTCATGGAAGCATTCTGGAAGTAAACATACCACACACATCCCACCCACAAACACCAGTAAACCAATGAAATCACTCGTTCCCCAACACACACCTAATAGCACCAATGGAAAAATAAACTCCGAATCCACTACCAGCACAACCAAGACACCACTACACACCATATCAACCAATCACAACCGAGGATTCCAAAGCATCACTAATCCCTATCACACAGTTGAACAGACTAACACACAGCAGGCAAATCACTGAGTAATAACACCAACTTAAAAAGTAACAACATCAAAACAGACCTGAGACACAATATTTAAATAGCAAAACCATACATAAACAGTTGTTGCCCTATTGATAAATCGATAATTATGAGAGGAGGGAAAATATTCTCACTCAGCATCGTGAGGCATGGTTATCTTCCACTCGTGCCTTCGCACTTGTGGGATATCCATAAACACTCTGCAGGAGTGAGAATATTTTCCATATTCCACTCCTGCCCATCATGTATCCATATATATATATATATATATATATATATATATAATATCTTCAGTGTTGATGTATAATCAAGTTACCTTTATGGATTCTGGTTCTATTTTTCTTGTCTTCTGCACTACAAAGTATTTGTTAGTTATATTACCTAGCCACTTTGTTGTTGCTTTCCATATTGTTAAATTCAATTACTGTTGTTGCCTTGTATATATTCCCTGTCTCTGTTACCATGTCTCCTCCCCATTCCTGACTATTGTATAACTGTTTTCTAATGTATGTAATTTCAACTTGTATTACATTGGTTGAGTAATTCTCTCGGGTCATGCCTGAATAAGGCATTGTTTGCCTAGTGCACCTATCTGGTTAACAAAAACTAACTAACTGAATAAATTAATTAATAAATAAATGTGAACATCTTCCAAATAAATTATCAAAAGTAAAAAGACATGAAATGAAAAATGTGCCCCTCAGCTCAATAGCAAGCATAACAATAAGAACAGCTACAACAAATACACAAATTACAGCAACTGCAGGGAGTATCAAGAAATAAATGGCATCTCACTCATGAGAATAAATATCTGAGCATGCTCAGTGTGACCAGCAGGAGTGAAATAAGTTTCTGAGCATGCTCAGAGACCGGCTTCATTTTCTTTGCTTACATTGTAGTTAATTGATTTACTTGCGAGATTTACAGTTCATATACATTGCATAAATGTTTAATTGCACTATGAGCAGGGGCTAGTTTCACCTAGAGTTACGGTAACCTAGCTAATGTCCATTAGGAGTCTAAGACTCTGGTTGCAAGTCTGTGAGCATTTTAGATTCTGTCCTTTGACCTTTCTACAGATGCCAAGTGGAGCGATTGGGGACCCTGGAGTCCATGCACGGCAACATGTGTCGGAGGACGCAGGATCCGGCGCAGAAGATGCATAAAGTTTAAGAGCTCACAGATGTGCTTTGGAGCTGGACGCCCAGTGGAAGTGCAAATATGTGCAAAAACGCCATGTCCCCCAGGTAATGCAGAGGGAATTCTGATAGGAATGTGATGCACTTGAATGCTGAGGGATAATGGAACCCATGAGCAGCTGACTAATGGTGAACCTAAAAGCCACTGCTGGGGGTTCTGGTACCATGGGCTTAAACTGACCCCAATGGTGAAGCACAGCGCCATGTCAAGACACTAATGTAACACTGCACCTGACTGATTTAGTTAGAATCAATGGGACCAAAGGCACTTGTAATGAGTTTTACATTTGCTTTTGTGAATAAGTGTGATGCAGTGGGCTGGATTTTTGAAGCTTCTGTCGCAGGTGCAAGACCCAACTGCAGTGTGTGCTTGCAGCAGAATAAATGCGGCACAACATTTGAATGCTATTTTCAAACACTGTGCAAACATTATGGTACCGGATGATAAAAATTCAAGTTTTACACACCTACCCAGCATTTATTTAATATCATTGCTGGTGATCATTTTTTCACCACAGCAGTTATATAAAATAAACAGACATCTCCGTGGAGCCGCAGACCGATTGGGTTTCAGTGTGGTCCATAGCGGCTCAGGAAAGAAATGGAAACATTTACGTTAAAAAAAAAAAGCAGCCCGGTGTCAAAATTAAGTACTTATTAGCCCTGTTATTATTTTCTTTTAAAAGGAACTTACTGCTGACTCCGAGTGACAGAGAACTGTACTGTGCCAAGGATTGGCGTCCGGTGCCGAGGAAGGGAAGAGCAGCAGCTGTGGCATGGGCAATAGAAGGGAAACCTGGCACGTGTTCACCATTATAACCCGCAGGTTATAATGGGGAAATTATAACCGGGTTTCCCTTAGGGAAAAAATGAGCACCAGTTATTATATTAAAATAATGCTTCATGCACTGCATCATTTTAAGGCACTTGTCCTGCTGCAAATTGTGCCTGACATGCATGATACATAGACACCCTTTTAGGTGGTCCATTATATTGTCGCAAGCATCGGGGATGTGACTGAGCAACTTCCCAACATGCGAGTATAAATTCAGCCCACCGTGTGTGTCATATTTTAACTGACAAAAGGCACACAGGCAAGACTGAGCAAATGAATCTGTCCACCCGTATGTTCAACGCAGACATCCATCTGCGATGTTACACCACCTGTAAGGCAGTCTAGGAATCTGGATGCAAAACGTGGAGCTTACATTAAAAAAAAAAAGCAGGCACCACTTTTTGGACATTGCACAATTTTTCTGATGTATGCAGCATTTTTTCTGACATGAGCTGCTGAAAATCATAAAAATGTATCACAAAAACCTGGAAAACTTTAAAAACAGGACTCCCAAGTTTTGGTGCAATTAGGCAGAGGCCACTTCAGATGGAAAATGCATTTGTGTCTGCACTCTGCGTGTTCTTGTTTTGGAAATCCAGCCGTGTGTTGTTTATGTAGTTGACTGAAGTGAGAAGACCCCATGTGCTCACTGCCCTCTTGAGGACAGAGGCTGCAGTACGTGAGAGTGTTCACAGCAGTACCCTACTGTCCATCTGATGGGTTAGGAAGATATAAAAGCAATAGACAACTGTCCAACAACGAATTAACACATATAGATGTATACTGACCACTCATGATGGTACTGAGTCTGGCATAGATTCACCCAACCAGTTCTAGGGGTGGGAATTGGCTCACAGGAGTGTGAGCAACCATGGTTTCAGCAGGCTGCCTGAAATAAGTATACTAAAAAAAGTTTTCAGATGAACAATCAATTATTCTATCACTTCTTTAAGACATACGTATTCCCTTATTTTTTAATATTAGTAGACAGAGTCAAAACAGACTCCAAACTGTGGTGAAGCACTGTGTCCCTACATTGCTTATTTTTTTAAATATACTGTATTAGCTAGAAAGGTTTCTATTTTTCTCTTCTCTGTTTGAAACAATTTCTCTACTTTTCGGCCACAGCTAATCCTGCTAATAAACCTGGAATTAAGAAGCGTCTCAAGTTTAAGAAAGGCAAAGGTACTGTACCACTGAAAGCTTTTCTCAAGAGCCTAACTTGCTACAACTTTAAGTAAGCGCTTCATTGAATATCTACATGTTTCAATGAACATCTACAGGGAGAACACGAGGTGTACTGGTTGCTGGCTAACAGTTTTCCACACATCCTACAGTACTAGTCACAGACTGACAGTTACCCATGCACTGTCTGTACCTTCCCATCCTACAGTACAGTACTAGTTACTAACAGTTACTCTCACTCCCTACAGTACTAGTTACTGACTGACAGTTACCCATGCACTGTCTGTACCGTCCCATCCTACAGTACAGGACTAGTTACTGGTTAACAGTTCCCCTCACTCCCTACAGTACTAGTCACAGACTGACGGTTACCCATGCGCTGTCTGTACCTTCCCATCCTACAGTACAGTACTGGTTATTGGCTAACAGTTACTCTCACTCCCTACAGTACTAGTTACTGACTGACAGTTACCCAGGCACTGTCTGTACTGTCCCATCCTACAGTACAGTACTAGTTACTGGCTAACAGTTACCCTCACTCCATACAGTACTAGTTACTCACTGACAGTTATCCATGTATTGTACCTTCCCCTCAGTGGAGTACAATGTTGGTTACCTAAGCAATAAGGCACGACAGGGTGTGTGTTGTGCTGGGATAACGTCACGCCTGGGGTGATTAGGCATGAGGCCGCAGGCCGAGTGCGACTAATCACCCCAGAAGTGACGTTATCCCAGCACAACACACACCCTGGAGTGCCTTATTGCCATTATACAGTGGCTCGCTTTTATTTTAAGTAGAAAAAGATAGGAAAACCTGTTTAAAATATAAATTTATTTCATTTTTTTGTTTGGGCATGTATACTTATTGAAAAAAGTGCACAGTTCCTGTCTTGTGCAGGAGGTGGTGCTGCCCCCTACATGGTTTCTCTGTATTCGTTTTAATGTTTGTCTTTGTGGCTCCCCACTACCCTCCTCGCTGACAGGACGATCAGTCTTACTACCTGGTCTGCCCCTACACTGACAGCACTGTGTTTAGTGAACACCGAGTTCAAATCTGCTCCTAAGTTACCTGATAAAAAGAAAACTACGTCAGGAACTCTGTAATTTCAGACGCGAGTGAGCCTGCATTTTAAACAGTGACCATGCGGCTCTACTCATGCAGCTCGCTGAGTCCTCTCTTGCTATAACGCTCGCTGGCTCCTCGAATACATTTCTTGTGCGTCTAGAAAAGACATTGGCGATGCATTTCATCGCCAATGTGGTGATTCACTTCACTCGCCCAGTGTGAGGAGTCAGCGAGCGCATGGCAAGAGAGAGGACTCAGTGAGCGGCAGGAGTAGAGCCAGCCTGTCACTGTTTAAAATGCAGGCTCACTCGCCTGAAATTACAGGGTTCCTGATGTAGTTTTCTTTTATCAGGTATCTTAGGAGCAGATTTGAACTCGTGTTCAGTAAACACAGTGTTGTCAGTAGGGCAGACCAGGTAGTAAGACTGATCGTCCTGTCAGCGAGGAGGGTAGTGGGGCAGTCAATCGCGTCGTGGAGTGATTTTTTTTTTTAACATTTGATGCAGTCTTTTCTGTGGTGGGACTAGATCCGTGATGTTGTACAGGGATAACATCACGGGTCCAGTCCCAGACTGACGAATCAGAGCCCAAGATTTTTTTTTGCCATTGTATAATGGCTAACATTTGCCCACACTTGCACTCTGCAGTAGTAGTTACTGACTGACATTTACCCACACTCCCATTCTATACTACTAGTTACTGACTGACAGTTACCTATGCACTGTACCTTCCATCCTATAGTACAGTACTGGTTACTAACAGTTACCCAGACTCCCATTCTACAGTGCTAGTTACTGACTGACAGTTACTCACACTCCCATTCTACAGTACTAGTTACTGACTGACAGTTACTCACACTCCCATTATTTTTATTTATTTGTTATTTATTTATTGAAATTTCGGATAACACCTTTGAGAACAAGCTCATTTCATAGGTTCCACATCAGACGAACAATTCATATTGGAAAAGTTTGAGATGGAGAACAAACAAAACAAGGACTTATACAAGACATTACAAGAGTGTATAACTAGAGAAGTTCCAGTACATGTGACATTGCACAATGTATGCCAAGATGCATATCTGATTAAAACCTGGAATTCAAAGGGTCATATTAAAGGGGTTGGGGTCTTATGAAACGGCCCTTTACAGGAAAATGAGAACAGACTCAGCCTAATATCTAATACTCAACAAGGTAAGGGATGGCATCAGCACAGGGGCCTCGTCAGATGTGAGAAGATATGGGACAAGAAGAAGGAAGGTTATTGGAAGCAGTCACAACTGACATCAGCAACTAGCTGTTGCTTAGGTTTAACCTTGAAGGAGCCCAAGGTGGATGCTGAAGTGATGTCTTGGTGCAGCGAGTTCATCCATAGCGGGCATGGTAGGCAAAGGACCTTTGTCCTAGAGAAGTGTCACAGCAGGGTATATTAAAAATCTGGCTAGTAGAGCCTCTGGTACAACGACGGTTGATAGTGGGGGTAATAAGCTTTTGCACTCCAGGGGACATTTTGCCTAAGCTTACTTTTTTGGACAGTAAACATGTCTGGTACATGAGTCTACCTTTGAATTGGAGCCAGTTAGCCTGAGCGTATATGTCGGAGGTATGGAACAGACGGGCTAAGCCGGTAAGGAGCCGGCATGCTTTGTTGAGTGCAACTATGATGCAGTGAAGAGTTGTTTCAGTAGCTGATCCATAGATTGGTAAGCCATAATCAATAAGCGAGACAAGAGAGCTTTGAATGGTCAGGTTAAGAGCCTCTGGGGTCAAACATTGCTTATGCCTATAAAGTAGCCCACTGCGGGTGTTAACAGCCTTAGCAATGTTGTCAATGTGATAGGCATAGGTCATTGTACTGTCAATAGTAATCCCCAGATATTTAAAGAGCTGAACTAGCTCCAGGGGAGAGCCCTCTTTGTTGGTGATAGAAAGAGGGTAGGTTCTGTGCCTATTTTGGGAGCTGGAGAACAGCATAGTTTTAGTCTTGTTGTAATTCATAACTAACTTGTGGGAACCATCTTTCTACGACTACAAAATTACTCTGTAGCCTGGATTCAAGAACCTTAGGGTCTGGATCACTGGTAAACAGGACAGCATCATCAGGGTATAAAAGGATGTGACCCTGACAGAAGTAAGGAAGGTTGTTGAGGAAAATGCTAAATAAAAGAGGGCCAAAGATGGACCCTTGAGGAACTCCAGATAGGGCAGGTCTGCTATCCGAGAGGGTGTTACCAATCTTCACCTGCTGTGTACGGTTGTGCAGGTAACGTTCAAACCAGGCAACGCTGTCATGAGCTAGGCCAATGGTGGTAAGCTATTCAACAAGGAGGGCATGATTCACAGTGTCAAAAGCTTTGGTTAAATCAATGAAAGCAGCACCAACCAGGTGTCCTTGATCTAAGAAGTGGCGAATAAAGCCTGTGGACTCCAGAATGACGGTAGTGGTACTATGACCATTTCTGAACCCGTGTTGTTGCGGGCATTGTAGCTGATATTTTTCTAAGTATTCAACCAGTTGATCAGCCACTATACGCTCAAGAGCTTTCGAGAGTGGGGGCAGGATAGATATAGGCCTGTAGTCCCCAGTAATTGTGCGATCCCCAGACTTATGAACTGGTGTCACAGTGGCAGATTTCCATTTCTGAGGGAACTGAATGTAACTAAGTGACATGTTAATAGTATGTGTTGGAGGTGACAGTATTTCATCCAGCGTAAGTGCTACAAACTTAAGATCCAGGGTGTCACCACTAAATCTTGATTTCCTTAATACCTTGAGTAGGTAATTCCTGGCTTCATGGGCTGAGAGGGTTTTGAAGTAGAAAGGAGGATGAGAAGGGTGCTGAGTCTCTTTCCCAGAGTAGTCACTTGTGAGGGGGTGAGAGGAGTATCCAGGTGGCAGGACACCACTCAGGTCCGTGAAGGCATTATTAAAAGTGTTAGCAATAAGTTTGGGGTCGAGTGAGGGTACACCATCAATGTTAAGTGTGGTAGGGGCAGATCTGAGGTCTTTCCCAGTGACCTCTTTAAGGTTAGTCCAAAATTTTCTGCCATCAGTCCAGGTCCAAGAGAGCACTTCTTTATAATATTGATTTTTAGCCACACGAATAGCCCTCATGCAGTTATTTCTAGCCGCTTTGTACATCTGGATGTCGGCCTGGTTACACAGGGACCTAGACCTGTGCCATAGATGGTCCCTGGCATTCAGAAGCTCAAGGAGATCCGGAGAAAACCAGGAGTTACAGTGGCCTTTGATTTTAAGCTTTTTATGGGGGGAGGGGCGTGCCTATCACATATAGTGTTGAATTGAAGAATGAGTTGGTTGAGGGCAATGTCAACATTGTTAGTTGTGCAAACCATTGACCAGTCCTGATTATGCAGGTCAGCTTTTAGTGATTCAAGATGCCCATGGATGAGTACCCTGATGGTAATTGTTCTAGCGGGTGGTTTAGAGAATTTGTTCGCCCAATGAAACAAGACTGGGGAGTGGTCACTGAAGGCATCTGGGAGTATGGTTGTGTCTGATATACGATCAGGGTGGTTAGAGAGCACCCAGTCCAGTAAGGTACCTGTCCCAGTTTTATAGCTGATTCTAGTGGGGGACTCGACTAGCTGGGTGAGGTGAACTGCTGAAACTGCATCTTTGAAAGAGCTTGTGTCAGAAGAGAACCAACTGATATTGAAATCTCCTAACATGATAATTTCTGAATTAAGACTCAGAGAGCCAAAACACTCCAGGAGTGAATCAAAGTAGGAGGCCATCTGTCTGGGAGTAATACAGATTGAAAACACAGCAAGGGTTGTATTGTGTGCACCTAGAAGCACTTTTATGGCAAGGGCTTGCATATGGTAATCAGTTTTGGGCAGAGTTAGGACGAGACCTTGAAGGTTGTTTCGGAGGTAGATCGCACAACCGCTCCCATGCTTGGAGAGATGATCCTATCTAAAGACTGTGTAGCCTCGGATGGAAGTTGAAGCATCCGCTACTTTTGAAGAAAGCCATGTTTCTACAACTGAGAGGATGTCTGTGTTATGTTGTAAGATCCATGCATTCAGTATGTCCATTTTGGGGGAGGAGGCTGCATATATTAAGTGAGGCAATTCTAAGTAACCCAGTAGATGACTGTGGGTATGCTGTAACTTGTGGAGGGCCAGGGTTGGGGTGAATATTGCCAGAGAGCAGCAGCAACAGTAAGGCCAGTCCACACAGATATTCCTTTAACTGCTTGTTGCGGTAACTCATGAGGAGGGCGCATGGGGAAGGGCGCCGTCTGTAACAGTGACTTGTTCCTCAGTGAATCCCTCACGGCGATGGGAGGGTAGGGCGACTGGATGGGGGGGGTTTGTGAAATGGGTGACAGGATGTCGCTATGTGTACACACGCGAGGGGGGAGTGAGCATGGCAAGCGTAGGCTGGGGGGAGACAGAGGGGTTGTAGGGGGATGCGCTGTGGTGGGTTGCCGAGCTGTGTCATGGTATCGGGGGTTGGTCTATGGTTTGGGTGGGTGAGCTACCGGGTTTGGGTCTGGGCACTGGTTCGATTTTATTGCGCCCAGCCTGAACCTTTTATTTTGTCATGTTTTCACCCCCCCCGACTTGCACCCCCCCTGGAATTGAGAATCCTTTAGTAGGGGTGTGTGGGGGGCGAAGCCCCCATGAGAGGGGGGAGGGCATAGGGGGTGCAGCCACCCCACAGAAAACATTGAAAACTAAGTCCCTAGTGCCGTTTTCCTGTGCTCTGGGGTGTCAGAGTGCCAAAAATGTTTTTGGCACTCTGACTTCACGATAACGGCGATTGCCTTTAGTCTTTCGCTGTTATCACATAGAACCACTTGTTGTTGAGTTTGTGAAGCTTCCTCTGAGTTGAGCATGCTTTACAGTTGGCTTGTAAGTTGAAGATCCCAGGGAGGAGTGCCAAAGGGGGTAGCCAGCTAGGGCAATGAAATGGCAACCCCCCAGTCACCAGGAGTATGCAGGTTCCATGGCACAGTAAGAGAGTCAGAGCACTGGGATAAGGTGATAGTACGATAAACATATAAATGATTACTATCCAGTGTTGGCGAGGTAGATGTTAGAAACCTATCACAGGCAAGGTCAGAGAGGGTCAACAGAGAGAGCAATATAATGCCTCTAGGAAATAGAGCCGTTATAAGAGACATTATGATACCAAGGAGTGCAGCAGTAAGGGCACACGCAAGGTCCCAAGCACAGTGCAAGGTTAATTATACCGGTAGTTTTTTTGTGTGTTTTTTTTTTCTTCAGAGTACAATATGCTAAAAGTGAGAAACAAGGGAGGGGATAACGGTGATTAGAACAGGAAAAAGGCAGAGGCAAGTTGGACAAGTGGGCTGGAGGATTAATAGGAAAAATAAGATGCCTCTAGTGGCAGATCAGTATCAACTGCAAATGGGAAAATGGACAAAAAAAATAAAATTATACAATACTAGTTACTGACTGTTACCCACACTCCCATTCTACAGTTCTAGTTACTGACTGACAGTTACCCATGCACTTTACCTTCCCATCCTATAGAACAGTACTGGTTACTGACTAACAGTTACTCACTCTGCCATCTTACAGTATTGGTTACTGACTGACAGTTGCCCACACTCCCATCCTACAGTACTAGTTAATGACTGACAACTCCTATCCTATAGTACTAGTTACTGACTGATAGTTACCCACACACTGTATCTTCTCATTCTACTGTACTGTGCTGGCTACTGGCTATCAGTTACACTCCCATCCTACAGTACTAGTTACTGACTGACAGTTACCCACACACTGTACCTTCCCATCCTATAGTACAGGACTGGTTACTGGCTAACAATTACACACATTCCCATTCTACAGTACTAGTTACTGATTGACAGTTACCCACAAACTGCACCTTTCCATCCTATAGTAAAGTACTGGTTACTGGTTAAGAGTTACTCACACTCCCATTCTACAGTACTGGTTACTAACTGACAGTTGCCCACACTCCTATCCTACAGTACTAGTTACTTACTGACAGTTACCAACACTACCATCCTACAGTACTAGGTACTGACTGACAGTTACCAACACACTTACCTTCCCATCCTACAGTACACTGCTGGTTACTGGCTAACAGTTACCCACAATCCCATCCTACAGTACTAGGTATTGATTGACAGTTACCAACACATTTACCTTCCCATCCTACAGTACAGTGCTAGTTACTGACTAGCAGTTTCCCACACTCTCATCCTACAGTACTAGGTACTGACTGTTACACACACACTGTACCACCTTCCCATCCTACAGTACAGTGCTAGTTACTGACTAGCAGTTTCCCACACTCCCATCCTACAGTACTAGGTACTGACTGTTACCCACACACTGTATCACCTTCCCATCCTACAGTACAATGCTGGTTACTGGCTAACAGTTACCCACACTCCCATCCTACAGTACTACGTACTGACTGTTACCCACACACTGTACCACCTTCCCATCCTACAGTACAGTGCTGGTTACTGGCTAACAGTTACCCACATTGATGCAACACCATGTATGAGCCTCATCTCTTCCATTAAGGTCCATACTGAGATACAATTCAGCTTACATTTCACATAATTATCTCTATATATGTTCATATTTTCTTTGTACTTATAAAGGAAATTTGAATGAAATTGCCTATTACAATCCTTGTGTTCCTACTGTCTATCTATATCCTGAAGTCATAATCTTCAGCCTGTGACATCAAAACATTTCCACAGAAACCGATTGTGATGTCACAAGCAGAGGATTATGACCAGGGCTGCACTTTAGTCATGGTACATTTTGGAGAAAATCATGATATTGTCATGGTCAAAATGACCAAAATCATAGAAATCACAGTAAAAGTCACAAAAAAGTAATGGGCCCGTTTTGTGTTAAACAAATGGCCTCAGCGTTGACATATTTTTCATACAGGCACATAAGCAAAGATGGAAATATTTTAAAAATCACATTGTTAGGCTGGCCCAGTGGTGGAAGGCAACAGACTGTGCTGCCATCTTGGAGACTGGGGCCACTGTGCAAGTCCCAAAATCCCACGCTGGGGCAGACTGAGGGCCATGCGCATTGTGATGGTGAGGCACAAAAATATGAGTCTGTCATTTGCAAACACAGGAAACTATGATGCTTCATGGAAACTCACAAAAATCGTGTAGTTGTTATTGAAAATGTCAAACATCATGGGGTTTTCATAAGTGCCAAAAGTCATGGGTTGGTGTGATGAATGTCAAAAATCATGTGGTTGTTATAATGAATGCCAAAAATTATGGGGTTGTCAAGATAAATGCCAAAAATCATGGGGCTGTCATGATAAATGCCAAACATCATAGGGTTGTCATAATAAATGTCAAAAATCATTGGGTTGTCATAATGAATGACACCAATTATGCAGCTGACATAATAAATGCCAAATATCATGCGGTTGTCATGATAAATACCAAAAACCACAGGGCTGTAGTGGTAAATGTCAAACATCATGGGCTTGTCATGACAAATGCCAAAAATAATGGAGTTGTCATGATAAATGCCAAGAATCATGTGGCTGTCATGATAAATGCCAAACACCATGGGGTTGTCATGATAAATGCCAGGAATCATGTGGTTGTCATGATAAATGCCAAACATCATGGGGTTTTCATGATAAATGCTATACATCATGGGGTTGTCATGATAATTGCCAAAAACCACGGGGCTGTCATGGTAAATGCAAAAAATCTTGGTGTTTTCATAAAAATGGAGAAAGCATGGTATCCTTGAGTTCCATGATGTAGGTACAGCTCTAATTATGACTTCAGGTGGAGTCACAGAGATCTGTAGCAGGAGCAGATGAATTGCAAGGGACAAAGATCCTGCCATCTTGGAACTGCCTCTGGTAATAGTATATGAGAGGAAGAAGAACCACAGAGTCATACCTCTCATAGAGGGTGAGC
Organism: Neoceratodus forsteri; assembly: GCA_016271365.2. Lineage (NCBI taxonomy): Eukaryota > Metazoa > Chordata > Ceratodontiformes > Ceratodontidae > Neoceratodus > Neoceratodus forsteri. The sequence goes on along the minus strand of JADMNL010000031.1, from coordinate 142,105,370 downwards.
AGAATGCAGGATGGGAGTCTCTTTCAAATGAGGAAGATACGGAACCAGAGGGCATGTGATGAAGCTCGGGGGTTGGAGGGTGTGGTACTGCTTCACTGAAAGAGGGATGAGTGTCTAGAAAACACTGCCAGTGGGTGTGGTGGTGGTGAGAACACTAGAGAGCTTCAAGCATGCACGGGATAGAGACAGGGGAATAATAGAAAATGGGCAGGGAGGGAGGAGGGAGGGTTGCAAGAACCCAACTTGGGTCTATGAAGACAGACTAGGTCAGACAGTCAGGGACTGAAGATCCTGGAGGAGTGGTCGGAAATTTGTCAACTGAAATTCAATGCCAGAAAGTATGCTGTGATGAACTTGGGGCGTAAAAACCCACGAGTAGCTTACACTCGGTGGGGGGGTCAAAAAAACAGAGCAGGAGAGGGATCTGGAGATTATAATATCAAACAGCCTCAAGGTAGGTAGTCAAAGCAGCAAAGCTGTGGGGAAAGCAAATGGAATGTTGGCATGTATTGGGCGGGGCATAACTAGCAGAAGGAGGGAGGTACTGTTGCCTCTTTACAAAGCCACGGTGAGGCTGCACCTGGAGTACAGGGTCCTGTTCTGGAGACCACACCTAAGCAATGACATAGATGGGATAGGGAGGGTTCAGAGAAGGGCAACTAAGATGGTGCATGGTATGCAGGGGAAGCCATATGAGCAGAGGTGTAGGGAACTGGATCAGTACATGTAAAGGGGCGATTCTTCACGGAGAGGGTGGTGGAGGCCTGGAACAAACTACCAGAGGAGGTGGTGGGGACTGAAACTGTGGAGGTATTCAAGAGGGCATGGGACAGACATAGGGGGTTGATAAGTGGGGGGAAAGGGAAGGGCCCATGGAAAAGGAGATGAGTGGGGGGGCAGGGGCAGACTCGATGGGCCATTGGGGTCCTTTTTTGCTGTCGGATTTATGTGATTCTGTGACTATGTAGCAGACTGGGTGGGCCAAGAGGTCCTTTTCTGCTGACTGTTTCTATGTTTCTTTGTTTCATTGTGTGACGAGTCCTTCAAAATGTGTGACAAAGAGATAAATGTGTGACATCTTGGGCCTGCCCACGGGTGCAGTAGTAGCACTACCGCTTGGGACACTGGCAACATGGATTTGGGAATGAGCCCAGAGCATCAGAGGGCCAGACTGGGGTTCTGGATTCTCAAAGTTCTCAAAACTCCCACAGCTGCAGGAAAAACTCAGCACCGGTATTCTCATAAAAACAGCCAGTTTACGACCAGCTCCACAATTTATAGCAACTTGTGGGTGGTGTTGCCATAGAAATCCCTGCAGCTGCAAAAATAGTCATGGCCGGTGGGACCTGCTGTAACATCTTCCACGGCTGCTGCGGATGAGAATACCAATCTCCACAGCTGCAGAGATTTCGGTCTGCAACTGGAGTTGCGGTGTTGAACTTAGTTCCTTGAGCTTTTGAGAATCTGGCAGCGGCTATACGCAATCTGGGACAGTGTGCAGTAGGGGTGGAGGTGTGGCAGACATCTGTGGGGTGTGTGTGGGAGCACACACATCTGTGCACGTTGTCACTGCAGGACCGCACCTCCAGCAGAAACCACAAATGATCAACCTTGGAAGAGTAGCAGGATGACACTCCCTGGGCACCCTCCCAAATGATGGCCCAGGTGTAATCCTCAGTTGGGGCCTCTGTTTGACCTCAGTTTCTCCCCTACCCCAGGTAGCCCCACTGCAGGAGGCAAGCTGTGGACCACCCACTCTGGGCAGCTTGGGGAGGATGCTGGGTGAGCTAGCCCAGGGACTGAATAGGGGATATATCACCCGTCTGACCCGGAGAGACAGAAATAGTTAAAAAAATGTGACACCTTGTCAAATCCTTAAAAATTATGAAAAACCACTTTGGTGCAACTGATGGAGTACCACACAGTAATATGAACTTCTCCTTTAAATTAATGAAGTGTGGGATTACACCCTCTCCATGTGGAAAACAGGGCATTTAAGGTGTAAAATGAGGGGCAGCGCTGGCAATGTGTAACTGTTGAGATGTGTGTGCACACAGAAAACATGACCTCATCCTTGGCCCAGTCCTTTTCTCCATCTTCTTAAGCACCTTCCCCTCCACCTGTGTCTCTTCTCACATCCACGTGTATGCAGAAGACACAGTTCTATTTGCTTCTGGTGCCTCGGTCTGTGAGCTGGAGTTTTCACCATGACTTTGACAACGTCCCATTCTGGTTCCACAAAAAATGGCTCTCAATGTCCAAACGACTTTCTCCCTGACTTGTGGCACTAGACATAGACTAGCAAGGCTAAAATATAACCCTGTCTTCAAGACTCAGGAGGGCAACCTGCTTGTAGAGGTACCCCATTTCGATTACTGAGGGATGTGGCTGGACCAGAACCTTAGCTTTTCCACCCACATTAACATCATGCATAAGAAACCTCACCCTAAGCTTGGTGTGTTGTACTACAACAAATTCTGCTTTCCTCTCCTGGTTCCTGAAAATGATTTTGCCTGTGTTTGACTATGCCGAATGGCAGTATAGTCTACAGCACTACCCCAAAGTCAACACTTGTCGGGCTGGACACCTTTTTTCATTCCTTCTGCCACTTTGTCCTTAGTGCTTCACCTCTAACCCATCACTGCTCTCTCTCTATACAAATCTCTCTCTCCCTTTCTAAAAGGTCTGGAATCTCTAGCACTGTTCCTTCCTTCTGTCTAAATACTGGCTTTCCACTGTCACACTTTCTGTCCTCTCTTGTTAACCCTATGATCCAGTCTTCCTACTACCCCCTGCTCATTTCTGTCACATCCTTGTTGTAAATCTGTAGCAGGCCTCCCTCTTCCCCTCGGTCTCTCATTCTTCCTGCACTGTCTCAAACCATACTTACTGGCACACTTCTGAAAAGCATGCACCTGCAGATCGCTTTCTTCCTCTTCTCACCACATTACAATAACCCATGCCTTAGTCACCCCCCCCATTTACCCATTTTGTCTGTTAGCCAATTGTACAGCTTAAAAATAAGTGTATTCTAGAATTTGCATTTTATACCACCATGATTCTGATAAAAATATCTTGCCACAGGCCACCCAATGGCCCAGCAGAAGTGCTGTGCACTCCCATGCTGCCGACCCATGTTCTGAAGTGAACTTGGCAGAAGGGTCATGTGGCCAGGGGTCTGGGGTAGCACTGCCACGTAGCAATGCTCCCAGCCGAGGGAGGGTGGTGTCCTGGTTCTGCCACCATAGCGACCCCCGCAATGGGCTGAGGGAGCTTGTCTCCCCCGCTGGACATTGCTACATACATGCAAGCTCTGTGCATGGGGATGCATGACCTGAGCCAGATGCCAGGGCAAGGAGGAAGGAGAAAACATATAAAATCCATGTTTTTCCGCCACTGATAATGATGGCTTCCAGCACTTTTGGGTACCACATGATGCGGATCCCCACCAGCTGGATGGTAGGGGAACCAATAAATGGGACTGGGGACAGCCAGACGAAGGGCCCGAAGCAAGGCAGAAGTGGCAATAGGGGAGTAAAAAACTCTATAGCAAAAAAAGAAACTATCTAGCCATTCTTCAGCTGAACTCTCCCCTAATTTTCATCCTTGCTAGCCCTATAACCAGTGTACACTATGTACTTTGCACACTTTCTGGACTTTTTTTTTCTTTTGTTGGAATTTATTAACTGTACATTGCTTTTATTGTTCATGTCCATTGCCCCATTGTTGACACTATAGTTATTATTCCGGGGACAGGGCTCCTGCGCTGACTGTGCCTGTTCTTCGGAACTTCCTGCCGCCCCCTAATCAGTCTGCCAGCTCAGTGGAGGTCTTGGGGGGGGGGGGCTCTAAAGTTCCACTTGTTTCAGCAAGGATACTACCTGAATTAACAGTGTTAGTTAATTTAATTATCTTGTATTAACTGCACACATGCTATGGTTTGTATTTTGATTTTGTTGTTTTAATTATTGTTACTTCTGTACAGCACCCAGAGCCTCTGAGATGGCTGCTTAACAAATACATTGCCTCGTTATTTGTAATCGGTGTTATTTGTTTATTTACTGCTTATTATTTTTGATTGTGTTATTTTTTCTGGTTCTTTGTATGGTGCCGCGAGCCTCCAGGAAAAGGGCACCTTAAAATGAACTTGCCCTACCCTGCCATATGTAACCGTAATTGCTGTGTCACTCCCTGCTGTATCCTCTCCCCAGGGAAGCACCTGGAAAAGCCCCCCAGTCAGTGTGCCTATCCTGGTAACCACAGTTTAATTAAATGAATCCACAAAGATAAATGCTAGATTATGTCTCGATGCCAAAGTCTTTCTTGGGAACATCAGCAGCTCTTTAAGAATTACTCCCTAGCTGGTAATCAGAAGACTAAGAGATACACAGTCCCAGTTTTACAAATCAGGCATTGACCCCCAAATGTTCTTACTCTTCAAGTCTGCTGTGCTGCACGGTTTCCATGGTAACTGCTGTACTAAGCACGTATTGTACAAGTCGTAGACATTTTATGAACTCTTCATAGATACAACTGTTGCATAACCACTCTTTTTAGTTTCACTATATAATTGGCATCTTTTCATGAGGGCTCTTGGCTTGTATTCTCTTTGAGGTCATGTTTCTCACTCTGATATGTCTGACTGCTCTTATTATAGTCATAGCAGTAATTGTCAGCCTTCCTGTCTTTTTGATTTGCCTCTGTTTTTTTCTAACCTAACCCAAGCCCCTGCCCCCAACAAGCAGCACATGTACTTAGCTTTACTGACCAATGGTGAATTCAAGTAGGCTGAGAGCAATGTCTTGCATACTGTGTCAGCTACTGAAATATCAAGGATGGCAGTCTAGCTGTCCTATCTTCGAGGCAAGCTCATGGCTATGGGAGACAGCTGGCCTGGCATTAAATCAGAAAGTCCTTAATTTGCACAAAACACAAGAAACAAAACTCACAGTCATATTGTTCCTTAGAAAAGGCAACTTTTAGGATAGTCCTTTAAAGGACCACGAGAAATATTGTACGTTAATGTTACCGCATCATACAAGCTTTTGGGGTCACACATCATCAGATGCTTTTAATCAGAATAGTGAAAGAATATTTTAAAATGTCCGCTGACCCCCAAGTCATATGCTGGAGGGACTCAGGTGCCTGTGTGTTCACAACAGATTGTGTACTGTGATGAAATGCTCAGCTGATCCACTTGCAATCATAATATCAGATAGCAACACTACTGAGAAGAGCAACATATTCAGATATCTAGGAATCTGGCTTGATGTACGTGCAGTAGGTGTAGTAATCACCTCTTAACAACCATAGGACCTAAGCTCTACTTTCTCTAAATGCTGCCTCTGTGCTGACGTGTGGAAAGCAGATTGTTCCCCACTTCCTGCTGTCTTCTATTGACTACGGAGACATTATATGCCGTTGTTCAAGCAAAACCACCCTGTAGCCCCTGGATTATTTGTACAGCACACTGTGCGGGTTCAGCCCCTCCAGTGCATGGTCTCCCTATTTATTGTCTGTTGTACGACCAGCTGAACTGGACAAGTTCCTCAATAAGGTTTTACTACCACTGACTTTCACTGTTGTGCAAGTGTTTTCAAGTCCAGTGGCGGCTCTAGCGGGGAGTGAAGAGGATGGCCGCACCCACCTCATTGTAACTTACTTGCTTGCTTGCTGTGTTGCTGCATTTCACTTTGTTAATGAAGTTTAATATACTGATTGTCAGAAAATATACATTCAAAAGTGTAGATTATATTTGTATTTTCTGTCAAAAAATAATGAAAAAGATAATAGTAGACAATATTAAGGATTAAATAAAACAAATTGCATATCAAGTATGCACACCACTCCAGCACCCCCCCATCGTAAAATCCTGGCTCCAACACTAGGGAAAAGCCGCCTCATATGATCTCCCAGCCCACCTTTCACAGTCGAGCAGTACCTGCTTACTTTGTTCAACAGCAGCACTTGTCTTCTCAATTCCCGGGATGAAGCGTGAATTTTGGTAGAAAGGTCTGTGCATTTGCAGCACCAGACACCTGGAACAAACTCCCTCTCCAGCTGAGGAACGGCTCTAATTATCAAATGTTCAGGTCCAGTCTTTGCAGTCACCTTAGAACTCCCTGTATTTGTTTTGGTCCAGAATCCCTCACACCCTGACCGTGATCAGGTTGCATAACAATGCTCATGCTCTTTGTCTGATGTGACCCCACTTTGTTAGCTTGCTTTGATTACTTTGTGGATGTTATTATGTTTATGTTTTTCCCCCTGTGTTTATTTCAACCTACATCTAACGATTCCTGCTGGACTATTTTAACCTGCTGGCTGCTGCTATCCTCCCTGGGAAATCCATGGAAATGAGATCTCATGGGGTTATCCTGGTTGGAGTAATTTCAAATAAATAAATAAGCAAACAAACAAACTAACAAATGTGTGCACAGTCTCCATCTTGTTCCACTAAAAGCTCAATACCCACCAATCAAAGAAAATGTTTAATAGAAGAACAACCCAGATTTGAAACCTTATTTGACAGAAGAATTTAAACAGTTCACTATGATTTGCAATCTACACTGATCGTTATATTTTGTGGTTGGGCTACTAAATTCCTTGCATTGGTTGCCACTGGGATACTAGACAGTTACTGCATGAAGAGCTACAGATGTCTAAGAGAAAACTTTGAAAGAAATAATGTTTTAATACAGTTCATGTTATACTATATTTCCCGTCTCTCCTTTCCTTGTCTTTCTTTCCTACATTAACGCTATGGACCTTTGCATATAAACAGTTGCTGGACCCATACTCTTCACCTGCTACCTGTCTAAACATGCAGTTATAAGCCCCTGCTTGTGATGTCATAATAATGTCAGCATTAGAGAAGATTAATCCCAACAGACAACGGCAACTTTCCTTGGTATTTAAACTCAATCACTCTGCGTAGGCCCTTTTGTTTCAAGGTTAGTCAATAGAATTTTTGGACTTCTGAAAGAACTTTTGTAAGGAATACAGAAACATCTATGAACTATAAATTGCATTATATCATATTTATTGCTCAGTGTGCCTTTCCTGGTGAAACATTTAAATAAATAAGTCAATCAATCAATCTCTTTCAATCTGGAATCCAGGCGAGGTTTCGGGAACTGGCCAGAGTCTGCCATTCTATAGGGAGTTCAATTTCCTTCTCGGAAATCCTGCCAGTACCTAGGGCATCCGGGGAGACCATGCACAAACTTAGAGGTGTAAATCAGTGGCTCAGGGATTGGTGCAGAACAGAAGGGTATGGTGGTGAGACTAGGGGGACACATGGGATGATAAGGGGTTATATGCTACGGGTAGGATACATCTTAACCTAGAGGGGAAGGAGATCTTAAAACTGAAACTCGCTGAGTTCATAAACGAGAAGTGGGGTTTAAACTTGTAAAGGGGGGACAGATTAGTGAAGGAATGGAGACAGGAAGACTGACTGAGGTCCCTGGTCTAGGGCGACAAATGAGGGCAGGAGACTGCAATGTACACAAAGCAAGAGCTGTGTAGGAAAGGGCAAATATGGAGTGCGAAGGGCTGAGTCAGTTGGGTAGGGAAGGGGGGATGGAGTGGAGGATGGTCCTGATCAATGCCAGGAGTATGGGCAACAAAATGCCCGAGCTCCATGTGATGCTGGCAGAGGGATCAGCGGATGTGGCAGCAATTACGGAAACATGGGCCACCCAGAAGAATGATTGGGACCTAAACCTGGAGGGCTACACAATATTAAGGAGGGATAGAGAAGAGGGTAGAGGAGGGGGTGTAGCACTGATAGTCAAGAATGGCATATTGGTGAGTGGAGTGGAGGAGGCAGAAGGGGGAGTGGAAGCGATTTGGGTAACCCTACAATCAGGGGCAGGCAAAAGATTGAAAGTAGGGGTGGTGTACAGACCCCCTGCAATGGATGAGAAACTGCATGGAAAATTGGTTGAGAACATCAAGGGGCACTGTGACAGTGGAAACGGTAGGGTGGTGGTCATGGAGGACCTAAATATGCTGGGGGCAGACTGGGACACCATGACATCAGCGGTGGCCAGGGGGCAGAGGCTGATGGATGTGTTTCAGGATGCCTTTCTGGTCCAACAGGTGGGGGAACCTACTTGTGGGGGGAGGATACTGGACATTGTCCTTGCAGACAGCGACCAGATAATGGGTCTGGAGGTATGTAGCTCGCTGGCAGGAGGAGACCATGCCACGGTCTGGTTTCCGCTGTATCTGGGGGGACAACCGCTCAAACACAGTAGTAGTGGACTTGGGGCAGACTTCATGGGCATGGGCAGGATTCTGAGGGGGAGCTTGAGCCAGATTAGGCCAGACATGGATGTTGGTAGCTTGTGGGAGACCATTAAAAAAGGGATACAGGAGGCTACTAGCTTGTGTGCAAGGGTAAGGCGTAAAAATGGTAGGGCCAACAAGCCGTGCTGGTGGACCAGGGAGGTGCAAGAAGCGGTGAGGGATAAGAAAGCTGCCTACACATGTTTTAAGTGCTCCAGGGTGGAAAAGGAGAGAGGTGAGCACGAGCTGTCGGCTAGAAGCTCACAAGAGTGGTGAGGGGAGCCAAGGAGAGGATGGAGCAAAACCTGGCTAGGGATATCCGAAGGGGTGGAAAGGGATTTTATAGATACATAAGGGAAAAGAGGAAGGGGAGAGCACAGATCTCCAGGATTAGGACTGGGGAAGGATGGGCTCAGGAGGTGGGGGAGCAGGTAGAGGTATTAAACAAGTACTTTGCCTCGGTATTTAGGGAAGGAGACATGGGATCCATTCAACCGGAAGGGAGGGGGGAAACAGCTGGGAGGAGAGGACAGATGGAGATGAGAGGACCAGAATAGACTGGGGTGCTGGGTGGGCCAGGTCTAGAAGGGGATGGGTGCCTTTTTGAAGAGGGGTTAGGGAGGGAGAAATCACAGAGGACAGTGTGAGGGAGGCCCTACGGGCGCTGAAAACTGAAAAGGCACCAGGACTGGATGGGCTGCATCCAAGAGTGGTGAAGGAACTGGTGGACGAACTAGCAGCTCCACTAGCTGTGCTGTTCAATGCCTCTCTCCAGACAGGAAGGGTGCCCCAGGATTGGAGGGTGGCCCATGTGGTGCCTATCCAAAAAGGGGGGTCTAGGGAGGAGATGGGAAATTACAGGCATGTCAGCCTAACGTCAGTGGTAGCAAACTAATGGAGGGCTTCATCAAAGGGAAGCTAGGGAGGCAACTGGAAAGGCTGGGGCACATAGATGACAAACAGTATGGTTTCATCCCAGGGAGATCATGCCAGACCAGCCTCATAGATTTTTACAACTGGGTGACAGGGACCCTGGACAGACAAAGACCGGTAGACATCTTATATCTGGATTTCAGTAAGGCGTTTGACTCGGTACCCCACATCGGGTTATTGACAAAGTTGGGGGGATGGGGGCGGGAAGGCAGTTTGCTTAGATGGGTAGAAAACTGGCTTACAGATAGAACACAGAGGGTAGTGGTTGGTGGGATAGTCTCCTCCCCTAGGAAGGTCTTCAGTGGGGTTCCCGAAGGTTCAGTACTGAGACCACTCCTGTTGAACGCCTATGTCTCCGATATAGGAACAGGGGTTAGGAGTAGGATGAGCCTTTTCATGGACGACTCAAAACTGGGAGCATTGTCTGACAGGGAGGAAGCGAGGGTGGCAGTCCAGAGGGATCTGGATACCCTGGAGGGTTGGTCAAGGAGGTGGGGGCTGAGGTTTAATCCGGGGAAGCGTAGGGTGTTGCATCTGGGGGTCAGAAACCCAGGTCATGTATACACCCTGGGAGGGGTCTCACTGCAAGCCACATCGAGTGAAAGGGACCTGGGGGTGGTGGTAGACACCAGAATGAACAACACTGAAAACTGTAGAAGATCGGCAGCAAAGGCAAGCAGGATATTGGGCTGCATAGCCCGGGGAATAACATCCGGAGGAGCGAGATGATCCTACCTCTGTATAATGCCTTGGTCAGGCCGCATCTTGAGTATTGCGTGCAGTTCTGTAGACCTCACCTTAGGAAGCACATAGTACTGTTGGAGAGGGTCCAGAGGAGGGCAACCAGGATGATCCAGGGCATGAGTGATAGGACCTATGAGGACAGGCTGAAAGCCCCTAGGCTGTATTCGCTGGAGGAGAGGAGTGACAGGGGGGACATGATTGAGGTATTCAAATATGTGAAAGGGATTAACAGGGGCAGAGCCAAAGAAACATTCAGGCTAAAGCAAGGGGGCACAACCAAGGGGCATGACTGGAAGTTGGAGGGGGGAACCTACAGGGGAGGACGTAGAAGGCATTACTTCACTGAGAGAGTGGTGGAGCCATGGAATGCATTGCCCGGGAGTCTAGTCGAGCGAGGCACTGTGGAGGGCTTCAGGAGGGGGTGGGACAGATGCATGAGTGTACTGAAGCCAAGATTGACCCTATCGGGGGCCGGGAGGGGAGGAGGAGCTAGCGCCCAATAGGGGCTGGCTACCGAGCAGACACAAAAGACCGTTAGGCCTATTCTGCTGGCTTTTAGTATGTTAATATCTGCCTCTGAATAGTACATAAAATGCCTCTGAATAGTATATAAAATTAGTGGACTAAAAACATTGTGTGGGAGCCAAATAGTTTCTCACACAATCTACAAAGCCTAAATACAGAAGACACAGACAACTGTTTCATCCTTCTCAGGACTTATAAGTGCACCTCATCTGTAGATCAACCCAGTGGAAAATGAACCAGCCCTTATGTAGTCTTATGGGTATGGGTATGTGCAACCATATGCCCTAAAAATATAAAGAAAACTAAAAAAAAACAAGAACCTTAGCACAAAGGCACTGAGGTAAGGGTTATCTAAAAAGGGCATTGGCAACAAAGCCAGTTTTCAAAGGAATACAAAATCACACATACCCCAATAATGCAAAGTGGATGGGATTTATATGCAAAACACCATGAAAATCTAGGCTTCTGTTCTCAGCCTTTGCAGATTGTATGAGAGGCCATTTGGAACCATGCACTCCTGCTTGAAGCAAAGCCAGTCTTCATTTTCATGGTGATCTGCCTATCTACCCCGTGATGCTTTGCATTATGGGGCTATTTGTGATTTTGTATTCCATAGGAACCTGGCTTTGTTGCCAGTGGCCTTCTCAGTAACCTTCATCTCAGTGCTTTTGTGCTGAGGTTCTTTGTCTTGTTAGCTTGTGTAGGCAGACCTTATCAGGAAATGTTTGGCTTCATATGTGCTTCCCCTTCTGAGTAGAGAAGCTTTGCTCTGTGGTGAATCACTAGAAGGGACTGTCTTTTGGATGAGACATTAAACTGAAGTTCCATCTACCTGATCTGCACCCTGGTGCCTAGTTAAATCCCCCACCCCCACTAACCCAGTGACAGATTTACCTGGTCAGTTTCCATGTGGGTATGGGCAAAGGCAAGTTATTGTGTAGTGTGCTGGTGCACAATCGTTGCACACTTCCACCCCAGTCGTGACTGCATGTCAGTTACTGTTTGATGTAACCTGCTTTAGGTTGCTGGGACAGCTATAACCATCAACCTAAAGCAGATTATGTAGTGCAAAAAGCAGCAGCCAAGGCTAACAGGATGCTGGGGTGCATAGCTAGAGAGTTTGCAAGCAAACAAAAAAGGTGGTTGCCAGCCCGCAAGTGCAGAGGTAGGGATATGGCTTGTGACGCCAACAACACAGGTTCAGGAATGAGCTAGGACTACAGGAAGGCTGGGCAGGGGGGAGGAAGATCGAATGTCTCAATAGATGCTCTGTTCTGAGGAGGAGAGGGAATCCACTGATATGCTGCTCTGCCACCAGTTGGCTGACCACAGGTGGTAGTGCAGGGGATAGCATCAGACTGGGACATTGGTGCTAGCACCACAGTCACGTGGGACTGTCTGCATGCCAACACCCAGTAACATGGCACTCTCTTTGGGGGGGGGGTGGGACTAAAAGAGGAAAAATAGAAGAAGATTTGGCAGATAAGGCCCCTGCTCACCCACTGCACTCAGTGCCAGACTCCTCCCTCAGCCTGTCAGGGGGACCCTCCAGGATCTTCACCTCCACTGCAAGTGGCCAGATGGACTGCGGGGAAGTAATACTGAAGTGGCTGTAGATGTACCTAGCCCTGGAGGGTAAGTCAGGGGGGTAGCACAGCAGTGAGATGCAGGTGGACCTTGGGGCCTGGCAGGTGTGTGTGGAGTTGTTTCAGGTGAGCGGTATCAGGGCTTGGCAATGTGGTGGAAAGAGGTCCCAACCGAGCACCCAGGAGGTTAAAATATGTTTAAAGAGGTGATCCTGCTGCTGTACAGCTCAATGTTGCAGACACACCTGAAGTATAGTGTGCAGTATTGGGGTCCGTACCTGAAGAAGACATTAGCCAAATTGAGGCAGTACAGAGAAGGGCTACAAAAATGATTCAGGGTCAACAGGATAGCTCGTACAAGGACAGGCTGAGGAGCTTTAATATGTACTCACTTGAAGATAGAAGGGAGAGGGTGGACATGATTGAAACCTTCAAGTACCTTAAAAGTATAAACAAAGTGGATCTCTGCAACCTCTTTGCTTCAGTGGAAACAGGAACAAGGGGGTACAGTTACGAACTGACAGGAGGGATGTTCAAGAAGGAAGTCAGGAGACATTTCTTTACGGAGCATTTAGTGTCAGGGTGGAATGAGCTGCCAGCAGAGGTCATCAACCAGAAGATGGGCAGTGGATTCAAGAGGGGGCTGGACACAGTAAAGGGGAAGGTTAGCGTTAAAGGGGAGGGCGGCAGGGCCCCCTGTGAACACATCTACAGGGGGCTTTGTATCAGGCAGCAGACTTAACAGCCCATATGGCCTTCTACTGCTGGCAGAGTCATATGTTCAAATGACCCTGAGTTATGTGTTGACTGTAAAGCATTTTGAGATGCCTGTATGAAAGGTGCTATATACACATTTATGGTATGGTATGGTATAGAAACACAGAATTTGTCAGCAGAAAATGACTGTTTAACCCACCCAGTCTGCCCAGATGTTATGGTATGGGGTTCACTGTCAAAATAGCGTAGTATTCTTAGCGCGGTAAATATAAGCGCATACAAAAAAGCACTTCGCATTAATAGCCTAGCTACATAATGTCGCACAATGTCGCAAGGTGTATCGCATGCTGTGGTAGCTGACTCAATCAGTTCTATGAAATCAGTAACAGCCATTAACTTTGTGGTATGTTAGTAAGGTGATAACTGCTACCGAAGCGAATGGGTATATCACATTTAACACTTAGTCATTTAGTCACTGTCATCACGATCAGCTGTGCCTTCCCCTTAAACTAGCCTGCATTAATACCTTGTATATCCTTCTCAACTGTTAGTATTCTCTCCTACTCTATTCTTGCAAAAAACTATCCAGTCCACTGTGTTAAATTCTGCACTTGCCTCTCTGAGCTCTCTGCCCATGTTTTTATCAACTTAATTTTGGGAGATGAGTAACGTAAACACGGAAAGCTTTGTGAACATCCACCTCGCAGATTGAGCCCACTTTCTATCAAGCCGTGGTGTTTGTGGTGACTCTGCTCTTGTCTCTCCATGCTCGCTGCCTGTTTTAGTCCTCACTTCACTTGTAAAAAACCCTGGTCCTCCTTCTTGCTAGATACCATTTTCAGCAGTGGGAATAAGGACAGGAGACTGAAATTAACATCATCAGTCAAACGTTTGCAGCATGCGAGGTAAGAATATGTGCCTCTGTGCAGTGAATGCTAAATTCTGATATTTTAATTATGATTGTTTGCAGTGCTGCATTAGTTAAATTCAGCCAGTTCAGCTGTTTTTTTTGGCAGTGGATGCTAAGATAGTGTGCTCATAAAGTTAAATTCAGCCAACTAAGATAGATGCCCCCCCCCCCAAGTCTGATGCAGCTACACATACAGACTGTGCTCAGAAATGTGTCATTGGCCACTATTAAGTGTTTTTTTATCTGCTCCTTGCAGACCTGAAGAAATTAGATTTGGGGTGGATTGGTTTATTCATTATTTATTATTTTTAATGATTAGTGCTGACATGCGCTCTTTTGGACGTGCGCTGTAGTGTGTTTGCGCTAATATATTGCGGTGCTGATTTCTATGCGCTATAGTATGCCGCTCTATGTTGTTAGCATGATATTGACTGGATACCTATGATATGGTGTGGTATGACTTGGTATGATATGGTATGGTATGGTATGGTACAGTAAGGTAAGGTATGGCATGACAAGGCATGGAGAGGTCTGGATTTGGTATGGTATGGCATAGCATGGCATAGAAAGGCGTAGTATGGCATGGCATAGAGAGGTATGGTATGGTATGGTATGGTATGGTATGGTATGGTATGGTATGGTACAGTACAGTAAGGTATGGCATGACAAGGCATGGAGAGGTCTGGATTTGGTATGGTATGGCATAGCATGGCATAGAAAGGCATGGTATGGCATGGCATAGAGAGGTATGGTATGGTATAGTATGATATGGTACGGCATGGCATAGAAAGGTATGGTATGAACAAACTGTTGAATCCTTGCCTTCCTTTTAAGAGCTGGTAATGGAGAGAAAGACTGACAATAATCATTAGCAACATCATAAGTAAAACCTAGGAAAGAAGTGGTGGTACCGTTGTACAACTCCCTAGTAAGGCCTCATCTGGAGTATTGTGTTCAGTTCTGGAGGCCGCATCTCCAAAAAGACATAGACAGAATGGAGACGGTACAGAAGAGGGTGACAAAAATGATGTCAGGGATGCAGCATAAGTCGTATGAGGAGAGACTCAGAGCTCTAAATGTGTACTCCCTGGAGGAAAGGAGAGAGGGGGGGACATGATAGAGACCTTCAAATATCTAAAGGGGATCAACAGGGTACCACAGGGGAACATCTTTCACGTAAAGGGAAATAGCAGAACAAGGGGCACAGCATGAGACTAAAAGGTAGAAAACTTAGAGGGACCTTGAGGAAATTTTACTTCACTGAAAGGGTGGTGGAGAGATGGAATAGTCTCCTCCAGGAAGTGGTGGGGTGGCCATGGTTCAGGGATTCAAGAATGTGTGGGATAGACACATAGGAATTATCAAGCTTGGGGTGAAGGGAAGGGGCTTGTAGCATCTAGGGTACCTTAAGCATTAGAAAGAGGGATAGGGCAGACTGGATGGGCCACAAGGCCCTTATCTGCGGACATCTATGCATCTATGTATCTATGTGAAGATGGTGTTCCCATAGTGATTTTATATATTAAAAACTAGAGGGGTCATCATGTGACAGGATGCTGTTCCTGAGTTGAATGGGATGACACTTTTTAGTATTGCTGGGATGGCATTCCTGGTCAGTCACAAAATGGCCTTCTTCAGCTTCATCACTGGTTCCCACATTATCCATGTGATTCAATATATAGCATTCCTAAGTTCCCCATAATGTTCTGATGAAAAAGGAAACTGGGGGAGTTAGGGAGCTGCCTCACTCAGCTAATCTTTCATCATTTCTGGGGCCTGAGTTGAATGCTGGGTACAACTGACAACAAACGGGCTGAGCTGCTATGTAGAAATGTATTAATACTACAAGGTCAGCTGCTTGTAGCTCACTCCAGTCTATACCCTTTCCCACACATAGGACTGTACTGGTCTCTTCAGCTGTGCTACATTAGGAGAAACATATATTATATTATATAAATGCTTTATTAAATTGATAAAATAACCATTGTGATAACAACCACATGGTTGGAGGGTACAGGGCTTCCCAACCAGTTTCACAAGGAGCAACTTCAAGGGGACAGGTAGTGACAGCATTTTAAAGGAGAACTGTGCTGGACCTGTAAGTCATTTTTTCCCAGTAAAGGGGTCACACTTAACTTTGTTTTACTGGTCCACCCTGGAGAGTGATGGACCAGTTGCACTAACCCAAGTTGCACTAGCCCCAAGATTGATGGATCCCATTCATTTCAAAGAAATTGTTTTCTCCTGGGCATAACTTTCTTATCTTTTGATATTTTTTTAATGACAACACTTGTGTTTGTGAGAGGGGATCTAAATGACACCTTGACAACAAAAAGTAGAAACTAATATCAAATGGTAAGAAAGTTATGCCCATTGGAAAAAAACGCCATTGAAATGAATGGGGGCCCATTCATTTCAATGGTGTTTTTTCTCATGTGCATATCTTTCTAACCATTTGATATTTTTTTCTACTTTTTCATTGTCAAGGTGTCATTTAGATCCCTTCTCACAAACATAAGTGTCGTCACTAAAAAATGTGAAAAGGTGAGAAAGTTATGCCCAGGAAAAAAAAAAAACACCATTGAAACTAAAGGGGGCCCGCGGAAAAATGCTGTTCTCCACGGATCACAGCAGGCAGAATTCCGCAGAAGGACCAGCAAAATTCCAGCAGAAATTCTGCAGGTAGAATGGTCATTTTGCACTAGTTCTGATGGCAAAATTCCACATTCCTCACAGTACTAATGTGCAATAAAAGACTAGATACCCCAGTCTTGGGAGATGTCATCCACATTTGATGTCTTTCCCCACACTTTGCTATCCTTGCCCAATTCTAGGGCTAATTGCACCACTTTTGAAGTTGAAAGGATAAATACTGTATGCCTGCAGGCACTATGCTTTCTATTTTTATGCCATCATCATTGCACATATTATGCAATAATGCCCACAGACAATAAGTGTTAGAAACAGTGATAAACCATGCTGGACCGTGGTCAGTCCATAGTCTTAAGAGCAAGACATAATTCTGAAAAGTGCCTAATAATTGTTTCTTATTCCAGCATGCCAACGTGTCTGCACCATGGGCAGGGTGAATAAAGACTGTAGCGACTGCATATGTGATGATCACGTGCTTATGGGTTTAGTCCTGACCCCAGACAGAGGCCCAATCGCTGATGCCAGGGTATCCGTGGAGAAGAGGCCTGGTGTGACCCTTGCAAGGACAAATGAGAGAGGCTGGTTCCATGTTTCAGGAATTTGCTTGGATAGCATGCTCAATGTCACCATCAGGAGGGAGAAGTACGCTCAAGGAACATTTCAGCTCATCAGCAATGGTACTGGCACATCTGTTGTGCATGCTGTTCTCAGCAGAGTGGGTGAGTAGGGTTACTGCATACTCCTTTTATTGAAAGGGACTCTAGTTCCATTCTTCTTTGTGCAGTCTATCTGTCATTGGTGATGCCTCTTCCATTAGCATGCTGTTTTCTTCATGTCATAAATGTTAGCTAAAAATAAACATGGGTTGCAGAACAGCAGTGAGAAGAGGAAAATGCAGGCCACCGAATGGCCAAACTGAAA
Source organism: Neoceratodus forsteri (assembly GCA_016271365.2). Classification (NCBI taxonomy): domain Eukaryota; kingdom Metazoa; phylum Chordata; order Ceratodontiformes; family Ceratodontidae; genus Neoceratodus; species Neoceratodus forsteri. Next base: position 142,088,087 of record JADMNL010000031.1, on the reverse strand, counting down.
TGTGTAAGGCGTCCATGCCAGCAACCTGCGATTAGGAGTGATCCCAGGAACTGGCACTAGTTGTACAGCCAGGGGCAGCACACTGACAGTATGTCCCAGCCAGGGTAAGCACACTGATGGTATGTCCCAGCCAGGGGAAGCACACAGACAGTATGTCCCAGCCAGGGGAAAGGAGGTGGCACATTCTGGCACTGTAGCAGCTCCTGCTGGTGGGCTGGTGAGCTTGCTTTCTTAGCAGAAGCATGCTGCCTGCATCCAAGGCAGCCCCCCCCCCATAAGCTATGCAAGCTGCCTGGGGGATGGGGATAGGAAGATGGCTGAAAAATCCCAGATGATGTAGGGCAAAGGTCTGCACCCTGCAGGCCCTGCACCACCTACAACCTGCACCCACCCCCGCAGAATCCAGATCTCCAAAGTGGGATCACTGGAGGGAGGGGTTAGGGGAACCCTGAAGCCCTACCACAGTGGGCAAGTCACGGGGGATGGTTGGTAGGGTAATTACCTAGAGAAAGTGGGTGATGGGTGATGGGGAGCAGGTTAGATGGGGCCAGTCGGAGAATTAAAATATATACTTAAAGAGCACCTGCCACTGTACGCACTACTTTGAAAAAAAATGTAATATTTAGACAGAATTCATATTATCTTTTTTTTCTGTAATTCTCACCCTTATTCCTTTATTAGTAGTGAACATTGCATAAAAAAGGATCTCTGCCCTATGTACTCTGGCTGCATGTCAACACATGACATCACAATTCTGTTTATGACATTACAATCTATTGCTGTGGCAATAATTATGATATCATAAAGAGGGGATTATGGCGTCAAGTGTAGGCAAGCAGTCAGAAAAGTTAAAATCTAAGGCACCCTGATCTTGTCTCCATACAACTTTTCTTAGCAATAAAGGAAACAGGAGAAAAGAATTACAAGAAAAATATTAAATAATGCCTGGATTGGGTCTAAATCTTTATATTTTCAAAGATTTTACAGTGGTATCAGGGGCCCTTTAAATAAAAAAGGAAAGAAAAGGAAGCACGTGACTGGTTGTACCACATCATGTGACCGTGTGATAAGATTTGTCTTACAGCATGGTTGGCTCTTAATCAAATTGAAAATATCTTTTTCAGACATTTTTCTGCCTAAACCAATCATCTCATAAGCACAATAACCAATTCTAGGGTGTATGGTAAAAAGAGCTCACCGCACCTCCCTTGGTGGTTGAAAGTGCTCAGCTATGTCTCGTGCTTTACAGTTCCCCTGAGGTGAGCAGTAAGAGGTGTCCTACCACACACCCTGTTGCTGAGTATTGGCTACTTGGGCACTGCTTTGTACAGCGATGTAAACCTTGGCAATTTAGTACAGCAACGCTGACCTTGGAAAAAATGAGAAAGAATAGCATATTCTTTGCACTTACTGCAAACTCCTTCAATCAGGACAGCCCACTTTTACAGATACTAGCAGACAATGACAGAGATCTAAAGAGGAACAGTCAACACTAAGAGCCGCACAGCCCTCGGAGCTGCAGTCACAGATGACTATTCCTAGTCTTGGGAGAACAGAGGGACTAGCAACCATCTGATGTGAGTTTATAAAATCTCTAAAATGTGCTGCAGGCTACTGAATCTCCAACTGCTGCAGCCCACTTCTTATGTCACCAGCAGGGGATTCTGGGATTTGTAGTTATAGAAAACGTCAGCTTAGAACTCAGCAGAACAAGCCTGATTCAATCTACTATACTGCAGTAAACAAAGTATGTCAAATTTTTTTGCAGCACACAAAGTACAAACTGGGACCAGCACCTCAGCTGGGTGTGAGGCTGTTAGTGCTGACTGTTCCCCTTTAAATGATTGCTAAAACGACAGAACTGAGGTATTGAGGATGTACGTGACTCAAAATATGGCCACGGATGTCCCACAGTATCTTCCCAATGAGATATGGCTATCTTATATGCAGTACCATGTGCTCAAAGGTGTGTCACGGGAGCACAACATGACATCTGTGACCCACTTAAAGAGTTGCCTAATTTCACATGCACCTGTAGAGAAGCTGTTGTTACCTAGTCTTGGAAAAGGCCCAGAAGTCCTAAAGGCTTGTCAGGTGAAAGAGAACTTTGCACAAGTAGCACCGTGTTGTACATAGTGCAGTGTGAAACTTGCATACTTTGCATTTTGCGATGATTTGCCACAGGGCGAATTGAGAAATTCTGCAGGTAAAAAGTCCCTCTTTTGCAATACCAGATGGCATTTGAGTTGCTTGTTTCTTTTGACAAAGATCCCACACATTTCACTGTGTGGTATTTGCAGACTACTTCTCTGCACATTCTGTTTTCTGAAACATTCTCTAGGATCAGTAGCATCGTTTCACTGGAATTCTCAGGGGTTGCATAAGTTCATTTCAGTAGAACCCTGCACAGGTCTGGAACTACTGACTGGGCACCCTGACAGGATCCTGCACATAGGGGCTATGGGAGCCACTCTGACCCACCATGAGGGTGTAAGGCATGGAAGTATCTGGGTGTTTGTCCTGGAGACAATGCATGAGAAGGCTTCGGGCCCATCTAGATGGAGGCGAATGAGGCAGCAAGAAAGTAAAATACACTGATAAAAAAAACATCTATTTTTTCCCACAATTGTAGATATAAATCCTAGCACCATGGAGTTCTATCAAAGTTTATAAGAGAAGTTTATAGGATTCTGTTTACTCTTAAATACTTACAGGGGGATGTCTCTGCTTACCTTAGTGCTCTTTTCTAGCTACCTACTCAATATTTGGCTGGACTGAGGTCTTTTCATAATCTGGAACTGATTGTCCTCAGAACTGTTAATAATGTGGGAGAAAATCTCCACTTGCATGCTGTGTGACTCTGAGCAAGTCACATAACCTCCCCAGTGCTCTCGGGTCACCCCTGAAAACAGGCACTTGTGCCTAGTTGGCCTGGCCCGGTTACCAAATACTAAAAAAACAAAAAATCTATTGGGGTCTCCAGCACAGGGATTTGTAATTCCTCCCTAATTTTATGTGTCACTACAGTCCTACAAAACAGACCATTACCAGAATAAAAGCCTGGTTTTTCAAGGAAAACTTGACTCCGAATCCTTGTTGCTTGTCCTAAATGTTACTACATGGTACATCTGTATCTCAGTGTTATTTGCTATGTATGAATGTATCTGTTTTCAGTCTAGTGTGACCTTGTATGTTCTTACCCTATCTGTTTTCAGTCTAGTGTGACCTTGTATGTTTTTACCCTATCTGTTTTCAGTCTAGTGTGACCTTGTATGTTCTTACCCTATCTGTTTTCAGTCTAGTGTGGCCTTGCATGTATTTATCCTCAGGGCTGCACTGGAAATGAGTTGGCACTGAGTTATTAAATAAACAAGCTAAATCAAGTTTTAGAGCTGGGATAAAAAACGATCGTTTTGTTTCTGCAGTCAGACTGTGTTCCTGCGGGTTGGCTGAAACCTTTATGTTAGTTTACAAAACTTTCCACATTCAACAGTCTTAACATTTTATTGGCGGAGTGGCCAGAAATGCCCTCTTTTACATCAATGGCCTCATGGTGGGTGTTTGTATGACCCTGGTGAATGGTGACTCCTGTAAATTTATTAGCGGGGTTTCCAGATTACACAGCAGAGCTGCCAGCTATAAACTGGCACTTCCGTGGGTTTCAAATGAAAGCTTCACTGCTCGTCAAGGTTTTACTGACATCCTTTACTTTAAAAGCTGCACAATATGTCAGTCTGTACAACATGTGCAGTTACAAAAATGTGTGCTAATGTCTGCTAGGAGAACCTTGTCAATCAGGCCACTGGGGTCCTTTCAGAGCCACCGATCAACTAACAGGGCTCTTTTCAGTTGGCAGTTACCCTCTAAAAGATAAAAAACATATATTTCAAACAATGCTCCTGTTCACAGCAAAGGACCACACCCAATGCTGTGCAAACTCTGGTATCACAAAACGTCAGAGCGCGGGGGCGGCACATTTCTCAGTCAGAAACAGGAAGGGGAAGAGATCTGGCTGTGAGTGAGGATTTATAGTCCTTTTCCCTTCAAAATATACAAATAGCAAAATTCTGAAAAATGGCTTTTACAGGTCCATTGCAGGTAAGCTACTTTGGGGGGGGGGGGGGCTTCTGGAAGATACATGAAATTTGCACGACTGGTGCTCTTTAAGGTGCCATTTTTCAGATAAGATGTTAAACTGAGGCAGAGTACATACCAGCTGTCTATCTGTCTACCTCTGTGGTTGCCAGGTGGAAGTTATATAGATTTGGTTAACATTAACCCTCTCTCATTAACCTCTACCCTAACCCCTCCCTCTTTTATACTTTACTCCTACCCCTCCCTTTTACTCCTCAATTTCCATACCTTGTAACCTTTATCATTCCTCTGCACACTTACTTGCGTTTCCTCCATTTCTGATATTGTTAAACAGTATCTCCTTGTTCCAGACACTTCACTGTATGTACGCTTAATAGCTTCTTGCCATTAGCCAGTGAGCACTTACTGTTATTCCAATTTGTTTACAAGATGTATGCATCCTGTATTGTGCAGTATGTATTGTTTTCCCTGCTTAATTATGTATGTATTTGTATGATTGTAACTCCCCTTCCCCTCTCCCCTGGGATGCACCGGGAGATGAGCAACTTGTTGCTCAGTGTGCCTTTCCTGATGAAACATTTAAATAAATAAATAAATAAGGCCTCTGATACAGATGTGTTAGACTGTGTGTGGCTTGCACATGTTTAACAGCTGCTGCTGCTGGGTTTGAACACATACAGGGCTGGGCTCTCAAAAGGGTGGATGCCAGACTTGAGGCTGATTTCAGGCTGCAGTACTTCCTCATGGATTCGTTGACCCCCCCCCCCCGACATGTATATTTTCAAGGCCATGTTTTTTTTTGTTACTAAACATGAGGGGGGTTAGGACTCCACTGCTGATTAGTATACTTTCTTGAAATTCTTCACTGAAGGCACCTATGTCAAATCACATTAACTGGTTAAGTGGGGAGGCCAGTGGCTCCAGATAGTGCTCTTCTACTTAGGAAAACTCCATGAATGACACTGACACTATGGCATGATAAGAGAGCCACAGAAAGCTGCAAACCTTTTGAAGAGAAAATGAATCCCTCCCTGGGGCTCGATATTTATGCTATCAGGAAACAATAGAAAATGGTTAATGTATACAGCTACCACCATATTTCATTTCCTGAAGAAGTGCTGTATGTGGCCATGAAACGTTGGCAGTTCACATAAGGTGGTCTCAATAAAGAATTTCAATAAAGCACGCTAATCATCAGTGGATAATTCTTCCCCCTTCATGTTTCAGTGCAAGGATGTGTACTCTGCGAGATACTGGAGGAAAGACTGAGGAAAACCTGTGACAATGTGGTAGCAGTACAGTACAGGGCAACCAAGATGGTCCAGGGACTTGGGGGCAAGTCATATCAGGAGAGGCTGCAGGACTTGGACTTGTACGTCTTTGAGAAGAGAAGAGAAAGGGGTGACATGACAGAAATGTAGAAGTACCTGCAGTGGGATAAACAAGGAGGACGTCAAGGAGCCCTTCTCACTGAGCTCAAACACAAGAACAAGGGAGAACTACCTTAAACTAGCAGAGGGGAGATACAAGAAAGATGCCTGCAAGCACCTTTTCATGGAAAGGGTGGTGGGCAAGTAGAACAAGACACCAGAAGAAAGGGTAAGGGACTAATCAGTAAACAGTATCAATCAGGGATGGGACAGGCATATGGGCTTAGTCAGAAGTGGGGGCAGAAATAAAGGCATGGGATGGCCTCTAGGCTCAAGGCAGAGTAGTTAGATGAGGCAGCAGACAGGATGGGCCTATTAGCCTTTTTCTGCCATCAATGTCTATATGTCTATGAAACTGCCATAATAGAATCATCCCCCGAAGATATTAGAATACAGAGTAAATTGGTCTACCTGGAGCATTTTGGTATTGAGGTCATGGTGGTGGTTTTACATACTAACATACTAATTTCCAGCAGATTAGGCCTTACAGTTTATCGAGTCTGCTTGAACCTCAGATCCCTAGTTGAGTGTTTTATGACACTTGCTGTGATATGTGGAAGCTTGCATAAGGAATGATGCATGTCTTATGATTTTGATGGTTGTATCATTTTTAGTGACACAAATTGTGGCAACGTGCCTGAAAGTTAGACCCCATTTGAGGTGGTCTAACTTTTGGGCACATTTCAAGCAAACATGGTGAAAACATGCATAAAGCCTCCCGGACTTTGTGAATTTTGCCTATAGTCTCTGCACTACCAGTATGTCATGCAACGGTATGTAAAGAGCTATGCAGTACTGTGCATTTGAAACTCACTATACAGAACCAAATTCAGTTCTGTTTTGTAATCCTGACTATTGCAATGTGTGCTATTAAAATGTGAACAGAAATCCCTATGCATCCCTACTCAGTGTATTCAGAGACTCAGGTTTCACCAGGTGGAAGGAAGGGCAGTTCCAACTGGAGCTTCTCCAGACTCGTCAGGTTTTCAAACCAAAATAATTCAGGCAAGACAGTTCATTATTGAGCTTCCTGAGTGTCCGTCTGACTTTGCAAATAACAAGGGAAAGTCTGTTCCCTTGAAATGTGCTCATATAATTTGTTACAGCATGATTATGTGTACTTTTCTCCTTATAAAAGGTAAGGTAAAGTTAATTTATCTGGCACAAAATTACACATACCCTCCCAATGCAATGCATCATGGGAAATAATGATACACTGGCACCACAAAGGAATAAAGTCTGGCTCTGCTATAAGCAGAACTGTAAGCAGGGCCCTCAGTTGTTTGTAATGCATCATCAGTAGGTTATGTGGCATGGTGCCTAAATGGTGGGAATTTATTTACTTCTGTGACAGATTTTTGTCTCACCATTGGCTAACATAGCCATATACCAAAAAACAAAACAGTTCCTGGACCTCAGGAACCAGGGTGCTCTGTACACATATATAGACAGTGCACCTACCCCGACAGTGTATGCAGAGTAAATGATGCAAACAATACACTGACAGTTACCAGCCAGTGTAGGTGAGGTCAGCCCCTAAAATCAACTTTAAACTTAAAGGCAAAACAGACCACAACTACAGTCAAAAATATAATGCCAGAGTTAGTTATGAATGAACAAATATAAAAAATGTGAACAAAAAGGTAGCTCACCCACAATGAAAACACTAGTGCCCCTTCCCCCCCCACCTTTTTTGCTGCTTAAAAGCATGCAATTTTGTAAATAACTCCAATGTTCTTACTCATAGATTTTGGAGGGGTTCTTGGTCTTATCATCTAGCTGAATTATGATCAAGCCTGACCACTACGGCAAAGTGACCACCTCCATCGGTCAGGAAAAAAGCATCACATTTTATCTTGCCATTCAGAGCAGAGGTCCCTCTTCTTCCTCTCTATCTTATAGGGAACCACTCTCTTGATCATAATTCAGCTGGATGATGAGACCAAGAACCCCTTCAAAAATCTATGATAAGTAAGAACATTTTTCACACATTTGTTCATTCATAACTAACTTTGGCATTATATTGTTGACTGCAGTTGTGGTCGGTTTTGCCTAGAAGTGTAAAGTTGATTTGTATCCAAGTACCATTACCATGTGATGTCACTGATGATAATGAGCATGAGGGTGGGGCTTTATCACAAAAAAGGAGGGGAAAGGAGTCTGGAATTGTGGGAAACTAGCTTTTTTCCCAATTAAAATCCCCCCTCAAATAAATTCTGTGGAAAATAAGCTTTGCTGCGGAGGTCAGGTTCTGTGGTTGGTTCTGCAGCTACAGCACTGCAGGATTCTGAGGACCTTACAGTGCACTAGGCCATGCAAATGATCTGCAGAGACTGACAATAGCATACCACAGGTATGTGTTTTGTCTGGTTTAGGACTCATTTGTGTGATATGGTTGGGTCTTGTTTATCTGGCATCTTTCTTTTTTTGTAACATATTTTTTTCATCCTCTGCAGCTCCTCCAGCAGAACTCCTTCAGTCCCGTCCAATGCCCCATGTGCATTCAGCCCCATCCCCAAGTATGCTTTTGTACTGGCACCTGAGTTCCAACTGCCCTGTTGCTTCTTTGGATTAGCTCTCCAGGAGTGGGTCCCCCACATCTCAGCTCCTTTGGTGGGAGTTCAACCTCCTTTTACTCTGTTAGTAACTAATTAGAACAAGCTGCTCAGTAGCAGGTATAGACAGCTGCCCAAGGAGAGGCGGAACCCGCTATTTCCATGATGGTGGTGGGGGGACATCATCTGTCTAGCATCAGCCAATCAGTTTCCTGTATACTCCCACAAAGACCCTCCCTGACAGCATGCTATCGATGTTCGCTGCCAGCAAGCCACATGCACAGTTAATGTGGTCTCCCTCCCACTACACCACATCTCTCTGCACTGGAACTTTTGTTTCCCTAGGTGGCAGTATAGCAACGGGACGTGCAAGCCACCCTCCCCCAGTGCTGAGAGCATTGTATGGGAAGTTAATCCATCCTCATGCTGGCACTCCAGCAAATCAGGCTCATGGCACGAACACAGGTCACTAGTATCACACGCAGCTGCACCAACACACTGGCATCTGACACTTTTCTAAGATCCAAGGCACCTCACAGTGTAGGAGCACCATATACATCGAGCAGCAACAATTAACTAAAACAAATTTCTAAACAACACCTGGTACATACACTTCATGGAAATTGTTGTTATTGTTACGATATGTGTTGGGCTCTGCACTGCCACAGAGACTCTCTGCACTATAATGTATGTTAATATGTCCCCTGGAGCCACTCTTTGCTGTATGAGTGGTTTCACGTGCATTCGGCTTGAGCAAGAACAGCGAAGCTGAGCTGTTCTGGCTCAAGCTGAAGGCAAGTGAAACCACTCTAATACAGCAAAGAGTGGCAACGGGGGACATATTAGTACATTATTGCTCAAATGCAATCAATAATATAATTTTTTTTTTAATGTTCCCCGAATGTGCCCATTTCCAGGGCACCTGTGTGTGAGATGGGCTTCACAGAATAAGAGTGTCTCACGTGCGGAGGAAAAGAGCACTCCAATTGGTTGAGAGCACTCCCTCAGTCTATAATTGCTTGCATTAATGTCACTTTACACCTAATCATTAATTTCTGTACCTTTTGTTTTATATTACTTAATGTATTTTAACTGCTTACCATATCCTGTATCTTTTGTACTTGTGTTTTTTTTTTTACCATGTTTGTAATATCTTTATGGACCAGGTTGTAACTCAAAATGGTCCTTGGGCTCAGTGTACCCACCCGTTTAACAAAAAAATTCATTAATTAATAAATAAAATATCAATGCAGAAATTCCTGTTCAAATATAATTGTTTACATTCCTGGAGAAGACTATTTACCTAAACATACTAAGGTTCATACTAAGAAGGGTTTAGGAGCAGTAGGTCAAAGCTCAGTTAATGCTCCGTACTCAGTACCCATAATACTGTAGGTTTGTTCCGGACAATATTAAACAGCCATTCTACTTCTAATTTCTGTTTTCTAAGTGCATTTAATATAGCCCTTTTTGTTTTATGATTATTATTATAAGCTCAATTGTGGGCCTGCCATTCAAAACATTGATTTTAACTCTCACCTACAACTTAGTAAAAATGAACTGCCAAAGATAGGTGGTAGGCTGTAATTTCATGTCCCTGGTGTACATACACGCTACTGTACAGGAGAACTGATTTTTAAACTATTTCAAGAAAAATGATTTTTTTCTTTTGGGGAATGGCACCACTAATTACCCAGAGCTGGGCAGATGGCACAGATGTGATTCTTATGGGAAAATATCACATATTTCCATCCACAGTACACCTGTCATAAACATTTAATTTCAGTAGTACCCCCATCATGATGGAACACTAAACTAATGTAAGTGCAACATTTACAATGCCAATAATATTGCAAAGGACCTGCATTGCATGAAAACCTAAGTAGTGAAATCAAATAGAAACCATTAACCATCCAGCGAGCCTTGACTAGGTCAGGGACCCCTCAATGTCTTGAACCTAAACAGTGGTTCAGAAATCCTCCATGAGCTACAGCTCAGCTGATACTGCAAGGGATCCAGCCAGCCTTGTCTAGGCCAGGGACCCCTCAATGTCTTGAACCTAAACAGTGGTTCAGAAATCCTCCATGAGCTAAAGCTCAGCTAATACTGCAAGGGATCCAGCGAGCCTTGACTAGGCCAGGGACCCCTCAATTTCTTGAACCTAAACAGTGGTTCAGAAATCCTCCATGAGCTACAGCTCAGCTGATCCAGCGAGCCTTGACTAGGTCAGGGACCCCTCAATTTCTTGAACCTAAACAGTGGTTCAGAAATCCTCCATGAGCTACAGCTCAGCTGATACTGCAAGGTACTAGCCCGCACTTTTGGATTTGGTACCAGTGGAAGCTGATTTCCAAGTGGCCCACACTATCTCCTGCTGAACACCTCTCTAACTACTGTATCTCCCTCTGTCTCTCTAGTTGAATTTATGTGCCAGGGTTTAATAATTTGCTTAATCCTTACAGTCATTTTAAGTTCTGAGTTGATGTTAGAAGTGAATTTTGAGCCTTGACTGTGTAAATCCTTCTCCTGCTCTCTGGCCTGCACTCTGTGTCTACCCCAAGCCCCAAGCAGTCTGTTGTGCTCTCTGTCCCTGCCCACTTCTTTTGTTCTCTTTTTTCTGATGTAACAAGCCTTATCTTCCAGCCTTTAAAAAGTCTGTTTTTCTATTTTATTTTAGGGATACGTTTTATTTATTTATTTATTTATTTTACTTTTCCATTAGCAGATTATATCCTCTCGCCACTAGAGGGCTATATCTCTGGTAGCTTTGACATTTTCTGTGTCTACTCCTCTATTAGCAGGTTATATGCAGCTGTCACTAGGAGCTCCTATCCTATCTGGCACATCACACACTCTGTTCCCCTGATTTTATCAGCTCAAATGTATCAACCCCAACTGCTGCAGCCCACTCCTCATACTTATCACCTTACTTCTTCTGCTCTTCTGGAACGTCCACCCCAACCCTGGTCGTGGGTCTTCTGCCCCCCTCTTGCACCCTGCTGGGTGTGGCCTCCACATTGCCTCAATGAACATCTGCAGTCTCCCAAAGAAAACTGCTGCACTCCAGTGCTGGGTCGTACAACACAGGCCCGACATCATTGCCATAGTGGAGACCTGGCTCTCTGCATCAACCCCTGACTCAGCTGTCTCCCTCCCTGGTTTCATCTGTTCCGAGAGGATCGAGTTGGTAAGCGTGGTGGCGGATGTGCAGTGTACTTGTGTGACTCCCTCCTTAACCATGCTCTCCCTGCCCCCAAGCTCGGTCATGGTGCCCAAGCCATCACCTTAAAAATCTCCCCTGACCTGGGCAGGGGCCCTCTCTATCTTACCACTACATACATACCTCCACGCGCCTAAGGACCAGAAATCCACTCCCTTACTGACTATCTATCTACCCTGCCACACAAAGCTGAGCAGCTTGTCCTAGATGACCTCAGTGTCAACTGGCTAGGCTCCACTGCTGTAAACATAAAGGACTCCTTCACTGCCCTTGACTTAGCTCAGTTATTCACTCTTCCTACCAGATTTAACCAGTCAATTGGCACCAGCTCCCTCCTTGACATAATACTTTCCAACTGCCTCCACAAAATCAAGTCTGTTAATGTCCTAGCTAATTCCCTCAGCGACCATTCCTCTATCCTCTGTTTCTGGTCCTCCCCATGCAAAAACCCACGCATGAAGTCACCTCCCGCTGCCGCTTTCACCCAGGGGGCCTCAGTAAACTGAAGCAGTACCCAGCCCAACTTGACTGGTCCCCGATCTCACTCGTAACTGATATGGACACTGCGCTAGCCTACCTCACCAGAGCCTTCTGCAAGGCCTGTAACCTCTTTGCCCCCTTTATCAGTACCTGCTCCAAAAGACATAATGCCACCTGGATTTCCCCTTCCCTTATTCAACAACTGAGGCAGCAAGACAACCTCTGGCATGTCACGGTCGAGTCAGGCAGGACAGTGGACAGACAGGCCTATAATGCTGCTCGTAACCAATGCACCTGGGCCATAAGGCAAGCCAAGTCCAAATACTATCAAACCACCCTGGCCGCCTCCTGGGGCTCTGCACATGTGTTCTGGGATAATATTAAGGAGCTCAATGGAAAAACTTGCTCCCCCCCCATCTCAGATATCTGTCAATGGTGCTATTACCACTGACCCCCCACATATTGCTGACTGCCTCAACATGGCTTTCTCTGACCTAAGCGCAGTCCTTCCTGTCCACTTTTTGGACCCTATCCCTACCTCAACCACCCACCTTGAATCACCCACCATTTCTCCTCCACACCATATTTTCTCAGGAAGCCAAACCACTCCTACTAAAAGCCCTCTCCAGCCACAACCCCAGCTGTGACCCCATTGACTCCAGGATTCTCCGTGTAACTCTAGATGTCATGCTACCCCCTCTCACTGACCTGTTAAACTGGTCTCTGTGCCTCGGTCAATTCCCGAGCACCTGGAAATCTGCTGAACTTACCCCAATTCATAAGAATGGAGATTGCATATTACTAAATAACTACAGACCGATCTCCATCCTCCCCCCCCACTCTCTAAAGCCCTGGAAAAAATAGTATCCACCCAACTCATGCAATATCTAACTAAATACAGTATACTATGTTCAGAACAGCATGGCTTCTGCCCTGGACACAGCACTACCACAGCCCTCCTAGAGTTCTCACAGCAAATACACTCTGCACTTGACTCTGGGTGCATTGCTGGGACAGTGTTCATTGACCTCTCTAAGGCCTTTGACACTGTGTGTCACCCCCTATTGCTTGACTCCCTCCATCATCTAGGCTTCTCATCTGGCCCCCTTGCCTGGTTCTCCAGTTACCTCCATGCCAGATCCCAACTGGTCAAGATAAACGGTACCCTATCAGCTGCCCTACCTGTTCACTCAGGTGTCCCCCAGGGTTCCATCTTGGGCCCCACATTGTTCAGTCTCTTTTTAAACACCCTTCCTAGCTTCTGCTTGGGCAGTATGCTCCTATATGCCGACGATGCGGTTCTCATCGCCTCCAACCCCGACCCCATCACCCTCCAGAACTCTCTGCAACTCACCTTTGGCCAAGCTGAAAAATAGTTCCTCGATCATCATCTAGTTCTGAATCTCAAGAAGACAAAATCTATGCTTTTTGCCCACCGCCAGAGTAACTCCAGAAATGCCCCCCTTCTCATCCTCCCCAGCACCCTACACCCCCTTGAACAGGTGTCTGCATACAAATATCTGGGCATCATCTTCGACTCAACTCTCTCTTTCCACTCTCATCTTAATTCCCTGTCCACTGCCGTAAACACCCGGATTGGACTCCTCTACAGCCACAAAGACTACCTCCCTCAGAATGCCCTCTTGCTGGCTATCACCTCCTCCATCCTGTCATTGGTCGACTATGGGCTCCCTATCTATGTGGCTGCTGACCCCACCACCCTCACCAAAGTCCAGACCTCGATCAACAAAGCTTGCAGGCCCCTGACCGGTGCCCCCAGCAGAACACACACATGCCAGCTCTACTCCTTCTCGAATGTACTCACCTTTGATGAGTGCCTGCACTACCACACCTGTATACTGGCAAAAAAATCACCACCTGGGCTCTCCCCGCCGGGATTGCCATCCTAAACTGGCCTCCCATGGTGCCACCCGAAGCACAACCAAAGCCACCTTCCAGGTCCCGAGAGCCAGGACCTCTCTCGCCCAAAGATCATTCCACCACAGAGCCCCCTCTTAGTACAACTCCTTCCCCACTCATATCATTAACATCCCCAAAATCAGTCCCTTCAAAATTGCCCTCCAAAAACCACCTCACTGACACTCAGAGCTATAAATGCCCCTGACTGGCCCATACCTAGAGCTCCACCTGGCCCAGTTTACAGACAACATCCTTCCAGACTGCCTTCTTCCGCAGCAACCACCCCTATCCCCCCAGGTATCGCTCCCTAGAACCCCTAGCGGTACTTTATTATTTATATACTAGACTAATTGTAACTAATTGAAGCCTTTGTACACCTTTGTATTACTGGAATTGCTTTGTGTGTTCTTTTATTGTATCTCACCTGTAATGTTCTCCATTGTTGTACTCCACCACCAATTGTTGTCTACCCTCCCTGCGACGAGGTGTCTTTGTAAATGAGTCTTTGACTCAAAGGTTGTAAATCCAAATTATGAAATAAATTAAAAAAAAAAAATTTAAGTAAGGCAGCAGGGCTAAAAATCTGAATTTATCATCTGAACATCAACCCTTACAATACAGCAGATGTAGATATACATCCAGACCCTAAATACATTCTAAACATATTCTGCACTTAAAATTAAAAAACATATGAGGCACTGCATTCTAGCTATTTGGCTCCATATTTAGGAAGGTCTTTTAAATGATCTCTAGCTTGACTGGTGGGAGTAATGATGACAAGGCCCTATTTGTAACCACAGGCGATATACACTTTGTACCTTACCTAGGAGGTCCCATCAGCAGTTAACGCACCAGGGGTTAAACTGGGCAGGAGCCTACAGCAACTCCGTGCCACCATCTTTTACAAAATAGACTGAGAGTTCCTGCACCTCTGTCCTCTTTCTCCACTGAATACTACAGGAGAGTTCCACCACCATGAGAGGACAATCCCCCCCCACCTAAAATTCTAGATGTGTAGGTTCCCCCACCTAGACAATTCCAGTTTAATCACTGTAGGGGAATGCATGTGTCGTAGACACAGCTGTGAAGTGTAATAGCTTATATGTGTAGCTTATATCGATCCCATAGGTAAGTATTTTGAGAAGGTTTTAATGATGCACTGAGCGTGTACAGTCTAATGCAAACCAGCAAAGATTGTCATAGACCACACTGAGTCTCTGTAATGCAGTTTATTTGATTATCCTGTAAATGACATCTCCATATACCAAGGACAAGAGAAGGAATTAATTAGGATTTCTGACATCAGTTTTTCTAAAGACCACACTGAAGCAGAACACAGTGACATCAGGCCAGCTGATATCACTGTGTTCCACTTCATTGTAGTCTTCAACTTAACTAATGTCACTGGGTTCTGGAATTTGTAAGAAATTTAAAACAGTGAATACAGGGAGGGAAAAACACTGCATTAATATGGGGCCCTAAACAAGGGAAAAATAGAACTACTTCCAAACACACATGCAAAACAATACACTGGGGTGAGAAAACAGCCTTCAAACATGCTCAGCATTATGATTATATTAAAAAATGTTAACAACATCAATTATATTAAAAAAAAGTAAACAATATTATGTTCCCTTTAAGACAGTTTTTATTAATAAGTTTTGTAATTAGTGTGCACATGTTAACTCATTGAGGCCTCATGAGCTCCTTGAGAGTTTCACCACTTGTGGCCTGTATACTTCTAACAGTGCAACCTGGAGCTTTCTGAGCCAAATCAATTCATAATCAGCAGGCCACAAACAAATGTGAATAACTCATGAACCGTAAGTGCTACACACAAAGTACGAGTGGCAAAGTTGTTCATCACAAACTTACTTTTCCAATGGTACTATGCAATTAATTATAAGTAGTTCCTGTTTTTTTCTACATTGGTTGAAATAGCAAAACATTTTTTTTTCAATAAAAAAGGCAATGGAAACAATTTTTTGTGGGAAAATATTTAACATATCAACACCAAATTAAGCATCCATATATTAGATGGAGGTACAAAACTAATTTAGTACTAAAAAGCAGTTTTTCTAATATGATGCATGTATTTCTTTTCTGTTTTATTAAGGTAGCTAAGTGAAGCTTGATAGACAAATGTCAGCCATTATACCATACCATACAAAAATGTGAATATCTTCTAAAGTATAAATAACAGACACAAAGTATCAGCGGCAAAGTTGTTCAGCAGAATATTACCTTTCCAACAGTACTATGCAATCAATTCTACTCACTTTAGTTTGTGAAATATTTAAGTTTTAAAGAGTGATGTCCTCAGGTGTCAAAAGTCCTCAGTGGCACAAAGTGCAGGACGTCTGGAGATGTTAAAGACCTCAGGAGTATGTTTTCTGCTGCCACCTACAGGCATCTTGTGGCCTCAATGAGTTAATATGTCCTCAGAGACCACTCTTACAGCTGTTATAAGAGTTGTATCACATGCTTTCTTATGGTATAAGAACTGGTTCTGCTACCCTAAGAATGTGAGACCACTCTCCCAACTTTAAGAGTCATCTCTGAGGACATAGTAATATATTATTGATCCAGGCGAGGGTGATTTAAAAATCCTCCTGAATATGTCCATTTCCAGGACACCTGCATGTGGGACACTCTTTAAAGTATAAGAGTGTCTCACAAAAGCAATGCTCCGATTGGTCAAGACCACTCCTTTGGTCTGTAATGGATTTACAATAAAGCTGTCAGTCTCTGGCAGTTATTAAAAAATCTCCTTCTTTGAGGTCACTCTAAGGAGGCACCATATTCATAATGTGGATGTGTCAGGCTGCAGCCAGAGCATGTTTCAGGTGGCCAGCAGCACTGCCCTGCCCTGAGATAGTTATATCCATGGTGGTGGGCCTGCCAAAAGAGCACATTTCAACATAAATTATCTTGCCTTGGGAATAAAATCAAACAAAAAGCAAAATGAATATGCTGATTTTTGTTTTCTGTTCTAGAAGAAGCCATCATATGTTTCCCCATATATGACAACCAGTTAATGTATATGAACAAAATTATCTACTTACACAGTATCAATGTGTTATTAATAACTTAATAACACTTTAATACCCAAGAAACAGTATGCACTGTATTTATGTGTTATTAACACACTAAAAGAAGCGCTAGATATCTGGACTACATAAATATATGTATTACCACTACATGAATGCATAGTAACTCTGTAATGACACATTAATACCCACCACACTATGAACTACCCCAGTAACACATGCAACAAGCCCCTTAATAACACATAGCAAGCCCCTTAATAATTCATGTAACAGATACCTTATTAACTTTCATAACAGCCACCCTAAAATCCTCCAAAACTCTACAGAAAACTACGTTAACCTACATAAACCCTACCAAACACCCTCTTCTGCTCTCACTAACCAAGGAAGCGGGTCTGTCATGTAGGCCATTCATGTTGCTGCTGCCATTCTTCTCATCCCTCAAGACTTCCAACCTCCATGTGTTCCAGCTCAGTGTATGCCCCAGCTCAAAATATAGCTTTTGGGCAGACTGCGCTCCGCTCCCAATTGCACAGCATGCTGCTCCCTGGCAGATCACATGACCATCCCATTCACACGCAGCTACCAGCCAACTGCATACACAGTTCACTAGCTAAAGGAAAGCCCACTGGAGCCATGCCTCCTTTTATTGGAGGTCCCTGCACTATGGAAACACTACAAGCCCATAGACTCCTATCTGAAGCACAGGTTACAGCTCCAAACCAGTGCCTCACACTGATACACTCTTCAAAGGTAG
Organism: Neoceratodus forsteri; assembly: GCA_016271365.2. NCBI lineage: Eukaryota > Metazoa > Chordata > Ceratodontiformes > Ceratodontidae > Neoceratodus > Neoceratodus forsteri. Next base: position 142,070,580 of record JADMNL010000031.1, on the reverse strand, counting down.
AGAAGTATGGCTCAATACATGTTGCCAACAGAATCTGTCATAGCTTTCTTCATGCTGGGCCCAGGGATCACGTCTGACCTCGTTTACTCAAGGGAGGGGGTGAGCATTATGGTTGACAACCCAAAGGAAGACCTCACAAGTAATTTGCCAGTACTCTGGAGACCCAAAACTCGAATGTTTTTCATTTCCCTACTTTGTGCACTCTGCATTCTTCAGCCATAGTGACTGAGTTAACATAGTTTTGTGCAATTAGTTTCCCTTGTTTTTCGGATAATGGAACCATGTCCTCATTCGCGCAGGTCCTGTGGAATAACTAGAACACTGGAAATTGTCCTGACACAGTGCATTGGAGCACTGTAGTGCCTTTCCCCTAGCCTCAGCCCATTCTGCTGGCTCATTGAGTTTGCACCCAAACTTAGGTCACTGGCACAGGAAGGCAATGTGGTCCCTGTTGGGCCTACGGATGTCCATGCAAACAATGTTACTTCATAATTTATTTGTGACATTTTGACCCCAAATTTCAGCAGAGTCTTTTTATGACCCCACCTTCTGAACATTACAGGTGTCATTTCTAAAATACTGGACAAAATGTAATTTTGCAGCCCAAGACAGTACAGCAGAAGAGTTGTAGGGAAAGACTGAAGGACTTGGGCATGTACTCCATGGAGTATAGACGGCTGAGGGGAGACCTATGCCTGGTGTTCAGTGCATTCAAAGACAAATACATATGGAAAACTATAGGACTGACATTGCAGAATACCAAGAAATGTACACGTATGCATGGGCTCAAGATAATAGGGGAAATAAACAGAACTACTAAGAGAAAAAATAGTTCAGCCAAAGGGCGGTCGCAGCCTGGAATACATTACCAGAGGCTGTAGTCATGAGTAAAACCATGGATTCATTCAAGAAATCACTAGACCAATATATGGGAACTATGAGTACCACCACTGAACAAGTGGTGAGCACACTAAGGGTCACATGACCTCTCAGCTTGTACTGTCCTATGAATCCTATGAAGTGCGAAATCACATTTTGGCCAGGATTTGAAAAATGGCAGTTCTCAGGGTAATGAGGCAGTGTGAAAAAATGGCTATGTTGAAAATATGGGGTCAAAATATTGAAAATTACCAAAGCTATGAGGATGCATAGAATGACAACATACCTTCATAACTTTTTTTTTTATATTTAGACCCCTAGCTTTCAACATAGTCTTCTCACAACCCTACCTCATGAAACAGGTAGGTGACAATTTTGATACCCTAGCCAAAATGGCATTTTGTGCCACAAGTGCAAAAACATGTTTTGGCTAGGATTTGAAAAATGACAGCTGTCACATTCGTGAGGTGGTGTGAAAAAATGGTTATGTTGAAAATTTGAGGTCACAATATTGAAAATTACCAAAGTTAAGAGCAAGCAATGAAAATTTTCAATGTACACTCGTGATGTTGATTTTTTTTTAACATTTTGACCCCAAATGTTCAGCATAACCTTTTTGTGATCCTACCTCATGAGCCCGATAGGCAAAATTTTTCAAATCCTGCCCAAAATGTGATTTCATGGAGGAAATGCAAAATCGTCTTTTGGGCTTGGATTTAAAAAAATTCCACCTCCCTTTTTTATGATGTGGGGTCCTAGAAGGTTATGTTGAAAATCTGGTGTAAAAATATTAAACAAGCATTTGTCAATGCTGAATGTCTGCTTGCTGGTATTGACATTAGTAGTGCAGTTAGAGAGATGCATAATAGGAATGGCAGTGAAGTATTAAACTAACTCCAATCCCGACTGCCACCCTGCAGAGACTGACAGGCATGTGGGGGTGTGCCTTTGGGTCATTGACCATAACACTCACACAATTCCACCTCACTGCACCCTGCAGATGTGACATAGACAGCCAGCTCTGAGTGCTTGAGTGCTGTATTCATTTTTGTTATTACATATACAATATGTGAAGGGAAGGTCAGTTTCAAGGAAAAGGCTGTCTTACTGAAACTGACACATCAAGACCCCCCAGGGATAAGTTCAAAGGACAGGAGGTATTTTAAACTGCAGAGATCTGCGGTGCAATTACCTTTTCAATTTGCTTTCATCCCAGGAAATAAGATTAGTCATTCATAATGCCCTCAGGGAGATCGTTTGACTTGCATGGTTACCAGGAAGGACTTGTGGGGAGGGGCGTTGGAGAGAGGCCAGAATAGAAATTGAAGAGGTTTGATGTCTGAGCCAGGGAGGACCCAGATGGATATGGAATGTCCAAAATACATTTCCCGGGGAACCCTTGAATTACATCAGAAAGACCTGAGGTGTAGATTCCAAGGTCCAGATGGGATTAAACAGGCCAATACACTTTTGCTTTGAATACAGTGACTTAAATCAAAGAAACTTTTGAGATGTATGTGTAGCAGAGCACAAACCAGTTCTGACCAGTTAACCTGTGGAGAGGAAAGTCAGTGAGGTCATCTCATATGTTTTTTTTAAATATTTTATTTGGAGACCCTGTATTGTAAAATATAGAGTTTGATACACCAAGGCGGAGTTAGTGACCTCATGAGAAGGCCAGCTCAGAAGTGTGTTTAATTGTTGAAAGAACCTGACAGAGACACACAAGAAAATATTTCTGACTGAGAGAAGGGAGATCCTAAAGGCACTGAAAGAAAGTAAGCATTAGATTATACCAGTCTGAAGTTATAAATTGTAGGACCTGTACTTTTTTACCTGTTTGTTTTAAGGCTGTATGTGTTGGGATATATATTTGTTCTGTAATTATTGTTCTTTTTTGATATTTAAAAAGTAAAGATATTTTTTTTACAAATTAAACTGCTGGAGTGCCTTGACATTTCTTTTTATTTTAAGTGGAGCTTTTAAAGGTTATAAGTACATTGTGTATGGGCTTATTGTATACCAAACTTGGAAATGGATAGAGTTCTCTAAAAGTCTTGCATAGAGTTCCAAGGGTTCATTTGAAAGACCTGGTTGGGTGCCCGTAGGCAAAGATATCTGGCCCCCCGAAGACAGAATTATCTGAGCCTGATAATTGGGTACGCTAACAAGAGGTTATCAGTTTGAATCCCTCCAGAGCTTGAGACTAAGGTGACTTGACCCCACAAAACAGACAAGAGGGCTACATTGTTCTGTTCACTGTATACAAATCATACGCTCAGAGGTTGGCACTTTGGGAGTAGACAGCTGACCGGCTGAGAGAGTTGGTGACAGATTGGTTGGCAGTTGTGGCATAAAAAGTTTGGTGGTATAAGCTTCATTGTTCAGTTTGTTAGCTTGAAACCGTTTAGCTCACTTGGAAAAAAAGAAAGGCAGTGTTTTATTTCAAAAGGAAACAGAACTATATCCCTTGACTTACAGTTAAGTTCTCACCTATTTTTTTTTCTGTAGTGCCAGTCAGTATAGTATTAGTAGTGAGAGAAGAAGAAAATGTCTTCCGACTACAGCAAGCACACTAGATTTCTTAAAGCAGTTGTGTGGGGACAGGGAGTCCCATTTGGGGTGAAAGCCAGTAAGCAGAACCTCATAGAGGCCCTGATGGTAGCAGATACCCAGAGCAGCGAGTCACCAACTGTGACTGAAAAGGACCAGACCTCAAGTGTGGCAGAACTAGTGGCCAGTGAGGGGTCCCGAGCTGATGAGGTGGACAGCAGGGCCACTGTCCATGAAGGGCCACAGCAGCAGGAGAAGGTCACCAGTATCCTGAATCCAGAGGTTCTCAAGTTGCAAATTGAGTTGCGGAGGATAGAACTGGAGGCAGAGCGACAACAGAGGGAGGCAGACCGTGAGAAACATGAGCACCAGTGAGAGGCAGAGGAGAAGAGAGAGCGAGAACGCAGAGCTGCAGAGGAGAGGAGAGAGGAGCGCCAGTGGCAACACGAACTGGAGAAGCTATGACTCCAACCAGCGGCACCAGGGCAGTTAAGTGGCTTGGGATTAACTGGGACTGCAGGACTGGGTTACAAATTGAACTCTAAATTAATAGCTGAGTTTAAAGATGGGGAGAACATAGACGCCATTTTAAATTCTTTTGAAAAAGTTTGTATTCAGGCTAAAATTCCTAGAGAGTCCTGGAGCTTCCAGCTATCCCCGCTACTTACCGGAAAAGCTCGGGATGCATTGGGTCACATGGACAATAAGACAGTGATGACTATAGCAAGTTGAAAGCAGCACTACTAAAAAAGTATGAATTAACTGTTGAATCATACAGAGCTAAATTTCTTAAGCTCAGGAAAAGCCCTGATATGAGCTATGAGGAGCTAGCCACGAAACAACGTCAGTTTTTAAAATGTTGGTGGGAAGGAATTGAGGCAAACACTGTTGATAAAATTGAAAATGTGATTTTATTAGAACAGTTTTATTGTGCATGCCCAACAGAGTTAAAAACCTGGCTAGAGGACCGAGATCCAAAAACAGTGCAAGAGGTTGCAGAACTCTCAGACCACTATGCCAAGAACAGACCTGCTCTGAGAGTGAATGGGGTGCGTGTGGCAGTGCAGAAAGGGAAAAGCGCACCTTCAGGGCAGCTAAAACCCTCACTGCCTCCACCGAAACCAGATAGCCCCAGGTTTCAAAGAAAAGATTTCTCTGAAGTAAGAAATGTTTGTTGGTTATGTAAAGAAACTGGGCACATTGCCAGACAGTGTCCAAGAAGGGCAAACAATAACACACAAAGTAGTACCAGAAAGGAAGTGGGTTGTTTGTGTGTCCCTTAAAGCATGCCAGTGAACATGAGGAAACACATGCACCCAGTCTTGGTAAATGGCATACAGACACAGGGGTTAAGAGACACAGGAGCATCCCTGACATTGGTAAAAGGGGATCTGGTACAGCCTGGTCAGCTTATACCCAATAAATACGTGACTGTACAGGACTTTGCGGGTGTAGAGAAAACATTGCCATTGGCCAGTGTTCTCCTGGACTGGGGTGAAATGGGGAACTGTGCAACAGGTGGCTGTAGCTAACACATTAGTAGTGGATGTGATCCTGGGTAACAATCTCCAGCAGGGGTGGTGTATTGCAGTTACCGTGAGTCAATCGACCAGGAAAATTGTAGTTCCTGAGCCCCCAGAAGCCATTGGGGAAGATACTGAGAGGCTGGTTCACAGCCTGTGTCTCCAGAGGGGGAGACTAATAAAAAGAGGGTAAAAATTTCCCCAGTGGCAAATAACCACATAGCTACAGAGGGTTACTCCAAAGAGGGAGGGGTGACCCCTTGTCAGAGGGTAGGGATTGACAGTGATCCTGAGGGCCCTGATGCTAGTGCTAGGGACCCTAGTTTAGTGACAGAAGAGGACCTGTTCCATGCCTTGGGAAGGTGTGAGGGGTTCACAGCTGCTAAGAGAAGTGACCCTAGTTTAGAGAAGCTGAGGGCTTGGGCAGACTCAGATGGTGCACAGGGAGGTGATGGAAGACATAGGGTTTATTGGGAAAATGGACTTATGTATACACAGGCAGTACAAACAGAGGGAGGGAGGGATGCTAGGCAGGCAGCTTGTCGTTCCCCAGGGATCTCGTGAGCAGTTGCTCAAGGTTGCCCATGATATTCCCTTGTCTGGTCATCTTGCAAAGCCTGGGCAGTGGCATCACCACTTTCTTCCTTGCATTCCTCCGAGGCAAGATCTTGAGGCTGTGTACCCGTTCCTTTTTCACAAGGCCACATAGGTTCACCCTCATCTTCCTCTTCACTGAGGATCTGAGCCCAGGAGTGAGCAGATGTTCTCACTCCTGAGACTACCCACTCATCACTAGGCGCGGAGGTCGACACCTCCAACTCAAAGGCCTCCCGCATCTCATCTTCGCCTAAGAGACTTGGGCTAGGCCCCCCCTCCAGGGGTCTATTGATGCTTTATCCGAACTTTCCTTCTGGGATCCAGCATCCGAAACTTCAACTTCGGGTTCTGTCTCTAACTCTGCACCCTCTAGCTTTGTGCCACACTCCCCCGAGGGGCCTTCCTCCACAGGCTCTGCCTGGTGCTGTGTGCTGCTCACTGCAGATTCCTGAACCTTTGTCCATGTGGGAGCCAACTGAATTTGAGGCGCTTTATATAAGCCATATTTTTCTAGGCATCCAGCACAGTGAGGAATCATGAAGACGTCCCTTCCAGCTCTCAAGCATATTTGACATACTTGCACTGGAAAACCAGGAATCGCCACATGAGGAGGCAGCTGTCCTCCATAGCACCACTTTTCAATATCCCTCAGTCTATTTACTGCTGCTGTTACTGCAACCCGGGCATGGTACGGGTAATGAGCTGGTCCTGAGGCCGTAACTGCAGAAAAACAAACAAAAGTTCACTGTAACTGAAAGTCCCACTTTATTGAACATGCTCTTTAGTTGTAAAATGGCTCCTCTGCTGCTGTGTTTACTTTACTACCCCACCCTGTAATGGCGGAGGCAGCACTCCTGTGCATCAACATTCAGAATCTGGGTCAAGCCACTGCGCACCCAATTTACACAAACTACTGATAACTTTTGCTCAAACTGCACAACTTGCTCTATTCTTGCTTTAAACACAGGATTTTCCATGGACTTTTTACATGCTGGAAACATTTCTTTTACTACAGTCCCTTAAAGCTTCAGGTTTTTAGCACAGGATTGCCTGTATTACTAGTGCTGCACATTGGCTACAAACCACAGTCTCTCTCTGGCTTCACACTTTAAACTGAGGCTGAATTCATTACTATGCACACAGTCAATGGCTTAACAGACTTGCAGTTGCTGGCAGGACTTGACACAGTCGTTACTTGCAAAACGACTACACTGCTGCACACACATTTATATGGCATAGGGCAGAAAATCACTGTTTGAGCAGTTTTTATGTTTTTACTTACTGTTATCAGTAGCAGTTTGCTGCAATGGGGAAAAATGGCCTGCAGCCAGTTCTTGGAGGCCTCAGAACAGAAACGGGCGGGCAGTCCTATCGATCATCTTTTCAACCACCACTCTTGCAATTTCAACGATTGATTAGCGGGTTGAGCCCGATTTTAAACAAGATAATCTATTTTTACAAAGTTTACAGCAATTTTAACATTCAGCGACGCTCCTCCGCTAGCCAGTACACGCACTCCACTCACACTCACTCTCGAATGCTGGGGCAGTCACTGTACAGCTGGCTGAGGGGCGGGACTGATCTCAGCCTGACCAATCACACGACGCCATGCAAATGAGCCTCTTCTTCCTCGTGAGGGCTCTTCTCCTCATGGCGATCATCGAGCAGGCAAATTTAAACTGTAGAATGCAACTTTTTTTTCTTTTCCAACTGACTCCACGGCGGGAGCCCATTTCAGCCATTTAACATAGCCATTACACCTGCAAGTCTTTCAATTCATTCAGAAAGCATTTCCAACGTCCAGGGCACAATTTTCCTGTTGCTACCCCTAGTCTTCCACACTTTTCTTTACCAAAGTTTATTTTAAAAGCATTTCCAACGTCCAGGGCACAATTTTCCTGTTGCTACCCCTAGTCTTCCACACTTTTCTTTATCACAGTTCATTTTAAAAGCAGGTAAAAATGCTGTAAACAATTTGATGCAGGACAAGGGCACACTCTTTGGCTTTACTGCTCCTTGGTAAACAGTTGGCAATTTTAAACAGCAGCACAAGATCCACAGCACACAGCAACACACTAGTTACTTGCTTCAGCTTTTTTGGGCTACCCACTGCCAGATAGCCAAAACACTAGCCCCCCTTGCCCGAGCACCTTCCTTCCCAGAACAAAATCCAAAGCAGTGCCTCCATTTTTGTAAACCCTCACCCCTGCCTTTTTAGTAAAACGACAGGTGGCATGCTGTTGAAGCTGACAGCAGTACCTGGGGGGGACCTGGGTTCGGGGAGGATGAAATTACTCGGCACAGGGGGACCTAGGTTTGGCTACTCTGAACAGGGGCACCCAAGTAAATCTGAACACAGGAAGCAATAACTGTAATGTCCAGAACCAGGAATGGGATTCTTCAGTGTGGCTTTTATTCACATCCAAGCTGAACAAACAAAGCATAAGCGGACCCCATGGGGCTACATTTCCTGGTAATGCAGATTACAGACAACAGAACACTTTATCACCATTTCCAGCCCTCAGGCTCTAAACCCACCAGGCACACAGCCCAGACTTACGCAGCTTTGGGTACACAGCTCGACTTGTACACTACTTGGGTTTCCCCACTGGCTGACTCCCCGCTGGCCATGATCCATGATCCATTTGAGGAATGAACCAATTATCCTGTTGTGGCTCCCCAAACCACACTAGAGTCTTCGACTCCTAGAGAGAATTTTCCTCACAATCCCATGTCTGGGTACTTCCCTCATCACTGGCCAAGTGACTGAGCTAAAGTAGAAATCCACAGAAGAAATCCGTAGAGGTGGACCTGGTCACTAAAGATGGGGGGCCACCCACCTCCAGCTCCCACAGCCCATACCCGGCCATTTTCTCTGGAAACTGAACAATTCCTTTACTGAACTTTCAAATGTAGATTCTGGGTAGACGTCTGTCACATCTCCTCTACATATCAATTGCATCCCAACAAGCTCTGGACTTGAACCTACTTTTAACTTGCTTAACCCATTACTCTAGGCTTCCCAATATTTAGTAGTTCAATTCCCACATTGTCACACAAGTCCCAGGGTGAAAAACATAGGCCCTTTTAGCAAGAGCAGACACTCACCCTCACGTTGTAGGTGCCCCACAGGCGACTCACAAACCTTCTTATTCTCCCAAATAAACACTGGAACACATAGGCAGCTTTTCCTTCACAAGCAGAACTAGGGGGTTGCCCCAGGAACCTATAGAGAAACTTTTCCTGCCCCCCCCCGGAGGGAGGGGCACTGAGACCCAAAAACAGCGGTCTCCACCACTTCAGTTCTCTTCTGTGTCTCTCTTTAAGGTGGAGACACACACCCTATTACTTAAAAGTAGCCCTCTGTCAGGGCTGAGGCTCCTAGAGCCTTCACTGAGCTGCTTTACCAGCAAGCTCCCAACTTCACACACATTCACTGAAGACTCAACTGAAGACTGACTTCAAAAACTCCCAACGTTCTAACCAACTCCCTCTGCTGCAGATTCCAATGTGGCTCATGCAGCTGTGATAGTTCTATTGGTGATGTCATCCCTCAGTCTCAGCTGAGACTGAGAACAGAGTGAGACAGTGTGAAACCCATTTAACTGGAGTTTCACAAGCTGCCTTTCCTGCCTACCACTAGGTCTTACTGGGATTCTAGTAACCCCGGGTAACAAGGGGGTTACATACATTTCACGGGGAACCCTTGAATTACATCAGAAAGACCTGAGGCATAGATTCCAAGGTCCAGATGGGATTAAAGAGACCAATACACTTTTGTTTTGAATACAGTTTCTTAGATCAAAGAAACTTTTGAGATATATGTGTAGCAGAGCACAGACCAGTTCTGACCAGTTAACCTGTGGAGAGGAAAGTCAGTGAGGTCATCTCATATGTTTTTTTAAATATTTTATTTGGAAACCCTGTATTGTAAAATATAGAGTTTGATACACCAAGGCGGAGTTAGTGACCTCATGAGAAGGCCAGCTCAGAAGTGTGTTTAATTGCTGAAAGAACATGACAGAGACACACAAGAAAATATTTCTGACTGAGAGAAGGGAGATCCTAAAAGCACTGAAAGAAAGTAAGCATTAGATTATACCAGTCTGAAGTTATAAATTGTAGGACCTGTACTTTTTTACCTGTTTGTTTTAAGGCTGTATGTGTTGGGATATATATTTGTTCTGTAATTATTGTTCTGTTTTGATATTTTTAAAGTAAAGATATTTTTTTACAAACAAAACTGCTGGAGTGCCTTGACATTTCTTTTTATTTTAAGTGGAGCTTTTAAAGGTTATAAGTACACTGTGTATGGGCTTATTGTATACCAAACTTGGAAATGGATAGAGTTCTCTAAATGTCTTACATCGAGTTCCAATGGTTCATTTGAAAGACTTGGTTGGGTGCCCGTAGGCAAAGATATCTGGCCCCCCGAAGACAGAATTATCTGAGCCTGATAATTGGGTACGCTAACAAGAGGTTATCAGTTTGAATCCCTCCAGAGCTTGAGACTAAGGTGACTTGAACCCACAAAACAGACAAAAGGGCTACCTTGTTCTGTTCACTCTACACAAATCATATGCTTAGAGGTTGGCACTTTGGGAGTAGAGGGCTGACCGGCTGAGCGAGCTGGTGACAAGACACCGACAGGTGTTGCGGTGTGCCTTGGGGTCTGTGGCCCTTACGCTCGCCCCATTCCATAAAGAAATAAACAGAGATGAGTGCAGTAGAGGAGACTGGGGTGAATGTTAGGGCAGAAGACCCCAAGGCACACCTCAATACCTGTTACTGGCTGCAGGCTGAGAGTGGCAGTGTAATGGCGTGAGCATTATGGCCGACAACCCCAAGTCACCCCCCCGACGCCTGTCAGTCTCTACAGGGTGGAGTATTACGGTTGGAAACCCTAACGCCCCCGTCGGTTGTTGGTATTTTCGCTCCAAATTTTCAACATGGGGTTTTTGGGACCCTACCTCATGAACAGTGGCACTATCATTTTGTTACTCAATCCTGAAAAGTGATTTTGCACAGTGACTGCACCTTTTGATGCCATAGATGTGGAAACACATTTTGGGCAGGATGTGAAAAATGACAGTTTTACTGTTCATGAGGAGATGTGAAACAATGAAAAAATTGAAAATCTGGAATGAAAATATGAAAAATTGGTGAAGTTATGAGCCTGCACAGAAAATGTGCAACCATTTCTGTAACGCAATAATTTTTTTGAATGTTTTCACCAAATTTTCAACATGGCTATTTTGGGACTTCCCCTCATGAACAGTGCCACTATGATTTTGTTAATCTATCCTGAAAGTTGATTTCCCACACTGACCGCACCATTCTATGCCACAGGTGCGAAAACACATTTTGGGCAGAATATGAAGAATGACAGCTATACCATTCATAAGGAAGTGTGAAAAAATGGCAATGTTGAAAATCAGGATGAAAATATTAAAATTGCGAGTTACGAGCATGGCGAAACCGTACAACGACATCAGAACGCAGTCATTTTTGAATTATTTTACCAAATTTGCAACATGGATTTTTAGACCCACCTCATGAACAGTGGCACTGTTGTTTCATTGATCGGTCCCAAAAGGTGATTCCACACAGCAAATGGGAAATCACCTTTTGGGACCAAGTAACCAAATGACAGTGACAGTGTTCATGAGGTGGGGTCCCTAGAGCCCCGTGCTGAAAATATGGGGCCACAATTCTTAAAAATGGCTGAGATATCAACCTAAGTTGGAACCCCCTCATTGACTCCCATTATACAGCTTACCGTCATTTCTTCAGTTTGCTGGTCGACTTTGAAGAATGCAGACGTGTCCTGGTCCATAGAAGATCACTGCTCCCAAGCTCTGTAGCTAAGTATGGGGTAAGAGGGTACAGGGAGGTGGGTTTAGAGGGAGGGAGGGTGGGGGAATGGGAGAAGACAAGGGACTGTTTTCTTTTTTACGGAAATACTTGGGGATGGTTTTCTTTATTTACAGGTTACAAAAATATTGAGGCACAGAATTCGGCTCCCAGTGTGCCACAATAATCAATATTAATGAGGGGGTGCATGCTGATACAGGATTGGGCACCCCAGTGCTGGCAATTGAAATATTTGGTGGGGGGGTCATCTGACACCAAGAGTGGGCATCCTGGTGTTGGAAACATAGATAAAAAATTATTTGGGCACACTGGAGTGGGCTCTCAGTGTGTCACATTAATGGGGGGGGATACATGCCGACTCAGGGATTGGGCACCCTGATGTCGGCTTTTCAGGGAGTGTGTGGTGGGCGGCAGGAGCCACCAATGTGGAAAGCTGCACTGAAACTCATTTATTTATTTATTGAAATGGTTCACCAGGAAAGACACACCAAACAAAGTGCTCTGTGGCAGGAGCTGACAAGAACCGTAACTCCTGTCATGCATATTATTGTGCACCATGTCTTATGGCGGTCTTATCAGCTTCTGCCAACAGAGAAAATATCTGTGTGCCTGGTTGTGAGGGGAGGGGAAGGTCCCGCTGCAATCAGGAAACTGCCCCTCATTGCAGCAGCAGATTTCTTTCAAGTGCAGTCCTCTCTCTCAAATTGCTGTCATAGACAGTGCACTGATTCATTGGTGCCTGAGGGACGTGCCCCATAAAGTGTCAACTCGTAATCATCCCTGATTGGAGTGGCACTTTTCTTTCAAGTGAAGACTGATTCTCTCAAACTGCCATCATAGAGAGCTCGCCGATTCATTGGTGCCTGAGGGATGAGCCCCATAAAGCATCAACTGCATTGAGCAGAAACTCACACACCTCTAAAATGTCTGCTGTCCCAAGATGTTTGCTTGCACATGCATGGTGTGCATGTGTGCAAGCAGACATAAAAATGACCAAGTTAGAAGTAAAAGTTCAAAATGAATTGAATTATACAATGGCAAGAACATTTCCTGGACTCTGATTGGTCAATGTGTGCCTGAGACAGTGATGTTATTACACAATAACATCACTGTATTGATTTTTTGGATGATTGTTTGGAGCTACTTTTAAGAAACAAATATATTGCTACACTAAAAATCTACTAAAACTTTTTTAAAATATTTTTATTTTGTATAACATTGAGCCATTGTATAATTGCAATAAGGCACTCCAGAGATGTGTGCTATCGTGTAATAACATCACTCCTGGAGTGGGTTGAAGCACTCAGCTTCACCTCGTGCTTCAACCCACCCCAGGAGTGAGGTTATTACATGATAACACACACCCTGTCGTGTCTTATTACTTAAATACATTATATGACGCTTGATTCTTCAATTCCCGGTCCAGCGTTGAAGAGTGAAGACATGTCTCTGGTCCAGAGAGGATAATGGTGTTGGACCTCCACTAGGTAAATATAAGGTATGGCAGGTGTGGGGTGATGGGTACTGAGTGGGAGAGTCAGGGTGGGGGTGTGGATGGTTGGAGACAATGAGGGACCATTTTCTTTATTTCAGGATTAAATAAAAAAAAAAGATGTTGCAGGATGGTTTTCATTTTTTAGATGCAGTACAATACGTCTGACACTGGAGATTGGGCACCCCAGTGTTGGATTCACACTTGGAAACACCAGGGGTGGGCTTGCTGCTGTCCCAGACTGCTTGGTCAGATGTTGGACTAGCTGACACGGGGGAATTGGACACCCTCAGTGTCAGCATATTGTCATGGCAGGGGGGTGGGGATATCAAAAACAAAAGGGAGGGGGGAGACTAACTGGCACAGGGTGGGTACCCCAATGTCAGTATTTTTTCAAAATTAATACATTTAGCTAGTACTGGGGATTAGGCACCCCAGTGTCCAGTGTAAAACAACAAGCAGGCCACTGTCTGATGTGGCAGGCTAGTGGTGGTGGTTGGGACAGAAAAGAAAACAAACTGATGCACAGCACATTCAGCAAGGGTGGGGCTACAACTACATAGCCCCATCCATGCTGATTGACCACAGCATTACATCAAATGTACACGTGGAATCAGCCCTGCCCACTGATAAACACAGGTATTCACATAATACAACCAAATGAAGTAATGTGGTAATAAAAATTCAGTTATCCTTAGAACGCTGATTTATTAAACTGTGCATGCTCAGAAATGGAACTGCTAGGAGATAAAAACCACAAAAGCACCCACCTTGGGCCACACTCTATCAAACCTGTAAGTTTTAGGTTTTAAAACATCCTATTTTTTAGTTCTAAGTAAGCAAAAAAAAAAAAGTCTTATAGTTTTTTACATTTTTTGCATCTCTGTAACTACCCCCTTTGAACCAATTGCTATGAAATGTTCAGAGATCCTGACATCATGTCTGTGCCTTCCAAATGTCAAGTAAATCAGTTGAATGGTGGCAAAGTTATTAAGGTGCAAAAATTGGAGTTTAACATTGAAGTGCTTACTCAGCCCTAATATACAGGCAGTACTGCACCTGTATTGATATATATATTCATTGCAAAAAACATTGTTAATACACTATTTAGGGTTGTTTACAATGACAGAAAAAGGGAACTGTATGATTAGCGTTTCCAACTAACACCCCCCACCCACCCTGCAGACAGCAATGGTTCCACCACTTCAGAGCGCTGGCAGCAGTGCACCCAGTCGTTATGGCACCAAGTGGGAAAGTCACCATCCTCTCTTTTTACAGGGGGCTGTGCTCCTCGCACCCCCCACACCCTCCTTTCTAAAAGGATGCTAACTCTGGGGAGGGGCAAACCTTGGGGAGGGGGCAGCGAATCCAGCATTTGGCACCGTAATAACCTGATGCTGTAATGCCAGTGCCCTAATGGCCAGAAAGGGGCAGCAACAGGGGTGGGGTGTACCTTGGGGTTCTCAACCCTAATGCTCACCCCATTCAATGAGTAATAAGCTGAGATAGGTACAGTATAAGAGAATGGGGTGAGCGTTATGGTTGAGAACCCCAAGGCACACCCCACCCCTGTTGCTGCCTCCAGGCTGGGGTGGAATGTTAAGGATGGAAACCCTAACCCCACATTTCCCTACTTTTGTCACTGTAAGCAACCGTAACTAGTGCATTGATGAAGTTTGTTGCAACAAATTGCCTTACTTTTTGAGATAGTATAATGGTATCCTTATTTCCTGTGGGAGTGCAGGGCCCTCCCTACGCTCCAATCCCTCCATAATTATATCCTTATTTGCATGTGAGGGCCCTGGACTGCCATCCATTCACATGTATGTTGTTATCCTTGTTGCCTGTTGGAGGGCAGGGCACTCCCAGCCCTGCACTCCAATCCCTCCATAATTGTATGTATTGTATTGTATGAAAATGCTACTGAGCATGAGAACTAATGTTATGTTACTAACTAGTGCATTAACAGTGTTTTTTTGCGACTAATTTCCTTACTTTTTGAAATAGTATTTGGTTTCCTTATTTCCAGTGGGAGCACATGGCCCTCTGGGCCCTGCACTCCCATACATCCACATGTATGTTGTTATCCTTATTTCCTGTGGGAGTGCAGGGCCTTCTAGGGCCTGCACTCCAATCCCTCCATAGTTGTAAGAGAATGCTACTGAGCATGCTCAGAATCCCAATTTTGAAATCCCTATAACTCTGGACTGGATTATTATGTTTCCACCAAACCAACAAAAGGCAGATCTATGACGCAAGACCCTTCTATACTGAAATTTTCAGACAAAATTTCAAACCGTTTCTGCGGTGCAGAGTGACAAAGAAACACATCACATTATAATGTTATCTTATGGAAAATGAAACAAAATTTTAAATCCGTATAACTGCAGACAGAATTAATATATTTTCACCAAACCAGCAAAAAGCACATCTGTGGGGCAACCCCTTTCTACTCAGAAAATGTCCAACCAAAATTCCAAACCATTTCTTCACTGTAGAACAACAAAAAAGGGCTGTTTTATGAGCCTTTTGAATGTTCTTTTTTTCTGCAATTTGTGAAACAGGATCATTTTTTGAGTTCTTTTTCTGCAATTTGTGAAACAGGATCCTTTTTTGTGTTTCTTTTTTCGCAATTTGTGAAAAAGGAATTTCTTCTTTCGCAAACTGTGAAACAGGATCCTTTATTTGTGCTTCTTTTTTTGCAGTTTGCGAAAAAAGATTTCCAAGCATGAAAAAAGACACAGAAGACGATTTCAACATGTTGAAAAAACACATTTCCAAGTCATTTTTCAAAAACTAACACCAGAATCACTGAAACGGGTCCCGATTAGCAGAACACGTGTTGGTTTCTACTAAAGACATAATTTTTATAAATTATTTAATTTTGTTTCCCTTGCTAACTGAAAACAAGATAGTAGTGGCACGAAAAAACATTTTCCATTTGCAACACAGGATGCCCTGCTTGTGAAAAAGCATTACCCATTTGCGATACAGGATCCTTTTTTGAGCAGGACATTTAACTGTTCCCATTGAAAATAATGGGAATTTTTCAAATGTAATAACTTTGGAATGGAAGCACTGGGCCCATGCTGCCATCCAAAAATAAGTATAGAGATATTGTAATTAACCCTCATCTCCCTGTGGAAGCACAGAGGCCCAAAGGGCCCTGTGCTGCCATCATTCTATAACGCTATCCATCTCTCATTCACATGTAAGTAACCCTCATCTCCCTGTGGGAGTGCAGGGCATCACTCCATAATGGTATGCATATGTGCACATGGGATTACAGGGCCCTCCAGGCCCTGTTCTTCCATACATGCATATTGTAATTGCCCCCTGATTTTTATGTGGGAGCGCAGTGCCCTCTGGGCCATGTGCTCCTATCTATCCATCAGTGTAGAGACATTGTAATTAGCCCTCATCTGTTTCTGGACCCTGTACTCCCATCACTCCATAATAGTATCTATATGTGGGAGCATAGGGCCCTATAGCACAGAGCTCTATGGGCCCTGCGCTCCCATCTATCCATAAGTGTAGAGATATTGCAATTAACCCTTGTGCTGCCAATGGCACAGTATCACAGTCACCTTAGCCCCAGTGATAAAAATATTTGCTGCAGTTGTAATCAAGGCCTGGAAACATGCATAACAAGCTGTGTTTTGCAGAAAATTAGTATCTCAAAATGTTTTCAAGATATAGCTGCTGAAAGGCACCCCAACCATTACAATGTTATTCTATGGGAAATTGCTAAATTTTGGAATGTTATAAGTATGGACCCAATGTAAATTTTATCAGCAAACCAGCAAAATGCACATTTGTTGGGCAAGCCCTTTGTACCCTGAAAATTTCAGGCTATAGGTCCAAACTGTTTCTGTGCAGTGAAGTGACAAAGAAACACCATTTTTTATAAAAAGTAGTGCCGCAAATTGTGGCACTGCTTTTGTGAAAGTACCACAATTTGTGGCAATACCTTAGGTGTTTCACGAAATAGTGCTGCAATTTGCAGCACTTTCGCTAAAGTAGTGCCGCAATTTGCGGCATTAAAATGTGCCACTCAAAATAAACATATTTCCGGGGTCTGGAAAAAAGCTAGCCACAGAATCATGTTCCTTGGGACCCGATTAGGTAAACACAAGTGTTGGTGTTTACCCAAGCACAGCAATTTTTGAGTTATTTGATTTTTTCCACGTTGCTAACTGAAAACAAGATGGCGGAAGCTCAAAAGAACAGAACCCATTTGCGAAAGAGAATGGCAGTTTTGCAAAAGAGAATGGTACTTTCACATGGGATATCTAATTTTTCCCATAAGAAATAATGGGAAAATTGAAATTTTAGTAACTTTTGAATGGGTTAATATTTTTTCACCATACCTTTGCAAGGCATATCTGCAACCCTGGCCCCATATACCCTGAAAGTTTCAGGCCAAACTGCTAAGCAGTTTCAGAGAAATGACATGACAAAGAAAATTGCCAAAAAAGTGGCAATTTTCACATTTTCCATAGCTCTGCACCCGTACATCCTGAGATCTATGGAACCCGACAATGCATGTAAAATTTCATGTGAATTGGTTGAACAGTTGCTAAGTTATTAAAGTGCAAACATTTGGGTTTAACATAGCAGTGGAGTCTGAACCTAACTATAGTGACACTACTGTGCCACTACAATATATATATATATATATATATATATATATTTTTTCCACATACAAAAGGCCATCATATAGTTCCCTGTATACCTGTAAGTAAATTATTAGTTAAAAATATATGCCTACAGTATTCAAATAATCAAAATTATATACCTACACTAATTAAAGGTACTGTATATACCTATACTACATTAAACCCTATGGAACAATAAGAGTTACCCTACTAAATAACCCATTAACACATCAGTAATTAGACAGTCAAACCAATTAACCAAACTTGAGGTACTGGCTGAACCCTGCAAAAAAAAAAAAACACTTTTACTACCCCCCCGAACCAAGAAATCCCACAAACCCTTAGCTACACTCGCTACATTCCATTCCCTTCTTGCAGCAAGAATCCTCCAGTCCCCAGATGCCATGATGCCCTCATCATGCTTCTCACTCATTGCTCCCATGCTAAGGACGTTCCTGACTGTAAACAGCACTCTGAGCCAAATGCTACACTCCACAAACACGGGCCCTTCAAGAACTCTCCTCTCAGACCAAACTGGAGCGCAACACCACTGCACAACCATACCACTGCTCCACACTGCCACATGCCCATACCACCACTCCACGATGCTGCAAAATAAAGGGACAGGCAGCCCCTGCCACACCCTTTTATACAAGGAACCACTTCACTACAGAAAACAAACAGGACCAAAAAAAGCAAAGATAAACCTCCCACTCTGCTACGGAAACACATTATGGCTAAAACACAACAGCACACCTGGAAATAATCAGAAATGATCGCAAATCCAATCTACAACCATCCTAATGTATTATATTCAATAAATAATGGGTAAGGGCAGTATACAAGGATGTTTACCCATTTCAGGGGCTAATTAGGGCAATAAAGCCACTTGCCCATCTGGCTCATGTCCTTATAGCCCTAATTAGCCTCCTTGATGGGTATACATTCCTGTATACCACCCTTACCCACTAATATACGTCAATGTGTGTGTGTATATATATGTGTATATATATATATATATATATTTATGGCTTATGGAAACTTTTAGGAGTGGCCCATGACCCCATGATGTCATGAGTGGTGACAGCATGCGTGACATTACAGGGGTCACAGATTACAAGTAAAATATCAGGCATATTGTTATTAGGACCACGCTGTATTTGATTTTTGCAATGACATGGGTGTGTGTGTGATAAAAACTGCTGGATGTGCACTAGTCTTTACAAAGTAACAGTTAAAGGTCTATAAGCAGAATTTTCTGAGTACAATAATGTCCTGGAATGACATGGTGTCAGGATTCTATTTTGAGAAACCTAGTTTAAGAATATTTGCTTGTCACGTGACCTAGAGTAAGAATATAATGATATTCTCAATCTAGGTCACATTACAATAAAAAGTATTACTGATGTTTTGGTTATGATATACACACAACCATTGCATAATTTTGTATCTAACTGTTCCTTTTTTCTGTTCACAGAGAAGCCTTATATTGTGCAACATCCAGAAACGAAGGTTCGACTAGAAGACCAACGTGTGACCTTCTGCTGCAAAGCTGCGGGGACCCCGATGCCAGAAAAATATTATTGGTGAGCTGCCAGCCAAAATGATTCTGGCCCAGCTGTGACACACAATGAGAAAGACAGTGGGGAACAAGAGTTTATGATCTTCAATCATAGAATGAGGAAGCACTCCTGATCAATTGAAGCTCTCCTTTTCCCTGTACATTTGAAACTCTTATTATGTAAACAGTGTTTCACCCGCAGTTGCCCTGGAAATGAGCATGGTCACGGACCTTTCTAAGAATCACATTTTAAAATGGTTATTCACTTCTGATAAATCATGCACTTACACATCCCCCAATGGCACTCTTAGAATTTTTCTTTATTATTATTTTTTTTTTATTATTTGGTAACCTAATAAGGCTGACTGTTTTCAGGGGTGACTCAGGAACATTAGGGGAGGGTAAGTGATTTGCACAGAGTCACATAGTATGCAAGTAGAGACTGTGGGAATCAAACCCAGGTCTTCTGGATCTACCATTCTCATTCACACCTTGTTACTCTAACCTCTGGGCTATACTGCCAGTCACTTAAGACACATTATTGTTGTATTTGTCCCCCTTCTGCCCACCCTGCCCCCTTTCTGGCAGTGATCAACAGCACAGTCATTCATCATCTCTGGGACTTACCCTTTTTTTGCCCCCATGACTTACCCCTTGTGGTAGGGTTGGGAGGGACTTGCATTGCCTCGAAGCAGTATCCTGCATGTGGCACCCAGTCATTAGCACCATGCCTCCATAAGGGCTGTCAATCATCCTGCATGACTGGGATTTTTTTTCCTCTGGTTTTCTCATGGGGACATCAGCGTGCAATGACACTGTGCATCTTGCTGACATCCCGTGCCCTACTGGGTTTCCCAATTGCCATGACACTCATCCTCTACCATAACACTCATCCTCTACCTGGTGTCAGGGGCACTGCGGGAGGCACAACCCACCCTCCTCAGAGAACAGAACAGTCTTCTGGAAGTTCAATCAGCCCCACCACCACTAGGGCTGACCCCCAGCAACTTGACTTTGCTCCTGAACCATGACTGCCAGCATGGCAACTGGTAACACTCCTGCCGTGCCACGCAGCCAACCACCGTTAGGATTTTAAGGGTTCTCTCTCCAGTAGTCTTAGAGTGTTAGAGCTGCTCACCTTTGGTTCGTGGTTCTCACACACTAAGAATGCATGCGTGACCACTCTTACACCCATTGGAGTGTCATCAGGATGTATACATTTATACCAGAAGGCTGTGAAACATAGAAGTTGACGGCAGAAGGAGACCGCTAGGTCCATCTAGTCTGCCATTTATTTTAGACCCATTTTGACACTTTAGCTGCCCTTTGTAGCCAGGGCCCCCTTGTGTCTATCCCATGCATTCTTGAATCCCCCACAGTGTTGACTCCCACAACCTCTTGGGGCAGGCTGTTCCAGGCATCCACCACTCTTTCTGTGAAGAAAAACTTCCTAGTGTTGGTAGAGAACCTCCCTCCTTGCAGCCTGAGGTCATGTCCCCTGGTCCTGGAGCCCTTCTTGAAGTGAAAATGTTCCTGTGCCTGTACCTTGTTAACGCCTTTTATGTACTTGAATGTTTCAATCATGTTCCGCTCTCTCTTCTCTGCACCAGGGAGTACATATTCAGTTCCCTAAGTTTTTCCTCATAGGAAATGCACTGCAGACCTTGAATCATTTTTGTCGCCTTTCTCTGTACTGTTTCCACCTGGTCAATGTCCTTCCTGAGGTGAGGCCTCCAGAATTGGACTCCGTATTCCAGGTGATGCCTGATCAGTGATCTGTACAGTGGTAGTACAACCTCCCTTCTCCTGCTCTTGATTCCCCTCCCAATACATAGATACGTAGACAGTGTCGGCAGATAAGGGCCTATGGCCCACCCAGTCTGCCCATTTGAGCTTGTAAGTTCAGTTTATGTTTTCCTAGAAGTCTGTTGCCCCTTACCCCTGACCTCCAGAATTCCTTTTTGTCTATCCCATGCATTCTTAAATCCCGTGATTGTTTCAGCCCCCACCACTTCCTCTGGCAGGGTGTTCCACTTGTCCACCACCCGTTCTGTGAAGAAATTCTTTCTCACGTTTCCTCTGAATCGTCCTCCTCAACTTCATCCCATGCCCTCTAGTCCTGGAACATCGTTTTCGCTTAAAAATAGTGTATTCCTGCCCCTGTTCCTCCCTGTGAGATACTTGTATGTGTCTATCATATCCCCTCTCCCTCCTCTCCTCCAGGAGTACATGTTCAGTTCCTTCAACCTGTCTTCATAGGACTTGTGATGCAATCCATGCACCATCTTTGTTACCCTCCTCTGAACCTTCTCCACCCTGTCTATGTCCTTACGTAGGTATGGTCTCAGAACTGTGCACTGTACTCCAGGTGGGGCCTCACTAGTGTCTTGTATAGCAGATTATAACCTCCTTTTCCTGCTGGTGATGCCCTGCCTATACATCCGAGCATCCTATTTGCTTTACCTGCTGCCTTGTCACACTGTTTCCCTACCTTGAGGTCATCAGAGATGATAACCCCAAGATCCATTTCCTGCTTGGTGCATGCTATATCCTCATCCCCAACTGATATATTGTGCCAGGGTTTTGTGCCCATATGCATTATCTTGCACTTCTTTGCATTGAATTTCAACTGTCAAACCCCTGACCATTCTTCAAGTTTCTGCAGGTCCTTCTCATTCTGTCTACACCCTCTGGTGTGTCTACTCTGTTACAGAGCTTTGTGTCATCAGCGAACAGTGAAATTCTGCCTTCTAGGTCCCTGCGCAATGTCACTGATGAAGATGTTGAATAGGACCGGTCCCAGCACTGATCCTGTGGTACCCCACTGGTCACTCTTCCCTCTGTGGAGTGACAGCCATTTACCACCACCCTCTGTGTCCTGCCACCCAGTCAGTTACCTACCCACCACACTACTGTCCTGCCCACACCCATATTCCCCAGTTTGTGTAATAGTCTTCTATGTGGCACAGTGTCAAAGGCCTTGCTGAAGTCCAGATAGGCCATGTCCACTGCCCTCCCCTGATCCACCTCCCTAGTCACCCAGTCAAAAACTCAACGAGGTTGGTCTGACATGACCTCCCTGGTGAACCATGCTGCCTTGGGTCCTGTAGTCCATTGACAACCAGATGTTCCACCAATCTCTCCTTCAGTAGTGCTTCCATGATTTTCCCCACTACTGAGGTGAGGCTGACTGGTCTGTAATTCCCTGCTTCCTCTTTGTTCCCACTTTTGTATAAGGGGACCACATCTGCTGTCCTCCAGTCTTTGGGTACCTCCCCTGTTTCCAGTGATCGGCTAAACAGGATAGCCAGAGATTCAGCCATCACCTCTCTCAGTTCTTTAAGGACCCTGGGGTGCACCCCATCTGGCCCCATTGCTTTATCAACTCTTATTACTTCCAGTTCCTTCAGGACCCTTTCTCGTGCAAAGGGACTTGTGTCCATGTCTGCACCATTCTCACCTCTTGTACTCTCTTCAGACCCATTATCCTCCTCTTCCTCAGTAAAGACTGAGCAGAAATACCTGTTCAATATGTCAGCTTTACTGTTGTCATCCTCCATGTGGCCCCCATCCTCCCCCTTCAGTCTCACTATCCCTCCCTTTGTCTTTCTTTTCTCACTTATGTACCTGTAAAAGGTTTTGTCTCCTCTACCCACTGATTTTGCAATGCGTTCTTATGTCTCGCTTTGGCTTCCCTTACTGACCTCCCTGCCTCCCTTTGCTTCTCCTGGTACTTCTCTCTATACCCTTCTGCCTATGTCTTTTTGTATTGCCTGAATGCAATCTTTTTGGCTTTCACTTTCTTTGCTACCTCTTTGGAAAACCATAATGGTCTCTTCTTCCTTTTCCTCTTGCTAATCTGCTTAATGCATAATTCTGTTGTTCTTGTAATCCCCATTTTAAATACTGC
Source organism: Neoceratodus forsteri (assembly GCA_016271365.2). Lineage (NCBI taxonomy): Eukaryota > Metazoa > Chordata > Ceratodontiformes > Ceratodontidae > Neoceratodus > Neoceratodus forsteri. The sequence continues at coordinate 142,047,533 of JADMNL010000031.1, read as the reverse complement.
CCACTGTTCCTCAACCCCTGATTCCTGTCCCATTCCCCTTAATGCCTCTTTCAAGTATCTCCCCATTTTCCCAAAGTCTGCCCCCCTAAAATCTAGGATACGTGTTTTTGTGTGGTTTGGTTCTGCTCTTTCTGTGATTTCAAACCACAATGACTGGTGGTCACTGTTCCCCAGGTGCTCCCCCACTGTTACCCCCATCACAATGCAGTCCAGCATTCTGTTGGCCTTCAATGTTGCCTTCTCACACTGCTTACTAACCTTCAAGTCGACTGAGATTATGATTCTCAGATCTTGTTCCTGGTTTGAGGCCACCAGTCTTTTGCCTCCTAGGTAATACTCCTTTCTTGGATTTTTCTTTACTGTGTGCATGACCTTGCACTTTTTGGCATTAAATCTCAGCTGTCACTCTCTAGACCATTCTTTTAGTTTCTTGAGGTCAGCTTCCATCTTGACCATCTTGATGTGAGGTCACATCAACCAGTGTACCTTCCAAAGCAAACTTAATGTCTTCCATCTACATCTGGAATACACCAATCAGTGTTTTTGCATGGAGGTGCAGATGGCACCCCCTGAAATCTAGGGTCTCCATACCGATATGCAGCATTCTTACCATGCATAGCTGTGTCTTTTCAAACCTTTCACCTCTCTGTCTGCTATGTAACTGAATAGCTGACATTCTGTCTTTGATCTCACAGGGCAGAAGGTTTCTGGCTCTACCTATCAACATTTTAGTCATATTGCTCTTGGTATGTACGACACTCTCGGTTCCTAATATATTATTCCTCTTCTAATGAAGGCTAAATGCAAAGTGACCTGCCCTTTAGCAATCTCTTATTCTGAGGCTGCCACAGAGCCTTTTATCTTGTATTCATGGACAGTTGACACTGAAGAGGCCAAGTGTGTTGAAGGGACTGTGTACCTTCATGTCAAAAGTTCAATATTCAATTCCATCTTTCTCAATCACAATCATCCTGAGGGTAGCCTGGTCCGTTGTTTTCACTGTAGTGAAGATCTCCACACTTGGGCAGTGCTTTGCCATTTTTAGGAATCCTGCATGTGTGCTCTCTGTGGCGCTAGCATTTATCGGGCTCCCACTTTTACAGCAGTGGAACTGGAGCTGATTAGGAATTGATAGCACTAAAAAGCACCCCTTCTTCCTGAAAAACCACTGCCCAGCCCAAGTATGGAACATTTAAGGTTGCTACCTGTCCCAATTTTTGCAGGGCAGTCCTGATTTGGGCAGCTGTGTCCTGAGAAAAAACATGAAAAATACTACTTGTCCTGACATTATAGTAGAAAAAATTTTTCTGACTTTCCTCTAAATGTTGCAAAAAACTATAATTCCTTATCTAAAATATCTTAAAATGATAATAAAACTAGAAACAACTGAAAAACTGCAACACATAGTCTTAATTCTGATTATTTTGAAAAAAAAAAAGTCTGTTGCATTGGTCGAGGTTACATATTGTTCTGCGAAAAATCCTGTTTAAGTAAGAAATGTCCCACTTCGGGCTTCTTAAAAGGTGGTAACCCTAGGAACATTCCTTCTCTAATCAAAAAAATCAGACCTGTCTGTTCTTGGATATAGGATGATAGAAGAGTTTGAGCAGACAGGAAATTTGTCTGGATCTGGATCTTTCAGTTTGAAGATGCACACTCCTGTTGAATGTAACTTGTTCTGCTATTGTTATGTAACTTGATAGACTTGGACACCTTTGAAAAAGGTCTTTTGAGCTCAAAGGTCTTCCAAACACACTAACTAACTCACTAATTGACTAAATGGATGGACAGACAGACAGACAGATAGAAAGAACACTCCCTTTCAGCTACTTAAAAGAGTTTGTTGCTGTCTTTGTCCTTGGAAAACCTGATTCGCTGGGTAGCTTGATACCATTTATTGGACCAACATACATCTTGTACAATGTCAGTATAGTACACAACTTTCATGGCCACATCTGGTGCACCTTTGTACAAGATATATGTTAATCCAATACAAGGTGCCAAACTATCCAACAACTTCATTGGATCAACAAGTAATTCTCAATACACAAGCTTTCAGCCTACACAGGGTCCTTCTTCAGGTGAAAAGAAGAAGAATGCAAATTATGTAAATATGTTCTGCTGAACAACTGTGGGATTTTGCCATTTTGCTTAGAATTCTGCATCGAAATTCCACATATTTAAAGAAAAAAGGTGTAATTCTGTGGAATTTTGCAAAATTTCATGGAATTGCAGCAGAAGCAGAATTTCCCAGCTCCACACAGTACTACTTGCAGTGCTTCTGATTGTGGGATGTTGGGGAGGCAGTATAGCATAGTGGTTAGGAGGACTGAGCTGGAGAACTGGGTTTGCATCCCACAGCCACCACTTACATACTGTGTGACCATTAGCAAGTGACTTAACATCACTGTGCTCCCAGGATGCATCTGGAAACAAGCCTCAGTTCATTGTGTCTTTCCTGGCCAAAAATGTTAAAATAAATAAACCAATAGAGGATAATTGCTGGGGATCGGGTGATAACCACTCTGTAATCACCTTGAGTGGTTGCTAGGGCAACATGGTAAACCTCGAGAGCGCAGCTCGAGAGGTTTACTGTAGCCCTAGCAACCATGAGAGGTGATTACAGCACGTTTGTCACCCGATCCCCAGCCATCATCTTTTATAGTGTTTGGCCAAAAAAACACTGTTTGCATTCTATGTGTGAGAATTATGGTACTCTGGTGCATTCTTTTTTGTTATGCCACTGTTTGGAAGTTCTGAAGTGTGGTTAACAACTTTTAAAATTCTAAACAGTGCATAACACAGCTGTGTGACTGCTGATTATGGTGGTTAATAGGCACTTACCATACATTATATAAATGTTAATGCTTCCACTGGTAGACTGTGAAGGCTACTGATGGCAGGTTGCCTGTGTTGTTGATGACTGATAATGACTGCTACTGAATGAGTGTTGTCAACGTTACTGGTAGTTAATGCATGTCAACAGTAATGATCAGGGTTTGTAGGCTGCTGCTGATGGTGGACTTGTCAATACCATCAATGGTAGGTTTTTGTCAATGATTCTGATTGTGGGTTGTGAATTTTATCGATAGTAGTCTGTCAGTGTTACCAATGGTAAGTTATTGTTAATGGTACTGATTGTGGGTTGTGAATACTACTCATTCATTCATTCAGTCAGTCACTAATTCATTCATTCATCCATTCATTCATTCATTCATCAATGTATTCATTCATTAATTCAGTCACTAATTCATTCATTCATCAATTCATTCATTTTTTAATTCATTCTTTCATTGTTGATAAATGCCTGTTTACAAGAATTCCCCACGGCAACAGAACTGCCATAATTTGTACATAAAACGTGAAAGACAATACATAAATAAACACAATATACTGTATCAAGATGCGATATTAAGAATTACATGTACAAGCATTCAAACTATTTAAATGCAGTTTGAAACACTTTTTAAAGATATTGTATTTTGTTTCATATGGATTCTGGGAGTGAATTCCAAAATGTAATAATAATAAATGGCACATCCTTGGTTTTCCTGTAGGTATCACAATGGAACCCTCTTGGACAGGCAGATTTACAAGTATGATAACAATCTGGTTCTGAGGGAGCTGAAGCCTTGGCAAAGTGGAGAGTACGTCTGCAAAGCAAGCAGTGAAATTGGAGTTATAAAGTCGTCCCCAGCATATCTCAGTGTAGTAGGTATGTAAGGCAGATTCCTGCATTTAGTGCATTTATTGTTCACTGGGATAGTGAGGGCCAGTTCTGATGCCCTTTAAACAACCGAGGGCTTGCCAGCATTCATTTTTAGAAATTTTTATCCTTCTGGTTGGATACCTCGGATCTTTTCTCCTTTAACGACATCCTAACTGCTATACCCCACCCCCATGGTTACTGTCCATGTTGGAGTGGTTCCAGGGGCAGTTCTCCCAACAAGGATCAAATCCAGTTTGCAACAGAGGAGTAAGTGTCGGGTCCAGGAGTAACGATGCCATCACTTAGGTAGCTGGCAGTCTTCCTCCTTGTACCCCTCATGACCCTGGTACCTCCCTTCTTCCTAGGTGATAAACTGAGCCTAACAGGGTATCACGTGCCCTGTTCTGTCATTGGGAGTTGCTGCAGTGCAGGAATGTGTCACCAATTCATTTCTGGATGGGACACTGGGCACTGTCCACAGTAATCCACCCAGTCAAGTCATGGGTCCGCTCCTGAACTTAGATCACACCAACCTGGCACTTAAAAACATAGAAACATTGAAGTTGATGTCAGATAAGGGCCTCCAGCCCACTCAGCCTGCCCTTTTTCCCCTTCCTATAGTGATGCAGCAGACCCTAACCAGCTTATGGTCCTCCCCCCCCTTAACTTTCAAGATCCCTTTTTTTCTATCACATGCGTTCTTGAATCCCATAACTGCTTTTTCCCCCCACCACTTCTGCTGGAAGGCTGTTCCATTTGTTCACCACCCTCTCTGCAAAGAAGTACATCCTCATATTACCTGTGATTCTCCCAACATCATATTGTGCCCCTTCATCCTAGAGCATCTTCTTGTTTGGAAGATGGTACCATCCTGTACCCTATTCTTTCCTGTGAGGTATTTGAGTGTTTCAATCATATCCCCCCTTTCTCTCCTGTCCTCCAGGGAGTACATATTTAACTCCCTCAGCCTTTCTTCATAGGGTTTTTGATGCAGGTCCTTCACCATTTTGGTTGCCCTCCTCTGTACTGCCTCTACCCTGTTTATGTCCTTTTGAAGATGGAGTCTCCAGAACTGGACACAGTACTCAAAGTGAGGCCTCACTAATGATCTATATAGTGGGATTATTATTTCCTTTCTTCTGCTGGTGATTCCCCTGCCTATGCATCCCAGCATCCTGCTAGCCTTCCCTGCTGCCTTGTCACATTGTTTTGTCATCTTCAGGTGAGGAACCCCCTTGCTAGCATCGAAAAAGGGGAAACTAAATAAAGAACAGAACACATATGCCATATAATTAGAACCCATGGAATTAGTACTGTGTATAAAAAGATGTTTTATTTAATGCTTCCCCTGGGAAGTGCAGGGCTCCTTAATGGTAGGATTCAAACCCGATTCTCCTCAGCACGCAACTATGTACTCTAACCATTAGACTACACTACCTACTGAGAAAGGGTTATTTTCCCAGGGGGAGGCTTTTGTATTAACCAAGATGGGGAATTTGGTCTTGGGGGCATGCAGTCCTCCTACCCTGTGGTGCTGCCCTTGTCACTGTGCAACCCAGGGATGGGGTACAGTTAGAGGTTAAGTGCCCTCTGCTATGGCAGCAACTGCCACAGACATGCCTAATCCAGGATACACTGCCAGAATGTGCCATGTCTGAAGACTTGTGGGGCTTTGATCAAGTTAGCCTGTCCTCATGGGAGAGATGTAACTGCTAGACCTCAACATGCAGCTGCGTTAGCCATACTTGTTTGCTACCCCACCCTTTCTGCAGGACTAGTATCTTCCTGTACATAAACAGATATTGTGCATCTGCTAGCTAGCATCCAAAATGCAGTCTTTTGGAGGTTTGTCAGTGTTTGAAAAATTGTCCCTGACACAAATGGGCCTTCTACACACAGAGCACTTTCACCCCTAAGTATCCACAAGTCTAAGTACCAAATAATTTAAGGAGAGTAAGGGGGCTGATTTTCAGGAATCTTTCCTACAACTGCAGAAGCGGTGTAGTCTAGTGGTTAGAGCACCAGCTTAGGCCCCAGGTCACAGGTTCGAACCCCTCTACAGCCAACTCTCTCATCTGCAGAAATGGGCAGAAGCAGGGCCCCTCTGCAAGTGAGATGTATCTCAGCTGGACTAACCTGGGTAAAGAAATAAAATACAATAAAAGTTGTGCTAATGCACCAACAGTCTTTTGTTATTTCATATGCTTTATTGATATTAGAAAAAGCCATTTAAAAACAAACATTCTATGCACCTATCTAATGTAATAGCGGTTCAGTGTATCGAAGAAGGAGGAGCCAAAGGTGAAAAGCACACTGATGTATCTCTGCATTCATTCAACAACACCTTCAGACTTAAACAACTCTCCGGCCTTAGAGTGGAAAAAAAACATTTATTTTTAGAAACCTTTAAACGAAACACACCAGCAAGTAGTAGTAGTTTTTTTTATCTACTCCCAAGGCTGGAGCGTTGTTTTAAGTCTGAAGGTGTAACCGAACATATGTGGAGACACAGCATTCTATCCACACATAAACACAATTACAAGTACAGTTATAACCGGCTGAATGATAGTGGTGCGGCAGCATAACTATAGTTAGGGTTGAATAGACACTTTAATGTTAAACCCCAATTTTTGCACTTTAATATCTTCTCATCCACTCAACAGATTTGCATGAAATTTTGCATGCAAAGTCTCGTGGAGTAGATCTCTTGATGTGCCAAGTTTTGCTCTGGCAAGATATGTGGATTCTGAGATGTGATTAGCACAAAAATGTAAAAAATTGCATTTTTTTGTCATTGCCCAGCAGTTTGGAATTTTGGTATAAAAGTTTTCAGGGTAGAAAGGGCTTGGATCAGAAGAATTTTCTTTGCTGGTTTGGTGAAAAAATAATAATCTGTTCCAAAGACATTTAATTTTAAAATTTGGGGTTCTGATCACGCTCAGTAAACATCTCAAAATAGCTGTATGAAGTGATCGTATGAGCAATGCTTTTTTGGGAGTGCAGAAATCTTTTTTCATTTGTGGCCATCTTGTTTTCCTTTTTTTTTAAATAAAATTTGAAAAGCTATAAAAGTGCCACTGTAAAAAGAGAGCAACACATGTATGTTAGTCATGGGGATCTCTTTATGTGGATTCTGCACTTAACTGTTGGAAAAATGAGCCCTAAACAGTGTTTTTTATTTGTTATTATATCCTTTTTTGTGACTTCCTTCTGCTTGCTTCGTATTACGTGATATGAACATTTTTTTATCACTCATAACAAATTGCTGTGTTTTGCAATCGCCTAGAGCCCACACAGTTTGGCATTTTGGTCTGAGATTTTCAGGGTACAAAGGACTTGTCCCACAGATGTTTCCTATGCTGGTTTGGTGAAAAAAATATTACTCCAAGTTATTACATTTAAAAAATTCTGGTTCTCAGCATACTCAGTAACTATTTCAAAATAACCATATTGAGTGACTGTATGGGGCAGTCCGTAGTCATCCCCATATGTTGCCACTGTTTCCCTGGTGTCTAGTGGCACTCCCCACCCCTCTGCTCCCTTTTCCCAGTTTTCCTGATGTCTAGTGGCAGGCCCCCCTCTGATAGTCATTCCCATATTTTGTAACGTTAAACTTTCACTGGTGTCTAGTGGTACCTCACCCATCCCTGTCCCTGTATTGTTTCATATTTCCCTGGTGTCTAGTGGCACCCCCCCTCCGATCTCTGTCTCTGTATGCTGGCACTGTTTTCCTGGTGTCTAGTGGCACCCCTCAGATCGCTGTCCCATATTGTTCATATTTCCCAGGTCTCTAGTGGCAACCCACTCCCTTCTGATCACCATCCCTGTGTTTTCCACTGTTTCTCTGGTGTCTAGTGGCACCCCCTACTCCTCCAATTGCTGCCCCATAGTTATTATAGTTTCCCTGGTGTCTAGTGGCACCCTCCCTAATCTCCATCCATCTGAAATAAAGGAAACCATCCCTCAATGTCTTTTTTTTCCTTTAAAAAGGAAAACAGTCCCTTATGGCTCTGTCCCACCCGCACCCCCCCCCACACACACCCTCACTCACCTGAACAGGTAGCATGGTGAAAATCCTGTCTCCGATCAAAGGCACATCTTGCTGCTGGAACCGCCGACTGCAATATGAGAAACTAAGGTAAATGCGGTTCAATGTATTTCAATGGGGTTTTCAACTTTGATGCATAACTTTGATATTATTGCATATTTTGAGCCCACATTTTCAGTATGAACTTGTTGGAACCCCACCTCATGAACATTGATGGTGGAATTAGGTAAATGTGGCCCAAAAGGCAGTTTTGCTGTCACTTAGCAAATTCATCTTTCAGGCAGGGTTTGAACATTTTCACCACCCTTATTCATTGAGGTGGTGTGATAAGAAGGCTATGTTGAAAATGTGGGCTCAAAATATGTAAAAATGGAAAAGTTATGTGTATCCTTTGAAATTTTGCTACCCCAAATTTTCAACATAGACATTTTTTAGACCACTTCATGAATGTGACAGCTGTCATTTTTCAAATCCCAGCCAAGCTATGTTTTCACACCTGTGGTGTAGAATGATGTTGCGGTGGTGCGCAGTCACGTTTTGGTGGGGATTTCAAACTTTACTGTACCGAGTAGATGAGGTGGGGTAATAAGAAGGCTAGACTGACAGTTTGGTTGCTGTTGTCCTACAAATAGAAGCACAGGACCCAGACAACCCTGCGCTTCCACAACAACATACATATACCCATCTATGAAGGGATGGGGACCGCAGGGCCCAGAGAGCCCTGTGCTCCCACAGGCAAATGAGGATACAATTATACTATCTCAAAAGTAAGGAAATTCATTGCAAAAAACGTTGTTAATGCACTGGTTAGAGTTAAAGCGACAAAAGCAGGGAAATGTGGCGTTAGGGTTTCCAACCTTAACACCCCCACCCCCACCTTGCAGGCAACAGGAAAAACTTTTACAGTTTCACCTCTCTTGTCCCTTCACAAATCAGGTATGGGGTGTGCCTTGGGGTTGTCATCCCTAATGCTCACCCCATTCTCATATACTGTACCCATCTCATCTTATTTACTGATAGAATAGGGTGAGCGTTAGGGTTGACAACCCCAAAACACAACCCATGCCTGATTTGTGAAGAGGCAAGAGATGTGAAACCATAATGTTTTTTCCTGTTGCTGCCTGTACTTTGGGGGTGGGGTGCTAGGATTGGAAACCCTAATACCACAGTTCCCTACTTTTGTTGCTTTTACCCTAACTAGTGCATTAACAAAGTTTTTTGCAATGATATTATGTAGCATTGACCAACATAGCCAGCAGAAAGTGTTGTTTCATTTGCAAAATTAACCTTTCTGTATAACAGGTTTCAAGTTCCTACTTTTATACAAAATGTATCTTTGGGTCAAGATGGGTTGATGGTGCCCTTTTAAACTTTTCAAAAGAAGCTTATAACATGAGAGGGAAAGAAAAGAACCTCATGGGATATAATCTGCAGTCTGGGCCCCAAATTAATATATACAGTTACTGGAACAAATCTTATGAACCTTAATCTTACAACTTCTTCAACCTCAGTTTTTATACATTTATAATCCCCAGCCAAGACTAAGAAGTCATTTTTCTAAGTACAATTAGGAGGTTTTCCACTCCATAATGATCCTGTCTGGCACAAGACTTAAAATCTAGGGTAAGGCAGTGCCTGGTTCAGTGATTTTTTTATCTCAGTAATCCCCTTCCCGAGAATGTAAAAAATTATGAAGTGCTTCAGTTAAAAAAGCACATAATTGTACGTCTTCTATAAACAAGCATCTCCCATGTGAAACTAAATCAAAACAGTCTTCAGAGTGCAATTTGATACCTTTAGTAGTGGTGAGTGTGTTAAAATTCATCAGTTTTTTTTCTCCTAAATGTTTCAATAAGAGCCACGTTAGTCAAGGCACATTGTGTCAGTCATGTATAGGGCTGACGTACGGTACATAACAAGCTGCCAGGTTATCCATTCTGGGTACCCAGCTTTGGGAGAATATGTACATATGTGTGTTGTAATCTAGCTCTCTTACGATGTTACAAGGGTCACTTGTGCAGGCTAGGCAAGAGGGCTGCTAGGTGAATCTGAACAGTTCTGTCTGCCCAACCAGCAAGAGAGACCCTTGTTACACCATAACAGATACAGATTACCTATATGATAATACATGGAGAGGTGTGTATAATGGAGAATTTAACACACACTGTAGGTGTGGGATGCTACATAAACCCCGAGAGCAAAGCTTGAGGGGTTTGTAAAAGCATCCCACACCAAGGGTGTGTGTAAAATTCAAGTTTTACACACCTCCCCATGTTTTGTTTTATATAACTACTGGTAGTATTTTCTTGCCTTGATAGAAAACAATATAACCAGTGGTTCTGGTAGCACTAGTTCTGGTTGAAGCACGGCTTAAATTTTCACTTTTTTTTCTTTTTGCATGATTGTCTTAAAAGCAGACAGAAACTTGAACTGAAGAACAACTCTGTTGGCAGGTACAATGTGGTAATGTGACAGATTTTATGAAGCTTACCCCCTTAACCGTGAGGTGCCGATAAAAGTGTGTGTATGAGGGAGGCAGTGTGCGCGTGCATGGAGCAAGAGAAACCTGGTGCGTGTTCGCTGTTATAACCAGCTGGTTTTAATGACAAATTATAACCGGGTTTCCCTATGGGAGGAAATATTTCCCAGTTATTATAACACCCACATACATATTATATGGCAATGGAATGCCTCTAATATGTATTTTGAGTGTTTTTATAACTGGATTCCTTTGTTTTATTTTTTTATTTACTGCCCCCCCAATATTTTTGGTATGTTCTGATGTCTTCAGTAAACAGCGTCCTTGTCAGGTTGTTGCAGTCATCATAGGATATTGGGTTCGGCCTGCTGTTTTAAAACAACGAACTGTGAGGTTGTTGCTTTCTTTTTGTCATTTTGGGGTTCTGGAGAGGCAAACAACTGCTTCAATTTAGATTTTTATGAGTGCTGTTCCCTGCAGTTTGAAAAAGTGGAAGCACGCAGTTTCACAGACTGCGAAAATGGGAGTGATTTGCGTCAAATGTACAGTGCAAGGAGACAACTGTACACAGAATAAGATATGCAGTTGTTCTCTTCATTGATTGGTTGATGGCATTCCATTGCAATATAATAGGGAAAGGCAGCACCAGAAGTTGCCAATTTAATGCTAGCTGCCTGTTGGTAACAGAAGTGGAGCAGAAACGGTGGCCGTACTGGGTTGTTCTCTCAAAGAAGAGTGATCTTAAAGCAACATTCTTGTGAGCGGGCCTGGTGGTACAGTGGTAGTACTATCTTCTGCCACACTGGAAACTGGGGTTCGGGATCGGAGTTAGGTTATTCAGGTGTTAGAATGACAGGTTTTGGGTGGGGGGGGGCTCCGTGACACTCCTGGTGCTGGGTCAGTGCTTGGTAGAAGGGGAAGCTGGCTCCTATATTTGTAGACAGTCTCCAAAGAACCAAGCACTTGAGTGGAGGAAGAAAACCACACTGGAAACACAAATGCTGTTCGAAGTTAATTTATTCAGTGGATGGTGCTCACCACATTCAAATTTACAGGCTGAACAGCAAAAGTGAAAATGTGAACTTCATGCAAATGGCATCCAAAATAATCTCAGCTGTGGGAAAAGCTAACAGGCTATTGCCAAAGCCCCGGCGCTTTGACTCTTGCCGAGTCTTCCTCAGGGGGCATGACTGATGGCAGGTGTCATTCCCTTAAAATACTAAGCTAGAGTGATGTGGCAAGTAGCAGTTGATAAATTAAAAGCGATAATACTCTACCATTAGTGCATAAATTGTGCCAGTTCTCAATAACACATTACAGAAGAGTTGATATGAAAAAGGTAAAAATGAACTGCTCATACCAGTGGAGGAAAGCACTAATCAGTTACCTCTAAATTTTATTAGAAATACAACTAATGCAACAGAGGCAGCAGCTAACGTCACACATTATAAATTACAATGCCTGCTCACCTCATGTGGTCCCAGTTCAGATCCTGATGGATTTGTTATAAGGGAATCCACAGGGATAAACAAACCAAGCTTGATATAGTTTGCAGAATAGATAGAACCTATAAAGAAGGAAGACCTGGTTGGGGGGAGGGGGTGGCCTGGGTGGGATGGAGGAATAGTGGATGAAGCAAAAAGGGAGCATAGTAAAGGCAACAAACCTCTGTATCAATCAAGCGAGGAAAAGCAAGAGGAAAAAGAGACCACTCTGATTCTTAAAAGAGGTGGCTGAAAAGGTAAAGGCTGAAAGGGCAGCATTCAGAGGTATAAGGAAGGGTAGCATTCAGAGGTATGAGGAGATTGTAAAGGGAGCAAGATAGGGGGGTGTATCAGGGAAAACAGAGGGAAGCAGGGAATGTAGTAAGGCAAGCAAAGGCGCAAACTGGAGAATAGCCCAGGAGGTAAAAAAAGGGGACAAGACAATTTTAAGTATGTAAGTGAAAAGAGGAAGACCAGGGGTGAGATTGTAAGGTTAAAAGAGATGTTGGGGAGGGGGGACTGTGCAGAGGAGGACCAGGAAAAGGCAGACATCCTGTAGAAACACTTTTGTTCAGTGTTCACGGGGATATGAAAGTAGCAGAAGCTTTGCAGGAAGGTGGTAGATACTTGTCCTTTTTCAGAGAGAAAGTCCTGAAGGGACTCACTAATCTGAAGGTGGACCAAGCAATGGTGATGGACAGGGTGCACCCAAGGGTATTGAGGGAACTCAGTGAGGTACTGGCTGCACCTCTGACAGTCCTGTTTAACAGCTCACTGGAAACAGGAGTGGTTTTGGAGGATTGGAGGAGGGCAGACATTGTTTCCCTTCACAAAAGTGGTAGCAGGGAGGAAGCTGGCAATTATAGGCCAGTCAGCCTGGCATTGGCAGTTGGAAAGTTAATGGAACCAATGTTGAATTAAAGGATTGTGGAATATTTTGAATCCAGTGGGTTACAAGACCTGAGACAGCATGGGTTCATGGTGGGAGGTCATGTCAAACAAACCTGATAGATTTCTTGTATACTTTATTTATGCCCCGTTCATCTCTGGCCTATAGACCTCTCTCCAGTGAGGACACACTCAGAATGGCTTTCTCCTGCTCCACCCAACGTCCTCTGACCAGACCCCCATCCGGGGAAGCTCTCACGCCTACACAGATCGACCTGACCAATCCCCCGGCTCTGAGTCCCCTGAGGTGGGACTGCCAACTCCTTCGGCACTCTGTCTACAATCTAGTAGGCAGCTGGGGTGAGGGTGAGAGTCAGGGGCTGGTCAGAAGGATCTGGTGTTGAGTGTGGCTGCTGTCCATGGGTCCCGGCATTTGCCTGTATGGGTGCCAGGGTTTTTCCATTTTCTTCCCTGAGGCATGGCGGTGCAACTACATCAGCACGCGGAGGGTGCGCTCCCATCCCCTACTGCAGACATCCACTGTCGCCTCTCCCTATTCATGTTCCTCACTGGTGTAGTGCTCCCAGTCTCCAATGGGAGCCACTACAAAGTGGGGAAGCCCCAACAACCCACTCCAGGAGAGGAGAGCAGTCCTCCAGATGCTCAATCCTATCCTCCCCAACCGACCCCAGGCCAGAGTCCGCTCCTGAACCTCGGTCGCCAACGTGGCGCTTGATAGATTTCTTTGACTGGGTGACAGAGGATTTAGACCTTGGTGAAGTGGCGAATGTGGCCTACCTAGATGACAATAAGGCTTTGGACACCATTGCACATAGGAGACTTGTAAGCAAGATGGATAGCACAGAAGTGGGTCTAAAGGGGGTAAACTGAATAAGAAATTAGTTAGGTGATAGGCAAAAGAGGGTGGTGGTAAATGGAGTTCACTTCAAGGAAGGGAGCGTGACCAGCAGGGTGCCTCAGGGATCAGTGCTGGGACCGGTCCTCTTCAATGTCTTTATGAGTGACATTGCAGAGGAGCTGGAAGGGAAGGTCTGACTCTTTGTGGATGACACCAAAATCTGCAATGGGGCTGACACTCTTGGGGGTGGAAAGGATGAACAAAAACCTGAGAGGAGTGGACAAGGGTATGGCACTTGGGTTTCAATGCAAAAAAGTGCAAAATAATGTACTTAGGGCACAGAAACCCAGAGGCAGGGTAAAAATGGGTTGAATGGTATTAAGCAGAGAAGAGACCTGGGTGTAATCATAGCTGATGACCTAAAGGTGACCAGGCAGTGTGACAAGGCCATCGGGAGGGCTAGTGGGATGCTGGAGTGCACAGAGAGGGTCATCATCAGCAGAAAGAAGGAGCAGGTGTTGCCTCTGTCTGTCTAGATCGCTGGTAAGGTCCCACCTAGAGTACTGTGTCCAGTTCTGGAGACTATGGGACCCGATTTTAGATGGGTGATGCAGAGCTTGCTGCCCTGCTTCAAACCCGAAGTTTGGCACAAGTGCACGGTCCGCATCTTACACAGCTGCACCCTATTTTTGTATTTGGCCTATTTGGGCTGGCAGTATAGCCTAGAGGTTAGAGGAACGAGATGTGAATGAGCTTGGTACATCCAGCAGACTAGACCTGAGTTTGATTCTCACAACCTCCACTTGCATACTGTGTGACTCTGAGGAAGTCACTTAACTGCCCAGTGCTCCCAGGTCACCCCTGAAAACAGGCACCTGTGCCTAGTGGACCTTACCTGGTTACCAAAGACTAAAATAAAACAAATAAAAATAGTACATTAGGTGCAGTTGTGACACTTTACACAATTTACGGCAGCTTAGCCAGAGGTTTGGCACAAGCCCCGTAAATTGCCTCCCCCAATAGCACAAAGGTAGACCAGGGGGAGCTGGTCTATCTGGCTGCATTAGACACATGGGACTTGTGTCAGGAGCTGGCCTTCCACTGAAAATCATGTCTGCCACACCGTTGGACGCAAGTTGTCACTTGCATCAAATTCCCTGCCGCAAGTCCCTTGCGTCACTCCAGGGGCCGTTTGAAAATCAGGCCCATATCTCTGGCATGACATAGACAGAGTGGAGGGGAGGGCAACTAAAATTGTGCAGGTTATGCATAAAATGTCCTATGAGGAGAGTCTAAAAGACCTCAGTATGTACACCCTGGAAGGGGGGGTATGATAGAAATTTAAATACCTCATGGGGGTAAATAAGGTACAGCAGGGAAGTATTTTTCAGAAAGAAAGTTGCCCAAGAACAAGGGGATATGCTATGAAGCTGGAGGGGGATAGAGTCAGGGGAGGTGTGAGGAAGTACTTCTTCACAGAAAGAGTGGTGGATTCCTGGAACAGCCTTCCAGCGGAGGTGGTGGGGCCAAAAACAGTGGTGGGGTTCAAGAATGCATGGGATAGGCAAAAGGGAATCATAGTGAAAAGGAAGGGGGGGGAGGGAAAGAGTGCTGTAAATCAAGTAGGGTATGCAGTGATAATGTAGGTAGGGAAAAATGGGCAGATTGGGTGGGCCAAGCAATCCTTATCTGCCATCAAATTCTATGTTTCTATGTTTCAGTCCTGAGTAAAAAAAATCAGTGTTCGCTTAATACCATTAGGTTTCATCTTTCCCAAACAAAAGATTTTATGATACGTATTACGCATTCAACCTCTGGTTTCCAATTACGCATTTATATATATATATGGAAAACTGCTTTGTTACTATGTGTTATATGTTCGATATTGTAATGGCACATTGCCGATCAAATAAACTTGAACTTGGCTTGAATTAGGCACTCAGAGAACTGGTTTCTGTTTTGTAAACACACTTGAATTGACTCTTAAATCTTTTTGACTTTAGTTTCTGTTGTTTGTTAAAGTTTCTGAGACTCGTTAACAACCACATTGACTTGATCATTGACTTGCAACTTTGGCACCAGCATGTTTTGCTCACATGCCAGTCCATGTGACGAAATCCTGACAACAAGACTAGCACTTACACCAGTATGTCAGCATGCTGTTATGGATGCTGGTTTTCAGACACCTGGACCAGCATGCTAGAAAGACTCACCCATGCCAAAAATGGCTTCAACCCCCACTGAGGAGAAGAGATATGGGGTTATAAATGAATGATTGCGACACTGTGTTCTCCTCTTACAAAGGGCTTTTCTCAGGCAGCTGGTCAAGGAAACCCCTAAGGACGGGGCAGTGCTGGACCTGTTGCTTACAAACAAGGACAGCATTGTAGACATCACAGTGGGCAGTCCCCTAGGTACCAGCGATCACCATTCCATGTGGTTTAGCAATACGATGGGAACAGAGGCAAACCACACAAGGGTGAGGGTCCTGGATGTTAGCAGGGCAGATTTTATAGAAATGGGCGACTGCCTCAGAAAATGCCTCATGGGGGGGATTGTCAAGGGAGGGGTAGTGGCATAATGGGGAAAATAAGGGAGGGCATAATCAAGGCAACCAACCTCTGTGTGAAGAAAGTGAGTAAAAGTGGAAGGAAACAAGACTGTTATGGTTTTCTAGGGAAGTGGCCAAGGTGGTAATGGAAACAAGGGTGGCATTCAGGAGGTACAAGGAAATGCAGAGACAGAAAGACAGGGAGGTACACCAAGTAAAATGGAAGGAAGAAGGAAAGGCAGTAAGGGGACCAAAGGCACAGACAGTGGAAAGGATAGCCAAATGGGTAGCTAAAGGGGATAAGACTCTCTTCGTGTACATAAGAGAGAAGAGGAAAGCAAGGGGAGGGGTTGTGAGAATAGAGAGGGCAGCAGGGGGTGACTGTGCAGAACAAGATCAAGAAAAAGCAGGCATTCTGTGCAGGTACATCTGCTAAGTCTTCACAGTGGATTGCGGGGGAAGGACCAACAGGGAGCAGCAGGAACAAAGGGAGGTGGTGGACAAGGCTACGGGTCCAGACAGAACACATTCAAGGGTACTAAAGGAACTCAGGGAGGTGCTAGCTTCCCACCAATAGCCTTATTCAACAGCTCACTAGAAACAGGTGAGGTTCTGGAGGACTGGAGAAGAGCTGATGTGGTCCCTCTACATAAGAGTGGCAGTAGGGAGGAGGCTAGAAACAATAGGCCAGTCAGTCTTACTTCAGTGGTAGGGAAATTATGGAAACCTTGCTAAAGGAAAGACTGGTAGAGTATCTTGAATCCAGTGGACTACAAGACCAAAGGCAGCATAGATTCATGGGGGAAGATCATGCCAGACTACGTTGATTGATTTCTTTGACTGGATGACCAGGGAAATAGATCAGTGGAGGGTGATGGATGTAACCTATCTGAGCTTTAGCAAGGTCTTCAATGCTGTGCTGCACAGGGGACTGATTAGGAAATTGAGCAGCCTGGGGTGAGATCCAAAGTGGTGAAATGGGTAAGGAACTGATTAATGGATAGGTGACACAGGATGGTGGTTAACGGCACTCGCTGTAATGAGGGGATAGTGACCAGTGGGTTGCCACAGGGCTCAGTGCTGGGACCAGTCAGCTTCTTCAATGTCTTCATAAGTGACATTGCAGAAGAAATGAAAGGGAAGGAATGCCTTTTTGCAGAGTACACCAAAATCTATAATAGGGTGGACACTCAGGAGGGATGGAGAGAATGCGTAGGGACCTTAGGAAGCTTGAGGAGTGGTCACTAGCATGGCAGCTGAGGTTCCATGCCAAAAAGTGCAAAATCACGCACCTAGGGCATATTATAGGATGGAGTTGAGATACTGACAGTCACTCAGCAAGAAAGGGACCTTGTGGTTATTATATCTGATGACTTCAAAGTGGCAGGGCAGTGTGATATAGCAGTGGGCAGGGCCAATGGGATGCTGGGACGCATAGGGAGAAGTATCTCAAACAGGAGGAAGGAGGTGGCGTTACCACTGTATCACTCACTGGTGAGACCACACTCGGAGTATTGTGTGCAGTTCTGGATGCCGCAGCTCACAAAGGACATAGACAGGTTAGAGGTAGTCCAGAGAAGGACAACTAAAATGATATAATGTACTCCCTGGAAGAGAGGAGAGTGAAAGAGGACATGACAGAGATCTAAACATACCTTACGGGGGTGAACAGAGTGGAGAAGGAGCCTCTTTCAAATGAGAAAGAGCACCAGGACCAGAATGCATGCAATGAAGTCGGGGTTGGGGGGAGGTAAGAGGGATGAAAGGAAGTACTACTTCACTGAAAGAGTGGTGGGCACTTGAAATAGACTGCCAGTGGAAGTGGTGCAGGCAAAAACATTAGGGGGCTTCAAGCATGCATGGGCTAAACAAAGGGGAATAATAGTAAATAGGCAGGGAGGAGGGAGGTTCGCTGGAGACCAGTTTGGATCTTGGGAGATAAACTAGGCAGGGACCATCTGAACAGACTGGATGAGCCCAATGGTCCTTTTCTGCCAACAAATTCTGTTTCTAAGTTTCCTCCATATATTTTAGGAAAATCATTTGTTGTTAAATAGTGATTTAAAATAATTCTCTTGATAGAAACATATAAACATATACTGAAATTCTTGCCCATATGAAGGTAAAGCTTTTTTGTTTTAAGGGATTTGAATAATTTGTGGTCATTTAATTTATCAATCAGAAAAGGGCTTTTGGTGTGCTGCAATAATTTTTTTAATTTTTTTATTTTTTCAGCACATGGACAACCAAACTGTAACTCCAAACCAGAGGTCCATCTTATAAAACTGCCCACAGACTGTTTTCAAACTTCTACAAATTCATTCTATTACAATGTTGGGAAGTGCCTAAATGAAAGGTGTGTTGGGAAGCTGGACTATGACCTCAGATGCAAGGACAGCACAGAATTCTGCTGTGGCGCTGTACGCTTGAAGACGCAGGAGGTCCAGTGTCAGGGATACACACTCCCAGTAAAGGTGGTGGCCGAGTGTGGCTGTGAGAAATGCATACAGCCAAAAATGTTACTCAGAGGGAAGGTTATTGCTGCAGACAATGGTGAACCTTTTAGATTTGGACACATCTTTATCGGTAATGAACAGGTTGCGATAACTGGCTACAAGGGCGCTTTCACAATTCAGGTGCCTCTAGACACAGAAAGACTGGTTGTCAAGTTTGTTGACAGACTTCAGACATTTGTAGACACCATTAAAGTGTTTCCTTTTGATCGAAGAGGAGGAGATGTGTACCATGTTGTCAAACTGATGCGTAAAAAAGACCCTATTGACTTAGATGCCAGCCAAACCAACACCATCATTCTAGGAGAAAAAAAAGGTGAAGATCCCATAGGTGAGATGGTGATACCACCAAACACATTCCGCAGACCCAATGGTGATGTCTACAATGGAACTGTTAAAGCCAGTGTTACATTTCTGGATCCAAGAGATATCACAACAGCCTTGGCAGCCCCTAGTGATTTAAACTTCATTGATAATGAGGGGGACATTTTGCCACTGAGGACATATGGAATGTTTTCTGTGGATTTCCGGAAGGAATCTTCAAAGGAAGTTCTTGAAGCTGATCAAGTGGAAGTACGCATGGATGTAGAGCAAATTAAAATGCCAGAACATGTTCAAAAGATGAAACTATGGTCTTTGAATCCAGACACTGGCATGTGGGAGGAGGAGAGTGAGTTCCATTTTGTAAAGAGCAAGAGAAAGAAACGTGAAGAAAAGGTATTTTTAATTGGTAACATGGAAATTCGAGAGAGGCGTATGTTTAATCTAGATGTTCCAGAAAATCGTCGTTGCTATGTAAAAGTAAGAACATACATGAATGACAAGTTTTTACCTCATGAGCAAGTACAGGGAATTGTGATTAGCTTGATAAATCTGGAGCCAATGGCCGGCTATTCGTCAAATCCCAGGGCGTGGGGGCGTTTTGACAGCGTTATAACTGGTCCTAATGGAGCATGCTTGCCTGCTTTCTGTGATGCTCAAAAGCCAGATGCTTACACAGCATATGTGACTGCCACACTTGGAGGGGAAGAGCTAGAGGCAGCTGCCTCGAGTCCTAAACTAAACCCAAATGTCATCGGAGTATCTCAGCCATGTCTTCGTAAACTTGGTTACCAAAGAACAGACCATGAAGACTCGAACTTGAAGAAAACAGCCTTTAAGATTAATCTAGCCAAGCCCAATCCTAACAATATTGATGAAACCAATGGTCCTATATACGCCTACCGGAATGTTAAGGACTGTGAGGATGCTCCCGTCTCAGCAAACCATTTCCGCTTCTATCGTGTTGAAGGGCACAAATTTGAGTACAATGTAGTACCTTTTCAAGAAAATGATTTAACATCTTGGACAGGGGACTATCTTTCCTGGTGGCCAAATCCACAAGAGTTTAGAGCTTGTTATATTAAAGTTAAAATCAATGGTCCACAAGAGTACATGGTTAGGTCAAGAAATGAAGGAAGAACACACCCTCGTACCAGAGGTCAGCTGTACGGAATCAGAGATATACGCAGTGTCCATGACATGAGGATTTCCAATATTTCTGCTGCCTGTCTTGAATTCAAATGTGGTGGAATGCTCTTTGACCAAAACCTGGTGGACCGCACTCTAGTATCAGTTATGCCACAAGGTAGCTGCCGTCGTGTTGGAATAAACAGCCTCTTTCAGGAGTATCTAATTAAACACCCACCACAAATTGCAAATAATGATACTGCTGTTTTTAACATGCTTGCTCCCGTAGATCCATTAGGTCATAACTATGGGATCTACACTGTCACAGACCAGAATCCAAGGCTAGCAAAGGAGATCGCCATCGGACGATGTTTTGATGGTACCTCGGATGGCTTCTCAAGAGAAATGAAAGCTAATCTAGGCATTGCTGTGACATTCACCTGCCAAGAAAAGTCTGCTACTCATGAAACTTTATTCCAGCGTCTTCAGAACTCACCTCTGTCAACCCTCTCGCAAATAGGACGTGACATGAGAGAAAGGGGCCAGTTACAAGGAAGGCCTTCACAAATAGTAGCCTATCCTTCAGGAAGAAGAAGCCAGACACAGAGCCAAGTAAGAAGAGTTTCCAGCAACAGAAGACAACCCAACACACTGCGTGCACAGACCCAGTAGTAATCTAAAAGTCAATTGGACATTTTATGCAAACTTACAGACCTGCAAAGGAAACTTTTACAAGGACAGCACTATAGCTTTTTGTAATTAATCTTTTTTTGACAAATGAAAAAGCTACAGACATACAGATTGAGATGTACTTTTTGTTGATGAAAAAATAGCATACTTACCTCTACGTGCAATATGCTTCAATGAGATGGGGATAATTAACAAACGGTGTGACTTTTCTACACTTTTCACCACACATCAATACTAAGCCCATGATCTGCTATAGCAGAACTTGACAGTTATCAGTATTTGGGCACATCAGTAAGCCTGATGTTGCAGTTTTCACAAATACAGTTGACAGTAAAACAATCCAACTGCAAACACTACACAGCATATATTTTAAACCCATCAACTGTTAGGTGCTAATTTTTTTTTTATTTACATTTTCTACTGCTGCTCTGACTTGTTCCCCATCACGCCATTCTCACCTTGTCCCTGGCAATTAGCCTCCTTGCTTCCAACTCCATGGGCTTTCTCCCCTATGGCAGGTCAAGACTCTACCTCCCACTTCCTCTAGAGGAATGCAACTGTAGCAAATGGTGCAGGAAGTGGCCAGTGGCAGAGGGCAGGGCTCGAATCCTGCTCATGCTTGGGTGTTTCCTTGGTTATGCCCATTCCCCCTCGGGACATTGGCATACTAGGGGCTCCATCCCTGTGCATAGTAGAGCCCAGCCAATGTCCTTCCTCCCTGTATGTCCGCTACACTGCCACCATGGGTCACCCAGGTGGCAGTGTTGTAATGGAGGAAGAAGTCCTCACTCCCCGGAGGATGAGTGGATCTACTGGGACCATTAAGCTTCTTCCCCTGGCCAGCCTCTGACAGCGCAGGCTCGGTTCCAAACTCAGATTGCCAGCATCACAAATGGGAGCTCTACTGTTGTGCCAATGGACTTGCCAAGGTGCTGAGTTTTCTAATGTACTAACTGTTTATTATACAAACGAAAAATGTGATATTTATTTCTTTTAAGTTCACAACCATCATGCCCCATATAACTTTTTTTTTTTTTTTTCCGTGATTTCTTTATCCTCCTCGGCCTGCAGGCAAGCATCCACCTACTGCAGTCACCCAGCCTCCGCTCCTTGTTAGGCACCCTTGAGCCCTGTATTCCCCATGGATTACCCCCACAACCCATGGTGGGGTGGGAGGGGGGCGTCCTCCCCCACCCCCATGCACATATCTGGAGTGGGCAATCTTTGGGTTGTGCCTGAGCGGCACCGGCATCCTGGAGGGGCTTCATAGAGCCTGCAGCTGTTTTTCTCATTTTCCTTGTCCCTCCCCTCATGGCCGTGGAGGCACGTGTGCATCACGAAGCCACACTTTCAAGTCTCCTGGGATCTGGCGCTGCCCCCTATCCTCCACCAGGAGGCAGCCAAGGAGTGGGATGACATGTCCACCCATCCCCGGGAGAGGAGCGCTGTCTTTGGATGCTCGATCCTCTCCCTCCCCTGTTGACCCCTGGCAACTTGAGTTTGCTCCCAAACCCAGGGCACCAGTGTGGCACAAGGTGTGGTGTCCAGCGGCTCAACCCTCAGCGCCACCGGGATGACCCCCCATATAACTTTTTATTCTTTTTTTTTTTTTCCCACCACCACATGTTGCATATCGGGGTTGCCACTCCCCTCACCCCAGTGTTCCTCCATGATGGGATCTTTGAGGCAGGGGTTCCTCCCATGGAGGTCCTCATCAGGTTGAGTAGAGGGTTTATAGCATGGTAGGACCAGAGTGTTCCATACCAGCATGCAGACAACACAAAGCAGTATTTTTCCCCAAGTATTCCAATCACCTTGGCTCATCAACATGTTCAATCTGGTGGTGACACTTGACCCTCCCATCTCCCTGACTCCATGCAATGCCTCTGTTGTTCTCACACACCACAGGATGTAAGCATTTGACCCCTTCCTTTCAAAAGAGCAGGCTTCTTAGGCCACCACGCGGGTTCACTGTGGCAGTGGGCAACAGCATCCCTGACCCTGGCTAGGACACCTTGCCTTGGGAAGTACTACACCCAGCATGGTCAGTGAGTTTCAGCTCACTGAGTCCACACCTAAACCCATCACTGTTGCCACTCATGTCACCACTATGTTCCTCCATGCTGGAATCTTTGAGTTGGGTATGCCCCCCACCCAAATTCACAGCATGCTTCTACTGGGCCATCACGTAGCCCATAATTTTGCTCCTCCTAGAGGCACTCAGGCTTTCTTTCAAGCTATCCTGCGCCCAACTGCTGAAGGGCTCATCCTTTATCCACCAGATTCCGCCATCCCCATGTAGGCCTTTGATGCCCCCCTCAGAGGGCCAACAGGCATACAGATTCTGGGCACTGGAGACAGAGGCCAGTACTGAACATAGAATGGCTCAAATGGGTGGGGGATGTGGTGGACTACCATATGCCAGTCAAATAGTGAGACAATCTACCTACCCATGCCAGAGGACAGTGTCTGCTGGGACAGCAACTGCACAACCCGCTGGCCCTCAGCAGCAGATGACAGATTAGTGTACAAACCAAAGACGATATGACAAGTGGCATTCCTGCTGCCCTTTAACCTTTTTGTAAGTAAAAAAAAAAAAAGCTTATGAAAACCTACATGACACTTCTCTGGAGAATAATTTCTTATGAACAGCAGTCTATGTCAAACATTTAGAAAGTACTGCTATTTTCTTAGGCATTCTTGTAATCCGATGAATCTGTTCAACTACAGAAATGCTATCATTTTTCTCTGCAAAATGACCTACTTAACTTGAACATCAAAGTGCAGTGACTGAAGAAATTGTAAATTTGTACACAGGTCCTCTGTCTGCTCATAATACATATTATACCGCTTTACATGTTGGAACAAGTGATGAGATGAAAAGCCACCACGCACAAGGGTAAACACTGGGTGCTCACTTATAAACACCTCATTGAAGAAGCAAATGAGCACTGCAGACAAATACACAATCAATGCAATTAAAGTGATTTAATGTGCCAGAATATGCAAGATAAACAGTAAATATATGAAGCATATGAGGAGATCAAAATCAGAAAATACAGCTGAAAAGTACTTACCCCAGTGTTTTTCATCCTGCGCTACGATGTCATCAGGGACTGAGATTACTTTTAGTGAACCAGTAAGAGTAACACAATCTTTAATTAATACAGTTTTCCAAGAACTGCCACAGCTACAAACATGTCTCCATCAATATTCAGAAACGATATCACTGAGAACAGGATTTACCCAACTATCTGAAATGATATAAACTAAATGTTTGTTCCGTATGATGAGAGAACACTAGAAAAGGGAAAGGAAAATAATCTTATCAGTATTTAGCCTAAAGAACATGACAATTTTGTTTAGCAAAACTCAATAAAATAGGAAGATTAACCAATCTAAAGGGAGGATTAGGATCAAATAAGAGCTAGGCGCACTCAAGCAGACTTAATTGACCATATGTCCTGTTTCTGCTGGCGTATTTGTATGTGTGTATGTATTTACTTTCTGTTAGCTCCAGTGTTGTCAATGGGACCACTCCTGGGAGTCTCTGTCACTCTACTGGAGATGAGAATATTATAGCGATAACACCACAGTGGTCTGGGTTTCCTCAGTAATAACCAGACTAGGGATAATAAACACCGAGACTGAAGGCCAAGCTATTAATTAACCCCTCTGGTCTGGTTATTACTGAGGAAACTCAGACCACTATTGGTGTTGTCACTATTATCCATAAAAAAATTTGAATTTTTTTTAAAATTTGCCGAAATCTGTTTGTTATGCTACAGCGTGTCTGTGAGAAAGCAGGGACTGTTTCTCACAGATGTGCTGTAGCATTGCTAGATCTCTCTGACTGGCTGCTGCGTGTTGAAGGGGAGGGCAAACTGAGCTTGCTCTCTGATTGGCTAAGTGTACATGCAGCAGCTAATCAGAATGTAGAATCACTGTCCCATTCTTGCTCTTAGCCAATCAGAATTCAGAGCTACTGTTCCATTTTCCAGTCTACTGTCCAGTTATTGCAGAATAACTGGGCAGTAACTATGCACTCTGACTGGCTAAGAATGATTTTCTTTTCAATGTAATATCTGATATAGATAATTAGGGGACTGGAGTTTGTCAGAAAATGGCTATTGCAAGAATTACAATGCTCATTATTTGTCACTTATAGGCAAGTGGCCAGTCCTTTGCATGTCCAGTAGAACCATTTAATTCTGTTACTATTTGGAAAATAATGAGAGAAGCAGACCAGTCAGTACTGTACAAGGCTGTGAAAAGGGACAGCTGACCAGTTTAAGAAAAAAGGATTTCTGGAATACAACACCTCTAGTACAAGCATTTCTTTGTGTTAAATATTTTATAGTAAAAAATTAGCCTTATAGTTTCTAATTGACTTCTGCATACTACAATGTGGATAAATCAGAATATTTTAAGACTTTCCTTCTAATCAGTTTTGTCTATTGTTCTGAATACTTGGCTGATAGGATAGAAGGAGGCTGTATAACCCTTTGTGCAGGGTCAGAGCTAGAATTTGGTCAAGGTGGTAGCACTTTCCCCGAAAAATGTAAAATATAAAAAATATAAATGTGCAAGTGTAATGTTACCTGATTACTGTGCATTCTGATATATTGTATATATATATTCTATATTGTTGCTTTTGTTTACGTCCCTGAGTTCCCCTTGAAAATGAGTGCATCTCATGCTCTTGGTTCCTACCCGCTCAACAAATTTCAAATAATAAAAAATAAAATGTTCCTTTTTAAAGCGTAGATTAGGATAAAACAGCTACTGTTGTCTGGCCTAAGGGGGTTGTGGGTGCTGCTTTGTTACACAACTGGAACCGTTAGTCGTATTGTGACCCTCCCCGCTTCTCAGCAGTAGTCTGACCCTGGGTTACTTGTCTTCCTATGTTGCTCAAGGTTTCCTTTAAAAGAATTAAATTCCCTACCTCTTGCAGCAGAGCATTCCAGGAGCAAACTCCCAAAACATTTTCTGCAGCAATATGTCAAAAGCAGGGAAACCAGGCTGGAAGTAGAATATGAAAGGTTACAAACCCCCCCCCACCACCCACTCAAATAACTCAGAAAGACAGAGTCAGGGCACCCTGTAGGTTTTGCTCCCTGGTGGGTTCAGAACATCTAAAATGAAGAAACTGTGGGTTCCAGGGCAAAATCCTAGCAGTCCTTCAGAGTTTTTGGGTGTTCTTTGATGACCTGGCCACAGTGCACGTGGGTTTCAAGCAGCAGATTTGGCATCCAGACACATCATCAGCAAATCCCTAGGACATAATACACTGACACAGGCTGCTTACCAAAGGGGGTGCCAACATGTGCAGGGCGTGTGTCCCCAAGATCCCTAAGAGCAGAGGGTTAGCAGCAAAAATATAAATACAAAACCAAAATATAAAAAGGGAAATTATAATTATTAAAGGAATACACCTGTTCTCCCACCACCCCACTCCCAAAACCCCTAATTAGGCTTTTAAGCCCCCCAACTCATGTTTTCATTATCTTTGAGTCATAATATTCACCACAACCTAACAGCGTTAATGTAGAGAATTGTGGAGCAGCGTGGCACAATTTCACATGCTCAGCACAGCTCTGTGCCACTCCACTGTTTTACTTATGTGGTGGAGCAGTGCGGAGCCGTGCTGAGCATGTGAAATAGTGTTGTGCTGCTCTGGGATTTTTTACATTAAAGCTGTTAGAGTGCAACAAATATTAAGACTTGCCATGAGTAATGAAATAAGTATTTGGGGGAGGGCTGCAAAAAGCCTAATTGAGAGATTGGTTGGTTTGGGGGTAGGGTAGTAGAAAGACAGGTATTCCCCTTTAAATGCCAAATATAGCTGCTTGCAGGCTATTCAGGGTCACCTGTTGCCAAAGTACCAGTGTCCCGTATGGCATGCTTAGTGCTGGCAGTACACAGAATATGTACTGGGGAAACTTTCGACAACTATGAGAAGATTATGGAATGGGTAATTTATATAATTATGTGAACTCTTATAGGTATATGTTGGTTCGGAGCACTGTGAGTGTCCCATAAACTATGCTGGCTTGTTTCAGTAAGAGACAAGTGCTGTGCTGTGCTAATGCAGAACTGTAGCTTAGCGAATGCAGCAAAACTGAAATCTAGCTTAACGGGTCTTTTACTGAAGGTGAAGGTGAAGCACTGTGAGTAGCCCATAAACTTTCAATAAGAGAAAAGTGCAGAAATATAGCATAGCGAATGCAGCAAAACTTAGATATAGCTTAGCGAATGCATTTACTGAAGGCACGCACACGTCGGGATTTTTGGTGTCAGGAATTCATCAGTCAGTCTAGCAGTAACCGGGCTAAAAAAAGTCGGGCAAATGGCTTGGTCGGGAATACGGCGCCAATAATTTGTTTATCGGGTACTCAACGGTCGGGAAATAGTATGGATCCCATTGGTTCCCCCATGAAATTAGTGAGAGAAACCAGTGAACCAAGAGAGAGATGACTCAAGATTAGGATTGTTACAATACGACGTTTTGAGTATTGTGATTTTTTTTAAATACCATAATATATTTATCACGATAATTTGTGGCATTTCTAATTTTAGGAAAAAAGAGTGAAACTGATTGTGGAAGTGGGGAATCAGGAATCTTACTCGGGCCCTGAGCAGTAGTCAGGGGGTTTGGAGAAAATCGATACAGTTTATCGTGATATATCATGGTAGAGCATGCTGTGTGATAATCATGTTATTGTCTTTTTTTTAACAATAAACTATCAGCAGTAGAAACTATTGTGATATATCATATTATGCTATCCTGACATCCCGACTCAAGATATAACACTGAGCCTTTAAGAGACAGCCTAAGTGCTTTTATAAAAAGAGTATACATAAAAATAAACAGAATTAATCCAATTTTTTCAAAAGCAAAACAAATTATCAACGCTTTTTTTTCTTTAATTCTGCACGTAGGGTCCTCTTAGGGCTATAGAGGGTTTCCAGCACAGCCTGATCTCAATGCTAATTGGTTGAATCAGTGCAGATAAGTTACAATGCTAGTTAAACATACCACACAAGTCAGCCACTCATGGCAGTCTGAAATCAATCTGGCTTTGGCGAATTCAAGAAATTACATGAAAAAAAGAGAGTGTCATTCTGAGCTGGTTTTCATCAAGTCACTGCACTTAGTAAATTTTGTGAAAATATTTGTAACTGTGTCATCTGTAAATTATGGTGTAATTTATTTACTGCATGCTTTCTGTGCAATTTTCCTTTATTAACCACAGAACAATGTGATTCAAACAGCTGTGGGGTCATGCCTGGCCTGTTTCTAACAAAATGTTTTTGTTTCTTTGCAAATGTATATGATACTGATCTTTCTTGTTTGGGTCTTATTTGTATTTTATTATCTTATATCATATTACATCAACGGCCACACAAACAATCCACCCAGTTACACAGTAAAAGAGAACAAGCTGCTTTTTTTTTTCAATTTTATTTGAAACTTGGTAACTGGGAGAGGCACACTGGGCCAAGGCTCGTTTCCAGGTGTTACTTGGGGAAGGGGAACAGTGGAAGAACAGCTGCACAATACATAGTAGCAAAACATCTTAACAACATATGTGTAAAAAAAAAGACATTACCTTTAACAAGGTTGACAAACAAAGACCAATGGGCATTTTCAAACTCTCAAACATTTCTGCAGATGTTCTTTAATCCCTCCAAAACTTTGATTATTGTCAGGGAACTCATGCTAACATAATGAAAGACATAATGAAATAATTTGTGTTGATGAGGAATCTGATATTCAAGGACTTCATGCCCGATTAGCAATTTTGTCGGGGGTAAATCAGCCTTGTACAAGAAACTCGTATTTATTCATGGTTCCACCTGGCCATGCGGGCAGCACCTGTAAGCAATAATGCATGCCAGAGTAATTAATTATGGCCAATAACTGCATGCCTTAGGTATGTTGTTAGGCACAAGGTGCAGCCAAGTGCCTTCAAACACAAGAAGTATGATGCTGGCCATAACTATACAATCCTAAAGTTTTTGGTTGTTCTTATAAAATTGCTTTCACAGCAGAAATTACATTTAAAAGTGCACCTGTGTAATTATGGTAAATAATTACATGGTCGTGTGACTTGTTTCAGATAATAAGAAGGCTTCATTTATTCATGTCATGTGATTAGAGCACAACAGAACCATGTTTCCATCAAGGGATTCAGAAGACATTCCAGACTTCCAGAGCAAAGCACAACCCTGTTCCTGTTTTCCGGTCTTCTTCTATTTTTTTATAGTGTGTGGTCCCCACAGAGCAGGGGGCACATAAGGAAGATACAAAAACATGAAAGTCTGTCCCATTGCTGGGGGTGCTTGTTCTCAAAGCGACACAATACCACAACAAGGAAGAATGGCACCACCCCATCCTAGTCCAAATAGTACCAGAAACAAAAAAATAATAATATACCAAACACTGGGCATATAAATAGTGATGATAATTTATTAAAGAAATAACCTGGTAAATGACGGTCAAGTATCCTTGAGTGAAACCAGTCAGGGTTTCTTTTTGTCCGTCTGTCGACGTCTTCGTGAAGGGGTATGACCACCATTTACCAATTATTTCTTTAATAAATTATCATCAAAATTTATATGCCCTATGCTTAGCATTGGCATATTATTTTTTTGTTTTGTTTTGTTTTATTTCTGGTGCTTTTAGCGCTCGGATGGGGTGGTACTGTTTTTCCTTGTTGTAGTACCTAAAGAAGATCAGATATTATGATTGTTCTGCTTCTGTCTTCAGCTACTCTCACTGGATGGGACATTCCACTGTGGCACATACTGCTGCAGGGGTTCTAACTGGGGTGACCGGACCATGCCCATCAACAAGCCACACTTATGTACAACAGATGATTGACAAATACAGACCACATGTAGCAGCACTGCGCTGTCACGGAATATTAATGGAAAGAATCTTAAATTACACATTGTATATGTTTCTAACTATACCTTGTTATGCATGGCTTATCCCTCCATGACATCACAAGGCTCCGTACAGTGGCGCCAGTGTAGCATCAGTCTTGTATATGCTTAATTATGTACGTCTCTGGACTGGTTCCAGCTCCAAGGAATTTCAATTCCTCTTTTAAAAGAGCTTTTCAGGGCTTTCATACTATTAGGGTCACTGTACATGAATGCTCCCCTTTAAAGAAAAAACCCCAAAGTCCCCATTTCAAGGTATTGTCTTGCCCACACTTGTGTTTATCGCAATCAACGTCAACCTTCTTGAAATTCTGTTTGTTAGTCTCTTTATTTATTGAGATCTTGGATTGAAACACCTTTGAGCAGGAGCTCTTTTACATAGGCTTCACATCACAGGGATTAGCAAGGTAGTAACACAAAACAAGGGATGAACAATACAACAATGAAGTAAAAAATACTGGTGAACAAATCTGACTAGTATTGTACAATGTATACCAGGAAGCAGGGTATATTTTTACACAGTAGATAAAAAACAAAATTAAAGCAGCCAGGAGACCTTGTCAAACAGTATCGGATAGGTGGGGAGAGGTAGGAAGAGAGAATGGAAAGTGAGGTAGGCATTTGTCAAGAGTGGTAATTGACAAGTATTGTAAGGAGGGTAGGTGTGGAGAAGTACAAGGGGTTAAGAGGTAGAGGACTGGCAAAGGGGGAAGGAGGAGGAAAGGGGAGGGAAGTTTTGGGTGAATAGGGAGGGTGAAAACAAGAGCTCGTGGAGTGAGGGCAGTGGAATAGGTGCCGAGGCCAGACATTGTACATGAGGACAGATACTGCTTAGAGGAAGCAATCATAGCTGTTCTGCATGGTTAAGTATTGTCGGAGTTGATGTTTAAAAGGGCCTATCTTGTTTACTGAGGAGATGTTGGAGTGTATAGAGTTTAGCCAGAGTGGATGCTCTATATGTGAATGATCTTTGTCCTTGGGTAGTACGGCAAAGAGGGACCAGAAAGATCTGATTTTTAGAGCATCTTGTAAGATGCTGATTACAGGAGGGGCTGAGCATGTTCGGAACCCCTGGTGGCATGAGTCCTAGAGTAATGTTTTTAGCAAGTAGAGAAGTTTGGTATTTAACTCTATCTTTTAATCGTAGCCGCTTGTCTGTGCGTAGAGGTTGTAGGTATGTGTAACTCTTGCTGCTCCTGCGAGGAGCCTGCAGGGCTTATTCAGCGCCATGGCGTTACGGCGAAGGGACGTGTTGGTGGTGGAGCCATAGATAACAAGGCCATAATCAATGATGGAAATGGCAGAGCTGTGGATTGCCAACCTTAGTGTGTCTGCGATCAGACTCCAACAAACTAATTTAACCCCCGCCCCCCCCCAATATGTAAGCCACTTTTTCCAGTTACCTGCTGTGGTAAGCGCTGCACTCGCTGTGCTAACAATCTCTCTGTGTTCATGCTGCCATGTTAAGCTTTTGTATGCCATTTACTTGTGCATGCCTCCTTTACAATCAGTTTACAACTGGGAGCCAGATGTGAGAGGCATTGACATACTTGGAAACATAGAGGCAACATGGGCGCATAGAGTACTGTCCTGAGCATTACATAAACTTCCAGTATGGCTGCAGAGACTGGAATGGCACTCCCCGCTTCCAACACTGCAGATCTCATTGGGAGCAATTAAAAGTTAAATAAATGATAAAAGGTCAGAAAACATTTCGTAGGTGCTCAGCTTTCTAAATCGGGCATTTTTATAAGCGAAACAGCATTACAGGGCATCAATGATGGTTTGCCTTCAAATGTACACTTATAATACAAAATAAAGTTAAGACTGACGTTTTGACCCTGGGTCTTGTTCAGGAATTATCTAAAAAGAAAAAAAGTGACTAACTATGATTACTTTTTTTATTATTTACTGTACTTTTTTTGCTGGCCTGCTGGCACAGTGGTAGCACAACTGCTCGTGACACTGCCAACCCGGGTTCAGGAACAAGCCTGGATTATCAAAGGGCTGGCCCAGGGAGGAGGACTGAGCATCCCACTGGATACTCTCTTCCTACGGGGAAGGAGGGTGATCACTGCTGCTGTGTGACCACCACCTGGGTGACCACGGGTGGCAGCGCAGGCAGAAGTATAGTTCTGGGGTTGGGGACAGCTGACTGGTGGGATGGACGTGCACATTTTGCTTGATTGCATCCATTGGCTGGCATTCTGGAGAGGAGCAGAAAAAAATTTGAAAAATACAGCTGTGCTCTATAACAGTGCTGGGCGGCCCACAGATCCTACACCCTGCCATCCTAGGCTCACTCTGGGAGCACCACATGTAGCCTTTCTGAGGGAACTGGTCCAGCCAGAAGATCTTTACTGTGGGGAATGGATACCACAGGGCTACACTCCCAGTGGAAGGTAAGTCCTGGGAGATGGCAGGGGTGATGCGGTTGGGGCTGCCCAGAAGCACTGAGAAGGACTTCCACCAACTGTGGAGGGAGGATAAAGCAGAAAGTAAAAAAAATACTTTTCTCCCTGTCTCTCACATGGCTCTGTCTTCAGCCTTACCCCAACACCAACCTTCTCTGGGACTTTTGTCCACTGCCTAATTCTCCATGGCTCTCCCCCCCCCCCGAGGTGAGGCCACTTGGGGTGGGATTGGTTCTTCCCAATGGAGCTGAAGCATTGGTACCTGTCAATGTCTCCCTCTCTAGTGCACCAGCTTGCACCACCCCCTGTGGTCGCCTAGGTTGAGCAGAGTCTGCAAGCCCCCCATCCCCGAGGAGAAGAGCATCCTTTGGAATGCTTGGTGCTTCTCCCCCATGGACCCTCTTATGTCTAGGGTTTGTTTCCACTCTGGAACATCACATCAGCATCGCAAATGGTAGTGCTGGCAATGTTTCGGTACTACTTTTTCCATTCCATATAATTCCTAAAGAAAACCTATGTTCGAAACATTGATTCTAACCTTAATTTCTATTTTTAGCATCCTTTAATCTGACCCCTTTGTTTTAATTGCAGCCTCCACGCTGATGCAACACTTGCCTTTTATTGCACCCTGTCTTTAAACGTCGCAAAGCCATTTTGTGTGAGCACAATGGGTGGTTTTGTGCATGCAAAATAGGCTTACTTAAGCAACCCACATTTAAATGGAGTTGTTCAGGTCTAGAGGGTGGGGACCCAATTCTCCTGGTCACACAGGTTATGTTGGACATGGAAAACAACCCTCTGGAATACTATGGGTGCCAAGGGCAGTGTCCATGTGCACACAACAGACTGTTATATTCTCTCCCACAAATCACTAAGGACAGAAGAAATCCACGCTGGAAATCAGGAGTCTGGACAAAAAAAAAATGCTATGTGTGGGAGAGGGATGGTGATCTGAGAAACTTTGGGGTCCGGTGTATTGACCCAATAGGTTTAATAGGCACATCCTCAAAGTCTGTTTATGGCAACTTGTATTACCCTTAATCTATGGTTAAGTGTGGATTGGGGCTACTGACAGTCATGAATGGGTCTGTAGGGTCACAAAAATGGGCCTAAGCACGGAATGGGGGCTTAACACCCCCCACTTCATGCTTGAGCAAAACAGGATTTTGAGGGAACATGGCCAGACGGGTTCATCTGCCTGATTATTTTGGGGGTGGGGGACTCCTCCTCATGCCCTCCTATGTCAGTGAGATTAAATAAAGCAAGGATGACCTATTACCCAAAAGAATGCAGAACAGGGCAGAATAAATGCCCCAGATGTACAATACCTGCTTCTGAATGTGCTGTACAGCTGAGTTTCATTTCTTCATTTTCGTCTCTTAAAGTTTCACTGGTTTTATACACAAACAGGTTAATTTACAGGGTTACAAACAGGGCTGTGCAGATAGTGGGCTATCAAAGGCACCAGAGTAGCCTTTTCCAATCCATTTAGCTTTTGTATGGAATTCACAAAGTACGCTATCTGCTTCCTGTCCACAGATGGTTCCTACTATCTGAACCATCTGAAACAGAATAGAAAGGCTGCAACAGAATTGCTGCAGCCGGCCATTTGTCTGGGTGCCCCCCCTCCCCAGATCAAGGGGCTAGGGAGAAGGGATCTTCCTCCTGGGGTGCAGAGCAGACCCTGGCAACACCCTAGGGGGAGGAACCACAGGGGCTGCCTGCAGGGCAGTGACTGTCCAAAGATGGGGGCAGAGAGAGGGTTTATAGGAGCTGAGGGCATGCAGCTCCCCCTCTTTCTCCTCCTTCCTTCATATCAGCCAGAACCAGTGGACCAGGATCCTCAGACGGTTCCATATGAAAATCGCAATTGCAAATTTAGTAATAACGGCAAGTATGACACAGCGAACTGCAATATCGCTGCTGCACGTTCTAGCGCTATGCATTATCGCTCCTATGTATTAATGGCGAACGTTAATTCATATATATTGGGATATCGCATACCTTGCTTTGAAGCCACCATCAGAGGGATTGCCTGCACGAACAATGCGGTCAAGGGCTGGCATCGTGGGTTCAACTCCCACCTAGGTGCTTGTCATCCAAGCATTTGGAAATTTGCTTGAATGCTTGAAAGAACAGCAGAGGCTCACCAAGCTAAAGGTTAAGCAACTGGTGTCTGATGTCGGAGGATGTCCTAAAAAAAGAAAATACAAGGATATGAATAGTAGAATCGAAGCAATCATTGTTCAGTACTCAGCCAGAAGCAAATATGACTATCTGCGAAGATTAGCGTATAATTTTCAGTTTTAGGTGTAAGAAGCTGAAAGATCTACAGGAACACTTTGGATATGGGATTTATCAATAAAAATGGACTTTTAATGCAGAAACGGCTCGCAATCATTGTGACTGTGTTTTTTTTAATCAGAAAGTCACTATTTTGACACCCTAGCTATTACTGTTAGCCATTTCTGCATTAAGTCACTGTTATTGATGACTTAAGCAATAATGCCCGACAGGGTGTGTGTCATGCTGGAATAACGTCACGCCTCAGGTGGTTGGGCATGAGGCCGCAGGTCAAGTGCGTCCAATAACTGAGGCGTGACGTTATCCCAAACAACACACACCCTGGAGGGCATTATTGCTATTATACAATGGCTCGTTGTTATACAGAATAAAAAAAATCATTTTAAAGATGTTTTTGTGTGGAAAAATATTTTGTTTTTAAAAGAAGTTGAAACAATCAAGCACATCATCAGCACATAATAAAAGCAAAAAATCATCTGCAGGTTCACAGTGAGGCTAAGACTGGACCCGTGATGTTGTACTGGGATAACAGCACGGGGCCAGCCCAAGACTGACCAATCAGAGACCAGGATTTTTTCTTGCCATTGTATAATCGCTATTATACTTTGGTAGCTAAAGTCACATTCGCTTATTTGCATTTGCTATTTTTTAGTCGCTATTTTTACTGTGCTAATATCACGGGATACCCTCAGACTCACTGGGAAGGTAAAGCAATTTTTATTGAGATTGTCCCATAGCAGCTGCCTTTAGGCATTAGGGTCCTTGTAGTGACTCACACCAAAGTGAATGCAGGGGCAGGGGTCTGTTCTCATTGGCCAGTTTGACTAAGCTTGCAGGGAGGGAGAGTAGGCAGCTTGAATAGGGTTTTGTCTTGGAAGCAGCAGGGGGCCAGGGGCAGCAAACAAGGAATGCTGTCAGCAGCTATGGCTCACTTAGGGATTTAGGCAGATTTAATTATTAAGAGTCGTGTCCTCGGGCTTGGCTGCCGGGAGTTGCCGAGTAAGCCCTGGAGGAATCAAGGGTCACGGTTCAGTAGCAACAACCAAAAAAGAGACTGGGAAATGAGAGGGACTGGAGTATGCACTTCTGCAGTCGCTGTAGGGCAGAGCAGGCAGATCTGCTCCACATAGGTGTCTCTGATTGATCCAAACTGGAAGTCTTTGTCTTGGAGACAGCACCTACCGCTCTGGGGATCAGCTCGCCTGCCTGGTGGTGGATCTAGTTGTCTCTCTCTGCAATCCAGGATTAAGGGGGCATTTTGTGAATTATAACAACAAAAAAACAAACAAAAAAAACAGATAAGTGAGTTACTTGGTCTGGGCTAAGCGCAGTTCTAGGTCCCAATGGCGTTCCCCTTCCGCAGCACAGTGCTCCATGGTTTCATGAATGAGCGTCAAGGATTACTCTCAGTTCATGGACTCACGGGCATGGAAACTGTGTGGGGGCTACATTGGTCAGCTAGCCCTTCTGTCTCATTGTTCTCTACCCACCTTTGCTCTGATTGCAGACACCACTAAGTGGCCACAGTGTTTGAGTGTGATGGACTGTTCCAGTTGGAGCAGTTGTATGGCTTCTACTTCAGCGGAGGCTAAAAAAAGGGGTGGGGTTGTTACCAGGTTAGGAATGTGTTGCCAGTGGGCTTTTTTTTGGGGGGGGGATATTGCAGTAATGAGATGCCAAAAAAGCACAGCCCGAGCTCAAGTTTCCCTTGGTAGGACACAGTAGGTTTACTGGGTCAGTAATGTGCGGCTAGAATACGGAAAGCAGCTACATGTGCTCATTGCATGAGACATATTGGCCACATCTTCTAAGGAATGGCCAAGGTTATGACTCTCGCACAGGGGGCACAAGGCTTCCGTTGGCTCTCCCTCTGTCTTCACCGGCTCCTGGTGGCTGGGATACAAAAAACAACAAAACAAAAAACCAGAAGTGAAATCTGCTCCCTGAGGGAGCAGCAGCAGGACTGGGGTGCCTTTACCTATGTGAAGAGTGGCTGGCAGCTGACCACATGGTTGGCCATCCACAGCCTGGTGAAGCCTGTGGGGCCCCACCTGATGGATAAGGTTAGGCAGCGAATTCATAACAGGGAATATGTCAATATCTGCTCCTTATTTAATCTGCCAGAAGAACTGGACAAGAGGAAGAAGGATAAGGTGGAGAGGTCTGACAGGAACAAAGCAAAAGTGCCCCACACTTGCTAACTGGGTGGTACATTCTTTGTGTGCGCTAGCACCATACTGCAAATAGTGCCAGAGCAAGAGTTGGATCTATTTAATTATGGCAACAGGATTTTTCTGATGCACAGATGCAAAGGGGGCATAGCATGGCTAGAATATGATGAGGGGTTCTGGCGTCGGTGGTAGGATGATGCTACCCGGGGGGAAGGGGGGACACTGAACATGCCCTTGCTGGTGGATGTCATGCTCAGAGGAGGCATCGTACACATGGACAGTGAGCTTCCCCTTAGGGTTTCACAGCTTCAGTGGTAGGAGGCAGGGATCCCACCCTCTCAAATGTGTTTCACTTGTATTCAGGGAAACAACTCGAGGATGAATTGCAAATTTTGACATGAATGCGTCGCCTGTGGACAGCACAACCCACTTGTGCAGTGCTCCTCCCTGAAGCCCCCAAAGGATGGAATTCAGGGGGCCTAGAGGAAGTACCAGAAGTCACAAGGAGGTAAGCCTGCTCATCCTGTCAAGGCTGGACAGGCTTAAACCCTGGTTGGATCAGTACTCAGACCAGGAGGCTGCCTAGCTGTTACAGGAAGGTTTTTCAGTTGGCTTTAGGATTCCGTACTCAGGTCCTCGGAGGAGGGATGAGGCATAGAACCTGAAGTCAGCTAAAGACTATCAACAGCTGGTCCAAGAAAAACTGGAAAAAGAGAGGTAGCTGGGACAGGTGAGTTGCCCTTACGCTGCCGCACCCCTGCCCAATCCTAGGGTGTTACCAATTGGGCTATTACCTAAGAAGGCCCTGGGGGAACTTTGGATGATTAAGCCCTATCTGGAAGGGGATTTGGTGAATGATCATATTGATCCTCAGTTCATGTTGGTTCAGTATGAGTCATTTGATAGGGCCATTGAGGTGGTGCAGGTGGCAGGACCACAAGCCATGTTGGCTAAAG
This sequence comes from Neoceratodus forsteri, assembly GCA_016271365.2. Taxonomy (NCBI): domain Eukaryota; kingdom Metazoa; phylum Chordata; order Ceratodontiformes; family Ceratodontidae; genus Neoceratodus; species Neoceratodus forsteri. The sequence continues at coordinate 142,010,066 of JADMNL010000031.1, read as the reverse complement.
TGGATATTGAGTCTGTGTTCTGATTGCTGCTGGTCACTATTCAGACAGGGACCTGTTAGGCATGAAGTTTGATGGGGAATATTATGTAGACAATTGCATGCCCATGGATTGTGTGGTGGCTTGTGCAATATTTGGGAGGGAGGGATTCAGCATCTTCTTGCATTCAGTCATGGTGCAGGGGACCCAGGGTATAGTTCACTACCTAGATGACTTTCTATTTGTGGAACCTGCTGGGTCCCCAGTCTGTGGGCAGACCCTGACCACATTTTTAGAATTCTGTCAGGATTTTGGCATGTTTTGGCTTTGGGGAAGGTTGAATTACCCAGCTCCATTATCACCTTCTTGTGCATAGAGATTGACGCCAACAGATGGGAACATCTATTGTCCAGGGATAAGCTGGTTGCTTTGAGGGCCCTGTTAGCTAAAGTGGATGGGGCCAAAAAGATTTCCTTATGAGCATTGCAGCAGCAAGTGGGGCACCTTAACTTCACATGCTGGGTAATACCCAGAGGGAGAACCTTCCCGAAGATGCATGTCAAAGTTGGGAAAGGGAGCTAAGAAGCCACATCATAGAATCCTGGTCACAGAGGGGTTCCGTGAGGACCTTCAGGTCTGGTAGAATTTCGTAGTGCACTTCAATGGAGCAGCAATGTGGCAACAGAATGGAGACAGTCAGGCCCTGGACTTGTTTACAGATGCAGCCGAAGGGATGGGGTTCAGAGCCTACTTCCAAGGCGAATAGTGTGCTGAGGGTTGTCCATCCAAATGGGCATCAGCTGAGCTACACAAATAGATCACGCTGCTAGAGTTCTTCCTGGATTTTTTATCCCATGCAGCAATTACCACAACCTAGACCAACTTTTTGTGGTCTAGTTTGTGACAATCCTGAGGACTTGTTTTACGGAACTTGTGCCAAATATGTGACGTAAGTTACTATAAATCATGGAAATTGTCACAACTGCATCCAAGATTGCAAAATTGAATGCAGTTGCAGTGAAGAGGTTTGGCACATTGCCAGATCCTAAGTGCCGTGGCACAGGGCTTGTCACAAGCCCTGTGCCATGCTTTGAAAATGATGCCCATTGTCTCAAACAGCCTTGCCTTGTATGTATTCCAGCACATGCTAGGCAATGCAGTCCACACTCAGGCCAAAATTGTCTGTGTAATGGGGCACTGCATATCTGGTTGATTACTCTGGGTCTTGCCCCAACCCTCCAGGACCTTCCAGGCTGGCAGTTGCCACTTGGGATAGAAAATCCCGATTGCTGGAGGGTGAATGCTTCAAGCTTCATGCACCATATATACAGTGCATCCACGGCTTGCAGCATTCACAAGCGTTGGAAAATCCTGCCCAATTTTTTTAGTGGCATTTTGTGGGGCATTCTGGGTCTTGGAGTTGAGCCAGGCTATTCAAAAAAGAGACGGTACAGGCTTGCTGGAAGAGGACACCACCGTGACCAGTGAAGGGGTTTCAGTGCGGTTACACAGGTGTAAGACTGATCAAAGGAACAGAGGGCACTGGTGCCCATTGAAAGCCCCAATCAGTTCCTCTTGGGATGTCCTAGACTGGGTGAGAGTTTGCACGGCTGCCTGCCTGAAGGAGGTTGATGCCTTTTTTCAGCACGAGAATGGCACGCTCCTGACAGCTACTAATTTAGGCATATCCTGGGTTTAGCAGTTCGGCAAGTCAGATTAAATGCACAAGAGTTGAATAGTCACTCCTTTCAGATTGGGGCAGCAGTGAATGCTCAGAGTCATGGTTTGATGGATGTCAAGGTACAGGCTCTGGGGCAGTGGATGCCCCAGGCATTCTTGCGTTACATCCGACTGCACTTGCAGTAATTTCTTCCTTTGTCTATTCCAGGTTCCCCAGAGAGTTCCAACAGCATATGGATCTGTGGTCATTCCTTCATCTATTGGGCAGAGGGGAGAGCAGCCTGCCAGTCTTGGGGGGGGGGGAGCAACCTAGCTATACCTTGATGGAAGGTGCAGATTCATTGGCTGGGAACGAAGAGCATGGGCTGGGGGATCTGCTACCTAGGTTAGTGGGAGAGGCTCAGATGCAGCGGAGCCTCGACATCTTTTTGATTCATCTTGTGGGTGAAGATCTGGGCTTGAGGAAGGCAATCGATCTGCTACTGTCAATGAAGGATGACCTGCGTTCCAGAAGATGCTGGTGGCCTAAGATGGTTACTACTGGGTCACACTTGATACAACGGAAGCACTGGCCATATGCAAGGGACTCTAATGCATTAAATGCAGCATGCATTTGCATTAATAGGGAAATGCAATTGTTTATGGAAGCCATGGGGGGAGCTATGGTAAGACATAAGAACATTAACACCTCCCGCCAGGGACTTTATGCTCGGGATGGCGAGCAGCTGTGGAAGGAGGGATAGGATTTGTTGTTGAATTCATTTCAGGAGGTCTTGGAGGTACAGTTGGAGTGATCTGCTTGGGATGTCAGACTGCATCCGTCCTGTGGTGGCTTAGGAGTATCGCAGACTGATGGTACGGGGAAAAGTAAGGATGAGACAAATTCTACTGAAGGGCTCCTCGCCTCTGGTCAGCAAGAGGCTAGGGTACCACATGACCCAGACCCCATGGGGGGGTTGCAGTCCAACTTCATCAGGATTTGACTCTGTGCCCCACAAAAGGTTGATCAGGAAGTTGGTGGATCTTGGGGTTGGGGAAAAGATGGCCAGATGGGTGGAAAACTGGCTGAGAGACAGAACCCAGTGGTTGGTTGTGGGGGGAGAGTTATCTGGCACCAGAGAGGTAACCAGTGGGGTCCCAGAGGGCTCAGTGCTGGGGCCGGTGTTGTTCAATGTCTTCATCAGTGACATTGGGGATGGCATTAAGGGCAAAATGTGCCTATTCGCAGATGACACCAATCTCTGTGGGAGAGTTGACACAGCTGAAGGGATACATGACCTACAGGAAGATCTGGAAAAGCTGGGGAGGAGGTCCAGGATCTGGCAGCTTGGCTTCAATGCCAAGAAATGCAAAGTTATGCATATTGGAGCCAAGAATCCCAGGACAGAGTACTACCTGGGTGGAGTCCATGTATCTGCATCAGAGGATGAGAAGGACCTGGGAGTGATGATCACTAGTGACCTGAAACACTCCACACAGTGCAAGAAAGCAGCAGCAAAGGCAAACAAGATGCTGGGATGCATATCTAGGGGGATCAGTAGTAGGAGAGAGGAGGTTATACTGCCTTTGTACAGGTCACTGGTAAGGCCGCATCTAGAGTATGGAGTTCAGTACTGGTGCCCACACCTCAAAAAGGACATTAAACTGCTGGAGAAGGTCCAGAGGAGGGCTACAAAGATGATCGTGGGTCAGCAGGGTAAGGCATATGAGGAGAGGTTGAGGACACTGAACATGTACTCCCTGGAAGACAGGAGAGAGATAGGGGACATGATTGGGACCTTCAAGTACTTGAAAGGGATAAATAAAGTTGATAAGAAGAGTCTCTTTAAGCTGAGTGGCAATCATAACTTCAGGGGGCATAGTCTTAAGCTGGAAGGTAGGAAGTTTAGGAGGGAGATCAGGAAGCACTTCTTCACAGAGAGGGTGGTGGTGGTGACTTGGAATGCACTGCCGGAACAGGTCATCTCATTGAAAACAGTGGGCAGCTTTAAGAGAGGTTGGTATAGGCATAGGTGCAAAGTAAGGATCATGGGTAGGGAGGATGGGAGGAGTGGGGAAGGAGGGCAGGGACATTAGCTCAAGCTGTGGACCCTGCAATACGAGTAGACTTGATAGACTAAATGGCCTTCTTCTGCTGGCTTCTTCATATGTTCATATGTAGGATTAACCTGCAAGGGCAGCAGTACCAGATGGGGGGGCATGCCACTTGGCCACATGACCTCCTCACTTTGGGGGGGGCAGGCTCCAACCAAGGAGGTACATCTGTTATTCAGGTGTGTGCTAGGGTTGGCACATCCAAGACCAGCTGGCATGTGGGGGGCCTGAAGAGTTTGCATCTTCTCCCAGCTGCGCATGCAACTTTAATGTGGTAAAATAAACATAAATGCATGGCTGCAGCCATTACGTTCAAGACCTATGTTAGTGTGTTATTTCAGAGAAGGGGTAATGGGGGCTACCAAGACAATGGATACAGTCTGAACCTCCCTGGTTGCAAACTAGTATCTGGAAGACAAATGACAGCTCTAACGAGCTGTGAATGAGGTTGATACATCCAGCAGACCTGGTTTGATCCCCACAACCTCGACTTGCACACTGTACAACCCTGAGTAAGTCACTTAACCTCCCCATTGCTCCCGGGTTGCCCCTGAAAACAGTCCTTGAGCCTTGTAGGCCTTACTCTGTTATCAAAGAATCAATCAATCAATCAGTCAATAACAAGAGCTGCAATCTGCTCTTCCTTTTCTTGGAGCGGGTGGGGGATAAAAGGAATAGTTCACCTAAACCAAGTCAGTGACAGTGTTAAAGCATAAATGGGACTGACACAACTGGATAGTGAGATCTTCTGGAAGGGTGGAGTATAGACAGCATGGGGAGCTGTACTGAGATGCCATTAGAGTAATCAACTCAGTAAGTCCAGGCTGGCATTGGTCAGACACGGAGATAGGCAGGTAAAGGGAAGTCTGGAGGGACCGATGGGTCTTTATCTGCTAACAAATTCTATGTATCTATAATAAATCCTGACAGACCACTTGGCTCCCAGTAAAATGGCCCAAGGAGCCAGCCAGGCCCTGGGGAACTAACTCATTTTTGGGGCGGAAATGTGGAACATTCCACGTAATGTGGGGCACTTGAGAGGTGTCTTGCAGATGTTCCTTAATGATGTACACATTATTTTGGGCAGTACATTCTAACAAAATCAACCCTATGGTCTTCAAAAGAATAGCCCGTTAAGACTTGGATTGATTGTGGATCAAAAGGCAGTCTTGGTCTGACTCCATGGTAAAGAGTCATGGGGCATCGCTTCAGCATGCTGGCAACCCGGTGCGCAACCCAAGCCAAGGATATTAGGAGCGCAGGCTGGCAGAGAGGGATTCAGAGCTTCAATCAGATGCTTTCCCACCGAAGGTGGGTTGCTGCACTTGGCTTCTATCGTGGCTCCTGGCGGTTGCTTTGATGAGGTATTCTTGCCAGCACAGGTGGTCATGTGGTGCTGAACATCCCCACCTCCAGAACGCTGCTGCAGTAGTGCATGTGTGATGGTAGGCAGCTCCTGAACACAGAAAAGGGTTGTGCTGGGCACTCAAGTTGATGGCCTCTTTGGAAGCCCGTCCAGTACCACCAGGCACACAAAGCAGACTGACCCTTTCACCTCCAGCTGCTGCAGGCAAAACAAATTACTTCCTTTCTGGTGCCAGCAGGAGGACCCCTGGGCAGGGATACGTCAGATCCACCTGATGTTGGAGGTACCAAAGGCCTGTGGTAATGGTACAGCGGCATGGGGTGAGCCCCATGAGTAGGAGGGGTGTGCCACTTTGTGGAGAGCCTCAAAGACTGTGGGCTAGCATTTCAAAGCCCTCGTAACTCCTGCAGCTGCGGGAAAAAAACTGGCGTAAGTGGGCTTCCACTTGCAGAGCTGCAGTTTTTTCCACATCTACAGTATTTTGAAAAGTGGTGCCGATTTGTGACTGGCTCCACGATTTACGACAGCTTATGGACAGTTTTCTTCAGCACAGCTGCAGGGAAAAGGTGTGCCTGGTGGGACCAGGTGTAACATCCCCCGCAGCTGTGCCAGCTGAAAATACAAATCTCCGTAGGTGTGGAGATTTGATCCTGCAGCTGTGGCATGGGACTTATTTCCCACAGCGTTTGAAAATCTAGCCCTCAGTGTCCAGGGCACTAGGAGCAAAAAATTTAATTAAAAAACAAGGCAGCCTCAACTAAGCTATTGCCAGCAGGTAACAGTGGAATACTTCTCTGTCTTAGTTCAACGGATCTGCTTTCCTAACAGGTATTTTTATAGGCACTTCATGCTGTGCATTCATACCAGTTAATTTCTGCCCTACCTCCTCTTAACTGCACTAATTGTAAACAAGACAAATGAATGGCAAAGAAAATCCATGCAATCCATTTAAATAACATGTTTAAAAAGCAAAATTACTGGATACCATCTAGTGATTGCAAGTTAATGACATGCTTGCATGCATATAAGAATAACTCATAATGTGTATATAAATGATGGCAGCAAATGCTGGAAAATTACTATTGCCTTTGGCATTTTTCTAGCAAAATACTTGAATATGGCTACGCTGGCTGCTTCTCCCTTTTCCCAGCTTTTATATACAAGCCTGCCCTGTTGGGCTGAGACTCTGGAAATGAAGCTGAAATCTTGGCTAAAAGTTGCCCTGCTCTCTGATCAAGCAAGCCGTTTCAATTTGAGCCACTGTGATATCCCCAGTTCAACTGTTCTAGCCCAGGACAGTTATGAGATCAGTTCGCCATCATTTTGTACTAAAAGAGCTCTCCAGCTTTTCTGTTTTAACTCACTAGCCCCCAGTGCCCCTATATTATACATCAGATGTGAGGCTAAAGTATTTCTGTTTGTATCCGGCAAGTGGATTCGGTGCTCTCCACCCCCCGAGTTGCAGCAGCAATAAAAGACTTCATTCCATGCTGAAATGAACTGTACCTGTGCTATTCATTTTGATGCTTTATTCTCTGTCTTTACCACACCTCCTCCCTCCCTCCTTGGGGTCTCTCCATACAGTCTGGCATATTCCCAACTCATGCAATGGGTACCACATCCAGGGCTACCTCTTCTACAGATCTATCTATAATTTTTTGGTGGTGGTGGTTGTAGTGGTGGGTGGGGGTGGGGGGTTCACCCTGAAGGGGCAATCCCAACGGGAGAAGGAAAGCATGCAATAACTGGCTGGGGGAGCATGACATTGGAAGAAGAGGGCACATGACATTTTCATTTTTTTCAGTCACGCCTGACATTAAAATACAACAATAAACATCACAGACAATGAACAATGTACACAGTTAATTAACATTACAATAACAGGAATTTAATTTGTCATAATGTACTTTCAGTAATTTCTTAAAATACTTTAAATTTTTGCAATTCTGATTAATACTATACTAACATACTAATTGCCAGCAGATTAGGCCCTATCGTCTATCGAGTCTGCTCGAACCTCAGATCCCTTGTTGGGAACCGGACCCCCCCCTTGTGTACCAGAAACCCCTATCATCCCTCCCTACCCCTCTGGGCCAGGCCCTCATCTGATACAACCCCTTTCTTTATCTGTCCCACCCTCTTTTGAAGCCCTCCACCTTGGAAATCTGAACCAGCTCTCCAGGCAGCACATTCCAAGGATCCACCACCCTCTCAGTGAAAAACCTCCTCCTCTTTCCCCCCTCATCCTTCCACCTTCCAAGTTCAAACCATGTCCTCTGGTGATACCTCCCTCCTTTAATCTAAAGATTCCCTCCGTGTTTACCCGATTTATTCCCTTGAGGTACTTGAAGACTTCAATCATGTCCCCCCGTCTCTCCTCTCATCCAATGAAAACAGGCCGAGCTCCTCAAGTCTATCCTCATATGTCAAATCCCCCAGTCCTCATATCATCTTGGTAGCCCTCCTCTGTACCCTCTCCAGGAGCTGTATGTCCCTGCTCAAGTGTGGTCTCCAGTACTGTACACAGTACTCAAGGTGTGGTCTAACCAGTTCATTGTACTGTAGCAGTATCACTTCCCTGCTCCTAGAGGCGACCCCCCCTTACGATGCATCCCAACATCCTGTTTGCTTTGCTAGCCGCTCTCCTGCACTGCTCAGAGTTATTCATACATGCAACCACCATGACCTCTAGGTCTTTTTCCCCTGTTGAGGCCTCCAGCACCTACCCTCCCAGGGTGTACCTGTGTTTAGGGTTCCCCAGCCCAAGATGTAACACCTTGCACTTGGTGGTATTGATACCATAAAACCATTGAGTAAGGTGGGAGCATACCAAGTAAAGGAATGCTTACTTATGGCCAGTTTTATGGAATTGGGATAGAATAGTGTTCATATTATTCCTGGTTAAATATGATTCCTGAGGCAAGATAAATTTATTGGATAAACATTGTGGCAATGAACTTTGGTAAACCCTAAATGCAAAGACAACTGCGTGATATTGTATTCTCTGCAAAGGAGGCAACATTTTCATTTCTTCATACAGGAAACAGTGATGGGTCCTTACAGGAACCCTTAATCCAAATCTGCAAATGTTATTTGGAATCATTTTGTATTGTAAGATAAATGTACTACCTTGGTTTACAAACAGAATAGCTCCATAATCTAAGATTGGTAAAAGTATCTGTTTGGCTATTATCATTTGGGCCTCATCAGTTAGGGCAATAATATTTCTATATAAAAAACTAACTTTTGGTTTATTTTCTTACCAATTATATCCAAATGCCCAAGTAAGTTCAGGGTGGGATCCAGGTGAACACCCAAATACTTACATGATGACACTCCAGAGATCTCGTCATCATTACTACCCATAAGGCACCGGTCCTCTTCCTCTCAGGACAACCTCTGTGTTGTTCCAAACAACATCACCTTTGTCTTTTTTACATTCAATTTCGATTTATTCTGAATCAGCCACTTAGTTTTATATAGTCGTCTTGTAATAATCCTTGTATTGTATGTGCAGAGGAGCCTGAACTGAAGAAGACCATGTCATCAGCATATAAGATACATTCTGTGTTTACAAACTCTCTGGGAAAATCATTCACAAAAATAGAAAACAGCAAAGGTCCCAGTACTGATCCCTGGGGAACCCCCGTCCTCACTCTCAGTGCTTCTGATAGAGAATCACCTATTCTCACCCTTTGTACCCAAGCACTTAGTTAACTTTTAAACCATTGCAGACTTCACCCAGAGATACCATAAGAGTCCATTTGTAACCGCAGCATTTCATGGTCTACCACGTCGAAGGTCCTGATCAGGTTGATGAACACTGCACCTGTCATTAAGCCCTTTTCACAGGCATCGAGTACAGTACTCATCAGCCTGACCAGAGCCATTGCTGTGACAATCATGTCTGTCTTCTGACCCCAGGGGCCAGCAGCTTTATGTCCCAATTTGCCCCAGAAGCAAAGAACCTTCATGTCAATACACTCGTCCGAGAGCAGGGCATCCTTGGTGCTGCGCACGCCCTACTGAGGTTGCACTTTCAACACTCGTTGCCTCTGACTAATACTAGGAGGCTTCAGCATGGTGAGAAATGCAGGATTTCATTCATCTCACCCTAGGGCATGAGGCTAAATGCATGAGGTGATGTGATCACCCTTAGGGTTAGATTAACTGATGGTAGACCAACAACTGGTCGAGCCTTAGTTGCCAATGATTATCCAAACTAGTGCAGCCATATGAAGACTATGAGAAAGTCATCCTTTATATTTACGTATTTATTTGTACAATCTGAAATGCGCTTTTGAGCTAAGAATAGCTCATTTACAAAGGTTCCTCGTCCAGAACTGTAGCTACATAGCTGTATGCAGACCAAGTACAGAGTACAACTTCAGTGGAGCCTTGTCACAGTGAGATGACAATTTAGCAGTATTGTAACATCTAGGGGTAACAGTAGTTCAGTATAGACTGTACAGTATCATGGTGACCAGGCATTGACTGTTTAACACTGTAGTGAGCAGGCATTCTCTAATTCTGTTAAGTATGAGAACAGTCACATCTGCAGTCTGACAAGAGAAACCTTCTCGGCTCCATCTTGAACTGGGTTATGCTATCAGGGCTCATCAGTATTTCAGGCAACTGATTAAGCCAGTATGGTGCTTTGTATGCAAAGGGGCATTGAGCTTGGCTAGCATGGGGGAAGGGTACCAAAAGCATATTCCTAGTTGTGCTCCTTGTTTTATATTGATTCTTGACAGGGCTTAGGAGATTTTGGACAGCAGGGGGAAGAGATCCATGAGTGCCCTCATCCCTTGTAGACATTCCTGGTACTTGAGTCTGTTCTGCAAGGGGAGCCAGTCAGTTTGGGAGTAAAGGGTACAGGTGTGTGTGAGCCTATCAGCTCCAGTGACGAACTGAAAGGCCTTATTCAGCACCAAAGTAACCCTATTGAGGACCCTGTCTGTGGCTGTGCTGTAGACTGCCAGGCTGTAGTCCAATATCGGGATGAGAGAGCAGGATACTACAGTCTGCTTAGCAGCTGTTGTGAGGTAGTGCCTATGTCTGTAAAGAACCCCTAATTTTATGTGGGTTAGCCTTACAGTGGAATCAACATGGGGGCAAATGTAAGTGACTCATCCAGGGTTACCCCAAGGTACTTAGTGTCATTTGGTTTGGGCTGCTGGTATAAATGACCGTGTCATCCATACAGAAGAGGACCTCTGAGGGGAAGGCTCAGGATAGGTTATTCACAAACAGACTGAATAATAGGGGGCCCAGTATTGATCATTGCGGTACCCCAATGGTAACATTTCTGATGTCAGATAGCGTTCCATTTATCCTTACCCTTTGGGACTGGTTGCCAAGGTAGCTTTGAAAGCAGGACACAGTGTCCATAGAGAGGCCTAGGGTGCAGAGTTTGGTGAGCAGGAGTGAGTGGTTGACTAGGCAAAGACTTTTGTTAAGTCAAGATAGATGGCCCCAACCAGGTGTCCACTGCAGAGGTCCTCGTGTAGGTAGCTTGTGCGCCCTATTAGGGCTGTGCTAGTGCTGCGCAGCTTCCTGAATCTGCTGCTGTGGGCACTGGATGTTGTACTTCACTAGTTGATTGGCTACAATTCTCTCCTGTGTCTTGGATAAAGGAGAGAGGAAGGATATTGGTCTATAGTTGGACACTAGTGTGCGGTCTCCATTTTTATGTTTGCTTGCAAACATATGCAAGAAACATAGTGCCACCATACAAGTTTTCATAGGTGTGCCTCCCCCAGTCCCAATGCCCTGCTCCCTTTTGCAGGCACAGCTGCAGCGCGCCAATGAATGTCTGAGCTGTCTATGACAGCCATTCAGATGCAGTGGCATACAGTTGAAAGCAGAAAACCGCTGCAATCAATGGTTGTAACATGTAGGCAATTTGCATACTGCCGTTGGCAGGTAATTTACATACTGCTGTCTGCAGTATGCAAACTGCCTACACTCAGCACTGCATCCTGAACGGAAGTTGAAGTTCCCCCCTCCCCAATCACTCAAGTAGCACGCTGGGAGCCAACCCCAGCGTGCTCATGTGCCCCCCCCTGCCGCACACAGTATGGCTGATGGGGGTGCCCAATCCCCATTGGCTCCACAGCCCCCCACAGACTTCTAGGTGCCACTGGAGCCCACCCCAGTGTGGCAAAAGTAATTTATGGCGATGGGGTGGCCAATCCCCGTTGGCTCCACTCCAACCCCCAAAAACCCACAGGTTTCCAGTTGCCATGCTGAGAGCCCACCCCAGCATAGCACCGTCTGTATGACCGATGGAGGTGCCCAATCCCTGTCGGCTCCACTGACCCCTCCAAAAAAACTTTCAGCTGCCATGCTGGGAGTCCACCCCAGCATGGTACAAGTCCCGCGTCATCTGCCTAAAAGGAAAAAACACCTGAAAACAAAAAACGGTCCCTCGTTGATTGTCTTGCCCCCCACCCCTAACCCATGCCCACCATCTGCGCATCCACCTCCCTCCGTCCCCCCGACCCCATACTTACCTCCAGATCCCAGCGCAATGATCTTTGGTGGACCAGAAACATGTCTACACTCTTCAAAGCCGACCGCGAACTGAAGAAATGCCGGTAAGCTGTATAATGGCATAAATGTTTCTTTTTTCAACTTTGGTGCATATCTCGGCCATTTTTGGGAATTTTTTCACCAAATTTTCAACATGGGGTTTTGGGGGCCCCACCTCATGAACTCAGTCACTGACATTTTGTTATTTGGTCCCGAAAGGTGATTTCGCAGTCACTGCGCGGAACCATCTTTCGGGACCCAGTATCGAAACAACAGTGTCACAATTCATGAGGTAGGCCCTCCAAAACCCTATGTTGAAAATCTGATGAAACAATTCCCAAAATTGACTGTTCTACGAGCATGCATTGTGCAGTTCCTATGCACGCTCGTAACTTCACAAATTTTTAATATTTTCACACCAGATTTTCAACATTGCCATTTTAACACACCTCCTTATGAGCAGTACAACTGTTATTTTCATATCTTGCCCAAAATGTGTTTTCACATATGTAGCGCCCAATGACGCGGTCAGTGTGTGAAATCAATGTTAGGGACAGATTAAGAAAATCACAGTGACACTGTTCATGAGCAGAGGTCTTAAAATGGCTATGTTGAAAATCTGGTCACAGAAGTCCATAAAATGACTGTGTTACGAGTGTGCATTGCGCAGTTTCCATGCACCCTCGTAAGTTCACGAATTCGAACCATTTTCAGTCCAGATTTTCAACACTGGCATTTTTCCACACCTCCTTATGAACAGTACAGCTGTCATTTTTCACACCTTGGCTGAAATGTGTTTTTGCACTTCCGACGCAGAAATGTGTGGTCGCTGTGGGAAATCAGTGTTCGGGACAGATTAAGAAAATCACAGTGACACTGTTCATGAGCAGAGGTCCCCAAATGCCGGCATTGACAATCTGCTATAAAATATCCCCAAACTAAATGCATTATGGGTGTGCGAAGTGCAGTTTCTATGCACGCTCGTGACTTCACTTTGTCTGCAGGGTGGTGATGGGGCTTGTTTCAGTTCAATACTTCACTGCCATTCCTATTATGCATCTCTCTAACTCCTACACTACCAATGCCAATGCCAGCAAGCAAACATTCAGCATTGACAAATGCTTGTTGTGGACAGGGGTGACTAGTGCCATTTTCCATATGCTTGGGAATTGTGAGTATCGGAGAGAGAAACTGAATGTTTTGGTTAAAGGGTGTGCCAGTTCATTTAGGGTGAGGGCTACCAGTTTCATGTCCACTAGATAGTTACGTACTTGTTTTACATATTTTGTTGTTTTGGATACTGTGACAGGTTTGAAATAAAACTGTGGGTAGCTAGGGTTGTTTTTGGTGGCTGGTGCTTGGGGTTCTCCTGAGGTGACAAGGGTATCTGCCTTATGGAAGGCTTCAGGGGTGATTATGGCACTAAGATCAGTGAAAGGGTAATTAAAGGTATTTGCTATCTCCCCTGGGTCCATGATGGCTGTTCCATTGTTGCTGAGCATTGGATGAGATTTGTCAGCCTTCCTTTTGAGGTCCTTTAGGTTCTCCCAAAACTGTTTCCCATGTCCCCAGCTTTTTGCCTGTTTCTCTTGAGGTAGGCCACCTTGGCCCATCTCAAGTCCCTAGTACATTTGTTTTGGGCTGCCTTATATTTTTGTATGGCCCCCTGAGATCTGGTGGCAGTGGCCCATTACCATAAGTTGTCTCTGTGCCGCATCCTGGCTAGGAGAGCTGGTGTAACCCACTCAGCACAATCACCTCGGATTTTGCATTTTTTTGTAGGGGGCAAATATGTCACAGGCCATATTGAACTGTTTAGTGAAATTGTCTAGGGCTGTATCTATGTCAGGAATGGAGTCTAAGTAAGATCAGTCAACCTGAGCAAGATAGGCATTGAATGCTTCTAACTGTCCTCTGCAGAGCACACTGCTTGTTACAGTCTTGGGAGGTGACCTAAGGAGTTTGTTCGACTAGGCGCAGAGCACTGGGGGGTGGTCACTGATGGAGTCTGGCCGTACAGAGACCTCAGTGAGCCTTTCTGGGTTGGTTGCCAGAATCTAGTCCATGAGAGTACTGGTACCAGTTTTATAGTTGGTCCTAGTACAGTCTTTCACCACTTGAGAGAGACAGAGGTTTTCCACAGTGTCCCTGTGCTGCACATTATTTTTTGTGAACCAGTTTATGTTGAAGTCTTCCATAACAATTACTTCCTGCTTAAGGGTTACCTGCTTATAATACCTGGAAAAAGTCTCCAGTTCATTTTACTGACTGCCAGGGGGCAGTGAAAGCACTGGGGGGTTTAAAATATGGGTCGATTTGGACTCACTAGTGTAAAAAATGTGGGTCTAAGGAGGAACATACTGGGTCAAAACATAATCAGTGGCAGATTTTGAACAGTTCACGTTCCCTCCCTTTACATATTGTTGTAGAGTAGGTGCATCAATCTGGACCCACTAGCAAAGGAAAGAGGGGTCAGTTTTGGGCAGGATGCAACTTTTGCCCTTTTGGTGCTTGTTCACGCTGCCCCTGCCAGGGGGTATGTATATTGTCATGAGGACATGAGCTTTATGTCCCCTTCCAAGCAACAGTTTAATTGCCAGACATTCTCACTTGCTGGATGGGTTGTCCAGAGGAATTCTATGTCCCTGCAAGTTGGACTTTAGGTAGATTATGCACCCTCCCCCCTGTTTACCTTGTCGGTCCTGTCTGAATATGTTGCATCCATCTAAATCGACGGCAGTGTCTGGGATTTTGTGGGTGAGCTAGGTCTCTGTCAGTGATATTATGTTAGGTTGCATCTGTGCTACCCATGCCTCAAACTGCATGAATTTTGGTAGGAGACTACCTATGTTAAGTGCAGTAATTCTTAGGTGATCCAGCTGGTTTTTGTTGGGTCTTGATGTACGGGGTGGGCCAGGGTTTGGGTGTATGTTGCCCGATATGAATAGAAGAAGCACTGTGAGCTTCTTTAGTGCATACCACTTGCGTGGTGTTAGCAGCATATATGCAAGCACCACTTAACTGGTGAAAATGCAGCACTTTTCTTGCATGCAATTAAATTACAAAAATAGTCAGTATTTTTTTTTTATCATAAAAAAATGCAATGTTTTCCAGTTCCTGTAAAAAAGCACAGTAATCATTCAGGAGGCCATCACCAATGATAAAACATGGATAAGTATATAGTCAGGGGCTATGTTTAAGCAATAAGGCATTACAGGGGGTGCATTATGGTGGGATAACAGCCCACCTCAGGTGGGTTGAAACATGAGGCGAAGCTGAGTGCTTCCACCACTCAAGAAGGGCCACTTATCCACCATAATGCACCTCCTGAAATGCCTTATTGTGATTATGAAATGTTTTTTTTTAGTAAATTGGATGTATTTTTGAAACATATTTTTGTTGAGCTACTTTCAGCTGGGCTGTTGCACTGGCATAACGGCCCAGTTGAAAGTACCTCTTGGCCAATCAGGAGCCAGCATTCTTTCTACCCATTTCATAATAATGCATATTACGCCTGAGTAGTGTGGTGGGGGGTGGTCTCACCCCTATAGTCCATAGTGCAGACCATAGAATGACTGATAGGTACAGGACCAATGGCAGCATGGTGTCAAGGGGTCATTTGTCAAACTAATCTTATAGACTTCTTCGATTGGGTTACCAGAGATGTGGATCAAGGGAGAGCAGTGAATGTGGCTTATCCAGACTTCAGTAAGGCTTTTGACACTGTGTCACACAGGATGCTAGTTAGGAAACTAAGCAGGCTGGGGTTGGGGGAGAAAGTGGTAAGCTGCATATCAAACTGGTTAAGGGATAGGAAGCAAAGGGAGGCAGTAAATGGTAGCCACTGGGGCAATAAGAGAGTGACTAGTTGGGTGCTACGGGGCTTGGTGCTGGGACTAGTCCTCTTCCATGTCTTCATAAGCAACATTGCAGAGGAGCTTGAGGGTAAGATGTGTCTCTTTGCAGATGATACAAAAATCTGCAACAGGATTGACAGTCAGGACGGGTGAAGAGAATGCAAAGGGATCTGAGAAAACTAGAGGAATGGTCTACAGGTTGGCAGCTGGGTTCCAATGCCAAAACATTTAAGGTTATGTACATAGGGCAGTGGGACCCAGGGGCTGTGCATAAGATGGGGCGAGTGGAGCTTACAATTACCAACCATGGAAGAGACTTAGGGGGTCATCATATATGATAACCTCAAGGTAGCTGGGCAATATGACAAAGCAGTGAGAAAGGCTAGCAGGATACTGGGGTGCATCAGGAGAGGAATTTCTAGCAGAAGGAGGGAGGTGGTGCTGCCACTGTATTGCTCACTGGTGGTGAGGCCCCACCTGGAGTACTGCATCCAGTTCTGGAGGGCGCACCTCAGCAAGGACATTGAAAGGGTGGAGGCCGTACAGAGGAGGGCAACCTAAATGGTAAGGGGGGTTGCACAAGAAGCCATGTGAGGAAAGGCTGCAGGAACTCGCCATGTACTCCCCAGAAGAGAGGAGAGCGAGAGGGGACATGATTGAATCCTACAGGTATCTCACCGGAGTGAACAAGGGCAGAAGGTCTATTTTGGCAAAAGAAAGGCACTAGACGAAGAGGCATGCAATAAAGCAAAGAGGGGAAAAGTTTAGGAGAGATGTGCAGAAATACTTCTTCACAAAAAGGGTGGTGGATGACTGGAACAGCCTGCCTAAAGAGGTAGTGGGGGCAAAGACTGTGGGGAGCTTTAAGCATGCGTGGGATATGCACAGGGGCATATTAGGTGGAGGAACAGGGGGAGGGAGGGACACCTATGACCAACTAGGGTCAGTGGTGATGGAATAGGCAGGAACAAGGGGCAGACTGGATGGACCTAGAAGTCATTTTCTGCCGACAATATCTATGTTTCTATAGTTCTATGAAAACTTTATAAATTACCAGCTGCTATTATTTGTGAAATATATCCACTTAGTTTCATATGCTTAAAATACCACCACAACAAAAAAATATCCTTAGAACCACATTTCTTCACATGCTTTGGTTTGATACAGTGTGTTGCACCAAGCTCTTACATAACAGAGTCATTGCTTTGGTCAGTTAAAAATGAATTACTCAAAATGTGTCCAGTTCTCTCTGATTCATGCTAAATTCTTCACTGTGGAAGAAAATGTCTATTTACTTGCTGCAAATATGTTGCGTTCATTTTTCCACTGATAGACGTTCTGTCATTCTGGCAGACCCTTATCCCTACAGAGAAAAATAATTTAATCTGGGAAAACAAAAAACTAAAAAGGATGGACTGTTTCAAGGTCTCGTCAGTGCTACAATAATCTCAATCAAAGCCCTTTATTGTTCCACCACATACATGCCAATAAACTTGTTTACTGGTCCTGTTTTTCATTCAAATTCTGCACTGAAAGGATAATTTGTGGAGTCTGGAAAGCCAGTCAGCCAAACACAAGTCAACTGAAAGATACCTTGCTAGGATACCCACCCACAAGCGGCCCATTTACTCCACCTCACAAATTTCCCTTCTTCAACAATGCTCACTCCCAGACCTTTGTCAGTCCATTCACTTGCCCTCAGCACTGCTACTGGACAGGATACAACTAACCCCAAAACTACCCCCCCCCCACTTCCACTAGAAGCCCTTGGATGTAACTGTGTCCAGTTGGGCCTCTGCTCCCCAATTAGGGGTTCTCTCCCCGGCCTGATTTTCAGAACTTTTGACTACCCTCTTCATGGGTGAGTCAGGATTAGAAAAGAAAGGGAGAAGGAGGACCCAATGGGGTCTGGGTGCCCTAGCAGGGCATGTCATGTTGATGTGACAACAGCTACAGAGAGGGGACAGTTTTTCTTTTGTACCACAATAGACCCCTCCCACTGAGGACATCGTGACCCTGGCATGCATTAAGCACCATGAGTAAGCTCTTCCCTCCTACTGCACTCTCCTTAGCTGCACTGCCACCTGTGGTTACCCACATGGCAATATCAAAGCAGGTAGTATAACCCATCCTGCCCCAGAACAGCACATCCCCTTGGGCATGTAATATTCTCCTGCCTGCCCTATCAGTGACCCTGGGCTCAGGATGTGAGCAAGTTTTGCCATTGTTATCTGCCGCCACTACGACATCTGATGTCAATTTTGGACTTCTTAAGATAAAGTGGGGAGGAGGTGGACAGTGTCTTAAACACAGAACTGGATTGTAAGTTGAAGATCTACAAATAAGGTTTAGTTTTTTAAATCAACTGCTTATGCTACTGGAGTGTGTCAGTGCTTCCAGCACTATTTACATTTCGGGGAACACATTCAGTACGATTGAATGACATAACCATAAGTTATTTCTAGGTTATTTCTAGGACTGTGCGAGCTGAGAACTGTATACCGCTAGGCCAATTTAAGGTTGGGCTGGGCCAAACCTGATTTGGCCCGATATACAAGAATGTGTCACTAAGTGCTGACATACACATCACTACCCCTCTTATGTGACAATTTCTCTTCTATGTACTTCCTCATGGCTAATCCCTACCCTAACTAATTTGCCACATGCAGCTGGCCTAGAGATGGGCTGTTTTATTTAGGATTTTGTTTGTTTGTTTGCTTGTTGAATTTTGTTGACCTGGTAAGCCCACTGGGCCTAGAAGTCCCTTTTTCAGGGGTGACCCCGGGGGGGGGGAGGGGGATACAGATGGTAAGCAACTGAAATTGAACCAGATGAAGCTGTTATTTTATGTTATGTTATGTATTGTTATGTTATGTTAAGTATTTTAGTTCTAAAAATTGAATAAAAAATTTTTGGGCCATCATTTTTTTTTTTTGAGAAACTGATTCAGCCGGAGGGCTGGGGGATACTGGGATGCTTAGGGAGAGGCATCACCAGTAGAAAACAGGAAGTTGTTAACCCTCTCTACAGACAGTTGGTGAGACTCCATCTGGAATACTACATGCAGTTCTGGAGACCCCATCTCTGCAAGGACATAGACAGGATGGAGGCAGTCCAGAGGACAGCAACTGAAATGGTGCAGGGTCTGCACCAGAAGCCATATGAATTGAGACTAAAGAAGCTTAATATGTATACCCTCGAGGAAAGAAGGGAGAGGGGGGACATGGTAGAAACATTTAAGTACCTAAAGGGAACCAACAAAGTCCAAGAGGGTAGCATCTTTCAGAAAAAGATACGTGCAAGAACAAGGGGGCACAATTTGAAGATAGAAGGGGTACGGTTTGAGGGCAATGTGAGGAAGCATTTTTTCATTGAGAGGGTGGTGGATGCATGGAACAGCCTTCCTGAGGAGGCTGTGGGGTCAAAAACAGTGTGGGAATTCAAGAATGCATGGGACAGACATAAAGCAATTCTAGTGGGGGTAGGAGGAAGTAGGCTGTTGGTTAACTAGGATCTGCAGCTTATCTGGTAGGTAGGGAAATGGGCAGACTGGGTGGGCCAAGTGGTCCTTATCTGCTGTCAAAGTCTATGTTTCCATGTAGCCTATTTCTAGGAACCTCCCCCAAACCTAACAGACTCAAACTTGTGACTCTACCCGATTTCCAGACCTGGGTCCTTCACCAATATGACAACCAAGCTGTGTCCTTATTCAGAGGTCCAAAACAGAAAATAAAGGTACTGGGGAAAACTACAGGGTCCTATTTGCTGTGACAGTATGATCCTTAATAACAATATTTGTTTATGTAGCTGCTCTGTGGAGACTGAACTGTTTCCTTTCTCAGCATGTATTTTAATTTTTTTAAAACTTTCCCACTTGTAGGAAGCATCCATATATGTTTTTATAGCTGCTTCATTAAAAATAACATATCTGTGCATCAAAACTGTGTATAAGTCCCTGACGTGGGGTGTGAACCTATGATTTTGTGTCGCTGGGAGGTGAGAATGCTACTGCTGAGTCACGATAACATCTCGAAGTAGGGCTTGGAAACTGAGTCAATGCTTTTTTTAAAATAAAGTTTTTTTCTCCCTTGACCACATTGGCAGGGATATCTAACAGCAACCCAATGTCTCCCAAGGCTTCCCCTCCAAGAGGGGGGTTCATCTTCCACACCCCTCCCCAATACAGTCCACCAGGCAGACAGGAGGATCCAGTGTCGGTGGCACTAGGACTCAGGGGAGCCAGGAACTCCAGTCGTTATTTGGATGGTACATGGGATAGAGGGTGGTGGACAGCATTGCCGCCCTGTGACTTTAGCATACTGACTGGCAGGGTAACTGAAGCGTGCATATACTGTAACACATATTATGGGATATGAGGCTGAGATGGCAAACCCAAGCATCACTTAAGGATACAAACCTCATGGAGTGATTCCACAAGGAACCTTGCTTACTGGATACCACTGCACTTTGACAAAGTGGATTAGTTCCATGAAATGTTAGTAATTGATGCAATTGTTTTGGGGTAGAATTGACATAAAGTGATTAACTAACACTAAAATTACATAGGCGTGGAACTCTCCAGTCTGTTCTTTTTCTGTACATAGGATTTTTCTCCCTGGTTTTCTCCCAACCCCCCTCCCTCCTCCCCTGGCATGAGCAGATCTCATTGATGGCCTTGGATGCATGCAGCAATGTCCTGTGGAGGGAATAAGCTCCACTGGCCCATGACAGGATTTGCCATGGCACCGGGTGGGACACCTTCCCTCCTGGCTAAGGTGCACTGCCGAGCAGCTGACGCTGTGGTCTGGCCTGCCTCCTGATGCAACAACTTGAGTTTGCTCCCGAACCTGGCTCATCTGCATGGCCCCAATAGAATCAGATCTAACTGAATTTACCCAAGAAGCTCCAGTCGAGGGGGGGGGGCAAAATCCTGGGATTTCTATTGGTTCTAATTACAAGAGAACATCAAAACACAGACAATGACAGCAGTAAAGACCAACGGTCCAGCTAGTCAGCATGGAGTTCCATATCTGCCCCGGGATCTACTGTCCATATGTGATTTTATACTTCCTGGTCCACCCTCCTGCTCCCCTCCCTACTGCTACCGACCTGAGAATCCACCAGACCATTCATTCTGTCCCGTCCATGCTTGAAACAGTTTATAGTCTTGGTGCCCACCCAACATTGCCGATGTTTAAAACAAACAAGAAAACAAAACAACCATGACATGCAATCCCATTTTTGGTGAAAATCTTTGCATACTGCCGTTAAATCAGCAGTGCAGTGAAAAATGTTTATCCAAAAAGAAAATTTTAGCTACAGTCAATAAAAATACTAGCAAACCTGCCAAATCTACTTTTCTATATACCTCCTATTCTGAGCCCCATGAGTGTGTTTTTAATGTTCTAGGTTCTAACACACGCCAGGTCCACAGTGCAATTTCTAAGATAAATTCGGAGGCCATCTTTTTTATTTGAGAAAAAAAACTAAATTAAAACCTTTATAAAATGCTTAGATTTTGGTGAAACTATAAAGTTTTTCCACCAAATAAAACTGGAAGGTGCCTGCAGTCATTTATAGAGAAAAAAGGTAGGGTCAAATGTTTTACCCAATTTTGTTGCACTGCTGCTTTGAAGCTTAAAGTAAGCCACTCCTCGTATACAGGAGCTTGACAATGTTCCCCATGTGAATCCCTCAGCAATCAGTTCATGTTATGATGAAGGATGGACAGGAAGGAATAATACGCTGTTCTGCTTGAGGTAAAAATAAATAATCTCATAGTTGTCTTACAGGGACACTGTCAACCCTCTTAGGCCTCAAAGTGTCCCTAATTTAAAAAACACATTTTATGGTTGCCAACATTCTGTAAAAATTACTGATGTAGCTGGTGGTTTGAGTCTGACTCTTTTTTCTTTAAAAAAGTGAAAAACAGACTGCCCATCATAGTGGTGTTACCACATAAAAACAGGTTTGTTTACATTGCTTGATCAGCTCCAACTGCAGCTTTCCTGGACTTGGGAACACCCAAAACGCAGTCTAGCCTTTCAGGATGCAGAGGAAGGAAAGGAGCCTAATGAATCATGAGTGACTGCACTGTTTGGGGTGTTTCTGATGCTCAGGATGTATACAGTAAGAACAGATCCAGGATCGTAAACAAAACAAGGTTGTTTAAGCAATAAGGCACGACAGGGTGTGTTATTGTGTAATAACGTCACTCCTGGGGTGGGTTGAAGCACGAGGCGAAGCTGAGTGCTTCCACCACCCCAGGAGGACGTTATTACACAATAACACACACACACACTGGAGTGCCTTATTGCTATTATACAATGGCTCGTTGTGATACAAAATAAAAAACATTTAAAAAAATGTTTTTAGTAGATTTTTAATGTGGCAGTATATCTTTGTTTCTTAAAAAAACATAGATCAAGAACATCATCATCCATACAGTGATGTTACTGTGTAATAACATCACTGTCTCAGGCATACACTGACCAATCAGAGTCCAGGATTCTTTCTTGCCATTGCATAATTATAAATATACATTAGCATGCAGTTCATTCTGCTAAACAAGGAGACAGACGAAACAAACAGAAACATAAATGAATTTTAGAGAAGGTAAGAATCATAAAATGTGGGGTTTTAACTAGAAATAATATGTTGAAAAGCAGGTTGACAGTGTCCCTTTAAAGCAGCAGTGCAATGAAATTGGGCAAAAAAGTTGACCCTTCCTTTTTCACTATAAAAGATTCTAGACATTTCCTGTTTTATGTGGTGGTAAACTGGTCTAGTTCCACCAAAATCCAAGTCTTTTATAAATGTTTTCATTTTTTTTTTCAAGAACAAAATGGCCACCACATGGCTTAGAAATAATATTGTAGACCTGGCAAACGTTAGGATCGAGAAAATTAAAAACTCATGGTGCCCAGCCATAGGAGGTACCTAGAAAAGTAGATATGACAGCTATGCCAATATTTTAATTAACTGTAGCTGAAACCAGCTTTTTGGAAAAACATTTTTTGTTGCACTGTTACTTTAACAAAATGCATGAGGCAATTATTTAACAAATGAGTGTGTGTGTGTGGGGGGGGAAGGGGAGATCAGAACTGGTCATGAACACGGCTGTGTTCAAGCAGAGGTACTATTGTACATAGTATGACAGAGCTTCTGTCAACCTGCAAGGAAAGGTCCCGGGGCTGCTGACTTACATGACACACTCTTGATCAGAACAGCATGGGGTATGTGAATGTGGCTTTTTCTTTTCATCTTCATCTTGTAACCTGAGTTCATCACAAGCAGTCTTCTAATTAAAAGATGTCTGCATCGAATGGAGGATTCTGAAAATTGTATTTAAGTCCTGGAATGTTTATATTGGGAAGGGTCCAAGACTGATTCCAAAAAATTAGAGCTCTGTGATGGGACATTAATCTGCAGGATGAAAATAAATATCAGCACAGTACCATTAACAAAAAAAAAAAAAAAAAAAAAACAGGAGCTAAAATGATCATTACCAAGCAGGACTTGCTATTTTGCTGGCTCTCAATGTATTTTCCACAGATTTAAAAACCTTGAGTCAAAGAAACAAAATCAGCAGCCTCTTCATGGAAGAGCGTGTAGTCCGCTTGCCTGGTTTCCACCTCACTTTATTCTGCACGGTTGGAAAGGGAGTGAGCGATGGCTCAGCTGTATGTTTCACTCACACCATGATGTGATCTTCCACTTTGACTTCAAATGCATGTTTATAGGTAAACAAAGAAAACAGGATAGCATAGTTCTGAAAAATACAACGCAAATGTAATTTATTTCTAATCATGTAGCTTTCTTTTTTAATTATTATTAAGGGTGTCACCCAACACGGTTCTGTTCTTGACACCTTGAGCTCAGAGACAGACCCCCCCCCCCGCACTGGCTGTACAAACTGTATACTGTATACGTTTTCTGGATATCTGTTTTTTCTACAGAGTGTTTTCTCCCTGGCCATCTATGTCTAGTCAGGGATACACCCTGGCTCCATGGATACACCCTGAATGTACCCCGTGACCCTGGATTCCCTCTGGCTTTAAACTCATAGTTTTGTCCCCCTGTGGCAGAGGCTTCAGGGGGAGGGCTGTCTCCCCATGGCAGTCCACTGTGTGG
Source organism: Neoceratodus forsteri (assembly GCA_016271365.2). Lineage (NCBI taxonomy): Eukaryota > Metazoa > Chordata > Ceratodontiformes > Ceratodontidae > Neoceratodus > Neoceratodus forsteri. The sequence continues at coordinate 141,986,426 of JADMNL010000031.1, read as the reverse complement.
AAAGGATCTAGTGCTGGTAGGTACTAGGACCCTGGAGAATACAGGGCTCAGACCATCATGTAGACCTTGGCAGGCTGGGTGGACCAAGCAGTCCTTGTCTGCCAACAAATTCTCTGTTTCTATGTTCTAGATGGTCATTTTCCCCTGTTTTCTAGGCCCTTCCACATCCCCCATTGCGAGTGCAGCCTATGCTGACTACATATGCATGTAGCACTAGAGATGCATGACATTGGCAAACTTTGTTCTGCAATTTCATAGATTCATAGAGGTTGATGTCAGAAAAGGACCATCCGGTCTGCCCATTCTTTTCCCTGCCTAATCTAAAACTACAGACTCTACATGATCACCAGCCACCCCGCCCCTTTCCCCTACCAATGGTATCTTCAGCTCCTGTTCAGACTCTGGGTTCCTTTCCTTGCCAGTTTTTGTGATACCCATGTGTCTATCCCATGCTTTCTTAAATACAGTAACCATTTTAGCCCCCACTACTTCTGCTGGGAGGCTCTTCCAGGGATCTACCACCCTTTCTGTGAAGAAGTACTTTCTCCTGTTCTCTCTAATCCTTCCCCCCTCCAACTTCATATTGTGACCCCTAGTCTTTGGACACTTTTATCTTTGAAAGATGCTCTCTTCCTGTACCTTATTTATTTGCTTTAGGCATTTGAATGTCTCAATCATGTCTCCCTCTCTCTCTCTCTCTCTCTCTCTCTCTCTCTCTGTCCTGATCTCCAGGGAGTACAGATCTAAATCCCCTAGCCTTTCCTCGTAGGGCTTCTGATGCAGGCCCTGCACCATTTTGGTCACCCTCATTTGTACCCTGTCCATCCTGTCTATATCCTTATGGAGATGAGGCCTCTATATTCAAGCTGGAGTCTCACCAGTGATTCATACAGGGGCAGTATCACCTCCCTCCGCCTACTGGTCCTACCCCTCCCACAGCCCAGTATATGATTTGTCTTCACCACTGCCCTATCAAATTGCTTCACCACTTTTAGGTCATCTGACTTTATAACCCCCCAAGTCCCTCTCCTGCCCTATTACTGTGATTACTCCCCCCCCCCAGTTCATACTTGGCCTGTGGGGTTTTATTCCGTGGCTGCATGATTCTGCACTTCTTGGTGTTGAATCTCAATTGCCAAGTTGTTGACACTCCTTTAATTTTCCCAGGCACTCCTTCATCCTTTCCACCCCCATCCCCCACAGTGTGTCTACCCTATTGCAGATTTTTGTGTCATCCACAAATAAGCACACCTTCCCTTTCACTTCTACTGCAATGTCTCCAATGTAGATATTAAAAAGGACTGGGCCTAATACTGACCCCTGTGGCACCTGACTTGCCACTCTGCCCTTAATTTGAGAAGTTTGTCAAACTCGCAAAGTGCCGACTTCACAAAGTTTTGGGCAGGTGAAGTTACCCTTTTTCAGGCAAAGTCATGCAAATTTGCCAGCAGGGTTGCAACTTCACCATGACTTCACCTGAAAAGTGTCACTTCCCCCTGGAAAACTTGGTGCAAAGCAATGAATTGGGAAATTTGTCAAAAGGTATTCACGAAGGTGAATTTCGCAACTTCCCTAGAACGTCGCTGGTAAAATAAAACTTCGCAGTATTCCTATGTAGCATGTCCCCTGCAGCAGCAGTAAGCTCCCCTGCCCAGCCGCAGAGGTAGCTGTGGTGCCAGAGCTTGCCATTAACCTTCCCTGGCTGAGGCATGCTGTCACTCATTAACTAGCTTAGCCTGGTCTGCCTCCCAACCTGGTGGCTCAGGTTTGCACCCAGACCCAGGCTCCCTGCATAGCAGTGTGACACACTGCTGCTGGTCCATTTGAAGCGACCTCATTTACTGGATATCTTACGTCATTTATTTGATACATGTTTTGCATTTACTCCAGCCTGCTCTGTCGACAGTGATGTTGTGTTTTGTAATTTTATCATTCATGCATCATCTGCACCGCTCTCCCTTGAAACCCTTCCACCAGGTGGCACCTGGAAACGAGTCTCAACTCAGTGTGCTGTTCCCACTCACCAAATTTCAAACAAATCAATAAACTATACTGTACTGCAACCTAAGCACTTGTTGTAGCCTGCTGTACCGAGGGACTCCCATGAAATCAAGATACTGTGTCTCTTTATTTGATGCAAATTTCAAAACACTGCAAATCAATACTGTTAACATCAAGCATCTAGACAAGAGGGCATCAGAAAAAGTTGTAACAAATAACCTGATGACTAACCAATGACACCAAGATACAGTTATTTTAAGTTCATCTTAGAATCATCTGTCACAATAGCTTCATGATGACAACAGATCAGATGCTGCTGCTGTGACTGTTGTTTAACTGACAAAGTGTATCTTTTTTTTGTTAAAGTCAGTTAGGGCACAGATGACTACAGAGGAAAAGCAAGAAAGCTCCAGGTAGCTGACATTGTTAGAAGTACTATATATTAAGTCATGACACAGAACGTGGTGTACGTTAAGCTAATTAATATACAAGAGCAGACTCTAGGTTTGTTGTGTCCCCCCACACACACACACACACATTGGTAGAAATAAATAAATATACGTTGTGAACATGTGCTAATTTATAGGGGTTCCATTGCCAAATGGAAGATAACTAGGTGACAGATTTGTCCTCCCTGTTGGGGGAACACAAGGACTTCAAAATACTTGTCTCTGTTTTTAAAAAAGACAATTATTTTAAAAGGGAGAGTGAGCTAGACTGTGGTTTGGATGTGGGAACACATTGCTCTTTGTAAGTCTCTAGAAGTGCACTGAGATCCAGCTGGAGTACAGACCTTGCTACAGTATTTTATGAATGTACGCTGAGAACTGTGCTAAAATCATTCGGTTGCTGGCTGACATTTTTTGGTCAAGTACTTATACTAATATAATGCATTTTTTTATCCATAACGAAAGATTATTTCACCCCCACCCACCATCACCATTTTTGTCAACTGTCTAATAACCCACAATTATTTTGATGTGCTTATTTAATGGATAAAGCTCTCTTCATCTAAAGTTCAGGAAATCTTTTTGTGGAAAAGTAAAAGACATTGCTTAAATTATTCTGTCAGCAAAGTAACATTTCATGAAATAATTTCAATGGGAAATGCAGTGTAGGCAAGGCAGAGAGTACTGTTCTGTCACAACAAGATGTTAAAATTAACATCCCATAGCACCAACCTTTCACTGTGGGTCTCAGATTTTTGACATATTTTCTGATACGCACTTAGAGATGTTTTATTGCTGTTTGAGCTTCCCAAACTTTCTTATGAGACAGACACATTTAACCCAGACTACATTAGACACTACAGTTGCAGAAAAGAGTTATTTAGACTTAGCTGTACCTTGTAAAAGGGACCAGCAAAAAAATCCTGCCATCTGATTGGGCAGTCTGTGTCTTTACATGTGAGTAAATCACCACAATGTAGAGACAGGCAAGGTCCCAGCTGTAAGTTTACATCTAATTAGAGTTTTTCTTTATGTTGCTTTTTTTATTCCATTTTATAATTGCAATAATGCACTCCATAGCATGTCTCATTGGATTTACCCACTTCTCTCTTATTTTTTTTATTTTATTTTTTTTTATTTGTATGTGAATTTTTTTGTTTTAGTGCTCATGAAAGGTGCTGGATTGACAGCACTGGAACTGGAAGTCCTCTGCTTATCCCCTTGACTGATACATAACAGGTGATCACAGTGCAAGCTTCCCTACACCAATGTGCCCCAACCCTGCCATGGAGGGACCACCACATAGGTGAGATGGTAGTTAACTCTCCAATCTTTGGCCTCTCATGTGAGACTGCCAACAAGGGTGCCAATTAGTGCCAACTGTGTTCGTGGTGTTGTGATGTGGACACCTGCCACTAGGAACTGGACTGAGACCACCACAACTCATTTCACATAGGCCTCTGAACAGCCCTCAGGTGATAATGGCGTTCTGCCACTGCTGATGTGTGCTGGACTTGAACCAGTGACCTAGACATGAAAGGCTCCTTAACCCACTACCAATCTGTTGAGTCATCCAGTTCTGATTTACCCACTTTTTATGTGGTTTACGGCACTCAGCTATGCCTCATGCCACCCCACATGAGGGTTGGCAAATCCCACAGAAACACATGTCTTGTCATATATTACTGCTTCAGTATCTTTTGCTGAAGGCCTATCCAAGTACTGCGGTAGCAGGGAGTCTTCTTGCCTCTCTGGGGACGCAGACTTGGAAATGTATGTGGATGGCAGGGGGTCTGCCACAGAAGGAATGATGAGTGTCCCACTGGATGGCTGTCCTCCTTCAAGGAGCTCATCTTCCACTGTCAGACTGCCCCATAGTGGAGGCTGGAAGGCAGGACATGTGGAGGCTCTCTTGGGAGTCAGGGGCTGCCACAGACATTGGTGCATGAATGTGCACAACTGTGCATGCTGCATCCCTGTATTGTAACAGCCCACTGGGGAGAAAATAGGGGCAAAACCACCAAAGTTGCCATATGGTGAGAGGCCTCTCACAGCCCTCACACCCCAAGCCAGGCACCCACACCAGGAGCAGATCCTGCAAACCTGAGAGGACAGGGTGACTTCATGGGGACCCCACCATGGCAGATAAGCTATGGAGGCACATTGGAGGTCAAGCTAAGTATCGGGAGATGATGGGTAATGGGCTGAGGAGGCCAGTCTGATGGGGCTGCCCTGTAGAACTGGAGGAGAAAATGTAAATTAAAGGGATGCTGTCAACCCCATTGGGTTTCAAAATGTCCCTCATTTAAAAAACACGTTATGATTGTTCACATTCTATAGAGACTGCTGATGTAGCTAATAGTTTGATTCTGATTCCTTTTTTTCTTTTAAAAAGTGAAAACAGACTGTCAACCATACCGGTGTTACCAAACCAAAACATGTTTGCTTGCAGTCCTTGATCAGCTCCCACTGCATCCTTCTTGGACTTGAGACTACCCAACACAGTCTAGCCACTCATGATACAGTGAGAGAAGAGGAGACATTTGCATCATGAGTGGCTACTGTTTGGGGTGTTCCTAATGTTCAGGAAAGTACGCAACAAAAGTAGATCAAGGATTTGAACCAAAACAAGGTTAAGTATATTTATATCATTAACATGCATTTCAGTTCTATTAAAAAAGGAAGCAGATAAAACAACCAGCAATGTCAACATTTTAGAGAAGGTAAGCAATCATAAAATGTGTGTGTGTGTGTGTGTGTGTGTGTGTGTGTGTGTGTTTACACTAGAAATAATATGATGGAAAAAAGGTTGACAGTGTCCCTTTAAGAAAAAAAAAGTAAATGTTGGTGCCTGGACAGGTGGTGTCAATGACAGTGCATTGCACTATGTGGGAGATCCAGATTCACATCCTGGTGGTACTGGGAGTGTTGTAGAGACAGCATTTTTAAACTCTAGAGGGCAGACGAAGGGTAAGTTTTACTTTAACCCATGTTTTATTTCCAGTCTCCTAAAGATTAAACAGCATTCAGCATGCATTTTCATAAACATATTGTTTTTTTTTCCAGCTGTTACAATCCAACAGAAGATAAATAGAATAGTGTATAGCAGCCCATACACAACAATGCTGTTCTTACACCCGAGTGATTTCCATGACAACAAAGACCGCAAGAGCGAAGCTTGAGAGGTCCCTTTGTTGCTATGGACACCCCAAGGTGTAAGAAGAGTGCTGTGTATCTGGGCTACCATACACTGTTTTATATAGTGTCTGGTAAAAAAAGCCAAAAATTGCATACTTCTTTTGCATACAAGGATCAGTCTTTACACTTCGCCGCCCACATTTCACCACCATCCACCTGCTGGCCAGGTCACATGTGTAATGCTTCAATCACCCACTATCCTATACACATCGCTGATGGGATGCTTGCATTGAGACACAGCTACTAAAGCAGAATGAAAAGTTGTTCTGCTGTAGTAGCTACCCTTCCCTCTATACTCACCTTCCTCCATTCTCCTAGCTCTCCACTGTGGGTTGCTCTAGGGTATTCGTGCTGCTTGAGACATAATTTGTGACTACTATGATGTGTTACCTGTTTGCTTTATATTGTTGAATGCTTTGTTTATTCATGTATGTACTACTTCTGACTTGGAACCTTTGTAAAAGAGCCTTGGCTCAAAGGTACTTGTAATCCTAGACTCAAATAAACCAATAAATAAAAAAATAAAACATCATTCCTGCAGCAGAACTACTTTTTCAAACATATGGATCTCCATAAACAACAACGCTCCACCATACAATATATCATTTTTACTAATTTCAGTTTTTCTTTCCAGCCATCTGCAATAATTTTGGTCTGAGATTTGGGCATTGTGCTATTTGTTTTTAAATGACGCATGCATCCTTTTTTGGACACAAAACTGCATCAAAGCAGGGAAAATGTCACAAATGGATCAGAATATTTGAAAATAGCATTCAAATACTTTGCCACATTTTGGATAAGGCTGGCGCAGTACAAACCTGGAAATTGTACTTTTGTCAAGACATTTGAAAATCTATACATCACGTCATTATTAACCATTTCAACAGACTGTTTTTTTTGCAATGCATCTGTACATGTTCCTCAGGCACTTACCCCAGTCTGCATTCTGGAGAAGGGTGCCTAATTAGAAATGTGGGGCCTGCGGGGGCTGGCCATCACCCTGTATAGCCACTATGTTTTTCCACCTGATTTTACCCACAACCTTAAGAGGTAAGCAGGTGCATAGGGGGTGTTGCATGCTCACCTGCATGCAGAGTGCTCTTGCGAGGACAGCAAGCTCCCTGGGATCACCAGCAGGAGCTGCTGCAGCACCAGAGTGTGACACTCCCCCCAGCCTGATCACCAGATCTCAGGTTCACTCCTGAACCACAGAAGACAACATGGAAGCATTAGTATTTATTTATTTCAAAAGTTTCACCAGGAAAGACATATTATGTTGCTAACAACCCGTTTTCAGAAGCGTTCTGGGGGAAAGGGGAAATGGAGAAAGCTGAACAGTAATAACAATATTTAAAATACAAAAATAAGGATCATATTTAAGCAATAAGGCACGACAGGGTGTGGTATATCATGCCTCAGGTGGTTGGGCACAAGGCCACAGGCCGAGTGTGTGCAACCACCCAAGAAGTGACGCTATCCCATGATACCCATGATATACCTCACCCTGGAGTGACTTATTGCTATTAAGAACTGAGCTTGAAGTTTTATAAATAAAAAAAATAAAACAAACAGGTTTTAAAACATTTTATGAATGAGCTTTTGGGTGGTGTAGGAGTACATTTTGAAAAAATAGTTCTCAGACAGTAGAGAGCAAATAGACTGGTGGTGCCGTTACTTTTTTGAAGCTGTGATGATGTAGCCCGATATCATCATGGCTTCAAAGAGTTCTTGGCCAATCAGATTCCTCTATTTACGATCCTCAGTTCAAAAACAGTAATACAGTATTTCAAAGAAGCATGCAAATCAGTAAACAGATACATGCAGTAAACACAGAGATTATATTCGGCAGGGGAGCTAAACTAACAGGAATAGAAGGGGAAGAGGGGAACGGCATGGCCAGGGCAAAACTAGTGGAGGGAAGGAAGACGAGAGGAAAGGAGTCATGGACAGTTGCAGGTAGGAGAAGAAAAGTCATTAAGAAGAGACTTTAGGGAGGAACTAGAAGAGGCAGAACAAATGGACAGGGGAAGGGAGGACCAAAGTTTAGGAAAGTAATTTGAAAAAGCACACTGACCAACATAAACAGTAGATTTTCTAGGTGAAATAGAGCGGGAAAGGGATATATTGCCATGGAGAGGGTAGGAGGAAGAAGAGGGAGAGGATAGAAGGGATTTAAGATAAGAAGGAAGGGAACCTAACCAGACTTTGGATATAAAGGATGCCAAGGGGAAAGGCACCTGGCCTCAAGAGAGGGGAGAAAAAGGGCTGAGCAGAGTGAGCAGTGGTGGGTACGAGGGGGACAGTCTAAAGTAAAATGACAAAAAGAGTGAAAAAGGTGTCCAGTCTGGCAAGGGAGGATTTGGGAGCTCCACTATAGACTTTGTCACTATTAAACATACGGAGAATAATCTTCAAAACAATTTATTGGCGAGCAGGAAGCAGGATAGAAACATAGAAACATAGACATAGAAACATAAAAACATAGACTTTGACGGCAGATAAGGACCGCTTGGCCCACCTAGTTTGCCCATTTCCCTACCCAGAGGATAAGCTGCAGATCCTATTTGACCAACAGTCTATTTCTTCCTACCCCCCACAAAAATTGCCTTATGTCTGTCCAATGCATTCTTGAATTCTCCCACAGTTTTAGACCACACAACCTCCTCAGGAAGGCTGTTCCATGCATCCACCACCCTATCTGTGAAAAAATACTTTCTCACATTGCCTCTGAGCAGTCCCCCCTCTATCTTCAAATTGTGTCCCCTTGTTCTTACACATCTCTTTTTCTGAAAGATGCTACCCTCTTGGACTTTGTTGATTCCACTGAGGTACTTAAATATTTCTATCATGTCCCCCATCCTCCTTTCCTCAAGGGTATACATATTAAGCTCCTTTAGTCTCTCCTCGTATGGCTTCTCTTGCAGACCCTGCACCATTCTAGTTGCCCTCCTCTGAACTGCCTCCATCCTGTCTATGTCCTTGCGGAGATGGGGTCTCCAGAACTGGATGCAGTACTCCAGATGGGGTCTCACCAACTGTCTGTACAGGGAGATAGCAAATTCCTGTTTTCTGCTGGTGATGCCTCATCCTCTACATCCCAATATTCCCTCAGCCCTCCATGCCACCTTCTCACATTGCTTGCCAACCTTAAGTTAATTTGATATGATTACCCCCAGGTCCCTTTCCATTTTTGTTGTTGTTACTACCTCCCCCCATTGTGTAATCTTCCCCTGGGTTTTTGTTTCCCAGGTGCATTATTTTGCACTCCTTTGCATTGAATCCAAGCCGCCATACTTCTGACCATTCCTCCAACCTTGCCAAGTCCCTTCTCATCCTTTCCATGCCTCCTTGTGTATCAACCCTGTTGCAGATCTTTGTGTCATCTGCAAAGAAGCATACTTTTCTTTCCAGTCCCTCTGCAATGTCACTTATAAAGACATTAAAAAAAAGACTGGACCCAGTACTGAACCCTGCGGTACCCCACTAGTAACCTCTCTTTCTTCAGAGTGGACTCCATTTACAATTACCTTCTTTGTTGTCCAGCCAATGCTTTACCCAGGCTACCACCCTGGGACCCACTCCCAGGCTACTTAGTTTGACTATTAATATTTTGCATGGGACTGTGTCAAATGCCTTGCTAAAGTCCATGTCCACAACCGCTCCCTGGTCTACTACTTTGGTCACCCAGTCAAAGAAATCAATTAGATTTGTCTGACATGACCTTTCCGCTGTGAACCCATGCTGCCCTTGGGTCCTGTGCCCCACTGGCCTCTAGGTACTCAACAATTCTTTCCTTCAGAAGTGATTCCATCACTTTCGCTACCACAGAGGTCAAACTGACAGGTCTGTAGTTTCCTGCCTCTATCTTGGTCCCACTTGTGTGAAGGGGAATCACATCAGCCTTCTTCCAGTCCTCAGATACCACACCATCCTCCCATGATTTGTTAAAAAGGGTAGTCAGTGGTGTCACTAGTTCTCTGCTTAATTCTTTTCGAATTCTGGGGTGAATTCCATCTGGCCCCATTGCTTTGTCCACCTTCAGTTTTAGGAGTTCTTTCAGAACCCTTTATTCTGTGAAAGAACTGGGATTGACCCCCCTCTCCAGAGTGCTTCTGTTAATTGGATTAGGCACCTCCCCCACTTCCTCTTTTGTGAATACTGAACAGAAATATTCATTCAGTATCCCTGCTTTTTCACTGTCACTCTCTGCCCACCCACCGCCCATTCTATTCAGCCTCACTATCCCTCCCTTTGTCTTTTTACGCTCCCTGATATACCTATAAAAGGCTTTATCTCCCTTCTTAACTGGGTTGGCTATCTTTTCCTCAGTTTGGGCCTTTGCTATTCTGAGTACCCTCCCTGCTTCCTTCTGCCTTAACTGGTACAGTTCTCTGTCCTGCTCCTTCTGTGTTTCCTTATACTTCCTAAATGCTATCTTTTTCTCCCTAACCTTCACGGCCACCTCTTTTGAGAACCATAGTGGCTTTTTCTTTTGTTTTGATTTGTTTATTTGCTTCACACAAAGGCGTGTTGCCTCTGTGATGGCAGTTTTGATATTTCCCATTGTTGCTCCACCCATCCTTCTAGCCTGTTTGCTAGTGCTTTTCAAGGCACTCTCCCATCTTGCCAAAGTCAGCCCTCCTGAAGTCCAGAACCCTCACTTTTGTATGGCTTGACTCTGTAGCTGAGTTTATCATGAACCACACTGTTTGGTGGTCACTTGTTCCCAAATGGCTACCCACTTCTAGACCGGAGATCCTCTCACTGTCCCCATTTGAGAGTATGAGGTCTAAGATTGCTCCCTCATGAGTAGGTTCCAAAACTAGCTGTCTGAGGCATGCCACTTGAAGGGCATTGAGAATGGCCCTGCTTTTGGATGTGGCTGCAGCAAAGATGCTCCAGTTAACATCTGGCATATTAAGGTCCCCCATCAATAGTATCTCCACTTTCTCTGCCATCTAAGTATGCATTCTATCATATCCTTGTCTATTCCTTCCCCCTGACATGGGGGTCTGTATACAACCCCTGTGTGGATTGTGGTGCCATTTCCAGTCTCTAAGGTGACCCACAGTGCCTCCTCTCCTCCCTGTTAACTCTTTTGTTCAGTTGCTTTTATTCCTTCCTTTACATAGAGAGCTACTCCCCCTCCTCTTCTGCCCTCCCTGTCTCTCCTGTAGGTTGTGTACCCTGGTATGTTAACATCCCAGTCATGGTTCTCTGTGTACCATGTTTCTATGACTGCTACAATATCCAGACATCCCTCTTCCATCAAGGCCACCAGTTCAGGAAGCTTGTTGCCCAGACTACGGGTGTTGGTACTCATTACACTCCATTTCTTGATGGCCTTACCCCTTTTTTCCCCATCCCTGTCCTTATTGCGTTTGTCACTTTCTTCATTTATCCCTGTGCTTCTCCATATCAACATCTCTATGTTGGTGTCTACTTCACTTAGTACCCTGATTTTTTGGGGGGAGCTTGGATTTCCCTGCTCCTTTCCAGTGCCTCCCCCTTGGCTAGTTTAAATGCTTGCCAATGAAGTATTTAAACCTATTACCTAGGATACTGGCACCCCTCCTGGACAGATGGAGACCATCACACCAGTATAGGCCTGCATCCCTCCAGGTGGACCCCCAGTCCCAAATGAAGCCAAATCCCTGAGCTCTGCACCAGTTTTTCAACCACTGATTGAATTGTGCTCGTTTTGTTCTTGTACAGTGCATCACTCTTGGGGTGGAATTTATTATGTATGGCATCACTATGCATTGAGAAATCCTGAGATACTTAAAAGAGGATACATCCTCAATCTTAGCACCGTTAAGGGTGCAAAATGAAGGGAGAGGGGTGTGTCTGGTAAGCCTCTGTCAGGTGCCAGAAGTCACGGAGACTGTTTCCTGGCATTTAGGGACAGTTGGTTAGACTGGAGCCAATGCTGAATATTGTCAAAATCCAGCTGTAACTGAGAGGTAAGGTCATGGGAAGAGGAGTCAGATGTAAACATAACTGCATCATCAGCATACATATGAATGGATGCAGAGGAACAGACTGAGGGAAAGTCATTCAAGAATATGGAAAAGAGAATAGTACCCAGGATGGACCCTTGAGGTACTCCTGTGTAGATAGGGAGTGGTGATGAAAAGGAGTTTCCTATTTTGACAACATGAGACCTTCCCTCAAGGTAAGAATGAAACCAACTGACTGAAGAACCAGAGAGGCCTGCTGTTTTAAGCCTGTCCAAAAGGAGGGCATGTGTCACAGTAACAAAAGCTTTAAGAAGATCAACGAAAATGGTAGAGGTGATCAGTCCCTGATCGATACCTGTGAGGATGGAGTCAGTGAGCCGAAGGAGGGAGGTAGAAGAGGAGTGGGAGTTTCTAAAGCCAGACTGGAAAGGAATGAAAAAGGAGGAGGAGACAAGAAGGGAAGAGAGTTGAGATAGTACAAAGTGTTCCTGTAACTTAGCCAAGGTGGGAAGGAGACAGCTAGGATGTAAGTTACCAGAAGAAGAGGGATCACCACCTTTTTGAAGAGGTATGATAGTAGTCTGTTTCCAGACATCAGGAACAGTTGCAGAGGAAAAAGAAAGATTGAACATAGAAACATAGACTTTGACAGCAGATAAGGACCACTTGGCCCATCTATTCTGCCCATTTCCCTATCTAGAGGATAAGCTGCAGATCCTATTTAACCAACAGCCTATTTCTTCCTACCCCCCACAAAAATTGCCTTATGTCTGTCCCATGCATTCTTGAATTCTCCCACAGTTTTAGACCCCACAACCTCCTCAGGAAGGCTGTTCCATGCATCCACCACCCTCTCTGTGAAAAAATACTTCCTCACATTGCCCCTGAGCCGTTCGTCCTCTATCTTCAAATTGTGTCTCCTTATTCTTGCACATCTCTTTTTCTGAAAGATGCTACCCTCTTGGACTTTGTTGATTCCACTGAGGTACTTAAACATTTCTATCATGTTCCCCCTCTCTCTCCTTTCCTCAAAGGTATACATATTAAGCTCCTTTAGCCTCTCCTCGTATGGCTTTTCTTGCAGACCCTGCACCATTTTAGTTGCCCTCCTCTGAACTGCCTCCATCCTGTCTATGTCCTTGCGGAGATGGGGTGTCCAGAACTGGACGCAGTACTCCAGATGGGGTCTCACCAACTGTCTGTACAGGGGGATAACAACTTCCTGTTTTCTGCTGGTGATGCCGCTCCCTATACATCCCAGTATCCCCCAGCCCTCCCTACTGCCTTCTCACATGAACAGTAGAGTAATAGGCAGTGTGAGGGCAGGAGCTGAGAGAAGCAGAAGCATAGGGTCAAGGCCATCAGGGCTACCTCCCTTCTAAGGACTAAGGGCAAGTAGAGCCTTCAGAGAAGCAGAGGTAGTGATAGGAGAAAAGGTGAAAGAGAGAGGAGATGAGAGGAAGACAGAGTGAAGGAAGAAGGGGGAAGGGGAAGAAGGGATGAGACAGAGGGCAGAGGTAGTGAAGTAAGAGTTAAAAGAAGAGGAAACAGCAGAAGGGTCAGAGATAAAGGAGTCACCAACCCTGAGAATGGGGGAAGGGGGGAGACTGAGTGAGTGGGGAGAAAAGAGAATGGATAACCTTCCAGAATTTGGAGTAGTGATTAATGTTGTTTTGAAATGTGGATGCAAAATACTCAGACTTAGCAAGTACAATGGCTTTGGTACAGGCATTGTGAAAGTGCTGAAAGCAGGCCAAAGAAGCTGGGGAGCCAGTGATCTTAAATGAATGCCAGGCAAGGTCTCTGGTGCGGAGACAAGTCATCACATCAGCTGTTATCCAGGGAAGATGAGAGCTTCATACTCTGTTTTTTCTCAGAGATGCATGACGATCCTATACAGCCATAAATTTAGACTGCAAGTCTTGCAGGGCAAAATTTATATGACTGTGTGCAGAAATGGGGGGCAATCAGATGCCCACAGATCAGCTAGGAGAGAGGACAAGTCCATGCCCTAAAGGACCTGAGATGGATGAACTTGGGGGGGGGGAGGCTTTAGGATGATAAATCTTATACACACAGTAAACCATATGATGGTCACTGAGTGCATGAGGAAGGATACCTGCATCCACAATTCGGTGGGGATGAGAGAACCCAGTCTAGCAGAGAGACAGATTTAAAGATTTCAAATTGAAATGAGTGGGGTCAGAAATCAATTGAGCCAATTGCAGTGACTACATTTTAAGAAAATGTATTTGCATTGAGAGGGAGCCAATTTATATTAAAGTCTCTGAGGATAAGTAGCCCACCTCTGGAGTAGTTAGATCAGGTAGAGGAAAGGAGTTCAGTAACTAAAGCAGTAGACATACCAGGACAACAGCAGCCACCAGCAATAAAGATGGGAATAGAGATGGGAAGGGAGGGTTTAAGGAGGAGCATCTCATAGGAAGATGTCTAGAAACATAGAAACATAGAATTTGACAGCAGATAAGGACCGCTTGGCCCACCTAGTCTGCCCATTTTCCTACCTAACAGATAAGCTGCAGATCCAATGGGGAAGAAATAGCAAGAACAGCAACAAACTGGGTCCTAGTGGATGTATAAATTGCAACACCACCACCCCTTCTTGAGTAATCTTGCCTGGCTAAGCTGTAGCCAGGAAAAATTACAGCAGAGCTGTGGACCTTAGAGGAGAGCCTGGTTTCAGATATAACTAGTACATCTGGCCGAAGGTTAAGCATGATAGGTTGTAACTGGTCAGGTTTTGGGAGGAAGACACAGATATTTAAATAAGCAACCCATAATTCTTTGGGAAGTTGTAAGGGAGAAGTTGTGTTAGGGCCAGCATTAAGTTCCATGTCACCTGCTACCAAAAGTAGCAAGCTGACAATGAGCTTTAAAACACAGGCATGCTACTGGGGGGGCGAGAGACAGGCAGTTGATAAGGGAAAATAGGGGGACGAAAGTGACAGAAAGTGCCAGAGAGATTCAAGGTGAAACCAAGGAGCAGGGAGAATTTAATACATAGGAAGCCAGGGGGAATGGAGGAGGGAGGAGTGAGAGGAGTAGAGGATGAGGAGATGGAAAGACTATAAGAGGAGAATGGGGGGAAAAAACAATAGATTGTGCAAGTAAGGGGAGCGGAAAGTAGAGGGTGAGAAAAACAAGACAAATTAATAACATAGTGGAAAACAAATGCAAAAGAAAATAGAAGCACACTAGAAAAAAATAAATAGATAAAAGGAGGAAGACAAGTAAGTTAAAAGGTCAAAACTAAATAGATGGGAGAGGAAATTCAATTGAGCCCAACAACCAGTGAATTCAATCAATCAATCAATCAAAATCTTTATTTATTCAGGCGAACATCATTGAGCATAGCTCATTTACAAGATGGACCTGAGTGGTCATAACAATATAAGGTTACAAATTTTACACAAAAACATGGTACTGAATAAACACAAATACAATGATTTATGAATGAGACAGATAAACAAATATTTACATATATACAAGGCAAAATGACAATAAACCTAAATCATATTAAAAGGAAAGAAACAAACAGTATAGTAGGGATAAAGCTCAGGTAGTTGGACTTGGGTGGGCATTTTGTATGAAGTAGGTTGGAGAACAAGCTAGAAGAACGATAGAGGAATAGGGTAGCATAAAAGGGGTGGGGAAGGAGGGGTGTGAGAGGACTAGGCCTTATGGAAGCAGTTGCATGATTCTGGGAATAGACTAGTGTACAGTTTTTGAAGGATGTTAAAGGAATGAGGTATCCAATTTCAAGGTCTTTTGAAGAGAATTCCAGATAAGTGCTAGGAATAGCTGATTGCAGCCCTTCCATACCGGGTGCAGGTGATAGGAATCTTCAGCATGATGAGTTTATTGATCCTTAGGGTGTAAGGCCTGGATGTGATCCGTTGAAACAGTCTGAGATGTAGGAAGGAGTTTGTTTGTCAGAGCTTTGTAGATCCAGACAGCAGCATTTTTGTTTCTTCTATGTTGTAGGGATGTCCAACTGACTGCAGTGTAGAGAGAGCAATGATGGGTGCTGGGGAAGATCTGTAATGAATCTAATAGCTCTATGATACAAGGTGTCTAATTTATTTAAATGGGAGAGGAGCAGTGGCCATAGAGGAAGTCAGCATAGTCAATGAGGGATAGGAATGATGCCAGGATTAGCCTTTGTTTGGAATCTCTGGTCAGGTAGTGTTTGATCCTATAAAATAGGCCAAGTCTTTGTCTAAGCTTTTTCAGGAGCTCTTCAATGTGGCTGGTATAGTCAAGTTTATTGTCAATCCAGACTCCAAGATATTTGAATTTGTCCACGTATTCCAGATTTTCACCAAGGATGGTAGATAATTGTGGGAGGGTGAATGATGGGACAGTGGAAGAGCAGCTCTTGGTGGCAAAGAACATAGCTTTCGTTTTCTTGGCATTTAGTAGTAATTTCTTTTCTAGTAAGTTGTGCTGTAGGAGGGAGAACTCAGACTGTAAAAGCTCACAGGCTTTTGATGGTGAGGGGATTACTGACATATAGTACAGTATCATCTGCAAAAAGGTGAATATTAGATTGTGAGAGATTGGAGTCAATATTGTTGATGTAAATGGCAAAGAGGATGGGGCCCAGGATGGAGCCTTGCGGTACACCTCTTAGGAGTGGTTTAGAGGTAGATAGGTCACCTTCATTTTTTACCAGTTGTAATCTTCCGGAGAGATAGCATCTGAACCATTTGAGAGAGAGTGAGTCAAGGACTATGGAGTTCAGAGAGGAGATTAGTAGTTCATGGTCCACAGTGTCAAAGGCTTTGCTTAGATCCCAGGAACACAGCACAGGTGTTATTCTTTTTGTCTAAGGCAGTCTGCCAGTCATTTGTAACTTTTGCTAAGGCAGAGATGGTGCTGTGCATAGATCTAAACCCAGATTGAGCTGGGTTAAGGAGATTGTTGGTATCAAGGTAGGCACTTAACTGAAAGTTTACTAACTTTTCAAGCATCTTGGACAGTACTGGTAAGATGGAAATGGGCCTATAGTTGTTGAGGTCCATGGGATCACCTGCCTTAAGTAGTGGAAACACTACTTAAGGCAAATGAAAGACCAAAAAAAAAAAAGTGAAATTAAGGGGAGTAGACCTAACTATGTTTTATGTGTTCCTCCCAATAGGTAGAAACTGGGGCATACAGAACTATGTAACAGAAAGGGAGTAATGGGCTGTGTTAACCTTCTGTTGAACCATCGAGTGGCACCTACTTGTGTTATTTCTAAATGTAGACTAATATATGGGGAAGTGTGTATAACAAAAATTTTACACACACACGAGGTGTAGGATGCTACCTAAACCCCGATAGCAAAGCTCAAGGGATTTATAAAAGCATCCTACACTGAAGGTGTGTATAAAATGCAAGTTTTACACACTTCCCCTCATTTTGTTGTACAGAATCACTGGGTAGTGTTTTCATGCCTTGATACACTACCCAGCAATTATGGAGAATAGCATGGCCAGTGGTTCCGGTAGCGCTAGTCCAATAGTGCAGTCGGGTTAAAGCATAGTGTGTGCGTGAGGGAAGCAGTGTGGGCATGCGTGAAGTGAGGGAAACCCGGCATGTGTTTGCCGTTATAACTAGCTTGTTATAACAGCGAATTATAACTGGGTTTCCCTATGGGAAAAAATGCTCCCCAGTTATTATATTGCCATTATATACACTTGTGTTTTTATGTATGCTTGGCGTAAGGAGAGAGTGCGCTCTTGCAGTTGCTCCCCCGTCCCCCTTGAAAATGAAATGTTATATTTCATGAGGCTATTTTGAAGAGAGAAAGCGAGAAATTGAAAAAAGTTAAGTAAATTAAATAAATAATAAACAAATATCTCACATTCCTGCAAACGTACTTTGTAAGAA
Organism: Neoceratodus forsteri; assembly: GCA_016271365.2. Lineage (NCBI taxonomy): Eukaryota > Metazoa > Chordata > Ceratodontiformes > Ceratodontidae > Neoceratodus > Neoceratodus forsteri. The sequence continues at coordinate 141,968,923 of JADMNL010000031.1, read as the reverse complement.
AGAACAGAATAATACATGAAATAAAACTGGACTGTGCCGAAAGTATACATTTTGTCAAGTTATACCCCAGGCACCCAGGGCTTTTTAAAGAAATGTGTTTTAGATATGAAAGAAACTGAAAATGTTTTCCAGTGCAGTTAACCTTTTACACATAACTGAAATATGTTTTCGGTTCATCACTTTGAAATAAGATATATAACTTTTGATTGATGAGAAATCTGTTATTTTGCAAAACTGTAATGTTGCCATAGGATAAAAAGTCACAGGATTCCACTTCTCCGTTGTCCCACTGAACACAAATTTCCAGTTGTTTAAAGAATTATGGAATTCTTCATAATGGGAGCATCATTTTTTCTTTGATATCTTGACAAAACTGTTTCTATAGTCCCTCAATGGGTTTCTTTCCTATAACTTGACATTCTGCCTGAAATATAGCTTCAGTAAAGCATTGCTGGCCTGTCAGCAACAGAAATGGGAACGTTTCTATAGCACTTCATTTTATTTTCATTAAACCTGCAACAGATTTATTTCTGGGCAAATCCTGAAATCCAGAAGCTTTGCAACATTTAAAAAGAAATATAGAAGCTGGTCCACCAGTGCAGCAGTTGCACTACTGCTTGTGACACCGATGACCTGGGTTCGGGAACGAGCCTGGGTCATCGGAGGGCTGACTGGGGGAGGATGGCTGAGTGTCCCATGGATGCTCATCTCCTCTGGGGTGGGAGGGAGTATGGTCTCCACTGCAATATCGCCACCTGGGAGACCACAGGTGGAGGTGCAGTCAGAGCCAAGGATCAAGGGAGGGAGATAGAAACATAGAAACATAGAAGTTGACAGCAGATAGGGACCGCAAGGCCCATCCAGTCTGCCCATTTCTTTTTCTACCTTATAAATGTGCCATAGGCCTTTGCTCTGTCAATGGCCTATCTGTTAATACTCATCTGTATTGCTCCCTTATGCATATCCCATTCCTGTTTGAAGCCCTGCACCGTATTCATGTCCACCACTTCCTGAGGTAGGCCGTTCCATGCATCCACCGCCCTTTATGTGAAAAAGAACTTCCTCACATTACCCCTTAATCGCCTCCCTCTAATCTCATGCTGTGTCCTCTTGTCCTGATATTTTTCTTATATTGAAACATGTTAGACTCTTTCACCTTGTTAATGCCCTTAAGGTGTTTGACTGTTTCAATCATATCACCTCTCTCCCACCTTTGCTCTAGGGTATACATATTGAATTCAGTTAATCTGTCCTCAATATGTTTTTCTGATGCAGTCCCTGCACCATTTTGGTTGCCCTTCTCTGGACTGCCTCAATTTGGTTAATGTCCTTGTGAAGGTGTGGCCTCCAGTACTGCACACAGTACTTCAGATGGGGCCTAACCAGTGTCTTGTAAAGAGGGATTATTACCTCCCTCTTCCGACTTGTGATACCCCTACTAATACACCCCAACATCCCTCTAGCCTTACCTACTGCTTTAGAGGTCTGCTTGGATGATTTCAGGTCATCGGTGATAATGACGCCCAAGTCTCTTTCTTCCCTTGTGACTGCCAGCAACTCCCCTCCCAGACTATAGGTGGCTTCAGGGTTTCTCTTCCCTATGTGCATGATCTTGCACTTCTTTGCATTAAACCCCAGTTGCCACTCTTCTGACCATTTTGCGAGTTTATCCAGATCTCTTCTCATTCTGCCCACCCGATCTGGATCATCTACTCTGTTGCAGATCTTGGTGTCATCTGCAAACAGACAAACCTTACCCTCCAGTCCATTTGCAATGTCACTGATGAAGATATTGAAGAGGACTGGCCCCAGGACTGATCCCTGAGGTACCCCACTTGTGACTTGCATCTCTTCTGACTGTATACCATTTGCCACCACTCTCTGTTTTCTACCCGTCAACCAGTTTGCCACTCAGTTGACCAACGTCTGACCAACCCCGAGCCTACCCAGCTAATTAATCAATCTTCTATGTGGAACAGTATCGAAAAGCTTTGCTGAAGCCAAGGTAGGCAACATCAACTGCTCCCCCTTGGTCCACCACTCTGGTTACCCAGTCAAAGAAATCTATGAGATTAGTTTGACAGGACCTTCCTTTTGTAAACCCATGCTGTCTTGGATCCTGTGCTCCTATGGATTCCAGGTGTTGCACTATCCTTTCCTTAAGGAGTGTCTCCATAATCTTGCTCACTACTGAGGTAAGACTAACCGCCTCCTCCCTGCTACCACTCTTGTGCAGCGGGATCACATGAGCCCTTCTCCAGTCTTCTGGGACCTCTCCTGTGCTCAGAGACTCACTAAACAGTTCTGATAATAGCTCTGCTAGTTCCTCCCTTAGCTCCTTTAGTATCCTGGGAGGGATGTATGCCATCAGGTCCCATTGCCTTGTCCACCCTGAGCTTAGCAAGCTCTTGTAGGCCCCTTTCTTTTGTGAAGGGAGTAGTGCTCACCTCCCTCCCCCCTGTGTCCATGATGCTGAGCTGTGGGCCCTGCCCTACCTTCTCTTCAGTAAATACTGAGCAAAAGTATCTATTTAGGATAGATGCTTTTACATGGTCCTCCTCCTCACATGCCCCCTTATCCCCATTGATCTTAGCAATACCCCTTCTGGACTTTCTCCTTTCACTAATGTATCTATAGAAAGTCTTGTCACCTTCTTTTACTATTCGTGCTAGTGTTTCCTCTGTTTAGGCCTTTGCCTGCCTTACTGCCTTCCCTGCTTCCCTTAGGGATGTTTGGTATGCCTCCCTATCTTCATCCTGCTGCATTCCCTTGTATTTCCCGAAGGCCAGCCTTTTGGCTCTGACCTTTTCTGCTACTGTGTTTGAGAACCAAAGTGGTTTCCTTCTTCTTTTGCACTTCCTTTTCTCACTAACACAATGGGATGTTGCTTCAAGTATTGCATCTGTAATGCTTGCCCACTTTGCCTGTACCCCCTCACCTGTATTTCTTTTTACCAGGGCTAGCTTAACTCTGTTGGCCATCTTATCAAAGTCAGCTACTCTGAAGTCCCATATTTTTGCCTTGGAATGGGATAATTTTGTTCTAGTGGCCAAACTGAACCATACCATGTGATGGTCACTGGCCCCCAGGTGACCTTCTACCTGGAGATCTGTGATCCTTTCCCTGTTAGTCAGTACTAGATCTAGGTCAGCAACATGATGCAATGCATCAGCAAGGCCTTCCCGACATCAGGGAACAGGACAGAAAATGTGGAAAACACGCAAACTGCAGCAGGTTGCCGTCCACTGCCCACCACAGGCCCCGTACCATTGACTAGGTTCTTCCTCACTGACTGACACTTAAACTCTGCTCCAAGGGAGTAAGGACTGGCCCACCAGCAGCCCTTCCCTTGAGGGAATATTCATGGGGGAACTGCAGAAGAAGGTAAGTCCCAGAGATAGCAGGTGTAGGGGCTGGGCAAGATGGCAGAACTGGGGGGGTGGTGCAGAAGGAATAAAGTGCAGTAAATCACAAAAAAAAAAAAAAATAAGAAAGCTAGATGGAATAATGAAGTAACTGGAACTCAAGAACTGGTAGTTGTGTGAAACCTAATTGCTGAAGGTATGCCGTAAGTGAATAATCCTCTGGAGATGCTTTAGTCTCCAAACACCGTAACAAGTACAGAACATAAGCAGAGAACAGTTCTTTTCTGAAAACATTTTCCACAAATGATGTTGGTCAGGGTTATCATTGTAATTCCAAGGTTTGTCAGGGTGCGCATCTAAAAAAAAATAGTGGGTTGAAAATTAATATATTTTACTTATACTACTGGAGGAAGGAATAGCAGTGCAGAATAAAAAAAGTGTAATGAGTGCCTGTTATTCAACTGCGGTGAAAATAACATGTTATTTCCTCTACAACTCATATTATTTTCACAACAGACTTATCACAGTGGTGTTCAGTGCGCTATGGTCAGGGCCACTGGAAAACTGCGGAAAATATTACCCAGAAATGCAAATACCTTTTTGCAGGAATTGCGGGGGTTCACTGGATATCCTCAGTGCTCTCTGATTAATCTTATTATTTGCCTCAGCATGTACTGATCACATATATTGTTAAATAAATATATTGCCACTTGCATATGCTTTCAATATGAAGAAAGGTTTGTTTTGTGAAACAACTGTAAACAAATCATTACGTAGCATATCATATAAACTCTAAAGACATCTACCTCATGCAGTGCTAACTAGATTTTATTTAGTAATTCACTGTCAGTCAACACTGAATAAACCCTGAAATAACATAGTTTGCCAGTTTCTAGATGTTAAGTAATGAAACCAACCTGTTCAACAACTACTTATTTTGGTGCAAGAAAACAATAAACAGATAACCGGGGTGCCTAATCAAGTTCTAGTAAAAAAAAAAAATAATAATAATAGTTTATTTTGTTAAAATAATTGCTGTTTTTAATCAACACTGTAAATACAGAACATTTAAAATCATGTGATGAGCAACAGCTTTTCTGCATCGCACAACAGTTTTTATTACACAGCACTTTTGCTATGTTCGCATTGCAACAATTTTTGTCTATTTGAAGGTAACTGTTTAAATATACTTCACCTGTTTTATCAGCGTGTTTTTAGAAATGCTAGGTGCTTTGTATTTGAGTATGTAGGTGTGGCAGATTATCAAGTAAGGGATCACTGTCACCAACACCCTCAGAAGAACATTCAAGTTTATATTCAGCAGGGCCATCCAAACTCCTCCCATGTTTGAATTAAAATCTACTCTGGATGAAAGTATGTATACAAGGAAAGTCTACCCTACCACTCCAAAGCAAGATAGTAGTTAATGCTCCATTTAGGTGAATGGGGCAATGTACACCTTTTTTCACACCTATGGTTCCAGTCTTTGTGGCAACAAAAAGTTTTCTGATAGTCTGCTTCAACATAGATTTTAAGTGCTAAAGTGTACACATGCATGGCGAGAGGATTTTGATACTAAACCAGGGAAATGAATCACATAACAGCACAGTCATATTGGACTCCTCCTCACCTCACACTGTATTGTTTTGGCCAACTCCAGGTCTGTGTACCATACTATTAGCATGTTTGAGTATCTTGCCTTTAGAATTTAAATATTTTTATACAACTTCAGTCAATAACTCAATAAATTGCATTAGTGTGGAGAATGATGAAAATAACAGAATTTTTTTTTTGCTAACCGAGTAAGCCCCACGGCATGTTTTCAAAGGTGACTTGAGAGCACTGGGGAAGTTGTGACTTGTTCTTCATAGTCATACAGTATGCAAGTGGAGGTTGTGGGAATCAAACCCAGGTCTACTGGATGTACCAAACTCATTCACAGTACATTACTCTAACCTCTAGGCTATACTGCCAGCCCAATGTAGGAGCAATTTTCCAGTGTCTCTGCCTATGGTATAAATAACCTTTTTATTCACTCTAGAATTTTGCCAGCACTGTTGCCCTAGAACTCAAGGCTCTGCTTCGCTCCATCACTCATTGTTACAAAACATTTTTGGCAACCTGTCAGAGTGAATAAAATGTTTAATCTTTGATGACCTATGAAATATGCCATATTTATACCATACCATACCAGTGAGAATAATTTTCTCCAGATAAGTAATAGATATACACTCTGAGGTGTGTGGTCGCACTCTGATATATGCATGCGGCCACAGGCTGAGTGCGTCAACCGCCCAAGGCGTGCATATATCAGAGCATGACCACACACCTCAGAGTGGTTTATCTATCTTATAAAATGTCAAAATTTTTTTGGGGGGGTAAAAGTGCAGGTGTGCGGTCGTGCTCTGATATACGCACAGTCATGTGATGTGTTTTATCCAATCAGGTATGCTATTATCGATTGATTTTTCCTACCCATTTTATAAATGAAGTTATTTACTTTATGATATATTTTCTATCAAGAGATTATCTCGCTAGTTGATTATGTCATAAACAAGATAACTTAGGTTTGATGTATCATAATGCTGTACTTCACCAATAGGGGAGCAGTGGAAACAATGTTTTATGACAAAACAGTGGAATTATGCAGCATTAACCAGAGCTGTACAGTGAAAACAAGCATTTGTCAATGCCGAATGTTGTTCTGCTGGTATTGGCATTGGTAGTGCAGGAGTTAGAGAGATGCATAATAGGAATGGCAGTGAAGTAGTGAACTGATGCTAACCCCACCCCCACCCTGCAGAGACTGACAGGCATTGGGGTGCACCTTTGGGTCATCGGCCATAACACTCATGCCATTTCACCTCACCTTACCCTGCAGACACCAGCAAGTCACTGTGTGCCTTGGGGTCCTCGGGCCTTACGCTCACCTCATTCCATAAGGGAATATGCTGAGATGGGTGCAGTATAGGAGAATGGGGTGAACTTTGGGGCCAAAGAGTCTGAGGCACACCTCAATGCCAGTCACTGGATGCATGGTGGGAGTGTGGGTGGAATGGCATGAACATTACAGCCAACAATCCCAAGTCACACCCCTGACGCCTGTCAGTCTCTACAGGGTGGGGCATTACGGTTGGAAACCCAAATGGCCCAGGTGTCTGTTAGCATTTTCACTCCAAATTTTCAACATGGTCCTTTTGTGACCCCACCTCATGAACAGTGACACCATCAGTTCATTAGCCGAAAGGTGATTTTTGCACAGCGACTGTACTATTTGGCACCACAGATGTGAAAACATAATTTGGACAGAATGTGAAAAATGACAGCTGTACTGTTCATGAGGAGGTATAAAAAAATGACAATGTTGAAAATCTGGAGTGAAAATATGAAAAACTGGTGAAGTCATGAGCGTGCATAGAAACTGCACAATGCATGCCCATAACACAATTATTTTGGGGAATTTTTTAACCAAATTTTCAACATAGGCATTTTGGGACCTCTGCTCATGAACAGTGTCACTGTAATTTTGTTAATCTGTCCTGAACATTGATTTCCCACAGCGACCGTGCCATTGTGCGCCACATGTGCGAAAACACATTTCATGGGCAGGATGTGAAAAATGACAGCTGTACTGTTCATAAAGAGGTGTAAAAAAATGGCAATGTTGACAATCTGGAGTGAAAATGTGAAAAATTGGTGAAGTCACGAGCTTGCGTAGAAACTGCGCAACGCATGCCCATAACGCAATTATTTTGGGGATTTTTTTATTTATTTATTATACTTTATTGAGATTTAAGCAGCACGTAATCCAATAACAACCAGAACAGAGACCTGATAAAATTAGCTGCATGCATAAAATGAAACAAGAAAAGGGAAAAGACAGAAAAGAAAGGGGGGAAAGAAAACAGAGAAAAGGCCCCCTCCTTCCACCCCCTCCTCCCCCCACCCCTCTTTCTGCGGCCTGATCAGGGAAAAAAAAAAGGATAGCAGATGAAACAGTAATATCCTAGGGACTACGTCCTCCAAAGGGAGAGTAGAGTGTACAGGGGCTCCCAGGTAGTCTGGAAGAAATGCGGTCTATTTTGCATGATCGCAATGTGTTTCTCCAATTGAATTAGCGAGTAAGGTCTCACAGTACCACTCCAATGTTGTGGGAAGGGAGTCCTCTTTCCAATGCTGCAACATTGCCAGTTTTGCCGTAGATGCCAAAAGAGTCAGATGGGCTTTTCTGATACAAGGCGTCCCCGGGGGGGGGGACCAATAAACAACTTTCAGGAGTAAATAAGGACTCTAAACCCAAAAGTGTATCCAACACCTGTTTGATGGAGTTCCAGAAGGACTGGGTCTTAGGGCAACTCCAAAGTAGGTGATAGAGAGACCCCAGGGTTTCCTTGCAACAGGAACATAAGGGGGAAGCAAGTTTACCCATTCTATGTAATTTGGCCAGAGTAAAATAAAGGTTGTGCATTATGTTAAATTCTATCAGGTGAAATCTATCCTGTCTGATAAACTTACACATGTTATTCAAAGCCCTCCTCCAAAGGTCTTCATTGGCTGGGAGAGAGTTCCGGGACCCAATAATAGAAAATCCCTGAAGGGAGGTGCGGATCCAGGGACTGTAAGTATTTGTAAGTCATAGAGACTGCGTGTGGCTGGTCCACAGCTGCCAGCACAGAGGCTAAATCCTCTGATATTGAGGTAGTCTAGGGTTTAGGCCCCAGAAATGAAAGGGTTTCATTTTTAACTTGCAGGAATTTAAAGAGATCTCGATTTTCAAGCTGAAACCTAGCCTGTAAAATTGGGAAGGAAACAAAGTCTGCCCCCTCAATGAGATCAGCGAGTGTGCAGTCCTTTAAGTGGGGAGAAAACGATCGTGGGATGGGACAGTGACCAATCTAGAAATGAGGATTGTTAAAAATCGGTTGGGCAACGGACCTGTACCAGCTCAGGGAGAGATGTGTCTGCACCTGATGCAAGGCCTTGAGGGACCATCCAATTGGAGAGCTCCGCAAGGATCGGGGAAGTTGAGAAGGCAGCAGGTACAATAAGCAAAGTAGGGAGCAGCCCAATTTGGCTGCCAATGCCTTTTCAATATCTAACCAGAGGGGGGCATAGGTGGCAGGGCCTACTTGCGCTCCCTTCTTTTCCCAAAGGGAAAGTTTGCTAATGTGCTGGGCCCCATAGTACAGGAAAAGGAAGGGAAGGGAAGGGAAGGGAAGGGAAGGGAAGGGAAGGGAAGGGATAGACCTCCACATAGTTTGGGGGCAGTGAGTTTACTGTAAGCTGTACGAACCCCCTTGTTATGCCAAAGAAATCCATTGAACATCTTTTGAAGGTGGGTGAACCATATCTTAGGAAGGAAGAACCCCAGCATACCCATTGTATATAGTATACAGGGTAAAATATTCATCTTGAATATACTAATTCGGCCCCACAATGATAAAGGAATTACCGTCTATCTGTCCAAGTCAGATTTCAGAATCTGTAGCAGTTTAGTGAGATTTTCTTTGATCATAATTGGAAAGATCTTAATACCTAGATATGTCAGAGTCTTGGGCTCCCAAGTTAGTCCCAGATCGCTGACGTCCGCTCTGATGAACCTACTATTAAGAGGAAATATTTTAGTCTTAGAGAGATTTAACTTGTAGAAAGAGACCCTGGAGAAAGACTCTAGCTCTCTGAGTAGGATGGGAATGGATACACCTGGGTTTTCCAAATGCAGAAACAAACTGTCTGCATAAGCTGAGAGGGTGTATCTCCTCCCCCCAGCTTGGATGCCCTGCAGGGCAGGTGTACTAACCAATTTACAGATTAACGGTTCTAGATAGAAATCGAAGAGGAGGAAAGATAATTGGGGATTTCTTTAACCAAATTTTCAACATAGACATTTTGGGACCTCCGCTCATGAACAGTGTCACTGTGATTTTGTTAATCTGCCCTGAACATTGATTTCCCACAGTGACCGCACCGTTGTGCGCCACAAGTGCAAAAACACATTTCAGGCAGGATATGAAAAATGACAGCTGTACTGTTCATAAGGAGGTGTGAAAAAATGGCAATGTTGAAAATCTGGACTGAAAATATTGAAAATTGTCAAAGTTATGAGCATGCATGGAAACTGCTCAACGCACACTTGTAACAGTCATTTTTTGTAATTTTTTCACCAGATTTGCAAGATAGGCTTTTTAGGACCCCACCTCATGAACAGTGGCACTGTTGTTTCATTAATTGGTCCCAAAAGGTGATTCCATACAGTGACCACAAAATGACCTTTTAGGACTGAATAACAAGATGTCAGTACATGTGTTCATGAGATGGGGTCCCGAGAACCCTATGTTGAAAATTTGGAGCCAAAATTCAAAACAATGGCTGAGATATCCAACTAAGTTGACCCCCCCCCCCCATTTATGCCATTATACAGCTTAACTGCATTTCTTCAGTTCGCAGTCAGCTTTGAAGAGTACAGACGTGTTTCCGCTCCACCGAAGATCGCAGCACCAACCTCCAGAGGTAAGTATGGGGTGAAGGGGGTGTGGGGAGGTGGGGTGTGCAGAGGGTGGGTGCAGGTTTGGGGTGGGGAGGCACTGCAGACAATGGACCATTTTCTTTTTTTCAGGTACAAAAAAAAAAACAAATGGACACTGTGCTGTGGGACTATTTTATTTCTTTACAGGTGAAAGAAAATAAATGTTGGGCACACTGGGGTGGGCTCCCAGTGTGCCCCATGACGTTCAGGGGGCCCTAATGTTGGCAACATTGGAGTGTGCTCCCAGTGTGCCACACAATGGGGGTAGGGCGGGGCCCGGGGGCAGGAACATGCCAATGCAGTCAGCTTACTGTAAGTGGCAGCAAACTGGGGTGGGCTCCCAGTGTGCCACACAATGTTGGGGGGGTGGGCTGGACATGCCGACACTGGGATTGCATCTCCAATGTCGGCTTCCTTTAGAGACTGTGTGGTGGTGGCTTCGCCGCCATGTTTATTGAAATGTTTTGCCAGGAAAGGCACACCGGGAGGCATGTCATCTGTGCTGCTGTTTGACTAGCTTGTCTCTGATTGCACCGGCACTTTTCTTACAAGTTGTGTCAACTTTACATAATTCTTGTGTCAGTGCTAGCATGCTGACTTATTGGGGAATGAGGGACGCACCTACTAAAGTGAGCCCTGAATTCGCCAACACTGACACACCTCTGAAATGTGCTACTAGCACAAGATGTTGCTTGTGCATGCATGCAAGCCAACATAAAAAGAGCTAACTTGAAAGATTTACATTTGAAAATGCATGGTATAAACTGACCATGCAAGGTACTGATTCAGAATATACCATCTTTATTTATGAGAGGCAGGACCACAGGACCTTCATAATTCACACGTAGCTTCACCTCTCGTGAGTTATGGTCCTGCCCCCTCACCCATGAAGATAGATGGCATATCCTGAGTCAAGTTACATATTTAAGATGTAACCTGCTCAACCCTGGCTTGTAACATTTGCAGGAACTCTTAAAGTCTGAAATCCCATTGTAAGCTTTTTCTAACAAAGTAATAGGTTTACCCTCTGTATAACTGCTTGGTGAGGCCATACCTCGAGTACTGCGTGCAGTTTTGGAGGCCACATTTAAAGAGGGACATTAAACTCCTGGAGAGGGTCCAGAGGAGGGCAACCAAAATGATTTTGGGCTTGGGGGACAGGACCTATGGGGAGAGGCTCGAAGAGCTAAATATGTACACATTGGAAGAGAGACGGGACCGGGGGGACATGATAGAGGTCTTCAGGTACATGAAGGGGGTAAATAGGGGAGGAGCAGTCAGGGTGCTTCGAAGGAAGGAGGAGGGGCAACTAGAGGACATGGGTGGAAGCTGGAGGGGGGAAGATTCAGGGGAGAAAGGAGGAGGTGCTACTTCACTGAGAGGGTGGTGGAGCCATGGAATGCGCTGCCCAGGGGGCTGGTGGAGGCAGAGACGGTGGAAGAGTTCAAGAGGGGGTGGGACAGGTACAGGGGAAGGGTTCTGGAAGCAAAATCCAATGCAGTGAGAATATCCAGAACTGGGAAGACAGAAGCCAGAGAAGGCGAGGGGGGCAGCAAGGTCAGCTCCCAGGGTGGGGGGTGACCAAACGAGCAGACGCGAAAGACCGTGAGGCCTATTCTGCTGGCATTTTAGTATGTTAGTACCTGTAGGTGTCAGCAGTCCGGAGATATGCATATCTAAATCAGTCATAAATTAAACCAAGGCAGCAGCCATATTGTGGAAACATGAGATGGGAGAGGGGGGATGTCGTGGTTGGACAAGCGGTATTTAAGGAGCTATGTTCATTTCTATTAAATAGGCAATTGGCCATTTTATTAATTGTGTCCTAATCTGTTAGTGAAAGATTGCTGGTATTGTGCTGTTGGAATATTCCAACTATCAAGGCACCCAAAGTATTTTGGTGAGTACCTGTTGGTCTCTTCCTATCCTTTTCAAAAGAAATAGACACGCCTTTCAGTAGCACATGACACCTTTTTTGTTGTATTTGTAATTCATACTTTCTACCCTCATTTAGCTGCCTTTTACATTGTGGGCCAGGGACACACCTGAGAAAAGGGTATTTGGCACAGTGTGTCTACCTGATTAACAAAAATAAACAAATAAAAGATTAAATAAGTGTGTGTGTGCGTGTGTGTGTAATGTTGTTGTCTGTCTGTGTTATTTTTCTCTCTCTCCCTTTTTTTTGTTTCACAGTTTCTCTGCATATGTGCCCTAGACATTGGTGATTTAGATTTAACATAGGGAAGAGCAAGGCGCTACACCAGGGTGAAGAATCTGGGTCACAGGTACACCCTGTGTGTTGCAACCATGGACAGCACAACCGAGGAAAGGATTTAGGGCTGAATATGGACAGTAAACCAAAGCCAGGCAGGTAAGGTGCCAATGCAGTCAAGACAGCAATCACAACTTTGGAATACAGTGGGGGGGCAGGGAGTAAGAAACATGTCACGGGAGGTGTACAAGGCATTGGTTGGACACCACCTGGAGTACAGCATACAGTTGTGGTCTCCACAGAATAGAAATGACTTTGATGAGCTCAACAGGAGCCAAAACAGGGCTATTAGGTCAATTAACCACTTAGTGTGCAAGAACTGCAAGCAGAGACTGGGCACACTCATACTACTCAGGCTAGAGAAGGCTGAGAGGAGACATGATCTCGGTGTTCTGACTGCTAAACAGGATGGACCAGAGGGTGTATACACAAGGGGGTTGAGCTGTTGAGTGTTAGCAGAACTAAGGGACATGCACTCAAGGGGAGGAGGGCAAGATTAGAGAAAACATTATAGTGCATTACTTAAGGAGTGGTCAGCATGTGGCAAAGCCTGCCCGGTGAGGCTGTGGAAGCTAGCACTGACTAGACAGATTCCTGAGGGAGAATGGCATTGAAGGTAACGCAGCATGATCAGGGGTAACACAGATTTAGACAGATTCCTGAGGAAACACGGTGACTGAGGGTTACACAGCATGAGCAGGGGTTACACAGGACTAGACAGATTCCTGAGGGAGAATGGCACTGAGGGTTGCGCAGCATGATCAGGGGTAACATAGATTTAGACAGATTCCTGAGGAAGCATGGCACTGAGGGTTACACAGTATGAGCAGGGGTAACACAGGAGTAGACAGATTCCTGAGGAATAATAACATCGTTTACATTGTATGAGTAGGGCTAGCATCTTGGCTAAGAAGTTTGGATGTGTGTCTGACACAGTACTTTATAGGGAGAATGACATTGAGGGTTACACAACATGAACAGGGGTAACACAGGACTAGACATATTCCTGAAGGAGAATGGCACTAAGGGTTATACAGCATGAGTAGGGGGTAAATGGCAATGAGGATAACCCAGCATGAGTAGGGGTACTGCAGGACTAGACAGATTCCTGAGAGAGAATGGCATTGAGCGTTACACAGCATGAGTAGGGATAACACAGGACTAGACAGATTCCTGAAGGAGAATGGCATTGAGAGTTACACAGCATGAGTAAGGATAACACAGGACTAGACAAATTCCTAAGCGGGAATGGCATTGAGCATTACACAGCATGAGTAGGGATAACACAGGACTAGACAAATTCCTAAGCGGGAATGGCATTGAGCATTACACAGCATGAGTAGGGTTATCACAGGACTAGACTGATCCCTGAGGGAGAATGGCACTGAGGGTTATACAGCATGAGTAGGGGGTAACACAGAACTAGACAGATTCCTGAGGGACAATAACATCACTTACATAGTATGAGTAGGGCTAGCATCCTGGCTAATAAGTTTGAATGTGTGTGTGGCACAATACTTTATACAGCCCAATTCATAAATCAGTATCACAAAGTATTTTACAATAAGGTCAAACAGCATACTGCAGTATTATGTTTAATGGGATGCCATGTAACAATCAGCATAAATACTCTAAAATAGATCCGTTTTAACTTGGGGTCTAAATATTTCCGGGGGGTGTTCCTAATAATTTGCAGTCTGGGTACATATTGTAAAGACTGCAGAATCACTCTGAAAATTGAAGAGCAAACTGTATCTATGTCTGTCTGTCTGTTTGACTACTACAACTTATTAGAGGACATATAAATATATATTTTTAAATTCCACTTGTGCTTCTCAGGTTTTCCAAAACAACTTCCCTACTTTACCATGATCTCTGTATCAAAGTTTGCATCAGGTTGACATGATAGTGCATTTGTTATGACATCACTGCTGTTACCATGACAATAGATTATGATGTCATGAAGTGAAGCAAACAAAGGGTTTGAAGCAAACAGTGCTATAGGTATGTACCTGATTAATGGCTCACGAGTGATACTGGTGCAGTCCCAGGTATACTGAATCAGTCCCAACTGCTAGCCCATGCACTCACAACTCCAAAAATGCAAAGCAGACAATATAAAGCCCATCCGTTTAATAATACAATAAAAAGACCGCTTCAGTAACAGAAAGCAGACCTCTCCCTTCCAGTCAAAGTGTAATAGATGTTTGTTCATCTGGAATATTTAAAAGTCTGACTATGGGATGAAATTTAGTGAAATTACACAGTAGTAGGGTTATCGTTGGGGACCTGGGTTCAGAATTGGTCTTGGGTCACTCAGCAGCTGGTCAGGGGAGGGAGGATTGAACATTGCAGAGACAGCTCTCTTGCACTGGTGGGGTGGGGGGGGCACAGTGTTCTGCTGTTTATCTGCTGCCTGGCAGACCCCAAAAGACGGCACAGCAAATCATAGCCAGGGGAACAGCCGCCAGATATGGGCACACATGCGTGCAACTATGCACGTGCATTCATGTTGTTGCACACTAGCACTGGGGGTGTGTGTGTGTGGGGGGGGAGGGTAAACCAGGAGCTAGAGGAAAAGCACTGGCCCATCGTTGCACTGGCGCCTCCTGCAGGCCCATGCATGACTGACAAGGCAGATCGCCCATCCTTACTATGGTCCTAGGCAAGTGGTGGATACCCTGTAAATCCATGAGAAAACCGGTGATGGGGCTTGGGGGGGGCGTGCCATGGGGTGAATTGGGGAGTGAGAAAAAGATTAGTTAAAAACAAATTAACACAATCACTATAAACATAATGGTCATACACATTTTATTTTATTATAGTTTCAAAGGAAATGTTATTACAGTTACTACAAATAACTGGACAGTTCATTTTTTATTTTCGGTTTAACCTTCCAGGGTTAAGAACAGATCTTAGTAACCTAAATAGAGAATATAAAAGGCACTGTCCTGTCCCCAGCTGACCTCATAGGCCTTGTGTAAGGCTTTTAAACCATTTTAATTCTTTTAACATACTATGATGTACTACGAACTGTGGGACTGGCTGCGACTTCTAGTTGGAGCCACAGTCCTCCCAGGTCCATCTCTCTGGTTGGCCCATCCCTTGTATGGACCTATGTAAAAACAGCAGACAGAAAATGTATTACATTCTAAAAGTAGCCAATTATTACTTTGCAATATATGGATTCTTAAAATAATACCCACAAAAAGCATATAAAAAAATCCTTGTAATAGATTAGTTAGTCCTGTAATAGTATACTTCCGGTCCTCGTAATACTATACTTCCATCCCAATAATACTATACTTCCGGTCCCCGTAATACCATCATTGGGATTACCGGATACGACTACTGTATGAACCATGTGTTTTGTTTTTTTCTCTGACAGAAAGAAGCAGGAACGGATCGGGAGCTGTGGGGGGGGGTGCAAATGAGGAGCGAGGAACAACACTCAAAGTCTGACGAACTCTGCAGACTGCAGCAGCACAAGTAAGAACTTGAAAATTCCTCACATCCATATATTACAAAAAATAACAAATAGTTTCAGGTGTTTCAAGGCAGAAATTCCATCTCGAGGATCTGGGGGCACAAGAAACCTCGCAAGCTTCACTCTCAAGGTTTCTTGTGTCCCCAGAACCTCTCGATGGAATTATTGCCTTATAATACACCAGAACCTATCTATTATTTTATTTTTATTTCTAAGGTATTTTTCTTTTTCATTTGCTAATTAGAATGTTATTGTCATTATAGTATTATATGTGATACAAAAAACTGCACTTTTCCTGGCTGCCATACTGACATATCTAGCTCTATTCCTCCTTTGAGCTCTTCAGCACTGTGACTGCCCTTTTTGTGACATCACAACTGACCAATCAGGCAGCAGGTGGTTGGCACCTTTTGGTCTGTTATGATGTCACAGTCAGTGAGAGATTGGAATGCTGATGAGGTATGAAGGGACACAGAACCAGTGCTCCCAGATTAAGTTGCCATTTTCCCTGTAACTCCAGGGTAATTTCCCTGTGTTTCCCTGTAGATTACATTATTTCCTATGGAAGCCAAATGTCTCTGTTTTCCCGTATAATCAATGCAAGTCTATGGGGACAATTTTCCAGTAAATGGCTCCATATTCCTATAAAATACAGAAATCCCTGTAGATATGGGAGTTCCGGAACTAGAGACGTCCACCTTCAGGAAGAGTACTGTTCCAAACTTCACACCTGCTACTGTCAGGTAGAAATCTTCTAACTAGCACAAGGGAGAACAAAAAGTCAGAGTTGACTATTTAAAAAAGTTAAAATGATTTTCCCACTTTTCTGCAAAACACTGAGTATTGCTTATCAGCAGAACTTAGATCCCATAACATTCTAAAAAAAAAATTAATTTCATCGTGTTCCATTTTTTATTACTAAAGACATATACAAGAAACCAGGCTTAGAGCTCATTTGATTCTTCTGCATTTCTTATGGTGAAGTCACATTTTTCTCTGCTGTAAAGTCACAACCTGCTGCCTGGGAAAATATTCTGATGTATGCAATGGGTGTGTGTTTCCTGATGTTCAGATAAATGTGTTCTCACAGACACAACACCCATAAGAGAATAACTATGCTATTCTCACTGTTCCTCCAATATTCAGGGGTTAAATGGGGCAGAAGCCCACAGATACTCACTTGCACCACCTGTATAACAGTGGCGGAACTAGAGGGGGGGCTGGGTGGGTGGTTGCCCCTCCTGGCTGCCCCAGTGTGAGTAGTAGCACCCCACCTCCAACTTTATTCACTACTTAGTGCCCATTGTGGGGCCCATGGTTGACTGAATGGCCCCCCCGGCTTCCAAATGCTCCCAAACCTGGCTCCGCCACTGACCCGTAAATAAAGTGTATGACAGTTCCACCGCCTCTGTCATCTTTCTCCATTGACTACTATAGGAGAGTTCCACCACCTAGAAATAACAGTTCCACCAACTTGAAATCTACATGAGAGTTTCTCCTCCTAAACATTTTCAATTTAGCTACTGTGTATATTCTCATTTCGAGTGTTGCTGTCTTCACTTACTGCTGGCCGTGCGGTTACTGTCTCACACTGAGCATATTATAAACCGACGCTCAGCCGAGACAAACCACAATGGCAGCTTCAATAGCGCTGGCAGGTCCAGTAAAAAAACACTTTTACCACAGAAATAGTACACATAGTCCCAAGGCATGCACTGAACATGCAATATATACAGTGAGGATACAGCAATTCTCCAGACTCGTTGGATTCCATACTTGGTGTCACTCGTGCCTCCGCTCTGCCACTTGTGAGGTCTGGATAAACACTGTATTCTCATAGTGTACGCAACATACACCCTGTGTCACAAACAAAGTGTTGTACTTCAAATCAGCTAGAGCAGCTGGAACAAACGAAGTCACAGAGTCTGTGTTTCACACAAAGCCCTTTATTACTGAAAAATGTAAATGTCATGAAATTCAGATTTGTTGGTCATGTCGCATAACTAAGTTCTGCCAGCGCCACCAATGAAGGTTTTGCTGGAAATCAGAAAATAATTTTAATGTTTATTTTGGGCAGTGTACTAGCTCATAAAAACAAGAATTTGGACAGCCACTGCAAGGCTGTAATGAGAAACTGTGTGTGTGTGTGGGGGGGGGGTGCAGATAGAAGGGAACAAGTGATTAGCGATCAAGTCATAAAGTTTAGTACAGGCTAATGAACTAGTGGAACATTAACTTTTAAGAGGTGCTGTCATATTTGTGGAACCCTTGTGCTCTGATTTAGAGGATTTTGATGTGCAATTTGAAAACATCTGTTTCTTTGTTTACTATCTACCCTTATCCTACAAGGCATTAGTCACTGAATGGAGAAGAAATTACATTTATAAGTTATTTTTTTTTTTCCCATGCCTGACATAAATCCCAGTTGTCAACACACTAATGAAGCTGGTGTGTACTGAGCGATAGCCAGAAAGAAACAGTAAGCAGCGTCGGCAGGGTATGCAGACAAGTGACTGTGACTCTTTTTTAAAAACTTTCTTTTATTTTAAGTTCAATGTGCTTATGCAACTTAGTATAGTGTTGTGCTTATGCAACTTGTTGAATAAATGAGGTGGCCCGGCGGCACTGAGGGTTGAGGCACTGGATGCCACACCTTGCACCATGCCGGCGACCCGGGTTCGGGAACAGACTCAGGGCACTGGGGGTCGGCAAGGGAAGGAGAGGATTGAGCATCCGGAGGACTGATCTCCTCTCTGGGGTGGGTGGTTGGTGCTCCTTGCTGCTTTGGCAGCTCCTAGCAGAGGCCAGGAGACTGCAGCATGACGAAGAGCTCACACTTGGGATTTGAGAGCGATGGCGGTCATCCTGCAAATGGGTGCGGGAGTATGCCCGCGTTGCACTGGATGACATTGCACTTCCATGTTCCCAGGGTATTTAAGGTTAAAACCTCCCTCCAATGGCGAGCAAAGGTGGGCCCAGTGGTCGCAGCCCCACGTCCAACATTGGGCATCCAGACATCTGATCCGGTTCCTCCTCCTGCACTCGGCAAGCCTGCCAGCACTATAGCTAGAGTGCCGGTGGGTGTGGCGGTCCTTCCTTGGGGGACTCAGATCTGAGAGATTAAGGCGAGCTGGGCAGGAAGGGGGGTGCCCCCCAACTGGAGTTGGATGGTTGGTGTGTCAGATGAACGGGCAGAGACAGCAACTGAGAGACCATGCCGGAGAGAGGTTAGTGGCAAGGGGTGATAAATAGAGTTGGAAAAAACGCACACAAAAAAAACTGTTGAATAAACCTTTGTGGCCATTGGCCCCTTTGTTCCTCAGGGAATACCACCCTGTAGAGATGACAAAAGACCTTATTAGTTGAGCGGCGGCCTTCCTTTCTCAAATTTGGCACTAAAAAGTATAAAAACAAGTTATAAAAATTGGCCCCATTGCAGTCTATGGAGCGTGCCCCCGAGCCGATCTAGTACTGACATCACAAAGCATGAAAGTGTGGGGGCGTGGCTCTGGGTCGGGGAATGTTTCCATTTTAGATACCAGCTCCATGGAGCTGTTTTACGAGTGATTTTACTTAAAATATAGCGTGCAACAAATTAAGCATTTTGGAGGAATCTCTAAACTGGAGGGTGAGTTATACTATATGTTAGAGGGGGGAGAAATATTTTTACTTGAAATCTACTCTTTAATTGGGCCTCCAAGAAAAGTCTCTTATGGTACAAGGGACTCAGAGTGTGAGGTTTGGGTGAGAGGACTGCGAAGTGAAGCTGAGCAGTTATGTTTGCCTGAACCTCACTGGAGGAGTCTCTTATACCATAAGGGATAGCCTTTGGAGGCCCAATGTAAAAATCATTCGAGTTATTTACAGTAAGTTTAGAAAATAATTTTTCATCTTATTGTGCTGTCCTCCCCCTGACTCGTTCCTATCACTCCTGCACAAGAGCATACTGTACTCCAAATAAGAAATACAATGGCTCTGTGCACTGATTGGCTGAAATCACATTTGTGATTTATACTTTCTTTAATGGTACACCATGTAAGATGGATCTATTGTACACAGAGGTATGTGTTTGGGCAGACTAGGTGGGCCAAGCGGTCCTTATCTGCCATCAAAGTCTATGTTTCTATGTTTCTGAATAAGGAATGTTCTACCTAAGCAATCTATGAAAAACAGTTACAATGGCAGTACCTGTGCCAGCTCCATGGGGCTAAGAATGGTGACCACTCTCCTTTGATGGTGACACAGGGTCGCACCCGAGCCTGGGGCATCAGGAGTGGAGGCCGGCAGGGAGGGTGCAGAGTATTTAGCTGGGCAATGTCCTCCTGAGGCGGGTGGAGGTACTGCTCCACTCTTAGGGTGACACCTGGAGGTGGTTGGTGTAATGCCCTTGGCAATGTGGGTGACCATGCATTACCAGGCGTTCCAGACCCAGGGCTGTCATGTGTGACTGCGCTCCTGAGAGGGAAGTGGGAGGGTTCAGGGTGAAATAGAGGGAAATACTCCTGCACTGGCAGCAGTATGATGGGTGTGGACTCTGGCTGTAAGGGTTTCTACTGCAGTTTTTCCTCTCACATAGAAACAGATATCAACGTGAACTACAACATTTTTCCGAACATCGATGTAAACTGCTGATCATTATTCACACAGTTTTCTGGCACACATAGAACAGACAGCAATGTAAACTGCGGAATTTTGTCATTTTCTATGGAAATATGGGATGGAATTCTGCAGATTCCACGTGAGCAGAATTCTGTGGACTACAGAAAAATCATGAAATTCCACAGAATTCCACCCAAAGCCAAATTCTGCAATTCTGCCTAGCGCAAATAAAGACCTAAATGTTAGCGGCCTATGATACAGCAGATAACCTCCGCTATATAGGGCTCTCATACAAATAGTATGCTCAAGAGGTGACCATGGGTTCCACTTACTCATAAGAGATGGAAAGTGATTGGGATAATTCCCCTACTACTGTATATACAGCAATTGACAGCTCTGAGTAAATAAAATGCTTAACAAAAGAGAAAGAACTATATAGGCATAACAAGCCCTAAAATGGCTCTCCATGTACCCTACAAAACCATCTATATGGAAGGCCTGCTAAAAATGATATTTCCAGAACTGGAGCTCCATTAAATATGGTACATCTGAAACAAACAGTTGTTGTGAAGGATGAATTATTCCACAATACCATCCACAATGGTTTTAACTCAGAATATTTTAAAGGAGACCTACACCTTCACTGATTTTATATTTTAAGTGTCTTTGGCATCAGTCAACTCAATTTTTGCAATTGGGGTATGAGGTTTTGTTTTAGTAAAAGTCATTTTTACTGCTAACAGTAGTCCTCTGAAAGCACCCTGGGTGTGTCCATTTTCTGATTGTTGAAATCTCACCCTGTCACCTTCCCTACTAGTGTTCTCCCCACCCTCTCAGGCTTCGGGCAGGGACCTGGATTGCCAGCATACCAAGCTCTATGCCACAGAGCTGACCACTGAGATTTTTTTTCCATAAAGCTTATTACCCTTGCGGTCAGTGCAGGCAGGCTCTCAGCCCTGTCCCCACCTCCTCTGTCCAGCACTCACCTCCCCCCGCGGATTCACTGCTCCCCCAGTCCCCCATGGATTGCCCTCCATGGTGGGGCTGGGAAGGGGAGGGCTGTCCTCTCTCCCCCAAGCCGGTGACTCACATCAAGAATTATACTGGTGGTCTGGTGATGATACAAGACGAAGGTGGTCAGGCAGAGCTTCATGAAGCCTGCACCGACCATTTCCGTTTTCTCCCCCTGGGTCCCTCACCACAGCGGTACGTAAGCATGTGCGCATGGAGGCACACACATGCTATAGAACCACGACCCCTCCCTTCAGTGTTGCTTGAGCTTCTAGCGCTACCTCCAGGCCTCCACCTGGGGGCAGCCAAGGGCTGAGTTGTCATGCCTCCCACCCTGGGAGAGGAGAACTGTTTGAGAGACACTCAGTCCTCCCTTCCCCTCCCCCCACTCCCGGCCAACCCCAGCAACTCAAACTCATTCCTGAACTCAGGTCACCGGCCTGGTGGGAGGTCAGGTGCATGGTGGGAGGTCAAGTGCACAGCACCTCAGCCCTACGCGTCACTGGGCCGGCTACCACTGAGGGGTTTTCAGGTTATTTAGACTTGCTGTACAGAGAGATATATGGTATAAACTGGCACAGTGATATCATGTTCTCACTGCTAATATAATTTTCAGAAACAAACTAGATTTCAACAGTCAGAACATGGAGGCCCCCTGCATAGTTACAGAGCACTACTACTAGACATAAACTGAAATAAAAGTTTATATAAAACACACCTATAGAAATGGAGTTGACTGGTGACAAGGAAATGCATAGAAATTAAATGAGTGCGGATGTACCAGGTCTGCTTTAATCATCTACCAGATTTTGCATGGTCTGACTGAATGACATTCGGGTGGCAACATTTCGACACCTGCCCCTCTCGGCCAGGTCAGGTAGGATCCAAGATCTATATGTGGGATAGCATACATTTTGCTTTCATCGGTGTGGTCTGCTTTTACCAAACACCATCACATTTTTCAAAGTTCATTCTCTCTAAAGGAGAATATGAAATGTGCTTTCTGCTGCTTTAATGCCAAGGTGCATTTATAATGAAATCTGTTTTTATTTAAACTAAAATAAATGTTTAAATATACCACTTACTGAATTTTTGTCAGCAGTGCTGCCTCAGCTCTGAGTACTTAGAGCCACCGCATTCTGTAGGGAAACGAATGATGTCATTTTAGTCCCAGTACAGTTTTCCTAATGCCAAAAACAGGCAGCACGAACCCTTTGGTATATAAAATCAAGTCTATAACTATAATTCTATAAATGTCATAACTTAAAAAACAACTTTTCATGAAGGGTTTGAGGTGGAAATGATTACAGATGAAGGACTGAAATGACATCATCAGGATGTTGTAATGGGCTGAGTGATCAAGAAAGGAGCATCATGGGAATAGTACACAGGCATAACCCGATGAGAAATCTGAGCAAACATTTTTTTATTAAACACAGTATGTATGCTGGACAGTTGGCACTGCGGTAGTGCTAACAAGCAGAATGCCAGTGACTTGTGATTGGGAATGAGTCTGTGCATCAGAGGCCGACTGGCCAGGGAGAAGAGGATTGAGCATCCCAGGGACACTCTCCTCCTCCAGGGAGGGAGGGAGGGAGGGAGGGCAGCAGACTCCACTGCAGTACCGCCTCCTGGTGACAGCAGGTTGCAGTGCAACCACAGCGCAGCTTCAAGAAGGGGGGGGTAACAGTCTGGTGCTGGACTGCGCATGATGCATGCAGGTACTTGCTGCCTGTGCACTGAGAGTTTGGCAGGAAAAATGGAAAAACAGCCCCAGTGAGAACAGGATGGCACTCTGTCCTCCCGCAGGCCCCATACCAGCAATGTGGCCCTCCAGCATCTGAATCTGGAAACTGCAACCCCCCCCCACCACAGGAGTAAACTGTGGGGAAATGGAGTAGCAGCTAAGCCCATGAGACTCGAGGTAATGGGTCTGGGAAAGGTGGCATGAAGGGGACATAACCAAAGTAGAAAGGGGGCATAAAAAATAATAAAAAAAGCAAAAAAAAACCCCAAACAAACACTGTATGGCTAGTTCTTGCTCCCATTAAACATAAAGCATCATCTAATTAAGTCTACAGTGACCTTTAAATTGCTGTAAAAGGGGAGAGTTAGCTAGGCAATTTGCTTCATCACCAAAGATCCTTTATGGGACTCATTGACTACATTGTAGGTCTTTTAGAAGCTATGGCTACCTATGTTTTACCCCCCATTATGAATAAATGTCTGTGTTGTATGAGCTACTGAAGCTAATGTCAGAGCTTTGGGGGTCAAGACCCTCTACCCCCAATAATTCAAGCTATGTTTGGAGCACAGCCTTTTTCCATCACTTAGGGGTGCCAGATCAAAAGGAGTTATGTCTGTGCCTGAGCCAGACTTGATGAGGTAAACAATCATATAATTTACTGAAAGGGTTGCCCTCTATTACTTTCACAAGTGGTCATGAGCAGCAGCTGGGGATATAACACTTCATAAAACTTCTGCAAGGCTTAAGCTGATATAACATAGCCCACATAATTAAATCTTGGTAAACTAGTTAAAAGTCACAAAGAATTCTTTTATTTATGACGGTAGGGGTGTTTATCGAACTGTAGAGGGAAACTTTTCCTGAGGTTTGTGCCACTCTTTTGCCCACTGTTTCCTGATGTTTTGCTTGTGCTACGGGCATCTTTGAAGGTAATATAGTAGTAAAAGCCAAGCATGTTTTTTGCTGATGGCTCCATGTTCAAAATCTGTGATTTGCAGGTTGCAGCCCTATCCGTTTATATTCCTTTCTGTTGCTTTATTTTCAAACTTTTTTTTTAGCAAACTCTCTCCATCACATCCCTTTAAAAGAGAGACATGGATGCCTCAATGATGAGTTCTGTGGTCACATATATTGACAATGTGTGCACCACCATGTTTCAATGCCTGCATTAGAAAGTGACATCATTCTTGGCCAATTAGGATTGTTTATTTCTTTGTCTCAACCCAGCAGAAGGGGGAACCAACCTTATTATGGTCTTACTGATTTGGTTCATAGTGAGCCCAAAATAAGAAACCATTCTAAAGCACAAAAACACTTAAGTGAGGATTACCATAGTAGGCCACTCACAATAAAACAAAGCCCAAATCAATACACGTGACATAATTTAGAGTGATTCTGCTTTAAGCAGGAGAGTATGGTGCCAAATAGCCTCTTACACAATCTGAAAATGCTGAAAAGAGAAAATACAGGCACGTGCGTCATCCCTCACAAGCCACAGCAGTGTGCTTCTTCTGTATTTCAGCACAGGAAAAGGGGGACCCAGCCCTTTGATGGTCATACTGGGTTGGGTGATGGCAAGCCAACAGAAGGAAAGCAATCTAAAAGACAAAGAACCTCAGCACAAATGTACTGAAGTAAGGGTTACCATGTAAGGCATTGACAATAAAGCTAAGCTTCAAAGAAAGACAAAATTACAGAAACCCTACTAATGCAAAGCATCATGGGAAATTCATGCAAATCACCATGAAAAAAATGTAGATTTCCACAGTATCTATAAACCATGCATTACTGACTGGCAAGATGGCAGCTTGATATGCTACTAGAGAGCAGCCTTGAGAGAATCACCTTGCATCCATCCAGTTCTACAGGCATTTTGACTGTCTTTTTGTGTGTGTGGTAGGCAGTTCTTTCTGTGGTGAACCATCATCTGCTGGTATTTTTCTCCTGGTTCCCTGCCGGCACTTGTTATTTGTTTTACTTGTTTCTCTGCTCTCCCCACGGCCACTGAAAGTACAAGGCCTTGCTCACGAGGTTCATGCCTCCTTGCTCTCCCAGCTGGCTCCAGTGTTTCAGGGAGATGACAGCTGCTCCAGTGTTTCAGGGAGATGACAGCTGCACAGCCTGCACCGTTGGACTTAGCCAACATTACTGCGCTGCTACAATGTATTTTGCAGAATGCTGCTGACATCAAGTAGTCAATGGCACGGATGAACCAGGACCCAAGGGTATGGAGCAATACACACAGCAACTGGGGAAGCAAGATGACCTCCTCTATGGTTGGTTTCAGGAGCAGGACAGAGTAATTACATTTCTGCTTACGAAGGTGGATGATTTAGAGAACTGTTCCTGGTGCAACATTCTTCATCTGGTTGGCTTCCTGGAGGGTGTGGGGGGCAAGGACATCATACCCATCTGGCAGTTCCTGATTCCAGCTATCTTGAACTCTGTCAACTGCCTGCCTCCAGAAATTGAGTGGCACTCTACTTCCTAGTACCCTAACTCAAGTCCAGTGACCTGCCTTGTCCTATTCTGCTAAAGCTTTTATGCTACCTAGTGAAGAGAACATACTGCAGCTCTCACAGAAATGGGCCTCCTTTCTTGGTAAGGCAGTCAGTTGTCCTCCTATAAAGTCTTTTCTGCAGAGCTCTCTTGCTGCCAGCATGCCTATGGCCCAGTCCAATGGAAATGCTCCCATCTCAGTGCTACCACAGCTCTCTGGCACCCTGCACAGCTGTGAGTCCAGGTCAATAGTGTTGTCAGTTTGACAGTCTAGAGACAGCACTGGACTTTTCTAGAGACAGCACTGGACTTTATCATCAGACAGTGGCTTGGGTACCAATTTTCTGCCTGCCCCTATGACTCTCCACCTCACAGGCCCTAGGCTGCTTCTGTGGACACCTCCCTGTCGGCCGACATGGCCCATAGCAGTGCCCTCAGAATGACCAAGATGATAATGGACAATGGATTCAGAAGCACAAGGGCTGAAGCAACAAACACCACAAGGCAGAGATTCATTGGAGCACAGCCAAAACTGCTGACCACTCCCAGGCCCATTGCCGAGCCTCCACAGAATCTTCTGCCAGCCCAGGTTAACGGCTCCTACATTGTCCATTCAGAACAGGCTTTATCCTCTCCAGCATCCCACTGCCTGCAGGGGTACTGGAGGCTGCAGCATTGACCTCAGATCCATCTCCTTCTCGAAGTTCACCAGGACAGTTAGTTCCCGCTACTCACCCAGAACCCAAGTCTTAGGCCCAAAGGGCTGCTACTCCTCCTGCCCCTCTCCCAGACTATGCTCCACTGCAGCTGCCTTCTGCTCTTCCCCATCAACAGCGATTACCTCAGAAACCCACTGGCTGAACTGGATCTGCTGTGAGTACTGATCTGCTTGTTCCTTGTCCCCACGCGGTAGACATTCCTCTGTCCTTGCCACTCCCTCGTAGTGTCCCTTGCTGGTTGCAGGTTGGACTGTGATTGTTTTGTGACTGTTGTTTTTGTGGCTCACTGGGACAGGTGGGGTGCTGGGCGAGTCGGCTTCATGGAGTGCTGGGCTGCATCTGTCTGTTCTCTGATCTATCTGTCTATTCTCATTGTTTGCCCGAGGGTGAGCCCTGCTGAACTCTGTGTCTGAGCCCCAAGCTCTATGCACTGAATGGGGCTACTATTTTGAACTTTTTGCTGTTACTACTTGTATCCCTTTGCGATTTTATGTGGTTCAGCCAACTCATGTTTGTATGCTAACATTGTTATCCTCTTTGCAGGTTCTGTACTTCCCCTTGCTTACTCATATTGACCCTGTTTAGTGTCGGGAAATGTTGCTTTTCTTTCCCGTAAAAGACTGTCAGTTACCATGGCTTCTGGCTGGCCTTGTGAGTGACAGGCTGTCTCCCTTTCCTTTACCATTCCCCCCTTCCCTCCAGACCTTATGACCATAATACTTCTGCTTTGCCTGGTCTCATGGGGCGGTGGGGAAGCCTGTCCCTTTGTATGGGGTGGCGTAATTGGTCAAGACCATAGGCCATGTAGGAGGGGCTCCTCCTCCTCCTCCCCCCTGGTTCATATGGTTTTAAAAAAAATGTCGCTTGCTTACTAGCCTGGATGTCATGGTTAATGCTCCCATTCCTCTATCATGCAGCCTGTTAGTTGTTTTTTTAAATTGAACTTTATTAAATTTTCATACAGTACAAGAACAGTCAACAAACAACAACAGGTATTAACATGACTTAAATAAATAAAGCACACAATACATTCCAATAGACCGAGAAGGGGGGCTTCTGAATAAATTAATATTATATAAGGATAATTCTCTGGAAACAAGCCTGCCAGAAATTTACCCCAAAAAAACACTAGTCAGCGCATGACTTGCCCATTAAAACATAAAATAACTAATTAAACAGTGGACATTGACAAATAAACATCCCAGAAAAAATAAAAAAAATGCAAATTTAGGAAAGAAAAATCCTATCATGCCTAAAAGACAAGGGTTCCCTGAGGGGGGGAGGAGAAGGAGGGGGAGTGAACTGAGAGGGACCCCACACCCGGAGCAGCCGAAGAGGCAGACCCACGGCAGGAAATCCACTGACCGTATTAACTGCAAGAAGGGTCTCATGTGATAAAAGTCGGTGCCACCCATTAGGGGGTGACTCTCTTCGTGAAGCCAATTAGCTTTGTTCTGCAAGTATTTCCAATATATCTTTATTTTCTTTCTCACCTGATAATGAAAGAAGGGAAGTCACCTCCCTGTAAATTTGTCTTTTTGAAGCCTCAGTTTGGCAGTGAGTTTTTCAATCTCTAAAATTTGAAAGCATACCAAGAAGCTAATGTTGGGGGGCACTGGGTAGAGCCAGCAGTGAGTGACCGCTTTAATGATGGCTGCTACAAAAATATTAATTAGATAGCGCTGAGAGCCAGGCTTAATGGCACTAGGCGGCAATTCCAAAAGCCAATGGTGGATCTCTGATGGGGGGGGGGATCCCAAGAATCGTCCTTACTGCCTCACTAACCAAACTCCAATAGTCTCTCAATCTAGGGCATGGCCAGAGGATATGGGAGTGTTTGCCTTTATCTGGGCACCCCTCCAACACTGATCTGAGGTGTGTTGCCCAAAGTGTTTAGTTATCACAGGAGTATGGAAATAGTGAAGTACTGTTCACCATCTAAATTCCCTCCAAAGGTTGGATGCTGTAGTAGTTTGAACTCCCCTCCAGATCTGTTTCCAATTTTTATCATCCAGCTGGGTCCCAGCCTCGGTGGACCAGCTCTGTCTAAGATAGCTCAAATGGTCGGGCTCTAACTCAGACAGGAGAGCAACGATCTTGGAAACTATGCCCCTGGAGTGGAGACTACAGGCCAGGGAGAGGGCAGCCTGTTAGTTTATATGTCTGACTGACCGTTGTGCCATTTCCCATGTACGGTTATGGGGGGACCTCTGTCTGCTGGCACCTGATTGAATCCTATGCTCTTGCACCTCATCTGCTTTGCCTGGGCAGGAATTCTTTCAGCTGGCCATGCTGGGTAATTGGTCCCCCTGCCTGTGCGAGACTGGTCAGCTGTCAGATGTCGAGGGATGGCAGCTGCTCCTTCCTTTTGCCTCTTTGGTGGCTCCATGTTCCTTTCTAGCCTGTCTATGCCTCCCTCCCTCCTGCTGGAGTACCTGGATTGGGAGCAGCCAGGGGAGCAAGGAGGGGTGCCTGCATTCAGTAGCAGTAATGTGAGCTGCTTAGCTGTTCCCCTGTCCTTCCTCCTCACTGACGGACCCACCATCCTTCTATGCATGGGCTCCTGGACTCCAGCCAGCTAGGGTTCACTGCTCTCCACTCAGCATCCTGTTGTACAAATGTCCTTATTAGTGGCAGTCTTTCATTTTCTCATTTCTATGATGGCAGTGTGGCTTCTCTCCTTGCCTGTCTGTGGGATGGCCATTTATTCCCTGAACAGTCTGATCTAGCTCCTGATGTTTTGTTTGGGCCTCCCCACTCCCATTTCCCTTCCCCCAGGTCTGCTTTTCCTAGTCCCCTCCCTCACCCCTGTCCTCACCAGTATGGTTGGTCCCCCCTCTCCTCCCTCTCCTGGTGGTGGCTGGTCCCCCCTTCTCCTGGGTATGATGGAACCACACATAGTCAACTATTGTTAATGTCACAGGTTCTTACGTTGTGGCTTTTCTCTCGAGTTGTTGCATTTCAACCATTGTTTATCTATGGGTTCTGCTGTGTTTGTTGATACTGCCCCCACTATCTGGGCCTGGGCCCTGGACATGGTAGTTGCTCTGACCACCAGGGCCTTGATAAGGCCAACTGCCTGTCAGTTAACTCATCCACCATAGGGTGTGTTCCAGTCCGGCACTGTTGTTCCATGATTGTAAAGAAACATAGAAACATAGAATTTGACGGCAGATAAGGACCGCTTGGCCCACCCAGTCTGCCCATTTCCCTACCTAATGGATAAGCTGCAGATCCTAGTTAACCAGCAGCCTACTTCTTCCTACCCCCACCCCCTAGAATTGCCTTATGGCTGTCCTATGCATGCTTGAATTCCTCCACTGTTTTTGACTCCACAACCTCCTCCGGAAGGCTGTTCCATGCATCCACAACCGTCTCTGTGAAAAAATACTTCCTTAAATTACCTCTGAGCCGCCCCCCCATCTTCAAATTGTGCCCCCTTGTTCTTGTACACCTCTTTCTTTGAAAGATGCTACCCTCTTGGACTTTGTTGATTCCCTTGAGGTACTTGAAAGTTTCTATCATGTCCCCCCTCTCCCTCCTTTCCTCGAGGCTATACATATTAAGCTCCTTAAGTATTATGTTTGTTGTGACTATTGCACTGTTTCTATCTCTCCACTCCAGAGTAGCACGCTCTCAGATTATGGCCCTTTCTCCTCAGGCTTTGTGCTCTCTACTCAGGGGTCACTGTGTGCTACACTTGGGTTCCCCAGCGCTTGCTTCTTCTTTTGTCCAGTTCTATATTACCACTATCCCTTACCTTGATGCCCAGTGCCCCCCCCCCACCTTGATTTCCTATTCTGGAATGTGTGGGAGCTTAACTTCCCAATCAGAAACAAGTGGGTTCTGATATGGCTTAAAGACAAGAAGGCCCATGGGGCTTTTTTTTTACAGGAGACTAACCTCTGCCCTGCTGAAGCAGCCAAGCTCCGCCAGGATTGGGTTTGGCTGAAGGTGCATAAGTGTCCCCTGCCTTCCAAGGCTGGGGTCTCAATTTCAGTGCATAAAGCCCTTCAGTAGTAAGTAATGGCCTCTACACAGGACCAAGAAGGTAGGTAGGTGGCAGCCTTAGTTCACACCCCAAAGGTCCGCTGGTCCTAGTGATTGTTTATGGGTGTCATCGGGATGATCCAGGGTTGTTTCATGCTTTGCATCATGCGTTGTTGCCCCTACCTACCCCTACCACCCCTCTCTTTGTTGGGGGGGAGTTAACACAGTTCTGGACTCATATATGGACCAGAACCCTGGGAAAGCTGAACCCCACATCAAAGCCCTTGCCAACCTCTGTGATATGATGTCTTTGCTTTCGCTGACTGACATCTAGCATCTACATCATCCCCAAGTCCTGGATTTTTCTATTTTTCTGCTATGTACTCCACCTCCAGTCATCTTGATTTTTGGATAGTCTCCTCTGCTGCCACCTCCATGGTGCAGGATATGTCCATTGTTCCTTTGTACCTCTTGGACCATGCCCCTGTGGAGCTGGTCCTTCAGTTGGGGCCAGTTTCTTCTCAATCATCTTCCTGGCACCTGGACCCCCTCTTGCTCCAGGATAAGGAGTCCCTTCCCTGGCTCAGGACAGAAGTGACCTCCCTCTTTGAGACCAGTTATGCTGGCGACACCTCGAAGTCCACTTTGGAGGATGCCTTCAATGCTTACCTGAGGGGGTGGTTTATGGCCTTCATTGTGGCTTGCTGCAACAAATAGGAAAAGGAGCAGTGGGATCACAAAGGCTAGTTGCAAGCCAAGGAAAAGGAGCTTAAATGTAGCCCCCTTGCAGCTCTACAGCCCTCTGTGCTGCCAGAATTGCATGCTCTCCACATGAAGCTTAATTCCCTGGCCACCAGGAAGGTAGACCTGACAGTCCTGCACCTACAGCACAGGTACTGGGATGGGGGTGAAAAGCTTTGGTGGCTGCTCTCATACAGGCTGCATAAACAGCAAGCTGACAGACACATACATGGGTTGAAAGACTCAGGTAAAGTGATGTGAACCCAGCCTCAGGAGGTCAATAGCATTATGCACTCCTGTAAACATCTCTATGCTTCCCAAACTGGAGACTTTCCTAGCCAGTCTTCCCATCCCCACTGTGGAGAGCAGAAGGCGGCTCTAGAGGCCCCTCTCACTACTCCAGAAACCCGGTCTGCCATTGCCTCTTTCACTCCTCATGAGGCCCCCAGGTGGTGATGGTATTCCGACTAATTTATATCAACTGATCCCCACACTGCTTGCCCCTGTTCTGCAAGCAGTTTTTCAGGAATCCCATGCCAACCTTCCCCCTATGTTGCAAGAAGCAGTCATTACAGTCCTTCCCAAAGAAAGTAAGGATCATACTCTTCCTGGAACCTACTGGCCCATTTTGCTTGTTAACTCGAATGCAAAGATCCTGCATGAGGCCTTTGCCACTTGCTTGAAGTTTCTCCTCCCTCACCTCATTCATCTTTCACAGGTGGGTTTTGGGCCATCTGAGCTCGGACCACCACAGAGCCTTTTTTCCTTGATGTGCTTGACTGATTCTATTCCCACTCCAGCTACAGTGGTTGCCACTGATTTTGAAAAAACATTCGATTTGGTGGAGTGGGGGTACCTCCATGTTATCCTGAAAAGGGTGAGCTTTGACTCTCAGTTTGATGATTGGCTTCAGAACCTATATTTGCAGCCCATTGTCTGTGTTCTCATCAATTTGATCTTATCCCCTCATTTACCATTGTACAGAGGCACCTGTCAAGGTTGTCCCTTCTCACCCATGTTGTTTGTTTTGGCTAGCGAGTCATTAGCCATTGATCTGCAGTCGCATCCACAGTTGCAGGGTATTCAGGCTGGGAACCTGGACTACTGGGTGGGAGGGTGGGCAATACATGGGACAATCCAGTCCTATATGCAGGGGACAGGCTACATGTAAGTAAGGAGGGTTCGGTGATGTTAAAGCAGAGACTGAGGGAATTTATCACCACAAAGTATCATTTAAACTTGCTGAAGGAGGGAGGCTGGGGAGGTGGAGTGAAACAGGAGAGGAGGTCCAGAGGACCTCCCCCCATAGCAATGATAGGGCCTACTTTGTCTAGGATAGGGGGAGGAGGGGAGAGTAAGGAGGCAACTGGGAGAGAGTCGGGGTGGAGGCTGATATCACTAAATGTTAGGAGCCTGGGGAATAAGATGGCAGAGCTGCAGGCACTACTGGCAGAAGGAGAGGTGAGCATAGTGGCCATCACTGAGATGTGGGCAACCCAAAACCATGAATGGGACCTGGCCATCCCAGGATATAAATTATTCAGGAGGGACAGAGAAGAAGGTAAGGGGGGGAGTAGCCGTTTACAAAAGGGAAGGGATTGGATGCGTCAGGGAGGATGGGGAAGAAGGTAGGTCAGAAATTATTTGGATACAACTCTATGCCCCAAAGGGGGCTAGGGTCTGATTGGTGGTTGTTTATAGCCCCCAACCCAGAAAGAGGATGTGGACAGGGAGTTAGGGGAGCAGCTAAGGAGACTCTGTGGCAAAGGGAGCACTGTGGAGGTGGGAGACTTCAATTTACCAGGGGTGGATTGGAGCATCCCAGCCACCACATGCACCAGGGAGCAGATCCTCCTGGAAGCAATCCAGGATAGCTTCCTGACCCAAAGGGTGACAGCTCCAACAAGGGAAGAAAATATTTTAGACCTGGTGCTGGAGGATGGAGAACGGGTCACAGATGTAAGGGTGGAGGAACCCCTGGCTGGTAGCAATCACCACACAGTGTGGTTCCGTATAAGTTTGGGTAGAGAGAGCCACAATACAAAAACAAAGGACCTAGACTTCAAAAAGGCAGACTTTGGCAGGATGGAGCAATTAATGAGATCACACATAGATGGCATCCACCCTGACATGGACACAGAGCATGGGGGGTGAGACAACCACAGATGAGGTCATCATGGTGGAAAGGGTGCTGGAGGGCCTTAGGTCCCTGAGGGTAGACAAGGCATCTGGACCAGACGGGGTACATCCCAGGGTGCTGAGGGAGCTGGCAGTGGTCCTGGCAGAACCACTGGTGGATCTGTTCAACACCT
This sequence comes from Neoceratodus forsteri, assembly GCA_016271365.2. Classification (NCBI taxonomy): domain Eukaryota; kingdom Metazoa; phylum Chordata; order Ceratodontiformes; family Ceratodontidae; genus Neoceratodus; species Neoceratodus forsteri. The sequence continues at coordinate 141,935,655 of JADMNL010000031.1, read as the reverse complement.
CACTAAATACAGGACGTGTGCTCAGAGATTGGAGGGAGGAACACGTGTACTTCTCCACAATAGTGGGCCCAAGAATGAACCAGGGAACTACAGACCAGTGAGCCTCACTGCAAGTGTGGGGAAACTGATGGAATCTATCTTCAAAGAAAGGCTGGTGCAGTTTCTTGCAGATAATGATCTGCAAAAAGATAGACAGCACGGGCTCATCACTGGCAGATCCTGTCAGACAAATTTGGTTGATTTTTTTGACTGGGTCATGAGGGCACTGGACAAGGGCCATGCGGTAGATGTAGTCTACCTGGATTTAAGCAAGGCCTTTGTTTCGGTGCCACATGGAAGGTTGACCTGCAAGTTGAGGAGTTTTGGTATAGGGTGGAAGCTAGCCCTATGGGTAGAAAACTGGCTGAGGGACAGGCAACAGAGGGTGGTTGTGGGGGGAGAAGCATCGGAGCCCAGGGCAGTGACAAGTGGTGTCCCACAGGAATCAGTACTGGGACAAGTCCTGTTTAACATTTTCATGGCAGACATAGCGGTTGAGATCAAGAATAAGATCAACCTCTTCGCTGATAACACCAAGATCTGTGCTGAGGTGGATGGGGAGGAGGGTGGCAAATTACTGCAGGAGGACTTGGAAAGACTCGAGGAATGGTTGCACACCTGGCAGCTTGGGTTCAACACCAAGAAGTGCAAGGTGATGCATTTCAGAGCCAAAAACCCAGGATACAGCCACTGGATGGATGGTATCAAACTGTTCACATCCAACGAGGAGAAGGATCTGGGGGTGCTGGTGACTGGGGAATTAAACCACTCAGCCCAGTGTAGGAAGGCAGTGGCTAAGGCTAACAGGATGCTAGGGTGCATTGCAAGGGGGATTACATCCAGATGTAGTGAAGTCATGTTGCCCCAGTACAGATCCCTGGTGAGGCCGCATTAGGAGTACTGCATGCAGTTCTGGTGCCCGTACTTGAAAAGGGATATCAAACTACTGGAGGCAGTGCAGCAAAGAGCAACAAAGATGATCCAGGGGTTGGGGGATAGAACTTATGAGGAAAGACTAAAAGAGCTCAACATGTATACCCTGGAGGATAGAAGAGAGAGAGAGGGACATGATCAAGACCTTTAAGTACCTGAAGGGGATGAACAGAGTAGGCTTCCAGGGTGGGTTCCCTCTCCAGAATGGAAGAGATACCAGAGGGCACTCCCTGAAGTTAAAGGGGGGCAGATTCAGGAGGGAAAGGAGGAGGCACTACTTCACTGAAAGAGTGGCAACAGGGTGGAATGCATTGCCTGAGCAACTCGTATCAGTACAGACTGTGGGATGCTTCAAGAGGGGGTGGGACAAATTCAAGGGGGAAAGTACATACCGGTGGGGGGCAATTGGGGGATGGAAGAGTTAATAGGAGGGGGGCAGCTGCAGTCTAATGGGCTGAAGTGCTGCACTCTTGAGCAGACTAGATAGACCATATGGCCTCTATCTGCTGGCAATTTCATATGTACTGAACGCTGCTATATGTGGAAGATTGCCTGGCACTCCTTTGGGATGCTCGATGGGGGGGTCCTATTCTATTGGATATCCTGAGAGCCTTCCAGTCTGTTTCTGGTCTTCATACCAACTCCATTAAGACTGAGCTTCTGCCTCTCAACAACCTGTGTACAATGGCCGGGGCTGCCCTTGGAGGGTTGCAGGGGTCCCCTAATAGCATCAAGTACCTGCGTATTAAGATCCATTCAGACCTGGCAGGTGTGATGTTTGACAATCTTACTCCCCTGCTTAAGAAGCTGCAGGATGACTGTGCTCACTAGTCATTACTTCATCTGTCCCTTACAGGAAGACATGGCAGTCAATATGATTCTGGCTCCTAAGTTGTTGCACTGTCTCTCACACCTGGCCCTGGAGATACCGGCTCATTAGTTGTCAAAAACGGAGGCCCTAGTCAGTAAGTTTCTTTGGGAAGGCAAGCCTCCTCATTACAGCGGGGTCAAAGTTTGGGCTCATTGTTGAAGAGGTGGCTGGGAGTTACCCTGGTTTTATGCATACTGTGTGGTGTTCAGATGTGGCAGACTCTGCCCTGGCTTACCATTGCCTCTCCAGCTGCTGTCCCACTTTGAGTTGCAATTGAGCATCACTATGACCCCGCGGGCCTCCCCATGGCCTGTTTGTTCTCCTCCTTGCCTGCCCACCACAAGGCAGAGTCCATGGTGCTGTCATTCCTGCACGCATGGAAGAAGCTTGAATCCTGCGTTAAGTTCCCCCTTGCATACAGAACCTCTCTTCCCCTACAGAATAATCCCCTTCTTGAGGGGAATGGGGTCATGATGTTGCAGACGAAACCGCGCATGTCACACCTGTGCATGGAAAACAGCATGTGGCAACGCAGTGGAGGCACATAATGCCATCAGCACATGAACGCTGCACACCCGCTCCTTCGGTTTGTTTTTTGAGGGGGACTCCATCCCTACACCTCCAGAATAAATACAATCAACTCTTTGGGGGTATGGACAGCAGGGCAAGTTAAAAAGCCGACTGCGGCACTTAGTCATGGCCACACAGTCGGAACATAAAAAAAATTTCCTGAGCAGGGTTTCAAACCCTGGTCTTCCCCCTCATCTACTGCTGGGGTGGGTGCTCTAGCCACTCCACCATGGGAGCGGCTCAACCAAGCACCTGATCGGCAGTGGTTACATCCACTTCCTCTTTGGTATGGAGCGACTGGGGTAGCAATATAGTCATATCGCTCATATACCCCTGTCGCTCTCATACCATACACGCTACTGACCACACAGTTCTTCATGCATGGTTTAGTCCACGCTATACTGACCTGTACCTTCTTAAGGTGGGGGGTTGGACTCACTCAGGATACTTGGGTGAACTGTGGTATGAGGTGTGTCACCAATGTTTGGCAGCCCAACACAGTCCTTTTGGATTCTTATGAGAAAATTGTGGCCCGCTTTGTCCTTCCCAAATGAGATTTTTGGAGGTACCTGCAACTCCAGAGTGTCTTACAATGCTGCCTTCAGAGGCTTCCTTTTCGTATTCCTGGCTCCCCACTGCAGCTTTCCTGTCTTGGTCCAGAGCACCCAAGGGCAAAGCTGGTTTGATTTACTTTGTTATCATTAAGGCTGCCCCAGGCCCTTCTGTGGGTGCCAGATGGAAATGGTCCCAAGCCCTTGCTTTGGACATTTCAAAGTCAGAATGGCTTCACCTCTGGTCCCTTACTCACTGGGCCTGCCCAACTCCAGAAGCCTTTTAATACAAAACAAACTCATGCATACATGATACCAAACCCAGCTAAGCTGATGTCACTCGGTAAGCTGTGATCTTTGCTGGCGTTGCCAGTCTCCAGGGGCGGACCTTCTCCACATTGTGTGGAATGGCCCTAACCTCAGCTCCTATTGGACTTGCATACACCCATGCTGTAGTGATATTTTAGGGTTGCCACTCTCCTTTTCCCCTCACTTATTTCTCCTGGATTTTCTTCTTGCTGCTCAACCTATTCCTGGGGGTCAGCTACAGTGGCTTCTGAAGGTAAGCATTGAGGCCAACAGGCTGATCCTTTGGAGGTGGAGGACCACTGATGTTCCTGTTATCACTCAGTGGCTTGCCTCGGTCAGATCCTACTACACTAGACAGGCTATTCCACTTTGCCAACAAGTCCCTTTCTTCCTACCAGGCATTGTGGGAACCCTTCTTGACCTCAGTGTACTCCTGGCAAGATTCCTCTTCTACCACTCTTCCGAACAATGAACCTGACCCAAGCCCTGATGGCTGACTCTCCCATTGTGGGAGAGTGTTGATCTGATGATCTGCCTCCTTTGCTCTGCCTTGTCATATTGAGTTGGTGATACTCCCCCCGGTTCTGGTTTCCTGTAACCCTTGACTGTTGTACCCTGCTCTATGACATATTATGCTATATGTTTACCTCTGTTTGCTATTTGCTGTACCTGAGATCTGTATTCTGGAGTGTATTATGTTATCCTGTTTTGTATTTGTCTTATAAACTTTTAATAAATATTAACTGCAAAAATAAACCATGAGTGACTCATCTGTGGTTTTATTTCTGCTTGCGACAGAATTACACACTGCTCTTTCTAGTTCTAAATTCAAACTCAAACCCATGGGGTACTACAGGCTTCCAGTCTTGTTTTGTATTTTTCTGAATCTCCATTGTACATGAGCTTTGCTCAATGGATCTTTCCCAAATAAAACTGAAATTGAATCTTTCTAGAATTAGTTCTGACAACCCTACTTTGTACCAGAAGAAACGCCCTACCTCCTTAACCATTGCCTAGCCTAATCAATGACAGCTGTTTATTTATGGCACAAACTGGTGTGTGCAAAAGCAAAAACACCATCGTTTTTGCCACTTACAGTATGTGTGGATTATCAAGTCATTCTTTTCGACCATTTAATTTTTGCCTGTTTTCTCTCTCTTCTTAAAAGACAAAGTTGGAAACAGTATCTTAGAGAAAATGTTTATACAGTTGTGTCCTCAAACACTGCACCTGTGCTCAAAAGTGCAGTTTTTTTCACAGTTATTTTTGGATGGCTAGCTGGCTCATAAAAATGCATTTATATCATAACTTCAGCAAACAGAGCATAAGGATTGACTTTGTTGAGAATAGAAAATGGAGTTAGTATCAAAGTTTAGATCAGGAGGTCATCTTTCAGAATGAGGTTTGGAAAAACATGAATACATAGTTAAATACACTTGGCAAGCTTTTCAGAGAGCCATGTCCATTTTACGGACGCGGCCACCTGACATCCACCTAGACTTCTGGGCATGATTGCCATGACTTGTGCCCCGAAAATGACAAATGTGCATGCATCATTTTTTTGCCATAAAAAGCAGCAAGTGTCACAAATGCGTTGGGATGTTTGAAGATTGGCCACAAGCATCCTGATGTATTTGCAGGGATGAAGCAGGAAACCAGAATATGGCTGTGAGTGCTACGTCCCCACCTTTGAAATTCCTGGTCACTTACTTTATCTTGCTCAGTTCAATGTTATTTTTCATTTCAGCATGGGTACAAGATATCCCCTATACTGCAATGGCAGTGTACCCTACAGCAGTAATGTGCTGCCAAAGTCTAAGAACAGGCTCAGAAGATTTACCAACAGCATCTCTACCCCTTCCTCCTGCATTCATTTTAATGGAGAGGCATATTTAGCAACCACCTCTATAGAGTCTGTGAGAGCCCCCTCCAACACATCACTGCCCTACTGGTTAGTGTGCAGAGTTGTGAACCAGGTGACTTAGGCTTGAATCCCTCTACCAGCACTTACTTTCTACGTGACCGTAACGTGAGCTTCCGATTCCTATCAAAAGATTCACAGTTAGCATTAGCAGAATTCAGTTACACAACCACACACACAGTGTGAATTTACAGACCTTCCATTTTTTACTACTGAAGACATTTTGCATGAAAACAGGCCTGAGTCCTTCAGGCTGTATCTGTCCTTGCTGCTCTTGTCCTTCCATAAAGTCACAGCCCTCTGCTTGTGACATCATAATCATGTCCATGGCAACAGGATGTGATGTCATTGCAGACAGGTATGATTTCAAGGCAGGAATAGCAGGAGTGACAGCCTCTCAGCACAGTGGTAATGCTACTTCTTGTGATGCCAGTGATCTGGGTTCAGAAGCAAGGCCGGGTCTGCGGGGGGCAGCTGGGTAAAGGAGGATCAAGTGTTCTAGAGGACACTCCTTCCCCGGAGTGGGAGGACTGTGTGTCCTGCTATGACACTGCCAGCTGGGTGACCACAGGTGGCAGTGCAGCATAGCCATAATGGTGGGGGGGGAGGGTGGAGCGCCTTCTCACTAGGACATCTGCATGCTTGCGTGCACATGTTTGCTTAGTTCTAGCCCACAAGGCACTCAGGAAGGGGACCTAAATAGGAAGAAAAGCCCCCCAGTCCTGAAGCAGCATGACGCTGTCTCTCTCTCTCTCTCTCTCCACAGGCCCCACGCTGCTCACGGGGCTGCCGACCATAGCCCAGCTCTAACTCCTCCCGGGCTCATGGAATCCAGGGGCTCCACCATGGGGGGGAAAACCAAGGGGCACTGATCTGGTTGGAGGTAAGTCCCTGGGACAGTGGGCAACAGGGCTGGGAGAGACAGAGCGAGAGTGGTTGAGGTTGGTCAGGCAGGGGAACAGAAAGTAAAATAAAAAAAAAAAACAAGGACTAGCAGAAGTAACAAATGAAGTATAAGGGGCAAAGAGCCTGACTGTCTCAAGCAATAAAGAATGGTCCACCTTGAAATTCAAAATTTTGGAAAATATTATGAGACCTGAACCCTGCTGGTACTAACTGACTATATTTTGCAAAAAAATTAAAAAAAAATAATACTTTATTAAGCAAGTCATTTAACCTCCCTGTGCTCATCCACTTGCCTCTTTCTTATTTTTTAAATGGATCCCGTTCCCATGACAAATTCAATGGAGTGGACCTTAGTCACAACCTGAGGGACCTCAATGTTCTTCATGGTACAAACACTGAAGAAGAAGAAGAAGAAGAACAAGCATTTATATAGTGCTTTTCATACACATTGTATCCCAAAGTGCGTTACAAGCAATGCGAGACTGGTAATGAAGCAAAACAAATGTGTAGTGGCAGCCATTTCATACATCAACACCGACACATAGCCTTGGCCAATTGCATGAACCGTTTTTATGGGAAGGGGAATGTTGGCCAGGAAACCAGGGAAATTCCCCTACTGACCGGTAGGAGGAACCCTTGTCCATTGCTTGGATGGCCAGTTCAGGTGAAGCAGTGGACGAAATAGCTGTGGTAGAGACAGGGAAGCGAATGTTATTCCCAAAGGTCTTGGACCAAGGAGCCAAAATTATGCTGCCGATTATGGTGGAAGGTTTGGAGGCAGAAAGAGGAGAAGACGTCTTTGTATCTTCCGAAGATCTTACTGGGCTTATTGCAGAATAATCTGAATTGCCTGCTCTTTCAGAGGAAAATGCTCTTGAGTTGAAAAACAGAATGCTGCTGGATTTGGAAGAAGAGGACCAAAGACACGCTCAGAATAAAGCACTGTGACACGCAGAAATTGCAAAACTTCAGGCGGCGATCACACCTGTTACTGGGTGCGGCCGTTCCATCGCTGGAAGTCATGATGCAGCTGCAGGAGCTGTAAACCAGGAGCTGAAACAATCTGTTTCAGGGCAGGTACACCAGGTTAATCACGTTGTCGGAGTCACTGTTGACAGTAATGTGGCTGGTAATATAAGTACTTTAAGCAACTGTCAAAAACTGAATGTGTGCGATCCAAGCCTTGCAATAAGAGAAGGCATCACTGTTGGGACTAATATTGGAGGTGGTTCTAGATCCAAAGAGGGTATGATCCCAGGGATTGAAGTACAAACTGGGCTAGGCACAAAGGGGGGTCCCGGACTGCACACAGTGAAGCTAATGAGTCTGGATTTGGGCCCATTAAATATTGGACAAATCCACCTCATATGAGAGTGCTACAGTTTTTTCCTTCTCTGCAGACACCATGGGCTTCATAAAGCTCATGATGACGATAAAATAAAAAGAGCTGCACTTCTTATGGCTAATAGGAATGTGGACACTGAGGAGCCCCTTGGGCTAGATCAAAAGGAAAAAGGGAAAAAAGGGAAGGCACAAAGGAACAGCAGCCCTTAATTTCAGTGGCAGCTATCTCTCGTGCATTTGCAGTGCAACCAATTTCTACTGACCCTTTTCATGCCTGGTCTCCTGAAAAAGCCTTGAAGGAGGCTGGATGGACTAAGATTAGTAGTGGCCAATGGCTGCCAGACCAAGATTGGAATGAGCCCCTACTCCCAACTAACCTGAAATGGCGACCTCTGATTCGTATAGCTGCAACTGAATTGGATGTGCATAAAGCCTTGAATCAAATTTTAGTTGAAGGGAAGGGTTTGGGAATGTGCAATGCTGGCAGCCCACAAGAGGAGGCAGTGGTCGCTAATGTGGTGGGCCCAGAACCTGGGAACAAGGAAATGATGTTGGTTGGCCCTGATCCTTCTGCTAAAGTATTGGTAGAGGTCAGAAATGAAGAGTCTGGGGACCCCCCAAATCACTATTGTCGGAATTATTTGCAAAATCAAAAAAGGAAGCTGCACCTTGATGTAATGCTGTAAGAATAAAATATAAAGGTGGCCTGGATATTAGGCCAGACAGACAATATGTGGGAAAACTCCTTCTTAAAGATTTCCTTCGTTTTTCTCCCCAGGAAGTATTTGCCTTCATTAACATCTCTGGAGAAGACAATTACATCAGTTTTCGTTCTCATTTATTGGACTTATTTTGGCAATGCTACAACTTACTTAAATTTTCTCCGCTATGGTCCCTGTTTTTGGTCATTCCACTAACAAAACCCTTCATCAAATTTGTAACAATTATGTTCCGCAATGAAAGGGTACATGTTGAGGATATTTCCTACTGGTTGGGGCATAAATGTGATGTTTTAAGTACACCTGAAGCCTTGTTGGATTCTGAACAATTCTGGATGGGAGGGTGGAAATAAAAGGTTAAATTGAGGCAGGAAAATTATGTCATTGAACATATCCCTAACTCCTTTTTGTTGGGTAGAGACAGAGGGGTTTGTTTCTACTCCGAGCAGCCACATGCCTGTTATAAATGTGGATCTCATACCCACCTTTCAAGTACTTGTGATACCCCAAGGCATGACAATTGTGGGGAGGTGGGCCATGTTAGGATCCACTGTAATAATTTAACTCGCTGTGACCTTTGTGAGGAATCTGCCCACATCTTCTCCGAGTGTCCATGGGTGTCCAAGAATAAAACCACTGTTATCAGCCCAGAGTTATTGATTAAAAAGGACCAAGAGTCACTTGAGGGAGATCCCCTCACCCAGTAACAGAGATAGGGGAGGCAGTGGTGCCACCCCCTCCTGTTGCTTCAGAGCAGAAAGAGAAATCAGTTGCTAAGGCTGAAAGAATGGTAGATTCTGACTGCAAAGATGTGGTGAAAAGACAGGATGAGAGTTCATTTCATTTTTATTATATGAGTTAGACCATTGAGAAAACTCATTTAAAATGGTGAGTTGGTCTACCCTCTTACCTGTATATTATTCGGAGGATAAAGGGAATGAGTGCCTGGTGGTGGGTAAATAACAGGTAGTAGCCCCATTACCACAGAGAAGAGTTACTAGGAATTCTGCATTAATGGCCTCACAAGCAGAGCAGGGTGGTGTTGTTGTGTCAAACCCCTTCTCTGCACTTCTGAGGGTGGAGGAGGATTCAGATATGGAAGTGGTAGATCCCACCCCCCACAAAAAATGAGATGGAAGGACAGGAGTTCACAGAGTATAAAAGGAAGAAGAAAAATAAATGAAAGAAAGGTCCCTAGATAGTGTGGTCTAAACTTTCCTCAGAATGGTGGTATTCAGATCATGCAATTGCCACAGCCTATTGAATTTTGAAAAAAGAGGTGCCTTCTTTCAATTTGTGGTACAACAAGGCTTTGAGATATGTTTTCTCCAGGAGACCTGGATGTGGTCCCCTGAGCAGGTTAGGTTGTTTAAAGCTGAATGACATTGGAGCCCATTTTACTGGTCCTTTGGAGCAGATATAGTGGATGGAATGGCCATTTTGTTTAGTGCATTCAAATTTAAACCAGTAAAACTTATTGACCTCATTCCTGGCAGAGTATTAATTTTGGACGGGGTTTGGGATACCATGAGTTACAGGTTGATCATGGTGTATGGCCCTCAATCCAAAGCTGAATGGGTAGAAGCAATTAAGCAAATTCAACCCTACATTTACACTACTGCCTTTATAGTTTTGGGGGGGTGATTTTAATTGAGGGTTTCCACAGGATGGGACTAGAGTGTGTAATAAGAAAATATATTATGATTCTAATGCCTTACGCAAATGTGTGTCACAAGCACAAATGGTTATATGTGCTGATTTTTTATCCCACGGCCCTACATTTGCATTTAAGAAAGGTAAATTAACATCCACAATAGACCATTTTTTTATTTCTGAAAACTTTACAACCCCCTCCCTGATTATCTTACCCTTAGAATTCTCAGACCATCTGTGTCTCAAGTTGATAATTGCCCAACTTTCTAAGTGTCTCCATAAACCGAAAAGATGGAGGTTAAACACAAATATGTTATTGGATAAACAGGTACAGGAGGGCTTAAGCTCTCTTTTATGGGCTTGGACGTCGGTAGCCTTTCTGTATGATAATTTAACCTGGTGGTGGATGGAGACAAAACATGAAATTGCTCAACAGTTGATGAAATACAGGAGGGACAAAGTGAAATCCGAATACTTCCAATACCTAAAATTAAGTGCTAAACTGCAATATTTTTTTGGATTACAGGCTAGCTCCAGAGTGAATTATGATCTGCAAATTGATAGTTTAAAAAGTGAAAAGAGATCAAAACAATATGATAGGGCTAGGTCATTGAGGGCAGAATTAGAATATGGGACCCAGAAAACCCCTGGAGGTAATCCCTTTGAGGATTTGAAGAATAGAAAAGACAGAATAGATTTTAAGATTTTGAGGAATGAAAGAGGCATATTAATGTCTGAGGTGGATGAGATACAGAAAATGATCCAAAAACAGTTTGTTTTCCTATTTTACGACACCAAAACCTTCTTATTCTACTATTTCAGATTTTTTACAATCAATAAAGCTTGATGCACATTCTCAAGAGTTAGGGGGTTTAGAGGCACCCATTGAATCTGCAGAAATTGAGGTTGTAATATCCCAGCTGAAAGGGGGGACACCCCCAGGACCTGATGGTCTGTCCTATGAATTATACAAACAGTTTCCACATGAATTTGCGATATGCCGTACTGCTGTCTTTAAGGACATATTGGGTAGGAATAATATGCTTGAAGAGTTTTCTTCTGGATTGCTGATATTTGTATTTAAATATGGAGATAGGTATGATATCAATAATTGGAGGCCCATATCAATATTAAATTCTGATTTTAAAATGTTGTCCCGAGTATTACAAAATAGGCTGAGTAGAGTCGCAGTACACTTAATTCATCCTGTGCAATTTTGTGGTGTGCCGGACAGGAAAGTTCAACATGCCCTTTTCTTAGGATGTTATATCTTATTTTGAACGGGAGAATGGGAATGATTGCATTCTATCCCTGGACAAGTGTAAAGCTTATGACCATGTGAGTGACAAGTTTCTGTTTCAACTACTTACATATTATGGGATTCCGCAAGAATTCATACATATCCTTCAGCTGTTACATAACCATGCAGTAGTATGCCCCATTATAAATGGTGTGATTACTAAAGGGTTGGTAATGAGGACTGGAGTTAGGCAAGGCTGTCCATTAAGCCCATTGTTATATATCTTTTTTTTCGACCCCTTAATTAGACTATTACATGACTTATGGGGATGGGTTGGGGTGTTAGACCCAGCAGGAGTGGATCAAGTCTGGGTACAAGTTTATGCAGATTATATTTGTATATTTATGGGTAATGCTAATCAAATTCTAGCTGTCCTTAATGATTTTAACAAATATTCTGTAGTTTCAAATTCTAAACTTAACATAAGTAAGTGTTCGGGTCTCTTTCTAGGGAAAATGGATGCTAGATCTAGGTGCATTAATCAAATGAAAGTGTCATGTGAGCGCATACAAATTCTAGGAATTTGGTTCTCACCAGTAAATTTGCCACATGAGAATTGGGGTTTAGTATTGACGTCAGTAGAGGCAAAGGTTAATAGGTGGAAATCATGGAAACTGTCAAAAGCCAAAAGAGTTGCAGCATTGAAGCGATTTATAATTCCAATCCTGCTTTATGTTGCAATGGTTTTCCCTTTACCTTGTAACTTCGAGGTCAGATTATATTCAAGTTTCTTTCAAATGATCTGGGGAAATAGGCTTAACCCCATCAAACGGTGTTTTCTGTATTTACCACGGGGAGAGGGTGGTCTGGGGATGATTGACCCAGTCGCCTTTGTCTGGACCCTATTTGTAGAATTTTAAAATTATTTTTGAGAACAGATTGAGTGTTTAGCGTAGATGGTTTCTCCTAAATAGTTATGAGTTACCGGATGCATGGAATTAAGTTCTTCCCCCAAGAATATCTAGGACAATGCGGGTCCCAAAATGGGTGAAAGGGGCTTTATTGAGACTTTTCAAATGGGAAATTACAAAAAACTCAGATCTGTCGGGCATCTGGGAAACAGCTATACATAGAAATCATGGGACGGATACACCCCAACATAGCTGAATTTAGAAACTGCCAGGATGGGTTAAGAGATGGGGTCTTAAAACAGCTAAAAAATAAAAGGATCCCTCCAAACATGTGGGCTATCCTGTGGTTAATGATGTATGGAAGAATCAATCTAAAGGGGAATACAAAACATAAACCTTTGGAAGAAAGAAATTGCCCGTATTTAGGGTGCTGTAATGTGGCTGAAACTATGCAGCATTTTGTATTTCATTGTACCTACTCTAAACCTCTTTGGCCTTGGTTAGCCACAAAATGGAAGTTGACATGGTTGGCACGAGTTTCTCATGACTCCTTGGTTCTAGGTCATTGCCCCCCAATTATTGGGTAAATATAATTCTGGAACCTTGATGGTGTTTTTCTGTTGTTTAAAGTATTATATAAGGTAGGCTAGGTGCCAATGGTCATTACAACAAAAATGGATGACATACCAGACCTTGAGTTTGTTGGTAGAACAAGCATTGTTTTCTGTTTATCAAAAAGATGATGTGCATAACCAGGGACATGTGGTAAGAAAATGGTGGAATGGTTTGTCCTTTTTCATTAAATTTAAATAAATTAGGGACAATGGTATAGGATTAAAGGAGTGTTAGTTTTTTAGTTAGAGATGGATAATTATTAAAGTATGAGTTAATGTGTGAAGCATATACTAGTCAGGGTATATATGGGGAGCTACCAAAGAATTAGTTCAGACCCTTAGGTTAGGAGATGCATTTACAAACTGTGATAGAGAATTAACTTGTGAAGTATATGTAATGTTAAATTTATAAGTAGGAAAGGAGTAAGGTATGAGGAAATACCTCTGGGCTGTTGCATTGTTTTTTTTTCCCTTTTTGCTGTATAATTTCTGCTATATTTCTTTTATGTGTGATGTAACACTGAGTTATGATTTTGTACGAGTTTGTTTTTTGATGTTTGTTATTCCCCTACTGTTTCAAGGGGGCGCTGTTGGCTCTATTTGCAAGATGGAGGATCCTGAGGCTGCAGAGGAGGAGATGATGCAGTGCTCTGTAGAGTCATCCTCCTTCCTGGCCAGAGGGAACCAGGAGGACGGTGATGTGGGGAATATGGATGATGTTTCTATTAAAGAGAATGACCCAGGTATGGAGATAGCCAGTCAAGATGGCATTGCTATACAAGTTTTGGAGATGGCCGAAAAATATATTTTGGCTGCTGAAGTCCAACTAGAGCATTAAATCACACAATGAAGAAAACCACTGACTGCGCTTTTAGCTGAAAATGAGGAATGGTACCTGAAAAGGAAAGAAACGTTGCAACATAGGAAGTCAGGGGAACAGGAGCCACTGTACAGAGAACGTCCCTCAGTGGAGTTGGACAGAAGACCTGTTGATTTTGAAGCCAAGCAAGCTTTGGTTGCTATGGGCAACCAAACTGCAAGCACCCGGCTGATGGAAGCGTTTGGTGTGATGGAACACTTGGACACGGAGACTGAAGGGATACCGGGGATGGTGCTTGAAAAATGCAGGGTGGAAATGGAATGCTACTGGTAAGTGGGTCTCTGACCCTGAATAGGAAAAGTCATTTGGGAGTTCACAGGACAGCAACAGTAGCGGGGTTGGGAATAAGAGATCACTGCAACACAGTATTGGGACAGTCAGCAAGAAAGTCAGGTCGGCGAGAAATGTAGGGAGGTGGCAGGAGAAGGATGGGAAAACAGGGAAGAATACTGCTCATTATATAAAACATAACCTGGAGATTCATCCTGCTATGACTGTCAGCCCTGACACTGTATTATCATCACTGAAAAACACTGCATCCTCTTGCTATATAGCTGCTACGCCGGAGTACCCATAGCCTGTGCATAGTTTGACCTCGCATAGTATTACCTATGCTGACATGGGACTATTTCCCCATGTTTTCTGCACCTATCCATTGGATTATGTTTATTTCTGTCTGTCCTTAACCTTTTATTTGTATAATGCAATATGTAATATGTAATACGATTACGACTGATGTATTACTGACAATGCCTATTAGCTGCTACCTCCTTCCCAATTTTTCAGGCACCTTGTTTGTTCCTCCCACCATGTTTGATGAGGATCCTTTGTAAATGATCTTTTAGCTCAAAGGTTGTAATTCTGATTCTTCAATCAATAACATAAAATAAATCAGACTGCTCTTAGTAAGGTACAGGTTGATTCAAATTTTGTTACGACTGGGGACATGGGGCATGGGCTAATGATCAATAGTCTGGTTTCAGGCCAGCAAAATGACAGTGCTAAATGAGGCATTCCCCAGATAGTATGGTCGGTTCTGATATTCAAAATAATGAGGCTTCTGAGCCAATTGCTGAGGGAGGGGAGATGAAACGGCCCTTGACTAATGAAGTCTCCACTGAGCCTATAGACACAGATGCCATATCACAGACTGTGGAGTCCAGTTGGGAGGAATCCATGGAAGAGGAAAGTGTGCCCAAGTTTAAAAGACCCCACCCCGATATGCTGATCTGTTTGATAGGACTGAGCCAGTCCCTAGGATCTAGGAAGCATGCAGTTTGAATCAGGTACAAGAGGAGAATGGACCCCCCCCGTCCAGATAGAGTTTTTGTGAGCAGGAAATTGTTGAAAGAATCTCTGCATTTTATGCCATCAGAGATTTATGCATTTATCCACATCTCTGGGGAGGACAATTTTGATATAAGTTTTAACATTCCACAAGGTTTAGAGTGATTTTGGATAAAATATAATCAAGCTCAGTTCTCTCTGTTATGGACTCTTTTTTGTAATTCCTCTCACTAAACCAACAATTAAATGGATTACTGTGATGTTTCGAAATGAGGGTGCGAATGCGGGGGACATCCATCACTGGTTGCAACAACATTGCAAAGTGCTGAACGCGCCAGAACCAATCATAGACTCTGAATGTTTTTGGATGGGAGGATGAGATTTTAGTCAAACTTTGGCAAGATGAATCTGGAATTCTGCATCTCCCTAATAGCTTCTTTTTGGGAAAGGACAGAGGAGTGTGTTTTTATGCAGGGCAGCCAAAGGCCTGCCATAAATGTGGAGCGAAAACCCTGTTTAGTGAGTTCATGTGATAAACTCCAATGTGGTTTACGTGGGGAATTTGACCATATCAGTACACACTGCCAAAAATCACGCCAGGTGCAATCTATGTGATGCTACAGAACATGTGTTCCAGAAATGTCCTTGGGCAGCCCAAAATCATAAGGACAAGTTGGATCAAGACTCTGATCAAAAACATGCAACAAAGAACTGTTGTTAGTCCTGCAATTGAGACGGACAGGGCTTCCACCTTTGCCTTTCTGCTCCTTACGTCTAGCCACCCCACAGCTGGGGTTCCACGTGGTGGGTGTGTGGAAAAAGCGCAAGATAATAGACTGGGAAGGAGACAGGAGAGTGCAGCAGGCAGTGACCAACAAGTTCAACAAGAACAGTCTTCTGAAATGCCACAAGAGGTTCAAGCAAATCTCTCTGCCATGGCATCAGTGCGGGAAGAGGGAGGGGTTGAGATGCCCCCTCCACATGCTTGGACAAAGCCCATGATGAGGGGAAGACGCACTAGGTCAAATAAACCTCTGCCATCCAAGATGGATATACCTTCTGAAAACAGATTCAAACTGCTTTCTGGCAAGAATTGGGGAAATTCAGATTTTGGAGAACAGGATTCGGATACTTCCTTGCATTCAGTGCTGTTCTTACCCTCAGGAGATGGGAAAGATGGTAAAAAGATGGAAAAAAGGAAAAAGAAGACTATAGAGATGGAAGATACTTAACTTGGGGGACTTTCAGTTATGATATGTCCGTTCCTCTCTCTTGCGCATGGGGCAGTTAAAACTGGCCACACTAAATATATGTAGTCTTAGAAATGGAGCTAGGAGAAATGCTGTTTCCTCATTATTGGAGCAAATAGACTTTGATATTGTATTCTTACAAGAAACGTGGATGTCAGATATATATACTGTACACACTGACACAATGTAAACAAACTTAGAGGTGGGGACCTTCATATTGGTCATTTGGCCTGGACAAAGCAGATGGGATAGGTACATTATTTAAAGGAACAACGTTTAGATTTCACAAATTCATTGATTTAATTCCAGGATGGCTGATTTTAGATGGAACATGGGAAACTCATTCATGTAGATTTATTAACATATATTCTCCACAATTAAATTGGAAAGGGTCACATTATTTCAACAAATAAAACCCTTTTTAGCCATGTCTAGGAATGTCTATTTGGGTGGAGAGTTCAACTGCTCCTTGGATACTGCTCATAGAAGTTCAGAAGGTAAAAAGGTTTATTGTGACAGTAAGGCACTGAAACAATGCATTGATACAGCAGGCCTAAGGGTTGCTTATCAAGTGAATGGTATGCCGCCAAAGAAAACCTATAAAACACACTTCGGCGGCTCTGTGATTGGAGCGCCATCTCTCCCTGAGGCTCCGGATTGGCCAGGCAGGTAGCCCTAAGCTCCCGATTGGTGCCTGCTAGTCGGCTTTCTGCCTGAGCTCTACAAGCAAAATTTAACTTTCCCCCCGTACACTTTTAAATGGGGTTTTTCTCCCACCCCTCACCCCCACCCAGGACACCTATTAAATTCACTACTAGCCCTCCCACCTCGGCTGCACTAACCTCACTGGCTCCCTCATTCCATTCTCTTGCCTAATGCCTCGCTGACCTCTCAACCTATAGCTGCCACTAAGCCTTAAAGTGGCTGCCTGACTCAAGGCCAGCAAACTATTCCTCGCTGCCTTAGTTTGAGAACTGGCAGATTTGGCTCTCCCATCTATGACACTACTACTGTTCATCTCCGTCGCTATCTGCCTATCCCCCTAACCCCCCACAGTGCTAGCCAAGGATCCTCCTCCCTACTTTATGCCTAAATATCCTATCCCACACATTCCCCCTTACTGCAACCATATCCTTATTGGTCTCAACATGGTCCCACTACCCACTCCACCCCTGCTCCTTTCTCTTCTTTTATGCCCACCGCTGATCAGCCCTTCACCAAAGTACCTCTCGTCATACTCTCCTTGACCACACAAAATTGCTTCCTAGGTGACACTCGCTCACCACTTGGTGTAAACATATACAGTACTCTCGCAGTATCTAACTACTGCACTTCTTCTCCTTGCTGTGGGCGACATACGCTCAAACCCAGTCCCTACTCCTACCATTATCCCCACAGGCTCTGCGGTCATTTCCCATTCAGCGGCCACCTCTACCATGCAATGTGGTTCCCTCCCCCGTGGGCTGTGTATACTCCACCTAAACATTCATAGCCCAGCCCCTAAACTAGACCTACTCCAAGTGCTAGTGGTTCAACATGCTCCTGACATCATCATCTTATCCGAAACCTGGCTAAACCAAAACTTGAAGAACCCATCCATTACCATTCCTGGGTACACTGTCTCACGTCTTGACTGCCCCACTAGAGGAGGCAGAGTTGCACTCTACACCACCTCAAACCTGCACTTCTCTATAACACTAGCAAAAACCATGGCCCAAGCCTACAAACTGCTAAGGTTAAAATTGTCCTTCCCCTACTCACTCTCTATTTATGTCGCTGGTGTCTACTGCCGCCCTGGTACTCCTGCTGCAACTGTCACCGACCTTATAAGTCACCTGGTCTCCCTTGCCCCCTCTGGTGAACTTTACATCATGGGAGATTTTAATCTCAACTGGACTGCTGCCTTGCTCAACAAAGCTCGCTCAGAGATAGCAGCCTTAAATCTCTCCCAGGTCATCACAGAGTATACCTGTACTAACCACAAGACCAGCAATCACTCCCTAATTGACTGGGCGATCACCTCCCACCCTCACCGTGTCCTCAAAGCTGGCCTACTACCCGACTCTATAAGCAACCATCACATAACCTAGCTAGTCCATAAAATCCATCACCCAAAAATCCCCCCTAAATTTCTGGTACAACGCTCCTATAAATCGCTAAATCTTACCCCCCCTACTGGAAGACCTAGCCCATGCCAACTGGGGCCCAAACATTAATAATGTAAATATTGATGACTCTCTTACACATTTCCGAAACACATTCCTTAATGTCTGGGAAAAACTTGCCCCTATGCAACGTACCAGGGTTCGAGGGAACCACCTACCCTGGATTTCCCCTGAACTAATAATGTGCCAAAATGCCCGAGACAAGGCCTGGAAAGTCTACAAATCCTTGCTCCTCTCTAGTGATAACATCACCTACCGCATGCTCCATAATAAGTGCACTAGGGCCACCCGACTAGCCAAAGCTCAGTACTTTAGCTCCACCCTCAATGCCAATCTAAGTAGGCCAGCCAAATTTTTGAAAGTCATTCACTTCCTTTTTTCTCCCCCTTCACATAACCCCACCCCACCTACTGGTCTCTAACAGCACCCCTCTCTCAGACCCACTCGTAGTTGCCTCAGAGTTCAATATTTACTTCACCATATGTGCTTCCTCCCTTCTGGCCTCCCTGTCCACCGTTGCTCCTCTCGGTACTCAAGCTGAATCTCCAAAACCCCATGGACTAGACACCTTCTACTTCAGAAACATCTCTCCTACTGAGGGTCTAAATGCCTTACATACCCACAACCCTTCCAAGGGCAAGTCCACCGATGGGCTGGACCTCAGACTACTCTACCTATCAGCCATTGCATCTCCACTAGCAGACCTTCTAAACCTCTTGTTTGCCACTGCAACTGTTCCTATGGGTTGGAAACATGCCACTGTTATTCCTCTGCCTAAAGGTGGTGACCCCACCTTCATGACTAACTATCGGCCCATCTCTCTCTCCTGCCTGCCCTTGCAAAACTCCAGGAACACCTTGTACTCTCTCAACTTTCTAACTTCCTCACTGAATTCAACTTTTTCGCACCCTACCAGTCTGGATTTAGAAAGCACCACTCTATGGCCACTTTCCTGTTAAGGCTCTTTGACTCCATCCTATCTGGGATGGACAAAGGGCTAATCACCTCAGCCATCTTTGTCGACCTAGCCAAAGCATTTGACACTGTCTCACATCCCCTATTGCTATCCTGCCTCTCTGCAGCCAGCCTATCAGAGTCTGCCACCAGCTGGTTCAGAGCCTACCTGTTAGGCAGAACTCAATCTGTAAGAATCACTGATTCCACCTCCCCTCTGCTCCCTATTGACACTGGTGTCCCAAAGGATCCATACTCAGCCCTATCCTTTTCTCCATCCTTCTCAATGACCAGCCACAAACCTGCTCATCTTCCTCCATTCACACGTACGCAGATGACACAGTCCTATTTATCTCTGGACGGACACCTGTGGAGGTTGCTACCAGCCTTCAGGCTGATTTCAATAAAGTTCAGCTCTGGTTTAGTTCCCACCAACTCTCCCTCAATGCCAAAAAGACAGTCTCCATGACCTTTGGCACCAGGCAGAGACTATCCAGGCTCACTACCCTCCCTAACTTCCACACCCTTGATGGGACTGTCCGAGAGGACGTAACTACTTTTAGGTACCTAGGGGTCTGGCTCAACCAACACCTATCCTTCTCTGCTCATGTCGATGCTATCCTGAATAAACTGCACCCCAAGCTCAGCACTCTTTACAGGAACTGCAGTAGCCTCTCGTTAACTGAGAGACGTGAAATTGTGCAGAAAATTAGCTTACCTACTTTTGATTACTGTGATGTAGTCTACAGTGCCGCTCCCAAGACCACTCAATCCAGACTAGATCCCCTCTTCAATGCTTTCTGCCACTTCACCCTCGATGCCCCTAATCATGCCCATCACTGCAAGCTCTACCAATTGCTGGCCTTTCCCTCCCTGGACAACCAGCGCTTACTCCATAGTGCTAAATTTGCCTTAAAATTCTAGCTTGGTTTCCTTCCACCCTACCTTGCCTCCTCTCTATCATTTCTGCCTACTCCCTCTCATGCCCTCAGGTCAGCTGACTCCAGGCTACTGTCGATCCCTCACCGGTGGACCTCAGCAGGCCAATCCACCTTCTTCTACCACCTCCCCAAACTGTGGAATGACCTCCTGGTCCAAATCCTCCGCTCCTCCTCAAATCACTCTCTATCCGCCACCCTGTCAAACTTCTACATGGTAAATTATTTGTGTAACTGACACCCCTTACCCCTCTACTCCCCCCAGATTTTTCTACCAATCCCCAGGTGGCCTTACCAGCGGCATTAGCTATTGCTATGAATACTGGCTTATACTATCAACCTACGCACATCACTGCTACACACTTACAATCCTGTTGTCACTGAGTACTATGGCTGTCCAGTTCTATAAATCTCTGTATTGTTGCAACCTAATCCATTTGTACCAGCTGTTGATGTAACCCTATGTATGTAACCTAAATTACTCGATGTGCTGCTATTCCTTGTACATTGTAACCTAAAAATCATGTCACACTATGTCTTATTCTGCTCTCTCTCTGTAAGCACCCCCTTAGGTCGCACCATGAGATGAGCATCCTGATACTCAGTGTACCTTTCCTGGTGAAACATTTCAATAAATAAATAAATATCAGGGGATCCTTTCCACCCAGATGGATTATTTTGTTTGTCTCCCCTAGACTACAGGTACAAGCCATACATACTGTGCCAATAGAATTTTCAGACCATTTAATGATCAAAATGGTAGTACAGGACTCAAGGGATACTAGTCAGGTAGGAAACAGATGGTGACTAAATACGGCCTTGTTTGATACTACACAGGTCCGAAGAGGGATTAAACAATTATTGCTGGCCAGGAAATCTGTTTCTTGTTTGTATGATGCGATGGGGGAATGGTGGCAGGATACTAAGCAGGAGATCAGGAAGTGGTTTCAAACATATGGGCAGCGACAACAAAATGAAAGATTTTTTAAAGCATCTCTGGGCAAGAGGGCAGTTGCAACATTTTTATTCATTAGTGAATACAGCATCTGCAAACTACACTGAACAAATTGCTAAACTTTAAGACACAGATGAAACAATTTCAATATGATAGAGCTGCAACTTTAGCAGCAGAATTAAGTTATGGTACTGTTAAAACCCCCTTTGGAGACCCATGTGCAGCTTGTAAGGATCGCTTGAATACATCAATGATTACTTGTTTAAAAGACTCTATGGGTACCTTGATTACATTTCTGGAAGGTATACATAAGATTGTGGAAGATTATATGTATTCCTTGAACATTCAGAGGCAGGCTAGTGAGACATCTATTTCCTCTTTTTTAGACCCCATCAAGGTTGATATCAGAAAGGAGGATGAACTGAGATTATTAACACCAATAACAGTAGCTGAAGTGGATAGTGTAATAAGATCTTTGAAAAAGGGAACATCCCCGGGGTGGGATGGGATGCCTACTGAATGTCATCAACTATTTAGAACTGAAATAATTGATATATTGGTGGCAGTATTTACAAATACAGTATGTTGGAGAGTCAAACCATTGATGAGGGATTCTCAGGAGGCCTACTTAGATTTTTATTTAAATAAGGAGACAGAACTCTACTTAAAGGGATTTTCTGATGTTTCACAGGTGCCTTTTTCACATAGTATGCCATTGCCACCCATGCTTCAGATGTTAAAGCTTTAATTTGTTTTGTACAAAAAAAAATCCATCATAATCATTTTATTGTTATGTTTTATCAGTGCTTTGTTTCTGGCTGCCTTCCAGTTTCTCTGTGAAGCCACACCCCCAGAGTGATGTCATACCAGGGAGCTGTCAATGTTTTACATACAGCAACAAGGAATTATGGGTAATTTATAAGACTGACGTGAATGTGCCTTACTCAGAAGTACAGTCTCATATGTTGGTAGTGGTGAGCTCCTAATATGTAAATGTCCATAGCAAGGCATTGTGGGTAAAATAAGACACTGTTTTCCAGTTTCCTTACTGTGAGATGCAGTCTCATATTCCTATAGTGGTGTCAATGATATAAGCTCTTGTATGTCTATTTGCAAAACAAGGCATTCTGCATGCAATATATAGCTACAAGACTTCTATACTGAGAAATGCAGTCTCCTATTTCTGCAGTGAGCACAGAAATATGATAGCCTGTATACTAATTTACATAACGAGGCATTGTGGTTACAGTACATAGCTGATTTTTCTCTCTAAAACTTAAAACTGACAGTGTCCCTTTAATAACTTAGTTTGCCTGGTATGATGTCACAGTTGGGGTTGCAGCACTGAGAAAAAAGGGGGCGGGTTAAGCAAATGAAGCACAGCACAGAAATTAATGCTCTTTTTTTCATGGAAAACAGCACTTTTCAGCTGTTTGAATGGTAGGATACTGATTCACAACTCCTACAGGTTGCCATTCCCATTTGTTATGGCAAATATTGGAAAATCACTTTAACAATTGGAGACCAATCTGTCTACTGAATACTGATTGGAAAATATTGACAAAATTACTAAATAACAGATTACAGTTGATACAGCCCACTATATTACACCCAGTACAATCATGTGCGGTTCCAGGAAAGAAAATTCAAGATAACTTATACATCATTAGGGGCTGTTATGAATTCTGTAAACTACACCAGATAAATGGGTACTGGTACTTAATCTCCTTGGACCAGAGGAAAGCTTTCGATACGGGGAATCATTCTTATTAATTCAAGGTTTTGCAACATTATAGTATACTGGATAGGTTTGTTTACTGGGTACAAGGTTTATACGAATCAGCAACAGTGGTACCCTTGTTGTTAGGACAAGAATGTAGACCTATTCCCGTAAAGGTGGGAGTATGATAGGGATGTCCGTTAAGCCCGCTGTTGTATGTTTTATCTCTAGATTAATTTCCGAGACATATTATCAACAGAGATGCAATACAAGGAATACCATTTCCTCTAACTTCTGGGATGCTAAAAACATTGGCTTATGCTGACGATATGTGTTTATTTTTGAAAAATGGAAACAGTGTAAGTTCAGTACTTGAAGTAATGGATAGATACTCAGGGGTCTCGGAAGCACAGTTGAATATGGAGAAAAGTGTAGGAACAGAGTTGGGAGTACAACAACTGAGCCCAAAAATCATGGCAGGGATAAACATTTTAGATGAACCCATTAAAATTCTGGGTATACATTTTGGGGTTGGGGATATGGCTTCCCATAATTGGATAATGGCATTAAAGAAATGTGATGTTTAAGTAACACAGTGGAAAGGGTGGAAATTATCTAAATAGGAACGAGTCTTTATTTTAAAACAGTTTATTATTCCACAACTACTGTACACAGGTTGGATATACCTGCTACCATTGGAGTTGGAGACTAGGATAATGAATATTTTCTTTCAAATGTTCTGGAGCTGCCATTTAAACCCACTTATAAGAGAATATACATATTTACCGAAGAATAAAGGAGGCGTGGGAATGACTAATCCGATTGTCCTTTTGCATACAGTGTTTTGAACGGGTACATTGTACTTGGCTCTGCAACAAGAATGGTCCTTAGGACAGGAATGGGTACTGGGTATTCTAAGAGATTTCCTGAGGTTTTTGGCAAGAAGAATCAGACCTTCCAGATTATATCCAGCCAACTGTGAAAAAATCATTTGGTTGGAAAATAAAGACATTGCAACTATTGGCTAGTTCAAGAAAACAGTTATATGATATTGTGTTACGTACAATAGGCCCACAAGAGCAAGAGTTTAAATTTTGTGCACAAGAGAAAAGATCATTGGCTGTGAATCAGTGAATGGATCTCAGAGTGCCCCTGTGAATGTTGAATATTTTATGGTTAGGTACATACGGGAGGTTAAATGTGAGAGGAAACCTGAAACATAAATCGGTTAAAGAAAGATGTTGTGCTTACAATGAATGTTTGGCACAGGAAGAACCTATGAGTCATCTTGTGTTAGAATGCCCATATGCTATACAACTATGGGGCTTTCTTTGCCACTAGATGGAACTTTTCGTGGTTAAAAAGTCTGACTTATGAGCAATTGGTGTTAGAGGATTTTTCAGGTACTTTGTGGACATATAATAAAAGTACATTGATAGTGTTTTTTGCCTGCTTAAAATGACATCTGTGGCAGGCAAGATGTAAATTAGTGCTACAGCAACAAGGGATGTCTTATTTATCGATAGGGAACCTCTGTGAATCAGCATTTAGAGAAGTCTATGATAAAGATATACAATATCACTCTACAAAAAGTGCAAGAGATGTGGAAAGGATTTCACTTTCTAATGAAACACTTCTAGATATTAGTTGTTTTTTGCACTAAGATATTTATTTATTACTTATTGAAAAGTTTCACCAGGAAGACACACTGAGCAATCGGAATTATAGCACAAGGAAAGCTACAGACTGAGGTTTCTTTTGCACATAAACTATGAAAGGGCGGGGGTGCTTTTGTTTCTCAGACTTCCTATTTGTGAGTTATGTATGTAAGCATATGTTCTTTCTATACTGATATTGAAAGTACAATGTTTATGATCTTGTAATTGCTGTATTGTTTTAATAAAATTCCCCTACTCTACTAGCAGGGGAAACCTCTGGCCGTCTGACTATTGTCAAGATGGCTGACCCGAGAGGTGGAGGAGGAGGTGGCAGATAGCAAAGCTGTAATGTCAGCACAGAATTTTTGCATTCAATGGACACCCCAGACATTCTGGGGGTTACAGCTAATGGTATGGCAATGAAGGTGGCAGCCAGCCAGGCAGAGCCTACACAAGTGCCTGTGACAACTTTGGATCATATGGAAACAGATATACCAGACCCTTTACTTGTACCAAGAGATGTTCCCAGGCAGGTCAATGGACACAAGTTATCTAAGCATGCAGCCTTGTTGGCAGGTATTCAAGAAAAGAGAGTGCTCCTTCTTCATCTTTTAGCAGAGGGAGCTGCTGCCCTGATGACAGCTGCTGACAAGCAGCACTTGCAGGATTCCAGCTATGTGAAAACAGAGAGTGACATAAAACATGACCTTTTACAAGGTAAAGAAAATGCAATATCTGATGAAAGTTTGCCATGGAGTACTTCTGTATCAATAAGAGGATTAAATTTTAGGAAAGGAAGACCTGACTCGATGCCACAAAATATAAATGGAGCCCCCTGGTCACCCGAAGGAGCCCTGCTTTCAGCAGGATGGATATGATCTTTTGACGGAGCAAACTGGGATGCTGGTGCGGCTCCAAATGCTGCATCCATCATTAAAATGGCTAAAGGCACTGTTTCTTTGCGAAAACAATTGCAAACTGCTAAAATCACTGTATCAAGTAATCTGTGTCAAAACGCTGGTTTGATAGGTGGGCCTGCCATGTCAGCAGGTGTGGTTGCTAGGGAACCACTGCCTCCAGAAGCAGCAAGGGCTGTGTCAGCACCCAAAACCTCAGAAATTGTACAGGGAGTGTGGTGGAGTTAGGCCAAACCCACAGCTGTGACTGATATACCATTTTTTCTATGTCCTTATTTCCTAGCTACCAAAACTTCCGTTGCGCAGCAGTTAATGCTTTTCTCTTTGCTTTTCTTCTTTTCCCCATATCCTAGGTTGGCCACCTAGTATCCCTACTAAACTTCCTACTAGTTCTTTCTTTTTATTCTTTTTCCATTTCTATCCATCTAGTCCCTGGAATGATGCCAAACACCCGGACAGGTGTTGTGTACAGTGCATAAGTGACTTCTGTGTACAAAAACCATGAAGGCTATTTTAAATAAGAATAAATACAGTTAATAAATCCTTTTTAAATAAAAAGGATTCAGAAGCCATATAAAACAATAATAATTTCATGATTAGTACAGTTATAACAAATCCTTAAGGTATTTTCATAAATCCACACTATAAACCTGTTACTGTATATAAAAGTGCTTAGTCACTGTGGATCAGAGATATAGAGAGTCAATATCTGTGGAGATATACACTGTACCTTTAACGGAACCAGGAAGTCCCCTGAACCCCCCCCCCAGTTTTGAAACAACATGTCCAGACATGTAAATAGAAAGGGCTCAGTCACCCCACCAAAAGATATAAAACCTCTTCACTGAGTTCACTTCAGTTCAGTCCGGTGGGGCTCAGCCTTGAGAGATGAGGAGAGGTTCTACTGTTTGTGCAGACAAGCTGTTGAAGGCACATGAGAAGGGCCTTAGGAGCTCTAAGATCCAGGACTGTTTTATGTGAGAAACTACTAATGTTAAGCAGTGATTTTCTTTGCAATTTTCTTTGTTTTCATTTATTATTTTTCTCACTTTAAAAAAGTAAATATCACGCAATGGTGTGTTTTAAACCTGTAAATTTGCCTCATCTGAAGTTTATTTCCACATGCTGTGACAGACTTGGTGTCAGAAGTGGGGTAGTACTGGTTGTCCAGAGAAACAAGGGGGAGACCAGTACCCAGATACCAGCCCTGGTATCCAGACATGGGGCAAAGAGCAGAATGGTGCACCTACAGGATCTTGTGGAGGACAAGGTTCCAGAGGAGGAGGGGCTTACCGGTATGCATACCAGAGCCCAGGTGAGGAGAACTAGAGAGGAGCTATTGTCTGGATTGGAGTTCAGTGGAACGTAGAAGTGGACCAGCGGCAGAGAGAGGCAGAGCACCACTGTCAGGTGCTAATGGAGGGTTCCCGACCGGAGGATTTTGTGGCTGAAGCCAAGGACCAGGAGCCATGGGTTCTAGAGGAGAAGGATCCCTGATGGAACCTTTGTTGCCAGCCACTTTTGAGATCCCATTGTTGCCCATTTTTCTGGGCTGCTATCACTTGGAGGACGACGTGATGAAGGCCCCAGTTAAGACTGTTTCAGGACATATGCATACTGGGGTGAAGACTACAAGCAACAGGGAAGACACCGTGGTGATTGAAGGGGACTTTCCCATGTTTTGAACCCCCTGTGATATGAAATGAAATGTATGAAATGATTACAGGAAATATATAACATAAAAGAAATGTTTACACTATATAATATACAATGAGGAGCCTAGCGTCATGGAGGATCTAGGTATGGGGTGGAACCTATACTTGGGCCCCTGAGTGGAAACAATGTTAGAATGGGGTTAGAGCTGGGTACAACTCACCCCGGAGAAAGTTGTGGTACAGGCCTGTACGGCTGCCCTGATAGCTAGATGGAGGAAGCTAGAAGTCAGTCCAGTGGGGCTCAACCCTGAGAGAGGAAGAGAGGTTCCACTGTTTGTGCAGACAAGCTGTTGAATGCGGATAAGAAGGGCCTTAGGAGCTCTAAGATCCAGGACTGTATTATGTGAGAAACCACTGATGTTATGTAGTGATTTTCTTAGCAATTGTTGTTTGTTTTCATTTATTATTTTTCTAACTTTTAAAAAATAAATATCACACAATGGTGTGTTTTAAACCTGTAAATTTGCCTCGTCTGAAGTTTATTCACACACACTGTGACAGGGAGCTATACCTGTGGATTTCTGTGGCTTACTAGTTTAAAAAATGTAGTTTCATGTTTCAGAAGGTAAATTACCTGGACAGACTGTTCAGACTGAAGAATGCTTGTGGATAGCAAAGTGTTCCTGCGCTAGTAGTGATAACAGGCAGGCCTGTAGTAGTAATCAGTCCCCCTTGGCAATGCATGTAGACACAGGGCAAAATATAAACAATATGAGTAGTGGAGATGACAAAACTGATAAAGACTTGACAAATGGGGAGTGCAAGAAACAAATATTACTTGGTCACCCTATATTAACCCCTCGAGGGAAAATGAGGAAGTCAATGTTGTACAACATATAAATGAGAAAAATGCCGGGGAAGGTGCTGGGGAACTACATAATGATGTTTCTTCTCTAACAGACTCAACTGCTACTTCTTGGGCAGATTTAATGGACATTTCAGAAATAAGGGTTCAGCCACAAAAAACTAATAAAAAAGGACATAATCTGAAGCAAGAACAACAGCAGTCCTTTCCACCCCCCCACCCCGTGGTAATAAGGATAATGATTTTGATAATGATTCAGTGAAACCAGGTCAATCACATACAACTAACAATTGCAGTAATAGCAACAGTAATAACAGGGGGTCTTTCTGAGTGTCAGAGTTATTTGCTAATATTGGAGAACCAGCTAAAAGAAGGAATGCGGTCCGTCTGAAAGATAGAGGAAGGCTGGAGGACACACCAGACAGAGTTTATGTAGTGAGGAAGCTACTGAAGGAGTCTATGCAATTCTTGCCAACAGATATTTCCATCCTTATCCATACCTTGGTGGGGGGGGGGAGACAGAATTTGATGTCAGTTTTAAAATTCCAATGCTGCTAGAAGGATTTTGGAAAAAGTTTCCTCAACTAAAAATATCCCCCTTTGGTCACCTTTTGTTGCAATTTCCCTAACAAAACCACCTGTGAAAAACATAACTATACTTTTAAAAGGCACATGGTCCTCAGCCAGCCCAGTGGCATAGAGGGCTGAGGTGCTGGCGCCTTACCTCGACTCACGCCTGTGACCCGGGTTTGGGAATGATCCCAGGGCAGAGGTCAGCATGGGGGGAGGGCGGAGCTGGATGGAGCTGCCGACAGGCAGGCTCTCCTCTCTGGGAAGGAAGCGTGGTATCCCTCAGCTGATGGGTGACCCCCAGTGGAGGCTGGAGGAAGCTCAGGCCAGAGGGGGGTCTAGGCAGTAGGCCAGGGGTTGGGGGAAGGAGGCTGTGACCAGGGCTGTTTGGCACATGCACGCTGACTCCTGGGGTCTTTGGGAAAGAAAATCAGAGAAAATGCTGTTCAGCAGGGTGAAGACCAACCCCCACAGACACCGCTACCAGGCTGGGCAGGTAAGAGCCGGTGATTCCGGGGGATGGGTCTGGGGGGGTCAGTCAGATGGGGGCCAACCGGCAGGGGAGAAAATGCACCATGATAAAAAAAAGGCACAAGGTCATAATCCCGCAAACAGAAACAGCACGGCACACAATGCCACAAGCAAAATGCCGAAGGCAAAAAAAGGTCGGTCAGTACATCGACTGGCACAAAATGTTGCCCACACAATACAAACGAATAGGGTGACAGTGGAGATTCTTTGTTTTGTGGGGCTCCACCTCCACACCCCTGGACTAAGTATAATCGACCTCGGGGTGTGGACTTGGGACAGGGAGAAACTCAAGAGGGAATATTTCTTTTTAAAACATTTCCAGACCAGGGACAGGAACTAAACCATGATCCCCAGGCTCCATACATGTGTTGATGCCTTAGCCACTCCATCACAAGAGTGGCTCAACCGGGTACCACACACATGGCAACTTGATCCCTTTCTTCTTTGAGTGGACAGTGACAGGGGTAGCAGTAATTCCCTAACGCTATTCTACCCCTGTCACTGTCAATGTTTTTTGCATTCCCACAGCGTAGTTAATACCACGCTGTTATTGCAGTGACATATTGACCTGTTACCCTTTTAAAAAATGAAGGGGTTCATATTTCTGACATTCTTTTTTGGGTTAAACAAAAAGCAGATGGCACAGACCATCCTGCACCCATGTTAGACTCTGAGGACATTTGGACTGGAAGGTGAAAGATTAAAGAGAGGCTGAGTAACCTTGAACAAGGGCTGCAACATCTTCCCAGCAGTTTTTATATTGGCCATTTCCGGGGTTTCTCTTTTTATGCTGCACAACCCAAGACATGCCATAGATGTGGAGCTTTAACTCATTTTAGCAATGCCTGTGATGCCCTTGTGTGCAATCTATATTTGGTTACTGGTCACAGTAGCCATTTTTGTCCAGATCCTGTCTGGAGTAATCTATGTGAAGATTTAGGTCATTCATATATGAAATGAACTTGGGCGGCTAACAATACAAGTTCCTTCTATGGTCAGCAAGACATGGTACATGACACACAAAATTAAAGATCGCAGTACCCAGTACAATATAATGCTGTGGGGGCCTCAGGCCAACAAAATATCCATGAGGATAATAATAATATAACAACAATTTTTATTTATACGGCACCTTTCTGTTTCCAAGACACCTTACAATTTAAAACAATTTAAAAACAACCATTATAAAATCCAGTAATACTCAACACAACAAAAAATCATAATCAGATAAACAATTCAGTTCTCCAAGAAGGCTTTTTGCCAGAGAAAAGTTTTCAGACCTTTCTTAAATTTCTCCACAGAACTGCACTCTCATAACCGGCGGGGTAGAGAACTCCAAAGGGTGGGAGCAGCATAAGCAAAAGATCTAGAACCAAATGATTTCAAATTCACCCTTGGAATCTCTAGCAACCCCTCGTCGGCCGAGCGGAGTGATTGACCAGGGAAGTAGGGTACCAGAAGTTCTTTCAGATAGACCAGACCCTGACCGTGTAGGATAATGGACCAGAAACTGGGAATACACTGGTAGTCAAGGCTGAAACTACTACAACTCTCTTTTAGACCACCAGTACTGATACACCAAGTGTGGATGATCCATACAAGGTTTCTGCTACCCCACAAGGTGCACACAAGATGCAAAAAGGTCTTAGTACACCAATAAGTTGTAGGAATGACTCAGATGAACAAGCTGTTATGCCTCCACCATTGGTTTAGCAGGAAGACTTCCAAGTGGTTGAGGGAAAGAGAAGAAGCACTACTAGGCTACAACCAAAATCTAAAGTAGTAAAAAAAGGTACAATGAAGATACAGAACAGCTGCAGTTTTACAAGCACTACAAGTGGAGACCGAGGAAGATGGGGGGTTGGAAGCTTCCTCAATGACATCATTGCAAAGGGATTTTTCAGATACTGATGGTGATCTCTCAGAATCTGTTAAAGCCAAGAAAAGGACTCGAAGGACAAAGAGTCTTCAGGTCTTTCTGTGTGGGGGAAATGTGCTCTCTTGTTTTTTTGTGTGATTTCCTTAGAGATGTGTGGTCAGCTGAGAGCCTTATAATAACTACAGTTAAGGTAAATAGTATAAGGAATTATAAGAGAAGACAAATTGCATTTTCCTCCCTTAGCAGTTCTGATGCACAGTTGTTTTTGCTATAAGATATTAGGATCAGATCTACTGGTAACATACATCAGGCACAAAAAGCCTGGCCATGGGGGCCATCGGATGGTCCATAAGGGAAGACCCCTGCTCAGGAATGGGAATATTGTTTAAATCTATTAATGTGGGTGTAACCCCCCCATACAAATGGGGGTTCCCAAAAAGTCTTCCTTGAGCTTGCCTAAATGCTCACTGCCAGGCTGGTGTCCTGCGTTTTAGCAGCTTAAATGTGATTACCAGAGCTTGTATAGCCTCTGTGTACTGTCTCTTTAAGAGCTGCCTAATTGCAGTTTAAGTAATCTGAGAGGGAGCTCTGTTGAAAGATGTAACTATTTACTGAAAAATCATTTAGAGTGATAATGATAATGTAGTTTGTCTACCCTGCTTTCTTTGTAGCAAGGACTGTTTTATTTGTCTCCACTATCTTGGTCCTGGACTGCAAATTGGACCAAACAGTACTGGTGGGACCTAAAATGTAGCCGGACTACAGGAGCTGCCTGAATTCAAAATCTGTAGGAACTTTAGTTTGGAGCTTTTTTGCGCCTGTTTTGCAACTGAAGGGGGAACTCTTGCTTTGACTGACAGCCAAATCAGCCAACCAAATCTTTTGGATCTTGGGGATGTCCCGGGCTGCTTGCAGTTTTCAGTTAGAACTAAGCTGGAAGCTGAGCAAGAAGGAGCTGAAGTGTTTCTGAGCAGCCATCCTGAGTGGAATCGCATGGGAGAACTCTGAAAAGGCTAAGTTTTTGGCCTGCATGCCGGTGTGCTGCTCCTAAGAGGGAGAGAAGAGAATTATTTTGGACTAAATCCAAGTTTGTGTGACTAAAGTAAGCTACTGAAGTGGGCCAGACTCAACCTGAAGAAGGCTGAATATTTTTTGCTGAATGCAATCGGCCTGTCAGGAGTTCCAGCTACCCCAAGCTACCGGTGCACGCAGAGACTTTGCGATTGTGCCTGGGAAGCGCTTTGCCTGGTACAGTAGAATTCCCGTACATGTAAATGTGTTATGAGCTGCTAGTGGGTTGTGAGTTAGTTCCCCACTGTGTGAACTGTGTTCTGCTTGCTGGAAGCTGTATCCAGCCCAAAACGGACTGCTTCTGAACTTGTCTCCATGCGGTCTGGGCTTCGCCAGACTGGCCCAGCCAGACTGCCCACTGCAAAGAGAAGCCATGGACGAGAGACCTGCCTGGGGATCAGCCCCCTGCTCCATGCTTGAACAGGAATGATGCCTCTGTGACTTGTGTGGGCCCTGCTTCTCCTGGCATTCCAGATCAGCCACCTGCAGTCTCGATTTTCGTCCAGCCTATGTCCAGTCTTGGGTATCATGAGTAAATACCAGGGTAGCTCCCAACAACAACAGCTTAATCTGAGTGTGTCATCTGATTGTCTTGTTGTTTCATTTCCTTTATGAACTGAGCCCTCTGGCTCCGGATTACAAATATTGTGTACTGTGCATGTTGTGTTTTCCATCACAGGGCCCCAACCAGCTGCAACCCCGGGCAACTGTCCTGGCTAGCCCATCTCTTCTCTACCTGGGTATCCAGAGGTGGACTGTGTGGGGGGACTCAAAGCACATGCATAACTGCTTGATTGATATAACCTTTAAGCTAATTATCCTGATTTTGTCCCTCCCTTGTTCAAATCCCCTGAATAAATCAGATCTAACTTTTTCTGCATGTAATCTGACTGTGGTTCCAGTTTGTGCTCAAAGTACTGTACTGTTGCTATTTGCTGTGCTTAACCTTGTTTTACAGGGTCCCCAGGGTTGAGCCAGAGGAACCAGCCCTGGTGGTAAGTGCAAACAGTGTGGGTACTTGTGTGGTGTATCAGGGGTATTGTGAAAGTGATTATTGTACAGTGTTCAGGCCACTAGAGGGGAAAGAGGGGTGTTACAGTGTCCCGGAGGGCTGTGCCCAGGTTAGTTTGACCACTACCAACCCTGATCTCCGGGTGGAGGCACCCATTTCAGAGCTCAGGCCCCTTAACCTGCTACTAGCCAAGCAGGCAGGGGTAGTAGCCCTTGGGATAGCGCCACCTATAGGTTACATTAAAATTCAGAAATTGATGGATGTAGAACCAGGCAGGACCTTACTGCTGGATATTGTATGGCAAGAATGACTTATTTGGATAGGGGTAGTTCATGCACTGCAAACTAAAACATCTCAGAGTGATTTGTTTCATTTAATACAACCTTATTTACATACAGCCAGACAAGTTATACTTGAAGGGAATTTCAACTGCCCCTGGGATATTGAGGATAAAACTGGCAAGACAACAAAAATGCACTGTGATACAATTTTGTTTTTAAAACAAATGATAACTACAGCAGGTTTCCAGGATGCTTATAGGAAACTTCATCTGACAGGGGATCACGCTTATCATAGGGGGCCTTTATCCTCCTGTATTGATTATATGTTTGTTTCTGGACAGATTGGGATTTTAGGAGCTGAGACCATAGCGTCAGCAACATCTGATCATTTTCAGGTTAAAATTAAAATAGGGGGTCATAAGAAAATTGTATGGGCAGAGGGTACTGGCATTTAGATACCCCCCCCCAGAAGATAAAGTATTTGGAGGCACAGTATGAAGAATAGCTAAAAGCAAGGATGACTGCGGCCTGTTGTTTTGAGAATTTGGTGGAGTGGTGGGAGGATTCTAAATCTGAAGTACAACATTTTTTTTCTGAGAAAAGGGTGGAATAAGTGTAAAGCAGACTACTTCAAATATTTGCAACTAAGAGCACAATCGTTTCAGATAATAACTCTTCAAAATGTACAGAAGGGATCTTTTAAAGAACAATTCTTTTAACTTAATAGTTTTATTGTAATATAGTTGCAATGGCTTGGCATTTGTTACCAAAGTACAAATAGGTTCACCTAGCTGTTATACAGCTTCTGCTATTGAAATCAAAAATATTAATAAGTGTCTCTGAGATGACAGGTTGACAAGCTGTCATTGACCAGTTCTTTATGTGATCCAACTTAAGCATAGCAGGGAAGCAAATGGGTGGAGAGGTCGGGAATGCCTGAGCTGGAACAGGTTCAGGCCGAGGTTGCAGCAGCCATGGAAGCGTTTGGGTTGGAGTTGTCATCGGCTTAGGCCCAGCACCCAAAAAGAGCTGCTGCCACATGATCTCATCGCAGCACCATTGCAACTTGTGGAGGAGCTGATTCGTCCCAGAAGAGGAAGAAGAGGAGGAATAGCAGCGGCACTGCTTTCCTGATTGTCAAAAGTGAGACTGGCGATCCTGGTGAGAGCCACTCGAACTCGAGCTGCAGGACCTTCGCCTCGACTACCAGCGGACCAGATGGCAAGGGGAAGTGGGAACTGATGAGGGACACTTAGGATCCCCCATAAGCTTGGGGTCCCAAGGGTTAGGGACAAGCTCAGGAAGCTGATCTGACCCACCCTGGGACTGGAGAATCAGGACCAGAATCCTGGAGAGGGAAATATCTCCCTCATCCTGTGACAATGGGTTGAATAGGTTGACAGAAATCTCAACAGACTGGTCAGCCCATGTCTTGGCCGACAGGCCCGATGGGGAAACCGTGGGGCCAGCAGCCTAGACTGAAGTGTTTGCCAAAGTGGACTCATCGATGAAGGTTGACAAAGCCGGAGCACGGGAATCCAAGGACCGAGAGCACTCGCTGTCCCACGACCTGCAACAGAACTTCTTAGCTTTTGACTTGAAGTCCTTCTTAGATGGTTTGGACCCATGGGAAAGGCCTTCCCTGAGGGTAGGAAGCAACTGGCATAAGTCCCAGAACACCCCAGTGAAGGAGGTGCCAAAGCCCAGTGGAACCGGTGCGGACACTGAAGAAGTGCTCACCATGGCCTGGGCTGCAGCTTCCTTAAAAGCTGCTAACTGTTCAGCGGACCCCACATCCACGGAGACTGCCCAACAGGTGTCTGTGGACCAAACAGGAGGATCCCACTCCGTCTGGAAGACTAAGCAAAAGTCGCACGTACCGGTCCTACAAAGTGGAGGGGTGTAAAGAGCAGCACAGGATGCAAGTCTGGGAGTTGTGTTCCTGGCCTGGGCAGTACATGCATGAGGCATAAGGGTCTGTACACAGCATTTTCTGCCCATACAGACGTTTGAAACTGGGTGCCGACTTGGAATCAGTCAAATATTGCTGCAACAGTGAAAACCACAAAGCAACTCAAAGACCACAATTTTTTGAACTAGAGAACAAAAGGGCCCACAAAAACACAGAGCACATAGGAGGGAATCTTCTTCCAGTGGAAAGGAAGATCTGGCATCACGGGGTGGTGCCGAGGCGGATACCACCTGGGTGGGTGGGAGAAGCCAGTTTGAAGACCTTCCAACAAGTCTTAAAGGGGAAAGGAATTCTGCCAGAAGTGTATATAGTTCACCATATTCACACCCCTAAAAAAGTATTAGCCACTAAAGAGTTAAAAATAGCTTTTGCCTGTGTGGTCTCTCCACTGCAGAAGTAGTTGCAGTGGAGGAGTTCACAACCTCAGCCCTACCCTCTTTCGGGCCATCATGCGCACAGTACTCAGAGGCGAAACTGCTTTACAGTAAGTCTACAGATGGCTCATTTTAAAATTTAAGAGGAAAAAGGAGCAGAGAGAAAGCTTTCAAGTACAGACATTTTTTTTCACCGTGCTGGTAGAAGGCACCTATTCGAGACGTCATCACAAAATGTAACATTGGCTCTTTAAGAAAAACAGCCAGTCTGGCATTAGATCAGCACATTTCACCCTTGTAAAAATATTATTAGAACTTCTGTTTTGTCCATCAGGGTACAAAAAACATAGTTATAAAGGTCTGACAGTTGAGAATGTTTTTCAGATGTCTACTCTCCACTTGGGCAATCAAATACTGCAGCAGGCCACCAATAACTTGCTAAACTGGTAGGCAATCTGGCGACTACAGGAAAAAAAACCTTTGCACATGGTCACCGTACTATCACTACCCAGCTCATTGCTTTGTAAAATACTTTTATTTGCACTTTATTTACACAGGATAGCCCAGCTGAGATGCAGTACTTTTCTGGTTATCAGTAAACAAAATCAAATCAATATCTCATTTGCCGTGGGATCCTGCTTTTACCTGTTTTTAGAGCTTGGTGGACTGTAGCATTGGGAGGTTATGTGACTTGCTCAATGTCACACAGTAAGTGGAATGTAAGTTTCTTCTTCACAGTTCTCACCACCCCCACTGAAAAAACGGGGGGGGGGGCGCAATTTTGTAATTCTATTGTGTTGCATATTATTTTTTTGTTCCCTTGTTCTTCCCATCTCCAAAACTGGCTATTACCCCATAGCTGCACCCTTCCTGTGCAAATGTCAAGCAACCTACGCCCCCACCCAGTAGCACAGCGCCTTGCCTCTGTGATGAACCCAGTTGCCATCCAGCCTCGGTGTGGGATTTGGGGATTGTAGGGGAACCCTAGTATTCCAGGTTGCAGAGTGACACTGCCTCATAACTAGGGCAGTATTATTCTATTCTATTCCTTTTTCCCCATCCTCTGTTTTGTCTTCCTGGTGCCCATCCTGAAAACTCTGTCCTCCTCAGCTACTTTCGTTGCCATCAAGCCAGCAGAGATCCATGAAGGGCAGCCTGGCTGAGCCAGGGACTGTCATACTGATGGTAGTGGGGGAGGGGGTCTACTTTGTTTCCCATATTCCCTCAACACACTTGCTCCTCTCCGCTGGCAGCAGCTATAACCCATCAGTGATGGGCTGACTGGCATGCATGTTGCTACCTCCCCTATGTAGGAGCAAGCTCTCTGGCCCAATAGCGGGGGTGCTGTGGCTGCAAAACATGCTGCCAGTCTCTCCCCACCTGGAAATTGCAGTGTCTCTCCCGGCCACGGTCATCTGAGAGCCAGGCCCCCAACTCCGAATTTGCTCATGAACCTGGGTCACTGGTGTGGTAGGGTAGTGCACTACTGCTGTCCAATCAGGCTGCCACTATTTCTTTCTTTTCAGTTCACACTTATAATACAGTGCATTGTAAGTCTAATTATTCATGAGCCTAGCTAGGCTACTGATTGGCTACCAGATTGGTCATTAATGTCTTAGAAATGACTGATCCAGCTGCCAATTGATGCTGTGTGGCATGCACGGCTTATGCCACTCTACTTAAACCCTTAAATAAGTTGAAACAAAATGATAAAAAAGAGAATTGTTATTGCGATTATACTTATAATCGCAATAACAACCTCAAAGCCAGTCATTTCCATGGATTAATGACTGTCTGGAGGGAGGTAGCTCTAGGCTGCACCTTGGGCCACCCATCCCCACAACCGGTCCTTAATCCCTCGGAAATGACCAGCTTCTAGGTTGTTATTGCTTAAGTACAACTTGACTTCATAGCTGCATACCAAAATACAAGACAAAACAAATACGTTTGGCAAGTTAAATGTAACAAAAGTAATACTGGTCTGCATGGATCCCTAGTTCACCCTCACTTGTATTATTAAGTCTAATACTGGAGACCGCACTTGAGGAAGTACAGGGAAAGATTCAAGGCTGTGCAGAGGGAAGCCACCAAAACAATAAGGGGCAACAGAGTAAGTCCTATGAGAAGCAAATACTTGGAGGATCTAAACATGTATGCGCTGGGGGACAGGAGAAAGGGGGCAACATGACTGCAATGTTCAAGTACCTCCACAAAATGAAAAAGGCGGACAGCAGTGAACTGTTCACTATGAGTGGTAACATGGATACCAAAGGTAACTACCTGAAATTAGCAGTGGGGGGAGGTTCAGGAAGAATGCCAGGAAGTACTTTTTTATAGAAAGCTTTTGAAGGAGGTCATCAGGGCTGAAACAGTGGGAGGGTTCAAAAGGGGATGGGACAGTCATGTGGGGTTAGCACATAAGGGGTTAAACTGGGAGGGGGCATCATTAAGGACTGACAAGGGCACAGTCCCCAAATTAGACAGGTTTGGGCAGAGCTACTAGCCCTATATCTGTCATTATGCTCTATGTTTCTATGGATACTGAAATAAAGAACAGGCAACTGTGATCACCAAGTTTACATTTTTATTACTATTGCCCAATTTTGTTTTCATTTTTTTACCTTCACACAGTATGACTGCTGTGTCCTGATTTTAAATGTCTCCTTGGTAATTAGATCTTCTAGTGGGCTATGGGTTGCAGAAGATCTGAAAGCTGACTGGCATGCAAGCACAGCTGGAACCATGGGTTGTACATTAGGTTTCACTTAAGGATATGCAAAGCTGTGCTCACTTTTTGAACATGCTGCATGACGGCCAAGCATTGTGAGGAGAAAGAGCAGTTCCGTCAAGTTAGTAGCCAAATTTCCGCCCGACTGCAAAAGACCTCTGTGAAACTCTAGGAGGAGTGATGTAATGTCCAAGTTCCAATGGTATGTTGATTAACTGCCAGGTCCTTTTGGGAACATTGCTAAAACAGCTGTATTTACTATCACAGGTTTCAATTAAAGGGTTGCAGTGAAACAGGAGTTTAATTAATTGAAGGTTTAAAAAGAAATGTAATTGCATTGCATGGTAAGGCCATCTTGTGGAAGCTATATATTTTATGGGGACTTGGTAAAATCTAGAATAACAAAACAGAAAAAGACAGAACCAGTAAAAAAACAGAAGCTCCGTTCTGGTCAGAATGACCAGGAGAGGCACAAATTGTGCTATTTTCTCCGTTCTGGCTGGAATGGCCATTCTGGATTTTATTAGTTCTGGGTACTCCCGTTCCAGAGTTTTGCATTTTACTCATGTTCCATTTTATGTCCTGCCACTAGGAGGCAGCAGCAGCATGTCCTCACTCATCTGTAGTAAACTGGGGGTGGGTAGTTAGCTAGAAGGGAGGCAGCACTGGGTGGTGGTCAACGGGGTTACATCAGAGGAAAGGTAGGTTACGAGTGGGGGGGGGGGTCCACAGGGATCTGTCCTGGGTCCGGTCCTCAACATGTTCATTAGTGACACTGGTGAATGAATCCAGGGCAGGCTGTGTCTCTTCACAAATGATGCAAAACTACATGGGAGGGTGGATAGTGATGAGGGAATAAGATATATACAAAGGGACCTTCAAAAATCAGAGGGGTGGTCAAAGGTCTGGCGGTTAAAATTCAATGCCAAAAAGTGCAAGATAATGCACTTGCGGGAAAGGAACCCAAGACGGACTACTGGATGGGTGGTGAGACTTAGCACTAGAGAAGGGGAATGCTATCTAGGAGTTATCATCGGTAACTTCCCTAAACAAACGAGCCAGTGCAACAAAGTCTATAGCAAGGCTAACAGGATGCTGGAATTTATCAGGAGGTTTATTGATAGCAGAAGAAAAGAGGAATCCTTCTCGTATACAGATCCTTGGTGAGGCATCACCTGGAGTATTGCATCCAGTTCTGGAGCCCTCATTTGAGAAATGACAGGGATAGGTTGGAAACAGTGCAGTGCAGAGTAACAAAAATGATTCGGAGCCAGCAGGGCAGATCCCATGAGGAGCGCCTCAAGGCACTAAATAGGGAGAGGAGAGCTATGATAGAGACCTTCAAGTTCTTTAAAGGAATTAACAAAATAAACTGTGGGGAATGATTTACCCTGAATACCAACTTGAGGTCATGTGGTCATGAGTGGAAATTAACAGGAGGGAGGTTCAGGAGGGATATGAGGAAGTACTTCTTTATGGAAAGAGTGGTGGAATCTTGGAACAGTTTGTTGGCTGAGGTGGTGGGTGCAAACGCAATCAGGGGATTCAAGCAGGCATGGAATAGAATGAAGGGAATGGTGGTCGTCCGGGGCGACAAGACCAGGGAGGAGAATGGGGATAGGATGGGGAGAGTTAGTACCCTGGAGGAACAATAGGTTCCAGGGAAGGCTCCAGGGATTATAGGGAATATTGGCAGACTGGATGGACCTCTGGGGTAGGATTTTCAAACTGCC
The DNA here is from genome assembly GCA_016271365.2 of Neoceratodus forsteri. Lineage (NCBI taxonomy): Eukaryota > Metazoa > Chordata > Ceratodontiformes > Ceratodontidae > Neoceratodus > Neoceratodus forsteri. The sequence goes on along the minus strand of JADMNL010000031.1, from coordinate 141,895,679 downwards.
GCGAATGCTGCAAGCCCCTGGTACACTAAACATATGGTGCACGGGGCGTGCGGCCTTCTCCTGGCCAGCAGTTGGGATTTTCTATCCCATGGGCACATTGCCGCAAGTTAGACCAGCTTTTTGTGGTCTAGCTTGCAGCAATCTCGAGGGCCTGTTTTACGGAGCTTGTGCCAGATATTGGTGCAGGCCGCTGTAAATTGTAGAAACTGTCGCGACTGTGCCCGAGATTGTAAAATCGGGTGCAGTTGTGGTGAAGGGATTTGGTGCACTGCTACAACCTAAGTGTCGTGGTGCAGGGTTTGATGTAAGCCTTGCTGCACATTTTGAAAATCCTACCCCTGGTCTTTTTCTGCCGTCATGGTCTATGTGACTGTGTTTCCAGCTGACCATCTGCTTCCGTCAAGTTTATTGTAAGTGAATTAAATCTATAGCAAGGATTTTATTTATTATTTTTTCCTATATAGCTTTTGTTTCTCCCTGGTTGTACTCCATTGCAAGCATATACCCTGTTCCCAAAAAATGTACCCCGATCAGGCCATTGCATTCTTGCTCCCACTAGGTCTCTCCCTGGCCTGACATCCCCCATGGCATTCCCTCCCTCATGGCATTCCCTCCATGAGAGGGGTCCAGGAAGAGGGATGTCCTCCCAGGGCAGTCCACGGCATGGACTATGATCCAGTAGCAGCCAGTGCTAGGACGCAGACGGCCCAGGGAGTCAGGTTATTATATAGATGGTGTATGGATTTTTCACCTTGAATGCCATTCCTCCTGCTTCCCTGATATGAGCAAAACTTCTTTAGCTTTGAAAGCACACAGCAATGTCCTGCAGAGGGAGTAAGTTTCCTTGTTCCACCACAGGGGTCGCTGTGGCATTGGTTTCCCAATGCCATCCCTCATGACTAGGGATACACGGGTACTAAAATACCTAACCCCCAAGATTATCTGCAGGTACCTCAAAAGTACCCTAAAAATACCTGGATGAAAACCGAGTAGAGTGGGTCAGGTTGGGTAGTTACTACCCGACCCGTTCTACTACCCAATTACCTGACCCTGACCATAACAAAAATCATGTGGAAGACTATTTTTTTTGGACTATTACACTTTGTTAGGTGCCCCAAACTGTTATACCCATGGATGGCATTGCTGAGGCAGGTACCAGAGGAGCAGCTGCTCTTAGCGAGCCTGCTGCTGTTTCCAAAAATTATACCCATGGTGGGCATTTCTGAGGTAGGTATGAGAGGCACAGCTGCTCTGATTGAGCCTGCTGCTGTTTCCAAAAATGATGCCCATGGCTGGCATTTCTGAGATAAGTATGAGAGATGCAGCTACTCTGGCTGAGCCTGCTGCAGTTTCCAAAATTATACCCATGGTGGGCATCACTGAGGCAGGTACAAGAGGCACAGCAGCTCTTAGTGAGCCTGCTCCTGTTTCCAAAAATTATAACCATGGCGGGCATTACTGAGGTAGGTACAAGAGGTGCAGCTGCTGTGAGTGACCCTGCTGCTGTTTCCAAAAATTATACCCATGGCGGGCATTGCTGAGGCAGGTGTGAGAGGTGCAGCTGCTCTGAGTGAGGCTGCTGCTGTTTCCAGAAATTATACCCATGGCGGGCACTGATAAAACTTACATAATATAAAACCGATGACTGACAAAAGAAAACTAAGTGTAGTGTGGCACATGTGGTCTCCATGGTGGCAGTGGTGATAGTTCAATTCGTTTAGTACACAACCTAGAGTATATTCAGACTCATAAGCTGCTGTCCCCTGCTTAGCATGGATATCGTAAAGGGTATGGCATGACCACTGCCCTTGTCTCTGTCTCTACCAGCATCAGGACTGCCATGGACCAGGGAGAACTCTCTGGGGCCATATTCATAGACTTATCCAAGGCCTTTGACCTTGTGGACCATGCATTACTTTGCTCACAGATGCAGTCCCTTGGCCTGTCCCCCCCCCCCGCCTTGAGTTGGCTGAGAAACTACTTCCAGGCAGGATACAGCAGACTAAATTCAACAAGGTCCTCTCTGACCCCACTCCGGTGACCTCAGGTGTCCCACAGGGATCAGTTTTGGGGCCCCTTCTGTTTTCCGCATTTGTTAACAACCTCCCTGCTGCTGCTTCCAACTGTACTGTCACCCTTTATGCAGATGATCTTGTCATCCTTGCACACTTCTGGGACATTGAGGTTCTTAACCTTCAGCTGAGTGAGGCCTTTAAGAATATTCAAGCCTAGGTAATGTCTCACAAGCTGGTCCTTAATCTAAAAAAAACTCAGGTCATGCTCTTTGGGTCAGCAGCCAAGATCAAGGCCTCTCCTGTCCCTCTATGTGTCAGTGGTGTGGATGGCTCTCCTCTCCTAATCATAGTTTCAACAAAATTCCTTGGGGTAACACTTGACCCCCAACTCGATCTGGGGAGACACATCCTAAATGTTTGCAGAACCATAAACTGTAAACTGGGTCTTGCGTACAGGGCAAAGAAAAATTTGACGTCTGCAGCTCGCTTGATGCTGGCCAGAGGTGTGCTGCTCCCTTCACTTAGCTATGGCCTTTTCCTGTTCACTGGCACCTCCAAGGTCCACCTTACCAGGTGGAACATGACCTACAGCAGCATCTGTTGCTTTGCCCTGGCAGCCTCACGTCTCACCCACCATTGTAAATTATACGACAAACTGAGCTGGCTTTCCCCGGCCAATCACTTGAAATATGGGTTGGGCTGCTTCGGAGGAAAGGTGCTCAGAACTGGCACCCCACTGGGGCTTGCACAGCTTCTCATGCCTGCTGTATCCTCCTCCTACTCCCTTAGGTCTCAGGGTCCAGTGGTGCTCAAAGTTCCATATACTCGAACCCTAATGGGGGATAGGGACTTTGCTTCATGTGCTCCGAGGCTATGGAACTCCCTTCCTGACCATGTACATTCCTCCCCCTCCCAACTGTGTCTCCGGAATTCCCTGTGGGAGCACTTGAAACTGTCCTCAGTGTGTGGGTGTCCCAAGCCACCCTAACCAGGTCTCCAAATTGGTCCCATCCGACCCACTGCCTACTGTCCTTTAACTCTGGGAAGCATGTGATTGATCACCATCTGCTTATGAATGATGTGGGCCTGGTAAAATAGGGTCACTCATACAATGTAATTACCTTTGAATGTCTTATTCTATTTATTCTGTATGTATATGTATATTTTACCTATTACTGCTCACTGTAGACTATCTATGTTTATCTAGCCCTCTTGTGACTCTCTACATTGCCCCTCTTGTTGTCATGTACCTTGTCTGAACCTGTATTTTCATTGTACTCTCCCGGGTTGTACCTGAAGATAGGCATACGGTTTGTCTAGTGTACCTACCCGGTCAACAAAAGCTAAATAAATCATATTCAATATCACTGTTTACAGGCTGTTATTTATGTTGAGGGTCATAAGTTAGTGTTAGGGACAATTGGGAAATTGTCAGTATTCATTATGAGAAATGTAAGCTGTTCTCCATTTGCAGGACTTAGCAGTGTTCTGTGGTCACTGACTATTCCTCCAGCTGCACTAAATATGCGTTCTGAATATATGCTTGAAGATGGACAACTGAGGTACATTATTGTAAAATTTGTCAGATCTGGCCATATTGTTCTCTTTTGTTTCCAACAGTGTAGTGGATTTTCCTCAAGACCAATGACAGTATGATCTGTAAAATACTGCAAGATAATTGTGCTGCATAAGACGGTTATCAGTCTGCACTTTCTTTACAGGATACTAGTCCATGTTGTTGCAGGCAATTCAGACGTGATTTGCCTTTCTGACCCTGAACATAGGATGCCCAAGAAGTAGCTGTACATGTCATTTCCCTCACTGATGACACTGGTGATTATGAAGAATTGATAGATGTGCTATTGTTTGCGCCAGAGGCCCACTCTGATGGTTCGGCAGGGTTTGACTGCTGTACGTCAGTTAATGATGTTAGTAGGGCAATGTCACATTTAGTTAGTAGAAGATCTCTCCAATACTCAGTGTCTTCCCTTGCAGAAAGGATGGCTTCAGTGTTCCACTTAAAGTAAATGTGTGATTTAAACAAAATCAGAGTTTGGGCTTCATAGCCTGCTACTCTGGGGCGGCGATAACCCCTCTGTGTAAAAATAAATTTTTTGTACTCACTTGATAACATTTGGGAAGGGATCATAGTTTTGTCCAAACTGGGAGCCAGACGATCCCTTCCCACTTCTGAGTTTGCCTGCTCCACGCCTCCCCATTTTTAGTTAGGAGGTGTAGATGCGATACAGGTCTATAGGGTACTATTTAAAATGATTTTATTAAGCTTTTAATGAACGTTTGATAAAAATGAAAGCCACTGCTCAACTAATAGGGACCCTATTAGTTGAGCAGTGGCTTTCATTTTTATCAAACATTCATTTAAAGTTTAATAAAATCATTTTAAAAGTTAGCCCCATAGACCTGTATTAGGCGCGTCCCCGCGCTCTCCCTGGTTAAACGTCACAAAATGGGGGAGCATGGGGGTGGAGCAGGCAAACTCGGAAGTGGGAAGGGATTATCTGGCTCCCAGTTCAGACAAAACTATGACCTCTTCCCAAACATTATCAAGTGAGTACAAAAAATTTCTTTTTACACAGAGGGGTTATTGCCGCCCCAGAATAGCAGGCTATGAAGCCCAAACTGTTAGCTCACACAGTTCCTGTAAAGCAGGGATCTAGCAACATAGCCAACACACAGGTGTAATTCTTAAACATGCCATTTATTCTCTGATCAGTCAACAGTCTGAGACTCAAGTCATCTGCCAGCATAGCAGCGGTGGTGTCTTCTGTTGACTGACAGTTTTCTTTATGTCATTAAGGAAACTGTGAAGAAATCTGATTTGAGGAAGAATTTGACTCAGAGTTGCACTGTCCACACTGACATCATGTGTGGCAGCCTCAAATAGCTCCAATAAGATGACCAAATGTTCAATTAGAGTCCAGCTGCTGGAACTTAGCAAGATGTCTACTTTACCTATTTGATTCTGCATGGTGTAGTCATGTACAGTTTATTTTTGTTCAAGAAGCCTTTCCAACAAGTAAAATGTTGAATTCCAGTGGGTTGGAACTTCATGCTTTAATGTATGCAATGGTAAGTTGTTTGACCTTTGCAGCCCCTTCAGGATTTTTTGTGCTTTCACTGAGTGGCTGAAATGCCCACATATTTTGCTAGCAAGACCTAACAGGTTTTCAACATTTCTGTTTCCATTTAAGAAACTATGGATGAGAAGATTTAAACAATGTGCAGAACAAGGTATGTGTTGGTAGTTGCCATCTCTAACAGCTTTGATTATGTTGGCACCATTATCTGACACTATGAACCCTAGAGATAAGGAATACGGAGTAAGCCATTCCTGGAATTGATTTTGCAGCTTCTGCAAAATATTCACGGCAGTGTGGTTTTCCTCAAAAGTGGCGACACATAATACAGCCTGTTTCCTACTACTTATGGTAGAACGGGGATTACAGTATTACTTTCTCACTGAAAATTTGCCCAATGAGCTGTAAGAGTTATGTAGTCAATTGTTTGGTTGCTGGTCCATATATCTGTGGTTATATGACCCTGCTTCAACTCAAAGAGTTTCAACTGCTTAGTGACTGCACTACATGCCAAGTCATACAACTGTGGGACAGCCTTTTTTGAGAAATATGTTGGACAGGGAACAATCACTGCCACCACCACCACCACCTCCACTATGGGCCATACCAACTACACTGTCCCTTGCCCTGCCCCACTCAGTTGGGTGTTTTGCCTGTGCATGTCATATCATTATGTAACCCCACCTACAAATGGGGGTTCCCAAAAAGTCTTCCTTGAGCTGCCTAAATGCTCACTGCCAGGCTGCTGTCCTGCATTTTAGCAGTTTAAATGTGATTACCAGAGCCTGTATAGCCTCTGTGCACTGTCTCTTTAAGAGCTGCTTGATTGCAGTTTAAGTAATCTGAGATGGAGCTCTGCTGAAAGATGTAACTATTTGCTGAAAACCATTTAGAATGATAATGATAATGTAGTTTGTCTAACCTGCTTTCTTTGTAGCAAGGACTGTTTTGTTTGTCTCCACTATCTTGGTCCTGGGCTGCAAATCGGACCAATCAGTTCTGGTGGGACCTAAAATGTAGCCAGACTACAGGAACTGTCTGAAGTCAAAATCTGTAGGAATTGTAGTTTTGAACCTTTTGCTCCTTTTTTGCAACTGAAGTGGGAGCCCTTTCTTTGACTGACAGCCAAATCAGCCAACCAAACCTTTTGGATCTTGGGGAAGTCCCGGGCTGCTTGCAGTTTTCAGTTCATTCTGAGCTGGGAAGTGAAATGAGAGGAGCTGAAGCGATTGTGAGCAGCAATCCTGAGTGGATTAGCATGGGAAAACTGTGAAAGGGCTAGAGTTTGGCTTACATGTCTGTCTGCTACTCCTGAGAGGGAGAGAAGAGAATTATTTTGGACTAAATCCAAGTTTTGTGTGACTAAAGTAAGCTACTGAAGTGGGCCAGGCTCAACCTGAAGAAGACCGAAGATTTTGCTGAATGCGATCGGCCTGTCAGGAGTTCCAGCTACCCCTAAGCTCCCGGTGTGTGCAGAGACTTTGCAATTGTGACCGGGGAGCGCTTTGCCTGGTACAGTAGAATTGCCTTACATGTAAATGTGCTATGAGCCGCTAGTGGGTCGTGAGTTAGTCCCCCACTGTGTGAACTGTGTTCTGCTTGCTGGAAGCTGTATCCAGCCCAAAACAGACTGCATCCGAATTTGTCTCCATGCGGTCTGGGCCTTGCCAGACTGGCCCAGCCAGACTACTCACTGCACAGAGAAACCATCGACGAGAGACCTGCCTGGGGAACAGCCCCCTGCTCCACGCTTGAACAGGAACGATGCCTCTGCGACTCATGTGGGCCCTGCTTCTCCTGGCATTCCAGATCAACCACCTGCAGTCTCGATTTTCGTCCAGCTTGTGTCCAGTCTTGGGAATCATGAGTAAATACCAGGGTAGCTCCCTGCAGCAACAGCTTAATCTGAGTGTGTCATCTGACTGTCTTGTTGTTTCATTTTTTTTACAAACTGAGCCCTCTGGCTCCGGATTACAAATATTGTGTACTGTGCATGTTGTGTTTTCCATCAAAGGGCCCCAACCAGCTGCAACCCCGGGCATTGGTCCTGGCTAGCCCATCTCTTCTCTACCTGGGTACCCAGAGGTGGATCGTGTGGGGGGACTCAAAGCGCATGGATAACTGCTCGATTGATATAACCTTTAAGCTAATTAACCTGATTTTGCCCTTCCCTTGTTCAAATCCCCTGAATAAATCAGATCTAACTTTTTCTGCATGTAATCTGACTGTGGTTCCAGTTTGTGCTCAAAGTACTGTACTGTTGCTATTTGCTGTGAATAACCTTGTTTTACAGGGGGTCCCCAGGGTCGAGCCAGAGGAACCAGCTCTGGTGGTAAGTGCAAACAGTGTGGGTACTTGTGTGGTGTACCAGGGGTATTGTGAAAGTGATTACTGTACAGTGTTCAGGCAACCAGAGGGGAAAGAGGGGGGGGGGTTACAGTGTCCCAGAGGGCTGGTCCCCTGATAGCTTGATCACTACCAACCCTGACCTCTGGGTGGAGGCACCCATTTCAGAACTCAGGCCCCTTAACCTGCTACTAGCCAAGCAGATGGGGTAGTAGCCCTTGAGATAGCGCCACCTAGGGGTTACACTTATTTATTTTCCAAAATGTCCTGCTTTGCCACGATGACTGATGCTCTTTGTGCACAGACTGCATATAGCTCCAGAGTTGTCTGCAGGATCAACATAAAATAAATTCCACACTAAAGCTTTACCTTTTCTGTTTTGTACTATGGTGCCTGGCACTATTTCTTGCATAGTCAAGGGACCTGGAGAAAATCCTACACTGCTCTTTCCTTGTTGACATGAATTGTTCTGATTCATGCTCATCTACTTATTCTTACATTTACCATATGATTTTTTTCTACACTTGCCTCTCATGCCATACAGCGGCATCCTCTCCTAGCCCTTCATCGAAACTACAGGCCTCATCATCACAACATCCAGAAGAACTGGAAGTGCCACCATCTTATGTGGGACATAGCCTGGGCGATTCCATTCCCAGTCCCCACTATCACCACCATTTTTATCAGCATTCACTACCTAAGCATCTGAGCTTATATTTGAGTAGGATGCCTTCTTGTCCTTTCATGCTGCTTCAGCAGCTGGAAGTATCCTGGCACATGTGGTAAACCATTCAGTACCCCTAAGAGTAACTCCTGTTAGTTGTTTCCAAAACTCTACTATCATTTCATTGCTAACATTGTTTTTTGGTTCAGGATGACATTTAGTGCCAGTCCTTGTGATGTTATTATTATTTTTTTTGTATATTCTATTTATGTACCCTTTCGGGGCATCTCTCAGGTTCCCATACACAGCTCCTCAACTCAACCACCCGCCTGAACCACTCTCTGTATACTACATCAGGTGTGAGGGGTTCCAGGCTCTCCCTGCCCCATGGAGAGGCCCCAGAATCCCCTGGGGAGAATCGGAGGAACAGCCGACTTTGGACGTGTGGCTGGGGCTACCGATGATCGCCGTTGCCTCACCCGATGATAGGGGTTTTTTGCCTTAGTTTTTCTCACCCTGAAGCTCAAAAGTGCAATGACGTCTGGCTCAGCGTGCGCATGCTCTGGTGCACACCTGAAGGACGTTTGCCACAGCTCAATCCCCTGCATTCTGCTGCCGAGCACTGCAATGTCCCCAGCCTCCACCAGGGGTTGCTAGTGCATCGGCATGTGTAGACCCCCTCCCCGGTGAAGGAGAGCAGTCCTTGGGATACTGTATCCTTCCCCATCCCCACCAACCCCTGACAACCCATGCTTGCTCCCAAACCAAGGTCGCCGGCATGGCGTGAGGTGTGGTATCCAGCGCCTTAACCCTCAGCACCACTTGGCTGGTGTGATGTTATTATTATTGTCACTATGTTCTTCATTAGTGCTAGAATTCGTATTGTCCACATCATCTTCAGGTGCATGTGCAGCAGCATTGTGTTTCCTTTTAGTAGACAGACTGGGAAATACAAGACATCGTAGACATAGCCATGGCTTTCACTGTGCTGCAGAGGGACGTCACAAACAGTGTAGCCATGACAGGGCTCAGGGCACCTAACAGACTCTGCAATACAGCCTAAATGGCTTTTGCTATGCTGCAGAGAGATGTCACATACAGTGTACTGATGATAGGGCTTGGGGCACCTAACAGGCTAACAGACAGTGTAATGCAGCCTAAATGGCTTTCACTATACTGCAGAGAGACACAGAGTAGCTATGTCATAGACAGGGCTCGGGGCACCTAACAGACAGTGTGTAAAACAGGCTACATGGCTTTTGTTATGCTGCAGAGAGACATACACACACAGTGTAGCTAATGTCACACAGACAGGGCTTGGGGCACCTAAGAGACACAGTAATACAACCTAAATGGCTTTTGCTATGCTGCAGAGAGACATCACACACAGTGTAGCTACGACAGGGCTCGGGGTACTTAACAGGCTAACAGACAGTGTAACACAGCCTAAATGGCTTTCAGTATACTGCAGAGAGACACAGAGTAGCTATGTTACAGACAGGGCTTGGGGCACCTAACAGACAGTGTGTAATACAGCCTAAACGGCTTTCACTATACTGCAGAGACACAGAGCAACTATGTCACAGGCAGGGCTCAGGGCACCTAACAGACAGTATGTAACACAGCCTAAATGGCTTTCATTGTGCTGCAGAGAGACACACAGTAGCTATGTCACAGACAGGGCTTGGGGCACCTAACAAGAGCAGTGTGTAATACAAGTTAAGTAGCTTTCACTATGCTGAAGAGAGGCACACACATAGTGTAGCTAATGTCACACAGGCAGGGCTAGGGGCACCTAACAGACAGTGTGTAATACAGCCTAAATGGCTTCCACTATGCTGCAGAGAGACAGAGAGTAGCTATGTCACAAACAGGGCTCAGGGCACCTAACAGACAATGTGTAATACTGCCTAAATAGCAAAGGCCGATGGCACATTTATAAGGTAGAAAAAGAAATGGGCAGACTGGATGGGCCTTGCGGTCCTTATCTGCCGTCAACTTCTATGTTTCTATGTTTCTATGTTTCTATGTAAATAGCTTTCACATATACTGCAGAGAAAGCAGCTCCTGCCAGCAATGAGTGCATTTTGTTCCCCCCTCTTCTCCTTTCCCAAGCACTGCACTGGATGATTCCCCCAATTCCCCCTTCAGTTCCCAACCCCTTGCTCCTTCGTGGACTTTTTGTTTTTAACTTTTTTTTCCATTTTGCTGCGATAAATGCAGAGTGAAAGCCAATTCCTCCCTCTCCTTCCAGGCTGCCTGTAATTCCTGTTTTTAAACAAATTACCCACTACCCGACCTGTTACCTGTTCCAAAACTACCTGACCTGTGAAGTAAACTGTTATGTCGCGTAGGTAGTAAATTACCCGAACTACCGTACCCAGTAAGAAATCACTAATACCCGACTTACCGATCCAGTTATCCGACAGGTAGCCCATCTCTACTCATGACTGCAGTGTACTGCTGCATTCTGGCCTGCCTCCCAATGCGACACCCCGAGTTTGCTCCTGAAACCTCAGGTCGCATACATGGTAGCATGATGGGCTGCTGCTAGGCCATTGTGGCGGCCTGGGATTATTTTATTTTAAAGTGGGACAATGATATCACCACAATGGCATTCTGAATGGCACCACTCCCAGCCACAGGTTGCGGGCTTACACTGACTGAGGTGACCATGACGGGTTGTTTGGCCTGGTGGTTATATGTCCAATCATGGTGCGGACCCAGAGAAATAGACTAAAATGGGGCCCCATGACTTTGTAATAATAATAATAAGAAGAAATAACCACTGCTACACAGAATCTTGAAGAATGACTAGGATTTTACCAACTAAATATCAACAAATAATTCCACAAAGAAGTTGTAAACAGTAAATAATGTGGTACAAAAGGAACTGTACAATTAACAAGGTAATGTAAATGCTTATCACTCTAAAACTGAGGCCCATCCCCATAGCCCACACAAGGATGGGAAAAGGGCTAGGTCTTACCTCTACCGGCCTAGTAAATGAAAAGCTTCCTCTACTGGCTACGGGCAATTACAGCCCTGAGTTAGAATTTTGTGAGGGATCAAACCCACCCTGGGACTCTGGCCCTAATAGCTAATTAGCAAAGGTGCAGGACACCCTTACGAGCCCATGCTGGCATAAGAATGAGGGCACCTTAATTACCAGTACCCACTATGACACACCACTTCCCAGAAATCCCTCCCTGGGTGCCAAGCCTCCTCCACCAGGGACTGAATGCTGCTGGCTTCATAAAATGATACGAGAGTTTGTAGATGTGGTACACCACTAGCTGACCTGCTAGCCAAATCTCCGCTGTTCCTAGCCACTAGCCAGCCTGCTAGACAAGTCTCTACTGCTCTTCACAGCCAGCTAACCTGCTAGCCAAGTCTCCATTCCCCAAGGGTGCTTGGTGGCAGGTCACCTTCCACTCTTAGTGACATGCATTGCGCTAAACCAAAGCAGCTGCATATGCAGTTGAAGTCACATGCATGGCATTACAAAGCTATTTAGATTTTTCTCATTTTGAGACTGTCACAAAAGTAAGGTTCTAGCTCCCAAAGTGGTTTTACCAGTCACGAAAACAGACTCACAAAAGACAAAAGCAGGCATATTTTTGTGGCATGCTTTAGCCTTACTTTAAAAACTATTGTTTTTTCTTAAAAGCAGCAACTTTACATCATATACTGTCAACCAAACAAGATATGGTCTGAACTTCCACCAGATTTTCTTGTTTTTGATGAGCAAAGTTTTCTGTTCTTTTCCCCACTTTGTGACTGCTAAGCCTCACGAAAGTGGGTCTGTGAATCACAAAATCACTTCACATGTCGCAAAAGCAGGGTCTGCTTTCATGGCATATAATGGCCTGATTTCATTAGTATTTTAAAAACAACTGAATTTTAACAGAACGCCACTCAAGAGAGTCAACATTATGCCCTTCACTATCAACCACATAACTTTCAGACTTAACTTCCAACTCTTTTTCTTGTTTTTCACGCGCAAAGGTTTCCGTTCTTTTCCCCACATTCATGATTGCTAAGGCTTACAAAACCAGGGGTCTTATCTCAGAAAACTAGATGCCTACTCATGAATGTAGAATAGCAGTTTTTCAAAACACCAATTATGAAAAATTTGTAAAAAAATGAACTGCGCATGTACAAAACAGCATTTTATTTTCTTAATTTTTTTTTTTGATATTGCTGTTTTATTTTTATTTTAGTCTTTGGTAACCGGGTAAGGCTCACTAGGCACAAATGCCGGTTTTCAGGGGTGACCTGGGAGCACTGCGTGGTTAAATGACTTGCTTAGAGTCCTACAGCATGCAAGTGGAGGTTGTGAGAATCAAACCAAGGTCTGGTCTGCTGGATGTACCAAGCTCGTTCACAGCTCATTACTCTAACCTCTTGGCTATACTGCCAGCTCTATGCAGCCACTTACTCCTGCCATCGGGGCCCCCCACTGTCCTCAGCCCCATTTGCCTCTCCCCCCCCCACCATTGTGCCAGTGGGGATCTGCAAGAAGCAGGGCTCAGGAACAGAGGGGACCATCACATATGGCCATGGGGAGACATGATGTTTCCTGGTTTTATCCCTGCCCTCCCGGAGCAACAGCGGACTCGGCAAGCACGTGCACATGGAGGCATGTGCATGCTCCCAGAAGCTGAATGCTCCTTCCACCCTCCCCTATGTCAGTCCTCAACACTGCTCTGACACCCAGCCTCCACTGGGTGTCAGCAGAGAGCAAGGAACTGTGCCTCCCCAATCCGGGAAATGACAGCAGCCCAGCAGCCATTACAATCATCTTCCAGCCCTCCCCCCAGCCAATCCCCAGTGGCCCGAACTCACTCCCAAGCTTGAGTCATCGTCATGGCAGGAGGTGTGGAGTCCGGCTCCTCAACCCTCAGTACCACCAGGCCGGCCTATTTTCTTAATAATTTAAGATCCAGAAGCAAATGATTTGATACCTTTTAATGGATACCATTAAAAGGTATCAAATCATTTGCTTCTGGATCTATTCTTGCAAGGACCAATACGGCAACTACTAAATCTAGATTCTTAATAATTTAAGGAATTTTTTTTTTTTTTACCAATCAAATCCATTTTATTGTATGGTTAAAAAACCTTCACAACATTTTCAGTACCAAATAGACATGGAATAAATACATATCTAAAAACCTTTTCCATAAATAACATTGTTTTTTTTTAAAGAGAAAGAAGAGCACAGTTTGTTTTACAGTACAGTACATATTCCTAGAATTTAAGGAGTTACTGTATAGTTTGATACCTTTTATTGGACCAACATATGTCTTGTGCAATACACCTGAGGAAGGGACCTGTTGGGCCCCAAAAGCTTGTGTACTATGCCATCTTTGTACAAGACATATGCTGGTCCAATTAAAGGTATCAGACTATCCAGGGACTCCTTTACTTAATAATGTGAAAACTACAATTCTCAGTAAAGTCAACTATCAAAGAATCATCCTTGGGCCAAACTCCACCAAGTCTGACAGTTTCAAGTTTGAACTCACAACCATTTTTGTACTATCAGTAAGCAAATAAAGGGCTTTAAAATTACTGTTACGTATTCTCAGCCTGCTAGAACTTTTAAAACACATTACCAACCATTACCAAATTTGTTGACTATGCGCACATGCTGAATTTCAGGTTATTCCATCCAGGAACTGGCATGTTATTGAGGTGCAAACATTGGGATTTAATATAGAGGTGCTATACATATGTCAAAGCTGTTATTACAAAGTAGCATAGTATTGGGGTGAAGAAAAGTACTTGGGGTCTACCTTGCCTTTCTCTTGTGCAGTACAGCAGTGACTATACTACCAGTTTTGATTCTGGACACCCATTCTGACTTCTTAGCTTGACTACAACCCCTAATCATGTACGTGTAACCCACCATACCATTTTCCTTAAATATTCTGTCTAGTCCTGCTCTGAAAGCCTGAACTGTGCTACCTTCTGCAACTTCACCAAGGTAAGCTAGTTCACATGTTTTAATGTTTATCACCCGTATCCTGTATGAAGTACTCCTTTCTAATGTTTACCCTTATCCTGCCCCTCTCCCTCAGCTTGGGTGCACAGCCTCTAGTTTTATCAGCACTCGCCAGCTCAAACATTTGTGTATGCCACAGAGATGTTAGTTAAATCTTCCGTTTCTGAACAGTATTCTGTATCGGTACACAACCCTGCCAAACTTTTGCAAATGTAGGAATCCTCCATTTGAAAGGCATTTATTACTTACCTTTAACTTATCTTTAATCTATTTCTTGTTATGCTATGAACGATGCCCCATTATTGACTGACTCATGCTGCGCTTGAAAACATTCCAAAATGTAATTATCGAGGTACTCTGCACTTGCACCTGCCAGGTTTCTCAAGCTCTACCTTAGAAGGCATCTCAGAGTAAGAGGGTTGTTCTAGCCTAAATTGAAAAATCTATCACCTTGAACTGTATCTTATCACAGAGGCACAGCAGTTCTATTTACAGCGTCGCACAATATATGCAGTAAACAGTGTTATCTAGTATGGTTAGCTGAGGCATAGCACATGCTCACAGATGCTGCTGAGTCCTATTAAAGAAGCATTGCAATGAAATTAGGCAAAGCAAATTGACTCTACTCTTTTTTTTTTTCACTATAAATGATTCCAGGCATCTTCCAGTTTTTTTGGTGGTACAATTTTCTAATTCCACCAAATCTGAGTATTTTATAAATGTTTTTATTTATTTTTGATCTCAAGAAAAAAAGATGGCTGGCACATTTTGCATAGAAATAGCATTGTAGACCTGGCAACATTTAGGACTGAGGAAATTAAAAAAAGGCTCATACTGTACAGCATAGAAGGTATCTAGACAAGTAGATTTGCAAGGTATGCTTATATTTTTATTAACTGTAGCTGAAACTAGCTTTTTGGAAAAACATTTTTTGTTGCACTGCTGCTTTAAATTAGGCACTATGAAGGTCTACCGGCCATTCAAAGCAGTAAGCTGCAGCAACACGTTAGTTGGCCAGTAGACTCTCATAACTCTTAATTTGATTTGCCCATAACAACAGCCTCTAGCTGCTATTAGAATCTGAGTCTGGAATAATAGTCGAAATGTAACCTCACCCCTGTGGGGTGTGTACATGTTTATACGCTATTGGGTTCTTTTTTTGCACCTGTGAACAACTCTGCTCCACTGGTGGGGACTCCATTGGTCAGAGGTTACCATGGGTGTCTGGGGGTATAAATGTGAGGGTTTTGGCACCAAGAGGAGAGCCCCTTGCCAGAATTTGAGGTGGTGGCATCAGGCGTGCGAGAGAGAGGGATGGTTGCCTGCTCTCGGGAAGACCCTAGGGTTTGATGGGTGGAAGAAGCTGTTCAGGGTGGTGAGTAACATGGTGGCAACTGCTAGTTGGGTTGGGGGTTTGCACCGCTATGTTTCCCTTCAAAGCCCCTCTGGCAGTACTACTAAAAAGAACCATGGCCAGAGAGAGAAGAGTGTGTGAGGGCATGACAGTGCAGCAGGAGTGTGAGCTGCGGATGTCAACAAAGAGAGAGAAAGAGTGGCATGTGGGAGAGGATGGAGCCCAGGAACCAGTAGGATGAGTGCCGGTCCTGGAGCGGTAATGCCAACCTGGTTGTAGCAGCTCCGGTGGTGCCGGATGAGAAGCTGAGGAAGAGTGAGAGAGAGAGAGAGAGAGAGAGAGAGAGAGAGAAGTGGCACCAAAGGAAATGAAGACCAACCTGGTTGTGGCTGTGGTGCAGGGACATCTGCCCTAGTGTCCAGTGGGGGGAGTCACCTGCCCAAGCCCTGTTTGTGCCCTGAAGTGAAGGAGAGAAAGGAGAGGTAGCCCTGATCTGTGAAGGCTATTTCTGTGGAGCAGATCTTAAAGTAGTGAAGTGTTAGAGAGAGAGAGAGAGAGATAGTTTCTGCTGCTTTTTGTGAGGGTCATCTCGACCTCAAAGTACTGCTGCCCAGAATGGTTTAGTGGCCAGTTCTGCCCAGAAGAAAATGTGCCAGTGTGCTTGTGGGGTCATCTCAGCCATGTGTAACCACCAACTGAACTAGGACTCCCACGGTCCGAACATATATATCAAGTTTAAATGGTGCCATGAAATTTGTTAATTAAATGGGATCCCCTGTTTAGACTTTTCATAGTGTGTGTACCACAGTTATTTGTGTTAACCTGTTGTAATTGCCTGCTAACCTGACTTTCAACCCAGCCTAGTATCAGAAGACGGCACCTCCTCCTGCCGGTGGACCCATTTAATGCCAGCCATCCCGGTAAGAAAAAAAAAAGGCTGTGTTTCTGCTGCTGTGAGTTCCCCTCTCCCCATTTGTTACCATCAGGCATACCCCTAGACACTAGGGATGGGGGGCTAACACTTATATCATCCTAACTACGGCAATCTTGAATGCATTCAAGGGACCCCAACACCACAGAAGAAACTTTAGAAAGCACATTTTAAGATACATTTCAGCTTCATGAGCTAATTATCATCAATAATTAGCGTTAATGAGATTGCAAGGTACTAAAAGATACAGTAGACACTGGGGACTAACCTCAGGAGGACGTGAACAAGGTAGGTGACTGATCTGACTCCTGGAGTGTCAGACTCAATGTAGCCAAATGCAAGATGATACACTTAGGAGAAACCAAGGCAGGACCTATGCGCGGTCTGGAGCTCCTCCTCCTGCAGTGGAGGAGGGAAACAATCTGGCGGGGTATAATAAACACGAAGCTGAAGCGTTACAAGCAGTGTGCCATCATTGCTGAGAAGGCTGGCAGAATGCTGGGGTACAACAAAAGTGGGGTAACCAGCAGAGCAGGGGACATAATCACGACACTTTACAAAGCATTGCTCAGGTCCCACTTGGAGCACTGTGTGCAGTTCTGCATTCCTTGTTACAGAGAGGACATTGAAGCAGTTAAGGGGGTGCAACCCTGGGCCACCAAAATGATCACCGGTATGAGAGACAAACATTATAAGAGACTGGAGACCCTTAACATGTTAACTCAATGCAATTATGGGCACGGTAACTGCTGTCTCTTACTGTTTAACAAGTGTCTCTCATGCTGGTTGAGTGAGACGACTACAAAGCGAAGCTGAGCGGTTCTGTCTGCCCAACCAAGATTTCCCCTTCTAAATGTAATCCTAGGTCTTTCCCCTCTATTACATTGCTTAACTCTGGGTCTCCCTTTAGAACATGCCAATGTTTTGTGACTATTTCAGAAACTTTAGATGGCACTTGATTAAATTCGGTGACAAAGGTGACTGGCTATTCTGCACTTTTGTCTTTGTATTTGGGGCTTAGAAGGCCCTTTCTATTTAGTTTTCTTGCCTTGTTATAGGCTAAATCTAGGATCTCTTCTGAATAGCCCAATTTGAGGAATCAACATTTTGATTCTTCAGCTTGTTTCTCAAAATCTAATATGTCAGAACAATTTCTTCTGATACGGACACATTGCCCATAAGGGATACCTTTTATCATGTGACGTGGACACGCACTTGTTGCATTTAGCAGGGTGCTACCAGAAGTCGGTTTCTGATAAGTGTGGAAATTATGCCCTGCCCATCTAATCCCTCTAAACTCAGATTTAAAATGGTAATAAAGAACACATGCAGAGATGGTGAACTTTAAACCCACATTATTTGTGTTTAGGAAATCAACAAACGCAGATGCCGATGCTATATAACCCTTCCAAATCACAAGTAAACCATCTATATATTTGCCCCAAAAAGTAATGTGGGGAAGAAATGGGTTCCTGTTGTTATTAAATACCATAGTCTCCTCCCACCATGCCAAAAAAAGATTGGCGTAAGAGGGTGCCATTGTGGTGCCCATGGTGGTACCTCTTGTTTGTAAATAGTGTTTATTGTCAAAAATGAAATAGTTACTGGTCAGAATCAGATGAACTGCCTGTAAAACAAATTCTTCAGGAAAATCTCTTGCTATGGGATTCTGATTTAGATGATGTTCTATTGCTGCAAGACCTCGCGCTCACCCCAGCCATCCTCAAAAAGCAATTAAAACACCCCCGACTGCAACTGCCCCACTCCACCCTACCCTGACCCCTCCCCCTCTGCTCCTCCCTCCCCCACCACCATTTCTTTACCACCTGATACACCTTGCCCCCACATTCTTTACTCCTCTGTATCTTTTTCCTTCTGGGCCTTCCCCCCCCCAACCTACCCTAACCTCTCCTTCCTCCCTGCCTATGTGTCATATGGAGTTACCATAGCTTTTTCTTTTAATTGCTAATGTAATTTAGCCTGTCTATGTGCATAATTTGTTACAAATGCAAACATTGTTTATATTGTTTATACTGTATAACACTGCCTGCTGCTTTTTTCACTTTGTAAATCTATGCTACACCAAATATGTACCTGTATGTGTACTTACCAAGATATATATGTTGTTCAACCTGTCCGTCCTGATGTTTTCGATGCCTTACTGCTCTGACTACTGTAATTCCCATTACTTTCTCCCTTGGGACGCACCTGGAAATGAGCTTCAGTTCAGAGTGCCTTTCCCGGTTATCAAATATTAAATAAATTAAATAAATAAAAATACAGGTGTACAAACTCGTTCCATCTATAGTAACCTAAATTGATTCAGAGGACCAGACCAGACCCTCAAGTTTTGATAAAACATCCATTGAGTCTTGGCTGTATGATGGCTGAGTAACCACAATTTGTTTTAAAAAATTATTTACACGGCCCAGTAGCACTGAGGGTTGAGGCACTGGACACCACACCTCATGCTACGCCGGTGACCTGGGTTCAGGAATGAACTTGGGTTGCCAGGGTGCTGGCTGGGGGGGAGCAGGATCGAGTGTTAGCTTTCCGGTGGGGTCACCTGCCAGTAGTCCCGCCACCTCCGAACGGAGGGTCGGTGCCAGCGAGGTGGTTAACGGCATGACTGGAAGGGAGGGGCATCCCGGACGCTGTGCATGCGCATGCCTTCATATACACGCACTACATCAGGGACACGTGGGTGTAGGGGTTGGGAGAAAACCCACTAAAAGCAGAAATTACATATGAAAACAAAAATTCTACAAAAATTGAAAGCTTTTCAGTCAGTGATCCAATACTTGAAAGAATTGGTCTGCCTCGGGGGCTGGTCTGGTCCTTGTGAATTTTAGGCACAACATACAATGTAGGTATTGTAGGGTGTTCCATTTTCATGAATATTTCTTCTGTTTCAGTAATGCTACCTTCTAAAATAGAATCATGTAAAAATGAATCAATTTTAGATTTTAAAACGTTTGCTGGATTTTCTGTTAATCTTCTGTAGCTGTCACAATCTTCCAACTGACGATAAACTTCTGATTCGTATTGTAATTTATTCAAAGTTACTATTTTTCCACCCTTGTGAGCATTTTTTTTATTTCAGTGTTTTCTATTTGCCTAAGTTCCTCTAAGGCTTGTGATTCTTCTTGAGTTAAGTTTGGTTCATGATAAGTCCATTTAGTTTTACAAATTGTAATGTAGCTTTAAACACTCACAATAATTTGAGAGACAGTGAACTATAGCCACACACCCTAACAAAGAGTCACTCAAAGACTCAAAGTGCTAGGGTTAGTGCTGTGGGTTTGGCCCCGATTCAGTCTCACTGGATACCTGGGGCCCGATTCCAAGATGAATGCCACAACTTGCTGGCGTATGCGAGTTGTGACATTCGCCACTATGACGGGGACCCTGCGCCATATTCTAGAACAGGCAGGGTCACCGGCACTTATGCCCTGTGACTTGTGGCATTGCCAGGGTTGTGCTACGGGGAAGAGCGCACCCAACCTGGGTGCCGCAAGCCACTGACAGCAGGGCACAGCCCCCCAAGTCCCCTGAACCCCACAACATACCTGCAAGCCCCTGTAGGCCATGGGGATGTTGGCCAAGTGGCACTGGCATGGGGGGCAGTGGCACAGTACAGGCCTGGGGGTTGGTGGGTGGCATCCCAGTATTGGGGGGGTTGCTCTGTGTCGGAGTCGTCTGTGGAGCATGTCCATGTGCAGGTCATGGCACTGCGGGGGGGGGTAACAGGTCGTGTGCCATGTCGGAGGCTGCAATAGCTCTTGGAATGGTGTAAGGGGGTTACAGCAGCTTCCCTTTCAGAATAGGGTGCAGCTTCTGCCATAATCCCCCCTTCTGCCATGCTGCAGGGGCCTTGGGTGGCAGATGTCCCCCTTGGGTGCAGGCTGCCCATGCCATGGTGCAAGCCACCTCTTGAAATCCCAACCAGCGTAACGCATGGTGCAAGGTGCGATTTGCGCCATTGGGTTTGGCACAAGTCACCTTGTGACATACATAAGCCATCTTGGAATTGGGCCCCTGGACTTTGTCTCTTTAACTTTTATGGGGGAAGGGAGCTGATGAACCTACAGCCCCCTTCTGACCTTTAAAGCAGCAGTGCAATGAAACTGGGCAAAACAACTGACCCTGCCTTTTTTTTCTTTTTCTTTTTTACTGTGAAAGATTTCAAGCATCTTCCAGTTTTATTTGCTGATAGCATTTTCTAGTTCCACCAAAATACGAATATTTTATAAATATTTTCATTTATTTTTTTCATAAGAAAAATAGATGGCTGCCACATCTGGCTGAGAACTAGCACTGTGGATCTGGCACATATTAGGATAGAAAAAAACAAAACAAAACAAAAACTCGTGGTATGCAGCACAGGAGATACTTAGAAAAGCAGATCTGACAGGTATGTTAATATTTTTATGAACTGTAGCTGAAACAAACTTTTTGGAAAAACATTTTTCATTGCACTGATGCTTTAATTACTGTTTTACAACAGGATGTTTCCTCTAATATTTTAGAATTTTTTTAATTATATTTTTAGTAAGTCATTGCATTCAAGTCATTCAAGCACTCAGCTCCCTCTTCAAGTATTAGAGACGTATGACATTATTTATGAAATTTGGCTTCCGGAACTAATGTAGCAGGAAGGCTGTCTCTTTCCTAATACCCAAGTTAAGCATTTTATTTTATCATTTATTTAACAGAACAAAACTATCAGAAACAAAAACATCATCAGAGTAAGTTAATAGTTTCCCTATCAGTCAGATTATAGTTGAAGCACTCAAGAAATTCTAATGAGGACAAACCTCATCTCATTTAGGTTGTGCAGCATGAAAATATGATAACAATCTTTTATTAGGAAAACAAGCAAATAGTAGACTATGGCCCAGGCTCCTGCTTCAGTTCTTGATCCAGATTATTAAAAAAAAAACATAAACAGTAGACTATGGCCTGGGCTCCTGCTTCGGTTCTCAAGCCAGCCCAGATCTTTGGATAGTTCCTGGCTTTTCTGAGCCTTAAAAATGTCTGGCTTGCCCACATCTTTCATAACAACTGACCGAGGCGAATGCGCTCACTGTAGGTAAACATCCTGTTGGTTGGGTTATACATCTGACATTTTGTTATCTGACATTAAAGTTTCATGCCAGTGTGTGTTTCTCATTTATAACATAGCGGTGAGAAAATAAAAGAATGTGATTGGCTAAAACATGTCATGTGACCATACAGTAAGGTTTGTCTTACCATATGGCAGTCTCTCATTATTTTTTTTTTTTTTACTTTCTTTTTATCCCCCAACTTCTACTTTCTACCCTCACTCTCCACTCAATCGGAGCTCTGAACGCCCCAAGAGTTGCGACCTATCCGACTTCAGGGTCTGCCCTACAGTGCCCTCAGCTCAACCCCTCTATGTCCTTGATGGCCCGGATTACCCGGCGGGCGAGAAAGGCTCTCCCCTTACCTGTTCCCCTTGAAATGTTCTCAGGGAGCGGGCCTAGCACAGCGGAGTCTGCCCTGATACTTGTCGGTGGTGGCACGCTTGCTGCAGGAGAGATTGTCACCTAGGAGAGGTGAAGGATTTTTCCTCCGGTCCCTTATGTTACCCAACCCCTGAGATGCTGGCGCAGAGAGTGCAACGTGCAGGTGCATGCTCTCTCAAGTGCCTGACAGTGTCCCCCCTCCCAACTCCATCAAGCGAAGTCGCCGTGCCCCCGAAAGCCGGTGCTTCCACCGGCCCCCTGCAGGGCATCAGGCACTATACAGTACCCCTGGCATCCCACCCTGAGGGGCAGAGCATCCGTTGGGATGCTCAATCCTCCTTCCCCCGACCAGCCCCCGACGGCCCAAGTCTGTTCCCGAACCCGGGTGCCGGCACAGCGCGAGGTGTGGCGTCCAGCGCCTCAACCCTCAGCACCACCGGGCCGGCTCCTCATTAAATTTTAAATGTCTCTTACAGACACGCTCATGCCCAGAGTCAGGGGTTCACTTTTTAAACAGACATTTAACTGTGTTCCCAGCACTTGTTTAAACACCAGATTTAGTTTAAATAGCTTGGCTGGCTTAATGCATAATATAAGAATAAATCTTCGTCTAACATTGTATGGAAATTCAAGAGCTCATTGATACATGAGTTGACTGTCTGGTTGGCACCATGTTGTTGCGGGAATGTGCAGGACCATCAGGCTGCCAAAGATGAGGTTGGGATGTCCAAAATGTAAAAAGGTATGACATTTGAAGATATGGCACTTTAAAAAAATCTGGGACCACATGTAAAATTTATTGCCATATAGCTGGCTGCAGATATCTTTTAAACATGGGGGTTAAAATGTAGAAAAACGCTAACAGTGTCCCTTTAATTTATAACAAACTACAAGCGAGTGTTGCACCCTTTTAGGACTTTGTAGAACAGTGCCTAGAGTGTATGTGCCCAGATGAAAGATAGACACAGTAAGCAATGGCAGCAGGGGCATCACTAGGGGTGGACATTAGGGTCTGGAGCTCCAAATCTTTATTATTTAGCCCGAAATAAAAGATTCACAATTTTTAAAACTGACCCCCAATTAATTTGTTTTTCCACTGGGCAGGAGGGTTGAGAACACAAACCCCTAATCTTTTCAGATGCTAGAAATGCGACTGGTCACTTAATCCAATGATTTTGTACAGGCATAAAAGTTAGAAGTCTGGCCTCCTTAGAACACTGTGAAGACAAGTATTTTGGAAACTAAAATATAAATGATAAATAAAAAACATATAACAGGCTTCATTATTAAGCTTATTTTGACCAATATTCTTTTGCTCAATAAGCCAGGCTCCACAACTGTGAATGGCTGTGTCCGGATATTGTTGACAGCTCTAATGGCTGGTATACTGACTGTATACATGCAGTGTGCAACCTATACTTACAGTGACTCATTGCTTTGTAAAGCACTAAGGAGGTGTTTTGACCTAGCCGTCACAACACAAAGGCGTGAAATGGCTCTGGGTTTAAAATCCCACAACTGCTACTATAACAATGTGTGACAGCGAACAACTTCGCTTAAGCCACCTTTAA
The DNA here is from genome assembly GCA_016271365.2 of Neoceratodus forsteri. Classification (NCBI taxonomy): domain Eukaryota; kingdom Metazoa; phylum Chordata; order Ceratodontiformes; family Ceratodontidae; genus Neoceratodus; species Neoceratodus forsteri. The sequence goes on along the minus strand of JADMNL010000031.1, from coordinate 141,872,201 downwards.
TTACTCTTTAATCCCTCCCTGTGCTGTTTGAATTTCCTGTGTGCCTAGTGCTGGCACTATTCTCTCCCCTTCCTCTCCTGGAGTATAAAGTGCTTTGTGATACAGTTTACTAAAAAGATGCTATATAAAACCAAGTTTGCTTTCTTTCTTTCTTTCTTTCTTTCTTTCTTTCTTTCTTTCTCTCTTTCTTTCTTTCTTTCTCTCTTTCTCTCTTTCTTTCTTTCTCTCTTTCTTTGTTTCTTTCTTTCTTTCTTCTTTCTGTATAAATGTATAAAGACCAATATACAAAACCAAATTCTGCTCCATAGAATGCAATTTTTTGATATGCAGTCATAGTTTTTAACATGTATGGTGTCACTGGACACCACTTTAAATGTCTTGGTGCTGTGGTCGTTCCATAAATAAATTGAAAAATGAAATACTTAAACTTAATTAAAAACAATATTCTGTGGTTAGGTGCCCTGTTTTGTTAGATAATGTTACAGCAAAACTTAAAACCAGCAATTATATACTGGAGAATCACGGTGATCGCTAGGCTTTGCTTAAGGTGAACTGTGAAGTGTATGACTTGACTGGAGCAAAACTCCATTCTTAAAAATTCTCATTTAACTTGAAACACAGTTATGTGCAGTAATTCTATATGTCTCCCCAACTCTGTCTATATATCCTAGCTCCAAACTTGGTTAAAGCTTAGGTCACTGCAACTGATGTTTTCATACAGCCTCAGTTAAAGCTTCTTCCTGCAGCTACACTTTCCCTGTAATTTTGAAATGTTATACTGTGCCCACAATTGGATCCTCAGGAATTTCATTTAGTTCTTGGTGTGTCACTGTTTTATTTTGGTCCATAGCTAACTGCACACTTCCTGCAAAAACAAAGCGGCCCCAGAGGTCTCCCAAAGCAGAACTGTGCTTCTCTGAATGTGTAATGACTGTATGACATTATACCACTGACTGCATCATGCTACTCAGACATATGCGAAGCAGTGGTCTTTATTTCAGTTAAACACTGGAAGTGGGAAGGGTACTATTTTGACAATTTGGGGTGGGGTTTCTGTGGTTTGAACCCCAAGTCAGCAGGCATTGACAGTTAGCATCCCCAAAACCTCTATGCTACGACTCCATGGTCAATTAGCAGTTCGCAAACCACAAAATCAGGCTCACACACAGTTCTTATTTAGCTTAGCCTACCATTCTTGGTTGTAGGTCATCTTTATTCTGGAGCCATTATCCATCAAATGTATGCAGGTAGCTGAGAGTAAATCACCACGTGTACATGCATATACAGATTACCTTTTAGCCATGCCTTCTTCAGTCAGAAGAAGGCGTGGCTGAAACTTCAGCTTCATATGCACGTGCGCGTGTTGATGCTCACGTTCGTGTCTCCCTGTGTCTGCAAAGTTGCATCTGACACTCACAGGAGAAGCCTATTTACTTATTGTTTAAGCTTTAAGTTGTGATTTACTCTCAGGAACCTGCATACAGTTGTTGGATAATGGCTGCAGAAGAAAGACCTACCACCAAGGAAAGTAGGCTATGTTAAATAAGAACTGTGTGTGAGCCAGTTTTGTGGTTAGCACACTGCTAATTGTCCATGGAGTCATGGCATGGAGGTCTTAGGATTGATTACAACAAAAACATCTAGTAGCACAGTGTTTGAAGGTCCCGACTAAGGGATGGAGCACTGAACCTTTTTTTTTGTTGATTAATTAATTAGCATTGCATGCCTCACTGTGTAAGGCTATGACACAGATTGTAAAAAAAAATAAATGTACCCCCTCTGCAAATGGGGGTTCACAAAAGTCTTCCAGGAGCTGGCTAAGTGCTCCAAGCCTGAATGGTGTTAGGCGTTTAAGCCGTTTATCTGTGAAGTGCTTTTAGAGCCTTTTGGTACTGTCTCTTTAAGAGTTGTCTGCTTGCATACTTCATTAGTTTGCATGGGGGAGACTGTATAGTTAATGCTCGAATCCCACCTGGGCCACTGAATAAACTCTCTGTTTCTGCAGTCGCTAACAGTGCAGAGGGAGCCTAAATGACAGGTGTAACTATTTGCCTGAAACCAGTTAGAGTATTAAGTAGAATGTGGTTTGTCTAACCTGCCTTTCTTGCAGCTGGGACTCTGTGTGTTTGGCCCCTCCATTTTGGATCTGAACTGTTGAATAGATCCAATCAGTACAGTGGGGGCCTTTAAAATGGAGTTCGTTCAGACCAACCAGAATCAGGACTCTCTTGGGAGCTGGCTTACCATAGAATAAATATGGCTAGTAATTCTGGGAAGTGAAGTTCTGGACCTTGTCGCTTATTTGCACCAATGGGGAGAGTTCTGAGTGACTGACAGCTGAGTTCACCTATTGGACCGGGTGGCACCCAAAGGGAATGCTCTGCCTTGTGTCTGGACTGAGCAGATCCATTGTGACCGTGATGAGAGAAGGAGCTCCGAGTTTCTGCGCTATATAGTTTCGCGCATGGAAGGCCTACATTCGGGCTGTTGCGCTGCCAAATCAATTCAGACTGAGTCTGAGACTACAGAGAAGAAGGGAGGCAGAAAGAGTGGAAACCAGGCTCACCCTGTAGAAGACTGGAGAAATTGCTGAATCGCACTCGGTCTGTCAGGAAGTGAAGCTGCGGTGTGAACTCCCGGGTTTAGCAGTAAGTGCGATCAGGACCTGAAAGCAGCTGCCTGGTATAGTAATTTCCTTTACATATAAATGTGTGGAATGCTTGGGAGGAACAGCTAATCGGTTTCTCTTGTCCCCGTGTGGTGTAGACTGAAAGCCAAGTGAATTTAGGCGGACTGAATCCGTCTGCTGATCAAAGTTGTGTGCCTGGCTTGTAGAACCTCATCCCCCTGCTGTGTGTGTGTGTGTGTGTGTCTGGCAATCCAGAACCGCCATCTGCGCCACTTTTCGGCCTTGAGTATATGAGTATAAATCAGGGTAGCTCCCTGCCATCTGTCTATCAAATTGCAAGTGTGTCATCTAATTATTGCCGTTTCTTTTCTTCACGGACTGAGCCATCCGGCTCCGGATTACAGTTGGGTATTGTGCATATTTTCCTCTACAGGGCCCCAACCAGCTGCACAGATCCTGGCTAGCCCCCACCATCCTGGGTACCCAGTAAGAGTGACATTTGGGACTTTCAGCATGTACACAGTACTGTGATTATTAACGTGTCTAACCTAATTAACCTGATTCCCCCTTTCCTTGTTACAGCTCCTTAAATAAATCAGATCTGTTTCTTTCAGCTATGTTACACTGACTTTGGTGTTCGTTTATGTTAAGGTATTGCACTGTGGCTATTGTACTGCATCATCTTGTTTTACAGGGGGTCCCCAGAAACAAACCTCAGAATCAATCTCGAGGGTAAGTGGTACTTTATGAATGAACAGTGTGTACATGTGGGGTATTGGGACTGTAACCTCTGTGCATTGACTGAGTCACTAGAAGGGATAACAGGGGGTCTCAGTATCCCAGAGGGCTGTGACCAAGCTAGTCTAACTACTGCAAACCCTGACCTCTGGGTGGAGGCATCCGCCATAGAACCTAGGCCCCTCAACCTGTTAGTAGTCAAGCAGGCAGGGGTAGTAGCCCTTGGGACAGCGCCACCTGGGGGTTACATAAAAATCATGTGACCACCAGCTGGGTGGCTACTTAAAAATTATCTGTGGCTACTACAAGTCATTCTTAGTTGGACAGAAAGCCACTAAGTTTTAGGTGCCAGCTGCATGCAATTGCATGAAAGGGCTACCATTACACGAGCTTAGGCTAAAAATTATTTTACACATTAGTTGATAAACAGATACACCAGGCACATGATGATGGAGATTTTGGGACATGACATATCTAAATTGCACAGGTGCAAGTCTCTCTACAAATTAATCATTGGCACTGATTCAGCCAATTAGCACTGAGATTTACTTGTGTGTGAGGACCACTTGAAAACACAAGATGTGCTCAGATGCGGTGGGGGGGGGGCCTTTTTTGAAGTAAAATGAGCCAGTATTTATCCTCACAGGTATGGCATGAATAGTGGATATGTGATGGGCGTTGGTGAGACATGGTATTTGTCTTCATGAATTGTTAGTGACCTCTTGACCTTCAAGAGTGGCAAAGCCATGAGTGAGGTCAAAAGAAGTCACAGACCACGAATGAAGACAAATACTATATCTCATGAATGCATATCACATATGCAGCGCATATAATATACATTAGTGTTTTTTCCTTGTGACTTTTGAATAATACATAAAAATTTACCATCTTCATAGTCTGCTTATTTTTAGAATTCTGAGTGAAGTCGTGATTGACATTTTCCCAAGTTACAGTGATTTGCTGATTGAATGATGTAGGAGCATGTGGCTGTAGAAACATGGATCACAGGTGTCAGAATGAAATGCTTGTTGTGACATATTCAACTAGCAAGTTAAATTGTGTGACATACCCTACTGTGGAGATTAAAAAAAATGTATCTAGCTGGATGGTATTCTCTGGTATAAATAGATTTTATTTAGCACCCCCCCCCCAACACTATGAACGCTAAGGTATATTGCGGAAATCTATATACATACATAGCCAACAAACATGTGACTACAGTTTAATTACCCTGCTGCTTGTAATTAATGATTAGTTACAATGAAACAGGCACTTAGATAAAGTGTAACCAAAAACTGGAATGCACCTGGAACCAGAATGCCCTCAAATCCCCTGCTGGAATACCTTTGGGGCAATCACTGTGGCGGGCATTCCAGCAGGGCAATAAGCAGCAGTGCTAAGGATTGAGGTCTGGGGGGGGCACGCTTCCACCTGGAATGCACATCAAATCCATAACAGTGCCCCCCCAACTGACTGCCCCCCAACACTAAATGCCCCTTCCAGAATGTGTCCTATAGTTACTACCCCTGTAGGAATGCCTTCATAGTAATTGCCCGGGGGGGGCATTCTGGCAGAGAATTTAGTAAATTCTGGTTCTTGGTACATACGGTTTTTTATCAAGTCCTACAAAATTAGAGGATAATAGAGGCTTTTAAGAGCTGATGTAGTGATTTTTTGCAGCCTTAGTTTTGCAGTTGTAATGCTAATATTTCAAAAGCATCAGCTTGCTATACCCTGCTGAAATAGATGAATTTCTTTTAATGGGACGCATTGTTGAAAATGACAGGCCCAGTGAGCTCTGAACTCAATGATGAGGGAACCATGATTTTATATGATGAAAAGTAATGCGTTTTCCCCTCCGAAACTTCAGTTAAAATTTACATTCTTTTGGCAAGCACCATTCATCATGTATAGTCTGGAGAAGAAATAAAATGAAATTGAATCTCTGTCTCACTGTCTGGCTATGTTAGACCTAATTGGGATGACTATAAGTTCTGGGGGGTTTCAGATCTTTGATGGATTACCTTGTGAAGTGTGCAAAAATGATGTGTGGGAGCTAAAGGTCAAAGGTTAGCACTTGGTATATTTTAATTCATATTTGGCTTGGAGCACGCACCTGAGCCAAAGTTATCTTTTTTCCAGGTATGTCCTGGTTGAAAGGGGAGCTGGAAGTGTTAGGTGAGGACTATGGATCCTCTTGTAACTGCAGACAAGCATAGGGTTAAGTTACACTCATGGTGTTGGCAGAGTAATGACATCTCAGGCTCCATAAGTAATTGCTACTTTTTTGATTTGGTAATGTTGAGGGGCAGAGTCCCCCCAACCATAAACAGATCAGGTTATGTTTTTAAAGAAGAAAAGTCTCTATACGGTATTATTCTAACCCGCTCCTTATCATAGCCATGACTCTGACTTGCTTAGTTCCTCCCACCATTATTGCTCATCCATGTTCGCTACGCTAACTCTACAGGAGGGTCCTTAGTCCTCTGCTAATGCCAAACTGGATATAAAACAAGGAAGGAATACAGCCTGAGATGTAAATATTATATATGTATATGCACAGCTCCCGTGTCTCATCATTATAAGAGTGCATTCTCGAGTTCTTTGGGTGAAAGAACTGTCAAGTGAAGCTGAGCAGAATGCAGTGGCCAGGTTGCTGACTGGGTTGTCTCGATCCAGCCATGTCACACCTGTGCTGCGTGGACTGCACTGGCTGCCAGTTCAGTGGTGGATCACCTTCAAGATCGGTTTGCTGATCTATAAAGCCCTACATGGACAGGATCCGAGTTACCTGCAAGACCTCTTTCATCCCTACTGCCCCCTCCACCTGCTCCGCTCTGCTGAGGAGGGATTGCTAGAGGTTCCCAGGTTCTGTTTGAAGATATCTGGGGCTCTGGCTTTTGAGTTTTCGGCCTCTATCCTGTGGGATTCTCTACCTCGTCAGATGCGAGAGTGCCTGACTGTGGAGGGCTTTAAAACGGCTTTAAAAATGGACTTGTTTGAGCTTGCCTTTCCTGATTGTATTTGTTAAAGTTGGTTTATGTTTTGCTGGTCGTATGATTTTAGTGTGTATTTATTGAATTTTAGTGTACAGGCGCTATGATAATTTGGAATAGTGCCTTTTTAAAAATAAGATGAACTATGAATTGTATTGCATTGGCACACAAAGAACTTGAGAGGAAACTTTTATAACCATGAAAGATCCAGGAACTGTACATATAACCATGTCATAAAACATGTTGCACATTTCTACTTTAACAACAGAAACGTTAATTGAAAATCTCAGAATGCTTTAGTTTACAGAAAATTAGAGAAGCCCTGTATAGGAACTGGCTCTGTCAGTTCAGATTAGAACTTCAGAATTACAGAAGTGACACCCTATCATAGTTATGAGTACTTAACATAGAAACAGAGAATCTGATGGCAGATAAGGACCACTTGGCCCACCTAGTCTGCCCCTTTCCCTACCTAATGGATAAACTGCAGATCTTAGTTACCCAACAGTCTACTTCCTCCTACCCCCCCACTAGAATTGCCTTATGTCTGTCCCATGCATTCTTGAATTCCCCCACTGTTTTTGACTCTACGACCTCCTCAGGAAGGCTGTTCCATGCATCTACAACCCTCTCTGTGAAGAAATACTTCCTCATATTACCTGTGAGCCGTCCCCCCTCTATCTTCAAATTGTGCCACCTTGTTCTTACACATTTCTTTTTCTGAAAGATGCTACCCTCTTGGACTTTGTTGATTCCCTTGAGGTATTTGAAAGTTTCTATCATGCCCCCCCTCCTTTCCTCAAGGCTATACATATTAAGTTCCTTTAGTCTTTCTTCATATATCTTCTGGTGCAGATACTGCACCATTTTGGTTGCCCTCCTCTGGACAGCCTCCACCCTGTCTATGTCTTTGTGGAGATAGGGTCTCCAGAACTGTACACAGTACTCCAGATGTGGTCTTACCAACTGTACAGAGGGCCAACAACTTCCGGTTTTCTACTGGTGATACCTCTTCCTATGCATCCCAGTATCCCCCCAGCCCTCCTTACTGCCTTCTCAGATTGCTGGCCCACCTTTAGGTCATCTGATATGACTACCCCCAGGTCCCTTTCCATTTTGTTGTTGTCAATATCTCACCCCCCATTGTGTACTCTTCCCCTGGGTTTTTGTTTCCCAGGTGCATTACTTTGCACTTCTTTGCATTGAATCTAAGCTGCCATACATTTGACCATTCCTCCAACCTTGCCAAGTCCTTTTCATCCTTTCCACCCCACCTTGTGTATCAGCCCTGTTGCAGATCTTTGTGTCATCTGCAAAGAGACATACTTTTCCTTCCAGTCCCTCTGCAATGTCACTTATAAAGACATTAAAAAGGACCGGCCCCAGTACTGAACCCTGCGGGACCCCACTAGTAACCCCTTTCTTCACTGTGGACTCCATTTACTATTACTCTCTGTGTCCTGTTGTCTAGCCAGTGTTTTACCCAGGCTACTACCCTGGGACCCACTCCCAGGCTGGCTAATTTGTTTATTAATCTTTTGTGCAGGACTGTGTCAAATGCCTTGCTAAAGTCTAGGTAGGCCATGTCCACAGCCCCTCCCTGGTCTACTACTTTGGTCACCCAGTCAAAGAAATCAATTAGATTTGTCTGACATGACCTTCCTGCTGTGAATCCATGCTGCCTTGGGTCCTGTGCCCCACTGGCCTCTAGGTGCTCAACAATTCTTTCCTTCAGAAGTGATTCCATCATTTTCCCTACCACTGAGGTCAAACTGACAGGTCTGTCGTTTCCTGCCTCTGTCTTGCTCCCACTTTTGTGAAGGGGAATCATATCCACCCTCCTCCCGTCCTCAAGTACCACACCATCCTCCCATGATTTATTAAAAAGGGTAGTCAGTGGTGTTACTAGTTCTTCCCTTAGTTCTTTTAGAATTCTGGGGTGAGTCCCATCAGGTCCCTTTGCTTTATCCACCTTCAGTTTTAAGAGTTCTTTTAGAATCCTTTCTTCTGTGAAAGGACTAGTATCAACTCCCCTATCCAGAGTGCTTCTGTTGACTGGATTAGGTATCTCCCCCTGCTCTTCCATTGTGAATACTGAGCAGAAGTATTCATTCAGTATCCCTGCTTTTTCACTGTCGCTCTCTGCCCAGCCACCTTCCTCTTTATTCAGCCTCAGTAACCCTGCCTTAGTCTTTCTTTGCTCCCTAATGTACCTATAAAAGGTTTTATCCCATTTCTTAACCGAGTTGGCTGTCTTTCCCTCAGTTTGGGCCTTTGCTATTCTGACTGCCTTTCCTGCTTCCTTCTGCTTTAACTGGTACAGTTCTCTGTCCTGCTCCTTCTGCATTTTCTTATACTTCCTGAATGCTATCTTTTTCTCCCTAACCTTCCCCACCATTTCTTTTGAGAACCATAGTGTTTTTTTCTTTCATTTTGATTTGTTTATTTGCTTCACACAAAGGCTTGTTGCCTCTGTGATGGCGGTTTTGATGCTTCCCCATTGTTTCTCCACCCCACCTTCTTGCCTGTTTGCTAGTGCTTTTCTGAGGCACTCTCCCATTTTGACAAAATCAGCCCTCCTGAAGTCCAGTACCTTCACTTTTGCATGGCTTGACTGTACAGCTAAGTTTATTGTGAACCGCACTGTTTGGTGGTCGCTTGTTCCCAGATGGCTACCCACTTCAAGACTGGAGTTCCTATTTCCATCCCCATTTGAGAATACCAGGTCTAAGATTGCTCCCTCCCGAGTGGGTTCCAAAACTAGCTGTCTGAAGCATGCCCCCTGTAGGGCATCAAGAATGGCCCTGCTCTTGGATGTGGCTGCAGCAAAGGTGCTCCAGCTAACATCTGGCATATTCAGGTCCCCCATCAGCAGTATCTCCCCTTTCTCTGCAATCCTAAGGATGCCTTCTATAATTTCCTTGTCCATTTCCTCCCCCTGAGACAGGGGTCCATATACAACCCCTGTGCGGATTGTGGTGCCATTTCCAGTCTCCAGGGTGACCCATAGTGCTTCCTCTCTTCCCTGTTTACCCTTTAGTTCTGTTGCTTTGATTCCTTCCCTTACATAGAGAGCTACTCCTCCTCCTCCTCTTCTTCCCTCTCTGTCCCTCCTGTAGATTGTGTACCCTGGTATGTTGACATCCCAGTCATGGTTCTCTGTGTACCATGTTTCTGTGACTGCCATGATATCCAGGCATCCCTCTTCCATCAAGACCACCATTTCTGGAAACTTTTTACCTAGACTAATGGCATTGGTACTCATTACCCTCCATTTTTTTATGGCTTTATTTCTTTTTGCCCCATCCCTGTCCTTACTGCCTTTGTCTTTTTCTCCATTTACCCCAGCCCTTCTCCCCATTGACTGCTCTATCTTGGTGTGCAAAGAGTGTTTGGGAACAATGCTGACTGGCTAAGAATGCTGTCATGATTTATAATCCTTTTTATAGTTTAATACAGTATGGGAAAGTCTCAATTCATTTCACTAATTTGAAGAGCACCTTTACCAAGGCTCAGAGCTAAATGTGTAAGGGATTGTTAACTTCCCATCAGTCATTTGGCGCATAAAATATCATTTTGCTATTCCGGAATTTAGGAAGGGAAGGTATCTTTGAAGCCAAGAGCCTGATCACTTCCACTTCCTGATTCTGAGACCCCCCCCCGGATCCCTCGTTTCATGATGTAATAGTCTAGAGAGCTTGGGAGTCCACTCCATAGACAGAAATGGGGCTGTTTTTTTAAACACTTTTCTCATGTGTTAGATAGCAGATTTGAAAAAAAAATCTGAGTGGTGGCTTTGATTTTTTTCAAATCTGCCATCTAACATACGGAAAAAAAAGTTTAAAAAACAGCCCCATTACTGTCTATGGAGCGCACCCCGTCCCCAGACTATTACAGCACGAAATGTGGGAGCGCTGGGGTATGTCTCAGAATAGGGAAGTAGAAGGGACTGGGCTGTTGGTTCCATGGAACTTAAATATGACCCCTTCCCTTTCTAAATCCCTGAAAAGCAACATGATCTTTTATGCATTAAATAACTCCTGGGGAGGTAAGGCTCCCATGCTGAGTCTGGGGGATTTTTTGGCAGTGAACACGATAGGTAGTCTTTAAGGCATGACAGTTGAGAGTAAACTCTCATTTATAAAAGTCTGATGAATGAACTGGAATTTCCTCTAACACTGTAGATATCTCCTCAGGTGTTCTTTGGGTGAGAGAACAATGACTCTGTTGTGCTAAGGCTGCCGGAGGTGACAGTCTTCTCCTTGCTGCAAGAGACTGCCCCGGCATCCTATAATCATACTATAAATTATCATACTGTGCTTGATGACTTATGGTTAAAGTGCAAAAAATGTTTTTAAAAAAGTATGGAACTTCTGCTCCATGGTGCCAAGCAATGGGGGATCATTCTGACATGCTTGTGACCCGAGTTCACACCCCGAGTCTGTGATATCAGGAGGCAGAGGCCAACAATGAGGGTTTAGAGTGTCCTCTGGATGTTCTCCTCCTGGGAGTTATCTTGCTACATTACTGCGTAGCTGCTCCTGGTGATGGCATGGATGCTTTCCTCGTGGTGGTGATCTCACTGCATTGCTAAGTAGCTGCTCATGGTGATGCTGTGACTACTCTTATCACGGTGATGATCTTACTACATTGCTAAATAGCAGCTCTTGGTGATGGCGGGTGGTGGTGGCTTTGACAGCATGGGTGACCATACACCATCAGACATCCCTCAGGCCAGCCACAGCATGTGCAAGGTTATGAGAGGGCAGGACAAGAAAAAGGCAAAAAGGTTGCACTGGTATGGCTGAGAGCCTCACAGTCCCTCAAAAATGCAACAGACTCCATAGTGTATCATCTAAAGACCCCTGAGCCACTGCCCAATGCAGTGTGTGCTCTTCCTTTAGGATGCAAGGAGGCCCCTGGCAATGGCAAGCCAGCCAAGAGTGGATGGAAATACTGGATCCAGGATGATGATGTTCCTCCTGAGACAACTGGAGGGGCCCCCTCATAAGGACAAGCCAGCCCAGGGGATGAGAGGCTGAGTTCTGACATGGCATTCAAGAAGGAGGAGAGAAACGTGATTCTGGTGGGTAGTGGCTGGTGGCAAGAGAGGCCCAAAGGAGTGGAGCACTGATGGGCACTGGAATGTGGGAGATAAAAAAATAAAAAAAAAACAGACCCTTCCCATTTCAAAGGTGGAACATTCTATGCATGAGGCCCTGTTATGGTTACTACTGATTGGTTGAATCAGCACAGGCAACTCATAATAAAGTTAAGAGTTATACCATGGGGGTTTATGCTACACATGAGCTGGAGGGATACATACTACTAAACTCCACATTATGAGTAACATCTTGCATTTATTTCACAGGGGGGTGGCCAACTGGGATATATAAAAATCTATACAAGATACACAAAATACAAGCTGAATTGTGCATAAATAGTAAGCTTTTTAAAGTTTTCACGCAGGCGTCAGCAGCTCTTTAATGTTTTTTCTACAAGTGTAGTGGTAAAAATGGACCAGAATGCTAAGTGAATTAATTGAAAAATGTCAGTCAACCCATGCAAACTAAGGTCCTCTACCTCATTTAGACTGAAATGTTCCAAGGGTGGAATCTGGATTCTGTACTTTCACAATAAGGTATGGAAAAAAATACAATAATAAATAGAAACATAGAATGTGATGGCAGATAAGGGCTACTGTGCCCACCCAGTCTGCCCATTTTATCTTTGTTTTTTGTTTTGCTGAAGAGCTCACTTGATCTACGGCACCGTCTCTTCTCTTCCCTTCCTTACCTCTACAATGATCCTTCCCTTCTTTACCTCTACAGTTCCCTTCTGTCTGTCCGAGGCATTTTTAAACCCCTCCACTGTTTTTTCCCCCACTACCTCCACCAGAAGGCTGTTCCAGGGATCCACAACCCTTTCTGTGACAAAGTACTTCCTAACATCCCTCCTGAATTTACCCCTCCTCCTGCTTCATAGCATGCCCCTTTGTTCTAGAGCACCCTTTTCTCTGAAAAATACTCCCCTCTTCTACCTTATTAACCCCGGTTAGGTATTTAAAGATCTCTATCATATCCCCCCTTTCCCTCCTCTCCTCCAGGGTGTACATGTTTAGCTACTTTAGCCACTCCTCATAAGACCTGTGATGCAGACCCTGCACCATTTTCATTGCCCTCCTCTGGACTGTCTTCACTCTGTCTATGTCCTTCCTGAGGTACGGTCTCCAGGATAAGACACAGTACTGAATGTGCGATCTCTCCTGTGATCTATATAGGGGCAGCACCACCTCCCTCTTCCTGCTGGCGATACCCCTTCCAATGCACCCCAGCATCTCACTTGGCCTTCTGACTACCATACCACCTTTAGGTCATCTGATATGATTACCCCTAGGTCTCTTTCCTGCTTGGTCTTTATCAGTATCGCTCTGCCAATTGTGTACTCTGTTCCCAGGTTACTATGGCCCAGTTGCATTATTTTGCACTTTTTTGCATTAAAACCCAGCTGACACATCCTTGACCACTCCTCCAGTCTTTTCAGATCCCTACCCCGCCGAGTGTCTACTCTATTACAGATGTTAGTGTCATCAGCAAAGAGGCAGACCTTTCTTTCCAGTTCCTCTCTTATGTCGCTTATGAAGTCATTGAAGAGGACTGGTCCCAGCACTGATCCCTGAGGTACCCTGCTGGTCACCCTCCCTTTCTAGGAGGGTACTTTGTTTACCACTACTCTCTGTATCCTGTCTACTGCCCAGTTTTTTACCAAGGTTACTACCTTATTACCCATCTCCAAGCCCTCCAAACTGCTTACCAGTCTCCAGTGTGGAACAGTGTTGAAAGCCTTGCTGACGTCCAGGTAGGCCACGTCCACTGCCCCGCCTTGATGCATCAGATTTGTTTGGCAAGAATTTCCCCCTGTGAAACCATGCAGCCTTGGAATATATAATCTGTTGAACACAAGATATAATGCAGATCCCCCCCCAGCATGCACAAAAACTGTATATGAAATCATTGCAGCAGATTAATTTATAAGTTAATAGGGCCTCCACAGGGGCCACCCAATGGTTCAGTGGAAGCACGTTGCATGTCCATGCTGACATCTCAGGTTCAATAGCAAGCCTGGGACCACCGGGATTGGGTGGCCAGGTTGAGGAGTGCTCCTGAGGGGAGTGCAAGCCATTTGGGGAAGGTGACGGCCGGGCTCCAATGCAGCAGTGGCCCCACATGGCAAACAGCGGAGCTAGCTCCCTTGTGAGGAGTGGTGTCAACCCAGTGCATACTGCTGATGTTGAGGACACCAGAGACTGCACCCAATGTCAAGGGCAGTGGGGAAGATGGAGAAACAGCACAAAAAAGATATGTGCCTTGGCCATCATGAATGATGGTCCCATTGGTCCTCGGGTGCCACTCTGTGTGGATCCCCACCAGACTCGATGGCTGGGGGAGTGGCAGTAAGGGCTGATGGTCAGGAGGGGACACAAAGTAAGGAGCAGGTGGTGGTCGAGGGCCAAACAACTATACAAAAAACAAAAGAGTCTCCACAGGTTGTTTTCTTATGGTATAAGAGATTCTGAGCATGAGGGTTATTGCATTGTATTTGGAGTAATCTCAAAGAAGTCACTGGGAAGGACCCCAAATCAGCTCCTTCTATAGTCAATATAGATGGTACTCCTTCTCTAGATCCAAGATCCATTGCAAACTCTTTAAATAATGCATTTACTGATCTCAGCGCTGTCCTCTCGATTTCTTCAGTCCTTCCACCTCAAGCGAATGCCCTGGGAAATTAGGTCAGCTGTCTACCTACCCACCTTTTTACTTCAAAGTCGTCACTACACATGAAGCAAGGAAATACCTAATCAGGGTGCTAAGGAAGACTAGGTCCAGCGGGGATACCCTTGATCTTAAATGAGTCGCTCTTACCCTGGAGGAAATCCTGACACCTCTAACCCATCTGTCGCTCAGGTACTCACAATTCCCTCAAAAGTGGAAATCTGCTATCGTGATGCCTGTCCACAAGGGTGGGGATCATTCTCTTCAGGGTAACTACAGACCCATCTCCATCCTCCCCCTGCTCTTGAAGGCCCTGGAATGTATAGTAGTGGACCAGTTGGTCGAATACCTAGATAAATATAATTTACAATGCCCACAGCAGCACAGGTTTAGGACTGGACATAGCACCACTACTGCCTTACTTGAGTTCATAGGCTTTATCCATAATGCCTTTGACCAAGGTCAATCAATCAATCAAAATCTTTATTTACCCGGGCGATCACCATTGAGCAAGCTCATTTACAAGATGGACCTGCAGTTTGCAAGGACGAGGGTACAGAATAGAGTACAAGTAAAATATACATAAAACAACAGTAGCAAGACGTATACAACAAAATATATACAGTGTAGAAATAAAGGTAAATAATATATACAGAGATGCCTTTATAATCCTATCCATCAATAACATGTTCATAGCCTGTAAAGGAATCCCTGGGATATGGAAAAGCACACGCGTAGGAGGCAGGGACGTTAGCAGAAAGATTCTGGGATACTAAGCAGGTGGTATCAGGGCATAAGAGTGAGCGATGGGGGGTGTGTTGCAGTGAGTATGTAGTACTGGTGGGACTAGAATGGACTGAGGGAGGGGGGAGTAATCTTGGTAAGGGAACACTTAGTTTGAACTTAGTTTGAACGGGAAGGACTTAGATTGAGCGGAAATGTCAGCTGGACAACTAGGAACGGTGGAAACAGTTACAGAGCTCCACAAATGTTTTGGCATACAGGGTCTTGAACATAGCAAGACTAACAGGGGAGCTAAGTCTCAGCGATTTCTGTATCCTATTCCAAAGCGTGGGCAGGACAAAAAACATATGGCTGCTCTTCCAAAGCAGGCACCGACCCTAGGTACTTTCAGGGAAACCAGCGAGTGACTTCTCAAGGCATAATTCCCAATCAGGCTTAGTGGGAAACAGTCAGCAATGTATTGCGGGAGTTTGTTGGTGATGGCTCGGAGCGTCCAGAGGGCTGCATTTCTATACCGCCTGTGTTGAAGGGAGGGCCAACCCACAGCTGCATATAATGAACAGTGGTGGGTGGAAAAGGGGAGGCCCGTTATAAATCTCAGAGCTCTATGATACAGTATGTCCAATTTAGTAAGGTGTGAGGCTGGGCACTGGCCATATATGAAGTCAGCATAGTCAATTAGTGAGAGGAATGTGGATTGGACAAGCTGTCTTTTGGCGTCTACGGTCAGGAGGCAATTTATTCTGAAGAAGAGTCCAAGCCTGTGCCTCAGCTTTTTCAGCAGTTCTTCTATATGTTCCACAAAGGAGAGTTTATTGTCTATCCAGACACCCAAATACTTGAATTTCGGTACGTATTCAAGATGTTCACCTAGTAAGGTGGAGATAAAAGGTAATGGACTAGCAGCGGCAGAATATGCCCCCTGGTCAGTTGGTGAGAATAGCATTGCCTTGGTTTTCTTGGCATTAAGTAGTAGTCTTTTACTGAGGAGCTGGTGCTGCAGGATGTTAAAGTCAGTTTGCAGGTCGCCACAGACAGCTTCAGGAGATTCACGGCTTGTGTAGAGCACCTTGTCGTCAGCAAACAGGTGAATGTTTGCTTCCTTAATGCCTACATCCAGGCTGTTGGTATAGATAGCAAACAGTAATGGTCCCAATATGGACCCCTGAGGGACACCTCTTTTTATCAGTGTAAGTGAAGAAAGCTCCCCTTCAGCCTTGATTTGTTGTTGCCTACCAGTGAGGTAGTCATGGAACCAACACAAGGAGGTTCGGTCTAGGCCTATTGTTTGTAAAGTGGAGAGGAGCAAACAGTGGTCAACGGTGTCGAAGGCCTTACTGAGATTCAGGAAACGGTCACCTCGTTGGTGCTTCATTTCTCGATTTGACCACAGCATTCGACACAGTTAATCACATCCTACTGCTTGACCAGCTCACCTCCGTCGGTCTCTCACATGATATGGTTACTTGGTTTGAATCATACCTGCAAAACTGTTCACAACAGGTGAAGACTGGTAATGTACTTTCTGACAGTAAACCTGTCCAATCTGGTGTCCCACAAGGGTCCATTCTGGGACCCCTCCTGTTTAGCGTTTTCTTGAATAATCTCCCCAGTGCCTGCCAGGGACGTATTCTCTTATATGCTAAACTGACCTCCACACTCTCTGACTTTACTTACTCAAACCTACTTGTGTCACAGATCAAGCAGCATGACGTGACTCCTCTATTACTCACTATGTCTCTCTTACTTGGCTGCTGACTTTACCTCTGAACGCCTCTGGCAGATCTTGCTACTGGTACCGCCTCTTTTCCCACGGAAACTATGGTATCTTGTGCTGCTAACTTTGTTATTATCTGGGGACATTGAAACAAACCCTGGCCCTCAATTACCAACTGCCTCTCTGAATATGGACTGGTTAAATATGAAAGGCCTTCGTATAGCACACTTAAACATTTGAAGCCTTCTCTGTAACTTTACAGAACTTGAGGCATGGATATCCATACATGAACCTGACATTCTCTGTCTGACTGAAACTTGGCTAAAGTCCTCTACTCCTGACTCTTCCTGCTCTCTTCCTAACTATTCCCTATTTCAAGGAGACAGACTATTTGGAAAAAGGGGAGGTGGAGTTGTGCTCTATTTCAAAAACCACCTGAATATGCCCTTAATGCAACGCTCGGTTGCCTCTAACTGCGAGTTTTTACATACCCTGCTTCTACTTGGAACCAAAAAGATTCACTTAATATGTGCCTACAGTCCTTCTAAAGCAGGTCAGCTAGGATGCTCTGAACTACTTGAGTACTCTACCTCTGCAGCTGGCCAAAATGAACTTATTATTCTTGGCAACCTCAACCTAAATTGGCTGGGGAAAAATAAAAGCACACTGGTATCTCTAGTACATGGATTTAACATGCACCAGGTAATTGAAGATCCCACCAGGCTGACCCAGTCACCTGCTGCTGGAGCACTTACAGACTGGATACTCACAAATCAACCTGATAGAATTACCGCCTCAGGTGTGCTTCCTGATTTTATAAGTGACCATTCCCCTGTGTTTTGCATATGGGGAACATTGGTGATTCCAGCTCCCTCACCACGCTATATAACCTTCTGGGATTTTTCCACACTTGATCAAGCAAGCTTTCTACTTGATATCTCTTCTGTAAACTGGATCCCTATTATCCAGTCCCAAGCCATTGAATCTGCTCTCAGTCTCTTTCTTTCTATATTCTTATCCCTCCAGGATATACATACACCTAAACGGAATTGACGCATTAGGGCCAAACAGACTAGGTGGCTACTGAGAACTTCGCCTCCTTAGACGCAATGACAGAGATTGGAACGCTACAAAACCTTAGGTCAGCAAAGTGAATATGACACTTACAGAAAGCAGTGCAATAGGTGCAAAAAACAAATCAGGCTTGCCAAAAGCTCATATTGCAATGGTCTATTGCTGGAAGCTGCTGGGGACACGAAGAAATTCTGGACACATGTAAAATCCTTCCTAGGCTCAAAACAGTCTCAACAAATAAATTATATGGGCCCCAATGGTATGCACTGTAATGACACCACCACCATTGCAAATTCCTTCAACAAATACTTTACTGATCTCACCAAATACACTGCCTGTTTCAAAGCAAATCGCTTCCTGATGCCCGTTACTCACACAAACATGCCCATACATCCGCCCTTCTATTTTAAGGCTATTCCAAATGCTGATGTTCTAAAACTACGAAACTCAATCTCTGATAGTACTAGTGTAGGCTCCGACTACCTAGAGCCTAAACTCCTGGAGCTGGCTGCTCCTTTTATTGCGGCCCCATTGACTAAAATCTTTACACTGTCTCTGCCATGGTCATGTTCTGGACTTATGGCAATTGGCAAAAGTCACCCCCATCTTTAAGAAAGGTGACAAGAAGGACATCACTAATTATAGGCCCATAGCCATTCTGTCAGTACTAAACAAAATACTCGAGAAATTAGTGGCTATACAGGTCACCGAGTTCCTCTCTAAATATACCCTCCTATCACCTGCTCAACATGGTTTCCACAAGGGGCACAGCACCTCTACTGCTCTGATACAATTTACAAATGATGCCCTTACTGCTATGGATCACAGCCTCATGACTGGTGCAGTGTTCATTGACCTCTCAAAGGCGTTTGATCTTATAGATCACCATCTTCTGCTTGATAGCCTTAGCTTTACTGGTTTCTTGGAGCAAGCCACAAACTGGTTTCAGAGCTCCTTAAGCAATAGAAGACAACAGGTAAAATTTAACTTTGTGGTGTCAGACTCTCTGCCTATCAATGTTGGTGTTCCTCAAGGATCCATCTTGGGTCCTCTTCTCTTCTCCATTTTTATAAGTGTCATATCTTTTAACACCCCTTGGTGCTCAACAATTTTGTATGCAGATGATCTGGCGCTCTACACCTCCTCTGCAAACATAGAATAAATGAATAGTCGATTAACATCTGCATTTCTCATAATGCAAGAATGGATCCACAATAAAAGGCTCATCCTAAACATAAGTAAAACTCAGGGCATGCTCTTCGGATCTGCACCCAAACTTAGAACAAACCACAACCTTTCAACATCTCCTGTGCAAATGGCTCCTCCCTTACAAAAGTAGCCTAATTCAAGTATTTAGGTGTCCTGCTTGATGAAACTCTCAACATTGAGCAACACATCATTGACACCTGCAAGTCAGTAAACTCCAAACTCGGAATAGCTTACAGGACTATTCGGATGCTTACCCCCTCAGCTAGACTGGCTATTTCTAGGAGGTATTCTACTTCCATCCCTTGTGTATGGTGCTGTCACCTACATAAATGCTTCGAAAACCACCCTAAGTAAGTGGGATACAACGTACAATAGTATTTGTCGTTATGCCTCGGCTTCCCCACGTTTGAAGCACCATTGCTTGCTATATGCAGACCTTAGATGGCCTTCTCCATCTGCCAATCGACTCCTTGCCCTTGGTACTCTGCTGGACAACATCATTCGAACTAATCTACCTACCTCTCTTGCAGGCATGCTGGTGCCACTGTCCCCCACCTATGACCTCTGCTCTACTGGACTCTCTCTACTATACACCCCTAGGTGCAGAACCCTAAAAGGAACCTCAGCTTTCTCCTGCCTGGCCCCAAAATATTGGAATTCCCTACCTCTTGATGTTTGCTCTGCACCTAGTCATATTGCTTTTAAAAAGATGCATCACACTCTCCTCGTCAAACATGCCCTATGTTCCTGTTTTAAACCCCCATGGGGTGCTTGACATCCCCTTCCTCAGCTCTCAAAATGTTGAAGTTTTGCTCTGACCCCTTGTTACTGTTATATGTAGCACTTACCATGGATTATGTGTTGAAACTGTACTGCACTATGATTGTATGCTTATTATGTTTTGTACTATTGTGTATTTTTCTGCCATTGTCTCTGTCATATTAGCAATACTGTTTACGTCACAGAACATCGTGTAGATTTTTCCTTGTATGGTTGATTACCTCTGAACTATACCTGTTATTTGTTTTGTCTGCCAGTTTTGTATTGTAACTTCCTGGGTCGTGTCTGAAAATAGTCATTTTTTCTGGCTACGACACCCTACCCAGTAAACAAAAACTAAATAAATAAATTAAAAAATTACGCTCTTCTCTTCATTAGCAATTCTGAACCACAGGCCCTTGAGATCCAGCTTCAACGAAACTTTATGGAAGTAGAACAGTGGTTCAGTAAACACAAACTTATTCTGAACTACAAAAAGACTAAAATTATGTTGTTTACCAACTCCCAAAGCAAACACAGAGCCTACCCACCCTCTATCACCAATAACGTGGGCACTAGCCTGGAACTTGTCCAGCACTTTAAATATCTGGGGATAATGATGGACGGCACCTTGTAGTATGGACTCCATATTGACAATATTGACAGAGCTGTCAATATACGTATAGGGCTGCTCCACAGGCACAAGCATTACCTGATCCCTAAAGCTCTTAATGTGACTATTCACAGTTTGGTGGTTTCACTCATCGATTATGGGCTAGCTATCTATGGGTCAGCCACTGACACAGCCCTTTGTGACATCACAGTGGCCCTAAACAAGGCATGCTGACTTCTAACAGGATCCTCGAGACTAACTCACACCTGTGACCTTTATGCCCCGGCTTACTGGCTCAAATTCAAGAACAGACTCTCCTACCAAACTTGTCTGTTAGCTAAAAAATCATGCCTAGGTCTAGTCCCCCCTGGGGTCCAGAAGGTTCTCATCCCCTATGTCAACCAACTTCATACCAGAAGCTCTAATAGCCTGTTCTTCAAGATCCCCTGCTGTCACACTTTCCAAGGTCAAAGGTCTTTTGTTTACCAAGCTCCACTTTGGTTTAATTCCCTGCCATTTGACATACCCTCTGTTCCCACATTGGGATCTTTTAAATAAAAGTCTAGACTACACCTTGTCACTGCCTCTAGCTCTGACTGCTTCCACGAACTTAACGTCCACTGCACTTATACCCACTGTCCTTCTGCCTCCCTTCTGTCCTTCTGCCCACTGTCCACTATCAACCCCCTACACTCTCCCACCCTCTGGAACCTCTACTTCCTACTTCACCCTACCTCTCATTAACCTTTGCAACATCGACAAAGCCCCATAGACTAACCCTAACCCCCCCTCCATTTTGTCTATGTTTGTTTTCCCGTATCCACCCAAAGGACAAAGCCTCCTGGGCTGCTAGCACCATTCCTGTTGTTCTGTCCCCACACTCTTTGCCCAACTTGTATACTTGCAATGTCAACAATTCACAGCTCCTCCTGCATTATGTTTGTTTTTTTCTTTTGATCAGTGTTATTCAACTCACCTTGTAATGTATTAAGTACAGCATACCGCTCGCAACATCTTGTCTGCCTGTAGTGTCTGTATTGTATCCTATGATGTGGAACCTATGTAAAGAGCTTTCAGCTCAAAGGTATTAATCCAAGATTCAAATAAATAAATAAATAAATAAATAAATAAAAATAAAATGTATTGCATTTATTTGTTTTGCCAGGAAAAGGCTCTTTTGAGTAATACTCATTTACAAGGAGGTCCTGGTTAGGATAGTCAAAAAGGTACAGAACTCTACAGTGCAGTATATACGGAAAAGCAATTGGCATGATACAGAGCAAAATATACAGAGCATGGTCATGCTGTGTGTAATTTTCAAACTCCGATGGAATGGAATTCAGCAGAATTTCAGAAAGTTCCACCTAATTCCACAGAATTCAATTGGTGGCAGAATTCTGCAATTTTAGAAATGGAATGGTTTTTGTGGATTAGTAATCTGCAGTTTGCAGAGTCTGCTGATTTTTTTTTTTGCAATCTTCAGAAAATTATTCCAGGTTTCCATGATTAGCAGAAACTTATTCCATGGTTTATATTGATGTGCTTTACAGAATTCTGTAGAATTCAAAAAGAAATTCTGAAAAGTATTTTGGAGGCGGAACTGCCATTCTGCAT
Source organism: Neoceratodus forsteri (assembly GCA_016271365.2). Lineage (NCBI taxonomy): Eukaryota > Metazoa > Chordata > Ceratodontiformes > Ceratodontidae > Neoceratodus > Neoceratodus forsteri. The sequence continues at coordinate 141,850,336 of JADMNL010000031.1, read as the reverse complement.
GAATTCTGCCCACTGATTTTCGCATTCCATACAATTCTAGAGCAAGGACACAAATCATAGTACATACCAGAATGTAAAAGCAGAAGATACAGCAAAATAATATATACTTGATTTATTATAGATCAAGGGAGTGCTCACAACCAATCAAAGGGCTCCTTTCCTCTGCACACGAGACACTCTTATTCTGTGTAGAGTGTCTAACGCACAGATTCCCTGGAAACAGGCACGTTCTGGGTCAGTTTTTTTTAAATAATATATTATTGATCGAGCTCGATCAATAATGTATTAATACGTCCCCATCACCACTCATTGCTGTATAAGAGTGGTTTCACTTGTATTCATCTTGAGCCAGAACAGTTCAGCTTTGCTGTTCTCGCTCCAGCCGAACATGCGTGAAACTACTCTTGTACAACAATAAGTGGCTCCAAGGGACATATTAACATATAATGTTTGTTTTTTTTAGTTGGAAAGAGACAATTTCTGTCCATGCTAGTCCATCCCATAAATTAGTAAAGGTTGGCTTTGTATTTCTCTGCCACCACCCATTTATCAATCCCTATTTCGAACATTTCACTGCTATTACAATTTACTAGGTCTGCCAGTAGGGTGTTCCAAATATTTATCACACTTTGAGTGCAGACATTTTTCCTGATGTTAGTTCTAAAGTGTGTTGATTTTAGTTGTTTATTTTGTCTTCTCAATTCATATTTATCTTGTCCATTAACCCAATTTAAATCTTCCATTAATTCAACATCATGAAACATATTAAAAAGAAAAAGTAAGTCACCACATGTTCTGCACCTTTCCAAAATGTGTAAGCCCAAGTGATTTACTCTGTTTTTGTGTTTCAGACCCCTTATCATTTGTGTAGCTTTGTGATGAATTTTTTTCTATTTCAATGTTTTCTCCAATGCTTAAGTCATAGTCCATAAGTGGTCTAACGTAAGAATCATGTAGAAGCCATATAGAAGTACTGTATATAAAGAAGCAAGAGGACTGTATACGGACATTGCAGAGATTTCACAATAATAGTGGATACCATATCATGAGGGCGACTAAAGGTTACAGAAGTAAAGCTCCAGCAAGGGTATATCTTAGTTAAACGTTAAGACAATTGGAGGGTCTAGGAAGTCTACCAGCAATTACAAGTGTTTGCAGTCATTACTGAGTAGCACTTTAAAAGCAGTGAAGCTAATTAGGGGCTGAATGCTGCTTTGCCGCAAAAAGTAAGATACCTCAAAACCTTAAGAAGAATGGCACTGTTTCTCCTCAGGCCATACAGGCTTGAGGATCTTTGAAAAAATATTATGATGAGAGGCAGTAGGTCATTCTATAGGGCCTTGTAAGTCCACAGATATAGGTTTGATAGTCTTCTAATAACTAGGAAGGGCCAGCCTATGGATGAATAGAAGGTGCAATGATGGGTCCTGGGAGATAAATTAGTTATAAAGTGGAGAACTCTGTGGTGGAGCACATCCAGTTTTGCCAGGTGTCTGGCGATACTATTTCTATAAAACTGGTCAACATAATCTAATACTGGTAGGAATGTGGCTTTCATTAACTTTTTCCATGCCTTGGCAGTGAAGCAGAATTTATTCCTGTAATAGAATCCCAATCTAGAAAGCAATTTCTTGCATAAGATTTCAATATGCTTACTAAAGAATAGTTTAATATCTATCCAGAGACCCATAACATATACTGTAACTGTCCACCAGCTCTAAGTTATCCCCCAATAGAGTGGGGATAATGAAAGTGGGAAGAGGGGCATTTAGAGACCGTTTACTATTAAGGGTGAATAATATAATCTTGGCTTTAGTGGCATTGAGTAAAAATTTGGAATGAAATAGATTAAAGTGATTTTGTCACATTTACCCTGTTTGAAATGGACTTACCACCTTGGATACTCAAAGGTAGTGAATGTCAGCCTAGCCCATTTTTTTTTGTATTATCTTTTTATCTCCTGCTATCCAGCCACGCACTCCTTCGGGTGACCAAGCCTATTCCTTCAACCGCTCTCCCATTCTGCCATCTGCCACACCCTTTTCTTTCCACCCCGACTGACTCAGTGTATCCCTTCACTGGGGGGCCCCCTATCCGTGGGGGCATCAGGCAGCTACAGTGTGTCTAGAGACACACAGAGCAATGTTATCAGCACAGAAATACAATATAGCATAATCTATATTAGCCCCATGATAATTTAAGTAGACAAGAGCAGTGGCCCTAGGACAGACCCTTGAGAGACTCCTTTGCACAGGAAAAAACATAAGGAAGATAGATCTTCCAGTTTTAGCTGCTGTTGCTGCTCAAGACAGAGAATTATTGACCCAAGTCATGGCAGGGGTGCTACTACCTACTCTTGAGAGGTTCTGCAACAGTATGTTATGACAATATGTTATGACTGACTGTCAAAAACTTTGCTGAGGTATAGGAAAATGGCACCAGTAAACATTTTCTGATCAAGTGCAATGAACCAGTCAATGATGACCCTGACCAGGGCTATGGAGGTACTATGCTTTGCTCTGAATCATGACTGTAAGGAAGCAACGATGTTGAATTGATCAAAGTAATCATGCAGCTAATCGTTCACCAATTCTTCCAGTAATTTAGCAAGGAGAGGTAGAATTGAGATGGGCCTGTAATTATTAAGATTGGCCTTGTCTCCCATTTTGAACAAGAGAATATTATGTGTTATTTTCCATAATGCATGTAGGTCATTACTGATTATGACTAAGCTGATTTAACTAGCCACAGTTGAGCAGGTTATATTTTGCATTTCTAAATGATTAGGGGGACATGTGGCTACTCCCTTATAACCTGCACTTCAGCCACCACTTGTAAACATCATTGCAGACTGCACTTTATTGTTATAAACATGAGACAAGGAATCTGGAGGATGGTCTGTGCATAAAAAAAGAATGAAACAGCAGGACCTCAACTCAAATCAGCAAGATAAATACAGAAGCTAATTCTGGAATAGTAAAGGACATGACCAAAGGGAGTCACTCTGAAGTGGTGGTTGGCTTTTGCAGGTCTTAGCTGACATTTGTTAACCAAGAACCCCTGTTTAAAGTATCATACGAAGAAGAAATGCATTAGATAAATATAATAAACCTTGATTACAGGTCATTTGGGGCAGTATCTTGGGGAAGAACACTAGACGTTCTTTGATCATTCTGATCAGCCACTTTCTAGGAGCACCCTAAGATAAGACTAAACCAACTTAACTAGTCAGGGTTTAACAGGTTACATTTTGTGTTTATACAGAATAGTCCAATATCCAATTGTATACTGTTACGTTTAATTGCATGCTGTTTGATTAAATAATTTTATGAACATGTTTTACCGAAAGGCCAGATGAGAAAGGGAGAACATGACAGAGACCTTCAAGTTTGATCACGAGATTAAGAGGCTGAGCTCCTCATAGCTGTTCACAAGAAATGAGAGCTTGTAAAATAGGGGGCACAATCACAAGTTGGTGTGGGGGGGCAGTTTCTGGTGGGACCTGTATTAATACTTCTGCACAGAACAAATGGTGGTTCTGGACAAATGGAATGGTCTGACTAGCAATGATGTAAATGCTCAGTCTGTAACCAGGTTCAAGTCTGGATGGGACAGATTCATGGGACAGGCGATGGTGACAGGAGGGAGGTGTGTGGAGGAGAAACATGGTCCCATTGAAGTATCAGACTTACACTCATTCACATTCTCGGCTCGCTTATATTTATTTATTTATTTATTTATTGAATTTTGATGACCGGGTAAGCCCACTGGGCCCCGAAGGTCCCTTTTTCAGGGGCGACCCCGGGAATAAACATTAAGAGACACATACAGTAGATAAACATGTGGTAGTACAGAGTATCACGGTATATAGTATTCAGCTGTTTACACATAGTAGACATGACATTGGCTTGATGTTGTTCATTACATTACCATTGACAAAGACATTATAGAGACAGTACTGTAGTTTTCCTTGGTAAGCCTAGTTCAGTAGCATTAATAGGGAAGGAAAGCGATAGTGCATACATTGTTAGGGGCTAACACTTTTAGTTGGGTGAAACAGTCTACTGTGGTAACTGCAATAGTGCCCGAGGCAGAGGCAGTGGTATGAAAGCACCCCTTCCTTTGATGCATGGTTAGGTCCTGTGACATAAGCAGATGCTCCTGTCTAGCAGGTGAGCCTTGAGCTTGGTCCGGAAGCAGGTGATGGACTCTGCCTCCTGTACCTCCAGGGGGAGGTTGTTCCAGTTGGAAGGGGCTGTGTACGCGAAGGACCTGGAGCCTGCTTTAGTCCTGGTCTTGGGAACCACAAGGAGAGTTTGGCCAGATGTTCTTAGGCTCTGTGGGTTGGTTTTAACCCTAATGAGACCATTGAGGCTGGGGGGAGGTGTGGGACCCAATAACTTAAATGTAAGGCAGAGGGTTGGGTATTGGGCTATTTTCTCTAAAGGAAAGTTAAAGATTGGTCTAGGTAATCAGGTAATAATGAGATTAAAAGGAAGAGATTATATCCGACCACGTCGGCACAATGAGTTGAATTTCCATCTGTGGCCTTGGTGACCTGGGATTCGAGGAGCGGACTCGGGTCGCCAGAGGGTCAAGTCGGAAGGGAGAAGGATGGAGTGTCCAAGGACAGCCTCCTCTCCAGGGGAGGTGGGGATGTGCACCGGCGCATGCTGACTCCTGGCGGAGGCTGGGAGCACAGCAGTGATGCCTGGTCCAAAGCTCAAAGGGGAGTGACAGACGTCGGCATATGCCTTGACGTCAGAATGTCACTCCCCATAGAAAACCAAAAATGCTTCCTGGCTGGCTGGATGATGGTCTCTCTGTCCTCAGCTGCCGCAGATCCCATGACCGGCATGCCTCAGCAGTACCCCGGGCCAATGGTAAAGTGCAATGGCCACCCAACCGGTGCCTTCCCCCTCAGAGGAGGGGGACCTGCCCAGTGAAGGGTTATGCCGGGTTACCCAGTGGACTGCCATATGAGGTGATAGCCGGTATGGGAGTTGGGGCAGGCAGTCGGGAGGGGCATTAGAGACCCAAAGGAGTGGGCAGCCAGGGAGAAGGGGAGGCGCAAAAAAAAAAAAGGAAGAGGTATAAATAAACTGTATTTATGTATGTTCATCTTAGCAGGAGATGTTGAGGTTAATCCTGGGCCACCCCAATCCATAATAATAGAAAAGGTTTAAAGAGGGGAGGGTCCGAGGTCTGAAGATTGTGTACCTGAATATTAGCAGTATAATGACACACTTTGATGAACTTAAAGCCTGGGTGGAAATGAGGGAATTTGATATAATTGGCCTGAGTGAAATTTGGTTAAAAAATCACACTCTGAATGCACAGCTTTTGAGAGATGGATTTACATTGTTCAGGCAGGATAGAATTGGCAATAAAAAAGGGGTAGGGTTGATTTAAATAAATCATTTACTATCTGTTCAGGAAGTTGAGAAAGGATCCTATAGAGATCAGATTGACTACCTAATGGTAAAAATACTCCTTGGTGGTTTACAGAGCAAACATTTATATTTTGCTTGTTTTTATAGTCCTCCCAAATGTAGTACAGAGAATCTTCAAGCCTTAGAACATTGGACTCTATATCACAATAATAGATGGAATCATATATTGTTAGGGGACATTCATGTTGATTGACGCAAAAATGTAGATGCAAGTAAGATAGAACAAAAAGTGACTGCCTTCAATCTGTTTCAACTACTTGAATCCCCTACACATTTTAATTATAAAACTGGAAATTATTCAATTATTGATTGGATTATTACAGATCATCCTGCAAATATTCAAAAACAGGATACTTTGTCAGACCCAGTTTCAGATCATTGCCCAATTTTTTGTTTAAGGAAATTTAATAGACAGATTATTTGACCTAGGTTGTTTTTTAAAAATGTATCACTAGATTAAATGTGGATGGTTTTCATTCTGAATTTGGTAAGATATGCTGGCAACAATTCTGTGAGGGTGTTAGTCTGGAAATTGTGGCCGAACAATTAACTAGTCTATTGGTAAGTGCATTTGAAGCTAAACATCTTTTTCAAAGCAGCGTGTTAAGGGTAAATATTCACCATGGTTAAGTAATAATCTAAGGCAGTTTATGAAGAGGAGAGATAAACTAAGGCGTCAGTAATACAGAAGTAGTTACAGTATATGGCAATTTTAAATCAGCATAAACAGCTGAGGAACAGGGTAAAAATGGAAATAAAATAAGCAAAATCTTAATACTACTGTCAGCAGCAAATAAAGCATATGAGTAACCCCAAAATGTTTTTGCCTCTTTTAAGAACTTATGTAGTCCGCAAGATAGATCCAGGATTAAATATCTTATGGATAGAGACAGACTCATTCAGAGTGAGAAGGATATTGCCAATATGTTCAACAAATTCTTTCTTGATCAAACCATACAAGAGGTCAGGAATAATCAGGGGCTGTTACTGCAGTGCCTCAACAAAAGGTCGGATTAAGGAAAGTAGAGAGAGTAATTTTAACTTTAAATCTGATAAGACTGAAGTAAAGGAGGTGTTAGAGATTTTGATAGGCCTTGAAGAGAGGAAGGGGTGCGATTCTGATAATCTGTATCCTAGGTTATTACAGGTAGCACCTCAAATAATTGCAGACCCTGTGTAAAAATTGTTCAATCTCTCAGTGGGGACTGGTTTTGCCTCCAACCCATGGAAGGCGTCCACTATCATTCCACTTTTTAAGGCGGGGACAGACTATGTGCAGTGAATTACAGACCAAGAACCTTGCTGCCTGTTTTGAGAAAGGTGCTAGAGAAATGTCTTTCAGCAGCTGATGGATTACTTAGAAGAAAATAACATGCTGAATGATTAGCAACATGGCTTTAGGAAGGGGAGGTCCACAGCGAAGGCCCTGGCGGGGTTGGTGAACACTGTACTCAGCCTGCGATCAAGGGCTGGTAACAGGTGTAGTGTTCATTGACCTAACCAGGGCCTTCAATATGGTGGACCATAGGCTGTTCTTAGAGAAACTAGAAGGGACTGGAGTAAAAGATTCAAGTTTACTATGGTTTACAGATTACTTGGGAAACAGAATCCAGAGGGTAAAAATTGGGGGTGCCTTGTCAGGACCTGGGGAAGTTATGGCAGGGGTTCCCAAAGGCTCAGTATTGGGACCCTTGCTTTTTTCAGTATTTAATAATGATTTGCCTAAACTTTTTCTTAGTGATAACAGTTTATTATAGGCAGACAACATGGTTATCCTTAATTATACCACAGGTATCTAGTCTCAGCCAATCAGAACACAGGAAAACTGTAAGTTATTCTCCCACAAACTACCACCTACATGCCCACGGTAGTTTATTCACCTGTAGCCAAGCCCACAGTAGTTTATTCATCTTCCCACAGTAGTTTATTCATCTTAACAACGCCCACAGTCGTTTATCCACATTCCCTTTCTCTCCACTCACACTCCTACACTGAATCTCATTCACAGATGCTCTCAGCCTGTGTAACTAACTTTCAAGCTAACACAAAGTCTCTAATATCTACATCGTGCCCCTGATTTCTATTCAATATTAAAACAGAATCTCCCACACATCAAATTCAGCTCACAGTGCACGTAATATCTCCTTTGTGCATCTGTCACCTCTAGTGCTACAGCAACAAGTAGCAAGTGCATTTCTGACTAACTGATAATTTTGAGGTTGTATTTGTGAAAATAGTAATATGTAATATTCACCTTTCAGGTTATTACCATCTCCTCGCTACTCTTACTTTGTCCTTCTACCCTGAATTGTCCCCATTTTTTGCCCTGCAATACCCTGCACTCTCCTCTCCCACCTCCCCCTAAAGAGTCATCATGCCCCCCCACTCAGTGCCCCCTACTCTCCTTTCTGGATAGCTGCTTACTGTCTTTTACCTCACAATGCCACCTAGGCTGCTACTGTTACCTGAATTATCCTAGTGTTAAAACCACCACTGTTTCCTATTTACAATGCATGTTTGTCTATGTTTACTCACCTAGCTAGATACTCCTAAACCCACAGTGTATGTATACCCACCCTTTACGACGTGGAACCTTTGTAAAAGAGTAGTCTCCTGCTCAAAGGTATTGTAATCCAAGATTGAATAAATAAATAAATAAAAGGTAAGACTTACTGCTAAATACAACATTTGAAAGTTGATCCCATTCAAAAGCGAGCACTAGGACCCTTTTTTCTGTTTCCAAATTGAATCTGTGATTCTGGACATGCGCATTACCAGCTTAGCTTTTGTAATGCGCATGTCCAAAATCACAGATTCGATTTGGAAACGGACAATAAAAAGGGTTCTAGTGCTCACTTTTGAACGGGACCAACTTTGAAATATTGTATCTGGCAGTAAGTCTCACTTAATACTACTTTCCCAAATACAACCCTAAAATTGTCAGTTGGTCAGAAACAAGCTTCTTACTTCCTCCGGCAGCTCTCTTCACAGACGCATGGAGGATATAGTACGTGCACTGCAAGTTGCATTTCATTTCTACTCAAAAATACATTTTTACCACAAATTCTAGTGGTATAATAGTAACCATTCAGTTTTGTGAAGTATACTCGCAATAACTGGCGTCTGTGGAGATTAAATGCCTCGGCTTCGCCTCGGCGTTTAATCATCCACAGAAGCCGGTTATTGCTTCATATACTTCACAAAACTGAATGTTATCACTAAATTCTAGCCACTCTATAGTTGATTTGTGAATCTCTGCAAACAAAATATGATATTTTGTCCTCTTCATTGTTTAATGAACAAACTGAAACTGAATGAAAGTAAAAGCAAAGCAATGGTTCTTGGTATTACTCAAAGATTGGCCCGATTTAAGAAAGACTTACAAAATTGTAGGAAGAAATGGTGACATGCTTTCTGAAGTCTCCAGTTTTAAATGTCTGAGGGAGAGTGCTCCTGGGTTCTAGTTTTAGCATGGTATCATATATATAGAAGATATTGGGAAAAAGCTAAATCGAATGTTTGCTTACCTGTACAGAAACATTGATTCATTGACAGATGAAGCCAAAATGTTAACTGCAAAATGAGTTCTAATTCTTACTCTTGACTATTGGAATGTTCTGTTTGTGAACCAAAATAATGTTTTTCTAAGTAAGTATCAACTTCTTTTAAATAACATTTGCCACTTTGCTCTTAACGCACCATATAGAACACATCATTGTAGCTTATATACAGGGATGGGAATTTCACCCCAAAGCTAAGAACAGATTATAACGCATCTGTATTTGCTTTCTAAGTTTTTCAAAATTCTGGACCCAGTGCTCTACTTTCTTTCTTCAGACTGTACCCGGTGTACCATTTTACAAAGAGCAATTCATCTATCCTTTTTTTAGTTAATTTTACCAGATTAACTTCAGGGAAAAAAATCATTTTCCTGGTTTGGGCCATGCATTTTGAATCAAGTGTTTGAACTGGTAACATCTGCACGAAACGTTACTCATTTTAAACATTTTTTTTTTTTTGTAAACTCTATTTTTTGCACTCACTGCAGCTCGGGGTACTTACCCCTTTCAGCCATTTATGCTGTCGCTCAACGTGATCCCCAGAGGTACCGGCCTCCGCCGTGGCAGGAGAAGTGTGGGAGGACCGCAGCTTACCTCCGATGGAGGAGCCTCCCTGGTGGTGGATGGGAAGGAGACCAACATCACCCTGAAGCCCACACCCCAGCCCGTTGGGCTTTGTTCGGCACCAGGACCCCAGTCAACAGTCGGTAGCTTCATGCTGCTGCAGGGAGGGAGATTGTAGCTATACTTCTCCAAGGGAGCGGACATGCAATGATGCACCGGCGCAGCATGCTCCTGTGCATGTCCACAGGTCGTCTGCCGCTCCTGATCTGAGAAACTAGTGCGCTGATCACCGTTCCCCTAGTCTCCACCAGGAGACACTAGTGCAGTGGGCAAAATCCCCAACCCTCCCCAGGTGAGGAGAGCAGTCCTCCGGACACTCAGTCCTCTCCTTCCCCTGCCGACCCCCACAGCCCAAGTCTGTTCCCGAACCCAGGTCGCCGGCGTGGCGTGAGGTGTGGTGTCCAGTGCCTCAACCCTCAGTGCCACCAGGCTGGCCATTTTAAACATCTTTTGAAGAAACTGTATAGTGAGAATGTTAAATGTTCATGTTTTGTATTTCTTTGTTACAGTATGTTATTATTGTTAACTGTTTCATGTCGGCGTGACTGATAAAGGGCTGTGCTTAGTTAAGTTCATGGCTAAAAATCAAAAAAAAAAAAAAATTGAAATGCATGCATTCTGGTCCCACCAGTTTGGAACAAGCATCCTGCCTCACATAACCTCGTTCCCTCCTGTCTATCTCTCAAATCCATACTGCTAAACTTTATTCCCCCTCCTGTCCCTAGGTTCACCCTGTCCCTTGCCATTCTATGCCGCTTCACTCCTTGGTGCTCCCTGTCACTTACTGTTCTCTGTCCCTCTCCCCTCTGTGCCCTTTGTCCCCCAAATTTGGAATTCACTGGAGCTGCATTCTGGTTGTACCCTATGAAAAGCCCACTATTTTGGACTGACTTTATCCTCTACTGAAAATAAGATGACATGCAGTTTGATAGGGGTGTCTCTACACTAGCGAGGAATCTGGGGTGCTGGTCCAAATGCCAGTGTTCAGTATATGGGGGCTGCACAGTCCCCCACTGTGGTCCAGGAGCAATGTCTTGATGGAGGATTCAGGGGACAAAGCCCCATAAAGTTATACACTGTGCACAAAAGAACTTCAGAGTGGTTGCTCTGCAGAAGCAATTTACTTGTGGTAGGCTGTTAAGTTACTACACTTGTAAAATATTTTGTTTTTAAATCTAGCCTTGTATCATAATCAGCTCCTTCGAGAAATCATATTGCATCTTTCACCAAATAATTACGACCTAACCACACAGCTGTCTCGCAAACCATGAAAGGTTCAAAATTATTTTTATTTTAAAATCTTGGTGATCTAAATAGTTCTGAACAGTATGTCATTAACCTCAGGGCCCCCAGAGGAGCTGCAAAGCACTAATGTGTAGGAGATTAGTTTCATATCTATCCATCATTGCTTCCCTGCTGTCTGACATGCTAGCTGGGACTATACTTCTCTTCGGTACATTTTACTTATCCTCTGGCAAATGAAAGCTGGAGCAAAATCCAACAGATATGTTTCCCATTAGCAGTTAGGAGCAAAGGAAAATCATAAATGCAACAAGTACGTTATTAGCCAGCATTTCTTTCAACAATGCCCATTTTTGGTCAGCTAAAACCATACAGTTAAAGCTCCCATTTATGCCATAAAATAAACTGTAGGGTCTGCTGTAGGGTATAAAAAGGACAGAAAGGGGTGTGACTGAATTTCAAACTAAGTGACCATAAAGTGAACTTGCACAGATGTCCTTGTTCATTTTCATGAAGATTATAGCAAAACTGGGTAATAAAGATATATACTGTTAATCAACATTTTATTAGTTTCGAAGATTAAGAAGTAACAGTGCTTACAATGCGTTCCTGGCCAGGGCAAGCCCCATGGATGCAGAACTCTAGCCTCAACTGGAAAGCATACACATTCAACATATATAATCCAGTGGTCTGATGACGTGGATGGCAGAGGCATCCATGCCTCATCTGCCACTGCGCTGGTGACCTGGGTTCAGGAACAAACTCGAATCGCATGGGGGTCAGCTGGAGGGGGGGAGGATCAAGCATCCCAATGAATGTTCTCTTCCTCCGGGGAGGGAGGACAGACTGCTCCACTGCATTACCGCCACCTAGGTGACCATGGCTGGCAGTGCGAGGTAGAGAAGCACTTCCGGGTGGGGGATGCTCCCTGACAGAAGACATCAGCACATTCGTCAATGTGCACATATCTGGCCATCACCTCTGCAGGGCATCTGTGGGAAGGGAAACCGAAGAACAGTGGAAAATACCACCGGCAGCAGGATGATGCGCCATGGAGCCTTGCAAATGCAGCACTGCCTACTGCGCAAGGGAGCACTGAACTAAGTACGGCACTGGGGGGGGACTTGGGAACCCCCCAACAGGCCTGCCACAGGGGGCAACCTGTGGAGTACTCGGTGGCCACTAGGTAAGTCCCAGAGATGGTGAGTGACAGAGCTGTGGGAACCATGAGGGCCTAAGTTAGCATGTCAGGTGGAGTGAGAGGGGGAAAAAAAGAACATATGTAATCTACTGAACAATTGTACACAGAGCAGTGAGCAAACTTTTACTCATGCAGCAGAGTCAATTCTGAAATATTAAAACATTTATATACAACTGTACTAAATAGGTTGATAATAATTAATATAAACATCATCTCCAGAAAATAAAAACCATTTTTGTTGTTCTTGCCCCTTAGCTTTGTACGATTCAGCGCTGCTTCACCAGTCCCGACTCCCCAAAAGGTGGTATGATTTTTATTTTCCAAGGTAACACTATCTTGGGCCACTTGGAAACATGGCCTGAAAACTTAGTTGACTTTTGCTTAAAGTATGTTTCACTGTTGTTATGTATAAAAATCCATAGACTGCTAGATGCTGCTGTACTACACTAGTAATGTCAGAATGCTGCTGTACCCACAGTAGTGATGTCAGAATGCTGCTGTACCACTGTGGTGATGTCAGAATGCTGCTGTACCATAGCAGTGATGTCAGAATGCTGCTGTACCACTGCAGTGATGTCAGAATGCTGCTGTACCGCAGTAGTGATTTCAGAATCCTGCTGTACTGCAGTAGGTATGTCATAATGCTGCTGTACTGCAGTAGGGATGTCAGAATGCTGTTGTACCACAGTAGTGATGTCAGAATGCTGTTGTACCCCAGTAGTGATGTCTGAATGGTCCTGTACTGCAGTAGTGATGTCAGAATGCTGTTGTATCACAGTAGAGATGTCAGAATGCTCAGAATGCTGCGGTACCACAGTAGTGATGTCAGAATGCTGTTGTACAGCAGTAGTGATGTCAGAATTCAGTAGTGATGTCAGAATTCTGTTGTACCACAGTAGTGATGTCAGAATGCTGTTGTACCACAGTAGTGATGTCAGAATGCTCAGATTGCTGCTGTACCACAGTAGTAATGTCAGATTGCTGTTGTACCACAGTAGTGATCTCAGAATGCTGTTGTACAGCAGTAGTGATGTCAGAATACTCAGAATGCTGCTGTGCCACAGTAGTGATTTCAGAATGCTGCTGTACCACAGCAGTAATGTCAGAATGCTGTAGTACCACAGTAGTGATGTTAGAATGCTGTTGTACAGCAGTAGTGATGTCGGAATTCAGTAGTGATGTCAGAATTCTGTTGTATCACAGTAGTGATGTCAGAATGCTGTTGTACCACAGTAGTGATGTCAGAATGCTCAGAATGCTGCTGTACCACGGTAGTAATGTCAGACTGCTGTTGTACCACAATAGTGATGTCAGAATGCTGTTGTACAGCAGTAGTGATGTCAGAATGCTGTTGTACCACAGTAGTGATGTCAGAATGCTGCTGTACCACAGTAGTGATGTCAGAATGCTGCTGTATAACAGTAGTGATGTCAGAATGCGGTTGTACCACACTAGTAATGTCAGAATGTGGTTGTACCACACTAGTAATGTCAGAATGCTGCTGTACCACAGGAGTAATGTTAGAATGCTACTGTACCACAGTAGTGATGTCAGAATGCTGTTGTACCACACTAGTGATGTCTGAATGCTGTTGTACCACACTAGTGATGTCAGAATGCTGTTATACCACACTAGTAATGTCAGAATGCTGCTGTACCACAGTAGTGATGTCAGAATGCTGCTCCACCACAGTAGTGATGTCAGAATGCTGTTGTACAGCAGTAATGATGTCAGAATGCTGCTGTACCATAGTAGTGATGTCAGAATGCTGTTGTAAAACAGTAGTGATGTCAGAATTCAGTAGTGATGTCAGAATTCTGTTGTATCACAGTAGTGATGTCAGAATGATGTTGTACCACAGTAGTGATGTCAGAATGCTGTTGTACAGCAGTAGTGATGTCAGAATGCTCAGAATGCTGTTGTGCCACAGTAGTGATGTCAGAATGCTGCTGCACCACAGTAGTAATGTCAGAATGCTGTTGTACCACAGTAGTGATGTCAGAATGCTGTTGTACAGCAGTAGTGTCAGAATTCAGTAGCGATGTCAGAATTCTGCTGTATCACAGTAGTGATGTCAGAATGCTATTGTACCACAGTAGTGATGTCAGAATGCTGTTCTACAGCAGTAATGTCAGAATTCAGTAGCGATGTCAGAATTCTGTTGTATCACAGTAGTGATGTCAGAATGCTATTGTACCACAGTAGTGATGTCAGAACGCTGTTGTACAGCAGTAATGTCAGAATTCAGTAGTGATGTCAGAATTCTGTTGTATCACAGTAGTGATGTCAGATTGCTGTTGTACCACGGTAGTGATGTCAGAATGCTGTTCTACAGCAGTAGTGATGTCTGAATGCTGTTGTACCACAGTGGTGATGTCAGAATGCAACTGTACCACAGTAGCGATATCAGAATGCTACTGTACCACGGTAGTGATGTCAGAATGCTGTTGTACCACACTAGTGACGTCAGAATGCTGTTATACCACACTAGTAATGTCAGAATGCTGCTGTACCACAGTAGTGATGTCAGAATGGTGCTCCACCACAGTAGTGATGTCAGAATGCTGTTGTACAGCAGTAATGATGTCAGAATGCTGTTGTACAGCAATAGTGATATCAGAATTCAGTAGTGATGTCAGAATTCTGTTGTATCACAGTAGTGATGTCAGAATGCTGTTATACCACAGTAGTGATGTCAGAATGCTCAGAATGCTGCTGTACCTCAGTAGTAATGTCAGATTGCTGTTGTACCACAGTAGTGCTATCAGAATGCTGTTGTATAGCAGTAGTGATGTCAGAATGCTGTTGTACCACAGTGGTGATGTCAGAATGCAGCTGTACCACAGTAGCGATATCAGAATGCATTTGTACCACAGTAGTGATGTCAGAATGCTGTTGTACAGCAGTAGTGATGGCAGAATTCTGTTGTACCACAGTAGTGATGTCAGAATGCTGTTGTACCACAGTGGTGATGTCAGAATGCAGCTGTACCACAGTGAAATATCAGAATGCAGTTGTACCACAGTAGTGATGTCAGAATGCTCCGAATGCTGCTGTACCTCAGTAGTAATGTCAGATTGCTGTTTTACCACAGTAGTGATGTCAGAATGCTGTTGTACCACAGTGGTGATGTCAGGATGCAGCTGTACCACAGTAGCGATATCAGAATGCTGTTGTGCCACACTAGTGATTTCAGAATGCTGCTGTACCACAGTAGTGATGTCAGAATGCTGCTGTACCACAGTAGTGATGTTAGAATGCTATTGTACCACAGTAGTGATGTCAGATTGCTGTTGTACCACACTAGTGATGTCAGAATGCTGTTATACCACACTAGTAATGTCAGAATGCTGCTGTACCACAGTAGTGATGTCAGAATGGTGCTCCACCACAGTAGTGATGTCAGAATGCTGTTGTACAGCAGTAATGATGTCAGAATGCTGTTGTACAGCAATAGTGATATCAGAATTCAGTAGTGATGTCAGAATTCTGTTGTATCACAGTAGTGATGTCAGAATGCTGTTATACCACAGTAGTGATGTCAGAATGCTCCGAATGCTGCTGTACCTCAGTAGTAATGTCAGATTGCTGTTGTACCACAGTAGTGATATCAGAATGCTGTTATACCACAGTGGTGATGTCAGGATGCAGCTGTACCACAGTAGCAATATCAGAATGCTGTTGTGCCACACTAGTGTTTTCAGAATGCTGCTGTACCACAGTAGTGATGTCAGAATGCTGCTGTACCACAGTAGTGATGTTAGAATGCTATTGTATCACAGTAGTGATGTCAGAATGCTGTTGTACCACACTAGTGATGTCAGAATGCTGTTATACCACACTAGTAATGTCAGAATGCTGCTGTACCACAGTAGTGATGTCAGAATGGTGCTCCACCACAGTAGTGATGTCAGAATGCTGTTGTACAGCAGTAATGATGTCAGAATGCTGCTTTACCATAGTAGTGATGTCAGAATGCTGCTGTACCACAGTAGTGATGTTAGAATGCTAGTGTACCACAGTAGTGATGTCAGAATGCTGCTGTACCACAGTAGTGATGTCAGAATGCTCAGAATGATGCTGTACCTCAGTAGTAATGTCAGATTGCTGTTGTACTACAGTAGTGATGTCAGAATGCTGTTGTACAGCAGTAGTGATGTCAGAATGCTGTTGTACCACAGTGGTGATGTCAGAATGCAGCTGTACCACAGTAGCGATATCAGAATGCAGCTGTACCACAGTAGTGATGTCAGAATGCTGTTGTACAGCAATAGTGATGGCAGAATTCAGTAGTGATGTCAGAATTCTGTTGTAACACAGTAGTGATTTCAGAATGCTGTTGTACCACAGTAGTGATGTCAGAATGCTCAGAATGATGCTGTACCTCAGTAGTAATGTCAGATTGCTGTTGTACTACAGTAGTGATGTCAGAATGCTGTTGTACAGCAGTAGTGATGTCAGAATGCTGTTGTACCACAGTGGTGATGTCAGAATGCAGCTGTACCACAGTAGCGATATCAGAATGCAGCTGTACCACAGTAGTGATGTCAGAATGCTGTTGTACAGCAGTAGTGATGGCAGAGTTCAGTAGTGGTGTCAGAATTCTGTTATATCACAGTAGTGATGTCAGAATGCTGTTGTACCACAGTAGCGATATCGGAATGCTCAGAATGCTGCTGTACCATAGTAGTAATGTCAGATTGCTGTTGTACCACAGTAGTGATGTCAGAATGCTGTTGTACCACAGTGGTGATGTCAGAATGCAGCTGTACCACAGTGTGATGTCAGAATGCAGTTGTACCACAGTAGTGATGTCAGAATGCTCAGAATGCTGCCGTACCCCAGTAGTAATGTCAGATTGCTGTTGTACCACAGTAGTGGTGTCAGAATACTGTTTTACCACAGTGGTGATGTCAGAATGCTGCTGTACCACAGTAGCGATATCAGAATGCAGTTGTACCACAGTAGTGATGTCAGAATGCTGTTGTACAGCAGTAGTGATGTCAGAAATCAGTAGTGATGTCAGAATTCTGTTGTACCACAGTGGTGATGTCAGAATGCAGCTGTACCACAGTGTGATATCAGAATGCTGTTGTACCACAGTAGTGATGTCAGAATGCTGCTGTTCCAGAGTAGTGATGTCAGAATGCTGTTGTATAACAGTAGTGATGTCAGAATGCTTTTGTGCCACAGTAGTAATGTCAGAATGCTGGTGTACCACAGTCATGCTGTCAGAATGCTGTTGTATCACAGTAGCGATGCCAGAATGCTCAGAATGCTGCTGTATAACAGTAGTGATGTCAGAATGCTTTTGTACCACACTAGTAATGTCAGAATGCTGGTGTACCACAGTTGTGATGTCAGAATGCTGTTGTATCACAGTAGTGATGTCAGAATGCTCTGAATGCTGCTGTACCACAGTAGTGATGTCAGAATGCTGCTGCTGTACCACAGTAGTGATGTCAGAATGCTGCTGTACCACATTAGTAATGTCAGAATGCTGTTGTACCACAGTAGTGATGTCAGAATGCTGTTGTATAGCAGTAGTGATGTCAGAATGCTCAGAATGCTGTTGTGCCACAGTAGTGATGTCAGAATGCTGCTGTACCACAGAAGTAATGTCAGAATGCTGTTGTACCACAGTAGTGATGTCAGAATGCTGTTGTGCAGCAGTAGTGTCAGAATTCAGTAGCGATGTCAGAATTCTGCTGTATCAAGTAGTGATGTCAGAATGCTATTGTACCACAGTAGTGATGTCAGAATGCTGTTGACAGCAGTAGTGTCAATTCAGTAATGATGTCAGAATTCTGTGTATCACAGTAGTGATGTCAGAATGCTATTGTACCACAGTAGTGATGTCAGAACGCTGTTGTACAGCAGTAGTGTCAGAATTCAGTAGTGATGTCAGAATTCTGTTGTATCACAGTAGTGATGTCAGATTGCTGTTGTACCACAGTAGTGATGTCAGAATGCTGTTCTACAGCAGTAGTGATGTCAGAATGCTGTTGTACCACAGTAGTGATGTCAGAATGCTGTTGTACCACAGTGGTGATCTCAGAATGCAACTGTACCACAGTAGCGATATCAGAATGCTACTGTACCACAGTAGTGATGTCAGAATGCTGTTGTACCACACTAGTGATGTCAGAATGCTGTTATACCACACTAGTAATGTCAGAATGCTGCTTTACCACAGTAGTGATGTCAGAATGGTGCTCCACCACAGTAGTGATGTCAGAATGCTGTTGTACAGCAGTAATGATGTCAGAATACTGTTGTACAGCAATAGTGATATCAAATTCAGTAAGTGATAATGTCAGAATTCTGCTGTACCACAGTAGTGATGTCAGAATGCTGTCATACCACAGTAGTGATGTCAGAATGCTGTTGTACAGCAGTAATGATGGCAGAATTCTGTTGTACCACAGTAGTGATGTCAGAATGCTGCTGTACCACAGTAGTGATGTTAGAATGCTAGTGTACCACAGTAGTGATGTCAGAATGCTGTTGTACAGCAATAGTGATGGAAGAATTCAGTAGTGATGTCAGAATTCTGTTGTAACACGTAGTGATGTCAGAATGCTGTTGTACCACAGTAGTGATGTCAGAGATGCTCAGAATGATGCTGTACCTCAGTAGTAATGTCAGATTGCTGTTGTACCACAGTAGTGATGTCAGAATGCTGTTGTACAACAGTAGTGATGTCAGAATGCTGTTGTACCACAGTGGTGATGTCAGAATGCAGCTGTACCACAGTAGCGATATCAGAATGCAGCTGTACCACAGTAGTGATGTCAGAATGCTGTTGTACAGCAGTAGTGATGGCAGAGTTCAGTAGTGATGTCAGAATTCTGTTATATCACAGTAGTGATGTCAGAATGCTGTTGTACCACAGTAGCGATATCGGAATGCTCAGAATGCTGCTGTACCATAGTAGTAATGTCAGATTGCTGTTGTACCACAGTAGTGATGTCAGAATGCTGTTGTACCACGGTGGTGATGTCAGAATGCAGCTGTACCACAGTGTGATGTCAGAATGCAGTTGTACCACAGTAGTGATGTCAGAATGCTCAGAATGCTGCCCTACCTAAGAAGTAATGTCAGATTGCTGTTGTACCACAGTAGCGATATCAGAATGCAGTTGTACCACAGTAGTGATGTCAGAATGCTGTTGTACAGCAGTAGTGATGTCAGAAATCAGTAGTGATGTCAGAATGCTGCTGTACCACAGTGGTGATATCAGAATGCAGCTGTACCACAGTAGCGATATCAGAATGCATTTGTACCACAGTAGTGATGTCAGAATGCTGTTGTACAGCAGTAGTGATGGCAGAATTCTGTTGTACCACAGTAGTGATGTCAGAATGCTGTTGTACCACAGTGGTGATGTCAGAATGCAGCTGTACCACAGTGAAATATCAGAATGCAGTTGTACCACAGTGTGATATCAGAATGCTGTTGTACCACAGTAGTGATGTCAGAATGCTGCTGTTCCAGAGTAGTGATGTCAGAATGCTTTTGTGCCACACTAGTAAT
This sequence comes from Neoceratodus forsteri, assembly GCA_016271365.2. NCBI lineage: Eukaryota > Metazoa > Chordata > Ceratodontiformes > Ceratodontidae > Neoceratodus > Neoceratodus forsteri. The sequence goes on along the minus strand of JADMNL010000031.1, from coordinate 141,830,720 downwards.
GTTAGAATGCTGGTGTACCACAGTCATGTTGTCAGAATGCTGTTGCATCACAGTAGCGATGCCAGAATGCTCAGAATGCTGCTGTATAACAGTAGTGATGTCAGAATGCTTTTGTACCACACTAGTAATGTCAGAATGCTGGTGTACCACAGTTGTGATGTCAGAATGCTGTTGTATCACAGTAGTGATGTCAGAATGCTCTGAATGCTGCTGTACCACAGTAGTGATGTCAGAATGCTGCTGCTGTACCACAGTAGTGATGTCAGAATGCTGCTGTACCACAGAAGTAATGTCAGAATGCTGTTGTACCACAGTAGTGATGTCAGAATGCTGTTGTACAGCAGTAGTGATGTCAGAATTCAGTAGTGATGTCAGAATTCTGTTGTATCACAGCAGTGATGTCAGAATGCTGTTGTAGTGATGTCAGAATGCTGTTGTACAGCAGTAGTGTCAGAATTCAGTAATGTCAGAACTCTGTTGTATCACAGTAGTGATGTCAGAATGCTATTGTACCACAGTAGTGATGTCAGAACGCTGTTGTACAGCAGTAGTGTCAGAATTCAGTAGTGATGTCAGAATTCTGTTGTATCACAGTAGTGATGTCAGATTGCTGTTGTACCACAGTAGTGATGTCAGAATGCTGTTCTACAGCAGTAGTGATGTCAGAATGCTGTTGTACCACAGTAGTGATGTCAGAATGCTGTTGTACCACAGTGGTGATGTCAGAATGCAGCTGTACCACAGTGAAATATCAGAATGCAGTTGTACCACAGTAGTGATGTCAGAATGCTCCCGAATGTTGCTGTACCTCAGTAGTAATGTCAGATTGCTGTTTTACCACAGTAACAATATCAGAATGCTGTTGTGCCACACTAGTGATTTCAGAATGCTGCTGTACCACAGTAGTGATGTCAGAATGCTGCTGTATCATAGTAGTGATGTTAGAATGCTATTGTACCACAGTAGTGATGTCAGAATGCTGTTGTACCACACTAGTGATGTCAGAATGCTGTTATACCACACTAGTAATGTCAGAATGCTGCTGTACCACAGTAGTGATGTCAGAATGGTGCTCCATCACAGTAGTGATGTCAGAATGCTGTTGTACAGCAGTAATGATGTCAGAATGCTGCTGTACCATAGTAGTGATGTCAGAATGCTGCTGTACCACAGTAGTGATGTTAGAATGCTAGTGTACCACAGTAATGATGTCAGAATGCTGTTGTACAGCAATAGTGATGGCAGAATTCAGTAGTGATGTCAGAATTCTGTTGTATCACAGTACTGATTTCAGAATGCTGTTGTACCACAGTAGTGATGTCAGAATGCTCAGAATGATGCTGTACCTCAGTAGTAATGTCAGATTGCTGTTGTACTACAGTAGTGATGTCAGAATGCTGTTGTACAGCAGTAGTGATGTCAGAATGCTGTTGTACCACAGTGGTGATGTCAGAATGCAGCTGTACCACAGTAGCGATATCAGAATGCAGCTGTACCACAGTAGTGATGTCAGAATGCTGTTGTACAGCAGTAGTGATGAGTTCAGTAGTGATGTCAGAATTCTGTTATATCACAGTAGTGATGTCAGAATGCTGTTGTACCACAGTAGCGATATCGGAATGCTCAGAATGCTGCTGTACCATAGTAGTAATGTCAGATTGCTGTTGTACCACAGTAGTGATGTCAGAATGCTGTTGTACCACGGTGGTGATGTCAGAATGCAGCTGTACCACAGTGTGATGTCAGAATGCAGTTGTACCACAGTGTGATATCAGAATGCTGTTGTACCACAGTAGTGATGTCAGAATGCAGTTGTACCACAGTAGTGATGTCAGAATGCTCAGAATGCTGCCGTACCTCAGTAGTAATGTCAGATTGCTGTTGTACCACAGTAGCGATATCAGAATGCAGTTGTACCACAGTAGTGATGTCAGAATGCTGTTGTACAGCAGTAGTGATGTCAGAAATCAGTAGTGATGTCAGAATTCTGTTGTACCACAGTCGTGATGTCAGAATGCAGCTGTACCACAGTGTGATATCAGAATGCTGTTGTACCACAGTAGTGATGTCAGAATGCTGCTGTTCCAGAGTAGTGATGTCAGAATGCTTTTGTGCCACACTAGTAATGTTAGAATGCTGGTGTACCACAGTCATGTTGTCAGAATGCTGTTGCATCACAGTAGCGATGCCAGAATGCTCAGAATGCTGCTGTATAACAGTAGTGATGTCAGAATGCTTTTGAACCACACTAGTAATGTCAGAATGCTGGTGTACCACAGTTGTGATGTCAGAATGCTGTTGTATCACAGTAGTGATGTCAGAATGCTCTGAATGCTGCTGTACCACAGTAGTGATGTCAGAATGCTGCTGCTGTACCACAGTAGTGATGTCAGAATGCTGCTATACCCCATTAGTAATGTCAGAATGCTGTTGTACCACAGTAGTGATGTCAGAATGCTGTTGTACAGCAGTAGTGATGTCAGAATTCAGTAGTGATGTCAGAATTCTGTTGTATCACAGCAGTGATGTCAGAATGCTGTTGTAGTGATGTCAGAATGCTGTTGTACAGCAGTAGTGTCAGAATTCAGTAATGATGTCAGAATTCTGTTGTATCACAGTAGTGATGTCAGAATGCTATTGTACCACAGTAGTGATGTCAGAATGCTGTTGTACTGCAGTAGTGTCAGAATTCAGTAGTGATGTCAGAATTCTGTTGTATCACAGTAGTGATGTCAGATTGCTGTTGTACCACAGTAGTGATGTCAGAATGCTGTTCTACAGCAGTAGTGATGTCAGAATGCTGTTGTACCACAGTAGTGATGTCAGAATGCTGTTGTACCACAGTAGTGATGTCAGAATGCTGTTGTACCACAGTGGTGATGTCAGAATGCAACTGTACCACAGTAGCGATATCAGAATGCTACTGTACCACAGTAGTGATGTCAGAATGCTGTTGTACCACACTAGTGATGTCAGAATGCTGTTATACCACACTAGTAATGTCAGAATGCTGCTTTAGCACAGTAGTGATGTCAGAATGGTGCTCCACCACAGTAGTGATGTCAGAATGCTGTTGTACAGCAGTAATGATGTCAGAATGCTGTTGTACAGCAATAGTGATATCAGAATTCAGTAGTGATGTCGGAATTCTGTTGTATCACAGTAGTGATGTCAGAATGCTGTTATACCACAGTAGTGATGTCAGAATGCTCAGAATGCTGCTGTACCTCAGTAGTAATGTCAGATTGCTGTTGTACCACAGTAGTGATGTCAGAATGCTGTTGTACCACGGTGGTGATGTCAGAATGCAGCTGTACCACAGTGTGATGTCGGAATGCAGTTGTACCACAGTAGTGATGTCAGAATGCTCAGAATGCTGCCGTACCTCAGTAGTAATGTCAGATTGCTGTTGTACCACAGTAGCGATATCAGAATGCAGTTGTACCACAGTAGTGATGTCAGAATGCTGTTGTACAGCAGTAGTGATGTCAGAAATCAGTAGTGATGTCAGAATGCTGTTGTACCACAGTGGTGATGTCAGAATGCAGCTGTACCACAGTAGCGATATCAGAATGCATTTGTACCACAGTAGTGATGTCAGAATGCTGTTGTACAGCAGTAGTGATGGCAGAATTCTGTTGTACCACAGTAGTGATGTCAGAATGCTGTTGTACCACAGTGGTGATGTCAGAATGCAGCTGTACCACAGTGAAATATCAGAATGCAGTTGTACCACAGTAGTGATGTCAGAATGCTCCGAATGCTGCTGTACCTCAGTAGTAATGTCAGATTGCTGTTTTACCACAGTAGTGATATCAGAATGCTGTTGTACCACAGTAGTGATGTCAGAATGCTGTTGTACCACAGTGGTGATGTCAGGATGCAGCTGTACCACAGTAGCAATATCAGAATGCTGTTGTGCCACACTAGTGATTTCAGAATGCTGCTGTACCACAGTAGTGATGTCAGAATGCTGCTGTACCACAGTAGTGATGTTAGAATGCTATTGTACCACAGTAGTGATGTCAGAATGCTGTTGTACCACACTAGTGATGTCAGAATGCTGTTATACCACACTAGTAATGTCAGAATGCTGCTGTACCACAATAGTGATGTCAGAATGGTGCTCCATCACAGTAGTGATGTCAGAATGCTGTTGTACAGCAGTAATGATGTCAGAATGCTGCTGTACCATAGTAGTGATGTCAGAATGCTGCTGTACCACAGTAGTGATGTTAGAATGCTAGTGTACCACAGTAGTGATGTCAGAATGCTGTTGTACAGCAATAGTGATGGCAGAATTCAGTAGTGATGGCAGAATTCTGTTGTATCACAGTAGTGATTTCAGAATGCTGTTGTACCACAGTAGTGATGTCAGAATGCTCAGAATGATGCTGTACCTCATTAGTAATGTCAGATTGCTGTTGTACTACAGTAGTGATGTCAGAATGCTGTTGTACAGCAGTAGTGATGTCAGAATGCTGTTGTACCACAGTGGTGATGTCAGAATGCAGCTGTACCACAGTAGCGATATCAGAATGCAGCTGTACCACAGTAGTGATGTCAGAATGCTGTTGTACAGCAGTAGTGATGGCAGAGTTCAGTAGTGATGTCAGAATTCTGTTATATCACAGTAGTGATGTCAGAATGCTGTTGTACCACAGTAGCGATATCGGAATGCTCAGAATGCTGCTGTACCATAGTAGTAATGTCAGATTGCTGTTGTACCACAGTAGTGATGTCAGAATGCTGTTGTACCACAGTGGTGATGTCAGAATGCAGCTGTACCACAGTGTGATGTCAGAATGCAGTTGTACCACAGTAGTGATGTCAGAATGCTCAGAATGCTGCCGTACCTCAGTAGTAATGTCAGATTGCTGTTGTACCACAGTAGCGATATCAGAATGCAGTTGTACCACAGTAGTGATGTCAGAATGCTGTTGTACAGCAGTAGTGATGTCAGAAATCAGTAGTGATGTCAGAATTCTGTTGTACCACAGTCGTGATGTCAGAATGCAGCTGTACCACAGTGTGATATCAGAATGCTGTTGTACCACAGTAGTGATGTCAGAATGCTGCTGTTCCAGAGTAGTGATGTCAGAATGCTTTTGTGCCACACTAGTAATGTTAGAATGCTGGTGTACCACAGTCATGTTGTCAGAATGCTGTTGCATCACAGTAGCGATGCCAGAATGCTCAGAATGCTGCTGTATAACAGTAGTGATGTCAGAATGCTTTTGTACCACACTAGTAATGTCAGAATGCTGGTGTACCACAGTTGTGATGTCAGAATGCTGTTGTATCACAGTAGTGATGTCAGAATGCTCTGAATGCTGCTGTACCACAGTAGTGATGTCAGAATGCTGCTGCTGTACCACAGTAGTGATGTCAGAATGCTGCTGTACCACATTAGTAATGTCAGAATGCTGTTGTACCACAGTAGTGATGTCAGAATGCTGTTGTACAGCAGTAGTGATGTCAGAATTCAGTAGTGATGTCAGAATTCTGTTGTATCACAGCAGTGATGTCAGAATGCTGTTGTACCACAGTAGTGATGTCAGAATGCTCAGAATGCTACTGTACCACAATAGTAATGTCAGAATGCTGTTGTACCACAGTGTTGATGTCAGAATGCAGCTGTACCACAGTCCGGTATCAGAATGCTGTTGTACCACACTAATGATGTCTGAATGCTTTTGTACCACACTAGTAATGTCAGAATGCTGGTGTACCACAGTCGTGATGTCAGAATGCTGTTGTATCACAGTAGCGATGTCTGAATGCTCAGAATGGTGCTGTATAAGAATAGTGATGTCAGAATGCTTTTGTACCACACTAGTAATGTCAGAATGCAGGTGTACCACAGTCATGATGTCAGAATGCTGTTGTATCACAGTAGTGATGTCAGAATGCTCAGAATGCTGCTGTACCACAGTAGTGATGTCAGAATGCTGTTGTACAGCAGTAGTGGTGTCAGAATTCAGTAGTAATGCCAGAATTCTGTTGCATCACAGTAGTGATTTCTGAATGCTGTTGTACCACAGTAGTGATATCAGAATGGTCAGACTGATGCTGTGCCACAGTAGTAATTTCAGATTGCTGTTGTACCATAGTAGTGATGTCAGAATGCTGTTGTACAGCAGTAGTGATGTCAGAATGCTGTTGTACCATAGTGGTGATGTCAGAATGCAGCTGTACCACAGTAGCGATATCAGAATGCTGTTGTACCACAGTAGTGATGTCAGAATGCTGCTGTACCACAGTAGTGATGTCAGAATGCTGTGGTATCAGGATGTCAGAATGCTATTGTATCACAGTAGTGATGTCAGAATGCTGTTGTACCCCAATAGTGGTGCCTGAATGGTCCTGTACTGCCGTAGTGATGTCAGAATGCTTGTGTATCACAGTAGTGATGTCAGAATGCTGTTGTATCACAGTAGTGATGTCAGAATGTCAGATTGCTGTTGTACCACAGTAGTAATGTCATAATGCTGTTGTACAGCAGTAGTGATGTCAGAATGCTGTTGTACCACAGTAGTGATGTCAGAATGCTGTTGTACCACAGTAGTGATGTCAGAATGCTGTTGTGCAGCAGCAGTGATGTCAGAATGCTGTTGTATCACAGTAGTGATGTCAGAATGCTCCTGTACCACAGTAGTGATGTCAGATTGCTGCCATACCACAGTAGTAATGTCAGAATGTTGCTGTACCACAATAGTGATATCGTAATGCTGTTGTATCATGATGTCAGAATGTTGTTGTATCAGATGTCAGAATGCTGTTGTGTCACTGTAGTGATGTCAGAATGTTGCTGTACAACAGTAGTGATGTCAAAAAATATATAATCGAAGATTTTGGATTACACGTCCAACATGGCCTTGATCCTTCCTTTTTTTTTTTTTTGAGGCAGTTTTTATCATTTTGCCTCGGAAATGAGCCTTTAGGGTGTCCCACACCATTGCCACAATGTAATCCAACTGCTGGCTCCATGCCAAAAACTCAGTCATGTATCTTTTCTTGATAATTTTAAATTCCTCATTATTTAGTAGTCCCACATTCACCCTCCAGCTTGAATGTCTGACCATGGGGGTTGTCTATACCTGTAAAATTTTGGGGGTATTGTCTGATGTTGTAATATTTTATTTTTATAGAACAATTCTGGAATTCATGTAACCTTTCCCCTGGCATTAAAACAAATCTATCCTAGAATATGACCCATGTCTAGCAGAATAAAAAGTGTAGTCTCGGTCTAGGGGACAGACATGCCTCCAAACATCCCTAAGGCCCAGTTCCTCCATGAGTTGGCTAACCTCCTATTAGATGGAATGGTCCTGCTGCCACCACCCACCCATCTAATTTATCTGAAAATGTGGAGTTAAAATCCCCATAATATGAAAATGAGTGTCCATCTGCATAGTATGCAAGATGACCTTTTGCAGAAATGGACAGTGGTCTGCTTCATCTTTGGGGATGTAAAGATTTAATAATACACATTCCCAGTCCTTGTAAAGGCATCATAAATGTACAAAGCATCCCTCTTTGTCGGATTCTGCCTGCAGCACCGGCAAGGCAAAGAGAAGAGGGAAGGGGAGGGGAGGGCATTGACACTGGTGTAGGGATAAAATACAAAACCCCAATACATATCAAGCAGACATGATAGACTAGGTGGTCTCCTTCTGCCGGCTACTACTTATGTTCTTATAAAAAGGAAAAAAGAAATGGGTGGGAAAAAGATAGATGGAGTGATATGTGGTGGAAATAAGTGGCTCAGTAAGTAGCATGCTCACATCTGAGACTGGACGATTAGAAGGCTGTGGGTTCTAGCCCTACACCTGGTACTTGGGATAATATCCATAACTAACATTGTAGTGGGGGGTGTTGCACTGGTGAGGTGCTGCCGTTTGAATAAGACTTTAAAACATTGTCCTTTCTGCCAGTCTTTTCTCACTGTCTAGGTGAAAGTAGAAGATCCCATGGCACTTATCGAAGAAGAGAAAGGGAGTTTCTCTGGTGTCATGGCCAACATTCCCCCTGTCAATAAAACAGGTCCATGCAACCCTCCCCTCAAGACACACCTGGAAACAGGCTATAGTAGTTTAGTGTATCTTTCCTGGTCACAAATTACAAACAAATGAATAAATAGATAAAAGAATAGCTGGATGGATGAGTGTTTTATTTTATTTATTTAAAAATTTGGTAACCAGGAAAGGCAAACTGAGCCAAGACTTGTTTCCAGGTGTGACCCGGAGATGGGGGAGATGGAGCAAAACAGCAGTAGACAATAGCAAAACAACATCTGACCAGACAGATGAGCAATGTGTTACAATGACAGACTAAATAAAGAGAATTTGCATCTACCACAATTAAACAAAGTGCAGTGAACTTTATCAGTGTTTAGAATAACGACCAAAAACTTGCATGGGTTAAAATCAAGACTTCAAGGGTAACCAGAAGAAGGGTAGCAGGAGCAAGTGGGGGGGGTTGAAATTTCAACAGGCATTTGAAGGAGCTAAAGGATGGGGAGAGAGAGAGAGAGGGAAGGAGAAGGGGAGTTTGTTCCAGACAGAGGGAAGCCAATAAAGAATGCAGACTGTCCAGCAGAGGAGTGTGGGTAAGGAATGGCAAAAGTGTGGTGGTCCTTAGAGTGGAGGGAGTGGGAGGCAGGGGGAGTCGGGATAGGAGTGAGGAGAGGTAGGAGGGAAGGGTGTTGAACCAATATTTGGAGATGAACGTAGCATAATGGGCCTCTCAGTGAGATGGCAGAGGGAGGATGGAAAGGGAGGAGTAAAGCTAGCAATGATATGTGCGTGGAGGAGAGTTAGATGCAAAACAGCAGAAGGAGTTGAGGAGGATTGAGCCATGGAACAGCCTACTGGCATTGGTGGTAGGTGCCAAAACCATTGATGGTTTCAGGCATGGCTGGGACTGAGTTAAATCCATTCTTACTGGTAGTTCCATATGACATCAGAACCATCCATTGCTTAACCCGACCCAAAATGGCTGCACAAGACAGAATGAGTTAAGGGCCTAACAGTGACTCAAGGTGGTAGTGGTAAGACATGAGGCAAGGATGATAGAGTCTGAGTCCAATAACCTCCATTTGCATACTGTGTGACCCTGAACAAGTCACGCTCCCTGGGCTACAGATAATTTTTTGACAATAAGATTTTATTGAAAATTCAAACATTATAACATACAGTCATAAGGCTAATATACTGTAGCTTACATTTCCAAATACAAATCATTATACATACACATTGTATAAAAATACAAAAATGTATGTGTTGCATCTATGTCTTATCTCTCGGTTGATTTCTCACTTCAGATTTAATAAATAATCACAATGTAACATGGCAATTCAATTTCCCTTCTTATATATTTATTATCCTTCTTTCCAGGGCTAATAGATAACAGGATGAAAAGATATAAGGAAGAAGGAAAAAAATAGAAAGAAATTAGAAGATAGAAAACAGAGACAAGACATCATAGTCTTGGAATACTTAAGCTACTTTTCTGTTGAAGTTATGGCTAATAGAAAGAGAAACAATAAAATTATTAGTGACAGCATCTAATAAATTTGTTTTAATTCATTTCTGCTAATTAAGATGGAGATATTCACATGAAATCTGGAACGGTTTCTTAACTATGAGTTATTCTTAAAGAAAATTACTATTGGCCCTAAGAAGTTATGTGTTCTGTGTCTGACAGGTATGTTTGTTATTATGATATTTTTGTCTTGTAATGAATTTATATAAAGAGTCCTATCTTTTAAAGAACTTCCTTTCCTGTTCTGTCATAGCTAAAGCTAATTTCTCCACCCTTAGAATTTCCATAAGATTGTTTCCCCATTCTTGTATAGAAGGAGCCATTTTTCAATCCAAACTTTTAGTATCATACTTTTGACTGATGCACCAGTCAAAGCAATTGAATTTTTTTGCTCTAGTCCCCATGTTATTGACCTGGCGCCAACACTGTTTTGTCTTTATATAGAAAATTTGATAGAAGGAGTAGCCCAAACAAACTCGGACTCTCCAAAACTACAGGACACTTTGTGTCCAATTTTGGTTTATGCAGATGACATTATATTACTGGCTTTACTGAAGAGCAGTCTTCAGAAGAAACTTGATGCCTTGGAACTACATACAAAGAAGCTTAAATTACAAGTTAGCTTGACAAAAACCCAAATAATGATCCTTGGTAAAGGTAATAGGAAAAGAACTTGGAAACTAGGACACAATAAATTAGATATAACAAACACATATACATATCTTGGCCTAGTACATCAGACAACAGGCTCATGGAGGAGCCATGTGGAAAATGTTGAATTAACAGCAAGGAAAATGGCAACCGCCTTAGGCAGATTTAACCTCTTATATGGGGGACTCACCATAAAACCATTATTGGATGCTATACGTGCAAAATATTTGACTCAACTATTGTACTGGGTTGAAATACGGGATATGACAAAGGGAGATAGCCTGGTGGTACCTATACACAAATTATTAAGAAAAAACACTTGCTCTTGGGCTCACATGCCCAGAAAGTTATCTGAGAGCAGAATTAGGTTTAGAAAATATAAACACGCTAGTAGACACAAGAAAACTAAACTTTTGGTGGTTTCAACATTGGACGGCCCCTGCCCGAGTGCACCCATCATTAGGGCACCAGGGACTACAGTTTGAATCCCGCTTGTAATGCAGGGGGCTGTGCCCCCCACAATCCCCTATATTTAGATTCTAACTCCAGGGGAGCAGACCTTGGGGAAGGGGTGGTGAATTGGGGATTTTGGCACCCTGTCGATGGGCGCATTCGGACCAGCACACAGATGGCCAGAAGGGACTTTTGGCTACAGATAACTAGGTTGGAGCCCCATAGACTAGAGTATAAATGCCTGAGTGAAAAATAAAAATGGTCCTCGTTGGGTTGCCAGATATATCACTGGTATAAAACCATACTAGTTTTACTGAAAAGGTATGACCTACAGGTGCTTCTACAATACTTAAATAAGAACATCAAGCTATAGTAAGTGTGGTATATAAGAAATATATAAGGAATAACATCAATAACTACTGGATACAAAAAGATCTACAATTAATCAAGAATTCAAAATATTCACCTTGGCATGAAAAAAAAACATTAATGTAACAGAAAATAAAACATACTTTACAGTTGTGAAAGATTCTGATTTAAGGAAAAATTATATGCGCTACAAGTTTGAATTATTCCTAAGCAATGTTTTGCTACTTAGATAAGGGAAAAATCCAGTGAACGGACAAAATTGTTCATGTCCCCATGGTGGCAAAGAAGACCTTCTACATGTGCTATGGCATTGCCTTTGGTGCAGTAAAACTCAGAACTATTAGCCTGCATCATTCAAAGACTGTCAACATGGTACAATCAAGCTGGAATGGTTAACAAATATTATAATGAACACATGTGATGAGGACACAATTAAGAGGATGGCAAGCTACTTTCTGGCAATAGGGAAGATTAAGAAGAAAAAAGTAAAACAGGTTGGTCAAAGTAGCTAGGATAAATAGATGTGTTCATATTATATTGGAATTAAATTGAGCTGTTTATTCTGAAAGAAAGGTGAATATGCATTTTATGTATTTGTTGCATATCTGTACTGATGCTGTATGTTTTTAAACAAAAACACTTTTAATTGTAATTTTTGTATGGAAAATTGTAATGGCTTTTTAGTTGAATAAATAAAAAGATAGATACATACTTCATGTTATTGAATTGTCAAAATGGCTGAGAATATATTTCTAAGTTTAGATGATTACATATGGTTGGTATATCTTCTAGAAAGTTTCTGACCTTCTCCCAAGATTCCCTAATTAAGGGACAATTATAGAACATGCATACCAATTTACTGTGCTCATTGTTACATTTAGAACAATCTGATGTAGCTTTTATTCCCATTTTGTGCATCTAATGTGTATAGTAGGTATTATGCAGTGTTTTGAACTGCATTAGTTTCAGATTAACTGCACTAAACACTTTAGTAGAAAATAGCCAAATGCTATTCCAGTCCCAGTTAGTTGTATCTGTATTATGATTAGTAGTCCACCCAATAGAATTCTCTTTAGCACTACCTCTGACATCTTCTAGATGTAAATTATAAAATGTAGACATTCTAGGGAACAACCTCATGTGCCAAGAATATTACCTGTTGTAGCATTAATTTTATGTTTAGGGTCAAATTATATGACCTAAGAATTGAATCCTTAAGTTTAATTTTGTTTCCTTCTTCCCCATGGATATTATTTTTCTTAATTAATTCTGTAAGTTGCACCAAGTTGTTTTGAAGGGTAATATATTTTAACTGTTTAATACCTTTTCTTTCCCAGATTTCATCTATTATGGTTTTCCCATTATGTAGGAAGTTTGGATTCCTTCATAGTGGTTGAAATCTAGTTTTATTTAGATTAAGTGTAAACCCCTCCACCCCTTGGTGGGGTTAGAGCCTAAGACAAGGTACAGTTCATGTCTGTGAGTAATTAGTGGGTACAGTTTGTGCCTCAGTCTGTAAATATGGGGATTAGGTAGCCCAGCACAGAAAGGGTTAATCCTGGGCTGCACTCCGGGGACCTGCTGTGGTGGGAGGTTGCCATGGGTGAGCGGCATATAAGCATGGGCACATAGGTGAGAGAGAGAGAGAGAAAAAAGTTGGAGTCTGAGTTTGTGTTCAAGAGAGAGAGAGAGAGAGAGAGAACTGGAGTGGGGGCGATTGCCTGCTCCATGTATCCTGAAGGTTTCAGGTTGGGGAAGAAAGAGAGAGAGAGAGAGAGAGAGAGAACTAGTAGGTGGGTGGATGTGGTAGCAGCCATAGTTCAAGCCCCATGTAGGACCCCAAATATGCCACCCTGGTGGGATTAGAGTAAGATGCCCCATCAGAACCGCAACCTGAGTGTGGGGCGTGAGGTTGAGCCCAGACAAGAGGCATTGAGAAGGGTTTCATCAGGAGCTTCCTGCCCTGAAGCCTCACAGAGAGTGACAGTAGAATGTGCAGAGATGAAGTACTGCTTGCCACAGCTCGGGTATGTGTTGCCCATAAGTCATGGGTATAGTCGCCCAATAGAAGCTAGTACACAAATCCATCATGGGAGGTACAAGGGAGCTAGCGGCCCTGATTTGAGAAGCTGGTCTGATCTATTTGGAGGAGTTGCAGTGAGTCAGTTGAGTTGGGACTTGGGATGGAGGTAGCGGCTCTGAGGTGAGAGGCCAGCCTTTTCCGTGAGATGAGATGCCAGTGAGTAAAAGGAAAAGTGCAGACACACCAGCTCAAAGTGTATCTGGGGAGTGAAGCTGCCTGACTCTGGGGACATCCAGTTAAAGCCCCATGGGAATTTGTGAACTGTCTGCACATGTGAACTGTTTGCAGTGTGAAATATAGGATCATAGCGGTCCACGATGCGTGCTGCCTACCTCAACCCAGTGATTTTTTGCACCATGGAGTGTTTATTAATTTTGTTATTAAATGGGATCCCCATGGTTTGTTCTAAAAATTTGTGGTCTCCAGTTATTTCATCAAATGCTATTGTGCCTAACCTTGATTGCCTTTCAGCCCAGCACTCGAAGAGACTGACACTCCAGTGTGACTGTAAGACCTGGGAAACACAAGCCATTTCTCGAGTAGTGTCTATTGTGGTTCCCCCTCCCCAGGGACATTTATCACTAGCATGCCCTTAGACATCAGGGAGAGGGTGGGCTACAGAAGTAATAACATATTTATTTATTTATTTAAGAGTTTAACCAGGCAGGCATACTGAGCGACTAACCACTCGTTTCCAGATGCGACCTGGGGGAAACAATGGGGAACATACAGGCAAAATAGACATACAGGTTTATATACAGTAGAGAGGCACTATAGTGAAGGCCTATACACGTTTGTAGCTAAGGTAGCCATGTAGCTTAAAGAAATAGGCAGGCATGGAGATAATGCATAGAAAAGATATTTCAATGTACACAATAAAATAAGTTAAAATTAAAATCTTTAGTCATTTGTAGACACTACCAGAAAAGGGTACATAGTCCATAAAGTAGGTATTGAGGCCCAGGAGGCCTTTGGGGCTACTAATGTGGAGGCCCGTTGCAGGAGCAGACAGTGAGAAAGTGTTCATGGAGGTGAGAGTTGAGGTGGCTTGAATTAGTGATATGGCAGATATCTGCTGGGAGGTCATTCCATAGTTTAGGCAAGCGGCAACTAAATGCAGCCTGACCCATAGTGGTACGCATGCATGGGATATGGAAGCACCTATTATCTGAGTGTCGCAGCGAGTAGGACGTCATGGGTTGAGTAGTTAGGGTGGAATTTAGGTAGGGCGGAAGGGTATGGGACCAGAATTTAGCAGCAACACGTGAGCAGTGGATTTGTCTGCCGGGCTGAGAGTGAGGAAGGCCAGAGAGCTATGGAGGTCACAGTGGTGCTTAGGTTTAGGACATTCCAGTATGAGCGGCAGAAGGAGCGAAAAGTGTGTCCAGGCTGGTCAGAGTGGAGGGTGAGGCGGTGCCGTAAGACTACATCCCGTAGTCAAAGATTGGAAGTATCATTTTTGCACTAGTTCACCTGACTGGGGTAAGCAGGCAGCCTTTGTTGCGATAAAGGGCACCCAGTTTAGGAAGCAATTTTTGTGAAGGAGTCTATGTGAATTGAGTAGTCAAGATGTTGGTCAAGCCAGACGCCGAGGTAACGGTAAGAGGTGCAGGAATCTAAGGGGTATAGTCAAGGGTTAGGAAAGGGGGGCGGTTGGTGAGTTTGGAGAGCCGAGGTTGTGAGCCAAAAGTTAGGGAGATTGTTTTTTTAGCATTTAAGAAAAGCTGATTAGATTTGAACCAAAGTTGCACAGCGTTGAAATCCTGCTGCAGTTGGTCATGCACTGTTTCTGCAGATAGGCCGGTGTTGTAAATCACAGTATCATCAGCATACCTGTGAATAGCAGATTCATTCACTCCTTTATCTGTTGCAAAGAGTTTGCTTATGACCTTGTTATTAATTGGTCTGATGGGTCTAGCAAATAAAAGTGATAATGCATATTTCTTGACTTTGAAGTGTTATCTTTTCCAATCTCTAGCCAGTCCAGAATATAAGTATCATTATGCTTCATAGAAAACCACTTAGAAGACTGAACTGTTTTACTGGCTAAATAATATTAATGCATATCTGAGGCTTTTAAACCACCGTTCTGTTTATATCATACTAATTTGTTATATGATATTTTGTTTCTATTATAATTCCAAATGAATGTCTCCACTAAATTATTAACTCCATGTAGCCAGTTTTTGAAGGTGGAGAAAGGGAACACTGTAAATAGGTAAATGGCTTTGGGTAGTACATTCATCTTGACAGCTTCCAGTCTTCCCCACATGCCTAAAAGTAATTTATTCCAACTAGATCAATCTTCTTGCAGTTTGTTTTTAAATGTTTCTACATTTTTACATGCTTTTCCTGACTGTGCTAAAGACTTTTATGCTCAAATAATGTGTTCTTTGGCCCAGGTCACCCCATATCTCTCCATATCTATTTTATTACATTTATTGTTTGGTACTAGAAAGTTAGTTTCAGTCTTGTTAAGTTTGTATCCAAAGATCTTTCCAAAGTTTGAGGTTATAGATGGTAACCGTGGCAAATATGTATCAGGGCTAGACATCAAAATAAGTATGTCATCAGCGATAAGAGATATCAGATATTCTTTATTGGCAACTGTAACTCCTCTTAGTCCTTTGGTGTTAGTTAATTTCCTGACCAAGGGGTTCATTGTTAAATTAAATAATAATGGTGAAAGTGGGCATTTATTTTTATTTTATTTATTTCATCGTTCGGAAATAATCTTTGAGCAAAGTGCTCTTTCTCAAAGGTTCCATGTCATGAAGACAGTACACAGAAAAGTAAGTTACAGGTTATGGGTACACAAGCACTGAGGCACAAACAGAACAAGATATAACAGCAAATAATCTAACTATAGATATTTGTAGGCTAATTCATATATAAGTGGGACAATTCATATATAGGCATGACAATTCATAAATAGGTGTAATAATTTGTAATCAAGTACATCCTAAGAAGCATAGTGAGTGTTGTGAGCTTAAGTCCCATAATTAGCAAGAAGTAATGCAGCCAGGAGGAGGCGGCTCTGTCATTTGTTCGTGAAAAGAAGGGGAAGGGAGGTGGGAGAAGGGTTAAAGGTAAATAGTGTTATTCAGGTAGTCATTAGAGGGAGCAAGATGCCATATATAATATAGACAATATGAGGAGGGGTTGGGACCAGGGAGGAGCTTATTGCATTTGAAACTGAAGGAATGGAGAGGTGGGGATTAACAGGGAAGGCGGTGGGGGCGCATGGCAGTATGTAATCTATTGTCAGGATTTGTGCAACCCAGGACAGCAGTGAGACAAAGAAGGTGAGAATACTCAGGGGAGAAGAAAAAAGTGCCATGCCAGGAAGTAGTGCAAAGACCAATATGTGGTGGGGGCAATCCCCCCACTTTCAGAGTTGAACAGGGAAGAATGAGGGGCACATTGAGGTGGAGGCAGGATGCAGAGATCAGGCCAGTAGTCTGCACACACAGGGACCAGAAATGGTGAGGTGTTGCTTCAATTCAGCTTTAAAGGAAGGGAAACTGTTATTGCTGAGTATATGTGCAGAGATATCATTCAACCAAAGAGGAGCCCTAAATGTGAAGAATCGTTGTCCAAGTGATGTTTTCCTAAACGGAACAACCAACAAGCCCTGGGCCATGTCCCTGGTCTGGTAGCTTGAGTGACTAGTGTGTAGTAAATCATTAATGCAGGGTGAGCATCCCTGTCCCGACCAAGGGGTTCACTTGTAAATTAAATAATAATGGTGAGAGTAGACATCCCTTTCTGGTTACTCTACTGACTTTAAAAAGGGGGATAATAATCTCATTTGTAACCATTGTTGAAGATGTGTCATTATATAAAAGTTTCACCCATCTTATGAAGTGTTCAGAGAATTCATTTCATTTTAGAACTGCAAAGATGTGAGGCCAAGGCTCTACAATGCCGGTTCAACAACCCTTTTCTCAACCAGCATCTTGACAGGAATCATGTTGACCACAAGTTGCGGTTTACATGATTCCTGTGTGTCTCCTGGTCCATTTTTAACCCCCATGGGGGGGTGCTCTGCCCCCACCCCACCCCCGTCTTTAGGATTATCAACTCCAGCCAAAGTTGATTCAGGGCAGGGGTGCAGGACCGGAAGACAGTGTGCCTCTGTCTTGGGCACACCAACACAGCGACCTGTTGGCAAAGTGTTGATTTTACCAACAGGGTTGTAGTTCGCTGTGTTGGTGCCACTGTACTTGGGGCATACCAGGCCACAGAACCCAGTCAAAGGCTAACTCTGCATCAAGAGAAAATAAGCAAATTGGAATTTTAGATTTATTTGCTAAGTCAATTATGTAAAATACTTTTCTGTTCTTAAGAAAGTCTGTTTGTTGTGGACCTGCTATAATCTTCTGTATTACCTTTCCTAGGCTATCTGCTAGTATTTTAGCCAGTATTTTAATATCAGTGTTAATTAGCTATATGGGCCTGTAATTACTACACAAGGGTGGATCTTTCCCACCTTTGTATATCAATATGATAATCCTTTGGCCTATGTTACAGGGAAACTATCCCTTTTCAAAGGCATCATTAAATATGTTTTTTATAATTGGTGTTACCTCTTCTCTGAAAGTATGGTAAAAATTAGCTAGGTAGCCATCCAGTCCTGGAGCTTTGTGTCGTTTGTGTAGGTTCTTAATGGCTAATTTAATCTCCTCATTAGTGGTGTCTTTATATAGCTGATCTTTTAAATTATCTGTTTCTTTTGGTATGGGTATTTCTTTGCAAAATTCAGTCAATTAAGCATCATTAGGTATATCTACTGTGTTATATAATTCATTACAAAAATGTTAAAACTCCTCATTAATTTTTTAATGCCCAGATATGATGTTCTCATTTAGACTCTTGACTGATACTATACTAGTGGCTAAGCTATTTTGTTTAAATCTAATGGCCAATATTTTGGATGCTTTGGGAACAGAGTCTATATAATTAAGTTCAGAGTTATGAATACAAACCTCCACTTCCCCTGTAATGATCTCATTGTACTCAGCTTTAAGTTTTGATCGTTGGTCCCATTTTTCTCTAGATTCATTATTTAGTAGATTTTTCCCAAGTTTCAAAGTGTATTTATTAGTTCTGACTGTGCCTTTAATCTTCTTCTTTTAACTGCAGAAGCTGTGCTAATTATATACCCCTCAAGCTAACATTTCAAACATTCTCAGTTGTTGCTCCATGAAATATCTGCTGGGTTATTAGCAGATATTAACTCTATATTATTCTTGACATGTAATATAAAATCTGAATTACTCAGTAAAATAGTTTCATTTTCATCTTCTATTTCTTTCAATATTATTTATTTTTGTGAATGCCATTAAAACTGGAGAATGATCAGACATCACTTGTTCTTTTATTGCTCTATGTATTACATACAGAGATGGAGGATATGATAGAGATGTTCAAGTACATCATGGGTATAAACAAGGTACAGGAGGGTAGCATCTTTCAAGAAAAAAAGGAGTACACTAACAAGGGGACATGATAAGAGGCTAAAGAGGGTAGGCTCAGGGGCACCGTGAGGAAGTACTTTTTCTCAGAAAGAGTAGTTGATGCTTGGTATCTGTGTGTATTACCTTGGACACCAATCTCTCTGGCATATATATCTGACCAGTCCTAGAGCTGGATTTATCACATTCTGACCAATAGGTAAACTCTTTAACATTTGGGTTCATAACTCTTCAGGCATCAACCACTTCAAGGTTATCCACCAGATCATTTAAGTCCCTGTCCAGTTTTGATCTACCTATTTTAAATTTGGACCTGTCCAAAATAGAGTTTAATATGCAGCTGGTATCTCCTGCAACTATAACTGTACTGCCTACAGACTGCCCTATTTTGTTAAATACCTCATTAAAAACTTAATGGGAGGGAGCAGTTGAGCCATACACATTTACAAATGTGATATATTCTTCACCTAGTTTCCCATTAACAATTATGTACTGCCCAGCTGTCTCTTTGATTAAGTTACAAACCTGAAAATTAACACCTCTTTTAAATAATATCATCAGTCCTGTTTTTTTGAGCTCTGCCCAGGACCAAACACTTGACCCACCCACTCTCTATGCATTAAATTTAGATTTTCTTTACTAAGATGTGTTTTGTGAAAGAAAGCAATTAGTGCATTATGTTTTTTAGGTGTCTCAGTACTGAATACATTTTAATTTTATGATTTAGACACTGTACTTTGCACGTAACAACTGTGTTATCTTGTGTGTCTACCATTGTGCAATGTATATCCTTATTTTAAATTGTAGCAGAATAACTATTGCTTTACAAAAGCAAATGTCCAAAATGTAATTTTGAAGGTTTTCCCTTTGAAAGAATCAGACCAGAAATAAAAAGAAGTTAGAGAAGAAAACATGAAGCATGGGAAAGCAAAGAGAAAATAGTAGGAGGTTTTCAAAGTTTCATTGCACCCCTGAGTTTGTATACTAATACAACCATACGTTCTAAGATGAGCAAAAACTCCCACCTCCATAAACAATATTATCTGAGTGACTCTACCAATGTCCCAACCCTCGTACATTCTTAAAGTGATTTACCAAGATTCAGGTGTGCTTCACATTGCCTGTTGCCTTATATCAGTGAAACAACATCTCTTTATAATATTTATAATATTTTCTGATGTTATTTTTAGAAGTGGAAGGGATCCTATCTTGATCCCCCCACTGAGGTAGTCAGATGATCCCTTCCACTTCCTAGTCTCTTAATCCAACCATGGTCCACTCAGCACATAATGACATGTACCCAAGGAGAGCGCAGCGGTGCACTCCATTAAAGTCTATGGGCACAGCTTTAATAACATTTTTATATACAATCATGGCCATTTGGGAATTAATCAAGGGCACTGGTCAATTAACAAGGCCCTTATTAGTTGACCAGTGCCCTTAATTAATCTCCCAGTGACCATTATTATATATAAAAATGTTGTTAAAACTCCCCCCCCAGACTTCAATGGAGTGTGCCCCCATGCTCTCCCTGGGCACATGTCATTATGTGCCTGAGAATGGAGATGGATCATAGGGAAGACTGAGAGACCTCAAAGTTGAAGGAATTGGCTAGCTACCTCGGGGGGGCCAATATATAATCCCTTCCACTTCTAAAATAACAGCAGAAAATTTTATAAACTATAAAGAGATGGTGTTTTGCCAGTATAAAGCACCAGAATATGTAGTGCAAATCTGATTGCAATAAGGTTGGAACTTCACTTTAAATGGCAAAACAAAGAGAGCAAAATTGGTGCTCATCCCCCTTCAATTATATATAAACTTTATCCGTTAATAAACTAAGTGTAGTGTATTAATTTTGAAAGGAAAGTTTATAGAGTAAGACAGTAGTTGAAATAATCTGACTATTGAAAATGATTTACTTACTAGAGGTCATGTGCCTTATCAGTTCATCAGAACACCTACCTATTAATGAATTTCAGCTCATTTTACTACTGTACTCCTTAAGATATTATTTTACAAGTCATATCATCAGTAGTGTTTAGGCACTATGCATTTTAATAACTGTAAGCTTAGATGTCCTCCAGTGCCTTAAAAAACTCAAAAATAAAATGACAGCCTGTTTAAAGCAGCAGTGCAATTTAAAAAGGTTTTGTGCTTTTTCGACAGTTTATTCCCTGTGCTCTGCTAAGCATATCCCTGGTACTCTTTCCTGCCAGCATTGTACCATCACCCTATAATTTTCTCAGTTATCCTTTGTTTTTGTTTACATTTCTGCCACCTGCTGCATTGACAGCAGCAGTACTAGATAGCAGCTGTCATAGTTTTTGTGGCACTACAACTGTTGTTACAGATCACTTCCTGGATAGGTAGTACTGCTGCTTTAAAGTTAGTAAATCTTTATTTGCTAATATATCTTGCATTTCTATGAGCTAGAACACTATTTAGAACAAAATTGTCCTAATATCCTAACCAAATCAAGAATGTGAACACTTCCTTGTTTAAGGAAAAAATACTTAACATTTTACCAAGAAGAAATATATCCTTGTCATTCTCTTTGTAAAATGCAAAAGTTGTGCTTTCTTAAATGTGTTGAAGTCATAAAAGGACATATGATAATTATTAGTATCAACGATCTATCACACATTGCATGATGTTTAAAAGAGGAGGTTGGGTATATCTAATGTTCACTGCTCACTTTACTGCTACAATGTAATGTTGAATAATCTCCTGCTGTAATGTACATTTAGTTGACTGTATTGTAGACATTGCATTTATGTATAATGGTTGTCTATGACTCTGAATCCTTTGAAAATAGGTGCTGCCTAAAGGATTCTGTGTGAAGGAAATAAATAAATTGCTCTTGTTAATTTGTAGAAGGTTGTGTGTTCACAGTTTTAAATGTATATATTAGGCTGATAACAATATGAAGAGTAGTTATTTAATATTCTTTGCAAGAGTCATTTTATAGGAAAGAGGCATATTTAATTGTACACTTTGAGTGTTGCAATAATGCAATTAATTTCTTGTGTTCCTTCAGCTTTCCAAATTGTTCTCCATGAGACTTCCATTTTCTCTTCATGTTTGAAATTGGTCCATTTGTTTCTCCCTTCCTAGTGTGATAGATGCATATTTCTTCATGTTTAACAGAACATTACATGCAGTTAGCTTATTTATTTATTTACCTTTAAGTATATTAAATGATGTCATACATACAAGCTAAAATTCCAGCAGTCTTTATGACATACAGAAATAGATTAGTTGCCATATTGGTCCTGGTAAGAACAGATCCAGAAGCAAATGATCACTTAGTGGGCGCCACCATTATTGCCCATCTTGCTTTGCACTTTGCCCATTTACGTTACCTGTTAGCCTTCTGATTGGTGGCTATTCAATGCTCCAGAAGTTGTCTAGTGGATCATTTATGATCCAAATTGAAAACTGAATTGTCAATGGCCATTTCGGTAAATTAAAATCCAATATGGCTGAAAATCAAAAATCACTGCTACTTCGCTGCCTCACTAGAATCGCTGCATAATGCAGTCACAGTTGGTTCCAGTCCCATGTTTTCTAATTTTGTACTAAACCTTTTGATCACTATTTCTACATAAAAACAAACCTAAAAGACATATTGAATTGCAAGCCATACTGGCAATTCAAATACTAACTAAGGGATCAGTGGAAAAACAACCCCTGTTTGTGAATGCCTGTGTTGTGTCCCCAAAACGCTAGCAAGCTCTCATGCTCCCTCTTCATCTGCACTGACTTTATTTATGCAGTTTACTTTTATACTTATGAAAGTATTCCATTTCCATTTAAGTTTGTATCTCGCATAGTCACAACTCATTCCTATCTTTGCTCATAAATATAATGCATCAGCTCAGACAGTGAGAGAGTGAGCCTTAACAGTATGGCGCAGCAGCTTTCTTCTGTTTTTATGTCTACTATGCATGTCTCAAGGCCAGCACTGGTGTTAATCAGGCTTTCCCCTCCTCTGCTTGGGCAGGATCATTGGTGACCCTCCCTGATCCCCTCTCTGCTTTTGAAGCTCAATGGATTTACTACCTGTTGAGTTATAGGAAAGAGTTTGAGGCCCCCCCAATGAAGACTTTTGTTGAAACACCAAGATGTTTGGTGATACTAGCTAGCTGGCGTTCCACCACCACATCTGTAATGCATTTTTTAATCAAGCTTTTTTATTTTAAACTTTATACATAGTTCGGTAAAGTTTCTGTGTGTGGGGGCTCTTTACTTGTGACAGTTACGGTGGTTTGACTAACCCGCCCTGAGCACCTTTTCCTCTGCACCACCACAGCATGAGCCATTTCCTTGTTTTCAAGGGTTTAAGGCTACACTGAATTTGGCAGCTAATTAAACATTTCAAATAAAGTACTAGTAGTATTTGAGGGCACATGTAAAGCTACCACATACCTAGAAGCAGCAGCAAAGACACCATCAATACCAAGAAAAAGTAGATGTCTAAATAGTATTCATTTAAATTGAATTTGAAGGAAGAATAATCATTCTGCATTTTTACACATTTTCTAGATTACAGTTAGTCCAGCTTGAGGAATACTAAGCTTTCTTTCTAATACTTTCACTAAGCGCTAAAGTCAAAAGAGACAAGTATTTCTGGTAAATCCCTTTTAAGTTCATTTTTCTCAGCCTCACAGCTGTTGTATTCTTTTATGCCTTTAGGAGATCAGGCTTTTAACAAGGTTGGAAAAAGTAAGCTATATTTCAAGCCATCTTCTTTTTTATAGGAAAGAAAGAATCTTGTTTCTTAATAAGCTCCTGTGGTAAATCACTGAATATTTTAATTTTGCATCCTTCAAAGTTAATACTGTTGTTGTCTCTCTGGACTCTATGGATGTGAATGTTTTGTTGGAAATTCAAGATTTTGAGGACAAACTATCTAGGTCTTTCATTTGGACCAGGTCTGGGCCTTAGGAAGTAATGAACCCTTTCATTAATGTACTGCTTTATGTCTGGGGGGGACTAGCAATTTAAAATAAAATATTATTAGCAAAGTTTATGGTGTCACTCCCTTCTGTCCCCTCTTGAAGAAGTGTTAATATCCTTAAATTATTTCTGGAGTGCCTGCTTTCAAGATCTTCTAATTTTGCCCCTACTTTTGCAATTTTTCTATTACTGTTAATTTTCTCAGCTTGCTCTTATCCAACCATACCTTCTTCACTACTTATATGTGTTTCTGTGTGCCCAGTTCTTATTTTGTGTTTTATTAGTTCCTGTCTCATTTCAGTGATGCATTTTACCATGTCAACTAGTGTGAGTTTCATACTTGATATCCCGGACCTTAAAATATCAAAATATGCCACAGTAAATTGGTCAGAAACCTGGGTGTGTTTCATGTCTGTTTCACCCAAACTGTCCAAGCTGTTACTTGATTCGAGTAATGGTATTTTAAAAGGGTTTGGTTCTAGAATAGTTTCTAGAAGATTTCCAGCCATTCTCAATTTAGATAATTGTCTGTAGCTATTGTAGAAATAGGTGGGTGTTAAGTAAATTAAGATTTGCTACTTGTGTTAATCTGTATTCATCTACGCCTTCTTTCTTTAGTGTTGTTTACTCCTATTTGTCAGATTTACCATGGTTTACAGCCTCTTGAGTTAACGTCAGTCAGTGAGCTCCTGTATTCACTTAATATTATTTGTTGTTGATAATAACTGAGTGTAGTTCATTTTCATTTACTGTTTACTGTTTCTTTTTTTCAAAAATAACACCAACACTAAAATACATAGTTAACAAATGTGGTCTTAAAGGGGCTGCAGTGTGCAGCTTCAGTGAGACATGTCCTGACAACTGCTGCCATTTGATCAAATCCCTGGGCTCCAGGGATGTACTTGAAGATAAGTTTCGGTTCAGAGTGCCTTTCCTGTCAAAAAATTGTCAAATCAAAAAGCAGATGTATGAAAAGAAGGTAGACAGAAAGATGGAAGGCTAAGTGAATGGAAGAAGAGTGGTTTTACAGAGAGAGTAGTTGAGCCATGGAACTGCCTACCATCAGAGGTGGTGAGTATCCAAACCATTAAAGAGCACCTCTCTACCATAATAAAACCTTAAAAACGCCAGATTTATACCAATTACACTAGTTATTTTTTTTATTTTCCTTGTTGTTGCTCTATTAAATGTAGATAATGTAGTGTTCATTTCACTAAGTCTTTCAAAAATGTATCTGACTCTTCCCTGCCAACCACACAATTGCTGTTTGTGACATCACAGTCAGTTGTCATGGTGAGCACTATAATGTCATAAACAAAGGCACACTGAGGTTGAGGGGAGAGGGAAATTTTTTTTATAAAGATTTTTGAGACTGACTACCAAGATAGGCTTTAAATTTCATAAAGGAACATTGAAAATGAAAAAGTGTATTCTCTAGTAAAGTGTAATAGCATCCTGCAGGGCCTTCCCTTTCTCCCTCCCTCCTCCCTCCCCTATCTTTCTTCTAGCCCCACCCTCTTGCAGTGTTCTCAGCATCCTGTAGGGGCCAGCGGTTGCACCCTGTCAGGGACACTCCCTTCTCTTCCTGCCTCCCTAACCCCCTTGCAGGGTTCTAAACATCCTGGAGGAGCCTCAGGGTTCAGTTCCCCATCTCTTCCTCCTGTACCCTAATCACAGCCCCTGAGCCCTCCCTTTCTTCCCCTTCCAGCCCCCACCTCCTCCCCCTCCCATTCATTGCACTTGCTTCCCCTCCGTGCTTGGGCCTAATTCCCCTAGCCTGCATTGACTGCTATACCCATGCTGAATTCTAATCACCTTGTTGGGTATCTGGACCACACTATCAGTCCACTTCTCTCAACTCCCCTCCCCCTTGCTCTTCCCCTTACACTTTTTCCTGAAAGCCCAACCTCCCCTCTCTCCAAGGCAATTATAAACAAATATTCAGGTATCCCACATGCTCTTGTTAGTTACTAACCATTTTTCTTTTACGCCACCTCTACTGGAAACTAACCTGTTCCATCCTTACTATAGCTATTCCCTACTACTATAACCACTCTAGTATAGTATGTGTTAAATGTCTGGGCTGCACTTTTGGCCCCCCTCCCTTATACCCTAACTAGCCTACTGCAAATTAACAACTATGTTCTTTGCATGGAAATGTTTGTCGTTTGTACCGTATATGTATCCCAATTACCAACTGTATGTTCACTGATTGTAACTGATGCCTTGAAGCACCTTGTATGTTATTCCATTCATTCTCTTTACCCCCTCCCCCCAGGTCGCACCGGGAGACGAGCAACCTGTTGCTCAGTGTGATTTCCTGGTGAAACATTTCAATAAATAAATTTATAAAAGTACATGCTGAAGTGCAGAGTCAATTTTTAATGGTTTCAGGCACAGCTGAGACTGAGATAAGGGCTTAACAGTTACTCAGGGTGGTAGTGGTAAGGCATGGGGCAATGGGGAGGAGAGGTAAAATAAATGTCTAGATGGCAGGTCTTGTGGTAGAATAGGGTATAACAGGGAAAACTGGATGGACAGATGGACTTTTTCTGCTGACATTGTCTATGTTTCTGTGTTTTTAAGAATGGATGGATGAATAGATGGATGCAGGATAAATGGATAGACTTCTTTGTGGATGGATCTATGGATGGATTACTAGATATGGGGATAACACTATAAAGGGATTTACAGTGGTTCAAGTGACTTTAATGAGGGGGGGTCTGTGACAGAGAGCTCCTGCTACGCTTAAAGACCAACCTTTTCTTAAATCTGTTGCAACAGTTCTTCTATTTCTTAGCCTAATCTATCCTTTACAATTTCTAGTCCATAAGGTTGGCCACCTATGGGCTCCCCTTCCCTTTCTTGACTATACTATAGTGTCCTCCTTAACTTTCCTTTTCCCTCTCAGGTTCTCATACAGGAAGGTTATTGTGGTGACCTCCAAGTGTATGTAAAACAGGTTGTGTTTATCATTGTTGGATTTAGTATGTAATAGCACTATGTCATAAAATACATTGATGTATATACCTTATGTTTATGAAACCTGTAAATGTTGAAAAAAACCATGGCACTTGGTGTTTTTGATAATGGTAAAAAGTACTAGATGGCTATTATAGAAATTAAGTTAGTTGTGCTATTTAAAATGCATGTAAATTGCTGTAAACTGAACAAGTCTGAAATGTCATGGTGATTTGCATATATCCCATGATGGTTTGCATTATAGAAGTATGTATGATGTTGTATTTCTTTGAAACTTGATTTGCTACCAATGCCCTTTGGGGTAACTCTTTTTTTCAGTGATTCTGCTTTGAGGTTCTTTGTCAATAGCTTGTTTTTTTTTTTTTTTTTGAGTGCCCACTACCCAAGCAAACAAAGCCCACATAGGGGTGGAGGCTGAATCTCAACAGATAAGTTAGATCAGTTATCAGTGTCAGTAGGTGCTGGCTAAGTGCAAAGAAAGGACATACATAGTCTGTTGCTGCAAACTGATGTACTGAAAAAGGAATATGGCATTGCAGAAGCTTATTTCCTGTATTTTAAATAAACATCACACAAAGATTGTGTGTTGAATCTGAAGTTCGGTTTCTGATCCATCTGTTATCCCACAACCCCTCCACAGGGTCCGAAATCATTAACCAGATGAGATTGGTCTGGGGGGCATGTAGGCCCCTAGAAAATGTTGTGTTTTTTTTAGGTGGATTTATGCATTTTAGTGGCCTTTCAGAGTATTTATTTTAATAAAGCACAAACCAGGTCACAGGTTAAATTTTATTGGGAAAACAATACTCTGAAAGAACATTAAAATGTACCAAAACAGATCAAAAAATAAATGTTTCGATGTCCATAGGAGGCAGTTGTGACACTGAGACCCCTGTGTATTTAACACTTTTTTTTATATCAGCAGGGTTACTCAAGTGTCATTGTATCATTGACACCAACAAAAAGTAACTGCACAGAATAAATATCTCTGGGAGAGGAGAGAACAGCCGCTGCAAATCCAAGCCAGTCAGCACCATGATCCTCGTTTCTCTTGCTGTGGGCCCTTTCTCAGCAGTTAGCGCCCCTTAGCCCCAGCACCAAAAAAGCGCAGAACTGCAGAATAAATATTTCAGACAGAGGAGGGAAAGGCTTTTAGATGCAGCTGCAAAACGAGGCTGGAGTAAGGAGGTATGATGACTTCTGTATAAAGAATAGGTACATCCAGAAACTGAGAGGCCATACCCAGGGTTCTCATTGGACAGGACCTGTGATAGAGAGGTTTCTCAGGCCTCCAACATGTTGCCCATAAGTGTCATAATCTCTCACTTATCTGCACCTGACCCAAGATTGGACACAATTACTGGGGAGATCCAAGCATTCCAACAGGACTTCCATGCTGATCTGAGTAAAGTGGAAGTTCAGTTCCCTGAAAATGAAAAGCATTTGTTCTTTCTGGCTACTAGGAGAGACCTAATTCAACATATGCTAGTTCACTTAAATTACATATAAAGTGAAGGTAGTTCATGGAGAAATTAGGGGACTTGGAGCCTGAAGGGGACAATATTCACCTTATACAGGGTATCCAGTTGCTGAGAAGCCCCCCCCAACCTTAGTTGAGTTCTTTTGTGAACACCTACTCTTATTGTTAAAGCTGCCACAAGGTTTTATTTTGCTTGTCATTGAAAAAGTCAGCCCAGCAATCCCTGTCCTCAAAGCTGGCAGATCCAGCCGCACGAGCACGCTCCGTTATCTTCCACATGATGCTAAACGATAAAGGAACAAACAGACAACTGTAAATGTAATGCCATGGGCGCAAAATGACATCTATCCTGATGTACATAAGCTGCACCTGGACAAGTTCATAGGTCCATAGGTCATACAGCAAGAGTAGGCATGAGCCGTTAAAGCTGGTCTGCAATATTAATGGTTTACGCCAGTGAGGCTACCCTGCAGTAAATATATAGGGGATACATGATGGGCAGGAGTGGGATATGGAAAATATTCTCACTCCTGCAGAGTGAGCTGTGTATTCTCATGAGTGCCAAAGGCACGAGTGAAAATACACAGCTCACGAGGCAGGAGTGAGAATATTTTCCATATCCCATTATCTGCCCATCATGTGTGCAATTTATACGACGGGTGAGAGTTTTAGGAACATTTTTCCTGATTCTGTGTGTTTCCTGCTCATTCTGTGTGTGCTGTCAGTGTGTGTGTGTGTGTGCGTGTGTGTGTATGAGTGTGTGTTCTGAATGGACTGGGAGTGAGAAACACAGCTGACAGTGTTTTGCAAAGCTAATTGAGTAAGTCAGAGGCTCACTGAGAAAGACAAATTGCTGCAGGTAGCACTGAGAAACAGAAAGTGCTTTGTAAACGGAATTTCATTTACAATTCAGGTTGTTTTGAAGCTGAGATCAGCACAGTAATGGGCTAGGAAAGTTAGAAACACAATGGGACACAGGTGAGAGTGTTTTGCAAAGCTAATTGAGTAAGTTGCAGCTTCAGTGGGAAAGAGATAAGAGAAAACTTAAGGAGGCAGTATAGCACGGTGGTTTAAGGCTCTGAGCTGGAGACCTGGGTTTGAATCCCACAGCCCCCACCTGCATACTGTGTGATTCTGAGCAAGTCACTTAACTTTCTTGTGCTCCCAGGTTGCACCTGTAAACAAGCTTTCAGCTTAGTGTGTCTCTCTCCTGGTAAAAGATAAAGTGTTTTCTGAAGCAGTTTCCTTTAGAGTGCAAGCTGCAGTGCAGTTATTCTCACTCTGGTGACATCAGCAGAGTATGGATAAATGTCATCTTCAGGATTTATTCTCACTGCAGTGGAAATAACACAGGATATCCATTGAGAAAGTCTCACCCCGTGAGTATAAATATATTTATACCACGGGGGTGAGAGCTTTCTCAGTAGAATATCCTGTGTTATTTCCAATGCAGTGAGGATACATCCTGATGACACCAGCAGAGTGAGGATAAATGCCATTTATCCACACTCTGCTGATGTCACCAGACTGAGGATATCTTCACTGCAGCTTGCATTCTAAATGACACTGCTTCAGAAAATAGTTTTTCTTTCTCACTGAAGCTGCAACTTACTCATTTAGCTTTGCAAAACACACTCACCTGTGTCCTATTGTGTTTCTAACATTCCTAGCCCATTACTATGCTGATCTCAGCTTCAAAACAACCTGAATTCTAAATGAAACTTTTTCACAAAGCAGTTTCTCTTTCTCAGTGCTGCCTGCAACAGTTTTTCTTTCTTACTGAAACCTACAACTTACTCAATTAGCTTTGCAAAACAATCACCTGTGTCCCATTGTGTTTCAGACTCCCAGTCCATTCCGAACAACTCACACACACACATACACACACACACACACACACACACACACACACACAGAATGAGCAGAAAACACACAGAAACAGGAAAAATATTCCTAAAGCTCTCACCCCATGGAATAAATCGCACACATGATGTGCAGACTGTGGCATATGGAAAATATTCTCAGTCCTGCAGAGTGAGCTGTGCATTCTCACTCGTGCCTTCAGCAATCGTAAGAATACAGAGCTCACGATGTAGGAGTGAGAATATTTTCCACATCTCATGATCTGCATATCATGTGCGCGATTTATATAATAGGGGTTTCCAGAACTTTTTATTTTTTTGTTCACTTTATCTTGTGGAATAAACAAAGAAGACACAGGACAAAAAAAGAAACTTCTGCTAAAACAAGCTGAAACACTAATTTGCCATTTGGGATGAAGCAAGCTGTATTCATTGGTAGTTGAGGTATTCATGGATGTGAAAGGCTTTGCTCTTTTTTGGTTTTTTGTCAGTATGAAACTGGCTGTTGTTAGCTTGCTTTGGTTCTCTGCAGGAACACATATAGAATAATACATAGGGAACTGTGCACAACAAGGCTGTGTTCCCATCGAGGGTTTTGATGACATCACAGCCCTCGAGAGCAAAGCTCGAGAGGTCCCTATCATGTCATCAAACACCCGAGATGGAAACATGGCCTTGATGTGCACAGTTACCTATCTGTTATTTTGTATAGCATATGGTTCCCCACAAACTGTGCCACATTAATTTCACAAGGATTTGTTAGTTTCTGTACCTTGTCCAGACACTGCCGTTTTCTCCCAGTCCTCGCTGCAGTTCCGCTCCACTGCTGACCCCGAAGGTACCATTGCTCATTGTCGTCCAGCTTAGCTTTGTACGGAGGGACAACTGATTTATTTAAAAAAAAAAAAACTGCTGACAAACTGATAGTTTGGAAACAGGGTGCCGACTATGGCAGTCCGTGTCCAAACTATCTGAAAAGCTTGTGCTCAACTGCTCGCTTACCAGTGCCGCCATGCTGTACAGTATTTTTTGTAAAGCCAATGTTTCAGCCAATCGGGAAACAGTTGAAGGTTAAGAAGTTGTTGTACTATCGTTGTGATGTCAGAACGATAGTACAACAACTTTTTTGACCTTTGAACTGTCCTACAACAGGATTTGGAAAACCATCGTTTTCCATCCACAATAAACCCTAACCATATACTATAATGTGCTTTTGGGTGAGTTGCAGGTGGAACTGATATACTGATTAGTTTCCTAGGCTACTGAAGGTTTGGTGGAGTTCCTTCCTGATTGCTGTTAGGAAAACCTGCCTAGAGTGATGATATCTACTTCAGCAGAGTCCAGCTGAGTTTTCTGATTGGTCAGGATGTAATTAAGAGATCAGGATAGTGATTGTTTTAGGCAGGGTTTTAGCCTGACATCAGCACAGTGATAATATCAGCCTGTGAGGTAAGCACAGTATGTATAAATGTAAAATATTATCACACTGTGATAATATTCTTGATAAAAAAAGTTTGATTTTCTACCAGGATTTACATCACTGTGTGTAATATACATGGATTTATCCACTACTCATTTGTCTCATCCCTATTGTATAAATATATATAATGAATATATACATTTTTATTATTTGGTAACCAGGTAAGGCCCAATAGGCACAAGTGCCTGTTTTCGGGGGAGACCTGAGAGCAGTAGGGTGGTTAAGTGACTTGCCCAGAGTCACACAGTATGCAAGCAGAGGCTGTGGGAATCAAACCCAGCTCTGCTGGATGTACCCAGTTCATTATTCTAACCTCTAGGCTATACTGCCAGCCAAGTTTATCGAGTTGGCAATGATAATGCCTCTGATGGTCAGGTGCACAGAAAAGAATAACAAGCTGCTCTTCTCTGTTTAAAAATCTGTTTCCCTCCCAGCCCCAACACCAACAACCATCCAGAATTGCACAGAGTAATTCCCTCCACTCCCTGAGATATTTATTTAGAAAAAATATCTTGGGGGGTATGGAAAAGCTGCAGCAAATA
Organism: Neoceratodus forsteri; assembly: GCA_016271365.2. NCBI lineage: Eukaryota > Metazoa > Chordata > Ceratodontiformes > Ceratodontidae > Neoceratodus > Neoceratodus forsteri. Next base: position 141,798,833 of record JADMNL010000031.1, on the reverse strand, counting down.
CAATACACTCATCACCGCCACCACCACCCATTAGGTCTTTCACTTGCAGATGCTGCTGGATGCTAAATGGAACACAGGAACAGAAACTTTTAGAAAGTTCTCACAGCTTGTCTTGATTATGTCCTGATTTGCGACTGAACAGCCCTGCACTCCTACATCAACATAATGAAAACTGCACTGTTGTGGACCATCCAACCCCAGATGACAGCAGCAGGAGCCAATGGATGCACACACGAATGAGGAGACCCTTTTATCAGTTGTACTCTCATGCAGCTTTTGGGTCATATTGTACAAAACAGCATGAAATGCCCACAAAATCCCAGGCAAATAAGGTTATGAGCTGGTGGGAAAATAGTAATGTACGGAGGGGAAATAAATGATCTAACTACATGCGCCATATGTACAGTGCTAGCTAAGTGGCACCAGCTAAGCGTTCACTGTTAAAAAGGCATACAAACAAACAAGTCAGATAAGTTGGGGGAGCTAAAAGATAATATGGCCTTGACGGGTCTGACTCCCAACCCCCGTTTAGCTTCCCATGAAAGGGATGGATAGATGGCTAAAGTAAGTTAGGTAGGTAGATAGATAGATATATGATAGATAGATAGATAGATAGATAGATAGATAGATAGATAGATAGATAGATACTATAGCTAGATAGATAGACACTGTCTGTAGATGGATGGATGGAGGGACAGACAGGCAGACAGATACTGTCAGATAGGTAGATCAACATTGTCTGTAGATGAATAGATAAATAGACAGACAGACACAGACAGAAGACAGATACTGCAAGATAGATACTGTAAGATAGATAGATAGACAGACAGACAGACAGACAGACAGATAGATAGATAGATAGATAGATAGATAAATACTGTCTGTAGACAGATAGACAGACAGACAGAGAGAATATTGGATGAGCAATTGTGCTTAACCAGTGTGTTCAACTACACAGGGGTTTAGGATTCCATTAGACCTCGAGAGTGAAGCTCGAGATGTCTGATGGAATACAAAACCCAGAGGTAGCTGAACACACTGGTTCAGCAAATTTGCGAGTTCAGTATTTTTCATAGTGTATGGTGACATCATACAAAGACGTATGGACAGTTAGGAAGCAAAATTTAATGCAGAGTGCCAGCAGTTCAACCAACAATTTCGTAATGTAGAGTAGTACAAGCAGTTCAGACACCAACAGATTTAAAATGAGCAGTTCAAATACCAACTGACTTAAAATGAGCAGTTCAAACACCAACTGATTTAAAATGACCAGTTCAATCACCAACAGATTTAAAAGGTAACAGCATTTTTATTGAATAAGCACAGCCCGACCTGAAACGGAACTGTAAGTATTAAATGGACAGTCGAAACAGTGCTAAACACTCTAAACGTTACCTCAAATACCACTGCAAACATCCATTTTTCACTTTTTCAAATCTTCCTGAACTCGTAGAATGAAACATGGCATGTGGCCTCCTAAGCTCACTGAACTCCAGGAACGAGACCTGACATGCGGTCTCCTGTCTGCTGGCAAACCATGGCTACCTGCAATTAAAACAATAAAAAAAGCAGGTCATCTACTTGCAGGGATGGTTGGTGGTTTTATTTACTTTTCAGTTTTAACAATTTCTGTGCTACCCCGATGCAGACACCAGCATGATGGCCCAACCTCTTAAACTTTTACCATGGTCACATTTGATCCCTGGGTGTCAGGTCTAACGCTGGTGTCATGAACCCTCCCACATGATGCTGTGTGAATTTGGCCACAGATGTTTACATACTCAGTCACTGTCAGAAGATGACAATGCCAGTACACAGATCTGACGTCTATTGGGGGCCACAGTCTGATGGACGATTTTTATCATTACTCCCTGCTGAAAGATGCAATGTTTACCAAATAAGGTTAATCCAGGGGCTACTTCAGAGAGGCTTACTTAAAGTGCTTGAGCACTTGTTTGGGCTGTGGCGGAGGGGCACTGAATCCTCGTTGCTGTGGGCAGGCAGTTGATGAATTGCTTCTGATACATGCAAACTACTTGAAGTGTTACAGTTGCTGGTACTGTCAACAACAAGCTCTGAATGGTGGTGCTGCTTTGCCTCTGTCATGACAGAGTAATTATTGATAGAGGCAAGGTTTCTGTGCCCTGAAACTTGGGCAGCTTCAGTCGGTGGCATGTTCCCCTCGATCAGGTGTTGAAAACAAGTTTTTCTGGTCAGGCGGTTAGTTATTTTTTATCCACTGGTAAACCTGCTGTTATTTTCATTTCCCTCATTAGGGAATGTAGCTTGTTCTGACCAACAGTCACAGAACGGAACCACAGAGAGCCTGGTTTACATGGCTGGCACATAGTTTGTATTCTGTGCCAGGTAAAATGGAGCTTCAGGATGTTTCATAATTGTAGGTCTCTGCACTGCATATTTAAAGAGCCGCTGACGCCTCAATGAAAACTATGAAAAACATAATAATTAGGTACAATTCAGCTTACATTTTAAATATATTCTATAGATTTTTCCTACCCATCTTTTATTAGAGAGGAAATTTGCATGAATACATGGTCTTGTCTATTAGAGTTTATCTGCCGCTATAGCTTACTCCCTACTTCATGTCATAATCCTCTGTTGTGACATCACAGTCTGTTGCCATGGGAGTAACTGTGATGTCACAAACCATGCATTATGACCTCAGGTGGGGGGAAAGCAAAAGGAATAGATGAACTCTTCAGGAGCAGAGATCCTGTTTTCATGCAGATGGCCTCAGTAATAAATAATGCAAAGGAAAAATACATAACTAATGTGAAATATAAACTGAACTGTGTCTAAATATTATGTTTTATTTAAGTTATCCAGAAGGCGTCAACTGCTCTTTAAGATAGGTGACTATTGGATCCCTGGATGGAGCACATGTATTTTCATACATGCAAGACTTCATGGGGCTCATATCAGGGGGGTTTCCCCTGTCCTAGTTTTAGTTTGCCTCTCATTGTATCGTAGGTGCTGTTTGCCTGCATAGTCCACACACACCTCTAGATCCCCCCACTTTAAACAGCAGTGCTGACTGGCACACAAAGCAAAGTAGATTTCAATATTAAAAAACAACAAATTTAACAGTGCTGTTGGATTATGCACTCCTGTTGTGTGGACAGCAGTTCAGTGTTCTCATCAATAAGTGCTTCTGCTTTATTTGGTTAGTTGCTGTCCCCCTGGCACTTCGGGTGCTTCTGTTTCGCTTTTAAGGTTTTGAGAGTTTCCTAAAAATCAGTTTGGTTGCCATGGAAAGTGTAGTGGCCGTCATTATGCTTTAATAGGTGGCGATCTGTACAGTCAAGGAAGCCACGTAGGCTACTTGGCTCATACTCAGTACCGTCCACATGCTTTACTTTAAAGATGAATTCTGCTATCAGGGTGTCCAGCTCAGTGTGTGGTATTTCTAAGATATCCCTGTGCTCATCTATGTCATGAAGAAAGGATGTGAGGAGCCGTAGGTCATTTGTGTTTTTTTTTTACTGTCTGCTGATTTTCATTTGCCAGAATAAACTGCTCTCAATCCGTCATTTGCTTTGAAAATGCCATGTTACTCTTTATCTGCTGAGTGAAAATTACACTGCAAGATGGCAGTTGCTTTTTTGAAAGTGCTTTGAGGGGTGGCTCGAGCTTACTATTGAATGTGAATGGAATGCTGTTCTGCATATATGGTCAGTACAGCGTTCCATTCATTACTACTACTCTGGCTGAACAAAGATTTTAAGCAAATGGAAAGCGCGTTAGTACAACATTCCACCATACACTATAGATAGATACTGTCTGCAAATAGATAGACAGATAGCTAGATAGATAAATGGACAGACAGATACACAGACAGGCTTGGTGTCAGGGTTGCTACTCATGATACCAGTGATCCAAGCTTTGGAAACAAGCCTACAGGGGCTAGTGGGGGGAGGAGGCTCAAGCATGTCCTATATTTTGTATTCTATTTTAAATGACCCATTCCTCTTTTCTTGTATGCTACCCTTTTTCCCCATTTTAAGTCTACTTTAGCACTGTTTTTTTTTATATTTATTTTTGAAATACAGTAATAAAAGGCACGCTCCTCTTAATATGGCTTGGTCCAGGTTTTCATCGGTATTCTCTGTTGTTTTTGAGCACCTGTGGTTTATCATCACTTTTATTGTGCTAAAATGAACTAGCATGCAGAACATATTGCTTACTGACCTCATGAGATAATGGATGTAGAAAGGCAGCTGATAATACTGAAGAATGCCTGGTCTGAGACATATTAAAATGAGCACTTCTTTTATTATTTCAAAAGTAAAAAAGTGCCAGAGCCGACTAGAAATGGGGAAAGAAGGGTATCATGCAAAACAGGAGGTAAGGCGCAATCTAAAATGGAATAAGAAAGTATAGGCCAGATTTCGACAGATCTATCCTCCCTTCCTTCCTTTCTTTCTTTGAAATTTGGTGACTGAGATAGGCACGCTGAGCCAAGTCTGGGCAGGTGCTCCCAGAGAAGAGGGAGGAGGGGTTTAAAATACAAAACTCATAATAAGTACAGTGATACATGCCAACAAAATACACACAATATGCATAATGACATCACTAAAACCATAAGACATGACAGTTACAGTGGTTTCCTATATAGTGTCCCATCATGGGATTTCTTTAAAAGAGGACTGTCGGGAGTGCTGAAGTTGTAACAGAATGAAATTCAAAACATAAGCCAGTTGTGCTTTTAAGCTAAACAAATGCATTTAAAAAAATCAGAGATATAAATATTTACAAGTTGTTTATACAAGCACATTAGTTGTTCATTACAATTCTTTTGATGAAACCAGCAACTAAGCTATAGTCAGATGTTTTGCGACTGAATGCACCAGCCTTTTTGCATCATATATTGTTGCAAAGACAAAAGGGTTCCATAATTGCTGAGTTTTGGATGAGATTTTGACACAAAAAACATATTGAATAATATTGTTGCCCAGAAATGATACATATTTGGAAAATATGTATTTTGCAACACTGTATCACGTTTAAACATATCGAATGACCAATTTTTGACAGTCCAAACATGACACACAATGGAACGTTATATGTAACATGGAGAAAGAGGGATGTGGGAAGTTGAGGGTTGCTAAAAATACAGGGAAAGATGGCTGGACTGTCAAAGTGGTCATATCACCCCAAACTTCTGAATTGCGGCCAAAAAACTGCGGCACTTTTACTGTTGCAGTGTTGTCACCACATGCGGATGATTAACAAAAAATGAGCTACCAGCAATGGTTTTGACCAGTTTATGGATGTCTGAAAATGGGCATGGAAGATAGAAGTAAGAAAGAAAATCTCCATTGTCTGAAAGCCACACAATTTAACTTAGAATCCCAAATGTGCCCCAAAATAAGGCTGGGGCATAACTTTGACACATTTTCATTTTGCAACATTTGGGGGTCTTTTAAAATCCAGTGCAGGGTAATTTGTGTATAGGGAGACCACCTTGAACTTTGTTTTTCCATACAGCTTTTCATGCTTTCCAGGGTGTCTACTGGCTCTTCAGCTCCTACTCCCCCTCCACCTCTCGACTGACCACCACCCCTTCCCAAGTCTTACCTGCCTTGTTCCCCCAAAGCTTGCTCTTGGCGTTGGGGCTGGGGGGGGGAAGGGCCATCCTCCTAAACTCCCAGAGTCTGGATCCAGTCAGCAGTGCCTGGGATGATGGCACAGGTTGAGGTGGGCGAGCAGGGGTTTCTCTGTGCACAGGCCCTGTTTTTTCTCATTTTCTAGTCCCTACCCCAAGGTTGGCATGCAGGAAATAGTGTGGCTGTGTGATGCAAAGACATTGCACGTACTTGAATGCCTACACCCAGCCCTTAGAGAGGCCGCCACCTGTTATGCCACCCAGCCTCCACTGGGTGGCAGTCAAGCAGCAGCAGCAAGCGATGCCCCCCCGAAGGAGAGCAATCCACAGATGCTCAATCTTTCTTTCCCCAGCCAGCCCCCATGCAATCCTGGTCCAATACTGAACCCAGGTCACTGGTGTGGCAGTGTGGCAGGAGGTATTATGCCCAGTGGCACCTCAGCCCTCCATGCCAAAGGGCCAGCAGCCTACCTTGTGCTTGACAGAATTCCGTACATGTCCAGAAATATTTCTGGACATCCCCATCAAAGACTGCACATCGACATAGATTGTTAACCCTTACAGACAAAGGAGGTAGTTTTTGGACAGGACTGGAAAATTCTGGGTGGGTGGCCTGGAAAATTTGGGGTGGGTGCCCCCCCAGTCTGAGTAATAGTCAGCAGCAGCTGCAGGCCACTGTCATTAATTGATTTAGGATCTTTATGATCGACAACAGGTACACTTTACAGCGAACAGTACCCTCATTGGGGAGCCCATTGTAGATCTTCAGATTGCACATACTTGGTTTAAAAAGGCCCCTGATCTCAGAGGAAACTTTGGAAAACCACCATTTTAACACACATTTAAAACACATTTTGCCTTTTAGTTATTGTATTTTCTGTGTTTTTCTTCCCAGTTGTGGGTGGGGGATTGAGCATCCTAGAGTATGATCCAAGGCCACCCATCCGCTACAAGCTTACTTGGCATACTCATCCTTGGGAGCACAATGTGGGCAGGTCACCACGGTGACACAGGACAGAAAAGACGTAAAGAATGGCAGAATGAAGCCAGGTCTTCTTGGTCTCAAGTGCAGCTGACTGAACACCACTTCACTGAAAATGCCTTGTTGCAGGGAGATGCTGCCCTCCACAAGCTGCACCACAGGTAGCCCGCAGATAAAGAAAATTGCAATTAAAGTAGTAGTATATGTTAGCGGGGAAAAAAGTATATTTTTTTGTTGTTGTTAGTAATTATCTGTTTTTGACAAAAAAATCAACATATCCATTTCTCTTGTTGTGTTTTACTCCTGAGCTAAGATACGGAGGGCTGGATTTTCAGAGCCCCTGAAATCTGCACAGCTGTGGGAAAAAATGGGCGCAAATGGGTCACCGCTTACGGAGCCACAGTTTTTCCCACAGCCATAGTATTTTCAACGGTGGAGCTTGTTCATGACTGGCTCCACTATATATGGCAGCTTGTGGCCAGTTTTTCGCTGCAGCTGTGCTAAAATGGTATGCCTAGTGGAACCAGGCATACCATCTCCTGCAGCAGCACAGGCAGAAAATACAAAAGTCTGCAGGCACGGCTATTTCAGTCTGCACCAGCCGCTGTGAAGCGGGACTTAGTCCAGAGAGGGCTCAAAATACAGCCCAGGGTTTTTACGTTTTTATGAGTATATGCTCTCTGGCTACACCCACTATGAATAAATTAAACATTTTGCTATAGTGCTGTGCTGTGCTGTTTAAAATCAGAAATGTGGACCAGCACCCTCCTTATACACCCATAGTATTAATTCAGCACATAATGTCAGAAAGTAACCTTAAGGGAAGGGATTTTTATAAACTGCTTGTGACAGCCATCTTTAATGACTTGATACACAGAAGCGTAGAATTTGACTGTAGATAAGGACCGCTTAGTCCACCTAGCCTGCCCCTTTTCTCTCTGCCTATTCTGCCACCACAGACCCTTCCTTTTCTCCAGTCACCTTCCCCACCCCTGCTTTGATACCAGTTTTCCTTTATACCTATCCCATTCATGCTGGAAGCCTACCACTGTTCTTACCTCCACTCCACTCCACCCCCGCTGGAAGATTGTTCCAAGCATCCACCCCCCTCTCAGTAAAAGAAATACTTCCCCACATCCCTCCTAAGCTTCCTGCTCCAGCTTCATTACACGCCCCCTAGTTCTTATACACCTTCTTTTCTGAAAAATGCTCCTTTCCTGTGCCTTATTCACCCCTGTGATGCATTTAAAGGTGTCTATTATGTCCTCCTCTCCCTCCTCTCTACCAAGGTGTACATGTTTAGATGCTCCAGTGTCTCCTCATAGGACATTTGGTACTGCCTCTGCACCATTTTTGTTGCCCTTCTTTGGATGGCCTCTATCCTGTCTGAGGGCTCTATACTCAAAGGGCATAAGGTACACACCAAAGGCGCGTACCCCACCTGCACAGCTCCGCACCCATGGACAGGTATGCACCAGTGGTATTTGCTATTGCCAGTCACCAATCTGGGTCCTTCCCACCCCCCAGCATGCAGGTGCGTGGAGGGCAGACATGGGCAGAGCAGTGGACCCAGACAGGCATCCAATCGGATGTCTGTCCTGGGTTTCCGAGTGTATCCCTTGCACTGTGATGTGGGTCTGGGATGGTAAATGGCACATGCAGTTATCCATGGTGCATGCTGTACCACCGTAGGCATCACCACACTTCAGTAAGCTGGAACCCGTAGGTCCCTGGTGGCTAGTGGTACCTCCCCCCCCGTCTTACCTGGTGTGCCCTACATGCCTGGTGCACAGCTGCCCCCTCACAGGAAAGTCCCTGTCCCAGTCCCATACTACAGATACACCCCCCCCAACCACCATCCGGTAAGTCATCGAAGTGATGTGACAGGGCCCCTAACGTAGGTAACCAGGCCCAGCCCACTAGGCACAGGTGGCCATTGTCAGGAGACCCAGTAGCACTTGGGTGGTTCAGTGCCACATCTTGATCACACAGTAGACCAGTGCAGGTAGTCACTTCCCCTGCCCCAGTACCATACATGGTTAGTGGACCCCCTCCCTCCCTCCTTCCCTCCTGCGGCACCAACATCCCACCCCCGTCCCTGTACCTGTATGTTTGTGCCACAGTCACCAGATGGTGAGCAACACTTCCCACCACAAATTCCACCTTGCCGCCCACCATCCAGCTGATGCTGGGGCACCGGCCTGTTTATAGGGCACGTTGCCCTATGGGTTGGCAGCATGCTCCCAGCATCAGTCAGATGTGGATGGCCAGGTGGAAATGTGTCAGTGAGAGATTTGTTACCGTCCGTGACTGTGGGTACCAACATACAGGTATGGGGGATGGGGGTGGGATGTCGGTGCCATGGGAGGGAAGCAGGAAGGAGTCCACTAACCACCACTAAGTGGGCTGGGGGGACATCATCGTATGGTACTGGGGGGGACTACCTGCACTGGTCTACTGTGTGACTCTGACATGGCAATGAACCACCCCAGTGCTACCAGGTCACCCCTGACAATGGCCACCTGCGCCTAGTAGGCCGTACCCAGTTACCTAAGTTAGGGAGCCCTGTCATGTCACTTTGGTGACTTACGGGATGGGGGCTGCCAGGCCAGGGCTCCAATTTGGGAGGGAGTATCTGCAGTACAGAACCGAGCCAGGGCTCTGGTTGGGGGGGGCATGCAGTCACTGAAACAGCTGTAACCGCCTGTCCCCATATGCCCAGTGGACTGGGCAGCAAGGAAAGGCAACGGTCAGTTCCACCAGAGCTGGTGGCTGTCATCCATGGGGGTGCACACAGGTTATGGCAGGGTCCCTCCAGCCATACACTATGCCCTCCTGCGCCCCCCCCCGTGCACTGCACTATGCACCTTTGTAAATGACGCATAGTGTAGGCATGCCCTTGTAGATCCCCCCAGACCGCCTGGCATGTAGCTGCCTGGGTAGTCAGGGGATTCTGCACACAACGGGCCACATCCATGTTGTGAATTCCACCTATGTGGCTTTCGACTGTAGGGTTGCCTACGCACCACACTTATGCAATGCGTGGGCAACTTTTTGTTTAATGCATAAAGCCCTATATCCTTTCTGGGGGTGGTCTCCAGAACTGGACACAGTACTCCAGATGTGGTCTCACCAATGACTGATACAGTGGCAACACAGCCTCCCTCCTTCTGCTGGTGATACCACTTTCTATGCACCCCCAGCTTCCCACTGGCTTTCCCAACTGCTTTGTCACATTGCCTTGCCACTTTAAGGTAATCCATTGTGTTGACTGTCAATACCTCCCCCCATTCTATACTCTGCCTCTGGGTTTCTGTGCCCAGGGTGCATGATTTTGCTTTTTTCTTTCTGCACTGCAACCCAGCGGCCATACTCTTGCCATTCCTCGAGCTTTTTCAGGTCTTTTTTTATTCTGATCACCCCTTCTGGGGTGTCCACCCTATTACAGATCTTGGTGTCATCTGTAAAGAGGCACACCTTCCCTTCTAGTTTTTTTATGTATTTATTTTTTGTTCATTTGTACATCAGATTGACCTTTGAGCTATGTGCTCATTTGCAAAGGTTCCACATCAAAAGTTGAAACAAATCAGGAAGTGTACAAGTGTTAAAATGAACATTAGTTAATACAATCATTGTTTGTTACAGGCAGCTCAGAATGAGCATTTGTCTCAGCAAAGAGACAACATAGAGAATACTGGATGGGCAACTATGCACAACCAGTGTGTTCTGCCACAGTGGGGTTCTGATTCCCTCTGACCTCAAGAGCGAAGCTCGAGAGGTCCATGGGAATCAGAATCCCCAGGTGGCAGAATACACTGGTTGTGCATAAAGTTGCTCATTCTGTATTTTGTATAGTGTATAGTATTATGTGAAATGTGTGCATTGTGTTTTTTTCTCTTTCACAATAAAAATGACTTGTGCAGTCTCTAGAGGTTCTAGAATGTTGTTCTACCACAGTAGGGTACAATCACATTTCATGACCTTTGAACTGTTGTACAACAGCATTTTGAAATGGATGGATTTCTATATAGAACAATGCTCTACTGTAGACTATACTACAATACAAGGTTGGCAGATCAGTAGACTCATTAGTAATAAATACATTGTAAGGCTTGGTTGGAGGAGTAGAGAGGTAGAGGGAGACAGGGGAAGGGGGTACATTGTGCACAGGGGCTAGGGAGGTTGGAGCATAGACAGATCAGGCAGAGATATTGGGCAGGTAATGGGAAGGGTTAGGATTGGCATTTGCACATGGATTCTTGGGTTAGTTCCTTCTTTAGGGCTCTCTTGAACTGTGCCATTTTAGGTAGCTCAGTGATGGAGGTTGGGACACTGTTTAGCCATTGTGCAGCTCAGCTAGCAAAAGCTCATCGGCCCTGGTTGGTTCTACTTTTGGGGATGACCAGTGCATGCCTTGCCATAATCCTAGTGGTATACTGATTGTGAACTGGGTGAAAGAGTGATGACAAGGCAGGAGGAGCAAAGCCACCAAGTGCTTTTTTGGCCAGTAGGATATGCTGATACTTTATCCATTCACTCAGGGGGAGTCAACCTGAGAGGGAGTATAAAGTGTAGTGGTGAGTGAGTCTGTCCGCGCCCGTGATGAATCTGCAAGCTTTGGTGAGCAGTACCCTTACTCTGTTCAGGATGGTTTCAGATGCGGCTGCATATACTGTGAGACCGTAATCAGTGACAGGGAGGACGGAGCTTGTTACAGCTAGACACCTGGCCTCATGGGTTAGGTTAAGGCGCTGCCTGAAAAGAGCTCCTAGCTGTCTGTTAGCCATACCAACCATACTGTCTACATGCTCTGTGAAGGTGAGAGACACATTTAGTGTGACCCCCAGGAATCTAAAAGTGGGCACCCGATCAAGCATCAGTCCCTGATCATTCAGGATGCTTGAGGAGAGACTTTATTTTGGATACGAGTGCTGGCAAAGAGCATGGTTTTTGTTTTTTTGTAGTTAAGGACCAGCTTATTCTGGTTGAACCATCTTTCTAGGGAACTAAAGCTGCTTTGAAGCTCTCTGGTAACTACCTCATGTTGTGGGCTGCTCTTGAAGATTACTGAGTTATCTGCATAGAGCAGCATCTGAATGTGTGGACTAGCACCCAGAAGACCACTGATAAAGAGGCTAAAGAGAAGAGGGCCCAGTATCAATCCCTGGAGAACTCCAACAGAGACTTGCTTTGCTTCAGAGAGGACCCTATCTATTTTGGCCCTCTGTGTGTGACCGGTGAGGTAGCATCGAAACCAAGGTACTGTCTCAGTAGCGAGGCCAAGGTGTAGGCATTTTGTCAGCAGCAGAAGATGATCAACAAGGTCGAATGCCTTGGTTAGATTAACGTAAGCGGCACCTACCAGATGCCCTTTGTCAATGGCTTCATGTAGGTGAGATGTGAATTCAATGAGTGCCGTTGTAGTACTGTGCAATTTTCTAAACCCATGCTGTTGGCTGCATAATAGGTTATGCTTCCTGAAGTAGACCAGCTAATCAGATACTATTCTTTCCAGAGCTTTTGAGAGAGGGGAGAATATTGAGATGGGCCTGTAATTGGCCATGCTTGTTCTATCCCCACTCTTATGTACAGCTATTACAATGGTGGCCTTCCAGGTCCGTGGAAATTGACAAAACCGCAGTGAGATGTTAAAGATCTTTGTCAGGGGCAGAGCCATCTCTTCAAGGATATGTGCTAGTATTACCATGTCAATGTTGTGCCCACTCTTGTTTTACCAATAATTCTTCTTAGGTATTTGACTGTTACCTTGGTGGAGACCTACTTAAAATAGAATTTTGGGGTGTTACTACCCTGTTGCTTCAACATCATCATCCAAGGTACCCAGACCAGTAGGCAGTACCGTGGACAGGTCAGTGAATGCAGTGTTGACGGTATCTGCTATACTTGCTGGGGTAGATAGTACTTGGGAATTGCTGATGAGTACAGTTGGGGAGAGCGGTCGCTTCTGCCCTTTAGGTTGTTTATACACTGCCAGAATTTCTTCCCATCACCCCAGCTCTGTCTTTGCTTGGCCCTTCTGCAATGTCACTTATAAAGAGGGCTGGACCCAGTACTGCATCCTGAGGAATCCCACTGGCCACTTGCCCTTGTCTCAACTGGGCACTGTTTACCACCACCCTCTGTCTCCTATTCATCAGCCAATTACATACCAAGTGTACCACCATGGTTCCCATCTCCAGGTTTCCCACTTCCTTTTTTTTTGTTGTTTATGAGCCTCCTATGTGGCACAGTGTCAAAGACCTAGCTGAAGTTTAAGTAGGCCAAGTTCACTGCTCCCCCAATCTATTTCTCTGGACAACTAGTCAAAGAAATATATCAGATTTGTCTGACACGATCTCCCGCCCATGAATCTGTGCTGTCTTGGGTTCTGTAACCCTCCCCCCCCGGATGCAAGGTAATCTACCAGTCTTTTGGTTAGAAGTGACTCCATTAGTTTCCCGACTACTGATGTTGGACTGCCTGATTTGTAGTTGCCAACCTCTTCCTTGCTGCTGCTCTTATGGAGCAGGACTACATCTGCCCTTCTCCAGTCCTCTCAGACCATCCCTATATCTAATGAGTTATTGAATAGCGCTGTCAGAGGTGCAGACAGTACTTCCCTGAGCTCTTTCAACACCCACGGATGTACCCCATCTGGCCCCATAGCCTTGACCACTCTCAGATTTGCAAGTCCCTTCAGAGCTCTCTCCTCTTCAAATGGACTTGTGTCTACTGTCCTCCCTCCAATAGTTCTGTAACCTATATGTGACCCATCCACTTCCCCTTCCCCTGTAAAGACAGAACAGACATATTTGTTCAGGATATCTACTTTTTCCTGATCATACTCTGCACAAATCTCCCTCTACACCACTCAGTCTCACAATTAATCCAATTGTCTTTCTTTTTACACTTATATACCTAAAAGAGGTCTTGTCCCCCTTTGTTACCCCCTGGCTATTCTTTTCTTGGTTTGTGCCTTAGCATCCCTCACTGCCTTCCCTGCTTCCCTCTGTTTTTGCTGGTAAGCCTCTCTATCCTCTTCCCTCTGTGTCTCTTTGTATCTCCCGAACGCTGCCCTTTTTGCTGTTACCCTTGCTGCCACATCCATTGAGAGCCATACTGGTCTCGTTTTCCCTCCTACTTCTGCTCCCCTTTGTACAGAGGTTTGTTGCCTTCACTGTTCCATCCCTTACTTTGGCCCACTGTCCCTCCATCCCATCAGGGTAATGTTCCTCGAGCATAAAAAAAGAAGTCTGCACTCAAGATCTAATAAAAACAATATATATAATTTAATTATACAGCTAAACAAATACAAATGGTGCAAACGGTGTGAACTCTCCTATGCCTGACTACCTCATGTGCAATTGGAGCTGCTTGCTCCTTTCTCAGTTGAAAAGTCTGCACTGTAGATGTGCAGTGCATGGGGTCTTTCTGATTTTCTTTGTAATGCACCCCCCCCAGAGCATCTCTGAGATAATCAACCATTTTTTTTTTAAATCTGCCCTCCTGAACTGTAGGACTGTCCAGTGATCACTGGTCCCCAGCTGCCACCCCACCTTGACATCCGCAACACTGTCCCTGTTCATATTCACCAGGTCCAGTATTGCCCTCTCATGAGTAGGTTGCCTGACCAATTGCCTCAGAAACACCCCCTGCAGAGAGTCTAAGATGACCTTGCTTCTAACCAAGGCTATGGCCAGGAGGCTCCAATCAACACCCGATACATTGAAGTACCCCCTCAGCAGTACCTCCCCCTTATCTGCCATCTTGCTAATGGCTTCCCCCATTTCCTTGCCTAGATCCTCCCCCTGTGCTGCAGGTCTCTAAATCACCCAAGTGCGAATGGAGGCTGTGGCTGCTGTCTTCAGGGTGACCCACAGTACTTGTACCCCCTCCTTACTCCCTTGCATTTCTGCTGCCTTTATATGTTCCCCGACGTATAACACAATCCCCCCCACCCCACCTTTCCTCCCTTCCCTGTTCTTCCTGAACTCTGTATATCCCAGTCTTGAGTCATTTATTATAAAGCTGGTAATAAAAGTTGTTTTAAAAACATCTTAGAGAAATAAAAATACACTGATGATGACTCCAATCATGACAGAAATACATTTTTGCTAAAGAAAAAAACAACAGGATGAATTTTTTCCCACTAACAAATATTGTTACTTTAAAGAGCTATAGATGCATCCAGGAAAACTTAGGAAATGACAATATTTAGAGACAATTCAGCTTGTATTTCAAGTTCAAGTTCAAGTTTATTGCAGGAAAGACTCTGTTGAGCAAGCTCACTCACAAGGAGGTCCTGAGGCACATACACATACAGTTCGCAATTACATAGACAGGAGATATAAAATGTAGAACAACAAAGAAAAAATACATAATACAAGAGGTATACACAATAGAAGTCCTTATGCTATATATGCAGTACATTCCAGCTTTAACCTTGCCCTAAATTATGCAACACATTTCAGCTTAATAAGTAGAGGGCCAGTTGGCACCTAGGAAGTTGACTTGGCGTTTGGGGGCCTAGTAGCACCCTACATATGTCTTTTAATTTAGAGATAGCTAGTGTTTTGTAGGAGTTAATTGATATGATGCTGGTTAGCTTTAGCATGGCTTGTAGTTGGTTTCAAATGTTTGGGAGGTCGTATGAGATAGCTCTTTGGCCAGCTGTGGTATGTGTCCTGGGAACATCTAGTAGGATAAGGTCAGATTTCCTTAGGAAGTAGGCGCTATGCGAGATGTGTATGAGAGACGTTAAATAGACAGGCAGTTTGTGGAGTAGAAATTTGAGGGTCCAAATGCCAGCATAAATCTTTAACAAGTTTCTCCTCCCTCTTATTTATTACTCAGGAAACTACCACAAAAACAGGACGTTTACCCTTAGAGTTCATGGGGGGGAGGAGTTTACCATGTCCATTTTTCAGATGTGGGTGCTGAAATCCATCCTGGGAGTCAGACCACGAAAAGTTGACCTAACTCCCGGGACAGAATTCTGCACTTGCTTCCAGAAGATGGATGGGATTCCTGCAGGTACAGCAAAAAAATTGCTGCAAACTGCAGGAATTGCCGCAGATATGTCCAGATGTCTGTGAATAAAATACACACATCTGGATGCATCTGCGTGACGTAGCGTGCACCCATAATACAGACGCAAGTGCTACATCTAGGCAGCTGAAAATCCCACCCCATAAAGCCCTACTACAGCTTATTCCCCACTTGAAGTCATTATCCTCTGTTGTGACATCGCAGTCTGTTGCCATGGTAATCACTGTGATGTCACAGGTGTGTATTTTGACACCAAGTGTGGAATAAGCAGTAGGACTTGAACTCTTGAGGAAAAAATATCCTGTTTTCATGCAAATTACCTCTGTATTTAATAAGGGTGAGATGACATGAACCTCTACTATGAAATATAAGATAAATTGTGTCGAAATATGATATTATGCTTTTCAAAATTCTCCTGGAGGTGCTAGCTGCTCTGTAAAGCAGCAGTGCATGATAGTGGTTAAAATTTTGATCTGTTCTTTTTTGTTCTATATTGGATCGCCCCTTATCACCTGACTTGTATGACACCCTTCTTTCCCCATTCTGAGTTTGCTTTAGCACTTTTTTTTAAATTTGAATAAATAAAAGAAGCACTCCTTTAATATGGCTTGAACAAGGTTTTAATTAGTATTCTCAGCTGTTTTGGTCGGATCTATAACAGTCGGTTGGCAATTTCATTGCTGACCGATGTTACAGCGACTCCTTTATGTCAACCACATTTGCAGTTAGCATAAAGGGAGCCACTCCAGACTGTGTTTTCTTCAGGGGCTTTGCCCCCTGAACCCCCATGTGGGGCACTCTGCCCCCTCTGCACCCTCCACTACTTCATTAATCAACTACAAGTTGGAGTTGCTTCAGGGATGGGGTGCAATACCCCCAGAAAGCAGTGCCAGGTTCCCGCACCGACACTACAGTGACCTGGTGCCGTAGTGTCGGTCATGGTAAAGTTATTGCTGTACCGACGGCATACCGTTTTGGTACAGTTGTTGTCCCATAAGGACAAGGTGCAGTGTCTGCTGCATGCCAGTTCATTACAGTAACAAGAATAACAAGAAAAGTGACATCCCTAAACAATGGTTGTTCAAAAAAACGAGCTGTATTAAAATGAGTGCTTCTTTTATTATTTCAACTGTTAACAAAAACCAAAAACAAAAAACAAAGCGGTGAAGCAGGCTCAGCATCTCAACATGTGGAAAAAAGGTATCATACCAGTCACGAGATAGGTGGCGATCTAAAATAAAATAAAAAAAGTATAGGTTAAAATTTCCCCCACTGTCATGCATTGCTGCTTATAATTTAGGTACACATATACTTATCTGTGAATGTGCAGTGGAAGGAACTAATTACGAAAATGAGGTGTCAAACACACCGTGTTATATACAGCTAAGATATTCATAAAGGTGAGTCAGGGAAGCCTAGTGGTTAAACACCGACTTAGGAGCCAGGAGATCAGAAGTTCAGCCCCCCCCCTGCCCCCACCAGAGCCAATTACTCAGTGTGACCTTGAGCAAGTCACTTCAACTCTCAGTGTGCCAAACCACCAACATGTGGAACTAGGTAGAAGCAGGTCCCACACTGGAACTGAGATATTGCATCTCAGCTGGGTTACCTTGGGTAAAAGAAGTTACAGCAATAAATAAAAACTTGTTAAAAAAGATGCTTGCAAGCATCAATATTTGATAAAAGGGTTTGAGACAGGTGACTTGCTTCAGATAAACATATGGGCCCAGATATTCAAAAGGGTTGCGCCATGCGCAACAGGGTTGCGCATGCGCAAGTCCTACATTGTGCCATTCTGCGATATTCAGCAGGAGGCAGTTGCGCCACTGAAAACAGGTTGAGCAACAGCGCAATGCAAATGAATGCATGCTCAACAGGAGGGGGAGGAACCATGCATAAACTGCACAACCCGATATTCAGTCGGGTTGTGCAGGTTGTGCAGACAACCCCAACCTGCCTGCACAACTTTGAGCCAAAAAAGGATCAAGTTGAGGGCCACCCACAGGTGAGCTGCTGTGTTGCAGGGTGCAACACAGCAGCTGCCACCCGTGGCTGGCCCCCAACTCAGTCCCTGTGCCCCACCAGCCCGATTGCGGGCAGACGATGAAAGAACCCCGCCAAACATCTCCCAATGCCCGATCGCGGGCAGAGCGTATCATGACAACCACCCCCGTGCCTGATCGTGGGCAGAATGTAAAAGACCCCACAACCCAAATATCTCCCTGGTGGTCCAGTGGACCGTAATGCCGATCGTGGGCAGAATGTACAGTGACAACCCCAAAACATCTCCCTGGTGTCTAGTGTCCCCCCACCCACCCACCATGAAGCCCCACCACCCGCTCCCCGGCAGCTGGCGGCGGCAGCATCCTACCGCCTGCCCAGCCTGCTGGCCGACGATTGCGGTTTCCATTGGTGCAGAGTTACAGCCAACGGGCATGCAGCTTCCATGTCGTACATGATAGTTCAGACGGTGGAATGAAACATCATTCACAAATTCGACTGTCATGGTCGGTAGGAGCTGTACGCCCATTGGCCCTAGCTCTGCACCAATGGGCGGCAGCCCCACCGGACAGTCAGTCGGTGGCGGCGGGGGGCAGGCGGTGGATGCTGCCGCCCGCCAGCCGCCGGGGAGCGGGTGGGGGCTTCGGGTGGGTGGGTGGGGGACACTAGACACCAGGGATGTTTGGGGTTGTCATTATACATACTGCCCGCAATCGGGCATTGGGAGATGTTTGGGGTTGGTTATTATACATACTGCCCGCGATCGGGCATTGGGAGATGTTTGGGGGGTGGTTAGCAGTCGCTCTGCCCGCCGATCGGGCATTGGGAGATGTTTGGGGGTTGTTTCCATTCTGCCCGTGATCGGGCTGCAGGTGCGTTGGTCCTCGACGGCTGCTGCCTGGCAGGCGGCCAGGCGCAAGTCCTCGGAGATCGGGCGCGCACCTACATGCTAATGGCATGCAAATGGGGCCATAATCAGATGCAAATGGCCCCCATGCCTTGTATGAATTATGGCCCCATTTGCATGTCACCTTTGAATATCGGAATTTATGATGGCGTTATCGAGTTTTGCGCCACCGCAAGTTTAATGCTCAACTCTGACAACTTGCGGTGGCGCAAGTTCCACCGCGCCATGCACAGTGGTTGTGGCTGGGTGATTCAAAGGAGTTGCCTAATAGCGCAACTCCTTTGAATATCGCCCCGGCCACACCCCGCACAACTATTTTGAGCAGCGCAAGGGCTTGCGCCTCAGAATGGCGCAGTTTGAATATCCGGGCCATATTGTATAACTGTAATAAGAAAACTGCTTTGCTTTTTTTTGTCTCTCTCTCTCGCTCTCCCTCCCTCCCTCTCTCTCTCTCTCTCTCTCTCTCTCTCTCTCTCTCTCTCTCTCCTCCTCTCTCTCTCTCTCTCTCTCTCTTCCCCGCGTGATTTCTTTTCACAAACTCTGGGTGGCAATCTGCACAATTTTCCACACTTCAAAAGGTGAAAGAAAAGGTGAAAGACGAACATTTTCTGGCCATAATGACATGCTTGCCTCTCCAAGCAGGGGCCTGTCATTTATCATGCCACAGAAATATAAAAAAGGTAGAGGGGGAATCAGCTAGAAGCTGCATGAGCAGAACTGAGGGGAGGGTAAGCCACACATTTTTGATAGGTCCGGCCAAGCCACAGGACTTCATTCTAAGAGCCAAAATGCAATCAGAGATGGTGCCGCCACTTCTTCTTACTTTTACTCTTTTTTTCTTATTATAGTGTTTCCAGTAACATCAAGTTACAGCTTTTAAATATTGTAAAATGAAGGAGGATGAATAAAAATAAAAAAATTGGAAAAATACATCCCTGTTGGCTATGCAATGCTGTCAGTCGTTAGAACTTTAGTTTTTAATAAAAAACAGCGAAAGTGTATAAATAATGGCTGCCTGGAGGTGTTCGCAAGTACGCACTTCGCATATCCTAAATTTTAGTTAGAGCATTGAGTTTAAGTTAGGACCAGCCTGTGGGCAAAGTGGCAGTAAGGTTGCAGAAAATATATTTTCAAAAGTTTGTGTATCTTTTTTAAAGGTCTAGGGGCAGCTCGGGTATAAATTAAAGGGAAATGTATATGAACTGTAGACCTCTTAGTTAGAAAGCCCATGAAAATCTCTTTTAAATGAGATATTTTATTATTATTACGCTAATTGCTTTTCCAGGTAAGCATACAGAGATACAAAGATCATCTTCTTTACAGATGCTACCTGAGGGAAGGGGATAGATGGAGAAAGAACTATATGTAACACAGTATGTGTATATGGTAATTATAAACAGAAACCAAAAGGTATATAAATAACATGCAATATGTGCATACAAAGACTATATACAATTTTTACAATAAGACTTACAATGTGTGCACAACAGTAGAATTGGCAGGACAATCGGATAGTTGGAGTACACTAAGAGAAAAATATCGTAGGTAAATGTTAGGTAAAACCACAGTATGAGGCAATTATTTTTCTGAGACATAGTTTGGCTGAGGCAATACTAGACAGTGAGCTACTTCCTAAGGCCCGATTGATCCAGACCTGTAGGAGTTTGTGCCTGGGGGCAAGAAGTCTGTTACACAGGCTGGAGCGAAGGTGGTGGTTGGAGAGGGCAGAAGGGGTGAGCAAAGTTCTTAGGTAGTTGAGGCGTTTGTTTCATCAGAACTTAAAGCCACGGAAACCAAGGTGCTGCACACATCTGTCTTTCAATGAAGGCCAGTTTAGGCAGTCATAAAGTGGGCAGTGGTGGGTTTGTGCTGAGCAGCGGAGGAGGAACCTGCTTAGGGCATTCACTAATGAGTCATTTTAATAGACTCTACTGAATGCCATCTGTGGGCTTATATCTGGCTTATCTGTGGCTGCCAACTGTTCAGTGTTATCCCTGACTAAGTTTGCCCTATATTAATACTATTCCACTACTATTTTATGGAACTTTGTGATGTCAGCAGGACGGAGCTGTGCCTAATTACAAAGTAGTGAGGCATAGATTTCCCCATGCTGCATGACATCACAAAGTTCCATATTATAAATCACTTACTTGATTAGCCAATCAGCACACAGAACCACTGGACCTGTTATCATTATCCTGCGTAGAGTGGTCTCTTGTGTAGAAATGTTAGTGTAGCATTCCACTTCAGATATGGATGGAGGACAGGCTTCATTAACTTTTAAAATAAAAAATAAACTACTTAAAACTTATTATAAATCACCCTAGCCAACTTAAGTGATTTACAATAGTTTGAGATGGCCTCCAAGACATGACTCTTATCATATAAGGGTCTCCTTGCATGAGGTTTGGGCAGCCGAACTGCTCAACTTTGCTTTGCGGTCCTCTCACCCAAACCTCATGATCAGAGGCTGTATAAACTTATTAAAGTGGGCATCAGCATGGCTCAGTTGGTAGTGCATCTTGGCCAGAAGGTCATGGGTTCTACTCCCACACCGGGATTTGCCTTGTACCACAAATGCTAGCTTCTGAGTGCAGTAATAAGGGGATGCTGTATTGTCGGGGTGTGCTGTCCTTCAATTGAAATGTAAAACTGAGGTTCTGTCTGCATGCACTGGTGTGTTTTTTTGTGGATGTTAAAGATCCCATAATACTCGTTGAAAAGAGTCAGGGAACCCCCCACCCCCAATGTCCTGGCCAAACATCCCCCATTTACTAAAAATACCAGCTTAATCTGGTTCAATTTTTTTTTTTTATTATTTTGGTAACCAGGTAAGGCCCACTAGGCATAAGTTCCTGTTTTCTGGGGCAACCTGGGAGCACAGGGAGATTAAGTGACTTGCTCAGAGTCAACAGTATGCAAGCAGAGGTTGTGGGACTCAAACCGAGATTTACTGGATGTATTAAGCTCATTAACAGCTCGTTATTCTAATCACTAGGCTATGCTGCCAGCCCAACCTACTGGGAAATGAACCCAGGCCTCCAGAATACCATCCCGTGCTTTAATCACTGAGCTACCGGCACACAATTTATGTGGTTTTCATTTGTATCCCCCTTGAGGGACGAGGCTGAAAACAGGCAGTATTGCCTAGGCCTCCTTTACTGCTCAACACAAACTAAAATAAGATTAAAAAATAGTGGTAGCATTATATCTATTTTTAAATGGGTAGAAAGAATGTTGGCTCCAGCTTGGCCAAAAGGTAGTGTCAGCTGGGCCCTTATCCCAGCACAACAGCCCAGTTGAAAGTAGCTCAATAATTTGCTAAAAAAAAAAAAAATTCAACTTACTAAAACGGACCCATTTCATGACTGCAATAAGGCACTCCATGGGGTGTGTCATGGTGGGCTAACAGCCCTTCTCAGGTGGTGACAACACTCAGCTTCGCCTCATGTTTCAACCTACCCAAGGCGTGCCTTTATCCCACTACAACACAACCCCTGTCTTGACTTATTGCTTGATTAGGACAGACTTAGGCATAGTAATAATAATCATGATACTTTTATTTAGGTAACTGAATGCACTGAGATTCAGATCCCTTTTACAAAGGGAACCTAGCCAAGAAATGATTTTACAATCTCATTAACACATAGAGGTCACAGACACAGAGACAACTAGATAGTCTACTTAAAGTAACATCTACATAATTGACCATTACAAAAAGTTATAAGCAATGTGGTCATCCTAACACAGCTACAATATTTATAAAATAGCAAGGAAAAAATCCTGAAACCTCATTGGCTGAGAGACAGCACCTGACTGTAGCGATGCACAATCAGGTGCCAGATCTCCTTACCAAGGCAAAAATGCCTCATTACCTAGAAAATCGGGGACTGTTTCATAGAAACATGGAAATTGTCAGCAGATAAGGACCGCCAGGCCCATCTAGTCTGCCCTTAGCCGTACACTTGTCTGCGTCTTCTGACCCTATCTGGTCAGTGACTTTTCACCTCTCCGTCCCACCTCCAATGTTCCCTTATACCTATCCCAGGCATATTTAAATCCCTCCACTGTGCTTGCTCCCACCACCTTCTGTGGCAGACTATCCCATGTGTCCACCACCCTCTCTGTGAAGAAGAACTTCCTCACATTTCCCCTTAATCTGCCACCTGCCAATTTCATATCAGGTATTATCGATCACTAATGTGATTTCAGTCAGTCAGTGCACAGAGCCACTGCACCTCCTGTTCAACCTACAGTGTGCGCTCATGCAGGGTCATTAAGGAGGAGCGCTTCACTTTGGCACCAGTGAGGAGAATGGCATGATAAAATAAAAAGTACTGTAAACTTATTAGAAATCACTCAAGCTACACTCATGTAATTTATAATAAGGTATTACGGGCTGGCCCCACGAGTGCAGCAGTAGTGCTACTGCTCATGACGCCAATGACCTGGGTTCAGAAATGAGCCCAGAGCATCGAAGGACCAGCTGGGGGGAGGAGGCTCGAGCATCTGACAGACATCTCACCTCCTCCGGGGCAGGTGGGTGAAGAGCTTCAGCAACAATGTACCTCCTGGCAGTGGCCCTGGGATACTGAGCCTGGAACCCCAGCAAGTGTTGGGATTGGTGGGATGCGGTGGATGTTGGCACTTCATGTACGGAAGCGTGCATGACATTCCAGGACCTCACTGCACATCCACTTCCATCAGGTGAAACCAAGGAAAGTGGATACCCTGCTGGCTAGACTCATGATTCCACTCCCTACCACCACACCCTCAACTGGACCCTGCCCTCCTGGACCCTGCCATCCCAGCGGCCTTCATCTCTGCCGGCTGGGAATAACTGGTCTGATGTATGGGAGCACCAGTGAGCTGAAGGTGGCCCTGCATCAGGGAGTGTAAACCAAGTGGTTATCCTAGCAGATGAGTCATGGGTGGACATGGAGAACTGCGGTCACAGGCTAGGGAGGATCTCAGTGGAGTGGGATCAGGCGCCTGGAGATGGCCGAAGGAGGTCCCAGCCAGCAGCATAGGAGGGATAAAGAGAGTTAAAAAAAGAAGTAAAAGATATTAGGGCCTCCGAAGGATGTCTTTTATGATATAAGAAACTCCTCCCATGAGGACTGGGTAGACAGAACCCCCCCCCCGAACTTCACTTTATGGTTTTCTCACCCAAACCTCATGCTTAGAGTCAATTATACCATAAGAGACATCCCTTGAATGCCCTGTTAACTTATATATAATTCAGCCATTTAACATTTTTTAAACAAATGATTTTATGTAAAACAAATACTAAAAATATTTCACTTTATATATAATACATAAGAGCAATAAACCATTTTATAAGCGAAATAAGCCACTCCAAGGTGAACATTAGAAGATCTGAATGCACACCCTGTCATGCCTTACTGCTAACTTATCCCGTATGCAAATCAAAAAGTAACTTCAACAGAAGAGATTTTTAAACATTGCTAGTCATTAGTGACATGAGTAATTAATTACAAAATTAGTAATAAAAGCTGTTTTAAAAGTATCTAAGTGAAATAAAAATACACTGATTATGAATACGACTGTCATAAATAAATTACTGTTGAAAAATTATGACAGAAATGTTTGCAGACTAAGAAAGTCTGCTGTTTTAAAAGGACAATAAACCCAGGTGTTTATACTTGTAATGTAATTGCAAATTTAAGCATGTGTGAAGTCCATTTAATCACCCCAGTGTATTTGTGTTCCAGTTCTATCTTTGCTCCTTGGTTCTGCTGGGGATGTACCCCACGTCTGTCTGCTGGGTCCCATTCAGGTTCACCTCCTTATGTTGGTTCCACTGGAAGTCAACTTGGCCCCCCAGTAGACCATGGCTTACCCCCCAATGGTGCCCCCCCCCACCGGCCCAAAAGGGGGAGGAGCCAAGATGCTAATCCGGTGGCATTGACGGTTCACGAGTCAGTGGAGGTGGCACTGGCAGGGATCCAGAAGGTATGCTGGTCATCGTCCAAGCAATTTTACAGGCTTGTAGTTGTATTCCCTGGTACAGGCAGATGTGCAATAATGTCGGTGCATGGTCGGGCGTGCTGCCTCCACAAATACCAGCCTCAGCATTGATCCATCACTGTGGAATACTTATGGGAGGCCTGGATGACAAACTAATGTTCTCATACAATTAATGAGTGGAGACCAACCAGGTCAAATTCCAAACATCACAAGACTTATATCTTCCTGGGAAAGACATTCCAGGGTCTGAATGGTGATACATTTGACACTGTTTAAATGTATGTTATGTGATGGCATATGTTTCATGCTTGTCAAATCTAATGTTTTCACTGAGGTGCATGGTTAGGCTGTGAGGATTTCCCTATAAAACTGGGATGTTCAGTGAGAGGGTGAAGAGAGAGGGGAGTCAGTATCCTATACACAATGGCTCATGGAGTTGGAATCTGGATAGGAGAGAGCACAGTGGCAGGTTCGAGTTCTCTCAAGACAAGAGACTGTTTCTTTTCCATACATGTATGTTCATCTGTAAGTTTTGACCTAGCTATCAGAAATCTCAGTTTGCATTTTATGGTTTAACTCACTTTGTTTTCCATGTTTTCCTCCTGTAAGTGCTGTTGTTCTGTTTTGGGTGATACTGAATGATTACAGCCAGTTGCTCAAGGAAACAAGAAAGGATGACGGTAAGAGGCTTACGTCTGAAGCGACGCCACTCAGTCACACCTCTTCCTATCTATGCCCGAGTCACAGACCTGCCCCCAGAGTTATATATAATAGTTAATAGAATAGTAATAGTAATATAATAGTTCTGGCACTTAATAAATGCGACGTACAGTTAATTGTGCAAATGTACAGATTACCACATTGCACCCAGGGGGTGTGGGGGGCGGAGCACCCCCACAGAAGAAAGAAACAGTTCACTAAACAATTAAACTAACTAAAAAACAAAAGAAAGAAGATATTCTGGAAGTTCATAGCAACAATAAATTAACACATAGGACCCGGGGAGTGTGGGGGCGGAGCGCCCCCACAGAAGAAAGAACAAACAAATATTATGCTGATGTCTGATGTAGTCTGTGGATTTTTTTCTGTATTAAGTAATATTTTCTGTATTTCTGCTACCATCATTCACCAGAGATAAAAAATAATTTGCCTGCATTTAGTGTCATGCCTGCTTTGTTTATGGTGATTATGTAGAAAGTGCATGCAGTTTCAGTCTCTCTCCTGCTGTGTCACTCGCTCACGCAGCTTCAAGAGACACATTACCGAGTAGTCTCTGAAAACTGTGCAGCAACGCAATCTGGCCGTAATCCTTCAGTATTGCCCTGTTTTGACCAAGGTGTAAATAGACTGGGTAAATAAAGTAGTTATTATTTATCATAATATACAGACAGATTGTGCATTTTAATGAAAAGAGTATAGTTTGTGAATCTCTGGGGTACCCGTCATTCTGAAGAGGCACGCTAAATCTGGTGTAAGCAATCTGAAAACATATTCCTTCCTGATACAGGGAAATGAGCGGTGAGAAGTTGGATAAAGATAGAACCCACACTCACCTTGCGTTTGAGCAGTTGACCTTGGCTTGATCCAGGGGGATTGGTGACTGGGCTCAGACAGTCCAGGTGTCTGGAACATGCCACCTTTGTACAGGGTCGAGTGTGCATGCAAAGACAAGGTGAGGGTTGGACACAGGTGAAGGTCTTTGACAGCTGGCTGCTACAGGAGGCACTGGTTGGGATGCAGATGGGTAGGTTTGTCACACTGGCTCATCTACTACTAGCCGTCACTAGGGGTTGGTCTGTTGCCGGGTGCCAGATTCCTCCCTCCCTGCATAAGGTGAGCAGTCCATCAGATGCTCTGCCTTCTCCCCGGCTGGCCCTCTGACAGCCCTGGGTTCACTCCCGAACCGGGGTTGTCGGCATTGCAAGAGGTAGCGCTACTGCTGCACCAGCGGGCCACCCCAGTGCATTGTTTTCTGTGTTTGTTTTGAAATAATCATAGCCTTTTTACCTCACCCAGTATTCATTTTCTCAGCCATGCCAGAACCCAATGACATCAGTTGAGCTGAAGACTACAGTAAAGTGGCAACCATTACCATCAGCTGCAATGTACGTATGTTGAAGACCACACTGCTTTCTGAAGAAGTGACGCTGGTCACAAAACACTGGCATGGCCGACAACTTGGCAGCTGGTTAGTACTATAATAAATTTCATGTTATTCACCTAGAAGCTCAAATGGGGCATCTGCCTCATCTTTTTTGTTTCAAATTGTATTGTGTGTCATGAGCACTAGGAAATGTACGTCAAAGATCTGGAAAGCAGTCCCTCCAAAGTTCAGAATGAGACTACAGGATAGATGTTTTCTGATATTTCTTTCAGTGTTTTTCACCAGGCTGCAAGGCATAAACATTCAACTGGTGTAAGGGAAGCAGATGACTGTATGTAAAAGTTACAAAAGAAGACAGCAAGAGAGAAAAGCAGAGAAAATTCTCAAAGACTGAGCCTATACGCAAACAAATACACACTGTGTGGTTGTAAGGAGTATATGGATACAGCTAGCCCATCAGTGCACTGGTAGCCCTGCCTCTTGTAGGCTGCAGCACTAACAACCCAGGTTCAGGAACAAGCCTAGGACATTGGAGGGTCAGCCAGTGAGGTAGGACTGAGCATCCAGACAACAACTCTTCTCCCTCAGGGTGGAGGGGGCAGATGTTCCACCAGGAGACTACCACCTGGTGGAGGCTAGCTGGTAGGGCAGCAGGGAGTATCAGAGTATGGGGCACTTAAGATGCTTGGGAACATTTATGTGTGGAGGCACAACGTGTGTTTGAGCCATTGCACGGGCTGGCTTCAGAGAAGGAGAAAAATGATAATAAAAAGACAGTGCCCCATGGCAAGATGACACCCAGCTTGCTGCAGGTCCCATGCCACCATCTGGACAAGGCCACATCTGGATGCGGATACCAGGAGGTGGGAGGGTGGCTAGTTTTTACCATAAAAATAATCTGATCCTAATCCACATTTTCAGAATGAACTCAAGATGTTAAGCCGGGCTGTTCTGTACAATGTCAGAAAACCTAACCCTGCCACACATACCTTCCTCGGACATTAAAGAGTTAGCAAATTTCCGTTTAACAGCTCCTGATAGTGTTCTTTGTTAAATAAAAGGCTTTCATTAAGGTCTGGATGAATACTTTTTATCGAGTTACACAGAGCAGGCTTCTAGCAGAAATTGTTGTATTCTCCTTTAATCAAATGGAATTCTATTGTGGTTCATTCTCTGCAATCTCTCTGAGCTAAGTCATTTTGATAAGGTGTAAACATGTTAACACACTGAATTGAGGAATACAACACAACTGCCTTTTTTTTTGTTAATGAAATGACTTTCACTAGCTGACAAAGAGCAGGCCAGGGTGACGTTATGCATTGGCACCTTCTTATTCACACATTCCTGTCTGTCTTCAAAGTTTCTGAGCTCCTGCAGGATGGAGAATGAGGAATATAAATTCTGTTTGGTCAGAGAGCAGTTCGTGGGCCAATTATAAACTGCCCCTATTAAAACAAAACTGCAGGAGGGATGAAAAAAGAGGCATTAGATCATAACTGAAGTAGCTGTTCCAGGACGCTTACATGATGCACCCATCGTCTGTATCCTCCCCTTGCCTGCATGCTTTCGGGGGGGGGGGGGCAGAACTGTAGATTTGAGGTGATATTCAGGGGCACAGTCCTAGTCCTCCTACTTTAATGACTCTTAAAACTGAGAAGTGTCCAGCCAAGCCAGAGTCACATTACATCCAGCTAATTAAGCCCTGTGTTCCCAAAATCACCACCCACTCCACATAATCTGGGCTGGCTATGGACCCGGGGAATGGAACCTCCAGCATCATCACATGTGCCATGTGTTAACTTCTAGATGTTGATCCTTGACATAAACAAACAATTGTGTGTTTTTTTATATCTTGTATTTGTGCAACATTAGTCATCCTGGCTGTTCCTATCACTCCAGGGGTGCAAAGCTTGACAGGGACATCAAGTTTAGTCAGAAAAATATGAAAACCACTTTCTAGGCAAGAAAGTTTTTTTTGGTTTTGTTTTTATTACACACAAAATCCTTTAGGCAACAGTCTATTTTCAAAGGATCTTCAGTCAAACTTACAAACACACAGTACTTACATATAGAGGGTATACGTGAAATTCTCAGTACGGGAATTAAGCTATAGGTAACAAGGCACACAAGGCAGTGCAAAGAAATACTTTGTCATGTTTAAATCTGGTTTTCATGAATACATCTCCTGGCATGAAGAATGTTAATCACTGGACATCCTGTACTTTTCAGAAACAAGTAAACAGTCCCACCCGCGCCCCCATCAGCAAATGCATTACTAAGATCAAAACAGGGTTGCTATGGTCTTGGAAGTTATGACAGATGTGACATAGAATAAAGAAAAATGAAAAATGCATTTATCTGTTGTTGTTTTTTTAATTTCTTTGACTGTTAAACTTATTTGCTCATGTGTGTTCAAAAATAAATGCAAAAGGATAATCTACAAATAAACTCAGCTGTGTTGGGGTTGGGGGATAATAGTTCCCCTACATCGCGATTATCCTCTTGGTAGGATGAGGTCAGCCATTAGAGAAACTCTTGAGGAGAATAGCCCCGTTCACATGACCTGATCTGCACCATTCTGTCCACTGCAGAGAGACGCACCGGTGCTCATCAGGTCATGACTAGTGGAGTGCTGTATATCACTCCTCTGCAGCGAACTGCAATCCCTGTTGTGGTGGCATCGTGCACCAGTGCAGGCATTTTTTGTGCATGTGTGAACATGCAGCTCCACCTGCAGCGCCTCATGCTAAACCTTCAATCAGCTGGACCCACCCAGTCTGCTATAATTTTTTTCCATATATATTTTATTTCCTGATTGCCCCAGCAGCCTCCTTCTAACTGATGCCCCTCAGCTCTGCGACCAGCTCCTCCAGGACTTACCTTCAGCAGAGTCCTTGGCCATAGGACTCTGGTTGTGCCCTGCCACCGATGCGGGACCTATGGATGGTCAGTCGTCATCCTGCTGCCTGGGGTGGTTTTCCTCTGAATTTTCTCCCTGGGCCCATGGACGTGCAATGGGTGCAATGTCTGAGCTCTGCTTCTGCAGAGACGACCCCGGCATGCTGAATGAGGGATCCCTTCCCTAAGTGGTGGTGTGCATGTGCTGGTACCCAGCCACCGCTGGATGTCAGGCAAGCAGCGCGCCACATTAACCTCCCTCCCCGAGGAAGGAGAGCTGCCTGGGGATGGTCGATCCTTCCTCTCTCGACCGACCCCCGAGCAACCCAAGTCCATTCCCAACCCTGGGTCATCAGTGTGGCAGGAGGTGCCTCAGCCCTCCATGCCATTGGGCCGGCAAGTCTGCTATAATTTTTAAATAAATATAATACATCATTATACAACATTATACATTCTGAGACTGGGATACAGGTAGAGCCGGGGATGGCCAGGACTTATTGTCAGCAAGTCTCTTTACTTTTCCAACTTGCCAGCAGACATTTTTACCATTTTGTAGAATGTACTGTATAGTATATAAAAGTAAAGCAGCCCTGACTGCTACTCCTGATGCTGAAGGCATGTGGATCTATTAAACTTAATAAAAATTATAGCAGCTGGTTAATATAGTGCCTGAAAATAGGCAGGGTTATTGCCTAATGTACTTACCGGTCATCAAAACCTAATAAAATAGTATACTTTCAGCAGCCCGCCCCACATACACACAAGTATGCCCAAAATGCCAGATGGGCAATCACACTGATGTAGAGGGCTAATGTGTGAATGGGGCGGCATCATTGCAGGGTGAATGGAGCAGCCTGCACTGCAAGGCAAATGAGAACAGGGTAGGCAATGTGAACACACCTTTTTTTTTCCTCTCTCCCATGCCTTAGACGGCCCCATCCTCCTGGACCCGCCCCCAGCCCCATCACCCTGACGTCCACTAGGACTTACTGCAGGCCAGCACCCCTAGAACTTACCCTCCCTCCAGCATGGTCAGTGTGGTCCCCTAACCTGCCGCCATGAACCAGATCCAGTAGTTGGACCACTGAGCTCAGCTAGTCAGGTGTGGGGCCTGCTGGGGTCCATGCACCATCCTGCGATGAGGATTTTTTCATGTTTTCTTCCCTGAGGTGCACAGCATGCAATGACACCAAGACGCATGATCCACACACCCACATGCCATGTGTCGGTGCCTATCCACCCCCCCCCCAGTTATTCTGTGGCAGTTGTGGGTGCCTTTTCCCCAAGCTTATTGCTAGGGCCGGGCATATACTGGGTTCTGCCATCCCTCCCATCCACAGGAAGGAGAGCAGTCCTCCAAATGCTCGATCTTCCTCCCCCTGGTTTGCCCACTGACAGCCT
This sequence comes from Neoceratodus forsteri, assembly GCA_016271365.2. NCBI lineage: Eukaryota > Metazoa > Chordata > Ceratodontiformes > Ceratodontidae > Neoceratodus > Neoceratodus forsteri. The sequence continues at coordinate 141,767,875 of JADMNL010000031.1, read as the reverse complement.
GAGCTTGCTAATGCACTCAGGTCACCAGCATTGTAAGCAGTAGTGCTACAGCTGTGCTGGTGGGCCGGCATGAACGAACCTTTAATGACCTCCTGGGGTGAGCTAGTACACAGTCTCAAAACTGGTCAAAACTGGCCCAGGGTCTGAATGGAACTGATCAAATGGCATAGATAGACAAATGGTTGCCCTGGACTACAGCATATCCCCATCTGGAATTCTGGAAGAGAAGAATAAAGTAACCTTACAGATAACAACAGGGCAGTGCACAAAAGGGAGGGGGATGAGATGAAGTCAGTTGCATTATTTGAGTTCCCAACTCATTTAACTTGGCGGGGGGAGCAAATGGAAGACCCTCTATCTTTCCAGAGCTACGAAGACAGGGCTCCAGACTGAGGTGGTTGTGTGCATCAAGAGGGAGACAATTCTTAGTTGCTGTGTGATCAGATGAGAATTGTATCTTTGTGCAAGTTCTTTCACAATAACAGGTGATTCCAAGACATACAAAGTGGATTCTGACTGAAGAGTGAACAGCGCTGTTCTTCCAAGGTCTTTCAGTAAGACCTTAGAATTTTGGTCAGTTCAGGTAATGTATTTGTTTTTATTTGTATTTTAGTGTTTAAACCATTTTAGTTTTTAAAACCTGTTTATTTTTGGCTGTCCTAGTGTGTTTGTATTTCCCATTAGTTTGCTCTTTATCTTGTACATATTCTTTGAATATTACATATTTTATATTTTGTATACATCTGTGACAGTGCAAAGCTTTACCAGTTGCAGTTAATCTTTTGTACTGGCTATTCTGCTGCTCCACTTCTGAGAGTACAAACTACGTTAAAAAGCAAAGCTGCTTTTGATACAGAGCAGGGGAATGCTGTACCTGAGGCAGAAAAGTGGGTTCATACGTCCAAGGGGCCCCATACTGACCCTGTGGTGAGACATGAAGGGAGAAGCCATGAGTTGTCGAGGACCAGGCTGTTGGCAGCATTGACAAAGTAGGCCAGACAAACCTAAAGATAAATGGTATAAATGGATAGAGTGACATCAAGGTCTCGCTGCTATTTTTGCTCACAGAAACAAGTGAAATTTCAACAATCAGAAAATGGAGGCACCCTGTACAGTTATAAGGGACTACTATTAACAGTAACCCAAAAAAAAACTAACACAAAAGTTTATCCCCCAAAAAGAAATAGAATTGAATTTGACAGATAGCAAAAAAGATCAAATTTACAATATGTAAAGGTACAGTTCTCCTTTAAGTAGGGTTAGTTCCCCATGCATCTGATGAAGAGACATTAGCAACTGTGGTGCTCAGTTAGTATCTGATCAAGTGCGACACCATTGGATAATGGACAAAATGTTAGATTTTGGATATTATCTAATAGCGATGACATCTGAGAATGGATCCAGCAACCTCGGGTCCCATCCATGGATCTGATGGAGCTGATTATAATACTTGGCTGTGTGGCATCTGATGGTTAGATCCACAGATCTGACCTGTAGATCCTACCTCAGATCCAGACAATCCAATCTTGGATGCAAAAAATCTGACCTTCAATCTGAAATACAACTTCGGATCTGAAAAATGCATTTGGTCAGATAAATATCGGATCTGGAGACTGATACCAGAACTATTCATTGGAGGGTGATCGGATCCTCTAAAAGCCATTCCAAGCCTTATTTATTCTGCAGCAGTCCCGAAAACGTGTGTAAAAATTCTTCATTTAGTATAACGAGGAGCACTGCCCCCCTCTCCAGCCCACAAAAGAACATGCTTGGGACATTCCTTAGATTGACATAGTGCCACAAACCTGCAAAACACAATGAAGAGTGAGCAGAGAGAGTGAGAAGGTTTACATATTTACATTTTTTTTAACAAGGAAAGAACTTGCTAAGCTGTGAGCAGTTTTTTTCAAGAGTATCTTGGGGAGAGGACACAAAGGACAAACTACAATGCAGAAAATACAGAAAGACAGCACAGACCATAGAGTATATCAAATACTACATGGGAAGTTGTAACAAATTTCTTTTAAACATATGAGGTGTATAATGCCACTTGCTCAAGTGGGTTAAAAAACAAATTTGCACTTCTGCATGTATTCTCATAAACATGATGTTTCATGTATAACAATTTATGAAGAAGAAAAATTAGCACATATATAGCCCTTTTCACACACGTTGTATCCCAAAGTGCTTTACAAGCAATGAAAGACTGGTAGTGAAGTGGCTTTAACATGTAGTGGCAGCCATTTCATGTACCAACACCCACAAACAGCCTTGGACAATTGCATGAACCGGTTTTATGGGAAGGGGAATGTTGGCCAGGACAGTGGGTAAAGTCCCCTACTCTTTGGGTAGGGGAAGCTACGGTCTGCTTTTCCAAGATGGTGGACGTTTTGCTGATGGGAGCTACCCCAGCTCCTGCTTGTGGATGGAGCATCTCTGTTCCTGCCATTCCTGTTACCTACATGGAGGCTACTGGTCCACTTTTGAGCACTGCTACAGATGTCCCTCCACTTTTGAAGCAGAGTACAGTTTTACTGACAGAATTACTTTCAACGGACCCTGATATTGCTTCGTTCATCGATGCGGAAGGGTGCTTAAGAGATGCACTGAAATGTACTCTGACTAACCTGATTTGGATGCTGGATGATAAGATGCTTCACATGCTATGGGAGAAAGAAAAGCTGCTTTGCCAACTGTACTTCCCTTCAGCACTAATAATCCTGCTTCCAGGTGGTCTACTGTTAGGGCGGTTGCTGTGCTGTCCATGGATCGGCCACCAGTCACTGACGCTGATATGGTCATCAATGTATAGGAATCCTCTCCTGCTTTGCCATGATTCATTGCAGTACCTGATTTACCGCAGCCTGCTTCAGGTTCTCAACTGTTTGTTTTTGGCTCCTCAACTCAGGCTACTGGTATGTCGCCTTGTACACCCCTAAACTTGATGCTCTTCCCTATGTCAGTCTTCACCATTCATCACTGATGGGTGTCAGCCGGAGGTGCAGTACCCTGTGGGAGCTGTTCTTTTTTTTGCATTTGCCTCAAGGGGAAGGAGTCAGCACCACGGTGCCGCCCATGAGGTGGACGCACGACATCACACTCACAGGTTGGTCATAACTGGCGCCAGCACCTTCACCGCCTCAGTTCTGCTCCCGCCGTTGAGAGTGCAGCACCTCATCAGCTCTTCAGCTTGAGCTAAGTTTGTCACTGCGGCCTAGTCTGAACTGTTTTTTGACACCAGACTTTGACACCGTCCATGCCACCGTCTCAGTTCTGCCGTCTGCTCGGTGCTGTTTTTAGGATTACTGTAAGATCTTTCCTTTTATTTTTTAAATGGCTCCGAGTCTTTTTCTGTGTTTGGTGTTTAATTGCCATTGGTCATGTTGGGTCCATCCAGGGACAAGAAGAAACGTTCCAAAGTGGGTCAGGCCCCTATGCGCCGGTGTCCCTGTGGCCAACAGATGTCCGCTACGGATCGACATGACCATTGTCTAACCTGCCTGGGTCCATAGCATGACATGGATCAGTGCGACACATGTTTTTCTATGGACTGAAGAGTTTTGGAATACCACGCATTTAAAGTTGGCCGCCGACTTTTGTAGGATGCCCTCGCACCAGGGATGCCAAGCACAGGTCTCTTCGTCCTTCCTCCTGGTCCGCTTCTGGCTCTATATGGGCCATGGAGGAGGGGGTCTCCACCCTTTCTAGCCTTGCCATGGCAGGGGCTCCTTCCACAGTGTCGGAGGGTCAATCCAGCTCCGTTCGGGGCCGGGCCGAGAGCACTGCATCGGCAGTCATCTCCTCGGAGGCAAAGGCTCCACTGGTGTAGGAGCTCATGGCTGCTGGGCCCAGCACGGGTGGCTCCTCAGTGCTGCTCACTGGTGCAGTCTCAGGTCCCGGTGCCATTTCTGGAGCTGGTGATCAGGATGGCAGTGTGAGTGGCACCGGGCCTGCCTGCAGCGCCGTTCGCAGCTCTGTGGGTGGGAGGGCCTCTGGGGTCGCCAGGGTGGAGGTCTACTTCATCTCCAGCTCTGGAGAGCTGGATGATCCAGTGGTGGATCCCAACTGGCAGCCTGACTCTTCAGAGCCTGAGGGCCGTCCTGTGCTCAGTGCCACCATGCCCTGTTGGGATCCCCCCAGTAGCTACGGCTATTGCAGTTGGTTCCGGGCCCAGCACAGGGGTAGGTGCTGGGTCTCTGGGAGCCAACTGCGATTCCAGGACTGTAGGGGTGGTGGTCCAGTCCTTGGAGTCAGGGGTGGATGCCGAACCTGGTGTTGGCACTGCCCAGGATCCTGAGGTAGGGACAAGGACAGGGGTCTCCTCTCCCTCGGTCCCCTTCGGAGGGCCTGAGGGATTGGAAGTGCTCCCATCTCTAGGAGTGAGGAAGAAGTTGGCTTCAGGGTCAACAGGGTTGAAGGAATGGGGTGTGGGGAGATGGTTCCAGTGTGGGGACCTTCGGGGCTCGAGGTGGAGCCGAAGCCTTGAGACCAGTTTCTCTCCCTCATCTCCTTCAGGGGAGAACTCATTGGGTGGGTCCGGGGTCAGCTCTTCTGGACCTAGGTGGTCCTGGTCTCCTCATAAGGGAGTGTCCCCTTCATGGTTCAGCTCTGACTGCTTCGAGATAGTTGGGTGGCCGGTGGTTGCGCAGACCCGCAGACCTCCAAGAGATGTGATGTCACCTGCTAGATCTCCTAGCACTGGCAGAGGCTGTGAGCAGAAATGCCTTTCCCCATTGCCTCTGCAACCTCCCCCTCAGCTCCCAGGTCATGCTGGTCCTACGGGACCTTAAACTTGGGAACAGTTCAGGGCCGCTTCTGCTGCCTTTCCACGTTATGTGTGCACCATGGATGAGAGAGTCTTCTGCCTTTTTTCCCCCCAGCAGTCGGACTCTGAATCCTCGGGCTCATCTGCCTCCTTGCCTTCCTCCCCTGAGGAAAGGGAATCTACAGTCCATCTGTCCTCTGATGCTGACCAGATGGGGTATCAGTGCTTTCTTACAAGGCTGGTGGACGAGCATCACCTCTCCCATCTGGCAAGATGCAATCCTGAGTGGGTGACTCGAGCATTCCTTAGTGAATTCAGTGCAGATCACCTCGTGGATCCCCCTTGGCTGGTGCCTTTCCAGGAAGAGTTGTTCCATACCTGGCAGTGTCCTTCCTCCCCAGACCCTGTCCCCAGGGACTGCCAGAGCAGGTATTGTGCACCCCAGAAATCTCCAGGAGCTATGCCTCACCCTGCTTCAGGGGTTGAGATCCTAGGCACTCCTTCTGGGCATAGACACCCAATGCATGACCGACCCCCGGATGCGGACTCTGCAGAGTTCGACCGCTGGGGATGGAGAGTTTTCTTCTCGGTGCACATTATGTTACGCATCTCTTCTCATCAGGCACACCACGCTGCCTGTAACAGGCATTTGTGGTCTCTGCTCGGCCAGGTGCTGGTGCAGCTGCCTGATTCGGAGGTGACCAGACAAGCCATTGCCCTCTCTGCTCAGGGTCTGGAGCTTGCAAGGCACCAGGCAAGGGTATCTTATGATGCCAGTGAGGTAGCCTCCAGACTTGCAGGGACAGCGATCTGCATCAGGCGGATGGCGTGGGTTCATCTATCACGGTTGCCACCCTTGGCCCAGCATAGGGTGCTTGCCTCCACTTTCCGGGTGACCCACCTGTCTTCCTGCAGGGCGAGGAGGGCACTTCAGGAGCAACTTCCTTCTCCCAGCCATCCAGAGACCCCTCCTTGCACTGACCAGTCACAGGCCTAAATGGCCTGTGAGGGTCCTCTCTCCTCTGTAGTCTTCCTCTATGGCAAGGCCCCTACTTTTCTGCTGCACATTAGGACCAAGTTCTGTGGCAAGAGTACCATTTGCTGCAGAACTTCCGTGGCAGTGGTTTGTAATTTCTGCAGAAGTTCTGCGGCACTAACGAACTACTGCATCATAGTGTCAGCTTGTCATCCTGACTTCTCGTTCATGGCAATGGTTATAGCAGTCAGGATGGGGGAAAGCACGGTAACACTAGTTCAAAAAATAACAGACTTATAGAAATAATGTTATGCCTAAAAGAGAAAAAAATATATATCTTTCCCTTAAGCTCCTAGCCTATTGCATAAATAAAATATGCAGAGGGGACCTTATAGATATATATATATATATATATATGTAACCAGGATCCGGGTTGGTTGTTATTATTTGATGTTATTAGCGCGGTGCCTCCAATTTGTAACCCATTACCTGGTTAGCCTAGGTTTGGGGAGAAAACATTCGTTCGGCATCAGGGCTAGGTTTGCACTTTGGGTCAGGGGCACCCAAGTAATTCCGGACACAGGAAGCAATAACTGAAAATGTCCAAACCAGGAGTGGGATTCTAAAGTGGGGCTTTTATTCACTTCAACACAAGAATACAAAGCAAGTTGGACCCCCACGGGGCTACACTCACTGGTTATGCAGATCTATAGAGGTCAGAACACATCTTCTTCATCATCACAACAACCCTCAGGTTCTGAATACACTGGGCTCTCAGCCCGAACTGGTACTCTCTCTCTCTCTCTCTTGGATTCCCTGGCATGGCCCTCGGCCAGCACTAGTACACTTTTCCATATGTCATGGATGTTTGGTGATGGCTCCCTCAACCTCCCATGAGCGTTTCAAGCTCTAAAGGGAAAAACACATCTTAATCCCACGTCTGGGTACTTTCTGCAGACACTGGCCAAGTGCTTAGGAGAAAGCTATAGGTGCCCAAAGTGAATCTGTAGAGGTAAATCTGGTTACTCCAGATGGGGGGGGGTCTCCCACCTCTTGTCTCCAAATCCATACCCAGCCATTCATTTGGAGTCAACACCTTTCCTTTGAACTCTCTGTTTGTAGAATGCTATCTCGAAATGTATATCACATTCAACAGTCTACTTTCCATGTAACTGGTGTCCTGACTTGCAATGTTCTCTAAGTGGCTATGTCCATCCCTGTAGACCCCCACTGGTTAGATACATTTCAAGCCATACACATAACTTCAAGAACTGTACTTGGCTGTCCTTTCCTGACCCCACAGTAGCAGATACTTTACACAACTGACTCAGTGAAAACATTGGCTCTATGTCAGAGCAGACTCACCATGGGTCACAGGTGCCCCAGGGCTTCTCACACAGGAATCACACATCTGGTACCTCAGTACAAATTCTCTCATCAAGCAGCTTTTCCTTTTCCAGCAGTTCCAGGGGGTTGCCCCTGGAAGCTGGTCTATTTCCCCCCATCACTCCAGGGATGGGGCACTGGAACAAACCAGGAAATGGTCTCAACTACTTCTGTTGGTTTCTTCTGTGTCCTTTTCTAGGGCGAGAACACACACCCTCTTCCTGTGGTAGCTCTATTACAGAGATAGGCTCTGAGGGGCTGCCAACAGCAGCGCACCTCCTCCTTCAACTGAGTCTCCCACTAGACTTCTACAGACTGACTTTGGAAACCCCAACATTCTAACCTAACTTCCAGCTGCAGCATTCCACTGTGGCTTATGCTGCTGGAAGAATTCTAAGTGATGTCATCCCTCCAGCTCAGCCGAGACTGAGGACAGAGTGAGACAGTGTGAAACCCATTTAACTGGTGTCTCACAAGCTGCCTTCCCCTGCCTGCCACTAGATCTAAGTGGGATTCTAGTAACTGCGGTTGACAGGGGGGTTACATATATATATACATTTTTTTTTTTAATTTCCATGAACTTGTATCCTCATTCATACAGGTCCCTTTGGAAATGGAATAAACAGATTAGAGGAGATATTGCAAAACTCATTTTTTCATGCCAACCTGCTTCCCTGATACACTATGTAACACCATCAGCCCATGACATGCATATGAATCCATTGTGAGATAAAGCTCTCTTGCCCATCACAATGTGTCCCCCGTGTGATAGAACACTGTGCTATACCTTCCCAGGCTCAGAGCAGTGATGTGTTCCCCCCAGTCCTTTGTGCTGCCCAGCCAGCTCCCAGAGCTCATCTTAACCTGAGTTGCTGGCACGGGAGCACAACATGCTACCCTCTGGCCCAACAGCTGGTCCTGCATGAAACATTTCTCCATAACATTTAGGTGATTCTATCAACCAATGACACTATGTAATCAATAACCCTGGCAAAAATGTGTATAGCCCAATTATTTATTTAACAGGTCTATTTTTTCAGCAGTTCTACACATTATTATATTCCACTTTTCTGGGTATAATATCTTTATTTTTCTTAAAAATTACAGGTTAATTCATTTAATCAGTTATTGATTTCAGATGGCATCTCTATACCTTAATGGCAAAAATAAGTTTGTACAAAGTAAGGTATGGACTTAACAGGTCTATGCTATTGTCAAGGTTTTGTCTAAGCTGGCCCTAGTGTAATAACGTAAGACTGAAAATTGCATTAGGCTGTAGTGCAGGTTGAGCAAATATCACCGTGCTTGGTGTGCTGTACCACTGCCTCTGGCAGTGGGAGCTGTGGTAGATAAGTAACTATTGATTTCTGTGGCAGAATGCAGTCATTTCATTAGCTAATGTGTGATGTTATAGCACTGATAACATCACATTCTGAGCATAGAGGTGTTTTGGATGTAAAAAGAGGGGAACGGAACCAGGTTCTATGGATAAAAGGAAATATTAATAAAGAATCTCCAAGAACAGTCAATTCTGCGGCACTGCAGAAGTTCTGCGGTAGGTTGCAAGTTCTGCTCAAAATTCTGCGGCCACAGAATTCTAGGGGCCTTGCCCTATGGAGGGGGGGGTGAGAGATTCATGTCTCTCAGGGAAATGCTGGGCCCCCTTCAGGGGGGCTCGGTACTCACCCACCAGTGATAAATGGTGAAGACTGACACTGGGAAGATATGAAAATTTCATACCTACTGTAATTCTTGATCTTCCTGTGTATCTTCCTCATTCATCACCGAATCCCACCCTCCTACCCCTTAAGGCCTCAGTCCCAGGGCAGTCCTCCTCCCCGCTCGCCCTCTTCCCTCCCTGGGTGGGGCTTCTCTTCTCAGTTTGCGCCCTTCCAAAAAGCTGAGGGGCTCATGCGGGGAGGAGGGCAAGTGAGGTCTGCGCCCTGTCCTTGAGGGGTTCCCCTTTGCTCCTGCCTCACATTGGGGTCTCCCCACTTCCCCCCGCCGGCTCGGCCCAGATCCACTGGGTTCGGACCGACCCCTGGGGGGAGCTCTGTTGAGGTGGGTGGGAGGAGGGATGCGTGGGGATTTCCCCCTTACTATCTGTCCTTCTTTGTTTCTTTTCTCTCCTCCCCAAAGGGGAGGGATGGAGACGTGGTCCATTGGATAAGGCCCCCCCTTTCTCCCTTGAGTCTCGGGAGAGATGGCAACTGGGGGGGGGGCCTCTCCAAGGATCTCTTCTCCTTACCATTAAGGGAGGAGGGGCTTAAACGTATGGCAGGAGCTGCAAAATCATACATCACCATTGTGGTGGGTCTTCTTCTTCTTTTTCTTTGCTGCAGCCGCAGTTCCTTATTCCGCGCAACTGAGTTTAGCCTCCTGCGCTCCTCAATTACAACATGGTAAGACACTGGGGCTCCAAAAAGGGACCAGATGACTTTCTGGCACTGATCTTCCTCCCTTGGACTGGTTCCCAGTGAAGGCACTGTGTGAGGCTGGTTGGTCCATGGGCCCCCATTGGCCAGTGGCATGCTACTCCTCCAAGGGAGCCTCAGTTGCCTTCCTTTCCTGCAGATCTGGATGTTCCGGTTTCTGCTCAGGTTTCTGTTCAGTCTATCCTGCACTCAACATTGACTTCTACCTCTCTGGGTGATTTCTGTGCTACCTCACTGCCGCTATGTCTTCACGTGCCTTCTAAGGATCCTATCCCCCCCGGACTCTGATTCACTGTCAGCCTTCAGTCCTCAACCTATTAATCAGTCCTCAGTGCTGATACCTTCCCCCGGGAAGACCTTCCTGCATCCTCCATGTCTGATTTAGCTGGTCTTTCACAACTGGAGATGACTGCTCCTGTGGCTCACCCAGAGTCTACAACCAGACTTACCTCTACTTCACTCCAGGCTATCCTGCTTGTTCCCCTTGGGGATACATCTACTGCTGACCCCTCTTCTTTGTTCTGGGCAGATAGGGTTGAGCGTTCTGAAGTGCTCACATCTGCTCTTCTGCTTGGTCCTGATTCCTTGGCTGCCCACACCCGGTCTAACTTTCAGAAATGCACTGCCTTTTTGGCTGCTTCAGCCCCAGCTCAATGGTGGAATGTGGTTCACCTGTTTTACAACGGGAGTTTGGCCTTACCGCCAGACTGCACGCATGTTGGGAAAACACTCCTGAAGGAATCTCTGCAATGTTTCCCTAGTGACCTGATTGCCCTTATACACTCTCCTCCAGATGGTTGCTTTGACTTGAGCATTAAGACACCTGCTCTTCTGGACAGATTTTGGGCCTCTGATAATCTGCTAAAGTCTCCCGCTCTTTGGTGTTCCTTTCAGGCCATCCCGATAAATAAACCTGCACTTCGGATGGTTACCATTGTCTTGAAAAAGGAGGGGGTGAATGTGAATGATGTCTAGTTGTGGTTGGAGTAACACTGTACGATTATGGAGGATCCCAAACTGATTATTGACACTGAACACTTCTGGACTGGGAATTAGAGGCTTACAGTCCATCTACGCCATTCCTCCTCAGGATTGCAGCATCTTCCGAGTGTATTTTTTATTGGTCATGACAGGGCACATCGTTTTTTATCAGGGACAGCCCCAATACCTGTTTCAGATGTGTCTTTCACACCCACCTGAACTCTGCCTGTGACAAAATTTGCTATTATCTTTGCCTTACTTTTGGTCACGTTGCCTCTAATTGTACAAATGACTTTCGTTGTAAGCTCTGTGAAGACAGTGGTCATTCTTACAGATCATGCCCTTGGGCTTCCCACAACTGTTTGTATTGCCCTTTGCAGGATGCTCTGTTACACAAGGCTCACCAAGTACATCAGCAATGCAATGCCTGCACAAGGATGTGGCAGGTAACTAGGCACACTCGCATGCTCTTTTGGATCCTCCTTCTTCTGCTGTGCCTCCCCCAGTTCCTGATGCCACGCTTTCTGTACTACAGGATGCTGCTGCTATCCTTCCAGTATCTCTTCCTCCTGCGGACTGGTCTGACCCCTATGTTGCACTTCCTATGGACTCCTTCATGCTGCCATTGGCACTGGAGTCACCGATGCCACCACCTACCATGACTGTAGTGACCAGAAAGCGCTCCCTCAGATCACAATTGATTGGACCACGTCCAGCACCTCCAACTCCTCTAGCCACTTCAAACAGATTTGATGAGCTTGAGTCTGTCGCTGTGGAGGTTGAGGACGATCACAATTCAGACTCATTCACCCCTGCAATTACAGAACAGTGTGATACATCAGACTCTACTGTGATTACTTCCAAATCGCTTTGTTCCTCGCAGCCAAAATCGAAGGTTCAGAGGAAACTGAAGATGGTCACGAGAAGTGTTACGTCTCTTGGTTCTACCTCTGTTACCTGATTTGGGTCTCCCCTTTCTTTTTATTCCTAGATCTCATGGCTCCTTTATTATGCTTGGCCACTGTCAATGTGAATGGCATCAAATCTGTCTCCAAACGCATGATTTCATTTTCTTTACTTCAAGATTTACATTTTGATACTTTCTTTTTACAGGAAACCCGACTGACTACATTAATAGATGTTGCTAGGACTCGGAGTCAATGGTGTTGGGGGCCATCCTTCTAGTCCTATGGGCCAGATCTGTGTGATGGGTTGGGGATTCTTTTTCAGGGTTCCCTCCTTATGGTGCAAATATTGGTTAACATTGAGCCTGGTCATGTGCTGCTGTTCAGCGTCACATACCAGGGTTCATTGTTTTGCCTTATCAATTTGTATGCCCCTCAGTTGAAGCAGGATCGGATGGACCTTTTGAAAAGAGTTAAACCTTTTTTATTTACTGCTCGACATGCCATTTTGGGGAAGGGGGAGTTAATTGCCTTTACACAGTTCAGGATCGGGGTGCTAAAACTACGAAGCTATTTTGTGATTCTACTTTTTTAAATCAGTTCCATCATGATACTTCCTTTTCGGATGCATATTGTTCTTTGCATCCTCCGGGTGGTTTCACTTATTATAGAAATTGTCTGGCTACCAGAATAGACTTTTTGTTTCTTTCCACACATTTATGCCCCCATAGCATTTCCCTAATTCCATTTGAAATTTCAGGTCATTTACTCCTGAGTGGTACCTTTGTGGCAAGATGTTTCTCTCTCCTGGTCCAGGGTATTAGAAATTGAACAGTTCTCTGCTTGATGAGCCCATTTTGCAGTATAGAACTTGAGCACTACTTCTAAATAGACTTACTCTCATATGTATGACTGACAATTTAGCAACTTGGTGGGTGGACACAAAAGTTGTATTGAGGAGATTTTTTCGGTCTCTATCTTGTAATAAATGTTTTCCAATTATGTTGAATATTTGAGTCTTAGAACTCAGTTGATGAGAACTTTTACTCTCATGTCTACTGAGACGGAAGACTACAGTTCAAAGATTCGAACCTGAAGTGCTGTATGAAAGACTTGCAGTATGATAGGAGTAAATCCCTTCAGCTGGAACATCGCAGTGGCACCCAGGGTAAACATGGTAAGGTGACAATGTTCAAAAGCTGCAAAGCTAGGATTGGATACAGACATCTGGCTTCAGTTTTCACACAAACTGGTGAGACTGTTTCAGAGGATGCCGATGTGCTTACGGTTGTACAGGATCATTTGTACTCACAATTCGGTGTTCCGGTTTCCCTGCCTTCTGCTGGTACCTTTCTGAACACTGTGACTGTTCAGGACGTTGTGGCTGATTTAGTCAGACCAGTCACTACAACTGAGGTTCACCTGGCTATTACCCGCTTGTAATCTAAGACTGCCCCAGGTCCAAATGGCCTTACGGCTGAATTTTATAAACGTTTTTTGGAGGATCTTGCAGTCATATTGGTGCATGTTTTTAACTGGATGTTGACATCTGGTAAGTTTCCCTTTGGGTTTTGCGAGTCTTTTCAGATCCTGATTTTTAAAAAGGCCAACGATTTAGATTGACATAATCGGCGACCCCTCTGCCTCCTTAATTCTGATCTGAAAATTCTCATAAACATTTTAACAGCTAGATTGACGTGAGTTGCATCCCATGTTCTCACCGAATTCCAGACCTGTTTGGTCCCTGGTAGGAATATTTTAGATAACTTACTCCTTCTGCGAGAAACAGTAGATTTGGGTGAATGGGGTGCGGTTGCAGGATATTTGCTTACCCTGGACCAGGAGAAAGCTTTTGATAAGGCTTCACATTCCTATTTGCTTGAGGTGCTGCACCATTATGGCCTTACCGATGAAGTTTGTACATGGATTAGAACTCTCTATCGCTCATTGAGTATTTTACCTGTCATTAATGGCCAACTTGGCCACCGTATTCAGCTACATAGGGGTGTCAGGCAAGGCTGTCCAATGAGCCTTCTCCTGTATACCTTTTGTATAGACCCTGTTATCTATAAAATTGTGCAACACACTCATATACGTGATATCTCTAAACCTGATAGTGCTCATTGTATTAAGATTAGTGCCTATGCCGATGATATTACCCTGTTAGTTAATGACAAATGATCAGGTCTCATGGCATTGGATATTTTTTGTTCCTTTTCCCCCATGTCTGGAGCATCCTTCACTGTGTCCAAGTGTCACGGCCTGGTGATCGGTAATGTACGTGCCCCTTGCTTGGACATTGGTGGGATCACTATAGGCTCTTCACCCATTAAAATCTTGGGTATCTTTTTTGGTCCTGGTGACAAGGCTATACTTAACTGGGAGGGTAAACTGAAGCCCTGTGATGTGAAGGTCCCATCCTGAAAGCACTGTAGTCAAACTAAGAAAAAACGAGTTGCTATCTCCAAAATGTTTTTATTTCCTGCATTTACTTATCTTAGGTTTGTCTACCCTATTACTACAGTCTTGGAGGCTTGTTCGCTTAGTCTTTTTTCCAACTAATTTGGGGTAGTCATTTGAACCCTATCAAGCAAAACACTCTGTATTTGTAAATTTTGTAGGGGGCTATGTATGATAAATCCCTTAGCTATTTTTGCATGTTTTTGTGCCAGACTGTGCACAGGTACGCATCCAGGGATTATAGATTTTGGCATCCATGGGCTGTGAAATGGTTGAACACTCTGCTAGCAATGTGGCAAATTTCATTTACCCATCTCAAAAAATCATCCTTTGACACCTCCCTTTGTGGTTACAACTATGGAAAAAATGAGGAGATGGAAAATTCCCTATTTGGAATTTTGTCTCTTATCCCCATCCTGGGCTTTATGCTTGTATTATGGACCATTCCTTTACGGACGCTCCTCTATATCCTGGAATTTCTCTCCAGGATCACAGTAGGATTACTACCTACCTGGCTGATAAGCACACACCTGATAGAATGTGGGATGTGTTATGGCTCAGTTGCCATGGACGATTGAATGTAAAGGCGAATGCCAAACATAAACGTTTATCCGAATGATACTGTCCTTGACCTGGCTGTGTGATGGTCCTAGAGACCATGGGCCCAATATCCAAAACTTTGCCTGGGAGCAAAATGTGCACTGCCTAGTGGGCAAACTAGCCCACAGCCAATAGCAATATTTAAAGGAATAGCCCAGGGGCAAACACTGCTGAATATAGGCCAGGTTGTTGACTAGAACTTTCTAGATCCAGTCATATAACACCTGCGCTGCGTGAACTGCACTGGCTGCCAATACAGTGGCAGATTACCTTCAAGGTCACATTGCTGGCCTATAAGGCCCTACATGAGCAGGGACCCCACTACCTGAAAGAACTCCTGTGTCCCTACTGCCCCACCCGTTCACTCCAATCCACTGGCGAGGGATTGCTAGAGATTCCCAGGGTATCCCTAAAAACATCAAGAGGAAGATCGTTTGCCTTTATGGCACCTACCCTGTGGAATTCTCTACCTCACCAGATACACGAGTGCCAGACCATAGAGGGTTTCAAAAAATTGCTGAAGACCCATTTACTTAATCAGGCTTTCTCAGCAACTTAGTAACGTGCACACTGATATGTTTTTATCTGTTTTAAATTGTAATATTGTGTGTTTTTATCTTGTACTGTAAAGGCGCCCATAGCATGGGAAGGGCACCTCATACAAATACATTTTTGATTGATTGATTTGATTGATTGATAGCATGCAAACGAAGGTGGACAAACATCGCTGTGAGTGTAGTGCAAAGATAGCCTGCAAAGAAGACAGCTCTGAATATAGCAACCGGGCGGTGGAAACAGCAGCAGCAGCCCAGTGCACACAGAGGTGGAGTCAGGCAAAAGTGAACTACATGGCCACTGTGAGCGCTAGCAAGGAAGTGGTGAATAACAACTGCAAACGACAGTGCAGGCCAAATACTGTAGAACCATGCTAAAGTTCAGACAGGTTTGCCCAGGGCAAAAATGCCATGTTGAACACGGATATGCAAATGAACCTACTTAGGCATTCTGAGGGCAAACAGCCACATTAGCATGTCATTATGGCCCGATTTGCATGCATTTCCATGTGTAGGTTGCCTGGGCTATTTCAGGGTGCACACAGCACCACCTGTATGTCAGACTGTAACTACAGGTTGGTAGCTGCAGGCTGGGTTTGCTCACAGTACCACCTGTATGTCAGACTGGATCAACAGGTCAGTAGCCACAGGCTAAGTGTGTACACAGCAGCACAGACTATCTTGCCCCAGGAGACTAGCACCATAAGCACGGGTGGTTGTGCTGCATGCCATAGACATATAGATGTTCCTGCTATAGTGTGTATCATACGCTACAGTACCATAGGTAGCCGGTACTGTGGGGGACACAACAATGCAGACTGTGTGACAGATAACACTGAATGCTGCTATCCACACATAGACAGCCCCAGCTGTCAGGTGTGTACTAACAGTGGACAATGTAGTCATACTGTCCTGTGACCCACAAACACTTTGCTAATGGCATGGGATTCTCACAGTACCACACACATGGCTGGCCGTGTGTGATGGAGTGCATGTACAGGTGTGCGGTATGTGCTCAGGGGAGGCAAACACATACCATCATACAGGCCCACTGATGGCAGGGGCATTCCCATCACTGGAACATGTGCACTGTGTGGATGACCCAGCTGTGTGGCACCAGCTACTATGCTGTGCATCCGGGCACCTACACCCTCCCTCACCCCCTCCTCCCTCCCTCAGTGCAGCATGTGTGTGCTGTGTGGTGGTTTACCCCCTATGGAGGGATTAGGGGTGTGTGCTGCATGTACCCACCAACAGCATGTCCACTGGGTACTAGGCCACCCTCATCTGCCTGCCAGGGTTGGGACTGGTGCCAGATGACAGTGATATGGGCACTGCCAGGGTATCGCACTAGAACTCATGGCCGGTACCATCGGTTTGCAGAATATCTCCTCCTTGGCATATGGTGTGGCCCAGGGTGGCCTTCCGCCCTCTTCTCCTGCCCAATGACTGCAGTCATCAGATGCACCATGAAGCTGTTGTTGCATACAGCCCTGTTGCCTGTTGCCATTGTGTACACACCCCCATCCTTGTTTTGCCCTGAGTTAAGACTACCTTTTTCTGGAAGGTAACTTGCACTGCGCTGTGTCGTGCAAATGTACTTTGTGCAGCACTAATGTGCTGAATATGGCATAGCGCTTGTATTCAAGTACATGCCCCCTCTCTTTGCCTAGTGCATACATTATCATTTTGTGCAGTGCTATTCCTGTTTGCCCATGCTAATCAGGCTTTTAAATACAGCAGACCCACCAAACTATGAACAAACCCCATACAAACGGTTTGTGCTCAGCGCAAGGTTTTGAATATCTGGCCCCATGTCTCACTTCCTGGTGGACTGTCCTTATGCTGAACATTTTTGGCTTACCTTAGCTTGATGCTGGGGAGACCCGGCATGGGCTAATCTTCCCTATGACTCCACTATTTTGGGATGCCTGCCTGGTACACCTCCCTGTGACACTGGTACTATACGTTTAATTTTTACTGTTGCGAAACACTGTTTGTGGCTTTCTAGATGTACTGTACCTTGCTCTTTCAACAGTGGGACTTGTCCCCTCTGGCTTTATTGTATAGGGTTGAGCATGCATTAACCACTCTGTATTGGTCTGAGAAACATTATACAGGATCGCACCTGTTTTTCCATAGATGGCATTATGTTGCCACTATTTTGTAACTTTAACTGTCATTTTCATCTAAGTTGACTTTGTTTTTCCTTTGTTTTTGTTTTTTTGTTACTGCACTGATGCAGTTTGCCTTGATTCCTGCAGTACAGGTAACTTCTGTTAGCACAGTTGCTGTTTTGTTTTTTTTATTTCTGGATTTTGTACGAACTTGTTGTGACTGTTTTTCGGTTTGTTTTTCTTCACAATAAAAACTTCCCCTAATCTTGCAAAAGTACCCTGGGTTCCCATCAGGACAGCACCAGAGATTGGCAGAAAGGATCTCAGGTTTTTAACATATCCGAAGGACAGCATACCCAAACAGTACAGCAACCCCCTTTGTACTGCACTCGAGTGCCTGCACTTGTGGTATTAGTCCAATCCCAGTGTGGGCTAGAACCTCCAAACTTCTGACGCAGAGGCAGATGTGCTATGAACTGAACCACACTGACAGCTTCTCATTTTCAGATTTCCCTTCCCGGTATTAGAACACATTTTGGCAGTCTATTCAAAAAGCTTGTATAAAAAGCATTGGCCTACAGCCCTTTTACCTTATAGTACCTTTGTTTATGACATCATGATGTTCACTATGACAACAGTGTGATGTCACAAACAGCAATTATGAGGTCAGCTGAAAACAGTCAAATGTGTTTTGAAAGACTCAATGAAATGTGCACAATACTCCCTGAAATATTTAGTAGACCATGAAGACAAGAACATAAAAGAAAACTAGAAGACGCTGAAGTTAAGCATAATTATTGGAAATCTAATACTGTTTAAGCATTTTATTTTAGTAGCAAGCTGTTCTTTAACCAGGCATCACACAGCGAGGGTGTGTAAAAAAAAAAATGAGTTACCAGACTCCCCATGTTTTCTAAATGCTGGTTTTAAAAAGGGAAGAGCTGCAGAATCAGTTTACATTCTCTCACTGTGCTATAGGAATGAAACTGAAGCATTTATGATTTATAAGCTGAAGCTATTTGTTACTTTGTCATACACACTCATGTATAATGGAGAATTTCAACACCATTTTCAGGTTGCAAAATACGTAAACAGTAATTATAATAGATTTTTTTCTTTTACCTTAGCTATCTTCTGTGGATCCAAAGAGAAGATTGTCTTGGCTGCCCTGCCAACTTTAGGCCAATCAGGAGAGATATCTATTCCGACTGGTCATGAGTCAGTGGGAGCAGGCCAACACCATCTTTTCTTCGCATCCACAGGGAAAAAAAAAATTTACTTCAGTTAATTTTAGCTTACAGTAGCGTGGTTCAATAAAGGGCATAGTTATTCCTTTACTAAACTGAAAACAGCACTGATGGGTTATTTACAGGTAACACAAACTGCTGCTTCCTTGAACGGGATTAATATGAATTACTGCTGTAGAATCCAGTATAGTGTGGGACAACACCAGCCTTTTCCATGTGGAACAGAAAACTTTTGAGTGGTAAAATGAGTGACATCCCTTGTTGTAATGTGGGGGGCATTTGAAAGATACAGGCCTAACAGTTCTATTGTCCTTGTGAGATTCAGGTTGTCTCTTGTTTTTGAAGTGGGCAGTGGAAATATAGAGCAGCTGGCAACAACATACACTGCCATCATTTTTCGAAGGATTCTTCAGCCGCCGACAGTGACATCAGTTTTCCTTTCAGCACATCCATGGTGAGTCCCAGAAGCCTGGTTGCGCATGTGTCTTCTGTCACAACACACTGCTGCACAGAGGCAGAACACATGCGCTCCACTGAAGTCATTATCTGACATCAGAGAGAACAGACAGTGACAGGAAACTGCACAGTACAGCCAGACAACCAAGCAGCCTGGTTTGCATCATCTGAGTTGCTGGAGACTGCTCCCTTCATTGTTCTCAATCTAGTTTTGACTGACTGATGGCATTTTTGTAATTTCCTCAGACTTCCACTTCACCATTTGCTCCAGTCAGCAGGTAACTAAAACAGCCATTAATAAGGCCCATTTTGCTTTCATTGGTATGTTCAAACGTTCCTCCCCCATTTCACTGGACCCCACCATTGTTCCCAAATATCATAATATGAGAACATATTCCAGAATAATATTCTGGAAAAAAGACCACGGGAAATGTAATTACAATAATTTAAAACCTTAAGTTCTTAGTGTTACTGCCTCTTCCGATGTGTTCTATGATCAGCTATCAGGGATTCCCACGCAACTTCAGGGGAAAAGAAGAAGAAGGGCGCAAACCTGAAGAATTCACACGTAGACAGATCCTCTTGAATATAAATATCTATTTCCTTTTATTGTAAATGTAGGCCCATGTCCTCTACGTTTCACCAATTAGTCATTGGCTTCCTCAGGAGATGCCTCCTAATCATACTTCTGTCCATACATATAACTCAATTTTGTTCACTTAAACATGTTCCAATCAATGTTGTTTCTTGTTCAGCCTTTTACGTTTCTGCACATCACATACAGTGCTGTACTTCCAGGCAGTAGCCCTGAAGTAATGCAGGCCCCACACCCAAATTTTATGTATCCGGTTGATCCTGCTTTCAGTCACCACCACCGTTCAGCACCAGCAAAGAATTTGCTTTTTAAAGAGGGCCATTTACCTGCTTACTAAAACTGTGATGTGCAGAAAAGTAAAAGGCTGAACAAGAAACAACATTGATCGGAACATGTTTAAGTGAACAAAATTGAGTTATATGTATGGACAGAAGTATGATTAAGAGGCATCTCCTGAGGAAGCCAATGACTAATTGATGAAACGTAGAGGATATGGGCCTACATTTACAATAAAGGAAATATATATTTATATTCAAGAGGATCTGTCTACGTGTGAATTCTTCTGGTTTGCGCCCTTCTTCTTCTTTTCCCCTGAAGTTGTGTAGGAATCCCTGGTAGCCCACCATTTTTTCCCCAATTTTCTTCCTGTATCACTAGGCCCCACACATGTTCCCCCCTTCTTTTCCTTTGCATTAAGTTCCACCCTTTTTCCCCTAGTTGTATTTCTCCCAGGTCATGCCTGAAAATAGGCAGTTTCTGTCTAGTGCACTATCTGGTAAACAAAAACTAAATAAATAATTAGTCGCTAGGCCCCACCCTTGTTCCCCTGTTCTTTTCCGGTGTTCCTTGGCCCCACTCTTGTTCCCCCATTTTATTGCTGCATTACTAGGACCCACTTTTGTTCCCCTACTCTTTTCCTGTATCACTAGGCCCCACCCTTATTCCCCTATTCATTTCTTGTGTCAGTAGGTCCCACCCTTATTCTCCAATTCTTTTACTGTGTCACTAGGCCCCACCCTTGTTCCCCTGTTCTTTTCCGGTGTTCCTTGGCCCCACTCTTGTTCCCCCATTTTATTGCCGCTTTACTAGGGCCCACTTTTGTTCCCCTACTCTTTTCCTGTATCACTAGGCCCCACCCTTATTCCCCTATTCGTTTCTTGTGTCAGTAGGCCCCACCCTTATTCTCCAGTTCTTTTACTGTGTCACTAGGCCCCACCCTTGTTCCCCTGTTCTTTTCCGGTGTTCCTTGGCCTCACTCTTGTTCCCCCATTTGATTGCCGCTTTACAAGGGCCCACTTTTGTTCCCCTACTCTTTTCCTGTATCACTAGGCCCCACCCTTATTCCCCTATTCGTTTCTTGTGTCAGTAGGCCCCACCCTTATTCTCCAGTTCTTTTACTGTGTCACTAGGCCCCGCCCTTGTTCCCCTATTCTTTTCCTGTCTCACTAGGCTCCACCCTAGTTCCTCCATTCTTTTCCTGTTTCACTGGCCCCCATCCTTGTTCTCTCATTTTTTGCCTGTGTCACTAGTTCCTCTGTTGTTAGACAAAAATCAGTAACATTATCAGGCAATGACATTTGTAAAGCTCCTGCTTACTGTTCATCCTTTTTTATTACTTTATTGATGTGTTGCACTTATCGCACTTGTTAAGTTACTGTTTTGTATTGTTCTGAATCCCACAGGACCTCCTTGAAAATAAGCTTACTCAATGGACTTTTCCTGGAAATAAACTTGAACCTGAACACTAGGCCCCACCCTTGTTCTCCCATTTATTTCCTGTGCCACTAGACCCCCCCCTTGTTCTCTCATTTTTCTCCTGTGTCACTAGGCCCCACCCTTGTTCCCCAATTCTTTTCTTGTGTCACTAGGCCCCACCCTTGTACCCCAATTCTTTTCTTGTGTCACTAGGCCCCACCCTTGTTTCCCTATTCTTTTCCTGTGTCACTAGACCCCGTCCTTTTATCTTTTCCTTTTATTTTTTTTTTTACCAGGAGAGAGACACTAAGCTGAAAGCTTGTTTACAGATGTGACCTGGGAGCACAAGGAAGTTAAGTGATTTGCTCAGGGTCACACAGTATGCAAGTGGGGGCTGTGGGATTCAAACCCAGGTCTCCAGGTTTGCAGCTCAGAGCCTAATACCACTGCGCTATCCTGCCTCCCCTATTCTTTTCCTGTGTCACTAGGCCCCACCATTGTTCCCACATTTTTTCCTATATCACTAGCTCCCACCCTTGTTGGCTCCTTCTTCCTATTTCACTAAGCCCAATCCTTCTTTCCCTATTCTTTCCATTGTATTAGGTTCCACCATTGATAACTCCCATTTTTTATAACATAGCAGTTCCAGAACCCAGTAGTGACATCAGCTGAGCTGAAGACTACAATAAAATGGAACAAGTGACATTAATTCAGCTCAGTGAATATTGAGCGAGAAAAAGGGCAGCGCTGATATGGGGCCCTAAATAAGGAAAAAATAGTGCTATTTCAAAACAAAAACACAGTAATGCACTGGGGCGATTAAACAGACTTCAAACATGCCCAACTTTACAACTGTATTAAAAAATGTAAAGTGTATTGTTTATACTCCCTTTAGAAAATGGGTAGAACAGGTGGACGCTTTTGATTGGCTGAGAGACTTGTCTAGGTGGACATTTATGAGACAACAATGCCAACCTAAAACAAGTCCCTGTGCCAGCTGCTCCATTAGCCACTGAAATCCCTGTGCCACCTTCAAAATCAAACTTCAAAAGTGCCATTTTTTTTCTACCACTGTTTGCACAGCCTGGATTTCATTACTAGCCAATGCTGATTTATTCACCCTCCCTTGTGTAATCAAAGTTTGTTATTAATACATTGGTCATGTACGTGTATTCCAAGTTTTGGTATACGTACTTCTTCATTAATCACGTATCTTGACTTTGTAAAGTCTGATTGTTCTACGTTATTCATTCTGGGTTGCCCCTGAAAAAGGGATTCGTATGCCTCAGTGAGCCCACCTGGTTAACAAAATGAACCCTTGCATGGCCACGGACTGATATATCAGTCAAAAGAACCTATACGTTCTAATTCTTTTGGCAGCCTAAGGGTTAACAAATAAATAGAAACATAAGAATTCTAGTGCATCAAAACATTAATGAACCTTGGAGCCTACTATAGTTCTCCATCACTAACAAAATATGTACTATGTGTTTAACTTGTAATAAATCAAGTTTTTTATTCAAAAAAACTCTCTTGTGTTACTCAAGCATAAAGTTTATGCAGTGGAAAAACAGTTTCTCCTGGTTCCCTTTTCCTACTTATTCTTAAATTTATGTCTTTGTTTTTCTTTGCTGCAGATGGTTTTGTAGCTGAAATCAAGGTTTTTGCCAAAAAAGGAGCAATGGGTTTTACGTCCTTTTACATGATTCCCTATTAATTGGCTTTTTTTGTGGTGTTCCCCCTGATTCACACTATTTCATCCAAGCTTACCTGTCCCTAAGAGATCCCACCATGACAAGCCAGTCTGCCCAAGACCCAATTTATGCTCAGTGAAAATGCACAGGTTATCTCCCCCGCCATAGTGCGATGGAGGGCAGTCATGGTGGTATTGCTGTCTCTCTTGCCATTACTGTACTTGTTCCTTATACTAAATGGAAAGAACCAGGCAGGGAGGAGGCGAGACCCCCTGATCAAAAGATGAGACCTGTCACTGCAGCGGGTTCGCCATGCCTGGACTGGTCATTGGGGCTGAGCCTGATGTCACTGCCTCTGCACCCACCCACCATTGGGCTCCATTGCAAGCCAAACACCCAGGTGGAGCGAAGCATGGGCTCACGTAAAACTTTTTATCATCCCAGTGAGCCCCACAGGGGGCAACTATCTCATGGGGAATGCAGGAACTCCTGCCTGGAGAGTAGCAAGCATCCTTGAACATGTAGGGCCGAATGTTTGAAGGGTGTCTCAGGGGTTCTGTCCAGCCCTGCACCACTGAACTTAGGTTCTGGTGATGTGCTGAACCCTTTGCTACAACTGCACCTGATTTTACATTCTCAGGTGCAGTTACGGGAGTTTTCATGGTTTACAGCAGCTTGCACCATATATCTGGCACAAGCTCCATATAACAGCCCATAGGATTGCTGCATGTTGCATCAGAAAAAGTCAGTCTAACTTACAGCAATTGCCAGCATGGGATAGAAAATTCCATTCACTCGCTGCAAGCCCCATGTGCTGCATCATTGGTGCACCGGGGCTTGCAGCGATCTAGGAGCTTTGAAAATCCCACCATTGATCTCTGAGTGGAAATTAAGTGTCTTAACCACTAGGCAATGAGGGCTGCTGAAATGTTATACTTCTCACAGATGACTATAGGCAGTATTTTCAAACAGATCCCATCAGATCTGTCAGGATATACTATATATATATATATATATATATATTGCAAAAAAGTCATATATATATATATCTGTTGCAAAAAATGGCATTAATGCTTCAGGTTGGGTCAAAGCAACAAAAGTTAGGAAATGAGGCGTCGGGGTTCCCTAATGCTCCACCCTCCCAAACCAAGCAAGACAGCAGGTGTTGTGGGGTGTGCCTTGGGCTTCCCAAGCCTAATGCTCACCCCATTCCATCTGTAAATAAGGTCAGATGTGTAGACTTTATGAGAATGGGGTGAGCGTTAGGCTTGAGAAGCAAAGGCACACCCCACACTCTGCTCTCCTGCCTGGTTTGGGAGGGTGGGTGTTAGGAAACCCAAAGCCTCATTTCTCAACTTTTTTTGGCTTTGACTCTAACTGGAGCATTAACAAAGTTTTTTGCAACTTATTTCCTATTTTCTGAGATAGTATAATAGTATCCTCATTTTCCTGTGGGAGCACAGAGTCCTTTGGACCCTGCCCTTCCATCCCTCCATAGATGCATATATATATATATATATATATATATATATATATATATATATATATATATATATATATATATGTAGTTGTGGAGCTACAGGGCCCTCTGGGCCCCACGCTGCCATTATAGGACAACAGTGACCAAATTGTCATCATAGCCATTTTATTATCCCACCTTGTGTACCTGGTACAGAACATTTTTTGAATCTCCACCAAAATGTAATTCTGCGCAACTGAAACACCGCTCCACGCCACAGGTGTGAAAACGCATTTTGGCCAGGATTTGAAAAATGACAGCTGTGACATACATGAGGTGGGGTAATAAGAAGGCATGTTGAAAATCTGGGTTAAAAATAGTTAACATTTCAGAATTTATGAGCGGGTGTAGTGAAATTGCAACAAATTTCGAACTTCATCATTTTTTCATATTTTGACCCCAAACTTTCAACATAGTCTTCTTATGACCCCACCTCATAAACCCCATTGGTGAAAGTTTTCAAATCTGTGCCAAAACACCATTCTGTGTGAGAGGTGCAAAAACACATTTCAGATAGGATGTGAAAAATGACAGCTGTACTATTCATGAGGTGGTGTGAAAGAATGGCTATGCTGAAAATTTGGAGTCAAAATATTGAAAATTACCAAAGCTAGGAGTGTGCATAGAAAAATCTCAATGAACGCTTGTAACTCTGGTATTTTAAGGAATTTTGTCCCCAAATTTTCAACATGGCCTTTTTTGGACCCCACCTCATGAACACTGGTGGTAAAATTTCATTATTCATCCCTGAAAGGGGATTTCATGCAGCGACAGCAAAATCACCTTCTGAGCCTAATTAATGAATTGACAGTTACAGTGTTCATGAGGTGGGGGCCCAAAAAGGTCATGTTGAAAATTTGGTGAAAAAATTCCAAAGAATGGCAAAATTATGAACATAAGTTCAAAATATCATTGAAATACATATGGTGGCCAGCCTGGTGATACTGAAGGCTGAGGCGCTGGATGCCTTAACTTGTGTCATGCTGGTGACTCAGGTTCAGGAGTGAGCCCGTGGTCATTGAAGAGCTGACACAGGGGAGGAAGGGATGGAGCAGGATTGAGCAGCCAAAAGGCAGCAGCAGCTCTCCTCTCCTGGGGTGGTGCCTTGTCACCCACCGTAGTTCCACTGCCCCTGGATGGAGGTCCAAGGGCAGTGCAGGTGGCCAGGCAGCAAAAGTAGTGGGAGGGCATTCTGGTACCACAGCACGAGTGTGCAGCCGAGACAGGGGATGGGAGAAAAAGTTGGGGAAAATGGGTAAAAAGTTAATAGAGAAAAAAAAAGAAATACATTATATGGCACGTTCTTTGATTCCTCGGTTCATAGTTCTGCTTCGAAGAGTGCAGATGTGCCCCGTTCCACAGAATATGACAGACTATGACCTCTGGTGGTAAGTACAGGGTAAGGGTGTGTGTTGGGGGGTGGGGAGTGTTCAGTGGGAGGGCCGGAATGGGGGAGATGGTCGGGATGACAAGGGACCATTTTCTTTTTTTTCAGGTTAAAAAAAAGACTTTGGGGACAGTTTTGTTCTTTACGGGTTAAAACAAAATAAATATTTTGTGACACTGGGAGTGGGCTCTCCAGTGTCCCACACTGCTGTGGGGGGGCTTCTAATACTGACAAGGCAACTGGACCCCCGATGTCGGCAACTAAGACAAGGGACTGTGAGGGAGGGGGACATTTTACACTGACGGTGGGCATCCTGGGGAAGGAAGGAAGGAAGGAAGGGAGGGAGGGAGGTAAGTAGGTGGGGAGGAGGGGGTACCACTAGACAACAGGAATAGGGGACAGTGATCGGCAGGTGGGGGTGCCACTAGACACCAGGGAAAAGGACGACTCACAGATGAAACTGCAGCTGGCAGCACAAGTTCCAACTGCAGCTGCGGAAGTCAAGAAATTCCCGGTGTTCTCATACAGAGAATGCTGAGGGAGCTCTCCTCTCGCTAAGCTGGTCACCCGGGATTTTGGGTGCCCAGAAAAGGCATTTGTGAGCAAAACTTTCAAAAACAAACATCAGAATCTAGCTAATTTAGCTAGGTTCTGATGTTTGTTTTTAAAAATCTCAGCAGTTTTATGTATTTTCCACCTTTTATAGTTGGTGGAAGAAAAAACAAGATGATGGTTCAAGAAAAATTATTTTTTCCTCATGAAAAGGATTTTATTCTTACGAAAAAGGAACTGATCTCACGTGAAAGAATCCTTTTTTGTGAGGTCAATCCTTGGTCGAACTTTATCTCTATAATTTCGACAGGAGAACAATGGTAACATAAAAATGTAATAACTTTGCAACAAATTAATATTTTTTCACCAAACTAAGCATGGCAGTTCTGTTACTTAAGCTGGTTGTAGCACAAAAAATCACACCAAAATTCCACACTGTGTGGACACAAGGTGATGAGAAAAAAAAAGTGACTTTTAAGGTTTTAGCACTATCCAGATCTCCAAATCTGTACATCTGACTGGAAAGAAACTTGCCACTTCAAGAGATCTAACCCCACGAGACAGCGCCATATGAAATTTTGTGCAAATCCACTGATTGGTTGCAAAGTTATTAAAGTCAAAATCTGAGGTTTAACATTAAACATGCTACTCAACCCTAACTCCCCTATAAAATATAACAAAAAACACTGTAAATGTACCAGTTAGGGTTAAAGTGACAAAAATAGGGAAATGTGGTGTTAAGGTTCCCACCCTGCAGGCAGTAACAGGAAATACCATTATGGTTACACCTCTCCTGAATCTTCACAAATCAGGCATGGGGTGTATCTTGGGGTTGTCAACCCTAACGTTCACCCCCATTCCATTAGTAAATAAGCTGAGATGTATAAATTATATGAGAATGGGGTGAGCGTTAGGGTTGACAACCCCAAGGCACACCCCATGCCTGATTTGCAAA
Source organism: Neoceratodus forsteri (assembly GCA_016271365.2). Taxonomy (NCBI): domain Eukaryota; kingdom Metazoa; phylum Chordata; order Ceratodontiformes; family Ceratodontidae; genus Neoceratodus; species Neoceratodus forsteri. The sequence goes on along the minus strand of JADMNL010000031.1, from coordinate 141,740,596 downwards.
GACTCCGGATGGGTGAAACAGTAATGTTTTTTCCTGCTGCTGCCTGCAGAGTGGGGGTGGGGTGTTAGGGTTGCAAACCCTAATTCCACATTTCCCTACTTTTGTTGCTTTAAACCTAACAGGTGCATTAATGACATTTTTTGCAATTAATTTCCTTAGTTTTGAAACAGTATAACCATATCTTCATTCATGTGGGTCCCTTTGAGACCCATGTGAACATATTCATTTGCCCGTGGAAGTGCATGGATGCATACATCCATGCTGGTGTAGCAGCGTAGGGCCCTCCAGGCTCTGCACTTCCATTTGTGCCAAATAAACAATTTCTTTGCTTGGCTGTATGGGTTATTCAACTTTCAATGTTATCTGATGGGAATTTTCATGTTTTATTTATTTATTAATATGCTCCCTAAATTGTTGTGTAACTCCCCCCAGTCAGGTGTGGTGACTTGATTCACACCCCTGCCTGGTGACAATAATGTGGCGCACCTGGTTGAGAGGGTTGGGTTCATTTGTTCTCCTGTAGTGGGGGGGTCCTCCCAAATTAGTATTTAGCACGGTGCCTCCACCTAGAGAAATTAAGTGGGCCAGATGTTGTGTATAGTACAGCCCTCTGGGATGCAGTACCTACCCACCTCCCTACATTGTACACCCCCACCCCAGGGAACCAACAAGACAGTTATCACTTTTACCAATAGACAATTCAACAGCATGAACAGATTGAATACCCACACAATGATAAAATTCAACAGTTGAAACTGTGCTTTTATTTTGGCACACAGGCCCAGAGACTGTGGAGAGAGCAGGGGTTAGACGATAACAAGTTGGTGTATGCACAACCACCCTGAGACAATTCCCCTCAAATCCCACAGAGCATATATGCACCTGCCCAGCCAAGAGGCACATAGGCTAGCTATTTTACACGGGGTGTGTTAACTATTATCCAGTACCAATAATAAGACTATAAGCACAAGTACAATAACAACGAGAGCTCTGGATACCCAGGAGTTATAACACAGTCCTGTTGCAGGCCTGATTGCAGAGATGCCCAGGATCTTGCAGTGGTGCACTTGATGAAAATTTTAGCAAGCTTGCAAGTTAACCCCCAACAGGCCATAGGTGCTAGCACAAATTTTAAAATGTGAACTTCAAAAGTGGAAATATCAACCACTCAAAGGCAAAAATTGTAATCCAACTGGGAACTGGAAAGAACTCAGCCAGCTGTGCCGGCACTCATGTGACCCGTGGGTTCAGAAGAATGTCTGTAGTGGGGACCAGCACAAGGCAGTGGTTATTGCAGCACACAGGAACATCTCACTTGGACAAGGCACAATAGCATAACCCTTATGGCTCTTCCTTTTTGATATTCACAGGAATCACAGGAGCACCAACGCAGCAGTTTCACAGCTTCCAAGGAGCCCAGACCCCCAGGAGTGATCCCCTGTGGTCCAACTCCCCCTAGTACTCTGGGCACATGTCCATGACTCCCTGTTCCCCAATTCACCCCACTCGGTAAGGGCTAGCTGGTTTTCTACCTGGCTCCACAGCAGCAACTCAAGAGGGATGCAGAGCTACGTCTCCAAATCTGGCTTCAGCAATCTCACAGGCTTGGCACCACACAGGTGTTGATAGAGTATGTAGAATCAAACAGTCTCTTTACTCACATGACCACTAAGCCCTGGGTAGGGATTTTTTAGAACTGGCCTGGCTAGGCCATCATCACAACACACCAGCAATAGGTCCACACTCCATAGAGTCTCTGCCCCCAGGATCTTGAGGGCTCTGCACTTCTCTCCCTTCAACACCATCTCTCATTGGACAGTCAGGGCTGTTCTTCAGTCCTCTTGCCCTTTGCAGACCTCTGATTGCCCCCTTTAAGCCCATTAGAACCTTAGGGGAAGGTTTGATTGTATCATCTCCCCACAATCCTGCTGACACTGTCCCCCAGCCTTCCTAGCCATCCGATTGGCCAGCCAGTGGTGATCACAGGGCACCAAGATAGCAGTACCCAGAAGAGGTAAGCCTGGTGCTTCCAAGTCTTTGTAATTTAATTTATTTATGCTCCCCAAAGGTGGTGGCTCCCCTTGTTCCAACACAGCCCCCCTTGGTTGTGATCCAGTGTGTCCATGGCAGCCAGGGATGTGGCGGGTTCATTGGCAGGAACACCAGTATGGTCTTTTGAGTGGTAGAACTGAGGAGTCCTGGTAGCACATGCTCCTGACCACTTTGCTGGTGGCATTCAGGCTACATGGTGCTGGTAGCTCCAAAAACATGGCCATCCTGCAATTCTCCAGACCCTGCGGTCCACCTCAGGGGACCAGAGCAGAAGAAACATGGCCACAGCTGCTGAAGGAAAAATGCAGGAGGCACCGAAGACATATGACAGCTCCACTCCCCACCCGCTCTTCTTAAACATGTGGAGAGGGAGCCACAGTAGTTTGGGAACTCAGAGCAAAGACAGTTAATTTGAAATAAACATAAAAACTCAAAGAATACCAGCCAAAAAGTTTTATTTCATAGAAAGGCCAGGGAAGCACTCTCTACCTCAGCACTTCACATCTAACATGTGACACTTTGTCACCTCCTGACAAAGCATCACGTGGTAGACGTGAAGCACCAAGGTAGAGAGTGCTTCCTTGGGCTGTCAATGAAATAAAACTTTTTAGCTAATATTCTTTGAGTTTTTATATTTATTTCAAATTAATTGTCTTTGATTGCTCTGGACTTTTGGAGTGCGCTGTGGTGCCTATTCTGTGAACCTTTTTGTAATGTATCCCTCTGTGCACCTGCAGTGTGTGACTTTCTTTGTGCTGAACAATAGTTTGGGAGCCTGGGATCCTCAGAAGGTCAGTAGCAGCAGCACAGTCCAGGTAAGCCCCTCCCGAGGAGGGGGGTTAAACTTGGGGCAGTATTATGTGTTATTCTTGTAGTACTTATTAAGACCTTTCTTCTGCTACATTGATTGTCCCTTAACTCCAAATACTGAGGGAGTTATGGCTTGTTGAAGTTGAACTGTGGTAAACTATGTCCAAAACCTTTTTTTGTATGGAGGGATCCTTTTTTGTATCAAATGAAAGACCCACATGAAAAAGGATTCCTTCATACAAAAAAAGAATCAACCAGAAAAAAAAACAGTCAAAAAACTTTTTTTGTATGAGGGCATCCTTTTTCGTATGAATGAAAAAATGCATACGAAAAAGGATTCCTTCATACAAAAAAGAATTGAAAAAAAAAACTAAGTCCAAAATCTTTTTGTATGAGGGCATCCTTTTTTGTAAGAATGGAAAATGAAAATAGATCCTTCATAGGAAAAAAATTTGAACTTAGTTTCAAATTTTTATATGAATGAATCCTTTTTTTATGCGTTCTTTTCATTCACATTGAAAAACATGCTTTCATACAAAAAAAAAATCAGAAATAAACCTAAGTCCAAATTCTTTTTCGTATGAAGTGATCCTTTTGGGTATGGCTGAATTCCTTTTCTGTATGGCCATACAAAAGAAGAAAACTGAGTCACAAAAAAAGATTTTAAAATAAAATAAAAACATTTCGGGGTCAAGTGCAGAATCCACCTAACACAGAATCCACCTAAAGAGTCCCAATGAGTAGGATATAAGTTTTGATGGGTGCACAGGATGTCATTTTTGTGAGTTTTTAAAATTATTTTTTCAAAAAAATGTAAACAAGATGGCGGCCATATGAAAAATGATTTTTTCCTGACAAAAAAGGAGTAGCCTCATACGAAAAAGGATTCTTTTTTGTTTGGAATAAATTATTTTTTTTGTTCCAAGCAACTATCTAGAAGACCATACTGAGCATGCTCAGAACTGAAATTTTAAAAATTAACTTTGGAACGGATTAATGTTTTTTTCACCAAACAAGCAAAAGGCACCACTGTGGCTCAAGCATGTTCTACCCTGAAAATTTCAGACCAAAGTTCCAAACTGTCTGGATGCTTGGTGATGACAAAAAAACAGCAAAACCCAATTTTTAATTTTTTTTGCTATATGCATCTCGGATTCCATACATCCAACTGGAACGCAACTTGGCACATCCAGTGATCAGCTCATCAAGACCACACATGCAAACTTTCATGAAAATACATTGAACAGTTGCAAAACTATTAAAGAGAAAAGTTTTAGGTTTAACATAGAAGCCCCTGCTCAACTCTAACTATATAATATAATTTCATTTTATTTATGGAAAAACCATTGAGCCAAAGCTCACTTATACAGATGTTCAGGTATACATTTTTTCACATCTTTTTTCTCCATCTAGAAACACAGAAACATAGATTTTGTAGGCAGAAAAAACAGGTTACTCACCTGTAACAGTAGTTCTAGGAGTGGTGTATGTTGTTCATCCACACTTATTGGCATGTCCCTTTCTCCCCTTTAACCCTCGGCTCTGCTCCATGATGCCAGATCTTAGCCCACTAGAAGCCAGGTTGTGCTTCACAGCCAGGGAGGTCAGGTGGGTCAGTGTGGATGAACAACATATACCACTCCTAGAACTACTGTTACAGGCGAATAACCTGTTTTTCTAGGGATGTAGATATGTTGTTCTTATCCACACTTATTGGCAGACTCCTAGCAGCTCTCCAGGAGGAGGGAGGCAAGGCACACACCCCCAACTGAGGGAACAGAGACTGAGAACTGAGGCCCCAAAACCAGCATCCCAGTGTAACTCAAGGTCGATGTGGTAATGGGTGATGAAGGTGTTTGCTGTCTTCCAGTTAGCAGCCCTGCAGATTTCCCAGATAGGGATATCCCTGGAAGCAGCCACCGATGCAGTGGTATGGTGGTGGGTAGAATGAGCTCTTATCCCTCTGGGAGGGTCCTTGCCTGCCAATCTATAGCAGAGATCAATGCATGATGTAATCCATCTGCCAATCGTCTGCTTTGCTGCAGGCCTGCCAGGTGCAGCTTCAGCGTACGTGACAAACAGCTGGCGAACCTCTCCCCAAACTTCCACCATCTTCTCCTTATATTAGGAGAGAGCACGTATCAGGTCCAGAGTATGGAGCCTGTGCTTGGCACACCTGATTAAGGTGAAACTCTGACATCACCTTCAGGAGGAATTTCGTATGGGGACGCAGGACAACCTTGTCCCTGTGGAAGACCAGATAAGGAGACTCCACCAAAAGCGCCTGAGCTCCCCAGTCATTCTGGCTGATGTAACAGCCACCAGGAAGGCCATCTTCCATGACAAGTGTGACACCTCACACTTGTGCATTGGTTCGAATGGCTTGCCCATGAGCTTTGCCAAAACCAGCAGTAAATCCCACGGAGGTGGAGGTTCACACACCAGAGGGGATATGTGATCAAGGCCTTTGAAGAAGCACCAGACCACCTTCTCATGTGACACCGTCTGCTGACCGGCCCCACGCCCGGTAAGCAGAGATGGCTGCCAGGTGCACCTTAAGGGTCAAAAACCAAAGACCCCCTTCAGACAGAGACCAAAGGTAGTCTAAAATGCTCACCACAGGACAAAACAGAGGGTCCAGGCCCTTGTTCTGGCACCAAATGGAAACCTTTTCTATCTGAAGGTGTAGCACTTTCTGGTTGTCTCCTTTCTGGATGCTTCCACTACAGTGAGCACATCCCCAGAGAGACCCAAAGCCTGGAACTCTAACCACTCAGGTACTAGGCTGTCAGGTGCAGGGATTGAAGGTCCGGATGGAATACCTTCCCCTGACTGACTGATATCAGGTCTGGGCATGCTGGAAGACACCTTAGAAGTCTATTGCAGAGGCTGAGGAGATCTGGATACCAGAACTGGAGAGGCCAGTCTGGGACTACCAGGATCACCTGTGCCTTGTCCCACCTCACCTTGAGAAGCATCCTGTGGATCAAGAGAAATGGAAGGAAGGCATGGAAGAGGCCTGGGGTCCATGGCCTCAAGAAGGCATCCCCCTGCAGTGATCCCAACTGAGGGGGGGCAGGCATGAATCAGCCTCAGCTTGGTGTTTTCACTGGAGGCAAACAGGTCCACCATCAGTTTACCCCAGTGGGAGAATATGCTGTAAGCTACCTCTAGATGTAGAGACCACTCATGGGATGTCTCACCTATGCAGCTGAGAGCATCCACCAGATGATTTGAAGCTCCTGCCACATGGATGACTAGGAGAGCCACCTCCATTCGGCTTATGAGTGCCCAGATATGGAGCGCTTCCCTGCACAACTGCCAGGACTGCGTGCCACCCTGCTTGTTGAGGTAGTACATGGTTGTGGTATTGTCCATCTGGACATGAACCACTTGACCCCGAAGCTGCTAAGCAAATGCTGACAACACCAGTTTGACTGCTATGAGCTCCAACAGGTTGATATGGAATCAGGATTCCTTGGGGTCCAGAACCCATGGGCCCTGTTGTTCCCCATATGGGCTCCCCAGTCTGTGAGAGAGGCATCGGTCATGAGGATGACCGTCGGCTCAGGGTGGACAAACTGGATCCCTTTTTGCAACCAGTCTAGGATGGTTCACCACTGGAGAGCATCCCACATCTTCTGGGTCACAGTGATCAGCTGGTCAAAATGACCTAGGTGCTGAGTCCACTGGGCAGCCAGCTTCCATTGAAGGGGGTGCATATGCCACTGGGTCCAATGGACCACAGTGGTGCAGGCCACCATGTAGCCCTGAAGGCACAGAAAATCCCAGGCAGGGCACAAGTGCCCAGCCAAAAATGACTGGGCAATGGAAGAGAGAACCTCCACCCTGTCTGCCTGGAGCTGAGTTCTGGTTCGGCAAGAGTCAAGCTCTGCCCTGATGAAGCATATCACCTGAGAAGGCACAAGCTCCAACTTGGCCTCATTGATCAGGAGGCCAAGCTAAGAGCAGGTCTGGAGGGACAGGTCCCTGGACCTCTCCACCTCTTGCTGGTTGGAACCTGCCAAGAGCCAATTGTTGAGGTAGGGGTACACTCTGACCCCTTGATGCCTGAGATGGGCTGCCACCACTGCAATGCATTTGGTGAAGACCCTTGGGGCCAAAGACAGACAGAATGGCATGGCTCGGAACTTGTATAGGGTTTCCTCTGCTCTGAAGTGGAGGAACTGCTGGTGTGATGGACGGATTGGGATGTGAAAGAACATGTCCTGGAGATCCAGTGAGCAGAACCACATATTTTGCTCCAGGGATGGTATGATCTGGGACAGAGTTACCATCCTGAAGGTGCATGGCCTGAGATACTGATTCAGGTTGTGCAGATCTAGAATGGGGTGCCAGCCTCCCATCTGCTTTGAGACCAGGAAGTACCTGGAAACAAACCCTGGGTTGACTGGAGGATCAGCCACTCGAACCACTGCCTCCTTGAGGAGGAGCTGGGCTATGTCGTCTCTCAGAGCTGCCTGAGTGTGGGCTGATTCTCTCTCCTCCCATGAGGCGTGGGCTCGGCTGGGAGGGTACTGCTTGAATTCCAGAGGCAGACTCTTGCTGACCACTTCTAAGACCTACCTGTCCATGGTCAACAGCGGACCAGGTGGAAAGAAAGTGGCGGAGCCGACACTGTGTTGAAGATAGGGGTGGCAACCCCTATCCCATCACTGGGCAGGCTTGGAGGAAGAGGATCCAGGGCCTGAACCACGGCCTCCCTGTCTGTGGACCAGTGGAGGCCCAGACTTGGGCCGATGGTGCCAAGCCTGTGCTGGCTGTTGCTGCCCACCGTGAAAAGAGGGCTGCTGTGCTGCAGGAACAGGATGCTGAAAAGGCTTTTCCTTTTTCTGCTGCTTCTTGGTGCAGAGGTGCTTTGAGTAGAAGTGGCTGAATCCAAAGTGGCACTGGACTGCTTGATTCACTGAAGGTGATCATCCACACCTGGGCCAAAAAGATCAGTACCCAGGAAAGGAACATCAGTGAGTTTGTGCTGGGCATCTGCCATAAAGGTGGAAAGCCTCAGCCAAGCTCTACAACATGAGGCAACCACGGCTGCCACCAAATGGGCGCAAGCAGCCCCACAGTCCAAAGCTGTCTGAGCTGCTGCTTGGCAACGGCACATTCCTGGTCCCAGATCTGCTTGACCATAGTCTGAAGGTCTGCAGGAAGATGCAGAAGAACTTCATCTAAGGAGCCCAACAGGGCATGAGAGAAGTGCACCATGATGATGGCTGAGCTCGCCTGATGGAGGCCTAAAGAGGAGGATGCATAGACCTTCCTGGCCGTGTGGTCCAGTTTTTTGCACTCCTTGTCAGGAGATCTATCAGTGTCAGCACAGCTGCCTGTGCAACTGAACACTGAAGCGGTCACCAACCCCTCGGCCGAGGGGTGTTCAGTGAACCCTGAGAGGAACCCAATGGGCACCACATACTTGTGGGCCATCCGGGCAGATGGCACTGGGCAGGAGGCAGGATGCTGCTAGAGCTCCAAGGCCAGGCCAACAATGGCTTCAGCCACTGGAAAGTCTTCCATGGGTGTAGCCCCTCTTTTAAGAATATCTGTAAGAGGGTACGCCTCCCTTTTCTGGACAGGCTCCAGGGGCATCCCTGTGGATTCGGATACAAGGCAGAGAATCCTTTGAAAAGATGAAGGGCCCTCCTCCATTGACAGACTACCGATAGACTCATCATCCCGTGGGAGAGAGTGTAAATCGGTGTCTTCCATATCCAAAGAATCCTGATAGATCGTTTGGCCACCAACGTCCCCTTCAACAAGCCTGGGGCAATCAGGCATAAGGGTGACCAACAACCTACGTGGGAGTTCCAGAACTGTCTGAGAATCCTTCATAGGAGCCTCTCCTGATGGCTGTTTAGGCAACGGCTCCACCACAATTGGTGGAGAGACCGATTGTGGCCAAACTGAAGTGGGTTTGGCCGGCTCCATGGGCGGGGAAACCGATATGACTGGTTTGAAAGGAGTCAGCTTCAGCCTAGGAGGTGAAAGCCAAGTAGTGGCCACTAGAGTAGAAACCATGGCCAGCTTCTGTCCAGACAGAATCAGCTGCTACCACATCAAATCCACGTAGCATCGATGGAGTTTCCACCAAAGCCTCCCCTCATCTGAGGAGGACGAGGATGACCAATGGCATCCCCTCTTTTTAGAGCGTTTATGCACTTTCCTTGGCCTGTCAGTCGAGGGGATCCTAGATGTTCACTCGATTGACTGGCTGATTTGGTCACTCGGATGACACCGGGGTACCCAGTGATATATCTGGATCAGGGACCAGTTCCTCGATGGGATTCCCAGCTGGCTGGGTCTCCTCATCAGGAAGAAGCAGGACTGAAGTCCTTGTCAAAGAGTTTTCGGCCTTGTCGGGCGACAATGGGTCAACGGGGTCGAGAATGATCTCAACCTCGTCAATCGAGACCTCGGTCAACTGGCCAGATGGTAGGGCCGAGTAGCCAGCGGCCGAGGAAGCAATTTCAACCGAAGTTGATACTGCCGACTCCTGGGACCGAGATCGCTCATGATCCCAAGAGTGTCTTCACCAAGATGAAGAAGAGTTTGGATACTTTTCCCTTTTACAGGACCAATAGGAACGTAAGCCTGCAGGTCCCTCGCCTTCAGTGGGGAGGGACTGACACAGCTCTCGGAAGGAACCTGAAAACGTGAAGCCCAGATTGAGGGGAACAAAAAACAACCGAGAAGAGGATTGCACGGCCTGCGCCACTTCTTCTCCGAAGGCCTGCATGCGTTCCAGCTGCTCAGCAGATCCCACAGCCATGGAGACCACCCACCAGGCCTCTTTGGATTTCCCCAGAGGATTCCATTTCTCGGGCCTGCCCAACTTAAGGCGTGCAAGACGATCGTTGAGGACGTTTGGGTGGAATGCGAGACACATCTTTCAAGTCTAGGTGTCATGGCTGACACCCAGGCAGTAGACATACGTGGTATGCAGATCAGTGCGCAACATTTTTTGGCCACATGGGCAACGGTGAAATCCGTGGGAAGGTTTATGTTCCATGACCGAATAACAAAGAGCACAGCTGCTAGCACAAATGAACCTAAGTTTCGGAAGAACCAAAGGTTTTGAAGCCAGGGCCTACAAAAAAAAGTAAGCAAAGAGGAGGCAACCTGAAGATTACAGCGGAAAGGAAGATCTGGCATCATGGGGCAGAGCCAATTGTTATATCACTCGGGTGGGTGGGAGGAGCCAGCTTGAAGACTTTCCAGCAAGATTTAAAGGGGAAAGGGACATGCCAACAAATGTGGATGAGAACAACATATCCACATCCCTAGAAAGGACCTTTAGGTCTATCGAGTCTGTCCCTTGTCCTTGCCTATTTCATCATAACTGACCCTAGTTGGTCATAGGTGTCACTCCCGCCCTGTTCCTCTACCTAATATGCCCCTGTGCCTATCCCATGTATGCTTGAAGCTCCCCAAAGTCTTTGCCCCAACTACCTCCTCAGGCAGGCTGTTCCAGTCATCATCCACCACCCTTTCTTTGAAGAAGAATTTTATTTATTGAAATTCTTTCACCAGGAAAAGCACACTGAGCAAAAACTGGTCGTCTCCCGGTGTGACATGGGGGGAGGGGTACAGTGGGGAAGAGGACAAGAGTAGTCCAGGTCCTGACATATATACATACAATTACAATATAGTTGAAAACATTTGACAGAAATGGTTGGGCGTAGATGACAATTTACCCTTACTTAGAGTATAGTAGCAATTACATGGGGAAGTCATGCTTTATACCTTGAAAACATATAATTAGATAATACAACTGCATATGTTTGACAGGAATAGGTGAGTGTGGATTCATACATGTACCCTAATAGTCGAGTGTAACAGTTACAATAAGGAAATCCTGCTCAGGTATTGGGTTGTGGTATATAATGAGATAGGGTAAGTGCAAGCTAGCTAGCTCAAAAGTTTGGATCAAGTGCAGTAGTTGGGTGTGGTTAGAGAAGTAGCACCATTAGGCCTACTGAGAGAAGAAATATAGGAGTGTCTAAGGTAGAATAGATTGGAGAGTTAGCTGCAGGAGCAGTTTACCAAGCAGTGGTTGGCAAGGGCATAGGATAGTGAACGGATAGAGGAAGAGTGGTGAATTTCAGAGGGGAAAGAGTTCCAGAGTTGAGGGAAGCAGTGAGAGAAGGCGACCTGGCCAGCTTGGATCTGACGTCTGAGGACTAACAGGAGCCAGGAGTCTAGGGACCTCAGAGCAAAGGTGGGTGCCAAAGGGGGTGATAGTATGGAGGTCAGATACACTGGGAGGGTACCAAACCAGTTCTTCGAGATAAACTTGGTACAGTGTATTAGGCGGCGGTTCTCAAGGAAGGGGAGAGCAAGGGAGCAGTATAGCTTGCAGCGGTGGGTGCGAGGAGGAGCGTCAAGAGCGAACCAGCAGAAAGCATTAAAAAGGGTATCCAGTTTGGATAAAACTGACTTGTGGTTGGCACTGTAAACAATATCACAATAATCGAAGTAGGGAAGTATCATCTTCTGGATAAGGTCACGACAGACCGGATAGGGGAGGCTAGAACGGTTCCGATATAAAGCTCCGAGCTTGGGGCAGAGTTTTGTTAGTATAGAGTCAGCATGGACTGTGAAGGTGAGGTGGCGGTCATGCCGAACTCCAGGATACCGGAAGAAGGTGACGTCCTCCAGCTCTGACCCATCAAGAGTGTGGAAAAGTGGGAGGGAGGGAGCCTGGCTAGTCGTTGGGATGTACCAAAAGTCATAGTTGTCACACTTGGACAGCTGGTTCTGATCCATGTATCATTTTTTTTTTGTAAATATAAAAAAATGTGATATGAACTGTCTGTCAGGAGGAAATGCTGGCTTGCTGAAATTGACACATCCAAACCCCCCAGGGATAAGTTCAAAGGACAGGAGGTAGTTTAAACTGCAGATTTTTAAAATGCAATTACCTTGTCAATTTGCTTTGATCCCAGGAAATAAAATTAGCCATTCATGACGTCCTCAGAGGAATCCTTTGATCTGCACTAGGTGTCATAAAGGAAAGAGCATGCCTGTGTTTTGGGTGTCTCCCAAAGATAGCCAGTAATTACATCAAAGGGTCTTTGATGTCTTGGCCAAGCAGGACCCAGACTAATTTGGAAGGTCCAATAACCATTCCAAGGAAAGCCCTTGAATTACATCAAAGAGACTTTTGATGTGTGTGTGTGAAGCAAGAGCACAGACCAGTTTTGACCACTCAACATGAGAAGAGGAGATTTATTTTGTCATCTATTTTTTTTAATATCTTAGTAGGACAGCGTGTGTTATAAAATATTCATTTTTTATACACCAAGTCGCAGTTTGGTGACCTCAGAGAGAAGGCTGGCTCAGGACTGTTTTTAAACCTACTGAGCAAACCTTAGAACACACACTTTTTTCATTTTCTGAATGAGAAGGAAGAACATCATAGCACTGAAAGATTAAGTAAGCATACGTTAGATGAGACCAGTCTGAGTGTTATTGTTTGTAGGAATCTGCACTTTTAAACCTGTTTGTTTTAAGGCTGTATGTGTTGGGATATTTTGTTCTGTAATTTTACTGTTTTCCTATTTATTTATTTTAAAGTAAAGATATATATTTTAAAAACAGAAACTGCCTGGTGTGCCTTGAAATTTCTTTTCATAAGTGAAGCTTTGAAGGTTATAGTTGACATTGTGTATGAGCTTATTGTTATGCCAAACTGGGAAACGGATAGAGTTCTCTAAGGTCTTGCACAGAGTTCTAGGGTTCATGTTGTAATACCTGGTTAGGTGCATGTAGGCAAAGATATCTAGCCCCACGGAAGACAGTATTATCTGAGCCTGATAATTGGGTACACTAACAATAGGTTATCAGTTTGAATCCCTCCAGAACCTGAGACTAAGGTGACTCGAACCCACAAAACAGACAAGAGGGTTACCTTGTACTGTTAACTGTCCACAGATCCTACGCTCAGAGGTTGGCACTTTGGGAATAGAGGGCTGACCAGCTGAGCGAATCTGTGACAATAGTTACAGGTTTTTTTTTAGCATTTAGAGAGAGCTGGTGAGAGCTGAACCAGTGCTGGACTTTGTTAAAATCTGCCTGGAGGGTAGAGGCAACTGAGGCTGGGGAAGGGCCAGAAGAAAATAGGACAGTATTGTCAGCATACATGTGGATCAAGGAGGCAGAACAAGTTTGGGGCAGGTTGTTTAGAAAAATAGAGAATAGGATAGGATAGGCCCAAGCACTGATCCTTGGTGGACACTAGTGGACATGGGGAGGGGAGGAGATATGCCATCTGCAATCCTGACAGATTGAGTACGGTCTGTAAGATAGGCACTGAACCAAGCAGTAGCAGATGTGGAGAGGCCAGAGTCAGAGAGACTAGATAGTAACAGAGTGTGGGAGACTGCATCAAAGGCCTTGGCCAGATCGATGAAAATGGCAGAGGTGATGAGACCTCTATCCATTCCAGATTGGATGGTGTCAGTGAGCCTTAGTAAAGAGGAGGCAGTGGAGTGATCTTTCCTGAATCCGGACTGGTAGTGTGTGAAGAAATTTGAGTCAGCGAGTTAGGAGGTTAGCTTGCTAAGCACTAAGTGTTCTTTCAGCTTCGTCAGAGCAGGGAGGAGGGAGGTTGGTCGATAGTTTGAGGTGGAGGAGGAGGCACCCTGTTTGTGGAGAGGGATGACAATGGCATGCTTCCAGGACAGAGGGACAGATGCACTGGTGAAGGATAGATTTAGGAGGTAGGCAATAGAGGTGGCTATGGCAGAGGCCGAGAGGAACAGAAGTTTGGGGTCTAGTCCATCCAGGGAATTCCCATTTGAGGGGCATAATGTTAGCAGGGCTTCTAGAGCTTCATCTGGAGAGATTTCCCTGAAGGAGAAAATACCTGTATTTTGAGGTAGTTTTTGCCCTGTAGGTGGTGGAGATGGTGACATGGGGGGTAAGGAGGAAAGGAGTGAGGAAGCCCAGGTGGAGAAATATAAGTTAAACTCAGCAGTGACTGAGATAGAATCTGAGAGTGTGGAGTTGTTTACACTAAGGAGAGGCGAGGGCTTGGCTGCTGGGGGTGAGAAGAGGGAATGTATGACCTTCCAGAATTTGGAGGGGCTATTAAGGTTAGAGTGGAGGGAGGATCTAAAGTACTCTGCTTTAGCTAGCCGAGTTGCTCTAGTGCACATGTTGCACAGATACCAGTAGTGGGAGAGGTCCTGAGGTAGGGCTGAGGCTTTGAAGGCTCGCCATGCTGAGTCACGGGCGTTCATACAAGCTGTGAGCTCTTGGGAGATCCAAGGCAGGTGGCTACCGCATACCCTAGTACGTCGTAGTGGGGCGTGGGAATCCCATATCTTAAGGAACGTATTTTTGAAGTGAAGTAGGGTGTCATCTATCAGGTTGGGGGGGAGGGGAGCCAGTTAGCTAGGATAAGGTCATTTAGGAGGGGAGCGAGGTTTAGGGATTTGAACGACCGTTGGGCTAAGAACTTAGGGGGGATTTGAGATGGTGGATTTTGCGAACAAGGTAGATGACATGGTGAGCACCAATAGAGTCAGGGAGTAGGCCTGTCTGGATGACTCTGTGAGGATGGGAGGTCAGAGCCCAGTCGATAAGGGAGTGGTTACCTGATTTAAAGTTTAGGCGAGCGGGTTCAGTGATGAGTTGGGTTAAACTGAGGGCAGTGACATCCGTCCGGGTTTTGTTGAGGGCCGGGACTAACCAGTTTAGGTTAAGGTCACCCATAGCATATAATTCCCCGGTGGGTGCTCATGAATTGATTTGTGTAAGAAGGTCAGTAACAGTTGTGGCAGGGGTGCCTGGTCAGCAGTAGATTCTGGCAATGAATATGGGCAGCGAGAAAGGTAGTGTGAGCTGGAGCAGCAAGAGATTGTACTCTTTAGGTTCGGTTTTAGATAAGATTATTTTGTAGCGTATGTCCGAACTTATGAAGATGGCTATGCTGCCACCTCTCATGGCCCTGTCCTGGCGGGCCATAGTGTAACCAGGGATTGTGACTGAGGAGTTGGGAATGTTTTTGTTAAGCCAAGTTTCAGAGAAGATGAGGACATCAGGGGCATGTAGGGCAGCGAGAACTTGTAGCTGGTCGATTTTAAGTGGTAAGCTATGAATATTTAGGTGAAGGAGACAGAGGAGTTTGTGGAAGGGGTAACCTGGCAGTTGGAAGAGAATGGGATGCGGGTTGGGGGTGCCGGCTGAGGTTGGTGAGGATGTGGTGATCGAGGGTCCTGGATCTGGGTGTATGTCTCCCGCTACGAGAAAGACGAGGGTGAAGGATAGGTGTTGAGCTAGTATACGGAGGTAGCTTGGAATGGAAGAGCCCTGCCACGAGTGGGGGCAAGGATGGACATTTGTGTGGATAACAGAGGTGGAGTGAGAAGCAAATAGGTGCAGGAGAGTCCAGGAGGGGGAGGGCCCGATTAGGAAATGGGGGGACGTATAGTGGAGTGTGCCCAGGTAGGAGTGGGTAGGAGAGAGAGCGCAGGGTTGGAGAAACATAGAAACATAGAAACATAGAAGTTGACGGCAGATAAGGACCGCAAAGGCCCATCCAGTCTGCCCATTTCTTTTTCTACCTTATAAATGTGCCATCGGCCTTTGCTCTGTCAGTGACCTATCTATTCATAGTCATTTGTATTGCTCCCTATGCCTATCCCATGCCTGTTTGAAGCCCTGCACTGTATTCATAGCCACCACTTCTTGTGTAAGCCATTCCATGCATCTACCACCCTTTCTGTGAAAAAGAATTTCTCACATTCCCCTTAATCGGCCTCCCCTAATCTCATGCTGTGTCCTCTTGTCCTGCTATTTTTCTTATATTTAAACATGTTAGACTCTTTCACCTTGTTTATGCCCTTAAGGTGTTTAAATGTCTCGATCATATCACCTCTCTCCTCCTTTGCTCAAGGGTATACATTGAGCTCCATTAATCTGTCCTCATATGTCTCTTGATGCAGTCCCTGCACCATTTTGGTTGCCCTTCTCTGGACTGCCTCAATTTGTTAATGTCCTTGTGAAGGTGTGGCTCCAATACTGCACGCAGTACTCCAGATGGGGCCTAACCAATGTCTTGTACAGAGGGATTATTACCTCCCTCTTACGACTTGTGATACCCCTACTAATACACCCTAACACCCCCTAGCCTTACCTACTGCTTTAGAGGTCTGCTTGATGATTTTAGGTCATCAGTGATGATGATGCCCAAGTCTCTTTCTTCCTTTGTGACTGCTAGCAACTCCCTCCCAGCCTATAAGTGGCTTCAGGGTTTCTCTCCTATGTGCATGATTTTGCACTTCTTTGCATTAAATCCCAGTTGCCACTCTTCTGACCATTCTGCTAGTTTATCCAGATCTCTTCTCATTCTGCCCACCCCATCTGGATCATCTACTCTGTTGCAGATCTTGGTGTCATCTGCAAACAGACAAGCCTTACCCTCTAGTCCATCTGCGAGGTCACTAATGAAGATGTTGAATAGGACTGGCCCCAGGACTGATCCCTGAGGTACCCCACTTGTGACTTGCATCTCTTCTGACTGTATACCATTTACCACCACTCTCTGTTTTCTGCCAGTCAACCAGTTTGCCACCCAGTTGACCAACTTCTGACCCACCCCGAGCCTACCTAGCTTATTTATCAATCTTCTATGTGAACAGTGTCAAAAGCTTTGCTGAAGTCAAGGTAGGCGACATCAACTGCTCCCCCTTGGTCCACCACTCTGGTTACCCAGTCAAAGAAATCTATGAGATTAGTTTGACAGGACCTTCCTTTTGTAAACCCATGCTGTCTTGGATCCTGTGCCCCTATGGATTCCAGGTGTTGCACTATCCTTTCCTTAAGGAGTGCCTCCATAATCTTGCCCACTACTGAGGTAAGACTGACCGGTGAGGGGCAAGGAGGAGTTACAATAGGAGCCAAGTAGGGGGAGGGGGGCATGGGAAAGGTAGGCGGCATGCTGGAGAGGAGGGGTGGGAGGCAGGAGAACAGACAACTGAGTAGAGGTAAAACGCTAGCCACGGTGGACGTGGTGCTGGGATTTTGTAGCAGCTTCTTAGACAAGGAGGTAAGTACGAGGAGAAAGGAGTCTGAGATTGGCTGGGACAAATGTGTTGGTTGGCTCCTAGGAGGGTGAATGGCCAATAGGCCTAGGAGGTGAAACAGAGAGAATGGGAATTCTAGAGTAGAGGGGAGCCAATGGAAGGCTGCAGGAGGCTGGTGGAGGGTGGGGTTGAGGAAGAGGGTGGGCAGAGAGAGTATTTAATCAGTGGAGCGGATAGGGAAGGGTGCGGGGGCCTAAAATTTAGAAGACAGTAAGATGCGTGGAGTTTGGGGAGATTTAGCAGAACAATAGCCCTAGAGAAACTGGGCACCAAAGAGAGCTGGCTCAGTGGGGAGAGGGTTTATATATTCAGAAACAAGCTGCAAACACTTAACACTCTAACTTCGAACACAGATTTATATTTTTTTCCTTACTTTACACAGGCAGGTTTCAATTTAAACAGTAAAAATCAATGTAATTTCACAGTCGGAGCCCTGTCGGCAGAGAGAGTTAGGGGAGCCAATCAGCTGCAACTGCCAGGCGGCACCTGCAATCCGATAGGGTGTATTTTCACCGTACCTTGAGCTTGATTTTGTCTGGAGTCCTGGTCTTGGTTGGCGGTTGAAGAATAGCCTGCCGACCGCTGGGAGCTGTAGCAGCCCTGGTCAGAGGGCAAGCAGCTTGAGTTGGATTTTGTCCGGGATCCTGGTCTCGGTTGGCGGCTGGAGGGGAGCCTGCCGACCGCTGGGAGCTGTAGCAGCCCTGGTCAGAGGGCAAGCAGCTTGAGCTTGATTTTGTCCGGGGTCCTGATCTCGCCCAGATCTCGATCGGTGGCTGGAGAGGAGTCTGCCGACCGCTGGGAGCTGTAGCAGCCCTGGTCAGAGGGCAAGCAGCTTGAGCTTGATTTTTTCCGGGGTCCTGGTCTTGGTCGGTGGCTGGAGAGGAGCCTGCCGACCGCTGGGAACTGTAGCAGCCCTGGTCAAAGGGCAAGCAGCTCCACACATATCTCTTAAATTTCCCCCCTCTAAGGTTCATTGAATGTCCTCTTGTTCTAGTGCCTTTTTTTCCTCTGTCATAGATCCTCTACTTGCACCTTGTTCACTCCTGCAAGGCACTTGCTGGTTTCAATCATGGCCCCTCTTGCTCTTCTCTCTTGCAGGGAGTACCTGTTGAGTTCCTGCAGCCTTTCCTCATATGGCATCTTGTGCAACCCCCTCATTATTTTGGCTGCCCTCCTCTATACTACTTCCACTCTTTCAATGCCCTTGCAAAGGTGTAGCCCCCAGAACTGGACATGATACTCCAGGTGGGGCCTCACCTGTGAGCGATACAACGGCAGCACCACCTCCCTCCTGCTGCTAGAAATCCCTCTCCCAATGCACCCCAGCATCTTGCTAGCCTTTCCCACTGCTTTGTCACACTGCTTAGCTACCCTGGGTTCATCAGATATGATGATCCATAGGTCTGTTTCTTGCTTGGTGACTGTAAGCTCCACAGCCCCTGGGTTCCACAGCTTTAAGTGCATAATCTTGCACTTTTTGGCATTGGAACCCAGCTGCCACCCCCTAGACCATTCCTCTAGTTTCTGCAGATCCCTTTGCATTCTCTTTACCCCTTCCTGTTAAGCCAGTGGCAGATTTTTGTATCGACCACAAAGAGGCGCACCTTTCCCTCAAGGTCCTCCGCAATGTCACTTATGAAGACATTGAAGGGGACCAGTCCCAGCACCACACCCTGAGGCACTGCACTAGTCACTGTCTTATCACCTGAGTAGCTACCGTTTACTACCACCCTTTGCCTCCTTTCCTTAATCAGTTTGATACCCAGCTTGTCACTCTCTCCCCCACCCTAGGCTGCTTATTTTCTTGAAGAGACTTGCCAGCCTCGGCATGTGCACTGGATATATGTGTGCCTTACCTCATGGGAATTAAGTTGATGTGCAGATGTCCCAAAATACTGAAACAGTTTAAATGTAATATTGCTCATAATTTTACATTTAACAGGTCCCGAGGACTTCCCGGTGTTAAGAGCCGCCCACGCTCTGCCCCCTAATTCAGCAAAGTTGTGACATGATGCTAGGGAGAGTGCGGGGGCGAGCTCCATTACATTCTATGGGTGGAAGTTTTCCGGTCATTTTTTTATATTGTAATGGTCAGTTGGTGATGAAATGAGGGCACTAGTTGACTAACAAGGCCCTTGTTAGTCGACCAGTGCCCTTGTTTCATCACCAACTGACCATTACAATATAAAAAAATGATCAAAAAGCTGCCACCCATAGGCTATAATGGAGCTCCCCCCAAAAATCCCCATGCTTTCCCAAGCATCATGTCACAACTTTGCTGAGCGTGTGGGTGGAGCATGGGTGACTCTTAACACCAGGAAGTCCTCAGGACCCAGTAAATGTAAAACTGCAGGTGATAATACATTTAAACAGTTTCAATATTTTGGGACATCTGTACATCAACTTAATTCCCATGAGGTAAGGCACCGATTTATCTGGAGCAAAAGCTGATTTATTTAACTTGGTGGATCTCTTTAACTAGCCTCCTGTGCAGCATAGTTTCAAAAGCATTACTGAAGTCCAGATAGGCCACGTCCACTGCTCTCACTTGATTCACTTCCCTGGTGAACCAGTCAAAGAAATCTATGAGATCAATTTGACAAGACCTCCCTCTTGTGAAACCATGCTGCCAGTGGTCCTGCAGCCCTTTTACCTTCAGGTGCTCCACAAGCCTCTCCTTCGCTAGTGTCTCCATTAATGTCCCCACCACTGATATGAGACTGACTGGCCTACAGTTGCTAGCATCCTCCCTACTGCCACTTTTGTGCAATGGGGCCATATTGGCCCTCCTCCAGTCCTCTGGAACTTCCTGTATCTCCAGTGAGGTGCAAAGAGCACTGCACAGGGATGGCCAGCACCATGCTCAGTTCATTTAGGACCCTTGGATGAATCCCATCCTGGCCCATCGCCTTATTCTCCTTTAAAGCTTCCAATTCCTTCTCGACCCTCGCCACCAAGAATGGATTTGTGTCCACCCCCCATTGCTTACTGCAGCATGCTGCATTATTTATTAATTTTGTACCCATTTTCCATGATAACACCCTTCAGGGTTTGTGGTTGCTGTCATATATATCTATATCTATATGCACACACACACACACAAACATACTCACTCGCAGGTGGCTGAAGGCACTCGGCCTTGCCTTGTGCCTCACAACACACCCAAGGTATGCATATATCACAGTGCAGCCACATGTCCTGTAGTGCGTTATCACAATAAATAGACAAACAGACAGACAGGCTAGATAGAAGGCAACACTTATTTGTAGCAGGAAAATCATGTCAGACAAAACCGATTGACTTTTTTGACTGGGTTATGAAGGTGGTGGACAGGGGCTGTCTGGTGGATGTGCTGTATCTTGACTTCAGCAGAACATTCAGTTCTGTACCACACAGAAGGCTATCAAAAATTCTGGAAGGCCTGGGGATGGGGGACACATTGACCAGGTGGCTAGAAAACTGGTTTGGGAGGGGGTGTACACTGACGGTTGCAGTCAATGGAGAATATTCAGGGATTAGCATAGTTACAAGCAGGGTACCAAAAGGAGTGGCCCCATTTGTGACAGCAGACCACACAAGAAAAGTAACCAATGCATGCTTTTCCAGAAGATTATTTTTTATATTACAAAAATCCTCTGAGATCTCTTCAGTAGTAATTGTGTTTTGTCCAAAAATGTAAGAACGTTCTCATATTTAATTTTCTTTTTCTTTACTAGTGGACCATGGTTAATTACTGCAGATGTTTGGGATGGGTCTATTAAACAGTAGTGTTAACACAATGAAATAACAGTGGAAAATCTTTTTATACAAGACCTAACCTGCAATAACCTGTTTGCAAAATTATCCGTTGTGCTTAATGTGTGCTTCAATGATCCTAATAATATTAATACAGTCTGTCTTTTTTATTTTCAGTGAAAGTTCCAACAGTTTTTGGCAAAATTCATTGAAATAAGAAACAAAGCCCTTTTTCTCTGTTCATTCCTCGGGAATAGAATAAAATGGAATACTTAAAGAACAGCTGACATGGTCCAGGCAAGCAACTCATTTCAGGAAGTTGCCTGCCAGATGAAATAAATGAGCAAGTTTTGAAGATTTTTTAAGGAGGTTAAATACTGTAATTTTACCTTAGAGTGCCCAGCTCATAATTTCTGCATACGAGCTGAGCAGCTGCCCATATGGGATCATGATATATGTGATGTATTAGCCTCACACATGTAGAACTGCCAGCAAAGATAATGTTAGTGTATTTAGACAGCCCCCCTCCCCCAATCCTATTCTCATCCTATTATTTACTACATAGAGTACCTGCAGCCTCGTTCCCTACCTAACGTCATCAAAGTGCTGTTTTTCAGGGTGAGGCTGCAGCGCTCGAGCAGCCACTCAGCTTATATGTGGAAGTTACAAGCCAGGCACTCTAAGGGAAAATTACAATATTTAACCTCCTTTAAAATGTTTCAGAACTTGCTCATTTAGCTCATCGGGCAGACAACTTCCTGGAATGGGTTGTCTGTCCGACTTCTAAGAACTTGTCAGTGGCTCTTTAACTATTGATATAGCACTTTTCATACACACTGCATACCAAAGTGCTTTATAAAGCAATGAGATAGTTACTGGAAGGGCACAGACTATAGAATAGAAACAGAATAGAATCTGATTTTATATAATACCTTTTTTACACACTGTATCCCAAAGCACTTTACAAGGCAATGAGTTAGACACTGGAAGTGCAGTGTCTGTAGAATAGAATAAAATTTGGTTTTATATAATAACTTTCATACACACTGAATCCCACAGCACTTTGTAAATCATCAAATTAGATACTGGAAGTACAAAGGCTGTAGTACGAAACAGAATTTGGTTTTATATAACACACGTGATCAGCTAGTTTCATTGTATGAGTAAGCGGGTGAGCACTTTCATTCAGAAGGCAGACTACCATGGAGGAGGGTGGATTGTGTAGTTCGCCTTGTTTGTTCTTAGTTTCTCATAAGTAGAACTGGGTGCTGGGGGGGGAGGGTAGGAGGAGGAGGGTGCACCAGGGTGGGGGATATAATATTTGTTTTAGTGCAAACAAGCGCTGAAAGATGGCGGCCGGCCATGGAGGTGGACTGGTTGCACCACTCGCCCATTGTGGGAGTTTTTTGAAACATACATTTAAAATATCAAACTGTGGGTCTGGAGGGAGGAAGAGGCTGTGACTGGGATTCCAACAGAGGGTGTGGGGGTGTTGGGTGAAAATATTAAAGGAGTTGAAGGGGAGGGGATGTTTCTTTTTAACAACTGTATTTTCCCAAACAGAATAGGGGCAAACAGTGCCACTATTCATTATTTGGGAAACGAATAATGAATAGTGCATTATTCATGGTATTCATGAAATACTACTCTTTACCTGCACACCCCTACATATACCACCTTATCCTTAGACACAGAGGGTCTCCCTTGGCTATGCCCAGCCCTAGCTGACACCAAGAGAGGGTTATCATATGGTGCCTGCCTCAGCTGAAAATACAGTTCAGCAGCAGCAGTTAGTTGTGTGATGTAAGCCAGGAAGGGGTTGCAAATGAGTAAAACAAGCAGCAGAACGTTGACATTAAAATGGCTCTCTGTTATTAGAAGCTGCACCAAGAACAGCAGTCCAGCTAAGTTTTTTTTTTTTTATGTGCGGAAAAGGCTCATGTCTGCCGATTTCTATTAGACCCATAAATCATAAAACATATGAAAAGGGCTTGCAGAGTCAAGGTTTTTTTAGCATAATAAATGTCAGGGGCACTAATTAGTTGATAAATGATCACTTTCAGTGCATTTCAAAACATTTAACAATGCTGCTTTATAAGACAACTGTTGCTTGTGGAACATTTCCTTACATTTCACATTTTTCTGTCTGTGTCAAGTAAAAAAAGCATGTATGCGCAGCTGCTTCACATAAAGCTTCATATATTTCTGCTACTTTATGTCTCTCGCCGCTCACCTTTCAAAGCTTTGGTTTTTTTTTTTGTTTTGTTTTTTAACTTTGGCCAGATTTGCTTCTCCCTCTTTTCCAGTACTCCACCGTGCCAGGTACATAAATCCTAATCCCATCTCATCTAGCTCGGCAGCTCGTCTTTCCTTCTCCCTTTTCTCTCTAGCCTTGGCAGGACCCAGTATTTTGGCTGTGAGCAGGAACTTTTGTCTGGCAATATAGCGTGATCATAACAGAGCTTTTAACTCTGCTTAAGACCTAGTTGCAGGATATGCAATACCAGTGAAAGGAAGAGCATCTGGGAACTTCAGGTCCAACCATGTGAGCCTGTAGCTCAGCCACTGTCTCCCACTCTCCAATTATAATTTTACCTCCTGCTGCACAGTTACTCCAGCCTCTTGTTAGGTGCTCGCAGACCA
Organism: Neoceratodus forsteri; assembly: GCA_016271365.2. Lineage (NCBI taxonomy): Eukaryota > Metazoa > Chordata > Ceratodontiformes > Ceratodontidae > Neoceratodus > Neoceratodus forsteri. The sequence goes on along the minus strand of JADMNL010000031.1, from coordinate 141,717,245 downwards.
CTGCCAAGTTAGTACTGTAATCGTGATTACCCTCTGTGCTACCATTAACTATCTGTACTATTTTGGGCCTCTGGCTATTATAGTCTATGTTTCACTATGTATATATTCTATGTACCGCAAAATGTATAATCCGCCACTCATGGTTATGCATACTTCCCATGCTTGTTGCTCATATTTACTGTAACCACTACAGTTATTTTATTATATTTCCATGTCATTATATTGTTTATTCTCCATTCCCCGACACCCAGGATGCATCTGGAATCGAGCGGTACTCCACTCAGTATGCCTTCCTGATAAAACTTTTAAATAAATAAATAAAGATTAGAGCACTGTCATGGTATTCTGAGGGCCTAGGTTCAGTTCCCAGTAGGTCACATTATTTCTTTCTCACTACAATTTGTGATTTAATTGCTAGACAGTGGCTAATACTACTCCAAAAACATCCAATTGTCTTGATTGTTCCTAGCTGCAGGATATGCAATGCAAAAGAAAAGAAGTGTGTCCAGAAACCTCAGGTCCAGCCATGTAAGCCTAGAGCTCAGTGGTTAGAGCACCAAGACGGTATTCTGGGGGCCTGGGTTCAATTCCCAGTTGGTCTCATTATTTCTTTCTCACTACAGTGTATGATTTAATTGCTAAACAATGGTTAATACTGCACCAAAAACATCTTTATTTATTTATTTCTTTATTACAGATTCAGAGAGTACCTTTGAGTCACAGACTCATTTACAAAGGTTCCATGTCACATAGGTTATAAACAGACAGACATTACAGCGATTACAGCGACAGATCACAGGGGAAGACACAGCTTGTTTACAGGGAATCAGCCAGGCTAACATTCAAAATACTAGGGTTACTTAATGGGGTAATTTACACAGTACACATTATAATGTATGAGTGACTCAGGTTGGTCACTTTGGAGAAAAGGCAGGCCAGTGGCCATTATCATAGAATAAGGAAGAGGTAGAGGTCCGGGTTCAGTTGCAGTCACAGTGATTTGAAGACAGGAGGTGGGCCCTAAGGGGGGTTTTAAATTGTCCAATTCTTTGTTCATTTGCCAGGGAGGAGGGAAGGCTGTTCATCCACATGGGGGCTCTATAGCTGAAAGACCTTTGGAATTGTGAGGTACGGCTAGAGGGAACTGAGAAGAGATGTGAGCTGAGCTACAGGTAAACTTAACCTTTATGATTAGATGGATTAGAGGGGCGAGTCCAGAGGGGGAGAGGCCTAAGGTGATTTTTTTTAGCCAGCAGACAGGTATGGATCCTGTTGTCGAGATTAAGCCAGTTGGTAGCACTACAAAGTGAGCAGGTATGTGTAAGACAGTCACATCCTAATACAAGGCAACAGGCTTTGTTTAGAGAGATACGGAGTCTGTCAAGGGATGAGGTGCATGCTGCCCCATATATATCAATAAGCCATAGTCTAGGAGCGAGAGGACCAAGGAGGAGACAGTGAGCCTGAGGGCATCAGGGGTAAGGCAGTGCTTGAAGCGGTGTAGAAGCCCCAGCCTGAAGTTAATGACCTTGGATAAGTGATGAATGTGCTTGTGGAAGTTAAGACCTGGGTCCAAGGTGATGCCCAGGTATTTAAACGAGTCCACCTGCTCCAAAGGGATCAGATTTGAAGTTAGAACTTGTGGGCAGAGCACCTTTCTGGTGTTCTGTGGGTGTGAGAATAGCATAACTATGTTTTTTTATATAGTTAAGAATAAGGCATTGTGCCGAGAACCAGCTTTCAGCATGGCTGAAAGAGGACTCGAGGGAGCGGTGAAGTTGCATTGGGTCAGGGCTGGAAGAGAAAATGACTGCGTCGTCCGCATATAGTAATAGATTGCCTGGGCAGGACTCAGGGAGGGCATTGAGGAAGAGGCTAAAAAGTAGCGGTCCCAGAATGGACCCCTGGGGGACACCAGAGAGGACAGGTAGTCTGTTAGAAACTGCGTTTCCAATTTTGACCTGTTGATATCGGTTCAAGAGGTAGTCAGCAAACCACTCCAAGGCATCCCGAGATAGACTCAGATTGGTCAAAGTGGTTAGAAGGAGGGAGTGACTGATGGTGTTGAACGCCTTTGTGAGATCAATAAAGACAGCACCAGTGATGTATCCCTTATCCAGTGCAGAGTGTATGTGTGTGGTACATTCGAGAAGGGCAGTGATGGTGCTGTATCCTTTGCGGAAACCATGTTGCTGCTTGCAGAGGAGGTTGTATTTGTTAACGTGCTCTGTGAGCTGATCAGATACTATCCGCTCTAATGCCTTGGAGAGGGGAGGGAGTATGGAGATAGGGCAGTAATTATTTGTATTGGAACGATCCCTGCCTTTAAATATTGGTGTGACAGAGGCAGATTTCCACTTGGAGGGCATTTTACCTAGGCAAAGGGAGTGGTTTAAGATGTGGGTCAGGGGGCAGAGAACCTCATTAAGGGTGAGACGAAGGATCTTCAAGTCCAGAGAGTTGGAGCTGTATAAAGAGTGGCTAAGGGCTGCTTTGAGATACGGCTCCACAGTCCTAGCAGTGATACAGCGCAGATAAAAGGGGGAAGCTACAGGAGGGGAGGTAGGGGCATTAGCTGTCGGAGGATCAAAGAAGTTAGGGGGGAGCACACTACTAAGGTTAGTGAATGCATTATTGAAGGCTGCAGCGATACAGGATGGGTCAGTGATCAATGAGCCATCAACTATGACCTGCATCGGAACCAGGTTGGGGTCTTTACCACAGATTTCCTTAATGTTGTTCCAGAACTTGCGTCCAGAACCCCAAGAGGAAGTTAGTGAGGATTTGTAATACTCTGTTTTGACTTTGCGAACAGCCCAGGTGCACTTGTTCTGAGCCTCTCTATACTTATGTCTGTCAAGGGGGAGGTCAGACTTGATGGAGTGTTGCCACAAAGAATCTCTTGCCCGTAACAAGGCTGTGAGTCGATCAGAGATCCAGGGCACATGATTGCATCTAATTGTTAACTCTTAATGATTCAGATAAGATTTGTCTTTTCTTGAACTTGGCTATATAATATTTGTCTTCAAATATGTGATTTAAAGAAAGAGGCCCGGACACCAGCATAAAAAAAACTGCAGCTGGCACTCACAGACGATGTAGTACACTACCTAAATTTATTACAATAGTGATCAACCATTACTTTTTATATCTGAAGTAATTTCTGTTTTCCTGTTTTCAAATAATGTATTTTTTCTTTACAATACTAGGTGTGATTAATGGAACATTGTAAAATGGGCTTAGGAAATCATGGTCTGTGATTAGCAGAAAGGTATCACATGACCATGCATTGATCCCTTACATAGAAGACCAGCTGAGTAAACTAAACATCTGTAGCTTAGCAATGCAAGAAGTAACAGTAGTATTGTAACCCTGAAAAAAAATAAAATAAAACAGGCTTGATTACCAAATCTGAAGCTTCATTACACAAGCATCACAAGTTCTCAGCAGACAACCTGCTCTGTTCACTGCTGCTATGCTCTGACTTAATAAACAGGAAAACAGCTTCTGTGACAGTTATACAGCATATACAGTATACTAGCTCCCTCTACTGGTAACCCCCTGTATTACAGTTACACTATGACATTTCCCCCTTTTAAAGGAGTACTGCACTCAAAATTTGCAAAAAATATAGTTATGCAGAATGTTTTGATTTGTGTGTGTAGTCCTGGGGTGTTCTTCCCTTTGTTTTCTGTTAGGAATTTTTTTTGCAAATTTACCTTTTAGTTTTATGGCGCCTGGGAATGTCAATGTTAGCATTTTTTATGGCTCTTCTTTTTCCTACAATACCTCCTGTCTCATGTGACAGTGATGCATCAGGGACTATAGATTCAGAAAGTACTATTTTAGACTCGCCTTTTTCTACAGCAGTTGAGCTGTGATTTTTAGTAGGTTTCCTAATCCAGTGAGCACTGAAGGGTACATGTACTGTTTAGCAAACACTTCAGGGCTAACTGAGTGGGATGTTCTGCAAGAAATCAGCTAGAGTCTTTACTAATTATAGCACTGATGATCTGGGGTGATTTGTGTGCTTTTTATGGCTGTGTGCAGTTTGATGAAATGAAAAGTTTTAAAGCAAAATATTTACTCCTGCTGGCTAGACCTAGACACACATAGAAAACAAAAATATTGAATTAAGAGTTATTTAGTTGAGGCCAGAACATCAGGCTCCTATCTGTAGATTATGGCTGCAATACTTTTCCCCTCACTGAATCAGTAATCCCTGCTGCATCACGGTCACATGAGACAGAAAGTATTGTAGAACAAAGAAGAGCAATAAAAATTGCTAACATAGAGATCCTCAGAGGCCACAGAACCAGTAGCAAATTTAGAAAAAACACTCCTAACAGCAAACAAAGGGAAGGACACACTAGAGGCATGTTTACACTGCCACTTTGCAGTGCCTCAACCTGTCACACGGGTTGATGCTTTGCAAAGTTGGCAGTATGGACACTCACCCAACCATGCTAGATGTGTATCAGATCCTTTTTCTGTACCGGCACAGGAGTGGGTACATTTATCGGAGCAAGCGTATTATGTGGCAGTGTAAATACGCTGCGATGCTCACTGATGAAAAGCAGCCACTCCCTGGCTCAACTGCTCCAAACCCGGCCCCCAACCGCTCTCCGGCACAACCTGCATTGGCGTGAGGGAGGGCTGTGTAAAGAGTCAATTGGTCTTGCTGATGAGATCAGAGCAGGAGCAGAGTGGCGCAAATGTGAGAGCACTGCAGCCATGTAAACGTGGCTTAGGACTACACAAAAACAAAACACTCTGTTCTTTGACTGTAGTACACCTTCAAGTGTTGACTTACACTGAACAATAGAGAAGAGAAAAAAAAACTAACTTTTCAATGGTTACTTAGCAAAATAAAAATCCCATTTTACTAAGTAAATTATTTATTACAGTATTTGTTTTGATATGATCTCCTCTAATACAAAATAAAAAAACTCTCTACATAAAAACATACTACATGGTATAATCTGTTAAATATAGAAGGGGCGCTGTTCTCATGTATAATGCCTCACTTCACTCTCTTGGAGCACCATCTTGTTTTGTCACAGACTCCATTCCCACAGTCACTCCCTGTTGTGTTGGAATTTATTTATTTATTTAGTTTTTATTGACCGGGTAAGTGCACTAGACAAATTCTACCTATTTTCAGGCACAACCCGGAGAGGGGGATACAGATGAATGCCAACTGACCTTGAACCAGATTAATCTGTTGGTGGTATTTTTAGTGAATGGGGGGAAATGTGGCCAGGGCACCGGGGAAATTCCCCAACTCACCTCTAGGGGAACCTTTGACATCCTGGTCTTTGGCCAAGCTGGCTGCCCCCGTGCATCCAGGAGGAGGAGGAGGAGGACTGTTAACAGAGGAGACAGAGATGAAGGAATTCCTCTCTGTTCCTATTGCTGATGATTACCCAAACTTTCATTCGGCTGGTGAACCAACAGGCAAGCAATTCTCTCTGCCTGCAGGTCCAGCAATGGAGAATGAACCAAAGGAAACAGCAGATCTGGAGATCAGTATGGAGACTGAATGTGAGGATTTACAGCAAGAGGGTTTTTCAGAAAATGATTCAGTTGCACAGCTCTCTAGGCAACAAAGGTATCGTTTGTTGCAATTATTGAAAAGCACTAAGACCGACGAAGCAGCTGTAATAGGGATTTCACAGCCACCACAGGAAGAGATGTTAGTGGCTGAAGAATTTGAGCAGCAGAATACTGTAATATCTCCAAATGTGGTGGATGACACATCAAGGGAAATGTCTGATGAGTGGCCAACGCCCACTGGTAGCGACTTGATCGAGAAGCAGAGTGCGATTTCTGCAAAAAAATCGAACAAAGTTTTGCCTCAACAGAAGGCTCCTGGTACAGTGAGTACAAACAGTGAACATAATATTCAGGTGACTAAAAATGTGGGTTTTCTGAGAATGGGGAAATGTGTATACATGAAGAACAAAATGACAGTCAGGTCGAGGAGTCTAGTGTGGGGACAAGGGAATTAATGTGAGGCATTATTACAAGGACATGCAAGAAATTGTTAAACCAAAAGGGGGAAGGGAGGTGCACGAAGGTATGGAACAGATAAAGGATAAAAAACTGCAAGCATTTAAATATAGAAATGATACTGAACTGTTGAATGATCCAGGGGGAAAGACACAGCAGCATTGTGCAAATGATTGGGACACAGATGTATTAAAGAGAGATCTGAGGCCAGATTATGATGAAAATATCCTAGTTACAGGATTATCTGTTAAGGAGGCCCTTAAACCTCTTATCTGAAACTCTCTGAACTAGTTCATAATGGGAGCTTAAATATGTATTGCATATAAAGACTAATTTCATGAATCTACTATTAGTCTAAATGTTAGCCTGTTATTGTATCTCTTGTATCACGCCTGTTTTCTTACCTACCTTTGTATTTGCTCTGTACTGTTCTCTCATGTTTTTCCTGTACTGACGTGGAACCTTTGGAAAAGAGTCTTTGACTCAAAGGTATTTTCCGAATCATCAATAAATAAATAAATAAATAAAGACAGGCAGGTTGGGTCCAACATTCTAAGGACCAACCGTGGGCCTCGCCTGAGAGACCACAGGACATAGCCAATGATGATACAGAGGTCCCTTCATCCTTTGAGTTGGGTGATTCCCCTCGCTTGCACACTCCCTTCATACACAAGCTTGTTCAAGCTGCTAGACTTACTGAAGAAGAAGAAGAAGAAGAAGAAGAAGAAAAGAAACAAGTAGCGGAAAATGTACCTGCAGGAATTAACCCCCTTCCCCGAAACCAACCCCCTCCCCCCACATTCAAGCTACTTTGAAACAGGCAAAGCCTATACCTACAGTTATACAGACCCATTTTTGGGAAGAGGGCCAGTCTAGAAATGAGCCCCTTGGCACAGATCGACCAGAGGAAGACCACAAGGCCCAAAGCAAAAAAATTTGCTGGTCTTTTCCATACACCCCCCCACCCCCGAACCGGCCAAACGGAAAAATGCTGCTAGAATTAAATATAGAGGAGGTCTTGAGGTCTATCCAGTCAGAATTTATGTTGGAAAAACCTTGATAAAGGAGAGTATGGGGTTTTCGGCACAAGAAATATACGCACTTATCCATATGTCAGGTGACCCTATATTTGATGTAAGTTTTAAAACAGCTGAAAACCTGGAACACTTCTGGCAATGATATCAGAGCTTGAGACAGACCCGGGAGTGGAAACCTTTCGTGGTTATTCCACTTTCTAGACCAACGTATCGTACAGTGACAATAGTATTCAAAAATGAGGGGGTGGCAATCGGAGACATTTTGTACTGGTTAAAGGCCAAATGTAATGTGTTGGGCCTTCCTGACCCTATCATAGACTCAGCGGATATATGCACTGGTGGTTGGAGGATTAAAGTCCGACTAACTCAGACTAATGGAGTCATTCACTACCTCCCCAGTTGTTTTACTTGGGTAGAGACCGAGGTTTTGTGTTCTGTGCAGGACAGCCACGATCCTGCTTCAGATGTGGAGCATATACCCACCTGAGTAGTTCCTGCGACCAGCTGAAGTGTTCTCTATGTAATGGCATAGGGCACGTAGCGATTAACTCTCCTTCCCCATTGCATTGTAATTGGTGTGATGAAACCAATCACTCATTAAAGAATTGCCCATGGGCAGCTCACAATAGCCCTGACAATGAAAACAATGCAGAAGATGAAGAAGGAAATGAGGGGGTTCCCCCTGACAACAATTTCGGTCCTAACCAAAGTACAAGGAGGACCAGTCAAGAAAGGACAAGGTTTGAAACACAGGCGAGCTCTCCAAACCCCACTCATGAGGTATTCATGCAGTCTGAGGGGGATACTCTTATGGAATGAGATGAGGAAGATTTTGGCTCAGAAAGGGTGGAAGAGGTAGAGATTGTGGAAATGACCATTCCTTCCACAGAACCAGGCCAGTCCATGTCACAAGCTGAGTTCTTAACCCCGCCCACCACCCCACACACACACACACACACACACACACACACAGAGAAATGGGAGATGCAAAAGATTAGAAGAGTAACTAGAAGTCAGATCCAGAAACATGAGGCACAGCAAGGCAAAAATCAGGATTTTCAAATAACGACAGGTAATAGATTCATGCCATTATCTAAATGGAAGCAGTGGACAGATGATGGGGTGGAATCAGATACCTCTTCCATTACATCATCCCAGTCAGATCTCACCACTGACAATGAAAGAACATCAGGTGATCCAAAATTATTAAAAGAAAAAAGAAAAAGAAGAGATCTAATAGTAAGTCTCCTGAGGTAATAGAGTACAGAGTCCGAATACCGGAAGGAACATAAATCATGTAAATGCCTTGGAACCTTAAAGTGGGGTCGCTTCAACACAAATAGCATTAAGAACCCCCAAAGACGGCACACTACTTTTTTTTTTTTTTTTTTGCGAGAACTATGAATGGATATTATATTCTTACAAGTCACTAGAATACACACGCTTCAAGAACAATATAGAGCAAAAATAGAGTGGCATAGTGGCCCATCCTTCTGGTCATTGGGGAGGAAATGTGTTCTGGCCTGGGTATACTAATAACCGGTGCAGGAATAACTTTAACCAGGTTAATTGATTTGACCCCAGGCAGAGTCCTAATTTTAGACATAAGGTTTCAAGGCCAGGACCTCCGACTATTGAATTTATATAACCCGTAAACAAAGTATCCGTGCATTGAGGTGTTAAAACAAATCCAGCCTTTTTTTACATACCACAAAATCAGTGACTTTTTGGGAGGGATTTTAATTGTATTCTGTCATTACAAGACAAGACAGGTCTTACAAAGAAATTATACAAGGATTCTAACTTCTTGAATAAAATGTATAAAACTGCAAAGTTGACAGATTACGCAGGTAAGTTGACAATCCAATGCACACCTTTTACAAAGGCAGACTATCAACTAAAATTGATGTTTTTTGTTTCACATTGGGTACCCATAACTGCACGCAAAACTCTACCCACTGAGACTACAGACAATGTTTTGCTTCAGATACAGTTGGGCATTCATAATAAGCCTGCCTCGGGCATGATCTGGAGACTCAGTATGTCCTCTTTAGAGGAACCAGACTTCATGGTGGGATTACTGGAAGAAATCAGGGCCTGTCTTTTGGTATTTACAATATATGACAACCCCCTTTTCTGGTAGCAGGACACCAAGAATGATATAGAGTTATTTTGTAGTAAAAGAGCTAAACAGGCAGACAATGTTAAATACTGTAATTATCTTAAATTAAGACTGAAACTGCAAATAATGTTATCTCAAAAGGTCGAAACAGGGGAGGATCTCTCGGATCAAATACAGGAGGTTAGGAAGGATATGAAAGACTTTCAATATGACAGGGCTCAGACTCTCTTTTTTGAGCAAAAATTTGGGACCCAGGGTAAGGGGCAACAACTAAACCCATATGACAGTTGCCACTGGCGTACTGAATCTAGATTTATGATGGAATTACAAACTGAAACTGGACACATGGTAAAAGACAGGGTTGAGATAATGCAAGTAGTAGAAACCCACACAAAGCATTTGTTTGGACAGGTTACACCACGTTCAGACTCCCTAAAGGATTTTTTAATATGAACATTCCTAAGTTCCCTAGAGGTGAGGCAAAATTCCTGACTACCCCGACTACTAAAGCTGAGTTATTGACAGCCACTGTGGCTTTAAAATCTGGGACATCCCCTGAACCTGATGGTATTTCAGGGGAATTTTACAAAAAAACAGTAGAACTCCTAGGAGATTGTTTATTAATGGTGTTTAATGAGATTTTAGAAGGAGAAATGCCCTTCCCTACAGCTCTAGTTGATAGCCTCTTGATATTTATTTTTGAAAAAGGAAACAGAGCCCAAATTGTGAATTGGAGACCAGTTAGCTTAATGAACATTGACTGGAAATTATTAAGCAAGATTTTATGTGCAAGACTGGCTAAAGTCACAGAATATGTAGTCTCTATGGCACAGACTTATGGTATACCCTAGCGTTCCATGATGGATAACTTAAAACTCATCAGAGAATTGTTTAGTCATCAAAGTGCTACAGGGTTTTTAATTACATGATTACCTGTTTGAGGTACTAGTGAAGTATGATATCCCGGAAGGACTTGTGAAATGCATGGAAATGTTATATAAATATGCTCATACAAATCCAGTAATTAATGGAAAGACAGGGAGACATATCAAAATCAATAGAGGGGTACAACAAGGGTGCCCTTTGAGCCTCTTGTTGTACATATTGGCCACTAACCTCCTCTTAATAAGGTTGGAATCCGAAGGGAAGATCCTTCATATTGCAGGGCTAAATAAGTGACCATTTCCAGTAGTTATGGCATATGCAGATGTTGTTACACTTATGGTAGCTAATAGAGAGTCCGGGGAGAAAGCTCTGGAAATTGTTGAACTGTTTTCCCAAGCATCAAGTTCTCAGATTAATAAAACTAAAAGTGGAGGAGTGGTGATAAATCAGCCCAGAACTCCCGAAGAGATTCTAATGGGAGGTATACAGCTATCAAAGCCCCCCATTAAAATATTGGGAACCTCTTTTGGATCCAAAGATGTGTCTATATTAAACTGGGAATCTTGTATTGAGAAAGCAGACGAGAAAATAGATAGTTGGAAAGCTTTTCCCATGTCAAGGAAAAAAAGGGTTTTTATGTATAAGCCTTTAATTTGTTCCCCTCTTTTTAACTACCTGTAGTATATTTTCTTTACCAAATAAGTTAGAAGCTAAAGTCTATAGTGTTGCATTTCGTCTTTTATGGGGGTAGCAGGCTGAACCCGGTGAAGCGCCAAATTATATACAGGCCGATTAAGGAGGGAGGATTAGATATGTTGCTCCCAATCATTTTTTTTTTCTCTCCATATATTTATATTCCAACCTTCTTCCTTTGATACTTGTTAAAAAAATGGAGTGGGTAAGTTTCTTTAAAGATAGGTGTGGCACATTTTTGGATAGATGGAAGACCCAAACGTGGGGCCCTTGCAGAACCCCAGTGATGGGAGAGTCCATGTATCTAAAGGAGGTCTTTAAAACAGTAAAAGGATGGAACTTGACAGAACATGACATGAGATATACCACAAGAAACGTGTCATATACGAAAATATTGACAACAGAGGTACAGAGAGTTCCGTGTTTCATTCTCCCAAATAATATTTCCACCACGGAGGTTACAGCCCAGCTTATTGAGATTTGTGTTCCCCCCAAAATGTGGGCTACCCTGTGGATGTCCTGTCATGACCTACTCAATGTCAGAGGAAATCATCACCACAAAGCTCTGACAGACGGAATATGCTTAAGAGATGGGTATATAAATCAGATTGAAATGATAAGACATTTATATTTTGAATGTACATTCATTGATCAGCTGTGGGATTCTTTGGCAGTAGACTGGGGAATACCACATGTAAAGGAAATGAATTATGAGACCCTGATATATGGGGTTACAGGGGAAGAGTGGAAAAAATTTCATAAAGGGACGTTTAGAGTAGTTATGACTGCAATCAAGTGGTTATATGGCAAATTAGATGCCAGTACGTATTGCAGCAAAAAAAATATAGACGTGGCAGGTTTAATTGGAAGAATAAATACAGAAATACAAAGGATTTATAAAAAGAAAGGAGGACATTCCTAGTGCAGATGTAAGAAGTCTGGTGGAAAGATTGGCTCAACTGTGTTAAAGGATAAGAATACTTAGGGTATGTTTGACATTCTGATTGTTTGTAAGTTTCAGGGTTAAGTATGTGTTTTATATACTATGATGGGGGTAGAATTAGTAGAAAGATGCATAGGACTAATGAGGGTGGGAATTGTTGGTTACTCCCTCCCCTCTTGTTATTTTTTATGGTTTTGCTCCCCTTTTTATTCTTTTGTTTAGTATTTTTTTAGTTTAATTATGTCGGTATACTATTTAATACCTGTCTCAATAAGGGGTAGGGTATGGTTTAAAAGGTTTTTGTATACATATTATGCATATGTGTTGGATGCTGTTTTTTCCTACTGTGTTTAAATTGTGTTATGGTTTGTTTTCTATGTTCTGTAATATGATTTTCTTTAGCACTACAATAAAAATATCCCCTACTCTTTTTCGAGAAGTGCCATGGGATCTTTAACATCCACCTGAACTACCACCAGAATGGGCAGATGGGACCTCGGTTTAATGTCTCATCCAAAAGACAGCACTTCAGGGTGCAGCACCCCCCTTATGCACTACAGTGTCAGTATTGGGATTTAACCCAAGTGCCTGGTGTGGGGATATATTTAAAGCTCATGATGCAACTTTCCAGCTTGCTGACAGGTCTGGCAAAATGCTTTGTTCATATGCTCCATTAGCAAGTGTGGAAAATTCCCCAGATGACAGTGTCCCCTGACCATCACCCCCCAAAGGAGCACTTGACTGGAGATTCACAGGTGGCATGTTCATGTCACTGGAACAGGGAGTATCATACCTCAACCTTACCTGATCCACATGAGGACACATGGCTTGGACATCAGAGAAACATAGAAACAAAGAAACATAGAATTTGATGGCAGATAAGGACCGTTAGGCCCACCCAGACTGCCTTTTTCCCTACCTACTGCAAGAACCACAGACTCTACTTGATCTCTGGCTTTGTTTGCCTATCGCTAGGATTCCCCTATGCCTATCCCACACATTTCTGAATTCCCCTACCATGTTAGCTCCCACCATTTCCCCGGGGAGGCTGTTCCATGCATCCACCACTCTTTCTGTGAAGAAATACTTCCTCATGTTATTCCTTAGTCTACCCCACTCCAGCCTCATGTCACAACCCCTTGTTCTAGAATATCTCCTTCTCTGAAAGATGCTATCCTTCTGTACCTTATTTATGCCTTTGAGATGTTTGAAGGTCTCTATCATATCCCCCCCTTTCTCTCCTCTCCTCTCCTCCAGGGTATACAAATTGAGGTCCTCCAATCTCTTCTTATAAGACTTTTGGTGCAGGCCCCGCACCACTTTTGTTGCCCTTCTCTGAACTGCCTCCACCCTGTTTATGTCCTTGTGGAGATGTAGCCTCCAGAACTGGACAGAATAATCCAGATGAGGGCTGACTAATGATTTGTATAGAGGCATCACCACCTCCTTACTTCTGCCGGTGATGCCTCTCCCTATGCAGCCCAGTACCCCACTGGCTCTCCCCACAGCCTTGTCACATTGTTTGGCCACCTTTAGATCATCTGATATGATTACCCCAAGATCCCTTTCCTGTTTGGTGGCCATCAGTATCTCACCCCCCATCCTGTAAACCTTCCTCGGGTTCCTGTGCCCCAAGTGCATGATTTTGCACTTTTTTGCATTGAATCTTAGCTGCCACACACTCGACCATTCTTCTAGTTTACCTAGGTCCCTTTTCATCTTTCACCTGCCATAACTTTGTAAGAAACTGGACCAGTCATACTTTGAACTACAGGTGGTATCAATTTGGGAACCAAACCAAAGTTTTGTATAAACAACATCTCCCATTTCAAAACTACGATTTTTACATGCTTATCATAATATTCTTTTGGGCAACTTTTTTTTTTAATTCTTCCCATAAGATAGGGGTGCATTAGATCTAATCTGGATCTTAGCTTTCTTCCCATTAGCATGACATTAGGCAAAGAAATTAAAGGTTTGTGATCTGTATAGATGGTAAAAAGATGGTAAAAGTCTGCCCATAAATGTATTTGAGGAATTTTTATACACTTGAATATTACAGCTAACTCTTCATGACTGAGCTGAAAATAATTCCGTTCAGCAAGGGATAGTGTTTGGGACACAAATCCCATTTGTTTACTGAAACCATCTAACATCTTGTGAGCTGAAACCGCTCCAACTCTATATGGAGATGCACCATATATGAGGATCAGATCTTTGTCAGTCTGATAATGTGCCAGAACTTCTGAAGATTGCAACAGCTTCTTAGACAAACCAAAGGCTTTGTTCTGAGCTGGGCCCCAATACCACTTTACACGTTTCTTCCAGCAAAATACACAACGATGCAAAGGAGGCAGACAAATTTAGTGAAAATCTGTCATAACAATTCAGTAGGACCAAATATGCTTTGAGTTCAGAAATTGTTTTAGGTGCATGGGCACGTTGAACTGCCTTGTCCTTTCTCGTGAACCAGGAGCAACCCCTGGGAATCCACTTTGTGACCCAGATATATTATTTCAGGTACCAAGAAAATTGTTTCCCCTTTTAAGCCTAATTCTGCTTCTGTCAGCCTCTTTTAACACAACAGCCAAATTCTGTAAATGTTATGTTACTGTTGTTCCTGTAATCAATATATTATCCAGATATAATAACTGGGTTACGTTTTTTCCCTAAGGGAAACCCGGTTATAATTCATCCTTATAACCCGCAGGTTATAATGGCAAACACACACTGGGTTTCCTTTGGTCTGCGCATGTGCCTGCTGCAGATCTTCCCTTCCTTGGCACTCGCCACCTTTCCTTACCGCTGGGGACTTCGCCACCACTCAGACTCGACGGTAAGTTTAAAAAAAATCATTGGGCTACAATGGTTTAAACTGGGCTGCTGTAAAAGAAGGAAAATAATAAAAAAAAAGGTTAATGTTTCTTCCGGCACCTGCTTCCAACCTCAGACTGCAGCCGCATACAGATATCTTTTATTTTATATAATTGCGGTGGCAAAAAAATGATACCCAGCAATTATATAAATAAAACATGGAGTTGTGTCTAAAACTTGAATTTCACACACACACCCTCAGTGTGCTTCACTTTCAGGGTTTATGTAGCATCCAACACCTTGGGGGGGAGGGGTAAAATTCTCATTAAGTACACAATCCCATGTATTATTCTGTATATACTGCAGTGTGTGGGATTCCCTTGAAGCAACCCCTCCATGGTCCTCTAGAAGACTGCGGTGGGGGAGGAGGGGCTGAGGACACTACAGTATTAAATAATACCTTATGAGTATTTATTATTACACAGCATTTGGACTCTTCCTCCAACACCAGTTGCTAATAAGTGTGACTGACTTTGTGAACAACTTCCCTCTAGCCATAGATGTAAACAAGTCCTCAGTCTTTGGACTCGGATACTGTTCTAACTGAGATACTTGGTTCACAGTCATTGGGCCCTGCTGTTCTCAAAGTTCCTGCCACTCAAATGCAAATGGGGGACAGGGATTTTGCTTCATGTGCCCCCAGAGTATGGAACTCCTTTCGCACCCAGGTCCGCTCCTCCCCCTCCCACTCACGCCTTCGGAGCTCCCTGTGGAATTACTTGAAGCTCTCCTCTGTGTGTGGTTGTCCTACACTGCCATAACTAACCTTGCTCCCCTGCACTGGACTTACATGTCCTTCTTTTGGTACCCTTGCACAGGTCCTGCTGATGCATCCTGCCTGCTTGGGTTCTGCTCTTTATATAATGTATTTACTCTCTGTTTCAGGCGATTCTTTGACTGTGGTTCTGCTTTTGGGGCTCTGAGCAGTATAGAACTATATAATGCACTGTTCACAGCCTTGGTGATTCTATGCATATATTTTGTTCCTATTCTAACCGTGTTTACTGACTGCTTGTGTTATCTTCATCTGGTTCTACCTGATTCTGTGTAATGCCTAACTTGTATCATGTTGTCCTCTGTATGAACTTGTATTTCTTTGTACTCTCCCAGGTCATACCTGAAAATAGGCAAATGACTTGTCTAGTGTACTTACTTGGTCAACAAAAGCTAAATAAATAAATAAACAGTCATCTTACAGTCACCACAAATGCATGCCAAACTGTCTAATTTCAGCATTGGAACTATAAGGGCAGCCCACTCAGAAAACATTTACAGGTTCAATAATACCAGTTTCCTACAGTTTCACAAGCTCCTTCTCAACATTTTGTTTTATAGCAAAAGGTATTGATTTTGGTTTAAAATAACGTGTAGTGGCCCTTGGGTCTACATGAATCTTTGCAGTCATGCCCTTTAGTATACCCAGTTCCCCTTTAAACACTTCTGCACATGAATTCAGTATATTCTCTAAAGTCCAGTTTCCCTCTCACTGGAGCTGCTGCACTTCACCTGTTCAACTTAACAAATGTTCCCCCACACACATACTCAGGCTATGTAGCCCTCAGTTTTATTCCCCCTCAGGAAATGGTCTAGTCCTGTGTTCCCACTTACTCATGCTGTATAACCCTCAATGCCATTCTTCGTCAGGAATCTGTCTAGTCCTGTGTTACCCCTACTCATGCTGTGTATCCCTCAATGCCATTCTCTCTCAGGAATCTGTCTAGTCCTGTGTTACCCCTACTCATGCTGTGTATCCCTCAGTGCCATTCTCTCTCAGGAATCTGTCTAGTCCTGTGTTACCCCTACTCATGTTGTGTAGCCCTCAATGCCATTCTGCCTCAAGAATTTATCTAGTCCTGTGTTACCCCTACTTATGCTGTGTAACCCTCAATGCCATTCTCCCTCAGAGATCAGTCTAGTCCTTTGTTAACCCTACTCATGCTGTGTAACCCTCAATGCCATTCCCCCTTAGGAATTTGTCTAGTCATGTATTACCTCTACTCATGCTGCGTAACCCTCAATGCCATTCTCCCTCAGGAATCTGTCTAGTCCTGTGTTATCCCTACTCATGCTGTGTCACCTTATCACACCATCAATTCCATTCTCCCTCGGTTATCTTTCTACAGCAGTTCTGCGTTACCCCTCCTCATACTGCATAACCCTCAATGCCATTCTCCCCCAAGAATCAGTCTAGTTCTGTGTTACCCTTACTTATGCTGTTCAACCCCCAATGTCATTCTCCCTGAAGAATCTGTCTAGTCCTGTGTTACCCCTACTCATGCTGTGTATCCCTCAATGCCATTCTCCTTCAGGAATCTGTCTAGTCCTGTGTTACCCCTACTCATGCTGTGTAACCCTCAATGCCATTCTCCTTCAGGAATCTGTCTAGTCCTGTGTTACTCCTACTCATGCTGTGTAACCCTCAACACAATCCATCCTCAGGAATTTGTCTAGCCCTGCTTTAAAAGGCTGAATAGTGCTTGTTTCCACAACCTCATTGGGTAAGCTAAACCACAAGTTAAGAACCCTCTGTGTGATATAACGCTTTCTATACTTACCCTTACCCCACCCCATATTTGGGCATGCCCTCTAGCTCTGCTAGCACTTACCACCTCAAATATCTGTGTGTATTGCACCCTATCTAGCCCCTTTAGTATTTGGAACACAATGATCAGGTCCTCTCAGAACACAATGATCATATCCATTACAAACACAGTGATCATGTCCCCTCGGAACACAATGAACATGTCTCCTCTCTGTCTTCTGTTTTCTAGGCTCAATAATTTGAGTATGCACACTCTACCTATAGCACTTGCCTCATGGCCATGGCTCAGGTTGGTGGCCCTGTGATGGACTCTTTCTATCTCTTAGAAACATAGAATGTGATGGCAGATAAAGTCTGCAGGGCCCACTCAGTCAGCCCATTGTTTTTTTAGATCTTTGTTTTTTGGTATAGACCCAACTTGTTCTACAGTGCCATCTATTCCCCTCCCTCCCTTCCTTACCCTATGATTCCCTTGTGCTTTTCTCATGCATTTTTTAACCCCAGCACTGTTTTCTCCTCCACTACCTTCACTGAAAGGCTGTTCCAGGCATCCATCACCCTTTCTGTGAAGAAGTACTTCCTCACATCCCTCCTGAATTTACCCCCCTCTAGTTTCATAGCATGTTCCATTGTTCTAGAGCACATTTCACTCTGAAAAATACCTCTTGCCTGTACCTTATGTAGCCCTGTGAGGTATTTAAAGGTTTGTGTCATATCCCCCCCCTCCTTCTTCTCCTCCAGGATGTACATATTTAGCTCCTTAAGCCTCTCCTCATAGGGGTTTTGATGCAGACTCTGCACCATTTTGGTAGCCTTCCTCTGGACTGCCTCCACTCTGTCTATGTCCTTTCTGAGATGTGGTCTCCAAACTGGACACAGTACTCAAGGTGAGGTCTTACCAGTGATCTGTATAGGGGCAGCACCAGCTCCCTTTTCCTGCTGGTGATACCTCCTATGTTCTCTTAGTACAGTGATGACCAGGACTAGATACTGCGCTCCAGGCACCATCAAACAAAGGCCTGATACAAGGAGGAGGATCACCTCCCTTATGGCACTCAGAGCATCGGCATTACAGTACCAGACAATCAGGGCACAAAATGAGGAATGTGCACTCCCTTCCTGAGGTCCTCCCACCATCAGAGTAGGACTCTATCAGTAGGTATGGGGCACAGCCTACTTCAGGGAAGGCGCGCAGGAGACGCAGCCCTCCACAAGAGACTTGATTGATGACATTGCTGATTGGCACCATACTTGCCCAGTGCCAGATCGTGGGTGAACTTCAATGATGGAATCGGATCACCTACCAGGTTTTGCTCCTTACCTCCTGCTAATGCATACCAACATTGCGACTGCTTCCTTCTTTTTTTTTTTTATTCAATTATTCCCCTCCTTTGCTGACTGCTGAGGCATCTCTCTGGTGGAGACTCACTGGCCCAGTCTGATACCGCCCGCCTGAACACTCGTCCTCAACTGAGGAATCAGGTGCTGGGTCCTCCCTCTCCCATCGGCCCTATATGGGAGGAGGCGGGTACCATGGAGAGTCAAGCTGGGTCAGGGCCGGTGATGTGCATGTGGACTAGGTACCCGAGTCCCACCATCACCTCCCTGGTGGCCAGGATTTTCCACCTTGTTTTTTCTCCCAAGGTGCGGACTTGCAATGAAGTCACCATGCAGAGGGCATGTTCCCGCCCCCTCCTGCAGATGTTCACCATCACCTCCCCCTTGCAAGTCCCTTCCAGCGTGCAGTGCTCGCAGTCTCCACTGGGAGCCGCTACACAGCAAGGAATCCCCGAGATCCCTTCCCAGGAGAGGAGAGCAGTTCTCCAGACCCTCAATCCGGTCCTCCCCCTGCCGACCCCCAGCAGCCGAGTATGCTCCTGAACTCGAGTCACCGGCGTGATGCGAGGTGTAGCATCCAGCGCCTCAACCCTCAGCACCACTGGGCTTGTGACTAGTTTCTTGACTGCAGCAGTGCACTACCTGTCTGGCTTTAGCTTGCTGTCCATAATTACCCCTATATCTTGTTCATGGGTGTGCTTTCCCCATTACATCACACAGTACGTACATGCAACCCAGACTGTGCCCTAGTGTAATTGAACACACTTCCCCACATTAAATCTGAACCCCCTTTTTTCATTCCATGCCCCTAATATGTGTATGTGCCCTGTAATATATCCCCCTCCTCTGCCATGTCCAGGGTCGGGTCCAGGATTTCACAGTGGGAGGTTCTGTGTGGTGGTGTGCATACTTTTTTGTTATTCACATTTTTTCTTCTTACCCCACCCCCCCGGGCTGGTCTTCCTTCCCATCAATCTTCCCAGCCCTGTCACCTGGCTTCTCCCTGGACATATCTCTCCCTGAGTCCCCCATGGCAGGGACCAGGTGGCAGGGAGTCCCTTGACCCACCAAGTTATGGATCCAGATTCAGGAGAAGTCTGACCCACCGATGCAAGGCCTGCAGAGGTTGGCAGTCATCCTGCCAGACAGGGTATTTTTCTGTCTTCGATTCCCCCTCTTGTGCTGCCATCCTACCCCACCTCATAGGAAGGCTGACATTTTGCGACTATATCCCAGAAGTGAGCATGCATTGGCAAACACACGCAATATGCAGAGCAGCACATCCTTCCCACCCTGTGTCCTGCACGCCCTACCTCTCACACACCCATAGGTGGCAGTGCTGCAGCAGGATGTGGCACCCTTCCTCCCAGGAGAAGTAGAATGTCCTATGGGACACTCGATCCTCCTCCCCAGTCAGTCCCCAATGACCCAGGCTTGTTCCTGAACCCAGGTCGCTGGTGTCATGAGCGGTAGCACTTCTGCTGTGCTAACGGGCCGGCAGATGATGTGCATATTTGATATGCAATATTTTGAGTAGATACACTGTCCAACACACTGCTCAGTGACAAGATGTCTGATGAGGTTATGTGATTTTGTTTGCATGAGCATAATCACGTAATCTGTTACCCATCACTCACTGACTAGTAACGGGTTAGTGTAACATTGCAGAATGTCTTCATTTCTAGGCAGTGATGGGTTAGTTGTAGCACACTAGGTTTAGAGTTAGGATTTTTCAAATCTCACTCAAAATCTCAGCCACCATTTTTAAATAGTGGGTGTGTGTCGTACACCATAGTCATTCCAATTTTTTTATTTTTTTTAAATCTTTTATATTGTCTGCTATTATCTTTTTCATTACTTTCTGACAGAATATACAAATGTAATCTATAGTTTTGAATGTATATTTTCTTGAAATTACTAAATTAGACTTTTTCAACAAAGTAAAATGCAGCAACAGCAAACAAGTTACAGTGGGAGGTGCAGCCCCCCCACCCCCCACCTCCATTCAACTACTGGCCGTGCCCACACTTCTTGCCAAATTAGTGCCACCAGAAAGCTTCAGCAGCTTGCCGCTGCCCTTTCCTCCAGGTCATTAATGACTGCGTTAAAGAGCAGGCGTAGACCTCAGCAGTTTTAGCAGTGTCAGCGGCTCAGCAAGTTGTACACTTGCCTCTGAGGCCAGAAGATTGGTAGATTGTGAGTTCTAGCTCAACACCAGGAACTTAGGGTACAACCCAATACTGACACTGTAGTGCAGCATGAGGGGGGTGCTGCACTCCTGAGATGCCATTTTTTGGATGAGACAGTAAACTGAGGTCCTGTCTGCCTGTTCTGGTGGTTGTCCAGGTGAACTTACTGCTCCCGTGGCACTTCTTGAAAAGAATAGGGGATTTTCCCAAATCTTGGCCAAATTTCCCCCAATCACTACAAAATACCACCAGCAGTTTAATCTGGTTCAATTTCACTTGTTCTCCATTGCTATCCCCCCGGACAGGACTGAAAACAGGCAGAGCCCTCCTTTCCTGGTCAACAAAAACGAAATAAATAAATGGTAGGGCTGCCACTCTCGAAGCCGGCGACCCCAGCTGGAAAATGAACTTGGGTCGTCAAGAGCTGGCTGTGTGAGGCAGCATCAAATATCCCAGGGACAGCTCTCCTCCCTCGGGGTGGGGGGGGGGACTGTGTTGTGCTGTGAGACTGTCACCTGGTGGTGAGACCAGAGGATACTGCAAGTGAGTGCATCAGCAAGGGGAAGGGAATGCCACCATACGGCTGCACAACTGTATGCCCATCACTGCATGCCAGTGCACAGGAAGAACAACTGGTTCTGGCACCCCCTGCATGCCCATGCAAGATCCACATGGCAGACCACCCACCACTGTGCCTTGCTGTGGGTAACTGGTGAATAACAGAAAGCCCAGGAGAAGGTCGGTGATGGGTATGGGGGAGGTGCTGCAGGGCCAGGTGTCAGAGGAGCAGAAATACAATAAAAAAAGAGCAATTCATGATTGTCAATCACAAGAGTGCGACGTGCGTATTTATGGAACACATACAAGCAGAAAACAGAAAGAAGTAAGTGCCTCAGCTGGGACTTGAACCCAGGCCACCTGGAATACCATTTCATTTGCACTACCAGCTGCGCCACCAAGGCAACTGGAAACTGGGCTATCCTGGAGCACATTACTCTTTCTCCAGTGCACAACCAGGTGCTGCACAGATAATTATATTTTCAACGACAAGAGTGCAGTATGCAGATTTATAAAACATACAAACCGAAGAGAGAAAGAAGTAAGTGCCTCAGCTGGGACTTGAACCCAGACCATCTGGAATACCATTCCACTTTTGCTACCAGCTGCACCACCAAGCAAACTGGAAACTGGGCCGTCCCGGAGCACATTACTCTTTCTCCAGTGCACAACCTTGTGCTGCACAGATGATTACATTTTCAGTCACAAGAGTGCGGCGTGCATATTTATGGAACATACAAACAGAGGCGAGAAAGAAGTAAGTGCCTCAGCTGGGACCAAGGGGTAACGCAGGCCACCCACCACTGTGCCAGGTTGTGGGTTACTGGTGAATAACCAGAAAGTTTATGAGACGTTCGGTGATGGGGATAATGGGGTGCCACTGGGCCAGGTGTCGGAGGAGCAGAAACACAATAACAAAAGAACCATTCTTGATTGTGATCGCAGAGCAATTGTGAGTGCATATTGTCGTTAAAGTAAGATCACAGAGCAATTGTGAGTGCATATTGTCATTAAAGTAAGATCACAGAGCAATTGTGAGTGCATATTGTAGTTAAAGTAAGATATGAGACTTGACTACCATCTCCATCAGTTGCTGTTTGTTAACAGTTATTTTAATCTATGTGTCTGAAGTTTAACTTTTTAAAACAAAAACAATAAACTTATGAGTGAAAAAAAAAAGACAGATACAAGACACTAATAGCACTGCACATGATTCCAGCCCAAAACAAACATCATTGTGTAATTTTCTGCCTCATCAGCTCTCCCACGGGCCTTTTGCCGGTGTTCCAATAAGCTAGCAAATGCATTTGTCAATGAGTGACACGCAAGAGAGGAATCAATAAAAGGAGCTAGGTAACAATGTGTTCAAGTTACCATTCCCAGTCTGGCACAAGTGCAACAGTTTTACTTTGAAAAGTAAAGATTTACGGTGCGTGAGGTCACGCATATGTGGAAAAAAGTGACCAGCCTTTTTTTAATAATGATTTTGGACCATCTGTTAAAATTAAAGGTTAATGGTCCAACTGCAACTGTATGTTTTCTTTTCATAATTTCCTTTTGTCAATTTTTCATCTCTGTCACTGAGATTTTGCATTCGCGTGAGGCGAGGAACTGATACCACTTAAACTGAAGCTGCTTGTTTTCCTGTAGGCTTCTATTATCCCCCTGTACCACTCATGCCCTTTCAACAACATTCTAGTGTATAGCCTTTCAAATCTTAAAAAATAAACATTTCTCTTGAATAGTGTTGGAATGTTTGAGGGTATTGTTTGAATCTTCAGTTTTGGTTCTGTAGGCCAGGTGATGACTCTTAGGCAATGCTCTTTGTAAGAAAGGAACAGTAACACTATGTCCAATGACTCTTCTTTACCTTTGTTATGCTGTGCTTGTTGCTAACTGTTGTCTGGTGGTGGAGAAAGAAATAAAGAAAGAGAGAAAGAGAGAGAAAGGGAGAAAGAGAGAGAGAGAGAAAGAGAGAGAAGGAAGGAAGGAAGGAAGGAAGGAAGGAAGGAAGGAAGGAAGGAAGGAAGGAAGGAAGGGAGGGAAAGAAAATGAGAGAAACAAAGAAAGAGAGATGGGGAGAGAGAGTGAGAGAGAGAGAGAAGGAGAGAAGACACATACACATATTATAGTTATTTTATTTTTATTAAGATTTTTGTGGTGCTTTGTCGCTGACCTGCCCCCATCTGCTGTGGTCCACCTGCACTGGTGCCCAGCCCACCATCCACCTTCCTTGAGACTTACCACTCCTCTGATGATTCCCTCATGGATTACCACCCATGGCAGTGTTGTTGGGGCTGGCTAGATCCCTTCAGATCACAAACCAGATAGCTCCAGAAGAGGTGCCTAGCTGGTGGCGTGGAGCCTGTGGCGGACCAGGCCATCAACCTGCTCGGTCAAGGGTTTACTCCATTTTTACCCTCTGGGCTGGCTGATACACAACATACATACAGAAGTATGCATGCATATACCAGCATCTGACAGTGGGCCCTCCCTGAGTAGACGTTCATGCTGTGCTACCACCAGGCTTCCATCAGTTGTCAGTCAGGTAGCAGTGAGACACCCCCTTCCCAAGGGAGGACAGGAGTCCTTGAGACTTTCTATCCTCCCTCTCCCAGCCATCCCCTAGGTGACCTGCACCTGTTCCTGAAGCTGAGTTGCTGGAATGGCCGGCAGTGGCACTACCCACATGCTACCGACCTGGCTATCTGCTTGTCTTTTACTGTCAGGTGACCTATAACTTTGAGCATAGCTGAATCTGTGCCATTGGCTCAACCATAGAATGGCACTGTTAAAAAAAACACTAAGAGTGGCCCAGTGGTGTGGAGGGCTGAGGCGCTGGGCACCTTACCTCCTGTCACAATGGCAACCAAGGGTTGGGAATGTAACTGAGTTGTTTGGGGCCGGCAGGGTGAGGAAGGATTGAGCATCCCAAGACAGCTGTCCTTCCTTGGTGAGGGGGGTTTGAGTGGCACACTGCTTGCCTGCCACCCAGTGATGGCTGGGTGGCAGTATATGCACATCACCGTGCTGGGTAGGGAACCCACATTCAGGATACTGGGGTTGTCTCCATGGAAGCAGAGTTCGACATTGCACCCACTGCACGCCCATGGGCCCATGGAGAAAACAGAGGAAAAAACACCCCAGGTGACAGAGGATGAATGACTAACCCCCTTCAGGTCCTCAAGACTGGTGGCTGTGGCACAAGCACAAGTCCTGTGGCAGAGGACAATGGTTAAGATAAGTCCCCTGCAGGCCGGGTGATGGGGCTTGGGGGTCGGTCAGAAGGTGGCTGCCAGGGGAGAATCAGGAGATAAACAGAATATGGAAGAAAAAAACACTAAGGACAGCCTGGCCTAGTGGTGCAAGGTAGTAATGCACAACACTGCTATTCCAGAGATCTGAGACTAATCCCCAGTCTCGACTTCCACACCAAGTATGAGTGGGTTCGTGGTGCAATCCTGAGACATCACACTCTGGCCCTGTGGTTGGGGGGGGGGAGCTACCTGCCCTCTCCTGAAGCACCTCCAGTGGTGGGATTAGGCTGTGGCATGACATCATAGGTGACCACATGTTGACCACCTCCCCACAGGATGGTGCCATAGTTGCAAAGCCTAACAAGGGGAGCTAGGATGGCTATTACCAGAAAAGAACACTTGTCCAGCAGCACATGATATCATTACTGTCTCACCCACCTCATGCCCACTGACCACCCACAGAATCCCCTCATTCCTCAAACTTGAGATGTGCCTTCCTAGTGGCCAAGAGAAGAGCTTCTCCCTTAGCAGATGGAGTCCCACCATGGGAGATAGGCCACAGGGTGCTTGCAAGTTGCTGTCAAGATCTTGATGGGAGTCCCTGAGGCCAGTAGGTGAGTACGGAAGGGCAGCTGAAGCAGATGATTGAGTGGAGTAAGGAGCCTAAGGTATGCAGAGGTAGGGGGAGAAAAGACAACGATAAAAAAGAATCCGAGGAACTGCTTTATTGTGATGTTATGCTCAGGGAATACTGTGACAAAAATGAGGTTGACCTCTAGTGGAACCTGATCATTAGAGACAGCAGCAGGCACTCAACAGGGACATAAAACAACTACAAAACCATGAAATAGTAGTTTTAAAAAATAAACAATACTTTCTTCAAAAGCATTAAGGAAAGCTGACAGGGCTTTCCCAAAGCATTCATTTACTGAAGACAAGAAACTGGGACGAATCTGTGGAAACAACAGCACTTTTTCATGAGTTACCAGGATACGCTAACGAAACATAGGAAGAGAAACGCCACTGGCCACCTGTCAATTGATGGGTATACCAGACAGGCAATGACCTAGACCTCTAACCATAATAAACCTCAACATGTATTGTAAAATCATCACTTTACCAGAACAAGAATAGGTATTTGTCGCAACACAAAATACAGAATCAAACCTGCATCTGGAAAGTCAGGGGGATTTTGTTGCCACATCCTGATTCAAAAGTCTAAACACTGCTTGCGTCCTCACCCTCGCTAGGTAGGATAGTCCATATGTCAACTGCCCTCTGTCTGAAAAAATGCTTTGTAAGGTCTCCCCTTCTCCTGCAGTCCCTTCCCCATCCCAGTTTAAGAGCGTGCACTCTAGTTCTTCTAGTATTCTGCTCAACCCTGTTTTCTTCCTTTCATGCACAGAATGCCCGTGCAATCGCAGAGGTGCTGCTAGGCACGAGTAAAGCAAAGGGTCCTTTGGGGTGCCAAAACAGCAGGCATGCATTGAACTGGTAAGCTAAAGCAGTGCTCAGCCAGAAATGCCTAAAAAGTGTCACTATAAGGAGTTGTCACCCTGGTGTTCAGAGCATTCTTACAACCTTTTGGTGTGATGTGGGGCTGGAAGGAGGTGGGAGGATATGAAGGGAACACCACAAGTGTTTCCATTTGGGGCACCATGACATTTAAAATCATCCCGGTGTGCTGATACCACCTCTCAATCTTCTCTAAACTAAAGCACTTGAATACATCCAATCTCTCCTTATAGTTATTGCCTTTTAAGTTACTTATCAGATTGCATGTGTAAATAATACAGTTCAGGATTTTCTGAAATAGCCTGAGTATAACCTGTCAATATCTGTCTCTTACCCATGTAACTTAATTTAAGTTTGTAAATATCTTAAACTCTACAACAGTAATATGTCCTATATGCCAGATTTTAACAAAACAAGAACTATCAGTAACTTATTGCACTGAAGGACCCCTATGAACGCGAGATACCACATCTCCAATCAGGATGTGTTCCTCTAGACTGGAGGATGGCACATGTGATGGCACGCCACAAGAACAGTCCTACGGAAGAACCGGGGAACTGCAGATTGGTCAGCTTGACATCCGTAGTGGGGAAAATGACGATGGCCATCTTAAAAGAGAGGATGGTGGCGTTCCTGGAGGCCAATGGTTTTCAAGATGAAAATCAACACAGGTTTGTCCGAGGGAGGCCGTGTCAAACCAACCTAGTTGATTTCTTCAACTGGGTGACAAGATCCCTGGATGGTGGAAAATCAGTTGATGGCCTGTATCTGGACTTTAGTAAGGCTTCTGATTTGGTCCCGCATGGAAGGCTGATATGGAAATTGAGGAATCCAGGGGCGGGAGAAAAAATGATGGGGTGGGTTGAAAACTGACTTAGCAACAGGCAGCAGAGGGTGGTGGTAAGCAGAGAGGCCTCAACTCACAGAATGGTCATCAATGGGGTCCCACAGGGTTCGGTATTGGGCCCTATCTTTTTCAATGCGTTCATTGTGGACATCGGGGACGCAGTCAGGAGTAGAATGAGCCTGTTCGCTGATGATTCCAAACTGGGAGCTGAGGTGAACAACGAGGAAGGAAGGAGGGCACTCCAGGAAGACGTAGAGAGGCTTGAAAACTGGGCACACATGTGGCAGCTAGGGTTTAATGCTTGTAAATGTAATGTACTGCATCTAGGTGTTAGGAACCCAGGGTATAGCTACCATTTGGGGGGAGAACAACTGACTGTCTCCAAGATGGAAAAAGATCTGGGGGTGATAACTGATGCCAAACTGAACAACTCAGAGCAGTGCAGGAGAGCAACTGCAAAAGCAAATGAAATCCTTGAGTATATCTCTAGGGGGATAACGTCCAGGAGCAGGAAGGTTATACTCCCCCTGTACAATTCGCTGATAAGGCCGCACCTGGAATATTGTGTGCAGTTCTGGTGCCCTCACCTAAAGAAGGATGTTACTCTGCTGAAGAGGGTCCAGATAAGAACGACAAAGATAATTCATGGTCTGGGGGGAATGTCCTATGAGGACAGACTTAGAGAGCTGAACATGTACTCCCTGGAGGACAGAAGGGACAGGGGAGATATGATAGAGGCCTTTAGATATCTGAAGGGGATCAATAGGGTAAAAACAGAGAGACTGCTCAAACTATATGGGGAGGGGGCTACAAGAGGCCATAGTCTAAAACTAGTAGGGGGAAGGTACAGAGGGGAAGTGAGGAGATATTACTTCACAGAGAGGGTGGTGGCACCCTGGAATGTGCTTCCAGAGGAGCTGATAAAAATAGAAACTGTAGGAGGGTTCAAGAGGGGATGGGACAGATATAGGGGCATGGTACAGGGTGGTAGGAAAGAGAACAGTAGGGGAGTCCTGGGTGGTAGGATTGGGAATAAGGGGTTCAAACGGGGAGGTGGAGCAGATGCAGTAACTAAACAGTGAGCTACGTCTTGGGCAGACATGCTAGACCATTAACCCTAATCTGCTGGCAAAGTAGTATCCATGCAAATCACTGAATACCTTGAGAAATTCAATTTACTAAGCTCAGCACAACATGGTTTTAGAAAGCATCACAGCACCATGACAGCACTTGCAAAATTCACTTCAGATATCGTTACCAATATGGATAGAGGAAAGTTAACAGGGGCAGTCTTCATTGACTTAACCAAAGCTTTCGATCTGGTTGACCATTCTCTGCTACTATCCGCCCTCAGTACCTTGGGCTTCTCTCCCCCAGTCACTACCTGGTTCAAAAGCTACCTCTCAACATAACACAAGCTGTTAAGTTTAATTCATCCATGTCCGAACAGTGCTGTTATCAACATTGGGGTCCCTAGGGGTCTATAGCAGCCCTCTTCTATTCTCATTATTCGTCAATAAACTTCCTGGGCTGGTCACCACAGGTCACTCACTTCTTTATCGGATGACCTGGTAATTTATTATCACTCTGATAAGGTCCTGGATCTAAATGCTGCCTCACTGCAGATTTTCGTGCTGTACAACACTGGTTGAACTCTCAGCGCCTGGTTTTAAATACAAATAAAACAAAAGTTATGATGTTTGGCTCCAATCACAGGCTTAGATCCTGTCCTCTGACCATCTCTGTCTCTGATATCGATGGGGACCCTATAGAAACTGTCACTTCCTTTACGTTACCTTGGCATCCACCTGGATCAAACCTGGACCTGAAAGCACATATACAGGAAACCTGCAAGTCAATTAACTGCAAATTGGGGATGCCTACAGAACCAAATACCTGCTCACCCCTGCTGCTAAATTGGCGATAGCCAGAGGCATTCTATTGCCAACCCTTACATATGGGTATCCCATCCCGTCCTTGGCCACCAAATTCATCACTGCAACTATGGGATACTACCTTCAATAATGTGTGCAGGTATGCAACCAAAGCACCTCGCTGCAGCATCATTGTCTCTTATATCAGGACCTTGGTTGGCTCTCTCCTTCCTCTACTAGGCAGTACTACTTGTACAATTTAGTTGATTCCATCCTAAGGACGTCCAAGCCTGCTATCCTGTCTGATCTCCTCAGGCCGCCATTCCCACAAGGAATCTTAGATCGGCTGATCAGACCTTACTATCCATCCTTTTGTCGGACTAAAAGGGCATGGGCTCCTTCCATCATGCTGCCCCCACCTATGGAACCTACTACCTCAGGATCTAAGAGATGTCTCCACTCATGTGACTTTTAAGAGCAAACTCAGGACTTTCCTCACTACTATGGACAAATGTGTTTGCTTTGACCCTACCTGATCCGCTGCATTTGTACTGTTTCCTCATTGCTAGCACTTTTGCCTGTCCAAATGGGTGTTCTATACTGTGCCTTGTAATTAATGTTTTATTTTGTGCCTTGTAATTAATGTTGCCTTAACCTGTTTCTTTATAAGCCTAATGTTAGCTGTTGACAATTGTAAGTCGCTATTCTACTCCATGACATTCTTATCTTCACTTCACAGCCTCTCCTCACTTAACCCCACTGCTGCTCTCCCCCTTCTTCTGTTATATCCTCTTCCCCCCTTTTTGCCACTCCCCACCAAACTCACCTTTACCTGTTCCTACCTCATCCATGCCCCTCCTTAGTCCCCACCCTCCTGGCTGTGCTTAGTCACCTCTCTCCACCTACTACCACCTACTCCCACCGTCTACCGACCCCCCCTTCCCTGCCCTGCTGTCTCTTGGTTCCACTGGCTCGGCTTGACTTTGACACTTTTGCCGCTATTGCCGTAACTTCTCCGCCTCTATCCCCCTCTCACCGGCATCCTCACTCTCGCCCTGCCGTCTATCGGTTCCACCAGCCCGGCTGTATTTTCCTACCTCCTACCGCTGTTGCTGTCTACTGCCGCTCCCCCCTACCACTCTCTCTTCGCCTGCCGTCTTTCGGCTCCATAGGCCCGGCCGCAGGTTGGTACCTCACCCCGCTGTTGCCGTATCTGACGGCACCTCCTTTCCACTTAATCTCTCCCTCCCATCCTTTTGCCAGTTTTCCCTTCCTTGTGTCTTTTCTACTGATGCCTATCCTCTCTTATTTTCTGCCTTCTACTAGTCACATTTTTGAGTATGTTCCATGATCAAGTGCTAAAGTATATTTTTGTTTACTAATGTATGTTACATTGCCATATGTATTTCTCTCTGCATTTTTTGTACTCGTTGTCTTAATAATCTGGCTGTACTCTTTGTGTGTTGTAATTGTACCTCCCGGGTCGTGCCTGAAAACAGTCACTTGCTGACTAGCGCACTTACCCGGTTAACAAAAACTAAATAAATAAAAAAAAAAAAAAATTTGTATTTATGTATGTTTGTATGTATGTATGTATTTATCTCATGGTACTATCGCGCAATCCTTTTGGTTGCAAACCTTAAAGAAATAAACTTTTGTACTTTCTGCTAATGTCATATAGTTTTTCCATCCTTTGTTTATACAACAAAGGTGTTCACAGCAGCACAAGGAGTAGTTTCTAAGCACCATGAGTGACACGGTTAATGACCAACATTACAATGGTAGCAGACACGCCATCCATGGTGGCCTCCACAAAGCAGCTGTTCTAATGATAGACATGAAACCATTGATTAGAACACAGAGATCTGTTTATAGCAGATCTTGTTGTCTGTGCAACCATGGTGCTATGCAATTACCCGGCTCCTTTGGACATAATTGAATGTGTCTCTTGTTGGATCAAAATGTAGGTGAACCTGATAGATGAAAGGCATGTGATAGTCTGAGCCATTTTCCTTTAAGTCAAGAGTGCTTTGGACCCGACTGCTAAAACTGGAATTGTGAACAGTAAAGGCATAAAAACACAGAACTGAAGGCTTGCCCCCCCCCCCACCTCCTAATAAGGAACACTGCAGCAGCAGCACAAATATTCTAAACCCATTAATGCTTGTTGTGGTTAAAGAGAGCCCAGGCAAAATGGAGTTCATAAACTCATGAGCTATAACTAACATTCACGAATGGCTAATGAGTGTCTGTTAAAGTTCACCAACTGTTCTTCAACTGAGTTCAGGAACCAAGTTCATGAACTGTTCGTTAACACAAAGTTCATGAAGTTGCTGAACCTTTAAAGGACCATAATGAACCGAGACAAAAATCAATTTGTATAACTAATTTGCATATCAGAATGTACAGTTTCCCACTGAAAGGGTTGTAAAGCATCACAAAGTCAAAACTTTTTAGGTACGAGTGGGATGTATTACGTTCTACAAGACAAATAACTATTTGAGCCCTGAAAAAGATTAACATTTAAACTCACCACCTATTAAAAGAGTTGCAGATTCCATAGTCTTTCAACATAGGAAACGAAGGTGCACTGTGACTGCAACTGAAGGAAGAACAAAAGAAGAAAAGTAAGTGCTGTATGACATGAGTGACTAATTCTAAAATACCTAGAAAATGTTTATTTTTTTTTAAGGAAGGATTCAATTGCCATGGTTGTTTCAGTTGTGTGACTGAAAAATTAAGAGCTGAAGGGGTATGCATGTGATTTGTAAATCAGGGCAAAAAAGTTTTAAGAATAGGGATAAAGATGGTTGCCTGATGAATTAACCAATATTACAAAAGCAGACAAATCAGGTAGTTAAAAATACTGATGAACTCTGTCCATAAACGTGTATCTGAGGAGTTTCATGGACCTTTAAGAATCTTTATGTTCATGAATGCAGGAGAACCATTTAATGTTCCTGCCCAATTTATAAACAATTTGTTGCACGCCTGATGAATGTTCATTGGCTGCATTCATAAACTGTTCATGCCTAATTCATGAACATTTGTGAACTGATCATGTTCCTTTCAACTGAGGGCGAGTACTGGTTTGGTTAGCAGGAGATTCCTGATTCAAGCCCATTAGAACTGCTGACTTGCTGTGTGACTTTGAGCAAATCAAGTAACCCCCCAAGGGCATCAGTCCCCCCAGCTTTAAAAATGGGAAGAAGCAAGACGCCACCCACAACAAGATGGGACATCTCAGATGGGTTATCCTGGGTAAACATATTATAAGAAAATTCAGCACTGTCTTAAACAAGTCACAGAGTCGATGGCACATGAGTGAGCGGTGGAACCAATCAATGTACTCGGAGATGGTGGTGCGCGGGTGTTTGTTGAGATATACGGAGCATCAAACAAAGTTAAAATAAGAAGGTAAGAGGGATGTGAAAATTATTTTCTGTTTGTGCAAAAAGATTAATCAGGGGTTGGCCTTTGGGGGGGAGATGTTTTCATATTATTTTTTTTTTTTTCGACTTTCCTTCCCTCCGGTCGCGGCACCCTGGATCATCTCTCAGGCAGCCTAGTCCTTTCCTGCCCAGCCTGAAGCCTCCCCAATCTGCACCTCCTCTTTCCTCCCCTTCCCCGAAGCCAGTATCCCCAGTTTAACCTGCCCAGGGTGGGTCACCCTCTCCTCTTGGGCGTGCTTAAGAGTCAGACTCTGGCTTGGGTAGGTCTGGGGAATGGAGGACCTGGAAGGTCTGTCGGGGAAGGCCTGGCAGAGGACATGGTGGACCGGTGCCGTCGCCTACCTAGAACACCGTCGTTTTTCTGTGTTCTTGCGAGCTTCACCCACCCCCTCCCTGCATGGTGCGCAATGGCACACTGGCGCACGGCAACCCTGCCAGCGTCGACCACGCTGATTATGTGCATGTCTGGCTGCTGTAGTGCCTCTGGTCTCCACCGGGGGTCACCAGTACACCGAAACAACCCTCCCATGCTACCCGGGGAGGAGAGCACCCCACGGGAACTCATCTTCAACCTTCCCCCAGTCGACCCCCAACGACCCGAGTACGCTTCTGAACCCGGGTCACCAGCGTGGTGCGAGGTGTGGCATCCGGCACCTCAACCCTCAGCGCCACCGGACCGGCTAATGTTTTTGTATTATTGGGTCCTCATATTGAAGATAGGGCTTCATCCAGGCAATGTTTCTAAGATGGGAAAAACCCACAGTGGACAACAGCAAAAGGCGAGCAAGTGCCTAGCAGCCTGGGTCCACCTACCAAAGACTCTGAATGTCTCCCCTCCAAAATGGGCTTGGCCCCTAACTAGCTACTTTGTGAGATTCCCGAGCTCACACTCAATTCCCATTCCCCGAGGTGGCAGTGTGATGCACAGCACCTGTCACCACATCACAGCGCCAGCTCTAGTACTGTCTTTTCTTATTTATACTCCCTTCTAACACTGGCACCAGAGCCCACCCATTGCCACTTACCTTGGCTCTTCCTGGACCATTGTGGTGCCATGAATAGCCCCCAGGTGGGGTTAAGGAGAGGGGGCAACCCCCACTGGGATTCCTGCTTGTGGCCCTACTTGGGACAGACGGGTCAAGGATGGGTGGACTGACATATTGCCAGGCCTGGTACCAGGGCCCATTTTAAACTTTTCTCCTCAGCAGTCCTGAGGCAGTGCGTGAGTGACGTCATGGTGTGCACACGCTGTATGTGTTGGCATGTCAATGTCTGCCTGTGCATCTCGCCTGGTAGTCCCTCCAGCCACAGCACCACCTGTGGTCACCCAGGTGGCAGTGTTGTGATGGAGGTGACTACTCTCCTCAAGGAAGAGTGCATCCTTTGGGATGCTCAATTCTCCTCCATCGACTGGCCCACAACGATGCAAAATTGCTCAACATCATAGACTGCCGGCATCTTGACCAGAAGCAATACCACTATGCTGTTTTTTCTTAGTATTTATATTCCAGGAGCCATAAACCCCCTTCCTAAAATCCTGGACCCTGGGCCCCCCCCCAAAGTGCTCATGCAGTCAACTCTCTTGAAAGTAGCTCACGCCACAGTCATTCGGTGAAGGCCAGCGAAAGACTGTCTCAAGTGCATCTTCATAATAATGGAGACTGCAAATGCTGTGTGCCTTCAAAGCATTTCTCTGAAACAACAAAAGGTGAAAAAAGCAGAGCATTTTGTCCTATGCAGGCAGTTGAGAGACTGAGGATGTAATACGGGTCCATGACATCTGACTATTGAGTGGCACATGTTTTCTTGATTTCTCCTCATTTTATAATGGAAAATCCAGAACGTCTGGTCATGCTACACTCCTGGCCAAGGTATTCTAGTAAGTCTGCTCCTCAGTTCATGTAAATGCCTACGAACTGACAGAATGTAACCGGACCCTTGTAATAAAACTTTGCGTAACAGCATGCCTGAAATACCATCAATGAAGTGGGATTTTGGAAAAGACAAATATAGATATTTTCTACATAGTGCTATGGTTTTTTTATATATATATATATAAGTAAGTTACTAGAGTGTCAACATCATCTGGTTTATAGTTTATACATTTTGCATGAATGCTATGAATATTTTGATGCACTCTGTTTAATAGATTAGTCTGAGCCGCTCCTGCCTTCCCCCTGTGATGACTATGGATTTTTTGGGGCTTTATAGGGTGGGTGGCCATCCCATGGCTCAGTGGCAATGTATTTCGCTATCAAGCAGACAATCCGGGTTTCAGAGTCAGCCCAGGGTCCCCCAATAAGCTGGCCTACAATCAGGGTTGCTTGTGATAAAAGTGCGTCCTGGCCAGAAGTGGAAGACAACATCCTTTCACACCCACAGCAACATCTATAGCACCTTTTTCATGAGGGATGGATGAGGGACAGAGCACTTTTTGTGGGGTAAAATGAGGGACATCCCTCACAATCAGGGACAGTCGAGAGGTATGCTCCTTACCCCTCTACGGAGATCACTGTGGTAGTGAAAAGGATGTGCCCCATGGAGGAAACGGGGAATGTGTTGCAAATTTAGACTTTAAAGCAGAGAGTCATAATATTCTTAGATTCTAAATCAAAAATAAAATATTGTACTAGTAACCACAAATAGAATAGTGTATGGTTGTCCATACACAACAAGGCTATGTTGCCATCGAGGGGATGTGATGACGTCATACTGACCTCAAGAGCAAAGCTCGAGAGGTCAGTTTGATGGCAGCACATCCCCGAGATGGCAACATAGCCTGTTGTGTATGGACAATCATACGCTGTTTTATATAGTATATGGTTCTCCAAAACATCGAAACTTTCTCAAGGTTTCATACCTTGTGATAACACTACCTCTCCTCCGCCCAGTCCCGCTCTGCTCCTGAATCCGGTTCTGTGGCAGTCCTGCTCTGCTCCTGCACCCATGATTTATAGCCCCCAGTAATTTAGAAAAAAACAAAAAATAGACAGACTGGTAGTTTTGACACATGGCGCTGACTGTGAAAGTCTGTGTCCAAACTATCTTAGGTTACTGTCTACACTGTCTGCTCGCCCGACCGCTCGCTAAGTGAATCCGCCATTTTAGAATACATTTTTAAAATCACTTCTTGTTTCCGCCAATCAGGTAGGAGCTCAAGGGGCAAAAGTTGTTGTACTATCGATGTGACGTCAGAACGATAGTGCAACAACTTTTGTGACCTTTGAACTGCTCTACAACAGGATTTGGAAAACCATCATTTTCCATCCACAACAAACCCTTACCATATACTATAAAGGTTTTCCCAATGTTCTGAGTTTGTGTCTCTGTGTTTGAGAAAGCATCCTTCGTTGCCCCTCAATTTGAGTTTCTGCTCCCTCCTTTCATTGATAAAAGGTTGGCAGGTATAATGAGGAGGCATCCCTGTCTCCTCCATGAGGTCACTATGGACAACGGGCAGATTATGGGGTGTGTGTGTGGTAGGAGGAAAGGAGCAAAAAAGGGGGGAGGTCAAGTTGGGGGGTCAAATGGTTGACAAAGGAGCCGACGCTGATAGGCAGCTGTAAGGGAGTGTGTAGCTGTTCATGGAAGGTTTCGTTTCCTGTCAGCTGTAACTGAGGTATCTAAAGTTAGGGTGGGGAAATAGGAAAAAGTCTTATAGTTGCTGTGTGGATGTTGGGCATTGATAGTGCAGAGGCTAAAATGAACAAATTAATAATATGAGTTATAATAGTGAAATTGTCATGATTGAGAAATTAAGAGTTTCACACGTAACGCTGTTGTTTTATTGGATTGTGATCTTGAATTTGCAAAATATTGATGTTTATTACCTCAGTATATAAACATGACAGGCGTCATATGTGAAATGTGACCTGAAATATTGTTTTGTGGAATGACTGTAAAAACAGGCTTTGAAGGGGGATATGATAATGACACCTGCCATGTTCATTCCAGTTAGCTGGTCAAAACCCTTTGCAATAACCGTATGTAGTATGAGCACAACAAGAACAGTGAGAGCAAAAAATATTGCAGAGCACATTAAAAGTGACACTCGGAACAGCTTAATCTGTATGGATTATGTGCGACCTGGAGTAGGTATAATTAAGTTCTAGGGGTGCGGGACAGTACAATGAGAAAACTGTATGTGATGTAACTGACAACAGGGTGTTAGTGAAAACATGTGTTAAACATGCAGTTATGCAGCGGTCCGATTGACTGAAACGTGCAAGTAGTATGGAAATCATGGTGTGTTCCTGGCAAAGTTGTCATCAGAGACAGGGTTTTCGTGTCAGACACATGTGTAGGGAATAGGCTGAGATTTGTATTTTGATGTGCAGATGTGTGATTTGAGGACATATGGGCTAGTTGTTCAGTTGCTGGTTTGGATCAGCTGTGTTTCATTGATATCCTGTTGTGTTAGACTGGAGGTGTTTTGTGAGTTATGGTATGCCATTGTAGTTCATCCGTAGCCAGAAAGCCTAGTTATTTGGGACATGTGGTATTGATATGAATTGCTTTTGCTGTGTTGTACTATTGTTTTTTTTTTTTCCAAAAGTAACACTCGGTTTATTTTTGATGTCTGATCTGCTGCTTTGTGCTGGACAAATACATTTGTGCTGTGCAATATAGTGTTCTCCATCTGTTTTTAGCTGTTCTGT
Organism: Neoceratodus forsteri; assembly: GCA_016271365.2. Classification (NCBI taxonomy): domain Eukaryota; kingdom Metazoa; phylum Chordata; order Ceratodontiformes; family Ceratodontidae; genus Neoceratodus; species Neoceratodus forsteri. The sequence continues at coordinate 141,680,449 of JADMNL010000031.1, read as the reverse complement.
ATTCTTGCTGTTTATGTTCCTCATTATTTGTGCAGATCTATTATTTCTTCAATAATTTTGCATGCACTATGTATGTTTAGCGCTTACTGACTAGAACCTTCATTCCATAGGGGTAAAAAAAATTAGTATTTTGAAAATATGGGTCCAAAAAGTAAAAACAGTGCAACATTATGAATATACGTTGAAAAATGATAAGGTTTGTTCATAACTTCTTTTTTTTTTCACTTCTGACACCAAATATTCAATATAGTCTTTTTATTATAACACCTTATGTAGATGTCGGTTCCATATCATAACGGTGATTGCAGAATAGCGATCGACATTATGGTGAGTGTGCATTGCTGAAAATGAATTTCATAATGCACACTCACAGCGAGGAGAAAAAGGGTACCCGAGACCTACAGGTTTTGTTTTTAATGTGGGGGGCTGTGCCCCCTGCACTCCTCCCCACTTATGGATTCTCAACTCTGGGGGGGGGTGCATGTCGGGGGTGTGAAAAACCTAAAAAAATTGAAAGCCGTCTGCTGGCAAAAAAAAAAAAGTACTGCGCCAGACCTGAACCCTGTACCCTGCACCTCCCAGCCAACCACCATCCCCACCACGCTAGCGGACCAACTCAGCAGCTGCCGACCACACCCCCTCCCACTTACCATCCCTCCCCTGCCTCTCCCCCCACGCGTGTGCACGCGCATACGTTCTGTCGCAGTATGTCACCCACCCCAGTATCCGGTCACCCCCCTGCTAGGTAGCTATGAACACAGGAGCCATAACTGAGTCACCATTTTTGTAGGCACCCAATTTCGGTCGCCTTGTTCACGGGATACCATAGCGGTCAGGTCCCATTTATGAAATTATGTCTAAAATGTCATTTTGCTGTACAGGTGTGAAAAGACATTTTGGGCAGGATTTTGAAAAATGACATGTCATGCTCATAAGGTGGGGTACAAAAATGTCTATGTCACAAATGTGGGGTCAAATTCTTGTAAAATAGCAAAGGTAGGAGTAAACATTGAAGGATTTCAATGTTTCTTCAAAACGTTGCCTTTTTTTTTGAGATCGTTACTCCAAATTTTTAACACTGTCTTTTCATTATGCCACCTTGTGATCAGCATAGGTGGAATGTTTGAAATCTCGTCTGAAAGGTGATTTTGTGGAGCAACTGCACAAACACGTTTTGGAGGGGGATTCAAAAATTATACCTGCTTTGTTCTTGAGGTGGGATAAACAAAAAGCTATGTTGAAAATGTGGGGTCAAAATCTGTAAAAATAGCAAAGTTATGTGTAGATGTTGAAGTATTTCAATGTTTCTTCATAACTTTATTGTTTTTTTTGAGATTTTGACCTACAATTTTCAACAGTCTTCTTATTACTCCACCTTATGATCAAGATAGGAGGAACATTTCAAGAGTACCTGTTCTGATGCTCAATGTAAAACCACTATGGGAGCCTTACCTGCCCCAAAGTCCACTGGTGCAAAAATTACAATTTTTCTGTACCCATAATTTGGGAGGGAAGGGATCGTAATTTGGCTCCATGCCAGCCCGATCCCTTCCACTTCCTGATTTGGAGACCACCCCCCATGCTCCTATGTTTTGTGACGTAATAGTGTGGAGAGCATGGGGGCATGATCTATAGGGACCCATTTCTAAGTCTTTTTTTTCACATTTTAGAGTGCCAGTTTTAAAAAATCAAGGCCACTGCTCAACTAACAAGGTCCTTTGTTGACATTGGCACCCTAAAATGTTAAAAGAAAAATTTAAAAACAGGTCCCTGTACAATTCTATGGAGTGCACCCCCACACTCTCCATACTATTGCACCATAAAATGTGAGAGCGCGGGGGCATGTCCCCAAATAGGGAACTAACAGGGAGCGGGCTCTGGCTCCACGAAGCCATAGTAAGATTCCTTCTTTCCAAAATTATGGCCACAGAAAAATTATAATTTTTGCACCAGCAGACTTTGGGGCAAGTAAGACTCCCACAGTATTTCTGGGGGTAGATTTAAAATAGAGGAGGAAAGGGGCTCCTTAAAATCATGTCCAAAATGTGATTTCGGAAAGTGACTGAGAAAACATGTTTGAGAGGGCCTCTGAAAAATTTAACTTACCTGATTCATGAAGTGGGGTTCACAAAAGGCCATGTTGTAAATGTGGGGTCAAAATATGGAAAAATTGCAAAGTTAGGAGGAAATGTTGAAGACTTTCAACATATCATCATAGCTTTGTTGTTTATTGTGATTCTGATCCCAAATTTTCAGAAAATGTTTTATTATTATCCCACCTTATGATCAAGACAGGTGGATTTTTTTTTAAATCCCATCCGAAACATGATTTTGCAGAGTGACTGAAAAAACACGTTTGGGGGGATTTGAAAAACTTCACTTCACTGGTTTATGGGGTAGGGTAATAACGACTATGTTGAACATTTGGGGCAGAAGTATTAAAACATGACTAAGTTCCGAGTAAAAGTTTAAAACACATTTAAAAGTCATTAACCAAACTTATCTTGTTTTCTCAGTTCATGCTCGGATTCTGGAGCAGCAGGATGTGCAGGTGGAAGCAGTAGGACATTCCGGCGAACCAGATAGGTAAGTGAGGGATGGGTGGGGGATGGTCGGTGCTGAGAAAGGGGCTTGGATGATGGCTTGAGGGGCAGAAGTCATTGGAGGACAATTTTCTAGTTTTCAGGATGAGGGAAGCAGTGGGGAGGTGGGTGGTCTACAGCAGTAGGTGGGATTGTTTTCGGAGACCAGGACCAGAGAAGCACTTGGGAGATGGGCAGACTTTGGCAGTGGGTGGGATTTTTTTTTCAGAGACCATGACGGGGCAAGTGATTGGGAGATAGGCAGGTCTGGCAGTGAGTAGTATTGTTTTTAGAGACCAGGACCAGGGAAGCAATTGGGAAGTGGGTGGACTTTTGCAGTGGGTGGGATATTTGTTAAAGACTGGGACCAGGGAAGTGATCTAGAGTCAGGCTACAGCAGTGGATGGGATTGCTTTCAGAGACCAGGAACAGGAAAATGATTTGGAAGTGGGTGAGCTCTGGCAGTGGGTGGGATTGGCTTGTTTTTAGAGAGTGGGACTGGGGAAGTGATCAGGAGGTGGGTGGGCTATGATAATGGATGATATTGTTTTCAGAGATGAGAAACAATAAAATCATAAGTTTATTTTTTAAGTGAAGTTTATCACGTATCATTCTTTTCCCCTTTATCTTAAAGTTTGTCTTAAAATTTTCTGGAATCAGATACCCACTGATTCCGAATCAGGAGTACTCATCGTGAGAATGCCATAACAGCATAACAAAGATCCTTACTCCATCTGTAACACAGTGAGTTCCATTGTGTCAATTGCAGTGAAGTCTTATCCACCATTCAGATAAAGAAGCCCCCCCTCTCCTTCCATGCTGAGCAAGGCCATCATGCCCACAGAGTCCGGGGGGGCATGTGCCCCCTCAAGTTCCCATCCAAGTATTGCTTTTTGAATGGAGGAATGGTTGTTAAAGGATAAATGAGTGCCCTCCCTTGATTAAATTTTAATTGTGTGTCCCCCCCAAAAAAAAATGTTCTAGGCATTATGTCCCTGATCTTGGGATCAACATCTGCCCCTCTTCATTGAACACAGAAACAGTTTTACATCCTAACCTTGAAATAGAAAATAGAGTGCAGTGTGAAGGGGATTATGGTCAACAACTGGGCCTTATCTGTTGTATTGTGTGCACGTCATCAGTCTTTGTGTCGGTCCGTTGGTGATTCTGGAAACTATTGCCTTCCTTTGTGTATCATGCTACAGTAGACTGATTAATCATCTCCCAGTAAATAGCCTTGTCAGCTTTATCGTACTGTCATTACAGAATTGCAGACTTCACTTTGACTTCCCTAACTATAGCTCAGCTTTCTTCAATAGCGGCCCTCTGAGCGCAGCCTAAATCGAACACCTTCTTTTATTTTTTATATATACTTAAAGAACTAGTACACCACCTGAAAATAATTAAAAGTAGTTGACTGTAAGTTTTTATATCTGATGTACTTTTCCTTTTGTTATTTGGAACATATTCTACCTGACAATATTTGGCGTGATGTGTGGAACAAAACTCATCTGGAGGCTGACACAGCTAGTTCTGCTGTCCCCCTTCATACCTCATCAGCATTGACCTCACTGATTGTGACATCACAGATGATCAAGAGAAGCCATTCACCTGCTGCCAAATTGTTCGGCTGTGTGGTGTCACAAGGTGCGAAGTCACAATGCTAATGAGGTATAAAAGGAAATAGAATGAGATTTCTTTGGGGGGCAGTACTAAACTACCTGGGCAATGCTCTACAGTGTTGGCACAGTGACCAGGTGCGTGGGCCCTAGACTACCAGGGCAATGCTTCTAAAATTTTGGAAACGTGATCAGATGAGCGAGTCACTAGCCTGCCAGGGCAATGCTTCTTCAATACTGGAACAATGATTAGGCTAGGGGCGACTAGATTATTAGGGGAATGCTTCTGCAATTCTGGAACAGTGATCAGGCGGGGGCGACTAGATTATCAGAGCAATGCTTCTGCAATACTGGAACAGTGATCAGGTGGGGGCAATTGGACTATCAGGGCAATGCTTCTGCAATACTGGAACAGTGATCAGGTGGGGGCAACTAGATTATCAGAGCAGTGCTTCTGCAGTAACGGAACAGTGATCAGGTGGGGGATGACTAGACTATTAGGGCAATGCTTCTGCAATATTGGAACAGTGATCAAGTGGGGGGTGACTAGACTACTGGGGCAATACTTCTGCAATATTGAAACAGTGATCAGATGGGTGAGTCACCAGACTACCAGGGCAATGCTTCTGCAATATCAGACAGTGATTAAGTGGGCAGGCCACTAGACTACCAGGGCAATGCTTCTACAATATCAGAATAGTGATCAGGTGGCGGACAACTAGACTACCTAAACAGCGTTTCGTTAATACTGGAACAGTCATCAGGTGGAGGGTGACTAGACTACCAGGGTAATGCTTGCACATAGTCAGAACAATGATTGGGGGGGACAATCCATGGAGCACCTGTTTGCTCTCTGGCCTGTAATGAGGTCATTATGGGATGCAAATTACCCCATTGTGCTTTGCCTATGCTAGGGATCATTTGCATGAGTGGGAGCAATTATGACAGATTGCTCCACAGGCACAATCACTGCAAGCACTAATATCTTGTTTGTGCCTCGCACCCCTATAGCTCCCAGCTGGACACATACCTCAAGTAGGGTTGTGGTTTGGGAGGAGCAAACGAGTTAGTGCTTCCATCCTTCAGCTGGTGTATTGGAATATGCTTTTAGCACTCGCAAAGTGTTTTAGGGATGTTCTGATATGCCGGTAGTTTGTTTCAGGCACTCATTTTCTCCTGGAGCAAAATTTTAGCAAGCAAAGCACTATTACTGACTTCAAATTCCTGGCTTCTCCTGCCATTTCACAGCTGCAAGCAGCAGAAAAAGCAAAAATAGCCGAACAGGATGTGCATTATGCCAGCAGTTCAAAGCTTGTGATAGACATCTTACAGCAGCAGTACTAGTTAACAACAATTTTAATAATGTAGTTGGCAGTTAGGAAAAACCAAAACATCAATATATCTGATCTCCTTTTTACTTTATTTCATTTCGAAGGCAAGATGGAGGCTTTTGAAGTTCTTAAAGTTCTTGCTGCTTTGCCAGGTCCTCACTCAGGGATGTAACCACATTGAGGGTGATTCATGTGCTGTTGGCCATCAGAAACATGTGCTGGCCACCACAGCATAGCCACCAATGAACCCTGCAGTTGCTGGGGAGCCGCTGCTCATGGGGGAGGGCCCTAGCCAGATCCAGAACACCACTGTACTTTTATTTATTTATTTAGTTATTAATTAATTATTCATGCTTAAAGTAGAACAGCAAAAAAGAGCACCACTGCGCTCTGTACAGCTTTTTCATGTGGGGTTTTTTTTCCGGGAAATTACTCACCAAGGATAGGGCCCGGCCAATCAGAAGCTGATGAACAGACAAGGATTGGATGGGCGGTGGGTTCCCAAGGACTAACAGTGCTACAGCCCCAAAAAACACAAATATGTAACTGGTTGAACTGAAGATAAAATGTGCCTTTTGGAGAGAGTAAAAGCTGGGGATAGGTTGAGTTGGGTAAGGGGCCCCATACTTATCTTGTTGGGGGCCACCAAAACTCTGAAGCTGGCCTTGCTGGCAACACTGCGGCAAATCTGCATTATGAATACAGTGGGTGCAGTTAAAGTGTGACCTCTGGGGTGGAGATTTTTAAAAGCTGATGGGGGCTGCCATCTGTATTGTAGATCCACACAAAAAGTTGTAATTAAACACTATCTTCTACGTAGCTGATTGTATTTAAAATACCCCAATGAAGAATCTAAGATTCTCAGGAATACATTACTGCTAAAACAAAAGTGGTAGGATGATATTTTTTGCTGACTAACTAGTCTTGCTGCTTTAAGTGACCTTTCATAACCTCTAAACTTTCCTAATGCTATAAAAGTATTCAAAAATCTGTTCAAACCTATTAATTTTCATACATCTGCATACAAATCATATGCTAATAACATTTATGTATGTTTTTAGAATTTTGTTCAACCTGCTAGCTTCGTTAGATACAGCATCTCATTTCCATGTGCATCATAGGGAACTGCAGCATTCAGACATCCAACATATTGAGACAGACATGAATACTAAGTGCACATTTATCACAGTCACACAGCACATCCAGGATGGAGGGAAAATGCTTTGTGTACCGGGTAGGGTCACCTCCTTTTAAGAAATCCAAGGTGGCATAGTTCTTACTGAAACATGATTTTTTGCAGGACAGTATGTAACCTCAACAATGCAATAGACTTGTTTTCTCTAAATAGTCAGAATGAAGACTAAGCAGTGTACTTTTTTAGCTGTTCACACTGTTTCTTATCATTTTTTTCCCCACGCCTCAGATGACCCCGTCCACCTGGACCCCCCCAGCCCCATCACCCTGATGTCCACTGGGACTTACTGCTGGCCATTACCCCCAGAGCTCCCCCCCACCGCAGGGTCGGCAAGGTCCCCCAGTCTGCTGCCATCAACCAGATCCAGTAGCCAGACCAGTGAGCCCAGCTAGTCAGGTACAGGGCCTGCAAGGGTCCATGCACCATCCTGCCACCGATGATTTTTTCCTGTTTTCTTCCCCCAAGGGACACAGCATGCAATGACACCATGAAACTGCCTGTCCCTCTGCTCAGTCTTTGGCAGTTTCAGGTGCCTTTCCCTGGCTTACCACTAGAGGCCAGGCGTACGCTGGGCTCTGCAATCCCCCCCCCCCCAGAGGAGGTGAGTGGTCCTCCAGATGCTCAATCCTCCTCCCCTCTGGCCGGCCCTCCAGTGGCCTAATCTTGCTACCCAGCTTAGGTCGCTGGCATCATGAGTGGTAACACTATGCTACTGCTGCACTGGTGGGCCGGCTGTTTCTTATCCTTTTAAGGTGGTTTAGCTAAAGTCTTATAGTTTTCTGCAATATTTAGACAAAAGTAAGAAAATATTTTTTTCTGCTGTAAGATCAGGACATGTAGCATTTTTCATGTTTCTTGGCAGACACAGCTGCCCAAATCAGGACTGTCCTGCCAAAATCAGGGCAGGTGGTAACCCTAGTACTGGGAGATGTTTGCAGGGGGTTGAGCAGTTTGTTCTATCCATCTGATGCTCATTACAAATGGTTTGTTTCCAGTATTCTCTTGCTACTTTGGGAAGGAACCGTAATGTTCAAGATGCCTGGTGACCTGAGGGCACAAGTATTACTGGCAGTGAATAGGTTGTTTTATAAATAGGTAGGTAGGTATGAAGGAGGCTTGCCATATTTTCTTCTATACTGGACAGTAAGCCAGTGATACTTTCTTCACATTAATCTAGCCGCCTGTCCTATCTCTCTAATAAGTTACAGAGACAAGTACAAAAGTCACATGATAAGACACACCAGCAGAGCTTGTTGTGTAAGAGATCCAACTTCTGACATTCAGAGAGATGTGGTAAACACTTGACGATTATTAGCAAGGATATAGGCAGGCATACTCATTGTGTACATTTGTGTAGTTTTTTTAAGTACCTGTCCCAAATTATATGCCTTTTTCTACTATTATCATTCTGATTTTGAGTGAAGGAGAGCATGCCACTGCTGTGTGCATGTTACACTTTAAGTGTCAGTTAACTATCTGTGTAGTTACAGTGTAACTACACTGTAACAACATTGCAATAAACATGTAACTACAGTGTAATTACCCTGTTGCATGTAATTAATGATTAGTTAACTGACTACTAATTAGTGGCTGTGGTGCTTTATTATTTAGGCCATCATCTAAATATACCTAAATAACCTATTTTGGGATGTTGTCACTGTTCTCTCATTTTTGCAGTCAGTTCAGAAAAATGGGGACATAATCGTCTGCTGTTGACTGATCTGTTTAAAACTTATACCCTATTTTTACAGTATATGATATGTGACCATAGAGCAGTGACAGCACTGGAGATTTTAAAACATGGGTCAAATTAGACCTGCTGGTATAAAAAAGTGGGTCAAAATGAGAAATAACCAGGTCAAAAACTATTTGAAAGTACTTTATCTAGTAATATACAGTAGCTAGGTCAGCCCACCAGCACAGCAGTAGGGCTATCGCTTGCGGATGCCAGCGACCCAGGTTCAGGAACGGACTTGGGCAGCTGGAGGGCCAACCAGGGGGAGAAGGATCACGTACCCACAGGCTGTTCTCCTTCTCCGGGGAGGGTGGGGATGCCTGACCCGCTGCTCTACCACCACCTGGGTGACCACAGGTGGAGGTGCAGTAGGACGGCATGAACAGGGAGGGGGGATGTCGGCCAAGAGCCGGGACGACAGCACGTTGGCTCTCCAAATATGTTGGCATCCTGAGGGGAGGGATGGCACCAGAAAAACAGAAAAAAAACACAACAGACTCCTGGAGATGGGACCCAGCTGCCTAAGAGAAATCCACAACCAGGCTTCAGGATGGGACTATGGGGGTTCCCTCTCCTCCCCGCCTGGGGGGCAAACCAAGGCAGGACAGGGGCAGTGCTGACAGGAACCAGAATGGAGATATCTGGGGAGGATCTACAGGAGCGTGCATAGCCTAAGGATCTCCGAGAATAGGGCCCAGGGCGGTGAGTAAGGTGGCATAAACAGAGAATGTAAAAAAAACATATACAGTAGCTAAAATTGTCAGGATAAGCTACTTTTTTTTTTTTTTTTACTTTTCTGTCTTTCAGTTATTGCTATAGAGAAGATGCACAACTGTGGACCCATTGTCAAGTGGAAAGTGGGTCATTCTTGGGGGTAGACTGCAACTTTTTCCCTTTTGGTACACAGTAGTACTGTCCCTGCCATATAGAACTGGGGGGCAGCATGTGGAGAGTGTGTGTGCAGAAGAACAGGTTACTCACCTGTAACAGTAGTTCTAGGAATGGTATATGTTGTTCATCCACAGTTATTGGCATGTCCCTTTCCCCTTTAAATCTTGCCAGAAGTCTTTAAGCTGGCTCCTCCCACCCACCCGGGTGGCAAATATGTCAGCTCCACCCCATGACACCAGATCTGAGCCCGCTGGAAGCCAGGTTGTGTGCGTCCGCAATCGGGGAGGTCGGTGGGTCCGTGTGGATGAACAGCACATACCAATCCTAGAACTATTGTTACAGGTGAGTAACCTGTTCTTCTAGGATCAAGGATATGTTGTTCATCCACACTTATTGGCAGACTCCTAGCAGTTCTCCAGGAGGAGGGAGGCAAGGCGCACACCCCCTACTTAGGGAACAGAGATTGGAGAACTAAGGCCCCAAAACCAGCATCCCAGCATGACTCAAGGTCGATGTGGTAGTGGGTGATGAAGGTGTTTGCTGACTTCCAGGTAGCAGCCAGACAGATTTCCTGGATAGGAATATCCCTAGAAGCAGCCACCGATGCAGCAGTATGGCGGGTAGAATGAACTCTTATCCCTCTGGAAGGCTCTTTGCCCGCCAACTCATAGCACAGGCATATGCATGATGTGATCCATCTTGCAATAGTCTGCCTCACTGCAGGTCTGCCAGAAGTGGCTTCAGCATAGGTGACAAACAGCTGGCGAACCTCTCCATGAATTTCCGCCATCTTCTCCTCATAATAGGAGAGAGCATGTCTCAGGTCCAAAGTATGGAGCCTGTACTCGGCCTCCGAGGTGTAATTAGAGTAGTATACCAGCAGAATAACACCTGGTTAAGGTGAAACTCTGACACCACCTTCAGAAGGAATTTTGGGTGGGGGCGCAGGACAACTTTGTCCCTGTGGAAGACCAGATAAGGGGATTCCACCGAAAGTACCTGGAGCTCCCTTGTCCTTCTGGCAGACGTGATAGCCACCAGGAATTCTGTCTTCCATGACAAATGTGACAGCTCACACTTGTGCATTGGTTCGAATGGCTTGCCCATGAGCTTTGCCAATACCAGCAGTAGATCCCACGGAGGTGAAGGTTCAGGCACTGGAGCGGATATGTGTTCCCAGGCCTTTGAAAAAGCGCTCGACCACTGTCTTCTGCATCAATGTCGGCTGACCGGCCCACGCCCAGTAAGCAGAAATGACTGCCAGGTGCACTGTAAGGGTCGATGACAGTAGATCCCCTTTGGAGAGGGACCAAAGGTAGTCGAGAATGTTAGCCACAGAACAGGATAAGGGGTCCAGACCCTTACCCTGACACCAAATGGAAAACCTTTTCCATTTGAAGGCATAACATTTCCTGGTCGATTCCTTTCTAGATGCCTCCACCATGGTGTAGACATCTTTGGAAAGATCCAAAGACTGGAACTCTAGCCACTCAGGTACCAGGCTGTGAAGTGCAGGGATTGAAGGTCCAGATGGAAGACCTTCCCCCTGGTTCAGAGATATCAGGTTCAGGCATGTACAAAGCTGCTCCGAGGGCCTGCAGCTGAGGCTGAGGAGATCTGGATACCAGAACTGGCGTGGCCAGTCTGGGGCTACCAGAATCACCTTCACCTTGTCCTTCCTCACCTTGAGTAACACCTTGTGGATCGAGGGAAATGGAGGGAAGGCATAGAAGAGGCCTGGGGTTCATGGCCTTGAGAAGGCATCCCCCTGCAGTGAGCCCTGCTGGAGGTCGGGCAAGAAACAGCTGCAGCTTGTAAGTTTTCCTCTGGAGGCAAACAGGTCCCCATCGGTTTGCCCCAATGAGAGAACAGGCTGTAAGCTACCTCTGGATGAAGAGACCACTCATGGGATGTCTGGCCTAAGCGGCTGAGAGCATCCGCTAGCTGGTTTGAGGCTCCTGCCACATGAAGGGCTAGGAGGTCCGCCTCCAACCGGCTTACGAGGGTCCAGATGCGGAGCGCCTCCTTACATAGCAGATGGGAGTGCGTGCCACCCTGTTTGTTGAGGTAGTACATGGTGTACATGGTCGTGGTATTGTCCGTCTGGACTTGAACCACTTGACCCCAGAGCTGAGGAGGGAAAGTGGACAGTGCCAGTTTGACTGCTCTGAGCTCCAACAGGTTGATGTGGCATTGGGACTCCTCGGGGGTCCAGAGCCCATGGGCCCTTTTGTCCCCCACGTGGGCTCCCCAGCCCATGAGAGAGGCATTGGTCATAAGAACAACAGTCAGCTCAGGGTGGACAAATGGGATCCCTTCCTGCAACTGGTCTGGGGCGGTCCACCATTGGAGAGTGTCCCACATCTTCTGGGTTACAGTGATCAGCTGGTCAAAATGACCATGATGCTGAGTCCACTGGGCAGCCAGCTCCTATTGGAGGGGGTGCATGTGCAACTGGGCCCAATGGACCACTGAGGTGCATGCCACCATGTAACCCAGAAGGTGCAGAAAGTCCCGGGCAGGGCGCAAGAGCCCAACCAGAAATGATTGGTCAAGGAAGAGAGAACCTCCACCCTGTCTGCCAGGGGCTGAGCTCTGGCTTGACGAGAGTTGAGCTCTGTCCCGATGAAGCCCATCACCTGAGAAGGCATGAGTTCCGATTTGACCTCGTTGATCAGAAGACTGAGCTGGTAGCAGGTTTGGAGGGCCAGATCCCTGGACATCTCCACCTCCTGTTGGGTGGAACCTGCAAGGAGCCAATCGTCGAGGTAGGGGTAAATTCTGACCCCCCAACACCGGAGATGGGCCGCCACCACTGCAATGCATTTTGGTGAAGACCCATGGGGCTGATGACAGGCCGAATGGCATGGCTTGGAACTCATACAGGGTCCCTTCAACCCTGAAGTGGAGGAACCACTGATGGGATGGACAGATTAGGACATGAAAGAACGTGTCTTGCAGATCCAGTGAACAGAACCACATGTTTCGCTCCAAGGATGGTATGATCTGGGACACAGTGACCATCTGAAAGGTGTGTAACCTGAGGTATTGATTCAGGTCGTGGAGATCTAGAATGGGGCACCAGCCCCCCCCCCCGTCCGCTTGGGCACCAGGAAGTACCTGGAGACAAAGCCCGGGTCTGCAGATGGATCTGCCATGAGAGCTACTGCTTCCTTGAAGAGGAGCTGAGCAATGTTGTCTCGAAGAGCCGACTTGATGCATGCAGAAATCCATTCTTCCCAAGGGGTGCGGGCTCGGCTGGGTGGGAAATGCTCGAATTCTAGAGGCAGTCCCTGACCGACCACTTTGAGAACTCAAATGTCCATAGTGATAGCGGACCAGGCAGAAAGGAAGTGGTGGAGCCAGCCCCCCACGGGAAGACCCAGAGCTGGCGTGATGGGAATAGGGATGGTAGCTCCCACCCCATCACTGAGCAGGCTTGGAGGAGGAGGAAGCTCCAAGACCTGAGCCTCAGCCTCCTCTATGGGCCTGTTGGGGTCCAGGCTTGGGCCGAGGACACCAAACTTGAGCCTGCTGCTGATGCTGTTGTCCTCCCTTGTATGAGGACTGCTGAACCTCAGGGGAAGAATGGCAAAAGGACTTCTTCTTTTTCTTCTGCTGGTTCTTGCCTGAATAACTCTTGGCAGAAGCGGCGCTCAAGGTGGCATTGGACTGTTCTATGCACTGTAGGTGACTGGCCACTCCTGGACTGAACAAGTCGGTCCCAAGGAAAAGCACAACAGCTAACTTGTGCTGAGTATCCACTGGGAAGGAGAAGAGCCTCAGCCAAGCCCTGCGGCGAGAGGCAACTGAAGCGGCCATTGAGCAGGCACAAGAGTCCCCGATGTCCAGGGCCATCTGGAGCTACTGTTTGGCAACAGCACAGCCCTGATCTTAGACCTGCTTAACTGTGGTCTGAATGTCCGCGGGGAGATGAGGGAGGACTTCATCCAGTGATCCGAGAAGGACATGGGAGAAGTGTGCCATGATGACGGCTGAACTTGCCTGATAAAGGCCCAAAGAAGATGCCGCGTAGACCTTCCACCCCGAATGGTCCAAATACTTGAACTCCTTGTTGGGAGGTCAGTCAGTGTCAGCAGAACTGCCAGTATGCCTGAACACAGAGGCAGTCACCAGGCTCTCGGCTGAAGGGTGATCTGTGAACCCCTCAAGGGACCCCATGGGCACCGCATACTTGCACGCCATGTGGGCAGATGGTGCTGGAAATGAGGCAGGATGCTGCCACAGTTCAAGTGCCAGACCAACAATGGCCTCGGCCACAGGAAAAGCCTCCGTCGGGGTATCCCCTCTCTTGAGGATGTCCATGAGAGGGTACTCCGCCTTTTTCTGGATGGGTTCCAGGGGCATCCCTGTAGAATCAGAGATGAGACGAAGGATCCTTTGGAAGGAGGAAGGACCTTCCTCCATCCCTGTGCCAACGGATGACTCATCATCCCCAGGATGACAGTGGAGCCCGGTGACATCTGAGTCCGAAGAGTTGGGGTACAGCAGCCTGCCGCACAGATCAAACTCGACCAGCCGAGGGCGGTCCAGGGTGACCATGACGGACAGATGTCGGGGAAGCCTGGTATCTGGTCAGTCCTCTTTAGAGGGAGCTCCTCCCACAGGCTGCTTAGGCGGCGGCTCCACCACTGTTGGTGGAGAGACTGGTAAAGGCCGAACCAGAGTATGGGCCAGCCCCACAGGCAGAGGAACCGAAGACTTCAGTTCTGAGGGGGTCAGCTTTGGCCTGAGAGGCGAAAGCCAAATAATGGCCAGGGTAGGTGTCGAAGTCAACTTGTGCCCAGACAAAATCAGCTGTTGCCACATGAGGTCCTCGTAGCGCTAGAGTTTCCGTCAGAGTCTCTCCTCATCCGGGGAGGATGACGACCGGTGGCATTGCCTCTTTTTGGAGCGCTTGTGGCTCTTCCTCGGCCATCCAGATGAGAGGGTTCTAGACCTCGACCGAGATCAGACAGACTGACTCAGTCGCTCGGGAGACACCAGAGGGACTGGTGATACCCGAGGGTCCGGAACTGGTTCCTCAATGGAGACACCAGCAGGCTGGGTCTCCTCATCAGGAAACACAAGGACTGAAGTCCTTTCCAAGGAGTTGTCGACTGGGGCCGGCAACAGTGGGTCGATGGGGTCAAGGACAATCTCGACCTCATCAGCCACATCCTCGGTCGTCTGGCCTGCCAGAAGGTCCATGAAGCCTGCGGCCGAGGAAGTGATCTTGACCGAGGTCGAGACCACATGCTCCTGGAACTGAGACCTCTCTCAGTCCCAAGAGCATCTTCACCGAGATGAAGATGTGCTCAGTTCCTTATCTCTTTTACAAGATCGGGAGGAGTTTGAGCCCATGGACACCTCTCCCCAGGTGAGGAGAGATTGGCACAACTCCCTGAAGGAACCTGCGAAGGTGGAGCCTAGATTGAGTGGAACGAAAAAGCTTCAATTGTCCGAAGCGCGGGCGGCTTCTTCTTCTTCGAACCCCTTCATGCATTCCAGCTGCTCAGTGGAACCTCGTAGCCATGGAAACAGCCCACCTAGCCTCCTTGTACTTTACCAGAGGATTCCTTTTCCCCGGTCTCCCCAACTTTAAACATGCCAGGCAGTCGTCCAGGACGTTGGGATGGAAGGCCAAGCAAAAGCTGCAGGATGAGGTGTCATGGCCGACACCTAGGCAGTAGACGTGAGATGGGGATCGGTGCGCGACATCTTCTGGCTGCAAGGACAACAGCGAAATCCTGGAGAAGATTTCTCTTCCATGATCAAGGACGCAAAAGCACGATCGCTAACTCGGATGAGTCTTAATTTCGTTAAAACCGAAGTATTGAAAGCTAGGGCCTACAAAATGCGTGAGCACGAGGGAGGCAACCTGTATCTTCCAGCGGAAAGGAAGATCTGGCGTCATGGGGTGGAGCCAAGGTATGTGCCACTCGGGTGGGTGGGAGGAGCCAGCTTGAAGACTTCCGGCAAGATTTAAAGGGGAAAGGGACATGCCAATAAGTGTGGATGAACAACATATCCACGATCCTAGAACTGAAATTTCTGACTACACTCCTGACAATTACTGGAAGACTGGAGAAGCAACCTATTTAATGGTGGTAACACTGAGACAGTACTTTGTCCTTTGCAGAGCTCCAAGCACAGACTAGGCTGTGGCCAGTAAGTGATCGACATGCTTCTTAAATGACAGGGAGGTAGCTAACCATGCTTCCAGG
Organism: Neoceratodus forsteri; assembly: GCA_016271365.2. Classification (NCBI taxonomy): domain Eukaryota; kingdom Metazoa; phylum Chordata; order Ceratodontiformes; family Ceratodontidae; genus Neoceratodus; species Neoceratodus forsteri. The sequence continues at coordinate 141,664,869 of JADMNL010000031.1, read as the reverse complement.
AATTTGAAAACAGGTGACATGTTCAAGTGGGCAATGGTCTTGAGTTTTGACTGTGAAAGGGTTGCTATATCAAGGGAGCTCTGATATATTATCTTTTTAACAGGTCTGCTGCCAGCATTTAGCTCCTTTATTTATGTTTTGTTGTATTTAAAATTTATTCTATTTATTTAAAGCAGCAGTGAAACAAAATTGGGAAAACATTCGACCCTACAGTATCTTTTTTTTTTTTTTTTCATGATAAGAGTTTCCGGGCATTTATTTTTTTCTCAAGAAAAAAAGATGGCGGCCACATTTGGCTTAGAAATAGCACTGTAGATCTGGCATGGGTTAGGGTTGAGAAAATATTATGTGCAGCATAGGAGGTACGTAGAAAAAAGATTTGACAAGTGTGCCAGTATTTTTATTAATTGTAGCTGAAACCGGCTTTTTGGAAAAAAACATTTTTCACTGCGCTGCTGCTTTCCCTTTTTCTCTTCTCTGTATTGCACCCTGAGCCTCCTGGAAAAGTCAAAAATAAACTTGCCTTGCCTATTTTTCTCAGCAGATGCGAGCCATAGGCTCCAAAGATGATAACATTTTCATTCTAATTTCAAACCACACACACTGTTTTGTTAATGGAAAGTTGTATTGGTTCTAAATTAGAACCAGGTTTCGGGGGATCTTTTTGTTTGGTAGCAAACCTGCCCTTCCTAGTTTGGATTCTTTTTTTTTCATATGTATTTTAAGATTTTTACCCATTTCTTCCCAACCCGGGGACCCGGCAGAACGTCACGTGCATGTGTGTGGGCATATTTTTGAAGTACTGGCTTGGCCTCTTCCGCCTCGGGTTATCGCCACCGCCTCCCACCCACACTTCCCACCATACATCCACCTGGCGGGAGTGGGACTACGGGGTGCAGGCAACCACTCTGGGAGGGGAGAGCTGCCTTACAGGTGCTCAATCCCGCCTCCTCCCTTTCCCCCCACACCAGCTCCACAATGACCCGAGGTCATTCCTGAAACTAGGTTGCTGGCGTAACGTGAGGTAAGGCATCCAGCGCCTCAGCCCTCAGCGCCACTGGACCAGCTTCCTTGTTTGTTTGTTTTTTTTAATCGTTATTTGTCTTCTAAACTGAACCCCTGAGCCACCTTCAGCCTATTCCCCTAGCCCCATCACCCACTTTACATGGGATTTACCCTATCTCCTGGAAGACCCAGTACCCCCCCTCCCATGGCCGGCCTGCTCTGATGGACCAAGCCCTGGCAGAGACTGAAGCCAGTCTAGAGATGAGCCTATCCTGGAGTGTGGTTCCTGGGAGAGATGTCATCATCCTATTGGAGGCTGTGATTCCACCTTTTCTGTCACTCCCTGGGACTGTGTCACAACACATGTCTAGCGCACACTCACAACCTGCATGCACGAAGCCTTGGTCACTCATCCCCCCTCCCTCTACTGCTATGTTGCCCACTTCAGGTTCCCAGTTGGAGGCACTCACTAGGGGTGATAATCAGGCTGGGTCACAAATTCAGGCTGCACGGGTTTGAGGGGTGGTGTATGGTAAAATGGACAAAATCGTGTTTTATTTAAAAAATTTGAAAATGGCCTGAAATCAGTTTTGACCGTAAGGACTTAAAAAAAGCTTTTATCTATAAGGGAGCTGGTTAGAGAGTCAAAATACAGCAGCAGCATATGCGAGTGTCAGAATTGACATTTTCTAGTAGAAGCAGTGGTTTCATGCAGCCGGTGGGGGCATGCAGAAGGGAGTAGTAAGCGTTGTGTTATTGTACTTAAATTATCAATTATAAATGAGACGAACGGAGATGAGGCTGATGGCGGAAGAATTTAATGATTATAATAATAATCACAGCGAGAGATTACAAGTGGTACATTCTTCATTCTTCAAAATAACAGTGAATGCAGGCTTGCTTATATAGTGGAAGACAGTATCATCACTTCCTATGGTTGTCTATGATTGGTTCATAACAAGTACAAACATCAACTTAAAAGACAATTTTCTTTTTTTGGTATATGTATGAACTCATCTTTTGGTCAGCACAAATGTATAGATAGTGTACATTCTATTATTATGTATGGCTAGTAACAACTGTCACTATCAGTTACCAAGGTCTAGGAAGAAGAAATAGGTTTGGCCTTAGGAATGTGCATACAAGCATTTTGGTCTGTCCTGATAATGACAAACACTAAAGACAGTCAGAAGGTTAATTTAGACTCTATCCTATGTTTCTGCTTTGCAGACACTTGAGACATCTGTTTGCTATTACTCACATGGTCAGTACAAATATCAAAAGGCACCTTAATATTGCAACTTGTGGTTTAGTTTGTCTTGTGGCTTTACAAGTTTTCTATGATCCAGCTTCATAGGTCAATATTTGTTACACAAATACATTATGTTTTAGACCAAAATGAGGTTTGCCTGAAATATTGGGACAAACTTCTTTATCCCTTGTTACAGGAGTGTTGGGCGCAGTGTACGTGATCTTGTATTGAATTGGAGGCAGTTCAGGTTTGGGCCAATCCAGCTTGAACCTGGCCAATTGGGCAAAATTTCATAGCATACACAGCCCTAGCTCTCACTAAGGGTGTGCGCCAAATCCAAATTGATGGACAAATACACCAAATTCAGTGTGCATTTGGCCAAATTCTTAATGCTTGCTATATTCGATGTATTTGGCTGACATATTTTGTGGATGTTTTGGGGGCCCTCTTTTGGGAGCTGTTTTGACTGAGTGGTTGAGGTTGAGTGGAGCCGGTGGAGCCCCAATGTGGTGAGGGGTCAGAGAAGGGCCATGACCAGAAGCGGTTAGGTTGATGTGAGCAGAGCCCAACCCCTGGCCCGTGCTGCTGCCCACTGCCAGAGATGTTGTCAATGCTGTTGCCTCTGTCGGTGGGTCAAAGGCCAAGGATGGGCACTTGTGGGTAGTGTGGAGTGGAAAATCTGAGAAGTGAGCCTAGGGGGCTCAGCTGCTTCCTTATTTCAGCATTTAATAGTGGGTTTAGGGGTGGGGAGCTAATAAAACCCAGATTCCAGAATGCCAAATATCTGAATACACCCCAAAGTATTTAGCGAATATTCAGCAAATACGTCACTGGTGTATTCGCACAGCCATAGCACTCCCATGGCAGACCCCAGGACAGTTGCCCACCCCAGTGAAGGTGAGCATCCTCTGTGCCACTCATTATTTCCCTCCCTACTGGCCCTCTGGTAACCTAAGTTTGTTCTGAAACCCAGATTGCCAGCATCACAAGTTGCAGCGATACCACAGCCGCTGTGCTGACAGGCTGACCAGTAGTGGAGCCAGGTTTGGGATCATTTGAGAGCCAGGGAGGGCCATTCAGTCAATGACAGGATCCACAATGGGCACCAAACAGTGAATAAAGATGGTGGCAGGGCGAAACTACTCACACTGGGGCAGCCAGGAGGGGCGACTGCCCCCCCAGTCCCCCTGGCTCCACCACTGAGGCTGACCCCGCCCCCATTTGTAACTTGTCTGTGGTGAATCCTGCTTGGTCCCATGCCTGCTTTTCACCTGTTGCTGCTTGTGCTTTTACCCTGCATTTTTAAAGACTAACAGAGTAGTGAAAACCGAGCGGTAAGACTATTTTCTTGAATTCACTATCTAATGAATGACAGTCCTTCAGAAATGGGTGAAGATGTTCTGTTAGAAAAAAAATAATTATCTTTTTGCTTTTCATTTCAGTGGAGTCCATCACTTAACCTTCTGATAGATTGTCGAGTTGATGGAGTGTCAAACGGTGGTGCTGTTCATTACTTTTGACTGTTTGGAACAGCCTAAAAATAATCCCTTTGCAAGAGAATATGATTCTGCAGGCTCTTACAGGCAATTATTATCTCTCTACCTCCAAACAAATCAGGGACGAGGCTTAAGAATATTAGGCATAAAGGCTCGAGATCAGTACATCATCCTTAAAATGGCCATTAGCCTTTAAGTGGCTTTAGTTAGTGTATTTGAAGTACTGTAATTTTCTGAGCACGAACTAGACTGAATTTTAGTGTTTAACACTAGTTTGTGCTTCAGAGCCCTTTACCTATCATTGAATAACATGTTGGTTTCAGGATGTACAATACAGACGACATTTTGTGACATAAACTCAAAGACATCACTGAAAAAATGTCTGATCCACCCTGGTAATTCTGGTCTGTTTCCAAAATATTATGTACATTGTAATATTTTCTGTTCTTATCTTTCACGGTTCTCTGTGATACTGCATTCTTTGTGAGGATACCGCTGCATGACGTAAGGCCTGCTGTATGGGATTTCATTGACAATGAGTGCACTCACAGTAAGCTGTTCTGTTTGTTTTTTTCAATTAGTATACTTTACTGAACTTCTTGTACATGTATGTCAATACAGTGCAGGACGTTACAACACTTTGACAAGTACAACACGGAACACAGCCCCTGTCCCCATTATACAGTCATGTATGATAAAAAACACAGATGTATTCCTTACCTTAGTAGAGATAATTACGGTATCATCAGAAAGAACTGATTTAATCTCAGTGATTTTTCTCTCTTTTTTTCCCCCTTTTCATTACTAAACACATTCTGCTATGGAAATTAATGTATGCAAATTTCCCCATCTCTTTTGGTATGTGAGAAACCTGTTGTTCACACTAGCAATGATACTCTCAGTTCTGAAAGCTAATAATACATCAATGTGCCATTCTTCATAGGATGGTACCTCAGAGTCCATCTAGTGTCTCTGAATGGCTCTCTTAGATATCATAAAGAGATTAAGGCCCTGTGGTTATTCTGGGTACTTAATAGCTGTTTTCCATGGTTGCCCAGGATACATATTTCTGGCATGAATGCATCTTCAGGCCCTAGCAACGGGTCTAGTTTATTCTTAACCACGTCCCAGAGTGGCCTGGCTTTACTGCACTCCCAGAGAATGTGGAGCAGGTCACCTTCTTGAGCGCCACATTCTGTGCATTCCTTCATACCTAGGTGACCCATTTTAAACAGTTTGACTGGGATAAAGTAAAGATTTTGTAAAATGTTGAATTGTATCAGGATGTCCCCAATGCAAAGCATTGTCTGTTCAGAAGGTTATCCTAGATCATTAGTGGTTCATGGGTTTGTGGTTTGAAACTGGATTGAACTGGGACACACAGAATACTTTGACAGCAACAAAGCAAAAAAAAAAAAACATAAGAAATGCACACCTGTAATATCCGAAATCCTGAAAATAAAAGTAGATTTCTTTTTTTCTTACATTTCTTTAATGCTGCCTTTTTATATATGGGGTGTGTGCATGTGTGTGTGTGTGTGGTGTGCGAGTGTGTGTGTGTGTGTGTGTGTGTGTGGGTGTGTGTGTGTGTGGTGTGTGTGTATAGATGGGGTGGAATGGCCTTTTATAAATGCCAGCAGCCAAGGAGAACCATGAAAGCAAAACTAATGAGTCGCACTTAAACTATTTTATCTCCTTGAGCTTCAAGAAACAGTGCTTTTGGTTATTCACAGCTCTTTTACACTGCCCCCAACCCCACAAGTATCCAGGAAGGAGGAAGTTTAAACTGACTAGGTGCAAACCCCACCTGTTACTATTTAGTGCTGGAGTGATTTTGCCCCACACTAAGACATGAAGCTCTTTGCAGTGCAAAAAACAAGGGAGCTGGGTCGCCTGATTATCAGCTGTTTGAAATGGGGAGATGGATGAAATGGTTTTAGATTTAAACCAATTGTCTCCCCACCAGTGCTGTGTGAAAAATAATATTCCACCCGTGGAATTACTGCAAAAGTCACACTTTCTGTAAAATGAAATTTCATAAAACACTTTGGCAACTTTCATGAATGTCCAACTTAGAATGGTGGAGTGAATGGATTAATTGCAAATAAATGTATTCAACTGGGGGGAAGAAATTCTGTAGTACTAATCACCGAATTGTGGAATTATTACATGTATTGCAGATTGATATAGTTAACTGTGGAATGGAATGCCACAGAACTCTTAGTCCGCAGTTCATGTGTATCTATCCACAGTTCAAGTGTATCAATCCACAGCTCATGCGTATCAATCCGCAGTTCATGTGTATCATTCTACAGTTCATGTGTATCAGTCCTCAGTTCATGTGTATCAATCCACAGTTCATGTGTATCATTCTGCAGTTCATGTGTATCAATCCGCAGTTCATGTGTATCATTCCGCAGTTCATGCGTATCAATCCACAGTTCATGTGTATCATTCTACAGTTCATGTGTATCAGTCCTCAGTTCATGTGTATCAATCTACACTTGGGTTCATGTGTATCATTCTCCAGTTCAGCAAGAAAATTTTGCAGAACTGGGCGAAAATTCAGCAAACAAATTCAGAGGATTCAAAATTGTCCATAGTCAGAATTTTGAGAAATTTCATGATATTTTCACGACTTCTAAATTTGCAGTGTCCACCCAGCACTACTCGCCACACCCACCCTAAGCCCTATAGCAGGCTGCCTTGAATTTAGTGATAGGAGAATCAGTTTGAATAACTTTAGAACCACTCAGAATCCATGCCATTTTCTGTAAAAGAACCTGATCAAAATAAGTTTCAGATAACTTTCAAAACATTGATTTTGGGGTTAATATACTTATTTATTTATTTATTGAAATGTTTCACCAGGAAAGCACACTGAGCAATAAGTCACTCATCTCTCAGTGCGACCTGGGGGGAGGGTACAAAAGGAATGAGACATTAAACATTCAAGTTACAAGATCAACATTAACATACAGTTGTAAGGCAGGTATTACAAACAGTGGTACAGCAGTGTTGTGCATAATATGTAGAAGTAGCGGACAATAATAACTGCCGGGTTAATAAGTAAACAAGTGTTTACTTGAAAGAAAAGTGGGAAAGGGGAGGGAGGGGTGAGGTGGGGAAGGGGGAAGAGTCGTGTCCCTGGAGACCCCCTCAGGATGCGAGGAACCTTGCAAGGGGACTGGGGGGACCAGAGAGAAGGGGATAAGGCAGTGTCCCAGAGGAACCCCTTTAGGATGGTGGGGAAAGATACTCCTCCAGCAAGTCTTTATCTAGTAAGAAGGCTGGTGGAGGTGGTGGTAGACAAACCCAAAAGGAGGCTAGATGTAATGTAGTGCCACTTCCAGCTGTTATTAGATTCTTTTCCCTTTCACTGACAGATGGACAACATTGGTTAAAATAGTATTTGCATTTTATACTGAAAGTACTGGCTGTGGGGGGAGGGGGCTGGGAGAGGATCGAGCGGCTGCCTGGCAGCTATCCTCTCCCAGATTGGGGAGATAAGCCATCCCACCTCTTGGCTGCTATTGGGTGGAGGTCCAGTGGTAGCACTGATGCTCGGGCAGCTGGTGGTATGGCGGGCGGCAGTAATGGAGGCTGGCGATTCTGGAGCACGTGTGCCTCCATGCGCGTGCGCCATCCATGTTTGCCATACTCCTAAGTGGGTGAAAATTAGGAGGAAAATGGACAGAGAACTGGGCTTCATGAAGCCCTGCCTGAGATGCCATGGCCTGCCCTGCTGCTCTGACAGAACAACATCTGAAGGAAGGAGGAGCAGAGAGAGGTAGCAGGTTGGCCAATGGCACCCGGGACTGGACTGAACAAGCCACCTGGTCAGCCCAGGAGCATAAAAACCTTTTTTAAAAAAACAAACAAAAACTTAAGATTCTGAAAGTTCTGATAAAGCCTGGGTAAGTAACAGAACCTTTTATGGCTTCTCAGAACCATTCAGAACTTCAGAACCTTTTGTGACTCTCCCGTCTTTACTTGAGCTGGGATAGAATAGTCTGTGTCAAGCTGTCAGAGATCTGGACTGGAATCTGGGCAGGACCATTGAGAGATTGCATATACTGTAACATCTGGCCAGCTTGGATGCAGATATGAATGCACCCCATGCCCCAGGTTGGTCATCCCTGTCAAATTCTCAGCGATCCAAGCTAGAAGAAGCTGAGCCACAGCAGCTTTGCCTGTCCCTGATTAAAAGAATGCGTTTCATCTCAGTTGATATAAAGGAATAACACTCTGGCAGGGTATTTCCACTGAGTTGGTGGTGGGAGAAGAGAATTTCATGGACCAATCAGTGGTCTTCTTTGTTGCCTAAAATCATATGTTTATCTGATTATAAAATAGTGACTAGAAGAAGAGCATTCTGATTGGCTGACTGCTTTCTAAAAAGGTTACAGTGATTGGCAACCTTCATGTGCAATAAAAAAAATGAGTCTAACCTATAAAAACATTATAGGACAGTATATGGTTACCCCTTGTTGCATATTGATTTCCATCCTAATTATAAAGCTGTTGTACCACAGTGAAAGAGTCATACAATGCTGTTATACCCTTCTGTGGCACAGCTGCTTTTTTTAATTAGAATGAAACTAGACTGGGCATCAGGTCGGGCCACAAGTTTTGGTCCTTCATGTTTGGGGGGTGTTCGATAAATTGGGCCAAATCTGGTTTTATTTTGAAAACAAACTAAAAACAGCACGATAACCATTTTGTTGGTAAGGATTTAAAAAGAACTCTTATCTATTAAGGTAGGTAGCTGGAGAATCAATCAAGGTATTGTAATGGCATAGGAGAGTACCAGAGCTGGCATTTTATAGAAGGAGCGGTGGTTTTGGCAATGGGGGGGTATGCAGAAGGCAGTGCTGCAAGCAGCACAGGAAAGATTGTGCTGAATCAGGCCAATTTGGGCCATCCTGGCTTGAAATTGCCCTATTGGGCCAAATTCTGTGACTTTTACAGCCTTAATGGAAACTTGCACCACCTGTCCTTTTACTTTCATCCCCCCCCCCACACACACACACACTCCCCTAACAAAAAAACTTAAGTTGTTTCATCATTAACAAAAATAATAAACACAAATGCAGCCCTCAGCTGCTGTGTGAGGGTGGTATTCAGCATTTGTAAACAATAATTGAAAAAATTTAACCGAATATTTCTTGGAAAGAAAAAAAGCATTGTTTTTATTTTTATGTTTCAGACCATATACTATACAAAGCAACATATAGTTAACCATACACAACTCAGTAGTGTTTCCCTCTCAGTGTTATGATGGCATGACGGCCTTCTCCAGCTTCTTTCTCTTGAGGTCCCCATGATGTCACCAGATCCCCTAAATGGAAACACAGCCTTGTTGTGCATGGTTGCCAATCCATTATTCTCTGTATTTTAAAAACAGTTTATTAACAGTATTAAAGAGTAGCCAGCCCATCAGCGCAGTGGCTGGATTTCTGCTCACAGCGCTGCCGAACCTGGGAGCCAGAGGGCTAGCCAGGGGGAGAATAGCTGAGCGTCCGATGGATCGCTCAGCTCCTCCGGAGGGGGTGACCTGACCTCTGGTGACAGCCGAAGGTATTGCAGCCCCAACGCCCGCACCTGAGGGAAAACAGGATGAACACCAGTATAAGCCATAGCGTTGGAACATGTCACACTCGTACATGAAAAGTGCCTCTCCACGCTCGACACCGACACGAGGACCTGATAGTGGGTCCTCACCTGCCTGTGGCTGTAGTACTGCTGGGGATCCCCAACAATGACTTGATATCTCTGGAGGGGGGTTTGGAACCCCCCCCACTGCATTCCCACCTGGGGGGTAAGCCAGGGCTCCATGGGGGAGCCCTTGACGGGAAGAGGCGGCTATGGTGGGTAGGCAGTTGTGTGACAGTGCTGGGTTGGGACGGGGTTAAAAAGAGAAAATTAAAAAAAAAACAGTACTAAAGAGTTATTCATGCCAAAAAATGGCAGGTAGAAAATTTTGTAATTTTAAAGTAGATATACCAACTTATGGTAGCTGGTTCATTCCACTGGGGTGTTATACAGATGAGGCATACTGATGAGTCCTGGTAGGACAAAATGTGTGTTTCTGTCTTTCTGTCGGCACCCTTTGCAAACTGTGTGAGAGGCCTTTCAGCACCATGCATTTCTGCTTAAAGTTGAAACAGCATAACATTCTGTGGTGATTTGCATATACAGCCCATGATGCTTTGCATTATGGGGGTATGTGCGATTTTGTATTTCTTTGAAACTTGACTTCCCGGCCAGTGCCCTTTGGGGTAACCACTGCCTCAGTGCCTGTGCACTGAGGTTCTTTGTCTCTTCTTACTTTTTCTTTCTCAAGTGCTTTTTGTTTTTTTAATATGCTTTTTAGATGGTTTTCTACCTACAGTACTGGATATGATGTGGAAGGTGGTGCTTTGCCTGGAAGCAAACATATCCTAGTTCAATTCCTCCCACTACATCATCAGCACTGTGACCTCACTCACTGTTTTTTATTATTTGTTGTCTGGGTATGTGTACTAGACAAATTCTGCCTATTTTCAAGCATGACCCGGGGGACGGGGTTACAGATGAATGCCAACTGATCTTGAACCAGATTAAGCTGTTGGTGGTATTTTTGTGAATAGGGGAAATGTGGTCAGGGCACCTGGGAAATTCCCCTACTGCTTTGCTGGCGGTAGGGGGAGCTGTTGCAGTTGGTCTGCATTTGGTCAGACTGTTTCTCACCAGCTATGGAGCAGGACGCTCTGTTGTGCTCTCCAGAGCACAGTATGGAAATAGGAGATGTTTCGGAGGCTGGCTTACCTCAGGCTGTGGAAGAAAAAATTATTATTCGGATGACTCAGGATGTTTGTCGGTCTTCACAGGAGTTTACTGATACAACTCCAGTATTTGAGACTGAAGCCTTTGCTCCCCCTGTTACAGTGACTGTTTGTTCTCAGGAACCTTTATTGCAGCAGCCAGTTTCTCTTCACTCAGACACGAGGAGCCCTCTTTTGGGTAACGTTGTAGGGGAGGAGCAGAAAGAACTTCCGGGTGTTCAGCGAGACGCGATGCAGGATGGAGTTTCTCCTAGTGTTTCAGCTGTTAGTACCACCTTGCAAGTCGTACGGAGGCAATTTGGATTGACCCAGACTTCTGCGGACTTTCTCACCTCAGACTGGTCAACAGACGATGCTCTTAGTGATTCTGGATGACTGAGGACCTCTACAGGACAATGGATTCCCGATCCAGACTGGCAAGGAGCCTCTTCGGGGAACAGGATCATCACAAAGCATGCCACCATTGATAAACTCCTGAGCTCGGGAACAGACTTGATTACTGGACAGGGTTCTCATGATAAAGCTGTGCAACATCTAGGAGAGCGTACCTTGGCCTTGCCTAGGCCGAGTACGTCCTCGGCAGGGGATGTGAATTTTTCCACTCAGCAGGCAGGCTCTGGAAGGGATAATTCTGATACTGGGGCTAATCAACATAAAACTCGTGTACCCATGTCTGAACTATTCAAAAATAAGTTAGAACAGGCCCCAAGACATAATGCAGTTAGGCTGCGTTATAGAGGAGGGTTAACTGAACATCCAGATAGATGTTATGTTGCTAATCTCTTATTGCAAGGATCCATGCGTTTCCTTCCTGCAGATATTTTTGCTTTAATGCACATCTCAGGGGAGGATTATTTTGTTATTAGCTTTAAATCCACACATGGTTTAGAAAAATTCTGGGATAAATATTCCACTTTAAAATCTACCCCACCTTGGACTCCCTTTTATGCAATCCCTCTTACTAAACCCCAGATTAGATATATTACCATCATGTTTAGAAATGAAGGAGTTCGTGTCAGTAATACCTATCATTGGTTACAGACCCGCTGTGATATTTTGTGTCCCCCCTGAAGCTATATTAGATTTGGAAGCAATATGGACGGGAGGTTGGTGGTTCAAGGTCAGATTGTTCCAGGTGAATAGTGACATCAGTCACCTTCCCAATGGTTTCTTTTTGGGTAAAGACAGAGGGGTATGCTTTTATGTGGGTCAGACTCAGGCCTGCTATAAATGTGGGGCTAAGACTCGTATCAGCAGTTCATGTGATTTGTTGAAATGTTCTTTATGTGGAGGATATGGGCACTCTGTGGATTTGTGCGAAACTATATTTCAGTGCAATCTTTGTGATGAGAAAGGGCATGCTTTTCATCAGTGCCCTTGGGCCATACATAATCGGATGGGGGAATGGGATCAGGATGATTTGGTGAACAAAGCACAAGAAAAAAGAAGGGATATTAATCCTTCCACTCCTACAAACCCTCCAGAGGCGGAGGTACCTCGGGGGAAGATTTAGGGGCTGACCCTGATGTAGCAGATATCTCTCTCTCAGTGAATGGGTCTGAGCTTTCTTCTCAGCGAGATCCTGATGCTCCCTCTGCTGCTGTTTCTTCTATGGAACAGAGGCCTGTCATCACATCTATGCCTTCTCCCTTTGAAACTGTTAAAAAACAAAGGTTTACTAGGGCCTCTCTCAAACAAACAGCACCTAGTCCTGTTCCAGTGAAGAATTTCTTTTCTCCTTTACAGGGTGAAGGTGGAGATTCAGATTTGGAATCTGACAATTCACATCGGTCTGACTTAGTTACTGAAGATGAGGAGAGTAGAACCACTGAATTAGCTAAAGAGAAAAAAGGGAAAAAAAGAAAAGCCAGTTTTAGTCAAAAGGGTGGGCCTTGACACTAACTTTTGATGGCTACTTTAAAGATAGTTTCCTATAATGTCTGCAGTCTTAAAAATTTCAAGAAAAGGCTCTCTCTTTTTTCCTTTTTTGATACTCTTCAGGCAGATATTCTTCTCCTTCAGGAAACTAGATTGTCTTCTCTTGCCGAAATAGATCAGGCAAAAAAATCGATGGGTCTGGAGTCCTTCCTTTTGGACATTTGGCCCTGAATCTGCAGATGGGATTGGGATCTTGTTTAAGCCCACTTTTTTTAAATCTCAAAGCTGGTAGATACTAGTCCTGGACGTGCTTTAGTGCTTGATTGTTCCCTTCAAGATTTTGATTTTCAAGTTATAAACATTTATGCTCCACAAGTCAAAACTGCTCGGATTGAGTTGTTTGAGGAACTCAAGCCTTTCCTCTATACTAGGAGGCATATCATTTGGAGGGGGGATTTCAATTGTGACATTGATTTAAATTTTATAGGAGAGGTACAGAAAAAAATGTGCTGCGACTCTCATGCTTTAAAACAGATAGTCATAGATGCAGGCCTCTCTGATTCTTATAGAGTTTTACATAGTAAAGGGGGTGCTACCTATCATAGACATATTTATGCCACACATATAGATTTAATATTTGTTTCCAAATATGTTAAGCCTTATTTGAGTATGATTAAGCCAACTGAATTTTCAGATCACCAGATCTTACTATGTACATTTAGTCTTGCTAGGGCTCCACCTAAGGTGTTTTCAACCATTACAAGACGGAGGTAAACTTGTCTCTTCTGGAGTCCTTTGACTGTGTGCAGTTATTTGAAGCTAGGAATTCCACTATACATTTTTATGATAATCTGTATGACTGGTGGCGGGACACTAAAACTGAGGTTAGGTCTTTTCTACTTACGATGGGGAGGCAGAAAGCTAATTCTCATTATTTAAAATATTTACAATTTAGGAATCAATTATATAAATAAATGTCCTTTCCTCCACGGGATAAAATACTATTTAAGTCGCAAATGTCTGAACTTAAAAAAACAAATGTGTCTTTACCAATATAATAGAGCAAAATCTTTCGATATGGAGTTTTGATATGGGTTAAAAACACAACCTGCTTCTGACCCGTACAAAGCTTGTAAGCAGAGATTGGATAAAATACAAAATCACACATGCCTCCACAATGCAAAGCATCATGGGCTGCATATGCAAATCACCACAGAATGTTATGCTAGTCCAACTTTAAGCAGAATTGCATGGTGCCGAAAGGCCTCTCACACAGTTTGCAAAGGGTGCTAACAGAAGACAAAGACACGTGTTTCATCCTACCAGGACTCATCAGTATGCCTCGTCTGTTTGACACCCCAGTGGAATGGACCAGCTACCCCTAAGGCAGTGTGCCTGGGATATATTGTGGTGAACCCATTAAAATAAAAACTATTTAAAGACAAAAGAACCTCTGTGCATGTGAATGATTGAGGTGTTTCAAAGAGCATTTATGTTTCAAGAAAATACAAAATCACACATGCCCCCATAATGCAAAGCATCATGGGCTGCATATGCAAATCACCACAGAATTGTATTTTCTTGAAACTTGGCTTCCCAGCCAAATGCCCTTTGGGGTAACCCTTGCCTCAGTGTTTACGCACAGAGGTTCTTTGTCTTTTAAAGAGATTGGATAAGACCCTTATGACTGGTTTAATGTCCATTACTGGTAAAATTGTGTCCACAGATTTGGAGATGTTATCTGTTGTGCAGAGCTTTGTTACTGATTTATTTAGTGAGGATACAGGGCCTGCTGAGGTTTTGCCGGATGAGTTTATGTTATGGCATCACTTCCTTTAGTAGATAAATCACTTAGACAACTTCTAATGGTGCCCATTTCATCACAAGAAGTAGAAGAGGTGATAAATGCTTTAAATGTAAAGACATCTCCAGGCTTAGATGGTATACCAAATGATTTTTATAAAAAGTTTTTTCCTTATATGTGTCATTTCTTGCCTTTAGTTTTTAATTTTATGTTAACTTCAGATTTAATATTTCCGGACTTTAGTACTTTGCTGCTTAAATTCATCCACAAAAAAGGTGATCCAACTTTATTGACGAATTGGAGGCCTATTAGCTTACTTAACAGCAATTATAAACTTTTCTCTAAAATTATTACTAACAGATTACTACAGGTTTTTGATTTACTTATTCATCCAGCACAGACCTGTGCAATTCCTCATTGTAAGATTCAACATAATCTTTATCTTTTATGAGAATTATTTGAGGGTAGTAATTCAGGACATGGTTCTGGTTATGTAGTTGCCCTGTATCAAGTTAAAGCCTTTGATTGGGTTAGACATAACTATCTTTTTGATTTATTATTTCGTTATAGTATTCCTCGTCCATTTGTGAAATGGATTGCTATGTTATATTCTGATGCTAAAGTACTTCCTATGGTTAATAGCTTATTTGGGTCTGAGCTTAGGTTTGCTAAAGGGGTGAGGCAGGGATGTCCCTTAAGTCCCCTATTGTACACTTTTGTTTTAGACCCAGTAATTAGATGTATTCACAGGGATCAGCGTATGTGGGATAGCCCTGATCCTTCTTTGCCACCAGAAAGCGCTCACAGCATATGCGGATGATGTTACATTATTAGTGAAAGATGTGACTTCACTTACGACTGCTCTTGATATTTTTAGAGTTTGGGGTCAATTTTCTGGTGTACAGATAAATATGGACAACAGTTTTATTTTTTCCTTGGATCCTGACAGGGTTGAAAATTTAGAGATTATGGGCATTCCTCTGGTTACTACTCCTCAGAAATGTTTGGGTATTTGGTTTGGGCCAGGAGATTTGGCTAGTTTTAATTGGGAACAGCAGTTAAAAATAGGGGAAGGTAAAGTCAACATGTGGAAACTCTGGAAATTTAGAAAAAAAAAGTATTTTAATTATTAAGAAGTTTCTGTTGCCTGTTTTCCTTTATTTGAGTTACCTTTACCCGCCCCCAGTTAACTTAGAAACTAAGTTATACAGTATTTTTTTCAAATGTTATGGGGGTAATAGACTGAATCCGGTTAGAAGGGATATTACCTATTTGCCTGTGAAACAGGGTGGGTTAGCTATGATATCCAATTGTGTTTTATCATTCAATATTTTTGTTTAACTCCTCTAGCTATTTATGGGGGACAGTTACTTTGCCATGGCAGGTATGGTCACATTTTGTTTGGGCTCATTATTTTCAGAAATGGAACTTTTGGCCCCCTAAAATATTAGTCCAGGATCATTTACCAGGTTATGGGATTTCGGCTGTGAAAAAATGTCAACAGTGGAAGTTGCTATTTCAAAATGTTATTTCTCGTAATAGAAAATCATTTTATGCCTACATAGTTTTTGCTGTACAAAGGGTTTTTCTACTTTTTCCAGAATGTGTTCCATCAAAAATTACTCTGGCTCTTCACAAATTGACGGATTTTAGACTCCCTGCTTTTGTATGGGGACATAGTGTGGATGTCAGCTCAAGAAAGGTTAGGGGTTCGAGAAAATCCTAAATATAAACCTTTAGCGGATAGATATTGTCCAAGGATTTCATGTACCAATGAGGAAGAAAGTTTATTACATTTTTTTATTACTTGTTCCTTTAGTAAGATTTTCTAATGTGAGGCAACCACTCACTGGAATATGCCCTCTCTTTCCCATATTACATATAATACATTGATTCTAGGGGATTATTCAGGGGTTTGGAGTAGTTACCATAGCAGTACTTTGAATGTGTTCTTTGCTTTTCTTCAATTTTACTTATGGCAAGCACGTTGTCAATTTATTTTTCAACAACAAGTATTGAACACTACTATATTCTCTCAGATAGAAGATGGATTATTAAACATTAAAGACAAAGATAGTCAGAGGTTTACACAAGTAAAGTTTTTTCTCTTTGGAATAATTTATTTTTGTAAATATGTTTTTGTATGAAATCAGTGTTCTATATATGTTTGTATACTTATATGCTTGGATGATGTTTTCTTGTGTTGTATTGTAAGATATTTTCTGTTATTATGGTGATATTATGCTTTTTGTTTAATAAACTTCCCCTACTCTTTTCAAGAAGTGCTATGGAATCTTTAACATCCACCTGAACTACCACCAGAACAGGCAGATGGAACCTCAGTTTAACATCTCATCCAAAAGACGGCACCTCAGGAGTGCAGCACCCCCTCATACTGCACTACAGTGTCAGTATTGGGATATTAACCCAAGTGCTTGGTATGGGATAGAACCCACAGCCTTCTGATCTCCTTGCCTCAGAGGCAAGTGTGCTACCTGCTGAGCCACTGACACTGCCATATCCCCAGTCCTGCTGCCTGATTGGCAACATGCGTCACAGGTTATCAGTCAAGCAGCAGGAGATTGTCTCTTCTAGATTACTAGTGATGTCATAGTTAGTGAGGTCACAATGCCGATGGAGTATACAGAGGAATAGAACTATGTCAGTCTCCATGTAGAGTGCTATTCCACACATCAGACCTAGTACTGCTAGGTAGAAAATCTTCCAATTAGCAAAACACAAAAGAAAAAAAAAATATTTCAGCTATAGGGAGTGATAGCTTACTACTTCTGAAAGTTACTGTTAATTCCAGGCAGTGCACTGACTCTTTAAGGCACTTAAGGGTTGCATTATCTTCATTAATTTAATCCTAGGGGCACTAGGAATTTGACTCTGCTTCATACTTTGTGACCTCCCCTAGGGTTAGATTACCTAATAGTAATTTAGTCCATCCTTTAGTCATGATTTCAATGTTGAAATCTCGTTTGAACTTGGACTAGCTGGAGATCCACATTGCTGAACAGTGGAGACAGACACTCTAATTTGATTACATGCTAATAAATGGCAGTAAGGTTTGGCTCTCTTTATGGAATAAATGTCTTTTTATTAAAAGCAGTTTCAGCCATGACAGTAAAAGCATGACCCTTATCCTTGTGCTGTAGTTCTGCTGGTCTGCTGGTTTCTTTCAGTGTGCTGGCCGCCTTTCTTTGCCTTCTGCATACTGAGACATCATTAGTGCCTTTCTTGGTTCCAGGTTTCAGCAGGTCATGTAAAGGCAGCTCCCTGCTCTCCTAGGTGTCAATCAGTTTCCCAGACAACAATGGTAGACATTTGGAGGAAGAAAGAAACTGACTAGAGTATCGAGTCAAGACAGAAAGATGAATAGTTGCTAGCTGCAGACAGATTGCGTATCTCTGCTCACCCCAGAACAAGAGCTGCCAGCTACAATGGATGACTTACTCACCCCCCCCCCCACTACAAATTCCACATTTCTTTTAGAGGGCTGCGCAATCACAGCCCATCTCTTGTAATCTAAAGGAACTGTGAGGAGCTATTTAATGTGGCCTATCTTTAAGATGGAAATGGAATGTTGGCAAAATTGCTGCTTCCTTTAGCCATCAACTGCACCTATCAGAAGCTACAAAAGTGATGTCACTGTGTTGGATGCATGGATTTCCTGTGTGTACTCTGCCCAGTGTGGCGGGGGAATAGTGATTCAGCCATTTAATTTCTGGCTTTGCTGAGGAGCATAGCTCGCTGGCATCTCCCTCCCACTCACTTTCTCCCTCTGTGCAGTCTCTAACTCGCCAACTCTCTCTTCCCGGCCTGGATGCAGTAAGTCACCTGCTCCCTCCCTCTGCGTGGTCGCCTATCCAACAACCCTCCTTTCCTGTCCCAGCTGTATTAAACCACCCACTCTCTTCTTCTGCATGCTCTCTCTCTCTCTCTCTCTGTCTCTCTCACAAATCCTCCCTTCCAAACCTGGCTATAGTAAGCCACCCTTTCCTTTGTGTGGTGTCTCACCTGCCAACCCTCCCTCCCTGGCCCGACTGCAAGCCACCCACTCCCTTCTTTGCATGTTCTCCCTCCAGCCCTCCCTTCCTGGCCCAACTGCAATAAGTCACCCGCTCCCACTTCTGTGTATTATCTTTCCCATCTTTCCTTCCTGGGCGTGGCTGCAGTAAGCCACCCACTCCCTCCATCTATGTGGTCTCCCACCAGCCAACCCTTCCATCCCGACTCAGCTGTGGTAAGCTGCCTGCCCCTTCCTCTATGTGCTCACCCTCCCAGCTGCTCTTCTGGCCCAGAGTAACACTCTCTGTGGGAGCCCTACAACTGATACTGTTCCTCCTTGGCACCGGAAGGGTCCTACAATCTCCGCAGTACTTCCTGCATGCTCCTTTCTGCTGACCCCCGACTATGTTTGTATACCTAAATGCAATGCTTCCCCAGCAGCCGTGAATGCTCTGCAGTAGTGCCAGGGAGTAGGACTGTAAGGCATCTTTGGCACGCCATAGCACCCAAACACATTTTCATGACCAGAGCCACTGGCAAGGGAAGTTAAATTAAAAAATGGATTTGGCTTCCCATCATGGAGCTGACAGGGAGCATCAGGGAGAGCCCCACAATAGGGCAGACAAGTCCCATCATTTATTGTGGCTCCAGAGCTGCACCGCGGCAGACCCAAAGTTGCTCCTAGGTAGGAGCACACAATACAGAGCACCTGACAGGGCTCAAGGCCCCTCCATCTGGCCCTACCCACTCCTTCCATCTGCTTGCTTTCCCTTTCCAGTCCTGGTCTCAGAAAAAAAAGCACATACTCCCTCCCTCTGCATGCTCACCCTCCCATCAATCCCATTCCACAACACTGCCCGTTGCTGCTATTGGCATCCAAATGGTCCCAAAGGGCCTACTTCCTTGTTGCTTGTGGCAGCATCCAGATTGCCCCAGATGCCTCAGTCCGGACTTTCTATTGCTGCTCTTGGTGATGACATCCAAACAGCTCTGATGTGCCGCCTCCATTCCTGCCATCGGCAAATGTCAACTTGATGTCCAGGGAAAGCCTGAAAATGGTCCCTGAGTCCAGTGTACCCACCCAATAAACAAATAAATAAAATGCCATCCACCACCCAACAAACCAGTCACCCTGTGTGCCACTCCTGTGCACTTGAGTACTCGAGTCCACCCAGCTGTGATAATGGGTAAAAGTAGGACCCCACTGGAAATAAGATGCTACAACTCAGCTAAGCGATCGTGGGTAAATACACTATTAAAAAAAAGGACCTGGACAAGTCGGGCATTACCATAAGAAAGGGCATGAAAAATAAGAAAAACGTGTGT
The DNA here is from genome assembly GCA_016271365.2 of Neoceratodus forsteri. Taxonomy (NCBI): domain Eukaryota; kingdom Metazoa; phylum Chordata; order Ceratodontiformes; family Ceratodontidae; genus Neoceratodus; species Neoceratodus forsteri. The sequence continues at coordinate 141,645,267 of JADMNL010000031.1, read as the reverse complement.
GCATCTCTGCGATCTGTGTATGTAGTGTTTGTGTGTCTGTACGAAGTGCTGCTGAAGCTTAGACAGAAAAAACAAGCAGTTACCCTTCTCCACCACTTGCTGTGGTATATTAAGTTCAGTAAAGGTTCTTGGAAGCAGATAAATGTTACAGAAAGTCTTTCTTTAGTTTCCCATCAGACTTCCATAAAAATTGCAGTGAAGAAGGTGAGCGTGTGGTGCTCTCACACCTTTTCACATGTCACAATGCATCCTTTCTCAAGATCCTTGAGAAAGCATGCATTGTGATACATGGAACACTATACTGCTGTGTATATATGTCTGTCTGTATGTACTGCTGTGTATGTGTGTGTCTGTATGTACCACTGCATGTGTGCATCTGTTTATGTACTGCAGTGTTGTGTATGCATGTGTGTACTATTCATGCATCTGTGTCTGTGTAATGCTATGTGCATCTAAAAAGTGCTGTGTACGTAGGGCAGTGTGCGTATTCTGCATGTAGTGTTGTGTACGTGAGTCTGCATGTACAGTAGCTGTGTGCTCACATTTGTGGATGCGATGCTGTGTGTGTTTCTGCATGTAGTTCTGTGTGTGTCTGCGTATGCAGTGCTGTGTGTGTTTCTGCATGTAGTTCTGTGTGTGTCTGGGTATGCAGTGCTGTGTGTATTTCTGCATGTAGTTCTGTGTGTGTGTCTGGGTATGCAGTGCTGTGTATATTTCTGCATGTAGTTCTGTGTGTGTCTGGGTATGCAGTGCTGTGTGTGTTTCTGCATGTAGTTCTGTGTGTGTCTGAGTATGCAGTGCTGTGTGTATTTCTGCATGTAGTTCTTTGTGTGTCTGGGTATGCAGTGCTGTGTGTATTTCTGCATGTAGTTCTGTGTGTGTGTGTCTGGGTATGCAGTGCTGTGTGTATTTCTGCATGTAGTTCTGTGTGTGTCTGGGTATGCAGTGCTGTGTGTGTTTCTGCATGTAGTTCTTGTGTGTCTGGGTATGCAGTGCTGTGTGTGTCTGGGTATGCAGTGCTGTGTGTATTTCTGCATGTAGTTCTGTGTTCGTCTGGGTATGCAGTGCTGTGTGTGATTCTGCATGTAGTTCTGTGTGTGTCTGGGTATGCAGTACTGTGTGTGTTTCTGCATGTAGTTGTGTCTGTGTCTGGGTATGCAGTGCTGTGTGTGTTTCTGCATGTAGTTCTGCCTGTGTCTGGGTATGCAGTGCTGTGTGTGTTTCTGCATGTAGTTCTTCGTGTGTCTGAGTATGCAGTACTGTGTGTGTTTCTGCATGTAGTTGTGTCTGTGTCTGGGTATGCAGTGCTGTGTGTGTTTCTGCATGTAGTTCTGTGTGTGTCTGGGTATGCAGTGCTGTGTGTGTTTCTGCATATAGTTCTGCCTGTGTCTGGGTATGCAGTGCTGTGTGTGTTTGTGTCTGCATGTACAGCTGTGCGTCTGTGTATCAACCGCCACTTACTCACTATGATATTATTTTGGATGGGAAGCAAGCAGTTGGTTAGTTTAATCTAGTGGTTAGGTGAAGTTGGAGACCTCTGCCTGGCCCGTTGGTGCAGGCTGGTGGTGCACTGCCCTGCCATGTGGGAGACCTGGGTTCAAGTCTTGGTCCCTACACCCCTGCCCTGGACCAGCTGGATCTGGAGCATGATGAAGAGGCACTGCACACTGAAGCCAGGAAGAGAGAAAGCTAAGCTTCCTGCTGTGCGTGCCCCTCCTAAAGCAGGGTCTCAGGTGACACTGTCATTGTGTGTGACTACCTAGTATTGGCCAACGCCCCCCGCCCCCCCAGAGGAGAGTGCTGTGAGAGTTCATAGGTGGATGCCAGAAGAAGTGGGAGGGCTGACACCAGGAAAAAAACATTGGTCCATCGCCCATTCATAACCTCTCCTCCCACCCATACACCCACTTCAACATTGCGAAATGCACCAATTACTCTAAAATCATCCTCTGACTAACATTGCTCCCCAGCTGTCAGCAGCGGTAGAGCTGGCCAATGGGACACCACCATTGGAGACAAGCCACAAAGGATTCAGGAGGATGATCAAGAGTCTTGAAGAGGAGACGCTCCGGTGTATGTAAGCTGGAGCATGGCAGATAGCTGAAGTGGAGCGCCTGAGAGAAGAGCAAGGTCAGTAAGCAAATGGCAGACCAGGGAGAACAAATAAATTGTAAAAAAAAGAAAAAACCCTGGAGACCCAGGTTCTAATCCCAAAGCCAACCCTTACTGTGTGACCCTGGGGGAAGGGTGAAAGCTAAAAGGGGTTGAAAAACTATTGTGTATGTTTCACTTTCACCTTTTATCTTTCCTTCTCAGCTATTGTGCATCCTTTACTCTCTTGAAACAATCCATTTCTTCTGCTTTCATTGGCAAAGCAGTCTGTTGTCTGTAGTCAACTCTTGTTACTTGATAAAGTCTTGCAGAATTGATTGACAGCTGACTGTCAGCAGTTCAGATGACAGTAAAGGCAACACTGCACTGCAGTAGAGGGGGATGGCGGTTCACTGCATTGCTCCTGCTGTGTTTGTATGACAACCCCTCCTGCTACTACAAGACCTCATGTTCCAATTAGGGAAGGACACATCTCTCCTGTTTCTATTTACTAAATCCCTAAATGTTTGAAACGTTCTTGATTTTGAAACAAGTAATTTGCATATTACTGATAGTATGCTGATTACATGGTAATGACCAGTTTGCATTCTGAACCACTCTTTTGGATTCAACAGGCCAAGTTCACTAAAGTTGATTTAGGATTGGTTTGTCCTGTCCCTGGTGCAAATCCCGTGGGGCTGGAATTTGACACTGTTCTACTACACCGTGGTTTGGGGGAACAATGTGTGTAAGATGGTTCATCGGGGAGTGGGGGATTTCTTAATGCAGATTATCATATGGGTAACAGAAAACAAGACCCATGATTGGTTAGATGTGATCACATGACTGAATTATTCCAGCACAACAGTACAGGTTATAAACACTTAATTTTCTGAATCAAACTACTCAGTTTTGAAACTAAAAATCAGAGGAACCATTTTATAATTGCAAGGAGGCACTCAAGGGCAGTGTTTCTCAGATGAGGTCACTGTGGCGGCCAATGCAATTTTCTGCAGCCACTGAGCTCTTCAACGCTCCAAGTAAAAAGGTAATGGAATGGATATTTCTTACTTTAAAAAAACATGGGAGATAATTTAAAGTGAGACTACATCAGGGTCTTGATTTTTTTGTATATTGTGTGAAAAGAAATGTGTTACATCAGGGGAGGAGAGGGGATTTACTGGTCGATTTCATATCAACAAAATAAGAAGTTGTAAGAAATTGGGCCACCAGTAAGTTCTGTTGGCCGCACATTGAGGCCATTTGAGGCCACCAGAATTTGGAGCCTGAGAAAACCACTGCTTAGTGATGTGCGTGATTGTGGGACAAAGGCACTTCTCAGCTGAGTAAGGATGAAACAGACGGATGCTACTGTGAGGTACCCCGCACTGGTACTGTTCCTACCAGTGGACATAGCAGCATAAATGGAGTCACAGAAGAAAGAAGGGAAAAAGGATAAAAGATGGATTTCTTTTTTTTTTTTTAACAAGTGACCTTGCCTGATTAGAGAAAATTATTTTTTTTAATTCTGTGTTTTTACTGCCTAGCCTGTTTCCATGTTCCTGCACACACCAGTCACATCACGAACCTTCCCCAGGACTTACCACCCCCACCTTGAACCAGTATCTGGTTTGTGGGTGTGCCTCAATCAGTGGTGGGGTGGTCTGTGAGGATGCTGGTTCATCTTGCCAGAGTTTTATTCCCCCCACTTCTTCTCTTCAAGAGTGTGGCATGCGCACTAGAGTATGTGTGCTAGCTGTGTCAGGCAGCCTCTCTCCCCCAGTTGCTTGCCTACTGTATTGCCACCTGGTTTCCGCCAGGAGGAAGGCAAGTAGCAAGGCATGGTGTTCCCCCTCCCTAAGGGAGGAGAGCCATCCATGGGACATGTGATCCTCCTTCCCCCAGCCAGTTCCAGAGAGACCCCAACTCCGTTCTTGAATCCAGGTCACCAGCGTAGCAAGCAGTACCGCTACTGCTGCGCTATTGGGCTGATGAAAATTATTATCTTGCTTGAACCAGCATTTCTAATATTTGAATTAACACCAGTAAGAATTTCAGGTTTATCCCCCAAACCCCTATGCCCAATATGGAAAGGGAGCTCTTGTTCCCAAATCACACCTGGAGGTTTTCAAGTAGCAATCGATATTATTGCTTGGTACCCAACTAACAGAAAACCTTAGTGTGTAACAAACAGGTGTGTAGCTCAGCTTTTCCAGTTCCAGTTCTGACAGACTGGGTCAGACTGGACCCAACAATTCAGAACCGGAATGTTAAAAGGAAAAAGTGCAATAAATTTAAAACACAGAGTTGACTCAATGCCACCTACACCTTACCAGATACTAGAAGCCTGTGTGAGGGGAAGGGGGATTCCTTTTGTGGCATGGTTACCTTCTCACTCCCACCGTCCTTTCTTGTCAGTTCCATTTTTTTAGTGGCACCAGCTGACATGGAACCAGCAATATGGAATGGTGGGAGTGAACAGGCAACCATGCTGTAGAATGAATTTCCCCAGGGGAGTTCAGAGGATGGACACACACACAGCTGTGCACCCAAAGGCTTCTAGTATCTGACAAGGCAAAGGCTGTTAGGGTGGGGGGGGTTCAGTTACTAATGGTGAGGGGGTACTTTTTGCTCATCTGGAGTAGGGTGCAGAAAAATTGTGTCAGACTGGCCAAAACCTGATTCTGGTCTTACAAGCAGGACCAGGCTAACCTAACTAACTATTCTCTGCTGCACATCAATAGTAACAAATTGCCCATGTCCCACTGGAATAACATGTCCTGCACTTTGTTACTGGACCAGTGCCCATGCCTATCTGGCCTTCATCACTCAGATGTGGGATGGTGATCCTATAAATGAAGTAAAAAGCAATAAAATGGGTAGAACATATCTGAAGCTCATGGAGACGCAAGCTCAGAACAACGTAAATACAAAACTGCGCACACCCCACTAATTTAAAGCATTGTGGGAAGTACTGTATATGCAAAAGACCATGAAAGAATTTAGACTGGCTTGGCTTTAAACAGGAGTGTATGGTGCCAAATGCCCTTCCTGGGTAACCTGTACCTTAGTGCTTTGCTGTGGGGTCTGTCTCTCAGAACACTGTGACAATTTGCTGTAGCGGTGGTGCTATCCATGAAGTATATTGATTTCTACTTCCAAGTCTCAGTGTACAGTCTGGGACATGCTCAGCATGATTTACATGTGAGACAGAATGCTTCTGAACACTAAACCTTGGGATACCTCTACTTATTTTAATTTTCTTTTTTATCCTGTCATCTGCCAGCCAGACTGCCACCAATCAGCTCTTCTGCAGTGACCTCCCAACTCCACCACTCCCTTGCATACCACCATGTCTTCCTCCATGGTGGTGTGGGGACACATACCAAAGCAAGGGATGCTAGTCATGCAACAATGGAAGGTGGGATGCAGAATCCAAAAATGCTTACCTGGGCCATCAACCTGCCACAGTTGCCTGGTGTTTCTACCTGTTTTGACCTTTTCCAGGTCATACGCAGCTAGGGCTGCAAGCACATGTGACACCGCATGCAGTTATTTGACATCCTCCTTCCTCAGTTACTCCTGCTGTGTACCTCCAGCTGTGGTCACCTAGGGGACAGTGCTGCAGTGGAGATGAGCAACTGTCCTCCCAGGAGAAGGACAGCATCCTCCAAGACACTTGAGTTTTCTCCCCTGCTGACTCTCAAACACTCCAGGCTCCTCTTGATAACTTTCCAACACTCGGGACTACCCTTGCTGACTCTCCAAGGTGCCAGACTCCTGTTATTGACTCTCCAACAATTCAGACTCCCACTGCTTACTCTCCAACACTCCAGGCTTCCCCTGCTGACTGTCCCATACTCCAGGCTCTCCCTGCTGTCTCTCCAACACTCAAGGCTCCACCTGCTGACTCTCCAACACTCCAGGCTTCTCTGCTCACTCTCCAATACTCCAGGATTTCCCTGCTGACTCTCCAACATTCCAGGTTCCCCCCACTAACTGTCCAACACTCCAGACTCTCCTGCTGACTGTCCAACACTTCAGGCTACCCTACTGACACTCCAAGATCTCAAGATCCCCCTGTCGACTCTCCAACATTCTAGGCTCATGCTTGAACACCAGTCGCCAGGATGTCATTCATAATGTGGATCTCCCTTTATACAGGGAGAATATCAGAAATATGAAGCAAGCAATACTCAGCTCAATCCACACTGCTGCCCCATCTCAGTGTTATCCATGTGCAACACATTTTTCTTGAAAAAAAATCATAAATTTTTTTCTCAAAAAATGAGTATATATGCAACTGATGAAGTTCATTCTGGATCATGGTCTCCTCACTGTGGTACAACCAGGTTTCTGTCCCAAACACTCAACCAGCTGCCCTGCATAAAGTAATGAATGGTCTTGCAGCTGTCCCAATAAAGGAAAATGTCTCTCTTGATTCCAGGATTTTTGTACTGGGTGATACATCCCCTCTGTTTTATTTAAATAAAGATGAGAAAAGACGACTTTTATTAGCTACTTCAGGGCTTAAATGTATTATTTTAAGCAACTGGAAGGAGAATAAAGCAACAGAATTAGACAGATGGATAAAAGTTATGTCCAGAACAGTTATGAATGAAAAAATGAGCCATACAGCTTCAAAGTCTTTTACTAAATTTGTTAAGGTGTGGAACCCTTTACTAACTGGTCACACGGTGTCTAAGAGTTTACACTTGAGAAAAGTTAAACCAGTAATTTCATAAACTCTTGGTGTACTGCAAATTCTACATCTTTATGTAATTTTTTAATCCATTGGCAGCAAAGCGCGATCAGTTCTGAGTGTCGTTGAAGCAGATTGAGTGGGTTTGGCATGAGGCGAGACAGGTTATGTGGAACACACCCCATCAGCTGAACAGAGTTCTATACCATTCTGAAGGTGAGAATACAGGAAAGCCAAACCATAGTTGCACATAAAAAATTAAAAAACTGCTTCTGATGTTTCTTTCTTCCACCAAAGGTGGTGGTGGGGTGGGAGGGGACAACTGCTCGGCATCTGAAACAGCAGTAGGAAGTGAAGGGCGGGGGTGCACTTTAAATTAAAGTGAGTGCACGGCAAATAGGACAGTGCTATGGACTCAGAGCACTAAGTTTAGTTTAGGGTTTTTTTTCCATTACTTTTGATATTGTAGAGAGCCAGTGAAGGGATCGGGAGAATTTGGCCAAGGAGCAGGCTGTGAGCCGATTCTACAGTTGGAGTAACTGCTCTGAGTAGAGCAAAGAGAAAGAGGTCCCATTAGTTTTTTCCCCAGTTCATGTATATGTGGGTTGTTTGCTTGGCGGTGAGCAGTAAGAGTTGACGGCGAGTCAGGCAAAGCAGGGACAAGAATGATAAAAGTAGGCTCACTAAACAAATGAAAACAAACATGACAGCTGATCACTTTTAAATGTTCAAGTTGGCACAGTGATATCAGTAGTGAGGCAGGCTGCCACTGGCACTTGTTTTCTCCTGGTCTCTGTTGCCACATATATGTACCCCTTAGAAAGGGGCTCAGCCAATCAGAGACTGGGAAATATAAAACCCATTTTCTAAAACAAAACAATCACATCCTGAACTATAGGCCTCCTCAGTGTCAGCTTAGGACAGCCATATTATGGGGGGTTAAGGATACATTTCCTTTGAAGCCTCGTATTGGTTTAGGACATTTGTTAAAATGTCCTCTTTTTTTACTTTGAATGTATTGCTATTATAATATGAAACAGAAGAGATTCAAGTGAAAGGTAGTTTTCAGTAGCTGTGCATTTAATGACACCCTCTCTGATTTTCCTCAGCTGTCTTTAGAAGATCACTTTCCCATTAAACATGACGGTTCAGGGCAAAAACAAATGTGCGTGCATAGATGGATGATCTTCTATAAAGAGGTCAGCTCCCTTTTGGGAGGAAGTGTTCTGGCTCAGACACTGAACTTGTCCTATCGATGAATGGTCCTATAATCTTTAATCTCGAGAAAGCCCATTCCCTGAGAGAGAGAACAGTGTGGAGCTGTCATGACCAACAAAGCATTTTTGAAGATTGCCTTTTGGGGCTAATACAAAACGGTGTCAAGCAAAACATAATGGCCTTCAGACAGAAACAGTGCTTGCCAATTTTGGTGTTCTTTGGCTTGACTTCAGAGCTTTATTCGATGATGGCCCATATTTGGTACAGGGGAGAATTACTCTCTACTTGCATTGCAACACTCCTTTTGAAAGAAAATATTTAGAAATCTCTTGTTCCAAGGCCAGGGTATTTCCTGGAGGGTCTCGGTGGATGCAAACAAAATTGGTACACATCCCAATTGCACAATCAGTCAAGAGCAAAGAGCAGACAGGTGATTCATCCCAGTAACCACTGTGTGTACCTTAACTTTTCAAAGATTTTTATACCTCCTTGAGTCCATCTAAAAAAAACACTGAATGTCTCAGATAGTTTAGGGGTACTGTGTCTGACTGACTAACTGGAGCATGCACCTAAGGATGGATAGGGATAAATTAGATACAGTACAATGAAGGGTCATTAGGTGATACATGGTCAGCTCGGCAAGACATATAAGGAGAGATTGAAAAATCTCCATGTGTACTCACTGGAGGACAGAAGGAAGAGAGGGGAGACAATGACATGACAGAGATGTTCTAGTTCATGAAAGGGTTGCACACAGCAAGTTTATTCACACTGCGAAACAGTACATCCCCCAGAGGCCATGCTTTCAAGCTGCGGGGGGGGGGGTCAAAAAGGACATTACGAAATGGGTAGAAAGAATGCTGGCTCCTGATTGGCCAAGAGGTACTTTCAGCCGGGCTGTTATCCCAACACAACAGCCCAGCTGAAAGTAGCTCAACATCATTGCAGAGGGTGCATTATGGTGGGCTAATGGTCTTTCTCAAGTTTATTTGCAAGAAAACTCCACTGAGCACGCTCATTTACAAGGAGGTCCTGGTAGGACAAATTTGGACATAAACAGTATAATATATGGAAAGTACATAGCAGGACAGATAATATTTGACAATACAATACATAGGCAGTACGATCATGGAAGGTGCAAAACAAGAGACATGTAATTTTTACGCAATATTAAACAAAGCAAGAACTGTAATAACCAGGCATTAAAATACAATGGGAGGTACCAAGCGAGAGACAGGCAATTACAGTACAGTATTTTGCCATAACAGCTGTAGAGGAGCATGAAACAAGGGAACTTTGGTAGGGCATGGGAAGTATACATACAGGCAATAGGTGCCGGGTGGGACAGATCATGACAAGGGAAAAAGCAATAGGCAATAACACATTGAAGAGGTGAATCAAGGGGAGGTGAGTCATAAGACATAAGGCAGGGTGTTGTGGAGGATAAGAATAGTCGGAAGCGGTAAGTGCATATAGTTGGCAAATGGGGGGTGATAAGTGCTGAGTGCTGACACACACTGTCTGAGACAAGCTGGTTAGTGGGTGTTGTCTTACCTGCCGCTGCAATGGCAGGATTCTTTGAAGAGCTTGTTGAACAGGGATTTAAAGGAGTTTACATTGACTAATTCTGTAAGCTTGAGAGAGTCTTGTAGTTTGTTCCATGAGACTGGGATGGCATAGCTAAGAGTCACCCTACCATGAAGTGTGTGGGTTCTGGGGACTGTGGAAGGGTTGTGGGATAACAGATGGACCAGATGCAGAACTTCAGATTCAACACACAATCTCTGTGTGATGTTTATTTAAAATATAAGCGATAACCTTCAGCAATGACATATCTCTTCTTCAATACATAGGTTTGCAGTAACAGACTATGTATGTCCTTTCTCTGTACTTAGTCAGCACCTACTGATCTAAACTTTTAGTGAAAACCCTGTCATCCCTATGTTTGTCTTGTTTCTTTGGGTGATGGGGGCTCAAATAAAAAAACAAATAAGCTAAAGGCAAAGAACCTCAGTGCAGAAGCACTGAAGCAAGGGTTACCTCAAAGGGCATTGGCAATAAAGCCAAGTTTCAAAGAAACACATCATACATACCCCATAATGCAAAGCATCGTGGGATGTATATGCAAATCACCATGATATTTCAAACTGGCTCAGTTTACAGCAGAAATGCATGGTACCAAAAGGGCTCTCAAACAATCTGCAATTTACATGTATTTAACAATGCAACAGTGGGTTTTCTGATATCTCTACCCCGGTAACTTAATTTCTATAATACAGTCACCTAGTACTTTTTACCTTTATCAAAAACACCTAGTTTCATGGTATTTTCAACATTTGCAGGTTTCATACACGTAAGGTATATACATCAAGGTATTTTATGACATAGTGCCATTGCATACTAAATCCAACAAGGAACACAGCCTGTTGTTTTACATCAGCTTGGAGGTCACAACAATAATCTCCCTGTATGAGGACCTGAGAGGGAAAAGGAAAATTAAAGAGGACACTATAGCATAGTCAGGGGAGGGGTGCCCATAGGTAGATAACCTTGTGGACTAGAAATTGTAAAGGATAGATTAGGCTAAAAAACAGAAGAACTGTTGCAACAGATTTAAGAAAGGGTCAGCCCTCAAGAGTGGCAGGATCTCCCTGTCACATATCCCCCACCTTAAGGGGGAAGCAGTCATTTCGGACTGCTTACCACCTTTCTGTCCCGGGAAGGGATGGAGCTTCCACCATCCATCTTCAGAAGCTCTATCTCAGGGTCCCTATTAACGATAAACATTCTATCATAAACATAGTGGATATCATCATTCTTTACCCTGAGGCATTAACACATTTCTCAATAGAGACTAATGGTACCTTCCCCTCTCCTTTAAGTGATAAACATTTCATCATAAACATAGTGGATATCATCATTCTTTACCCTGAGGCATTAACACATTTCTCAACAGAGACTTATGGTACAGTTTGGCAACATTAGCCTGCAGTATACCCCAGTCAATACTGCTAATAGATTTAGCTGCATCAATACAAGAAAAAGTCCCTTCAGCCTCATAGGCTTCTTCTTGTTTGCTTGAAGTCTTCAACCCCAGCACAATATCACTAAGCACAGTCTTACCTGGGGTCTCACATTCAAGTTCCATACTTGCATCTCCAACCTCCAACAGGTAACATCCTGGGAACACAGGCAACAAAGGAAAATATCCTGCTCAGTCAGGGGGTCCTCCTCCAGCTGAACCCATGAAAAATCCTCCTCCAATTCGTTATCCAAATTCTCTGGCAGGGACCTCTCGAGCATCTGGCACTGGTGTTCCACCTCTCTGCATAGTTGGTCTGCCTTGACCATATGGTAGTTTCTCATCCCTTTACATCTATTTATCATGTTCAGGCTTGGCCTTCCTCCATGCTCCCAGGTCCAGTCCAGGCAGCAGCTTCTCTCCCAGTCTGTCAGCTATGGTTCTGGTCAGAACTCCACGGACTTTCTTCTCCAGGTTCTCCTCTGGCAACTCCTGGTGCATCAGTCCACCTGGGATATCTGGGCGATATCCACCAGAAAATGTCCCTCTTAGGCTGGTCCAGACATTTCCAGCAAGTTATCCCACTTCTAACACCAAGTCTGTGGAGGGGTTGTGGGATAACAGATGGACAAGACGCAGAACTTCAGGTTCAACACACAATCTCTGTGTGATGTTTATTTAAAATACAGAGATAACCTTCAGCAATGACATATCCCTTCTTCAATACATCAGTTTGCAGTAACAGACTATGCATGTCCTTCCTCTGCACTTAGCACCTACTGACCCACTGATCTAACTTTTTAGTACAAACCCTGTCATCCCTATGTTTGTCTTGTTTGTTTGGGTGAGGGGGGTTCAAATAAAAAAAAACAAGCTAAAGGCAAAGAATCTCAGTGCAGAAGCACTGAAGCAAGGGTTGCCTCAAAGGGCATTGGCAATAAAGCCAAGTTTCAAAGAAACACAACATCACACATACCCCCATAATGCAAAGCAACATGGGATGTATATGCAAATCATCATGAAATTTTGGACTTACTCAGTTTACAGCAGGAGTGCATGGTACCAAAAGGGCTCTCGAACAATCTGCAATTTACATGCATTTAATACCACAACAATGGGTTTTCTGATATCTCTACCCCGGCGACTTAATTTCTATAATACAGTCACCTAGTACTTTTTACCTTTATCAAAAAACACCTAGTGCCATGGTATTTTCAACATTTACAGGTTTCATACACATAAGGTATATACATCAAAGTATTTTATGACATAGTGCCATTGCATACTAAATCCAACAATGAGGAACACAGCCTGTTGTTTTACATCAACTCAGAGGTCACAACAATAACCTCCTTGTATGAGGACCTGAGAGGGAAAAGGAAAATTAAAGAGGACACTATAGCATAGTCAAGAAAGGAGAGGGGGGTGCCCATAGGTGGCCAACCTTATGGACTAGATATTGTAAAGAATAGATTAGGCTAAGAAATAGAAGAACTGTTGCAACAGATTTAAGAAAGAGTCGGTCCTCAAGAGTGGTAGGAGCTCCCTGTCACAGGGATGTCCAGTAGTATAAAGTTGTTTTTGTGCAATGAATAGCCACTGTGAGACCTATGGAAGAGTGAGGTAATGTAAGGTGAAGTCTGTCCGGCAGAATTTTCAAGGCCCAAGTGCCAGTGTGGAACACCCTTCTAGATGTGAGGGAAGACCAACCCACTGCCAAGTAGAGGGCACAGTGGTAAGTTCTCTAAGGCGTTTTAGTTATGAAGTGCAGGGCATGGTGGTATAGAATATTGAGCTTGTGCAGGTTTGATGTGGTACTGCTGTTGTAGATAATGTCCGCATAATCGATTAGCAGAAGGAAGGTGGCTTGTACTAACCTTTTCCTGATGTCCTAAGGAAATAGGGGTTTATTCCTGAAGAAAAACCCAGTCTTATTTTCAGTTTTTTAGGTAGCGATTCAGTGTGGGCAGAAAAGGATAATTTGCAGTCTAGCCAAATGCCTAGGTACTTAAATTTATCCACAGCCTCAAGGGTGTCCCCTAGTAGGGTTGTGATTGGTGTCAGCGTGGCCTGATTTCGCAGCAATGTATTTGGGGTGATGGAAGCACTTGGCTTCGCCTTGTGCTTCAACCCATCAAGGCGGGCCATTATCCCGCCATAACGCACCCCCATCATGCTTTACTGCTTAATTAGGAGCTAATGCTACATGGAAAAGGTAGCGGATGGGTGGAAAAAAGTTTATGACAAGGTTGTGGCAGCAAAGAGGGTATTCTGGTTCAAGAAAATGTGGGACACATAGTAAGAAGTTCTCAGATGGATAAATGAGGGAGGGGAAGAGGAGATGGAGAGGAAAGACAGAGACTAGAGCGTCTCCAAGTAGGGACTCTAGGGACAGACTAGATAGACTAGTTAGCTCTTGCGTGTCCTTCTCTTTTTTATGGTTGCATGTAACCGATTTAGAAATATTCATCATATTGGTCTCTGTACAAACGGATAGACAAATTAGATGATTAGATATAATTTACTGGACCACAAATTTATGCTCAGTGCACTGGATTTTGGGCCTACAGTACACCAGGCCCTGTCAACACCTAATGCCTGCATACTGAAAGTTACATATTCGGCCAATAAATTATATTGAATCACTTACTCTGTGTACCTGAAGGACTCCTTTAAATCCGATGGAACTCTGTAGGGTAAAGATAGATCACCTTCTGTTGTCATTTTCTTTTATCAAGATTTTTCCCTTTCCTGGTTCTGCTGACAACAGGCGCCCCCCCCCATCCCATGCCCCTGCTCAGTGCTGTCACTGACCTTCTTTTTTGTCCATGATGGTCTTTTTTCCCACCTGGCCAGAGCAGGTGGCTCTCAGCCCTGCCCTGCCTCCCAAGACTGGTCACCATGGCCCCCAGGACTTACCTGACCCACGATTATAAAGCCATTGGCAAATTATTTTTCCAAAAATAAAATGTCTCATGCACTATAGAAATAGAAGGAAGACTGCCAACAGAAAGCTATCATAACCATCCCAGCCACCAACATTAACCGTATAGAGAACCAGACATCTGATGAAATATTGAGCCCAAGGACCCCAAATACATCACTAAAGTACAAAAGTTAGATGATATCCTTTGAACATACAAAATGATCTTACTCATGCACATACTGGGCAGACAGCAAACAAGAATCTCAGTCCATGCTGTCAGATTCTTCACTTTCTGCAGTGGCCAGTTCTTGTTCCAATTTTTGAACCAGTTTCTGCGCATCCTTAGAGTCATTAAGTATGTATGTATTCTCTTGCCAGACGACGCACAACTTTGCCAGCAGGAGCAGCTGGTGCTGTATTTTGTGCTGACGGAGCAGGCTTCTAATATTATCAAAAGCTTTTCTCCGAAGTCTGGTGCTGCAAGCTAAATCCAGAAAAAGGGATAAAGTCAAATCTCCATATTTAAGGGAGCACAATCATCGGGCCAGCGCTCTGTCCCGATCACCCAATCCAGAGCAGGCCACTATGAATGTGCATGAGGTAGAATCAGTGTTGGTTAAGTTACTTTTTCTATTACTGCCTATTACTTTTGGAAACTTGTTCTAGGAATCTCTGTACAGTTGCTAGTAAGGATAGAGAAGTACTAGAAAAGGTAATACACCTTACAGTTACTTATTTCTTTTTATACAAAAGTAATACATAACTGTAACTGATTACAATTATTTAAAAGTAATTAGTAACTAACCCATTACTCTCAAATAAATGTAATCTGTTATAGTTTCTTATTACTTTTGTCTTGTTTTTGTATAAAAAGTAAGTAACAGTAACTGTAAGGTGTATTACTTTTTTTAGGACTTCTCCATCTTTGCTAGTGACTGCACAGAACTTCCTGGAACAAATTTCTAAAAGTAATAAAAAGTAATAGATAAAGTAACTACCAGGGCCCTCCTAGGGGTAAGACGGTAGGCCTTTTCGATGGAGAATCCCCTGTCCTCCTCTGATAACCTCAATATTTGTGGGAGCAAAGTGCGAGCGAACTCCAGGGGTCATCCCCCTCAGCCTCTTCAGGCAGGCCACAGACTTTTCTTTCATCCATGTGTTTATTGTTCTGCGCCATACATCCTTTTCAATGTGGCACCTCTAGTTTTAGTCCTCTCCTCCTGGATGTATAGCCACAATGGTGGTGGGACTTATGCAGTGGCACATTTGTGCCTAGAAGAGTCATATTTTCATTTTGTCACCGCCTTACTCTGTGTAAAAGCTCCAGATTACGGACTCTTTAATTTGGATTCAATGCTGAATTTTGAAATATTTATCGGGACTGGGGGGGTGGATATGTATAGTCTATCCTAATGCTTTATATTGTCTTGATTATTATTAGCATTAATACCTTCTATTACCTCTCAACCGCCTGTCACTGAAATGAGGGACATGGACATTTCTGGACACTCAAAATGAGGGACAATGAGGGATACAGACCCTCAGAATGAGGGACACATCCTCAAACATGGAGATACAAGTTCAGAACACTGTGAAAACCATAGTGTTTACCTATACAAAGTTTATTTTTGATTTAGTATTTTAGGATATTAGGAATTTCTGCTTGAAAATCTGAGTTTACAGCACATTCTCTGTGTGGGCACCACCTTTTCCATGAGGGATGGATGAGGGATAGAACAATTTTAAGGGCCAAAATGAAGGATGTCCGGCATAATGAGGGACAGTTGAGAGGTAAGAGGGATGTGGGACACATTATTCATAGATGTGAAGATTGTTAATAAGATTGGCGTTCTCTTGGGACTGGTTCTGTAACCTTGTTACACTGTGTAATTGTTGTATGGGGACACTGTGGAGGCTAGGGCCCCTGACGGTGAAAGGGAATTGTGCTATTTATTTATTTATTTTGAGAGACGATCTGTCGCCACAGAGCTCTCTGGCTGCATGCCATAACTTTCATTATTTACTTGATCTATTTAACCTGTATGGTATGCCTCCTTATGTTGTACCTTAGCTGAGGGGTTTTGTCATTTATCCTTGGTAAGTGGCTTTTTTGATTGGCTTGTTTTTAGTTCATCTTTTTATTGATACTCACCATATATTAAAACAACAGTACACATATGTGCAACAGTAATCAGAATAAATGCAGATATTTGCAAATTGACAACAGATTACATAGACAACAGATGTGAAGGCCAATAGTTTACTAATTTAAGGATTGGCTTGTTTTGAGCTATTTTGACACCTTTTATAATCAGCTATATTAAGGGGATATGTATATTTCTTTTGCAGTCAGACAGGACACTAGTCTATTAAATAAGGGACTTCAAGCACATTATCTGGATTACATGCCGCTTTTGTAGCATAGCCTTATGGGCAGCACGTGGACAAAGGACTCCTAACCGGAGCTGTGTACATTGACCTAACGAATGCATTTGACACTGTACACCATGGTCTACTCATCAGTCAACTACAGTCTCTTGGGCTCTCCCTGGGCTCTGGTGCCTGGATAAAAAGCTACCTTGCCCAATGCACTCAGGTTGTAAAAATAGCTGGAGTTCTCTCAGACCCTAAGCCTGTCCTCTCAGGAATTCCGCAGGGATCCATCTTAGGCCCTCTCCTCTTCAGTCTTTTTCTAAACTCCCTCCCTAAATCCTGCCCTGAGCAAATTATCCTCTATGCTGACGATGCTGTGATTCTATCCTCGCACAAAGATCCAAACCCCTTAAGCCTCAGCCTCCAGCACGCATTTGCCAGTGTTGAGGCGTGGTTCGTTGAACATAAGCTGGTCCTAAACCACAAAAAAACGAAATCCATGCTTTTCTCAAGCCCGCAAAACAAGAAAAGGCAAGTACCACTCACTATCAACACATCCCTGGGAATCACCCTTGAACAGGTGGCTACCTTTAAATATCTTGGAATCACCTTTGATCAAGGCCTAGTCTTTGCAACACATATCGATAGTATAGCCAAAACTATTAATCAGCGGCTTGGGATACTCTACCGGAACAGACAACTCCTTACCCTACCAGCACTGAAGCTAGCTATTCAATCCTCAATCATCTCAGTCATCGACTACGGCTTAATTGTCTATGGGTCCGCCTCTTCTAGCGCACTTAAACATATCACAACCTCCCTTAACAAGGCCTGTCGGCTGCTTACTGGCGCTCATCGACGTACTCATACTTGCGAGCTCTATGTTGAAACTGCGGTTACAACCTCAAACCGCTTAAAGTACCTCACCTGCCTTATGGCTAAGAAACCATCATGGGCCTCACCCCACCCTGCATTCAAGACTTGCTATGCCAGAACACAAGTGTCCAACCCACCAGAAGATCAGAAAATTAGCCTCTTCAGGTCCCCCATTGCCGGACCACCCAGGGTCAACGATCATTTGCCTATCGTGCCCCCAACTGGCTAAATACCCTTAGCACCTCTATTACCTCCTCTAACTCCTTAGGTGCATTTAAATCTAGCCTATTCTCTCACCTTGCCACCTCCAACTCCTGTGACTGCCTCGATTAAATCCTAACTATTTCACTTCTCCACCCTGCCCATTTACCTGACAAAGGCCTGGTAGAGGATCCTCTTCTAACTATGGTCCGCCTCCTCCCCCTTCTCTTGCACTACTTAACACACTTCCCTTACCTATCTTTCCCTTTCCATATGTTTTCTAAATGATGAAAGTGTTTAATTGGTAATTATCTATTCGTTCATAAATGTCTTTGATGTTTAACTGTTTCATGTCTCTGTTTATTTCCACAATGTAACCTAAATGTGCAACTCATTGTAACCCCATTGTTTGTACCTAATTTGACGCAGAACCTTTGTAAAAGAGCCTTGGCTCAAAGGTATTAATTCCTAGAATACAATAAACAAAATAAACAAAAGGCAAAGTCTTATGGACGACAACAGAACGACAAAGTCAGAATGGCAAAATCATAAATGGCAACCTATAACTTATGGCAACAGGTCTGAAATGGCAACTCTGAGGTGCTAACCTACCCCAGTGTCAAGGTGTATCTCAGAGTTAGAATCCTAGAGATAGCGGGATGTCCGGGGGCACGGCCCCCCATGAGGGTGTGTGTAGGGCGGAGCCCCCCACTCGCAGAAAATGCAGCCAGGTGCGCAGGTGCAACTGTATGCCTGTGAGGATGGCAATGTACCTGGTGAGCGAGAAGGGTCGTCCATTGCTTCATCATGCTGGTTATGTGTATTGCCGGGATAAGGTGGTGCTACCAAAAGTTTATTGCTGATGCGTGCAGAGCATTGCTTAATGCTGTTGATTCACCTACAAATTCCAGTTGCCGTATGTTTTGTGCACCATTAATTAAATAATTTATTTATTTATGACTTTGATAACCGGGAGTTGCACTCGCTATTGCGGTTTCGCCGTTTTGTTTTTTCGCCCTTATCACATGAAGCCTTACTCATGCAGTCTGCCAACTGGGACCCAATAGAGCACTACTGGTTTGTTTATTTATTTAGATTCTAGGAAGTACCTTTGAGCCAAAGGCTCTTTTACAGAGGTTTCACGTCATTACAATCACATAAGTACACTACAGATACAGAGGTTTTTACCAATAGGCAACTGGTACAGGTAACATATAACAGTAGGCAAATGGTACAGGTAACATACACACAATCGGCAAATGGCTCAGGTTACAGTAATAGACCAGGTGAGGACAGTAAAAGAGTATCAAACTTGGAGTACAAAATACTGAGCTGAATATATGAGAACAGGTTCGGATTGGTCCGGTTATGCAATTATACAGGCAATGCTGTGAACAGTAAAAGAGTGTTGAATAAGAGGTACAGAATACAGAGCAGGAAATACGTGAACAGGTTCAATTGGTACAGTTATGTGAAATTATGCAGATATTGACAGTTGCATTGGGGTGAGGTTATCCCCCAGTAGAATAACTAGGTCAAGTTCACTTGGCCCAGAACAGAAAATAAAGCAGTTAGTAGCAAGGATGTTTCAGGATACACAGTGGGCATCTGATCTAAATTAAGTAAGCTATGTAATAAACAACCAGGGTAGCCAGAACATGTTAAGGCAACAGTTCTGTTGTCTGAAGTGCTAATAACCAACAACTAACACACCAAAATCTGGCCAATGGAAAATCATGCACACAAATGCTCACAGCCTGGGAAATAAGATCCCAGACCTGCAGGCAATAATGTCAGAGGCTAAACTGGACATAGTAGCAATTAGTGAGACGTGGTTTACCAGTAATCACACTTGGGAGACTTCAGTACCTGGCTATGTATTGTTCAGAAGAGACCGAGGTGCAAAAAGGGGGGAAGAAGTGGCCCTGTATGTCAATGAAAATATCAAAGCTACAGAAATTCAGGATACACATAAGGAGCCAGAAGAACTGTGGATCACCCTGGAAACAGGAAATGGGACAGCCATAAGAACTGGGGTTGTCTACAGGCCCCCAGACCAGGGGAGGACATAGACACATTACTGTTAGAAGATATACAAAACATGACAGCTAAAGGGGAGGTTCTGATAATGGGAGACTTCAACATGCCGGATACAGATTGGTCAATACCAGCAGGAACATCTGCCAGAACTAGACACATAGTGGATTCCCTGCAGGGAGAGGGCCTCAGACAACTGGTACAGCAACCCACAAGAGACAGGGCTATCCTAGATCTAGTACTGACTAACAAGGAAGGGATCACAGATCTCCAGGTAGAAGGTCACCTGGGGGCCAGTGACCATCACATGGTATGGTTCAATTTGGCTACTACATCTAAATCATCCCATTCCAAGGCAAGATATGAGACTTCAGAGGAGCTGACTTTGATAAGAAGGCCAACAGAGTTAAGCTAGCCCTGCAAAAGAAACACAGGTGAAGGGTGCAGGCAAAGTGGGCAAGCATTAAGAATGCAATACTTGAAGCAACATCCCATTGTGTTAGACAGAAAGGAAGTGCAAAAGAAGAAGGAAACCACTTTGGTTCTCAAATACAGTAGCAGAAAAGGTCAGAGCCAAAGGCTGGCCTTCAGGAAATATAAGGAACACAGCGAGATGAAGATAGGAGGCATACCAAACTGCCCTAAGGGAAGCAGGGAAGACAAGGCAGGCAAAGTCCCAAACTGAGGAAACACTAGCACGAACAGTAAAAGAAGGTGACAAGACTTTCTATAGATACATTAGTGAAAGGAGAAAGTCCAGAGGTGGTATTGCTGTTTTCAATGGAGAAAAGGGAGCATGTGGAGGAGGACCCTGTAAAGGCATCTATCCTAAATAGATACTTTTGCTCAGTATTTACTGAAGAGAAGGTAGGCAGGGCCCACAGCTCAGCATCATGGACACAGGGGGGAGGGAGGTGAGCACTACTCCTTCACAAAAGAAAGGGTCCTACAAGAGCTTGCTAAGCTCAGGGTGGATAAGGCAATGGGACCTGATGGCATACATCCCAGGGTACTTAAGGAGCTAAAGGTGGAACTAGCAGAGCCATTAGCAGAACTGTTTAGTGAGTCTCTGAGCACAGGAGAGGTCCCAGAAGACTGGAGAAGGGCTCATGTGATCCCGCTCCACAAGAGTGGTAGCAGGGAGGAGGCGGGAACTACAGACCAGTCAGTCTTACCTCAGTAGTGGGCAAGATTATGGAGGCACTCCTTAAGGAAAGGATAGTGCAACACCTGGAATCCATAGGGCACAGGATCCAAGACAACATGGGTTTACAAAAGGAAGGTCCTGTCAAACTAATCTCATAGATTTCTTTGACTGGGTAACCAGAGTGGTGGACCAAGGGGGAGCAGTTGATGTCGCCTACCTTGACTTCAGCAAAGCTTTTGACACTGTTCCACATAGAAGATTGATAAATAAGCTGGGTAGGCTCGGGGTGGGTCCGAAGTTGGTCAACTGGGTGGCAAACTGGTTGACGGGCAGAAAACAGAGAGTGGTGGTGAAAGGTATACAGTCAGAAGAGATGCAAGTCACAAGTAGGGTACCTCAGGGATCAGACATGGGGCCAGTCCTCTTCAACATCTTCATTAGTGACCTTGCAGATGGACTAGAGGGTAAGGCTTGTCTGTTTGCAGATGACACCACGATCTGCAACAGAGTAGATGATCCAGATGGGGTGGGCAGAATGAGAAGAGATCTGGATAAACTAGCAAAATGGTCAGAAAAATGGCAACTGGGATTTAATGCAAAGAAGTGCAAAATCATGCACATAGGGAAGAGAAACCCTGAAGCCACCTATAGGCTGGGAGAGGAGTTGCTAGCAGTCACAAAGGAAGAAAGAGACTTGGGCATCATCATCACTGATGACCTGAAATCATCCAAGCAGACCTCTAAAGCAGTAGGTAAGGCTAGGGGGGTGTTAGGGTGTATTATTAGGGGTATCACAAGTCGTAAGAGGGAGGCAATAATCCCTCTTTACAAGACACTGGTTAGGCCCCATCTGGAGTACTATGCAGTATTGGAGGCCACACCTTCACAAGGACATTAACCAAATTGAGGCAGTCCAGAGAAGGGCAACCAAAATGGTGCAGGGACTGCATCAGAAGACATATGAGGACAGATTAACAGAGCTCAATATGTATACCCTTGAGCAAAGGCGGGAGAGAGGTGATATGATCGAGGCATTCAAACACCTTAAGGGCATTAACAAGGTGAAAGAGTCTAACATGTTTAAATATAAGAAAAATAGCAGGACAAGAGGACACAGCATGAGATTAGAGGGGGCCGATTAAGGGGGAATGTGAGGAAATTCTTTTTCACAGAAAGGGTGGTGGATGCATGGAATGGCTTACCACAAGAAGTGGTGGCTATGAATACAGTGCAGGGCTTCAAACAGGCATGGGATAGGCATAAGGGAGCAATACAAATGACTATGAATAGATAGGCCACTGACAGAGCAAAGGCCAATGGCACATTTATAAAGTAGAAAAAGAAATGGGCAGACTGGATGGGCCTTGAGGTCCTTATCTGCTGTCAACTTCTATGTTTCTATGTTTCTAATAAGAGTAGATGGATGGGAAGACCCAGCTACCAGGGTTAGAAGTGCAGGACTGAGACCCTGGAGTCTAAGGGGGTGACAGACTTTCAGAGTGGGAGGCAAATAAAAGTATATTGAGAGAGGTGGGAGAATGATGCAGGATAGGGTTAAGGGAGGGTGATACAAGGAGAGGAGGAGGAGCTAAGGGTGGGGGGAAAGAGAGGTAGGGGAGGGAAAGAGGTGGAGAGGAGGGCATTTTAGTTAGGGGAGGGTGATACAGGGAGAAGAGGAGGAGGGGCTAGGGGTGGGGGCAGGAGGAGGAGAGGGCAGAGGGAGGAGCAGGGGAGGCCACAGGCAGAGAGGGGGTGAAGGGTTGGAGGAGGGGAGAGCAAGGAGAAAGACAGGGGCAGAAAGGGGTAGGAATGAGGAGGATGGGGAATACAGAGGGGTGGAAACAGGGAGGAGGTATACAGGAGAAGGAGTGGAGAGGAATAGGAGTGATACTGGGAAGCAGTATGGTGGGGAGGGGAGAGGGGGGAAATGAGCAGGAATGGGGAGGAGAGGCAGGGGGGTAGATAAGAAAGTGTGGGGGGGGGTAAGAGGAGGAAGAGGGTTTGCACAATTCTTTTGGATCCCAAATGGGATATTTGCATTTTCTGTCCTTATTGACTTCCAGTCATTGGGAATGGGGATTGCCAGGATTTTCACATGGTTTACGTGACTGATAGGAAGCATCTTCTAATACATCTTGCCTTCATTAACCTGATTAAAACTGTTATTATCGCACTTGTAACTCTGTAATTGTGCAATATTAGTGTCTGAAAGGTTTGTGCCTCGCTCTAGGGGAGATGGATTACTTGTACTTTACTTCTGCGAAGCTCTGTTTATTAGTGATTCCCCTGTACCTGTACCTGTATCTGTATGACCTATATACACTTATTATGTGTTGTATGTGCCATACTGTAATTCTTCTGTTTCTTGATGTAGCTATTTTATTGATGTATTTTTTTTTTCAAACTCTCTTTTCTGGCACCCCCAGACCTGAACTCTCTCAGGCTGCCCAGACTCACCTGAATGATCTACTGCCCACTGTGGTCCTGTTCCTTATTATATTACTGTCCTCCACTGAACCCAGCTAGGCTATCCCCCCAGCTTTGAGCCCCCTGAGGTAGGGCCATCTCCATGTACTGGCACTTTATCTATAATCTAGAGTGCCTAGCATAGGTTGATGGAGAGGCAGAAAGGTTGGAGACAGAGACCCGATGTTGAGCGTGTGGCATCAGACACTGCAAGGAGCCATCGACTATCAGGCTTCGAGGGGGGGTTTCTCTTTAGTTCCCCATTGGTGCAGCATAGAATGGCGTCAGTGCGGATACCTTCCACAGACAGCCTGCCATCACCAGACCCCCACTTGCATTGTCCTTGCTGCTGAGCAAATGCACCCAGCCTCTGCTAGGTGCTGCTGCTGAGCACGGAGTTCCCCTATACCCTACCCAAAAGAAGAGAGCAGTCCTCCAGATGCTCAATCTTCTCCTTCCCCTACCAACCCCTGGCTGCCCAAGCTCGTTCCCGAACCCGAGTCGCCGGCATGGCGTGAGGTGTAGCGTCCTGTGCCTCAACCCTCAGTGCTACCGGGCTGACTATTGATGTATTTATTAGCAGAAATTCATTACAAAAACTTTGTTACTATACTAGTTAGGGTTAAACCAACAAAAGTAGGGAAATGTGATGTTAGGGTTGCCAACCCTAACAACCCACCCCCACCCTGCAGGCAGCAACAGGAAAAACCATTACACTTTGACCTTTCCTGTGTTTTCACAAATTAGGCATGGTGTATGCCTTGGAGGTGTCAACCCTAACACCTAACCCATGCCATCAGTAAATAAGCTGAGATGTGTACAGTATATGAGAATGGGGTGAGCGTTAGGGTTGACAACCCCAAGGCACATGCCATGCTTGATTTGCAAAGATACAGGAGAGGTCAAAGCGTAATGTTTTTTCCTGTTGCTGCCTGTGGGGGTGGGGTGGCAACCCTAACACCACATTTCCCTACTTTTGTCAGTTTAACCCTAACTACTGCATTCACTAAGTTTTTTTTGCAATGAATTTCCTTACTTTTTGAGATAGTATAATCATATACTTTTTTGCCTGTGAGAGCACAGGGCCCATAGGGCCTTGTGCTTTCAGCCCTTCATAGATGCATACATCTATGTTGCTGTGGAAGTGCAGGGCACTTCTGCCACAACAGCAATTTCTTTCCTTCGCTATACGGCTTTTAAAGTTCCAATGTTATCCTATGGGAATTTAAAAATTTTTATTTTTATGAATTTTTTATATCGCCCCTAAATGTTTTTTTTGGGGGGTTTGTGTTATTCTTGTAGTACTCATTAAGACCTTTGTTTTGATAAATAGATTGCCCCTTAAGTCCAAATATTGAGGGAGTTTTGGCTTTCTGAAGTTGTAATGTTATCCTATGGGAATTTGTATTTTTTATTGTTTTTTCTTATATTGCCCCTAAATGTTTAGGGAGGAAATATATGTGATTCCTTTAGTACTCATTATGACCTTTGTTTTAATATACAGATTGTCCCTTAAGTCCAAAAACTGAGGGAGTTATGGCATCTTGAATTTATAATCCATGGAGGTATTGATACCTGTAATGTTACCTACAGCAACAACCAGTATTGCTGTAGGTAACATTATAGGTATCAATACTTCTGTGGAAGCCATAAAATAAGTATAATAAAGTACCGCCACTGCAGTGGTGGTAACGACGCTACTAAACGGGTAAATACCCATGCACTGCGCCTGGCCAATCGGACCATGTCGCTTCCATGTTGGGCCGAAAGTTTCGCTGTTTTATAAAAAACATTCATGGCTGGATTAAAAATGATCATTTATGCAGCCCCCGACTCCCAAAGCAGCATTATAAGGCATGTGGGGATGGGAGCGGGCTGCATAGATACCTTGCAGCTCACCTTAAGACCTTTGTTTTGATATGTACCTTGTCCCTTAAGTCCAAATATTGAGGGAGTTATGGCATGTTGAAGTTCCAATGTTATCATATGGGAGATTTTTTTTTTTTTTTGTAACTTGCCCCTAAATGTTTATAGGGGGATACCGTATTTCATAGATTAGAAACTGCGATTTCAATTAAGAAATTTGTTTTTTGCCCACGGGTTTAATTTGAGGATGGTTACTAAACGAGGGCGGCTTTAAAAGCAATCAGCTGTTTTGGGCGTACAGCTGATTGCTTCTCAAAAAGTATCAATATGCCAACGTGAAAGGCATATGATTTGGAGTTTAAGCTCCAAGTTGCGAAGTGAGCCGAGATTGAAGGCAACCGACCCCTGACTGTAGGAAACGGAAGTAACCCCTTCCAGAAATCCAAGAGCACCTTCATGACCAAAAATTGTAGAGTGTGTGTGAAGCAGACTCAGGCAGTTGTATCCAGAGAGGTCATAGTAAAATACTTTGAGGTCTGTGGAATCACTACTGTGGAGCCAGATAAGATCAATTGTTTCAAGGCAGATGGTGCTGCCTGTGAATACCGTGATGACCTGCAGAAGTGCCTGATGATGTTAAACACTGAAGGTACAAATACTGATATCCCAGACCAGTTTGTTATGGACAGTAATAATGATTCAGATAAGGGGGAGCCTGATAGTGATAATGAATTAGATTAAATTACTGTGCAATGTTTTTTTATGTTCTGTATGCACCGTGTTTATGTGAACCAATGTGAAGCAATTGTGATCTTAAAAAC
The DNA here is from genome assembly GCA_016271365.2 of Neoceratodus forsteri. Taxonomy (NCBI): domain Eukaryota; kingdom Metazoa; phylum Chordata; order Ceratodontiformes; family Ceratodontidae; genus Neoceratodus; species Neoceratodus forsteri. The sequence continues at coordinate 141,619,521 of JADMNL010000031.1, read as the reverse complement.
GACACAGTCAAAGTTACATTTTAAGCTGATACTAGTGCTTGTCTTCCTTTCATTCTTTGTTCCTGTGTCACAGTAAGTTCTGGGAGTAATGGAGGGTGAACAAACTGTGATTGCATTGTGAGTTGCATGACTGAAGTTGGCAGGTTAAGGGGATAACGACCTGTGAATGCTTCTACGTGCTTAAGCACTAACCGCTAACTGCCAGAAAATGATGGGCTTATAAACGAGGGTGGCTTCTATTGCAAAGTTTTTTTTTGGCAGCAACTTTAAATAGAGGGCGACTACAAATGGAGGGCAACTTTAAATCGATGAAATACGGTATGTGTTATTCATGTAGTATCCATTAAGACCTTTGTTTTGATATATAGATTGTCCCTTAACTCCAAACATTGAGAGGAGTTATGGTTTGTTAAAGTTCCAATATTATCCTATGATAATTTTCATTTATCAATTTTTATGTTTTTTTAATGTGGGCCCTAAATAGTTTTTTTTGGGGGGGATTATGTATTATTCTTGTAGTACTCATTAAGATCTTTGTTTCATTATATAGGAGTATGTATTATTCTTATAGTACTCCTTAAGACCTTTGTTTCGATATATAGATTGTTAAGCCCAAATAGTAAGGGAGTTATAACTTGTTGAAGTTCAAATGTGGGAAAAAACTAAGTCCCAAATCTTTTTTTCGTATGAGGGCATTTTTTTTCATATAAATAAAAAAAGCCATATGAAAAAGGATGCCTTCATCTGAAAAAAGAACGGGACAAAAACTAAGTCCAAATTCTTTTTTCGTATGAGGGCATTCTTTTTTGTATGAACAAGAAAAGCATACGATAAAGGATGCCATCATACGAAAAAAGAATTTGGACTTGGTTTTCTTTCCCTGTTCTTTTTCACATGAAGGCATCCTTTTTCATATGCTTTTTTCATTCACACAAAAAAAGAATGCCTTCATACGAAAAAGGAATAGGAAAAAAAACTAAGTACCAATTCTTTTTTCGCATGAAGCTATCCTTTTTCATATGGAACAATTCTTTTTTCGTATGCCTACATGAAAAAGGAAAATGAGCTCACGAAAAAGGATTTTTAAATGTAAAAAAAATACATTTCTGGGTCATTTAAGGATCCTTTTTTATGGACCAAATTCTTTTGTCATTTCAAGCAGCTAGCCAAAAGACTGTACTGAGCATGCTCGGAACCAACATTTTAAAATTTAATAATATTGGAACAGATTAATATTTTTTTCAGCAAACTGGTGAAAGGCACATCTATGGGTCAAGCCCTTTCTACCCTGAAAATTTCAAACCAAAATTCCAAACTGTTTGCGTGCTAGGTTATGACAAAAAAACAGCAAACAACAGCAATTTTTTAACTGTTTTTGCAGTCTGGATCACGGAATCTGCACACCCAACTGGGAAGAAATTTGGCACCTCAAGAAATCTACTACCCCCCAAGACTACACGTGCAAAATTTTGTGCAAATTTGTTGAATGGTTGTGAAGATATTAAAGTACAAAGTTTGAGGTTTAACATAAAAGCCACTGTCAACCCTAACGATAGTGGTGCTACTGCACCACTATAATTTTTGTAATGGCTGTTTAGCCGAATAATAAAAGATATCAACAAACCTGACCCATAGGGTTCCACACAGACTGGGCTTCATTAAGCCTGCTCCACCATTTTTTTTCTTTTTCTTCCCAGCTCTTTCCTGCTGTGGCACTGGGCGTCAGGCGTGCTGTCTGCCATTCAGCACACACGCATGTCAAACCAGCAGCTCCCTCCCCAGATGCTGCTCACATCTGCACTGCCACCATGCCTCCACTTGGTGGCAGTCAACAGTTATGCGATGAGCCACCCCTCCCCAGGACAGGAGAACAGTCCATCACACTCTGGATCCTCGCTCCCCTGGCTGACCCCTAGCAACCTAGGTCTACTCCTGAACCTGGGTCACCAGCATGGCAGGCAGTAATGAGACTACTGAGCCACTGGGCCAGCAGCCATCACAAACCTTCTCACAGACTTACTGATTATCCATCACTTAACTAGGCACATATTGACCTTTATGCATTAAGGGTCAGGGTGCCTGCATGCCACAGATCAGTGGCATACAGACAACCCATCATGTGAATGCCACAAACCAGAGATCCTACTGACCCCTGTGCACATTCATGGAAGGAACACATGTCCCTTCTGCACAAGATCCCTGGCTGGTCATGCAGCTATGTGCGAGGCCAGTCTAGTGGTGTGTCTGGAGGCGTACGCCCACTCTGTGCCATTCAAGGAGATGCATAGTGCTGGGCAAGAGGAGTGCAGGATACAACAGTAGGGAACCTCTCATATCTTTTGCGCACCCCCTCAGTTTACACCTGCCAGCTGAAGTGGGTAAGGAATGCCCCCCCACCATGCTGCCCCAGCCCTCTGGGCTGACTAGGAGGGCTGGGGACAGCCATTTGGGCACTCACCCATTATAGTACAAAACGGACACCCTGTACCATCCCAGAATCCCCCTCTCCCATGGAGTAAGGGATCCTTAATGGGACCAACTTAGGTATCCAAGTGGATGCCAGCTTGTGTCCTCCGATCCACCCCGTGCAGCAGTGTGCTGAGGGGGCAAGGCCATGGACAGGCACCATGTGGTGGCATGCGTTAGTGCATGCCATATGCCTGTCTGCAGCTGTGGAGCAGCACAGGTTGGGTACACACCTCTTGTGCATACCCAGCTCACATTCTTGCATAGCCCCCATTCTGATTGGTGGTCTGTAGTGTCAGTCATGCATGAGCCTGTGAGGGGGTGCAAGCATGGGCCAGATCAGGCTTTTCCCCTCACTCCTCCTGGTTTTCTCCACATGGGTGTGGGTATGCAGTGACTCATGCATGTATGTATGCATGCCAGGTGTCCAGCAGTTACCCTTCCCTGTTCTGTGCTCTCACCTGATCTCTACCTGGTGGCAGATAAGCAGTGGGAGCAATGTTCTCCCTCCTGGAGGAAGAAGAGCAGCCCTTGGGTCTTTGGATGCTCAATCTTTCCTCCCCCGGCCAACCCTGACAGCCCACGGTAATTCCTGAATGTAGATTGGTGGCAGCACAAGCTGTAGGGAAGCACCAAGATATCTCATCTGCGAGAATGCCGACCTCCCCCACAGCGATGGCATAATACCAACGCAGGTATTGTGCCACCTCTTCTATTGCTGTTTTCGCTCTGCCCCCACACCCCCCAGACTCTAGGATTCCAACTCTAGGTCGGATTTGGTCCGGGAAGGGGGCGGAACACTGGGGCAAGACGAAACACAGATAAAGGACCATTACCGCGAATGTCGCCATAATGGTCTTTTTCTGTGTTTCGCCGTCAGGGTGTCGACCACAAGGGGTGCTACGGAGCTGTAGCACTACTGCTTCCATTGTTATTTATAAAGTGCAGGTATTTTCTGAAATTTCATGGTTAAAATCATAATGTTTACGGTAATCCCATTTAAAGTCACTGTTTCCTATGTTTTGGGCTTTGCCACATAATCAGTCATTTAAATCTTCACATTAACAAGTACAGCTTTTACTCTACTCTCAGTTTCAGAAACATTTGATGTCTGCAACTGAACTTACAATTGCTGTGTTTGTGATCTCGCAGACTGTTGCCATGGTACTTTCCAAGGTACTTAACAGGTACTCATGCTCGGTCTTTACTAGAGAGGGAGCAGGGCAGGGACCGCAACTGGAAAACAGATGTGCAGAGGGGGAAGAATTGAACTTCACATTTACAGAACAGAGGGTCCTAGAGGAACTTACAAAACTAAAGGTGGAAAAAAGAAATGGGGCCAGATGGAGTACATCCAAGGATTCCAAAGGAACCGAAGATGGAGCTGGCAGCATCTTAGTCAGCCCTGTTCAGCGAGTCGCTGAACACAGGGGTGGCCCTGCAAGACTGGAGAAGGGCAAATGTGGTCCCTCTTCACAAGAGTGGTAGCAAGGAGGGCGAAGGGAACTACAGGCCAGTGAGTCTCACCTCAATAGTGGGGAAGATCATGGAGACACTGCTTAAGAAACGTATTGTGGATCACTTGGTATCCATTAGAATGTAGGATCCAAGACAGCATGGGTTCATGGCAGGAAGGACCTGTCAAACTGATAGATTTCTTTGACTGGGTGATCAAGGTGGTGGACCAGGGAGGGGCAGTGGATATTGCCTACTTTGATTTCAGCAAGGCCTTCAACACAGTCCCACATAGAAGGCAGGTAAGCAAGCTGAGGAGTCAGGGTGTGGGACACATGGTGGTGAACTGGGTCAGAAATTGGTTAGTGGACAGAAGGCAGATGGTGGTGGTAAATGGTACACAGTTGGAAGAAATGGGAGTCATCTGTGGTGTGCCACAGGGGTCAGTCCTGGGACCAGTCCTCTTCAATGTCTTCATAGCAGACATAGCAGAAGGGCTAGAGGGAAAGTATGCCTGTTTGCAGATGACACCAAGATCTGTAACAGAGTAAATACTCCAGGGTGCATAGAGAGAATGAAAAGAGACCTGGAAAAGCTGGAAAATGGTCTAACATATGGCAGTTAAGGTTTAATGCGAAGAAGTGCAAGATCATTCATGTGGGAACAAAAACCCTAGGGGAGCTACATGTTGGGGGGTGAGCTGTTGACGGTCACCGGGGAGGAGAGGGATTTGGGGGTCATTATATCAGATGACCTGAAATCCACCAAACAGACTACAAAAGCAGTTGGGAGGGCTAGTGGGATGTTAGGGTGTATAGGGAGGGGTATTACAAATCGCAGGAGGAAGGTAGTGATCTCACTGTACAAGACACTGGTTAGGCCTCACCTAGAGTACTGCGTGCAGTTTTGGAGGCTGCACCTGCGTAAGGATATTGACAGGGTGGAAACAGTGCAGAGAAGGGCAACTAAGATGGTGCAGGGTCTGCACAACAAGGCATATGGGGATAGACCTAGGGACCTCAATATGTACACTTTGGAACAGAGACAGGAGAGGGAACAAGATTGAGACTTTCAAATGTCATAAGGGCATAAATAATGTGGAAGGGGATAGCATCTTTCAGTATAAAAAGTACAATAGAACTAGAGGGCATGACATGAAATTGGAGGGGGGTTGCATAAGGGGTAACGTTAGAAAGTTCTTTTTTTATAGAGAGGGTGGTGGTTGCATGAAACGCCCTGCCTCAGGAAGTGGTGGGAGCACGTGCAGTGGAGGGATTCAAGAGGGAATGGGACAGGCACAAGGGAATCATATAGATGAGGGGGGCATAGCTGAAGCCACTGACCTAGAAGAGGCAGCGGGAGCAAATTGGTAAAATGGGCAGACTGGAAGGGCCTTGTGGTCCTTTTCTGCTGTCTTCTACATTTCTATTGTGAGCGCTGTGATACCATGACACATGCATTATGAAGTCAGAAAATCCCAATGAAACTGACTGTATTTTATACAGACTTTGTGCATACATTGTCAAAAAATATCCTGCAAAATCTGAAAGATGTGAAATTGAAAAAAAAGTTTTTCTGTAGTAAATTATAATAGCAGAACAGAATATGTTTCTGGAATAAAATACTGTTTTTTATGTATTATCTGAGTGTTAATAGTATGGGATTTTCTAAATAACTGTCATAAAGCTTCTGAAGAAGAATTTGATTGGTCCAAAATCTAGAGCACTTTGTTCTTTTGTTGTACGATCTATGTTGGTCCAATAAAAGGTATCAAATCATTTGCTTCTGGATCTGAAAATAATACATGCACTTTAATGGGGGGGGTAGATTTAGTCTAATTGGAAATAATGTTGCTGTACCTTCCCTCCTCACTGCAGTTTGAATAAGTTTGTTAGTTTAGTAAAGTTTATTAAAAGTTTAACCAGAATAGCCAGCTTGAGCTGGCAGTACCTTTTCTAAAGAAGAATTCCGGGTGGCACGACCTTTCTTGAGACCCAGATTCAGTAAAAGATGACACAGGGTGCACAGAGTAGTCAGCTAGGCTGGGAGATAAGGCTGCACTTCCCAGCTGGAGTGAATGGTGCCACATATGTTGCTGCACCAGCCCCTGTAATAGGCCAGGGAGCTTGCCCCCCCCCCCCGAGGCCCCACTACAGCTACCAAGACTTCCACCAGACTGGCAGCACCATCTAGTGGGAGGAAGAAGGGAAACAAATTAGGGAAAAAAACTGTGCCAGCTAAGCGGCAGCCAAGGTACACTCAGACCCCATGCCTTGGACCCCACTGCCCACCAGATCCTGTTTTTTTTTTGGGGGGGGGGCCCTGCCATAGGGAAAAAGACATGGAGAGGACAGCAGGATGCAACTAGTGGTCGACGGAGTTAGGTGGTTACCTTGGACTAAAAGGGTGACATATTGGTGATGAAGTGACAAACAGCTAGAGTAATAAAGAAGATGAGGAGGAAAGCACACGCATTCAGTACAGGTTCAACATCACAAAGCAATTTTAAAAATGATCACATATTTTGTTACAAAAAAGAATTAAAAACAGCATATTTAATAACAAATAGTTTTTTATTGCCTAATGTCTAAAGGCAGGACATTCTAAGTGCAACATCTATAGCTGAAGGATTTTTCTCCCAGGGGTGGTTTGTATTTCAACAGAACAACCTATTAAACCAGTTGTTGGAAATGCAGCATTCTGATCGGCTAACAGTATTCAGAGCACAGGGATGGTATTCTGGGGCCTGAGTTCAATTCCCAGTAGGTCACATTAATTTCTGTCTTGCTACTATTTGTGATTTAAATTGCTTAGCAGTGGCTAATACTGCACCAAAAAACATGAAATGACATCTTGATTATTCCCAGTCGCAGGATATGCAATACCAGAGAAAGCTAGTGTGTCCGGGAACCACAGCTCCAACCACATGCGCCTATAGTTCAGTGATTAGAGCACCAGGACAGTATTCCCAGGGCCTGGGTTCAATTCCCAGTAGGCCACATTACAATTTGTGAGCATTCTGAAAAAGTTGCATTGTGTCTGGAAATCCTCCAGTACAATGGTGCAATTAAAATTTTTAGCTACAAAATCATTCATTTAAAAAAATTTAAATACTTTACAGAGAATATCTAACCTCTAAGTGTTAACAACAAACTGGTTCTCAGCACTGAGTTAGCATGGTGACATCACTGGCATGAGAGCAAAGCTCGAGTACCTTATGATATCACCACACTAACAAGGTGTTAAGAAACTGCAAGTTCCTAATACTCAGATTTTTTTATTATGTATAATATAACAGTAAGTATGTTTTTTTCCAACCAGAAATTATGTTTGTGTTTTTTTCAGCTATTTTTTATTTTTTTTTGTGAAACAGTTTAAATGAGAGTCATCATTTTTAGGCAGAGCCTGTGAGTTTATTTAGAGCAGCTGAGTGTCGGGGGTAGCTCAGCTTATGCTCCAATTTTCTGGTATTGTTGGAGAGTGAGAGTGATGAAGGCAACCGAAAAAAGTTGTTCTTCACATCCAAATATGTTAAGAACAATAATTCAGATTGCTTCAGCTGAGCAAAGTTGTTCTTAATGTTCTAAACCATGAAGAACAACTTTCAAAACCACTGGGGGAACATGCATACTGTGTATTACACAGAGGCTTGTGTATGAGCAACCTTACACAACAAGGCTGTGTTTGAATCAAGAGGTTTCCATGGTAACAAGAGACCTCAAAACCACAGCTGGAGAGGTCTCTTATGACCTTGTAAGCCTCAAGATTCAAACACAGCCTTGTATGTGTAGGTATGCTGTCTCTATGGTGACACCGGCACAACGAACCCCCAACTGTGCCTATATCGGCGGCAATGGGGATTTCACTTCGATGGACTTTGTGGTGATGGGGGTATATATCTAACTCCACTGTCTGTGTAACATGGAGTTAGATATCTAAAGTGGTGGAGGTGAGGGGGCACAGCCCCTCCCCGCATTGGGCATCATGGTGTTGCCGGTCTTTGCCAGGATGTAGTGGTGTTGGGGGTGTCGATGGGTTTCTGACACTGTCAAGGACATCGCTGTGGAGGATGTCACACCTGCGCCGTAGATCTACATGTGTATTGTTGCTCATACACAATCCTTTATAGTGTATGGGCAACCCTATAATTAAAAACTTAACTGAGCCGCGACTGCCATCGCTCCTTCTCTCATTAGCGCTGTGTAAAAGTGACAGTTCGACTTGACAGCACTAATGACAGCAGCCTTGGCTCATGAACACTGAACCATGTGAAATTGTTCTAATCTGTTGTACTGCAGTAGTGACGTCACTAGTGCAACACAACAACATTGTGACGTCGCCACTGCAGCACAGCAAGGAAATTCTAGTAATCAAATTCCATACACAACAATGCTGTCCCATACATAGTTTAATAGTAATAACATTAATATACTCCAGGCGTCAGGTTACCTTTATTAAACCAATCCTAAAAGCATAAGGTCCTCAGTTACACCTCATGCCTCATTACTTCCTAGGGTTAGATTAATGGATGGTATCCCAGCCCCTGGCCATTCCTTAATCAGGGCTTGAAATAACTGGCAGTCCATCTGTCCCAGACACCCAGTTTTCATCTTGGACAGATGTTTTGAAATCTTCACCTGTCCTTGGGACAAGCAGCTTCCAGGTTCCAGTATTAGAGATCTAGGAGCCAGGGAAGTACCGTGCAGTCCAGTTGGGTGGTACCGCACATGCACTGATGTCCGACATTGTGTTGTCTTCGACATCTTTCCGACGCCAACATGACCCAAAATGCACTCCTGTGCACATTGTTTTTGCAGCAACAAGCAAGCAGCTACCAGCACTGAGTAAGGTGTCCGAAGGACCAACTGCGCATGCATCATGCGATTGTGCATGTGCGGTTTACAGTAAAGTACTCAGTCACATTGGTCGCTGTGCACCTCACCATGTTCTGGAGCAGTGTGAAGAACAGCAGCAGAAGGTGAGAACTCAGCAACTGACAACACAGTAATTAACCTCCTTCCTTGAGAACAAGCAGATTCTCAATGCCAAGTTAGTTTGGTGATATCAGGGGCAGAACAGCGAAGCTCAAGTGCCTTTCTGATGACACCAAACAAAGGAGGTGTTGAGAATCTGCTCATTCTCGGGGCGGGGTTATTTTTTACAATACAATTTTAATTGGAGACTGTTTTTCAGTATGGAAAACAGTCTCAAATTGCAAGATTGTCCCAAAAAGTGTATTCACAGGCATGGCACCTGCTGCCTTGGAGAAGCATTTTTCCATTTTTTTCCAGAAAGCTTTTTGCTCCCCCATATTACCCTTATGCCTTATGTGGCTATGGGGGAGCCATGGTAGTTCTGATTTTCTCCCCATTACCCAGGACCCTAGATCGTGGTCACGTATGTGCTACGTGGCTCCGGTAACGGACCCTTCAGCCCTCCTTTCCTAATGCCGGGTTCCCCTCATGGCTTGACACTGCCACCTAGCCTCCACCGGGTGGCAGTCAAGAGCCGGAGAAACCCCAAGTCTCTCCCAGAGGAGGAGAACTGCCTTGCGGCTGCCCGATCTGACTCCTCCTCCCCTTCCCCCCGGCTGACCCCTGGTGGCCCGAGCTCATTCCCGAACTTAGGTTGCCAGTGTGGTGTGAGGTGTGGCATCCAGCACCTCAACCCTCAGTGACACCGGGCCGACCCCTTCATTTTTCCTTTTTTTTTTACAGTCTCTACCAAAATTATTACCTGCTGCATCACCGCTCCCCACCCCACCTCATCATCTCTCTCTCTCTCTCTCTCTCTCTCTCTCTGCCCACCTGCTTCTTCTCTTTCTCTCTTGCCTTTTCCCTATTAGCACAATCAAACCACTGTACAGTCAATTTTGTGGTCTAACCAGAATGTGTTAGAATGGTTCAAATTGCTGATTTTGAATGGCACATGATTTTGTCTGCTGCCGTGACAGCTCATCTCTTGCTTCCACAGCACTACTGGTGATCGCTGCTGTAACTGGTCTAAGGAGAAACCTTGCTCTTTGCGTTCCGAAATGTTAAGAACAGCAGGTTCTACCTTCTGAAATGTGAAGAATAAAATGTGGAAAACACAAGAAAAACAGGCTCAAAGTGTATTGTAATTCTTAAAACTTACACATTTTAATTTGAACAAAAAAGCCCTATTCAGAGCTCAGGAACAGTTTGAAAGCCTTCTGAGTCAGGGTTAATCTGGTAGCAATCAGTAAGAACTTTTAAGGGCTATTTGTAACAAAAAATTCATAAATAAAAGACTTAAAAAGGCACTTTTGTTAAGGTTAAGCAGCACAGGCTGTCACATTAACTAGAAAGCTATTTGGACCCAATTAGGGTAAAACAGAAGACAAGGTTGGAGTTTAACTTAACTTACAGTAGAAAATAAAATAGCTTAATTGCTTCACATTTTAGGCAGCAGTCAGTAGCAGAGCAAGAGAGAAAATTTCCATTATCATTAGGACTTGTCTGTGAGGAGGGAAGGGAGGCAATTAAAAGCCCTTTTCAGGGCCCAGCAGGGGTGTACTACCCATAGGGCAGCAGCCAACAAGGCAAACATAATTAAAAACCCCACCACAAGACTGAACAGATAGCATTTTCATGGCTTAGCAGGGTTATTGGTGGGGTAGATTTCAGGTAGCAGCCAACATGGCACAGAAATATTAATTTACTCACCCAGCAGTCTGAGCAGATGAGCAGAGAGGAGATTAATTAAAAGGACTTGGAGCATGGACACCAGCTATACAGGACAGCGGAGCACCAGTCATATGAGGCCATATGGTGTTAGAGTCTCATTGCTCCGATTCAAAGACATTTAAAATGACCTAAAAACTGACTGGACAGGTACAAGCGCTGAGGGACAGGTGAAAGTTGTATTCCACCTGTCCCTTGAAAAGCCACCCCCCCAAAAAAAAAATAATTATAGTCCTGCTTAATTCTCATTTTTCCATAAGAAATATGAAGAAAAGCAAGCATAATCAGAGTCCTTACTTCTTTCTTTTTCATTTTAGCTGGCAACTGGCTTTGTGAATATTACAGTTGCCCCACGACTTTTAAGTATAGAGGCTGTAGAGGATGCAGGCGAACTAGTCACCCTTGGAATGGCTGACCTTGGATGGAAAGATGGGAATGCTGTTACTTCAAAACATGGAGTTTACTAAAGCAAAGTGCTCTTCAAGCAAGGAAAGGCATTGCCTAATTTTATAAATGTCAGCTGAATCATGAAATACCCTTAAAAAGGCAAGTGAAAGTACCTTAGTATTACACTCACCATGGTCTGAATTACTGTTACATATAGAATAACAGAAGGACAGAAATTTGGTTTTATATAGCACCACTCATATAACTTGTAGCCCAAAGTGATTTACAATCTAGTATAGAGAGGGAACAGTCTAACAGTACAGAGTTGGATTATTTATTTTATCTCAAAACTGGTAACCAGGAGAGGCACACATTGAGCTGAGGTTAGAGAGAGATTACAGACTGGTTAAGCATAGGGAGCTTAAGTGACTTGCACATGATCACACAAAGAGTAATTGGTTGTAGGATTCAAACCCAGGTCTCCGGGTTCACAGCTCTGTGTGGTAACCATTGAAAGAGACTGGCATCAGGGGATTACAAGGAAATCCTTGCACTGCAGGGTCTATGAGAGCAATGCTTGAGGTTCAGGGAAGAACCCAAACATGGAATTATGTCTTTTTTTTAAGGATCCTGCACACCGCCCTTCTCGCAAGTGGCCTTTCCTATGTGCTACTGTGTACCTCTCAGTGCATTATACCTGGATGACAATTAGATGTTTTTGGTTCAGCATTAGCCACTGCTAAGCAATTTAAATCACAAATTGTACTGTGTGACTTATTGGCAGTTGAACCCAGGCCCCCGGAATACCTTCACAGTGTTCTAACCACTGAGCTATAGGCTCACATGATCAGACCTGAGTCTCCTGGACAAACTTCCGTTGTCTGGTACTGCATATCCAGCAACTAGGAATAATCAAGATATAACATCTTAATTCAGCTCCATGGTTAGAACACTGGGACAGTATTCCGGGGGTCTGGGTTCAATTCCCAGTAAATCCCATTATTTCTTTCTCACTAGAATTTGTGCACTATGCCTGCTGTAGTGTAAAGGACTAACTCCTCTTTGTGGATTAAATGGTGGAGTTCCTTCCTTTTAAATGCATTTATTTCAACAGACTTACATTCAAGTACTTTTACAAAACTGCAAGAGATTGAAGGCAGATCATTTTTCACTGACGGAGACTTCATAGAAAATCATTCATTTTGCTTGCTGGACCAAGTTAACAGAAGGACAGGGAATACAGCTGTATCATCCGAGCTGGTTGCAGGCCATGTGGTAGACAAACTCCCTTGAAGCTCTCTTGTTTTATTGCTCGGCCTCGCATGAGACTTTGAGCTACTGAGCTGGTGGCCGCTGCATTCTTTTTCTGGGAATGTATTTTCCAGCCATAGTGTTTTTTTGGTACCCTCTGACTAGACTTCTGATTGTGTGTTCCAGATCAGGAGTGAAGATATGGAGGTTAGAATTTGTGGACTACATCCCTGTTTATTGCACCCCCCCCCCACACACACACACAGAAGTAAAAAGCATTCCCAAAGTTACGGCCCCCCCATACGTAGTGCCACAAAACCTCTATTAAGAACTCTTCTCCCCAAGGTCCCCCAACATCAGTAATATTGTACCATCCCCCTCCACCCACACTCCCTACTCCAAGGACCCAGCTACTGCTGATCAGGTCACTGGGGGAAACACAAGGGCAATCTTAGTGGAAGCAAGGCACTAAAGGTCAGTCGACCTTGGCAGAGTTAGACGCAGGGTAACGTTACAAGACACAGCCTCTCTTGTTGCCCCCTCAAAATAAAACTGTGCATTAAAATATACACAAAGTATGCCTTCCCATACCCATGCCCCAGATGCCTCTGGTCACAGTGCTGTGGCAACCTCGATTCATAACATTTGCATTTTAAGTTAGCGGCGCTTGCAGCCCATGTTTACTATGCCTTGCATTGGCGCCTTGTTTATCTTTAACGACCACTGCCAGATGACTCATTTTACACTTTTTATAGAGTACGTGTTGAACATAGTGCTTTACAAAATGCATTCTATTCGGGGCAAATGAACACAAACACAATACTCCTGACAAATATAACTATCCCTGTTAAACATTTGCATATGTGTGTGACCATATAAAGTAGTATTAGAATGTGGCTGAGGCTGTGACACGCATATGGTGACTAATGTTTATGACATGTATGCATACTTTATTGATAACTCTGCCTATTCCATTGAATCCTCTCTAACCCTTGGTTTTGTGCATTTTTGGTGCCATCTTTAGCAACAGAAACAAATCTGAAATGTAAACAATTATATATTTTGCAGACACTGTTATGAAACAAATGCAAAGATGTAGATCCAACCTCAGCTCTCCCTTCACCCTGCAATTTGTTTATTTATTTATGTGGTTATTTCTTTGTTTGTTTGTTTTTTGACTGGGTAAGTATAGTGGTCCAAAGGACCTGTAGGCAAAAAAAAAAGAATAAAGATGCAATTACACTGATGTGCTCCCCCTTCCCTCCCTCTAAAACCATTGCTGCCACCCTAAACTCTGTATTGCCTTTTGTACATTGCAAATGTTGTAATCTACCTGCACTTTATTATATTGTAGTGCATTTTACTTGTATGGAATCTTTGCCTTTGCACTTAGGGATGAGTGAATTTTATCTTCTGCCAGCGAAATTCTGACAAAATGCTGATTCTGCTTCCATGAAATATTGCAAACTTTCAGTGAAAAGTTTGCAAAATGTTGCCAAAATTTTGATTTTGGTTATTTACATCTAATTTAAAAAGTATATTTTTAAAATTGCACCACATTTGGTACGTTGGCTGTCCCAGTGCTCATACAGAAGTGAACCAAGTTGAAAATCTCCATCTTTAAAAACAACAGTGATAAGCCTCCTAACTTTCAGAAATTTTAAAATAATTATGTCAACTAAAAGCATTTGTGCAAATTACACCCAATGTGGCACAGTGACATTACGCATGCCCATACGTGTGTGTACCAAGTTTCAGATGCCTAGCCTTAAAGATGACTGAGTTATAAACCTCTGAACGTTCAGAAAATTTTAAATTACATTTCGCAATTATGTAAACTGCTTAATTTTAAGCCCATTTAAGTTTAAAGCTAGAGAACAGTGTATCACCAATGTTGTTAGGCTAATTGGCCCTAAATATTAGGCTTTAAGGCAACCCCCATGGCGCAACCCCAGAGTGTCATGTTGCCATGCTGACGACCCAGGTTCGGAAGCGAGCCCCTGGAAGTCATGTCGGGAGGCAGGCCATAGCTAAAACTTACAATCTCTATTTAGCAGTTTCTATGAATCTTCCAAGAAAGTGTGCATCTAAGTTTTCAATTATCTAACTTCAAAGGTGGCAAAAATGTATGCATAGAAATATTTTCAAAAATGTTCACATGAATATTAAATTGCTAGACTTTAAACCCCTATAACTTCCCCACCCTTCATCCAAATGGCGTGAACCTGTCAAACATTTAGGGCCTCTACAGGACAATTTGCATGCCACATTTCAGACCCCTAGCCTTAGCATGTACTGAGTTATGGCCGATTTAAAAAGTTCAGAAAATTCTGAAAGATTTCATAAAATTTCACAAAAAATCTGCTGATTTGGAGTTTGATAATTTTGCCCACCTCTACTTTGCACATTTTATTTATGATGCATATGTGCCAATTATTTGTATTTTTGTATTATTGTACTTAGTGTATCTATTTAAATATAAATGAGATACAAATAAAACGATCATAAATCAACCCCTGCACAGCTCTAATTAAGTCTTTCCCTTTCCTGAAACTTTTTTTAATGTTGGCTTCTGAATGGAGTTTTATGAGGTCAAGAAAGAAGTCATTCTGATTACAAGTTGCCTCAAGTGGTGTGAAGCTGGTTTTTCATCATGGCATCTCTACACAAGCGTACTGTATTCCACAGTGACCACTGAGCATGACATCATCAGGCCCAGTAGACAGATATTAAAGGAGAACTGCATTTACCCTGCAAGTCGGCTTTTCTGTGCAGGCTATTTTTCAGATACTGATTTACAGTGGTTCCACCATTACTGGCCTGATACTAATTTCAATAGCTATTTCTGATTCACACATCAGTGGTAACTACCATTTACAATTCAGTTCATTTTTATGCAGGAAAAACACCACTGAGCAGAGCTCGTTTACAATGGTGCCTTTTCAGGTAGGCTTCAGAAGTCAGAAACACCTGTTTCTGACAAAGACAGTGCTAGGTACAGCAGTATTATATAGTTTAAGGAGGCAGGGTATAGTTCATAGTGTAGAGGTAAAAGCCTAGTGTAGGTGGGGTGTAAAGGATGTAAACATGAGGTTGCAGTTACCTATGTAACACCGCTTGATTGGCAGCAGCAATGTTTTTTATCCAGAAGCAACTGAGCAGAACCATCTTGAAACATTTGTACTGAAGGGCAAGGAACAGTTGGCCTGATGTAGGAATTCCAGCAGGGAGCTCCACACCGATGGGCATCTATGACTAGAGGTGAGGAACCCATGGACCATTTTAATGGGGGGGAGGTAGGGGGAATCTATCAGCTCGACTGATCCATCAGAGTGCAGGGGTCTAAGGAAGTTCTTGTGAGTAAGCCTTATATGTCCTGATTGGCCAAAAGGGTTCAGAACCCTATACCTTAGGTGGTGATAACCACCAGGTTAGGAAATGTGCTGCGGGGACGCAGCACATTTAGATATTCATACCACCCAGAAATGTTTTTAAAAAACATTTCAGGTAGCCATGTTTGTAATGGTAAAAAAAAAACCTTAGCAGCCCTTACTTACCAATATCTCAAAAAGTGCATATTCAAACATTTTAGAAACTCCCCACCCCAGCACCTACATAACAAACAGCTGCAGTTTAAAAGAAAAAAAAAATGAAAACATAAATGTACCTTTTAACACATTTTGTTTTACTGGCTTCCAAGCCTGCACTTCAATTTAAGTTGTGGTGAGCTACTAAAGCAGTTCCCCAAGGCATTTCTTGTAGTCATTCAGCACTACACTTCCCTGTGGCACATGCTATACCTTGTCCCCCGCCGCCCCCCCCCTCCACTAGGCTTTCCTTCCCTCCGGCACTCACTCTCACAGTTTTCACTTTATAAATTGGCTTGAATCAAACAAGCAATCTGAGTGGTCAAAACTGGTCACATGACCATACGGCAATTTCAATTACTGCACAGCTCAAATTTGACTTTCTTTTTTCCTCCTTTTTTAACTCTTAAAACCATTTTATAAGTGCAGTAACACACTCCAGGGAGTGCTGTAATGCAATCAATTACCGCATTCCCAGGTGGCTGAAGGCATTCAGTGCACTACAACCCACCTGGAGTGCGCAGTAATTAAGCATTACTGCACACTCCATCATGTGTTATTGCCACTTCACCAGTCCGCCCACCCGCTACATGAATGTGCGAGGTGGCTGGCGTCATCACATTGTGAACGTGTGACTTGGTTTCTGTTATGTGCTCCACGAATGTGCGAGCTAGCTGGCTTCTCTTTGCCATGAAATGAAGTCGGCCAGCATGCGTGTTCATACAGCACATCACTGCAAAGGTGCTGAAAAATGTGATCGGGCCGGGTGGCACTGAAACCACTGTTTTTCTGCTTTTAGCCATGTAGTTATTTTTCTCCCCGGCTCACTTAGATTTAAAAACAGAACACTCTTTTTTCTTTATGTATGCACCACTTGCAACCGGCAACAGTAACACTCTACACATAGCATTTTGCTCTCTCTTTAGTGTTAGCACTGTTGTACACATGGTGCTGACACTCTCTCTCTCTCTCTCTCTGTCTGAAAGAAAAAAAAACTAATGTAATATCTCCATTTAAAAAAAAAACTAGAATAGCAAAGCTTTTCATAAATGACAAAAAATAGTGACACACTAGCACAACACCATAGTGCTGACTTTAAATAGGTACTATTTTGTCACTAACCAGAAAAAAGTGTATTTCTTATGTCTGTTTCCTAGTTTTTACATTTTGTTTTTTTCTCTATTATAATTGTTTAGAAGTGTATCCATTTTATAAGTGGAATAAGACACTCCAGGGATGGTGGTTGTGATGGATGAATGCACGCCCAGGAGAAGAAGGCACTCAGCGTAACAGCCTCCTGCCTCACAACACCCCACGGGGCATGCATTAACTTATGAAAACCACATCCCCCAATGTCGTATTGCTTACATATTACATGAATGGGACTTATGAATTTTCCTGTATATTACACCAATCAAAGTCATGTTTATTTATTTATTTATTTAGTTTTTGTTTACCGGGTAAGTGCACTAGACAGAAACTGCCTATTTTCAGGCACGACCCAGGAGAAATACAATGTCATATAACATAGGACAGTGCAGTACAACAGGACAGCAGAACACAACATAACGTCAAAATAAGAATACAACAGCATCAGGTTGCAAGGAATAGTGCAGTGTATACAGTCAGTAGGACACTACGTAATTACCATAAGACATTTTAGAGGTAAGCAGTGTTGTAGTAGGATACTATGGCCATTAAAGTCATATACCATAGTCATGGTATATATCAGTGTATTCCTATCTCCCAGGAATATCCAGTTTAACTCACTGTTGTTTACAGAGGTGTATCCTGTATATCACACCAATCATATAGACAGTCAAAGATAAGTCTGGCTAGCCTGTTGTATAGCAATCTAGTCTGGCCAGGCTGGTCTTGGAGGCAATACAGATTTTAGAATCGTATGCTGTTGTTTGTCCATATTAAGCTCTTGCATTGTTGTCACAATGCAATCAGTGTTGGAATTATACTTTATGAGCTTTGGGAGCTATGGGGGCACGTGAGTGTCCTTTTTTTAAATTGAGCCACCCCTCCTATTACAAATCAGTTGAAGTTATGCAGGAGCTACTGGGGCCTACTTCCAAACTGTCTCTAATGGGATTTACTAGAACAGAATAGTGTTGTCTTCAAAAATTTTTAACCCCTACTTTGCTGAATTGGCTTATATAAAACTACAAATACATTCACATACATGTAATATATTAAAAAGTGATTGATCATCACTAGAAGGAATTCCTAAAGCAGAATACAAAGGGATGGGTGTAATTACAGTCAGGGGATGTAATATCTCTATCAGTGATATAGCAGATGGGCTGGAAGGGATGGTGTGCCTGTTTGCAGATGATACGAAGATCTGCAATAGGGTGGACACCCCCGGGGGGGGTTGTGCAGGCCATGAGGCAGGACCTGAAGATTCTGGAAGGGTGGTCAGAAACTTGGCAGCTGAAATTCAATGCCAAAAAGTGTGTTATGACGTACATGGGGTGTAAAAGCCCACAAGCCATTTACACTAATGGTGGGGGAGGAATTAAAACAACCAAGCAAGAGAGGGATCTGGGGATTATAGTATCAAGCAACCTTAAGGTAGGAAACCAATGCGGCAAAGTGGTGGGAAAGGCAAATGGAATGTTGGCGTGCATTGGGAGGGGCATAACTAGCAGAAGGAGGGAGGTACTGATGCCTCTCTATAAAACCATGGTGAGGCCGCATCTGGAGTATGGGATTCACTTCTGGAGACCACACCTACGCAAGGACATAGATGAGATCGAGAGGGTTCAGAGAAGGGCAACCTAAATGGTGCACAGTATGCAGGGGAAGCCATATGAACAGAGGTGGAGAGAATTGGATCTATACCCATTGGAAACTAGAAGGGAGAGTGGGGACATTATAGAAACATTTAAGTACATGAAGGGGATCAATAAGGTGAGGGAGGGGAGCTTATTTAAAAGGAAGGTGGGGGCTAAAACTAGAGGGCATAGTCGAAGATTAGAAGGAGGAAAATTTAGAGGCAATGTAAGGGGGTGTTTCTTCATGAAGATGGGTGGTGGAGGCCTGGAATGAACTACCAGAGGAAGTGGTGGGGGCTGAAATGGTGGAGGGATTCAAGACAGCATGGGACAGACATATGGGGTTGGCAAGTGGGGGGGGAGGGGAGGGTCCATGGCATAGATGACGAGTAGGGTGGGGGGATAAGGGCAGACTTGATGGGCCAGAGGGGTCCTTTTCTGCCATCAGATTTCTATGATTCTATGTATGCATCAGAGAAAGCAGTGCTACACAAATACAAGAAAACATATTTGTGCCTTTGGCTGAATTATAAGCTTTGCTACAGATATTAACTCAGTAATCCTGACACATTATTAGAAACCCTTTTGGGGGAAGGGGAGAAAGCATCGCTTTGTCTAAATTAAAAGAAACAAACCTTCAACAACCATGAACAAAGTAGTCTTTTCCTTTCCAAAGAGGTTTCCATTTAATATTCGCTAGCTTCCAGCAATTTCTACAGAAAGCTGTTTTGGCTGGAAAGGCTGAATAAAGTCCTCAGAAGTCAGAGCACTGGGGAGTCAGAAAAACCTCCACATTTTCTTGGCAGGAGTGAAACACATAGCTATTTCACATCATTTTCTATATAGAGCACAAATTGGACACTAAGAAGTGTTTGCCGTGTGGCTACTCCATTGTTACTTAAAAGGGCACCCGACAGCTTCACAGAAGGAACTGCCTGATGGAAAAAGGCATCATGGCAGGTTGTGATTGCTACCTGTGAAACTGCATTTTGAGCGGATCAATCAAATTTATGGAGGACATCCAAGACTTCCAAGAATACGTAGAGGGTGAAAAATTAAATTCCCTTTCCTACTGAAGCCTGAATATTAGCTCTAAAGGCCTTGCAAATTTATGATAGCAACACTCAACCATCTCTGGTTTCTTTGGGAGAAAGGGGCAATGGAGACAGTAAAAAGAATTACAGTCCCCCTCCTAACTCAAAGGTATCCATTGTTGAATGTTAATTTAAAGCAGCCAAAAACAATATGCATCAAGGATTTGAATTTCTGGCTTACAGGTAGCTAGGCATTAACTGATCCAGCTTAGCCAATAGGCAGGGAAAAGGGCAGACTAGGTAGGCCAAGTGGTCCTTATCTGCCATCAAAGTCTATGTTTCTGTGTTTAACTTAACAAGTGACCTAGTGCCCATAGCATATCTGTGGATTTTATTCTGAGCAGTCTGAAACTTATGTCATCTCATAACTTTTTCACTTTTTTATTGTATGTTTTTGATCCCTTTTCTCCTTTGCCAGCTGCCAGGTCCTCCTTCCACCTGCCCAAGCCTTTCTGCCTGCTGGAAAAGTCCTCTGATGGTCTAACTCACCAGCCTCTGCTTGACATCCTCTCCAGAATCCCAACCTTAACCTGCAGCTTGTCCCCTGTGGGTGGGATCTTTAAGTTTTGCATACTGGGAGGAGGATACTTCACTCAACAGACAAGGTATGTGTGTGGGGGGGGGGACAAGAAGCCAGCAAGGTGCAAGAGGAGTTGGTAGGGTCCTACTGTTGCATAGGAATACAGCAGCTTAATCTGCCTGGGGACATTTTTCCCCTCTAAGCCCTCCATTATCTCTCCCCAGGCTGTGGTCCTTAGGCATGATCTGGCAGAATGCCTATATTGGCCATCAGAAGGGTGAGTAAGCCCTCCGTATGTTCAGAACTCCCCTGATGGCCCCACTCTGGGCAAATGATGTCGACAAGGGTGTGTGTTCTGATGTTAGGTAACTATGTGGACTGGGATCACTTATTCCTTACCACACAACACACTCTCCCCTTAGGCTACCTGGAGGCAGTGGTCCAGCAGAAGGAGGTGCCCTCCCTCCTGAGGCAGGAAGCATCTGAGATAAATATCAGAACCTTGCCTTGCCAGTTGGCACCCGACATCCTGGGCTCAGAGCATGAACCTGGTTCACCTGGATGGCAAGCGACAGTACTGTGGCTGCTCTAATCAACCAGCAACTACTTCACCTTTGACCAAGAGTATAATCTGCAGTTATCTTGCAGTCGGTGACCCTCATTGCTGGACTGTGTCTGCCTTTCTTTTACTCTAGGTACTGCTTAGCCTCCGATTTGCATCAGTTTTCTGTTTGTGTGCTTCTGATTATATAGCCTGCAATATGTAATAACCTAACCTGTGTGTTAGCCCTCTTGTTCGTGTAACACGCTGGCTGAACCTTGGTTCCCCTGTGAATATATAAGAACTGTTAGTAATAATTGAATTGTTGCTGGACTCTGCATTACTGCATGCATTCTTCTTTATATTTTGACTCTGACTATTGCTTTGTCTCTGCAATTAATTCAGGGTCGCCACTGAAAAAGGGACTCCTAAGTCTCACTGGGCCTACCCAGTTAACTAACTAACTAAATACATACATACATACATAACTAAATAAATACATAACTAAATCTATACATACATATGTTATACATCCATACATACATATATACAGTACGTACATAAATGTGAACCAGCATGGGTACCATCTTTGCCCCCTTCTACAGCAACCTATCTTTGGTGGGAGGAGGGGGTGATTTACAATATCCAGGTAAGCCTTTTCTATGCACGCATTAAAGGTAGGCATCACTTTATAGGTGAATGATGTATTATGCATTTAGGAGAGAACAGCTGTAGCAGCAAAATATTTTGTGGACTGGCTGAATTAAAATACTCTTCACCTGAGCTTTACGTTTAATTTTGATTCAGAATACTTTAGCCCTGGATCTTGAATTGGTGGGCCAGACAAATAAACCTGTATCTAGTAAATGTCATAGAAAACCAACTTCTGCTAATACATCCCTCCTTGCAGCTTATGCCTAGCCTGAACCACTAGTGGAGAATATACTGTATAGACAATTTCTTTGTTGAAGTAGGAACTGCTCTGTGGTGACAGATTCTTTCTTGAACCAGGCTGATGAGCTTGGAGAAAGTAACGGAGATAGGGAATATCAGGATACACATCTAATCTAGGCCATGGATAGGGCAAAAAAACACCCCAGATCAGATCTCCTGACAAAAAAAGCAGACTGAGACGGCCATTAACCCTTTATGACACACTATAGCCCTTTGTCACCTCGAATATCAAATATTATGAAGAAACATCGTCACATCCTTATGATGGATGATGGTTTATCATGATGCATTGGGAATTCTCCTAGGGTGACGCACACAAGAGCTCCCAGTTTAAAAGATTTGTTGACACTAAGCAAGGGCTGTTCAAATGAAAACAAAGGATGTGTCCAGCCACGGCTGCAGCTGAATCTGCACTTGTCCCTCATTCTTTATGATGACAACAGCTCCCCTTTGTACTTGTCCTTCATGGAAACATTCTTATCTGGATGGGGGCAATACGGTTTGCACAACCCTGCACAAAACCATTTTATAAAGCCTTCGAGTGGCATTTGTTCATGGCTCCCTACACAACGAAAGGGATTCCATACCTGTGGGCATTTTAATGTGTCGTGTTGCAGTATTATTAAAGTTTCCTTAATTACACTGTAGTTACAGTGTAACTACACTGTAACTGCTTTGCAAATGCAATGCAGTTACATGCAACAAATGTGCAACTACAGTGTAATTAGCCCTCTTGCATGTAATAAATGATTACCTGCCCTGCAATTACATTGAAACTGGCACTTAAAGTTTGACCATTATAGTTAACAGACACTTTTAAAATGATTTTATGTCACTGTGGAGACTGTATGAATTGTATGACTGTGTAAAATATTTCTCTTCTGTAAAACTATTTACATTTCAGATATGTAGTGTAATGGCAAGATTGTTGAACAATAAAACATTTCTGATCCGATTAGGCAAAGTATGGAACCAAAGGCAGTGTTTTTAAACATCCAGCTTCTGACAAAGGGCTGGCAGTATAGCCTAGAGGTTAGAGTGACAAGCTGTGAATAAACTTGGCATATCCAGCAGACCTGGGTTTCATTCCCACAACCTCCACTTGCAAACTATGTGACTGACATTATGTGACCGAGCAAGTCACTTAAAGGATACTTAAACTATCTTTTTTTACACATTTTGTTCTTTAAAAAATGACTCCATAGTCTTGTAAAGAAGAGGCTGTTGTTTACATTTACACTGAAACTGTGTTTATTAAAGCAAGATAAATGCAGTTTCATGGCATTTGAAAATTGTAAACAGAGCCTCTCCTGATTCAAAAATCCTGCTCTAAGAATCTTAAAATGGCTGCCTTGATGATGTCATTGAAGACAGAGATGTCCAGCTGTGCAGATGTATTCTAGCTGTGTTAATCATTTTCAAATGCGAATAACTTTAAAATGAAAAATGGTAGTATGGCACTGTGAGCACAAAAGTTGTTTAGCACAAAAATATCTACAAAATGAGTGGTGTTTCATTTATAGATACTGTTTAGTTTTTTTAAAAATTAAGGGGGAAAAAGAAGCAGAAAATTCTATTATTTTTCACCAAACAAATGTAAATACTATTAAAACAAAAAATTGTAGCACGGTACTGTGAGCACAACATTTGTTCAGCACAAAAATATCTATTAAATGAGTAGTGTTTCATTTATATAGTATGTGCCTTTTAGTTTTTTTATAATTAGCAAAAAAACAGCAGAAAGTTAAATTATTTTTTACTTTTTGCAACAAACAAATGCAAATAACTTTAAACTGAAAAAATTATAGCATGGTACTTTAAGCACAAAAGTTGTTCAGCACAAAAATATCTACCAAATGAGTGGTGTTTCATTTATACATGCCTTTTAGATTTTTTATAGTCAGCAAAATATAGCTGGAAATTCAAGTGTTTTCACTTTTTTGAAGGTACGGCATGTAAGTAATAACACATGGCAGGGTGTGCGGCAGTAATAAATTGCTGCACCCCCAAGGTGGGTTGTGAGGCATGAGGTGCAGCTGAATGCCTTTGACCACCTGGGAAGTGCAGTATATGATTCTCATAAGATCACATTGTAAATTGTAAATAAGCAATAACACATGGCAGGGTGTGTGACAATGCTAAATTGCCATGTGGCCTAGGTGGGTTGTAAGGCATGAGGTGCAATCGAGTGCCTTCAACTTCCAGGGAAGTGTGGTGTATGATTCCATAGTATCACATTGCAAATTGTAAGTAAGCAATAACACACAGCAGGGTATGTGGTAAGCCTAAATTGCTGCATGCCCCAGGTGAGTTGTGAGGCATAAGGCACAGCCGCGTGTCTTCAACCACCTGGGAAGTACAATATAAAATTCTCATAGGATCACATTATAAATTGTAAGCAATAACACACAACAGGGTGTGTGGTAATGCTAAATTACCACAGGCCCCAGGTGGGTAGTGAGGTGAGTTCTGAGGCATGAGGTGCAGCTGAGTACCATCAACCACCTGAGAAGTGTGGCTGTCTTCACTCAGGTACCAAAGGCACCTATGCTGCCTTTAAAGTGCATGCTAAGGATGTGGGAGAGTAAGCAAGTGGCTGCTCTTAGGAGGACCAGACCCCTGGCTTCTTTGACTGAAAAAAGAGGTAACATTCCAATGTATTTGGCATTCAGCTGGATGACACAAAATGAAACCAAAAATTGGGAAATGGCATCAGAGCGAGATATAGCTCTGGTAGTATGGCAAAGGCAGTTTTGATGTGCACTGACTAAATGCAAGGAAGACAAGGAAGTGTCGATGGGTGGCTGCATGAGAAATGCAATGTGCCCTAGATCACTTTGCCTAATAGCGTAAAGTGGGAATATGAGAATCGGTGGCTCAACTTGTCACAGTGAGGCTGACAGAGAAGGGGAAAATAATAATGGAAACATTGAGCATACAACAGTTTTGCACCCCTCCCCTTGTTTGGAAGGCAGGAAGTGGGAGCTATTTGAAAAGCAAGTTGCAGTTTGGTTAATTGGAGGAGGGCACGAGAACAAAAAATGTTAACAATATTTCCAGTAGGGAAGTAACTTATTCCATTTATGCCATACCTTCAATAAAAGTGAAAAAAATTGAATTTCCTTCCATTTTTTGCTGATTATAAAAAATCTAAAAGGTATCCATAAATAATAATAATAATGTTTATTTATATCGCGCCCTTCAAAAAATCAAGGCACCTTAACAATAAGATAAAACAAAATATTATAAAGCACAGTTAAATACAAATTACCATAAAATTCAGACTTCAATAAAATCAGACAAGGTAGGCTATGTGCCATAGATCGGTTTTTAAGGCCTGTTTAAATCCCTCCATGGTCGTGCACTCCTGAAGCTGATGGGGTAGAGAATTCCATAGGGCTGGGGCCATGTACATAAATGCATGGGCCCCCAACGATTTTAAGGATACCCTTGGAATCTCTAGCAACCCCTCGTCAGCTGAGTGGAATGATCACCCGGGGCAGTAAGGAACCAGAAGCTCTTTCAGGCAGTCTGGGCCCTGTCCATGTAGGGCCCTATAAGTCAAAAGTCCGACTTTAAAGGTGATCCACCACTGAACCAGCAGCCAGTGCAGTTCACGCAGCACCGGAGAGATGTGACAAATCTGGGGAGTTCCTGCCAATAACCAGGTTGCAGCATTCTGCACCAGCTGCAAGCAATGGATATCAACCCCAGATAGCCCTAGATAAAGGGAGTTGCAATAATCAAGGCACAAGGTCACAAAGGTGTGGACCAACGTAGGAAAATCACCGGATGGAACTAGGTGCTTGACCCTGGAGATGTTCCTCAGATGGTAAAAAGAGGATCTGATGACTGCTGACACCTGTGATCACAGTGTCAGCCCATCATCAAAAAACACCCCCAGGTTTCACATCTGTTCAGAGGTAAGAAGCTGGGAGCCTCCCAGGAAAAGTCCTGAAGGCAGATCCACTCCTGACCCCTCTATCCAGTGA
Organism: Neoceratodus forsteri; assembly: GCA_016271365.2. Taxonomy (NCBI): domain Eukaryota; kingdom Metazoa; phylum Chordata; order Ceratodontiformes; family Ceratodontidae; genus Neoceratodus; species Neoceratodus forsteri. The sequence continues at coordinate 141,593,784 of JADMNL010000031.1, read as the reverse complement.
CCTGGGTCCACAACCATCACCTCAGTCTTTTCCAAGTTCAACCTAAGCCAGCTTGAATTCCTACAACCCTGGATTTCAGTGAGGCAGTTATTAAATACCAAGAGAGCTCTATCCTGGTCGGGTGCAAAAGACAGGTAGAGCTGGGTATCATCAGCATAGCAGTGAAACCTCAGCCCATATCATCTTACAATGTCTCCAAGGAGCAGCATGTACACTGCAAACAACATGGGAGACAATACCGAACCCTGAGGGACCCCATATGACAGGGAGACTGGGTTGAAGGAATAAATCCCTGACACCACCCTCTGAGTTCTGCCAGTGAGCAAAGATTTAAACCACCTGAGGACTGTACCAGATAGGCCACAGATGAACCTCAGTTGTTCGAGAAGAATCCCATGGTTCGCAGTGTCAAATGTTGATGAGAGATCAAGAAGAACCAGGATAGAATGTTTTTTCTGATCTCTCACCATCAGGAGATCATTGAGCACCTGAACCAGTGAAGTCTCGGTACAATGCCTCTTTCAGAAACTGGATTGGAGAAGTTTGTAGATGTCATGGATGGTCAAATGGTTCTCCAGTTGTAGAGCCACTATTTTCTCAGTCACCTTACCCATGAAGGGGAGGTTAGAGATTGGTCTGCAGTCAGCAGGGCAGCCTGGGTCCAGAGGAGCTTTCTTCAGGAGGGGTGTCACCACTGCCTCCTTCAGGGAGCTAGGAAGCTCACCTGACTCAAGGGAGCACCAGACTGTCCATGCCAGGACTGGGCCAATGATATCACAACAACCCATAATCAGGGTGGTTTGGCCTGGATCTAAACTACAGCATGTAGGGCACATAACCTGAACAATCTGCATGACACAGATGGACTCTGGCTGGTCGAAGGTACTCCAGGAAAAGTGAGGGAGAGTGACTGAGCACCAATCGGTAGCATCTCCCGTAGAGTGTGCTGGATGGAGCCCCGCCTTGATGTCAGCCACCTTAGCTGCAAAGAATCGAGCATGCTCATCACACTCCACTTGTGAAAAAGCTCTTTGAATCTGTAGGCAGGCTGGGTGCACAGTCTGTCTACAGTTCTAAAGAGCTAAGCCAGTCAGTTCTGAGCAGCCGCAAACTTCCCGGACAGGAACTCTGCCTTCTTACGGGAGATTGCAGATAGATAGACTTGATAATGTTCCATCAATCCAAGATGGTCGGCCTCCAGGTTGGATTTCTGCCAGCAATGCTCTAACCTTCATCCTAGTCACCGCATCTCCCTCAAGGACCCATCAAACCAAGGGGACCGAGGGCAAAGGGAGAGAGGACAAACACAGACAGGAGCAATAGCGTCCAAAGCTGTGGAAATGGCCTTGTTATAGACCACTACCAAAGCCTCTGGATTACTGCTTGCCCCAGGAAGCGCCAATAGCTCAAGCACTGCTGCCAGGCCTTCAGAGCTTACATCTTGAAAAGGGTGGTACCTGACCATCTCCACAGGGGTGGGCCTATGAAGGGGGTGCAAAAACTGATCCCCACAGTGTAGTGATCAGACCATCCAACAGGTTCCACCCCCAAACCAAAGGCTTTGATCCCCAGGAGGAAGGCTAGGTCAAGAGAGTGACCATGTTTGTGAGTAGAAACACCACTTATTTGATAGATATTTTTGTGCTGAACAACTTTTGTGCTCAAAGTACTATGCTATCATTTTTCAGTTTAAAGCTATTTATTTGCACTTGTCTGTTGCAAAAAGTGAAAATAATTGAACGTTCTGCAGGTTTTTGCTAATTATAAAAAAACTAAAAGGTACATATAAATGAAACTCTACTCATTTTGTAGATATTTTTGTGCTGAACAACTTTTGTGCTCCAAGTACCCTGCTATCATGTTTCAGTTCAAGCTATTTGCATTTGTTCATTGCAAAAAGTGAAAAATAATTGAACTTTCTGCTGTTGTTTTGCTAATGATAAAAAAAATGAAAAGATATATGTAAATGAAACACTACTCATTTTGTATATATTTTTATGCTGAACAAATGTTGTGCTCACAGTACCATGCTATCATTTTTCATTTTATAAGTTATTCGCATTTGAATATGGTTAGCACAGCTAGAATACATCTGCACAGCTGGGCATCTCTGTCTTCAATGACATCATCAAGGCAGCCATTTTAGGATTCTTAGAGCAGGATTTTTGAATCAGGAGTGGCTGTGTTTACAATTTTCAAATGCCATGAAACTGCATTTATCCTGCTTTAATAAATGCAGTTTCAGTATAAATGTAAACAACAGCCTCTCCTTTACAAGACTAGGGAGTCATTTTTTAAAAAACAAAATGTGAAAAAAAGATGGTTTAGGTATCCTTTAACTTCCCCAGTGCTCCCGGATCACTCCTGAAAACAGGCACTTGTGCCTAGTGGGCCTCACCTGGTTACCAAAAGTGTAGTAAAGAGCTAGTGTACTGGTTAAAACTACTGTTAGTTTTAAAAGCGGTCAACTATTTCCTCATATATATGAGGTGAATTATCATTTACTTTCATTTAATTAGAATATTTGTTACTCTGATCTTAGTATGTGTGATATTTGGAACAGCACTCTGCCTGACAGCTGATTTGTCTAGCTCTGTTCCTCCCATTACATAATCAGCATTGTGACCTCACTGACTGTGACATTACAGCTGCTCAGGATAAGCCACTCAGTAGCTGCCAGCTCAGTCACCTGTGATGTCACTATCAGTAAGGTCACAGTGCTGATGATGTAGTGGAAGGAAACAAACTAGATATGTCAGCTGCCAGGCAGAGCGCTATACCACACATACATTTCTATTTTCTGTCAAAAATGTAATGAAAAAGCTTATAGCAGGCAATATACAAGATTAAAAAAAATGTAAAAGCCCCCCCCCCCCCATCATAAAATCCTGAATCTGACACTGGCTGTCTGAAAACAAGCCTCCAGGGACATGTCAGGGCAATAGTAACACTGCAGCTGCCCTTGGCAAGCACTTCCTTGAAGCATGTCCATCAGGCCCAGCATGTGTACAATTCATGGGCACTGAATCTGTCCCCCCCCCATGCGGAGGTGGAGATTGATTACAAATTCTCTGTAGAAGGAGAAGAGATGTATTTATTTTTATTGAAGGAGCTTTACCAGAAAAGGCATACTAAGATGTAAACAGTTTCCAGACGCAGCCAAGGATCTAGCTTTACATTCAATACCCTACAACCAACTGCTTTAAATGAGGAGATAGATTTTACCCCATTGTTATAAATTGTAAAATTATGTTATCCTTACTGGCTTATGTCCAGATGTTATACTCTGCATCTTTTATATTTACTATGTAGATTTTTTTTTTTTTTTGGGTGGGGGTCTTTTTTTGTATTCTAATGAATTTGGCAGTTAATGCATTTGACTGTATTTATGCTGCTGTTTGGATACTTCACAACGTTTATTGTTTACCCCTAGGATTGATCTCTTTTTTTTTCTCCCCGCTCCCTAGCCTGCCCTCTTTGACCTTCTCCCACTCCCAGCCCCATCTCCTGCCTTTGCCTCTCAACTCCTTGTTCCTCCCTCGCTTACCCGCCAAGGTGGGGTTGATGGGGTGGGCCATGCCCCCACCGTAGTTCAAGCTCGGTCCAAAGTCATGGTGCCAGGGATGGCAGTATGGGGCTTGCCGAGCAGAAGCAGCATCATTCTTCCTACTGAAGGGTCTTTCCTTTTTTTCTCCCTGCCCTCAAGATACCAACTGGCCGTGAGCTGCGTGACACATGCATGCACCGGAAGCACATCATGTGTCTAGCTCCATAGGCATCTCCCCCTGCTTGATCAGAGCCCCTGCCTACACTACCACCTGTGGTCACCAAGGTGGGTGTCGCAAGGCAGCAGCTACAATCTTCCCTCCCCGGAGGTGGAGAATGTCCTCTGGGACATGTGATCCTCCTCCCCCTGGCAGGCCCCCGATGTCTCGAGCTCATTCCCGAACTCAGGTCACCTGCGTTGCGATGCATCGGTCATTTTAAAGCAGGTTACAGTACAAAACTGACTACAATAAGCAGCCCTCTTTCCCTACATATACCTTCTGGGTTTCTTTTTAACAGCACATGCTTTCTCTCCGTACCACCAACCAATGTAACATACACTTGTAAACAACAAGGGACACCTATAGATTGCAGGCACTTATTCTTTCTGTATTCAAGTTCCACCCAGTTACAGTTTTTGCCATAAATCAGTATATGTGTGAAGAGCAGGCTCATTGATCCCCTCTTATGAAACGGTGGGGGGGGGGACTCGATGGAACTAGACACCCTTCTGACATTCCTGTGTTTTTAGATTTGTCCTCAAGAATTCTTTACCTGCTATGGGTGACTGAATGCATATTGTTTGTTTGAATATCTTGTATTATATCTTTTTATATGTTTATATGTCTCTGGATCACCCGTCAAGAATGTGCATTTATGCCCTTGGCTTCTAACCTGGTTAACAAATTTTAAATAAAAAAATAAAAATTAAATGATTACTATATTACTTGATTCATGCTTGCTTGACCCAGTGTTGTTGGAATGAAATGTGGCAAGGGAAGATCTTTCATTTTTAGCAAATATCCTCGCACAAAGGATATAACAGTCATATTAGGTGGATTCCAGAGTCAACCAGCGTTTACTTCTTCATGGTGAAAAACTACAGTAGATATTAAGGGTCTGTTTCATGAGATGTACGCACCACTTCCACATGGCACAAGGGCACACTTATGGCAGTCAAGTTAGGCCCCCCCCCGCAGACTTCGTCTCCCCACCCATAGCTCTGCATGCCTCCCCCAACCAGATCCTGGATGTTCTGTATTCCTGAGTAGAAAGGAGGTTACTGAGCTGAAAATATATTGTTCTGTCTTCAAATACATATCTGATATGTAATTGACTGCATTGAAATAATCATGTTTTACAAACTGGGTTGTGAAACATCCAGTGCTGTGATTACTGGAAACTGATCACTCTACCATAGTACTGTATAAAGGAGCAAACAGTAGCATACCTAGAAGTTAATGGGTTGTGGGACAGTAAGCAGCAGGGATTCATGGCAGGAAGATAATGCCAGACCAAACTGGTAGTTTTCTTGGACCTAAGATACCAGGGCATTGGACATGGGCAAGGCCTTTCATTCTACACTGCACAAGAGACTCTTAAAAAAACCTGGGGATCTAGCAGCCAAGACTGGAGTAAAGACTAAATTAGTGGCTAGGGCACTAGCTGGGGGGGGCAACAGAGTGTGGTGGTAAATGGGATGGAATCGAGGGCTAGAGGGGTCACTAATGGAGTGCCGCGGGGGTTGCATGTAGGGTCATCCTGTTTAGCATGTTCATTAGTGACATGGGGGAAGATATACAGGGCACAGTGTCTCCTGACAGATGATACAAAGCTGTGTGGCAGGGTGGGCAGCAAGAAGGGTATCCAAGATATGATGAGAGACCTGGAAAAGCTGGAAAAATGGTCCAAAATATGTCTGCTGAGGTTCAACACCAAGAATCGCAAAGTAATGCACACTGGCAGGAGGAATCCATGCACTGAGTGTCAGATGGGAGGGGTGAGAAGAACAGGAACAGTGGAGGAGAGGGATCCTGGGGTCATATTCAGCGACAGCCTCAAATTTTCAGGCCAAGCAACAGGGCATACAGTGAGGTAAATAGGATGTTGGGGTTTATAGGTAGGTGATTTGACAAGAGCAGGAAAGAGGCGACCTTGCTCCACTACAGAACCCGGTGAGGCCTCATCAACAGTAGTGTTTCCAATTCTGGAACCCACACCTGAAGAAAGGCAGGGGCAGGGTGGAGACAGTGCAACACAGAGCCATCTGGGGGATCCAGGGGCAACAAGAGCAAATATATGAGGAAAGGCTGAAAGACCTCAATGGGTACTTGTTGGAGGCTAGAAGGGAAAGGGTGATGTGACAAAGATGTACATGTTTCTAAGGGGTATCAACAGAGTGGATTACAAGGAACGTATCACTAGGAACGAAAATACAGTAACTAGGGGCATGATAGGAGACTGGTAGGTGAGAGGTTTAAGAAGGACATTAGAAAGTTCTTCTACACATAGAGAGTGGCAGACTAGTGGATTAGGCTACCATACAGGGTGGCAAATGTGGGGACTGTGGCAGGATTTTTTTTTCTATAAAGTTTTTTACCTTATCTGGGATAATGGGCAGCTCTCTCAACCCTGTCACCACAACTCACAACCATTGCACAACTCTCTTCACCCAGGATGAAGCCTTCTGCCCCCCTCCATATGATGGGGCCAGGAGAGGGAGGTCCATCCCCTCCCCATGAACATATTCACGCCCCCCCCCCGAGTCCAGAGTTGACATGGACCGTAAGGGAGCAGGTAAAGCTTAATTAAGTCTGCCTTCCCATGTTTCCACTTTTCTTTGCAGAATCACAGCCCTGTCCTTAGTGTTGCTCGCAATCTGCACCACCACCAGGTCTCCACCCGTTGGCAGTCATGGGCCGAGATGACCAGTCACCTCTCCTCAGGAGAGGAGAGGAGAGCTGTCCCTGGGATGCTCAATCCTCTTCCACCCCGCTGATCCCCAGCAACCCATGCCTGTTCCCAAACACAGGTCACCGGCTTGGCAGGAGGTAAGGCATTGAACACCTTAACCCTCCATGCCACTGGGCCAGTGTAACTGTGGCGGAACATAAAGTTGGGTAGACAGATCCAAGGGCTTTGTGATTATGACAGAGAAGGTAGAGATGGCAGACAGACTCTGTCAGGCAGTAGGCTGATGGGGAAAAAGGTAGCAACTTAAGGCAGACTGGATGGACTTCCAAGTTTTATTCTACTGCTGCTTTCTATGTATGCCCCATGCTGTACCCATTGTGCAGACTTCCTTTCTAATTTCCTGTCTATGTTCACTTCTGTTTTCAGCACAAACTCATTTTATATATAGTATAATGGGAGGGCTTAAGCCCGAGGTTCAATGTGGGGAATAGCTCCTCCCACAACCTCTATTTAACTCCCAGCATTCACACACCTCCCTTACTTAGGGAATGTTTTTTCCCTGAGCTCCCTGCGTGGCTCGTGTGGCTCTGCTTCCTTCTCCTGTGCCCTTCTGCTGCTCCATTTTGTTTGTTCCTCCTTCCGTTGCACATCTCCCCCTTCCCTCTCCTGGTTCCCTGTTTCTCTCATTCTCTGTTTTTCCCTGCTGTGTTTTCCGTGTCCTGGCCGGTCTCCCCTCTCGGCGGCTCTGTTCGACCTCCCCGCCCCTTCCTCCGCTCCTCTCTGTCCGTCACTGCTTTGTTTGCTCTTGTTTTCTTTTGCCCTGCGTGCCCGAACCTCTGCCATCATGGCCCTTGGCCTCCTACATGCTTTGCAACCCACAGACTCCCAGACTGTCCCTCGGAACACCACTTCCCCACTACCCCTGCAGCTCGCATCCTTTCTCCTTCCTGCTACAGTATCTCTCCCTCTGTGTTGTTCCTTTTTGAGCTTCTCTGCCTGCATCTGTTCCTCTCATGCTCAGTGCTTACAAGCATCCCCAACTCCTTCGCCCCCTTTTCCCAGGACTTGCCTCCAATGCCCCTGCAGCTCGCGTCCTTTCTCCTTCCTGCTACAGCATCTCTCCCTCTGTGTTGTTCCTTTTTGAGCTTCTCTGCCTGCATCCACTCCTCTCGTGCTCGGTGCTTACAAGCATCCCCAACTCCTTCGCCCCCTTTTCCCAGGACTTGCCTCCAATGCCCCTCCAGCTGCACGCCTGCTTCCTGTTCATCTCCTACTGCTGGCCTCATCTCTCCCTCGACCCCGCCGGAGCTGCAGCTCACTGTCTGCTCCCTGCAGTTCAATGTTCCTTTTTCCTGAGGCTCCTCTACATCAAGCTCATCTACCTCATACACCCCGATGCATCAGCAACAGTATGTTCTCTAACACCTCATCTTCTGCAACTGTTTCAGCAACAGTGCAAATTAAACATGTAAGGTTCCTATTCAGATTCAAATGCCTTTTCTCACTAACCAGCCGTCGTATATGCTGTGCTACAAAGCTGCATTGCAGTAATCTAGATCTAGGGGCCTGTATATTCAAAGAATACTTATGGGAAACAAACTACTCTTGAGCCTGCTTTCTACAAACACAATTAGTACAATCTGTAGTATGGTGGTGTAGCTTTGCTCTGCTGTGCAGCAGGCACAGGTTTGGAAGTACACTTGAAACATACTCTCAAGCCAGCAGGAATTATGGTTCTCAGAACTTGTTTGGCCTATCAGGTAACAGGAATTTCCAACCCAGTTTATAAGGCTATTTAGCCATCTCCGTTTCTGGTGGCATTATTGGCTGCCATTTTCCCACATGCTGTTCGAGCTATTACAAGAGTTCTGTACCTTGTGGTGCTACATTGTATATATATATATATATATATATATATATATATATATATATATATATATATATATATATGGTACTACATACTACCTCTTGCTCCCAGTTACACCTTGTGTGATGTTGTGTGGATATATTTGCTGGGTGTTACTCTTTATTCCTTGTTTACTGAGGTTTCGTTCCTCATGCTATCTCCTTAAGCACAATTACACCTTGTTTCATGCATCCTGTTATTGTAGATGATGCCTTCCTCTATGCTCCTGACCAGTCACATTGGGTCACCTGCTCCTATCCTACCTATAGCCCACCATGCATTCTCTAGCATGAGTACTAGTCCATTTCAGCGCTCGTGTTCCCCATGTATTATCATTACTAATTCCACTGGTTTACCTATCCCTTGCCTGACTGCCTCTATTTACCACACTGTGCTGGACCACTTGCGCTTCACTGCTGACACAGGACATTTGAAGAGAGGGTTTCCAGGGGGGGTGCTCACTCCTTTAATCTAGTGCTCCACCTTATCCTCCCTGGCTGCCCACATCCTCAGTTACCTACGTTTACATACTTCTCTTCCCTGGTACATGCTTCATCTCCAGTGGGGCCTTCCTTTCCCTCCATCTTTATGCTCCAAGGCCGGCTTCCTTCTATATTTCATGTCTGTTTGTGTGCCTTCCCTTCATATCATTCTATGTATGTTTTACCATCCCTGTCTTCTGAGTCATCATACCTTTCACATTTCAGCTTCCTACTCTACTCTCTTTCTACAGCGGCATTCTGCGCTTCTGCCAGCCTGTACCAGCAGTACTCCAGACTCCGTCCCTAACTCACGCCTTCTGAGGTGCTGAACGAAGGTAGGTTTCCCCTGTCTACCAGGGATGGGATTCTGTTACATTCACTACCTCCTACTACTTACCAACCTGACATCCTCCGTCCCTAACTCTGCTGGACAGCATTAGTGAAGGTTATCTCGCCCCGACTACCAGGGATGGGAGCCATGGCTACACTCTTCTGAGTCATAACATGCCTTCTCTACCTCATACCAGTTGCCGCTTCCCGTCGGGAACGGAATTTCTTCACCCTATGTGCCCTCATCATCCTACCTATGCCTAGCTGCCTCAAGTCAAGATCATTTCACCTCAGCCATCATGGATTGATGCCTGAATCTATGTTCCACTGCTTCAACCTTCCACATTCTCAGTCTGCTACCCAGATACCGCTTCCTTTCTGGAACAAGACCTTGTCCTACTGCCTTCTCCATCCTACTTTGCCTGCGGCCCTGAATCAAGATCCCCTCACGCTGACTTCCATGGCTGGGAGCCTGAATCTGCATTTGACTGTTTTCACCTTCTGCATTCTATACAGGACCTGCTGTGGGTTGCTGCTTCCCTTTGGGACCGGAACCTCTATACCTCAGTTGCCTTCCACCTCCCACCTCTAACTAACAGCATCATGAGGTCATCTCGCACTGACCACCTGGTTTGCTAGCCTGTTTCTGTGACTCCACTAGTTCAATTCCATCTCTGTCTCAGACCCAGTTACCGCTCCCATCTGGAGCAAGATCTCATCCACTTAATTGCCTCCATCCTCCTACCTCTACCTGGTGGTATCGTATACTGGTCATCTCTCCTTGATTATCAGGACTGCAAACTCATTTCTGCATTCACCTGTTTCAACTTTGTATGCTCTCTACCAGACCAACACTTGCTGCTCCCTCCTGGACCTGAACCATTTACCGAGTTTGCCTCCACCGTCATCCAGTATCATCCATTATCTGGCATGTCACGTCCAGGTCATCTCGCCTCGACTCCCTCCCTTGCTTGGGATCATACGTCTGCCCTGTCAGTTCATCCTTATGCATTTGTTTACCTCCTACCTGATTGCAGCTTCCCTCCAGATACAGGACCCCTCTGCTCCCAATGGCTTCCTTCGTTCCTCACCAATCTCTATCCTGCACTTCCATTGACTATCGTACACAACCTCCTTTGGCCTCCTTTCCCTCAGGATTTGGATCTTGCCTGCTCGTTCAGTCTCTATCTCACTCCAGTTCGACTGCCTCATGGATTTCCTTGCCGTAGGTCACCCCTTCCAGCTGCTGTTTGAATTCGTTTTATTCTTCAGTTGTGGCAACCTCGTCCTTCACTCCAGCAGCTTCCATTCTCTCGTCGTTGATGTCTCATCAGTTGTGGGGCTCATGTATCTCATCTCAGTTGCTCTTGGTGCTTGGCTTCGCTGCTTGGCCTTATGTGGATTATCCTCTGGTACTTTCATACAGCCTTCCTGCATTCCGCTGCTGTTCGTTGAAGAGTTGACCGGGTCCTGTTTCTTCCTGCACTGTATGTCATCCGGCTTTGCCTTGGTCATCCCCTTCCCCAGATTTTCCAGTCCTTAGGATTTACTCTAGACTTTCTTTCCATCTTTGAATAGCTGCGTTTTTATCTCCACCTTGCAGGTTCAGGGCTTCATCCTGTTTGCTGTGGCTCTTTTGGGAATATTACCCTATCTCCAGCCAATATTCCTACCCAGTCAACTTCTCCTCCTGTTTATCCATCTCATGCTCCTACTCTGGCCATTCTATCAGCTCCCATTCACTACTCGATGGATCACTGTTAATTTCAGCTCAGGAACCTACTTCTAGCAAACATCCCTGGGATAACATGCCTCATAGACTCTTACGGCATCACAGAGTTTTTATACTGCACAATTAGCTCCTCAAGATCATTCCTGGATTCCCATTCGATTGGACAATTGAAGGATCGCATCCCTCACTACTGGATACTCCTTAAGAATCCTGTCTATTCAATCACTGTGGATTCCCTATCTACTACGTCTTACAGGCTACCTTCGTCCACAGAAAGGACTTCAATCCTTCTGTTATGCTTCGACTCCATAACCATTATCATTGCTACGGATAGTGGGAATCGCAAAGATACCTCATGCCACTACAGACATCATCAGTTTTACCTTCTGTAGCCTCTCCTACCAACAGCAACTCTGTTGAGCACATTATTTGACTTCTATCTTTTCACCAGCCATTGCTTGTCCTAAGACTTTCACAGCTGCCTTCCCAGAACTTCCATCACTGGCTCTCCTGTGCCTAGCTGCTTTACTAACGTTGTGCCATCCAAACCACTGTTTCCAGCTCTTGAATATCACCACACTGCTTATATTCATCTGCATTTATCCATCCTATTACCATCAGTCAAGTTAGCTGCCCATCCAGCGGTCCTTCCAGTCCATCCTTCACAAATTATTTCCATTACTCCCTCCAGTGAAGACCTTCACTGAGAAAAGGCTCCTCTGATTCTCAATCTGAAAATCCACAACAGTTACGGTGACTTCACTATCCAAGTCTTTCCTCCAACAAATCATAATCAACTATAGCACTAGGATCCTCTGGTGTTTCACACTACTCGACTTCACTACGAACCCAGCCTATAGACACTTCCAGATATCCACTTCCAAGTGTCTCTTAAGTATTTAGGCATTGGATTACTTGTAAACTTGACTAGCCATAGCCACCTCAGTGCATCACATGGGCAAGTACACCACAGACATACCCATATTTACTTCAGCCAGTGGACCAGCAGAACACGTACAAGTATACTTATGATATCAATGCCCAAATAAGCTATCCAATTCCTCATACTGAACTTCCAATCATTCTCCAGACATATTCAATTACCAGCTGGACTGCATATGCCAATCTTCCCGTATTTGTCTACAAATCACTTACAGCATTTCCTTTATCAGGCACTCAAAGACTCTACTCAACTGCTCCTTCTTCCACTCCATGGATGCTTATTTCACAATTTATCACTCACCACAAACTTCCTTACCTCCAGACTTACCGTGAACGTCAAACCTCCTACAAGTTGGATCAGTCACCTATGACTTCACAAAACATTGCATTCCCACTGTTCACTATCGGGTAGCATATCGAGCAAATCATGCTATCCCTGCTCATTACATCCCTGCAATCCCTTTGGACAAGCATCCTTCATTACCTTGGAAATCTGGACTTCATTCACCCTTCTTCGACTGGATCTGCTTCACACTCAGTATTCTACCACTCCTTCTAAAAATACCTACTTCTTCAACTTCAGGATTGGCATCCAAACTACATCATCCGTGGATTGAGGATGGACCATCATCCCTCCAAGAAGCTCACCTTTAAAATTAGCTATGGTTACTAGAACTTCAGTCCTTCTCCTCTTAGTATGCCCAGAGGACGGGCAGACCAATGGCCATGAGTCCTCAGAGGTTTCCTCCACCTGGGTTTTTTTTCTCTCCTGAGTGCCAGTGGTCATACTCTCTGTGAGCTGGAGGAGATATCTTTTGGGCCTTCTATTCCCTACAAATTCCTACCTACATACCTACTACTCAAGGGTGGAAATAGAGTAAAGCCACAAGAAGTACTACAAGTTACACCAGCACTAATATCCCATCACTATTCCCCAAACATTGAGTGGGAGGGCTTAAGCTCAAGGTTCAATGTGGGGAATAGTTCCTCCCACAACCTCTATTTAACTCCCAGCATTCACACACCTCCATTGCTTAGGGAGTGTTTTTCTCCGCCTCCATCTCCTCCTCCTCCTTCTCCAGTGCTCTTCTCACCCTTGTTCATGGGCCTTCTAGTCCCTACAAATTCCTACCTACATTACCATGCCTACTACTCAGGGGTGGGAATAGAGTAAAGCCACAAAAAGTACTACAAGTGGCACAAGCACTAATACCACATTGTTATTCCCCAAACAATAAATATATGGGAAGCAGTGTATTGTTAATGTTTTGCCAAACCTGGAATCACTATGCAGGTTGCAATCGAGCGCACACAAGGCCTCATGGGTATTTCATCCCATTTACAGACATAGATTACACCACTGCTGTGGCTGTAACGACAGCAGCTGGAGCTTAATATATTTATTTTGTTGTTTCCATGGGGATGTTGATGACTAAAATAATACTTAACAGCAACATCCTGTCCAAGAGAGCGAAAACAACAGTTTCATTTCAACCACTCTGCCTTTTTCTTTATTTTGCACCCAGAGGGATTTGTCTCTCCTCGAGTACTCCTTTCTCTCTGCTACAGTTTTTGGGGGTCAGCTTATGAATCCTTGATTTCTTCCTCCACCCCCTCGGCTAGTTAAAATGTTACTCAAGGTAACAAACCATTCACTGAGGACTGTGATTCCTCTCTTAGATGGATGCAGGCCAGCACCCTTGTACAGGCATTTTTCCCTCCAGGTGTGTCCCAATTCCCAATGTAATTGAACCCCTCCTCTCTACACCTTCCTTCAACCACAAGTTGAAGTTTCTGTTGGTGGTGATCCCTAACCTCCCTCTGCCGTAATCGGGCAACACCTCAGCAAAAGCAACTGAGTGTGCTACCTGCCTAAGGTCCCTCCCCAGCTCCCTAAAAATCCCCCTGCACAATCCCTGCCTTGTCCCTAGTCAGGTCATTTGTCCCCAAGTGGACAATGACATCCAGCTCCCCCTCCTGCTCTGCCACCCTAGCAATCCTTAGGATCCACTTTCCATCCTTCCAAGCCGAGGCACCAGGTAGGCACCTCACCTCCTTCCTTCCCTCCCTCCTTTTCCATTCCCAAATCTACCCCTTCCAATGATTAAGTCCCCCACCAGATGCTGCTTCATGCTCTGCTGGGGTCCTCTCCCTCCCACCTTGGGGTCTCCCCTAGGGAGGACCCCCACATCCTCTATGACCACTACCACAGGTGCCTCCACCTGGCAGACCTGTCCTACCAGTGTGGAAAAAAAGTTTCATAGCAGCACTGGCTGAGGAATCCACTTCAGACCAGCCACCCCCACCCTCCCAGAGTCCACCACAGTCCAGCTGGCCCTCCTCCATAGAACATCTCTGAGGCAATGGTGATAGACTCAGTGGCCCCTGGGTGGGGGAAGAGATCTCCTGAATCCTAACCAACTCAGCCTGAAGTCTAGCAACTCCCTCAGCCCAGATAGGTGCATGTAGATGAGGCAGTACCTCAGTCTCCAGATGGTATCCCTGAAGACTGCCGCTCCACAGTCACTGCACTGCGCCACTCCCCACAGTCCCAATCCTACACTGACTATGCTACTAGAAAGAACTCTGCACCTTTACCCCAGATTGGGTGTTTATAATTTCCTCTTTATTTATTTTCCTTAACCCCTTTGTTACTTGACCCTAGATAGGGTGTTTTAAGTTTTCACCTTTTACTTCTGTACCTTCCTTGACCCTTATTCTTTTCCCCTCTTCCTTATACTTCTGGATTTTGTTTTATAACCCTGCCTCGGATAGGTGGCTCCTTTCTTTTCGTTTTCCTAGTGTTTAGGTTAACCCTATTCACCTCTTCCTTATTAAATAAGGGGATACGAACAGAGTTAGACCTGATTGAAAAACTTGTAAACGTATATACATTACACAATATTGTGTTTTCTGACAATGTACCAGTTGCTTCCTCTAATACTACAGTCTCCATTTTTGGTTTAAACTTGAGGGGTGCTGTGTGGGGGTTACCCAGGATACCATAGGGCTCCCCATGGTAACCGCCCTGGTCAGGTTCATGTACATGGGTCTCCCCATGACTGGCGGAACCTGACAGTTCTTCTGAGCATTCCATTGACTGGAAATGGCATTTTTGCAATTCATCCACCAGTTTGGCCAGGTTGGGATAAAGTTTGTTAGGGATCAAAACACAAAGAGCGGGCAGTGTGCCCTAGGGGACCTGCCACTATCATTGCATCTGACACCTGGCTAACCAAGACTATTTAATCTTGGTCTACAAAGGTTGTATGTTCATTAAAATCTAAATTACCTTTGTGGTTGTGATTATGTATTAGGGGACTGTGAAATTTCCCCAGTTCCTCGAATATTTTCACATAAATCTTAAACCCATCTGTTCCCAGATATCTAGGACAGTCAAATATTTCGCTCCAGCATTTTTTCTATGGGTCTAGTAAGCACCATCCCAAATATTTATGCAGGGGCTCAGTGCATGACAAATCTGCACAGTTTCACATGTGGATATAACCCTTAACTGTCACTTTAAGTGTCCCCGCATGACCCTGAAAACAGAGGTCTAAGCCTGTTTTACTTTTGAGGTTATCCTGTTCTAAATCCATTGCTCTAAGTTTAATAATATTAAATTGAGAATGAAAACTAGCGCCAGGGTTCATGGTTAAAAGTATTTTCTTTTGATTTGGTTTGCTTTCAAGCAGTTACAAGTTAATCTTTGTAACAATAGGCATAGGTAATCATATGTTCAAAGTTTCTTTCCTGCCACTAAATAGAGGATAATGTATGGTCCTCTATCGGTAACCGGTCAGTTAACTGTCGAGTGGTTGCCAGGGCGACCGTGTAAACCTCAAGAGCGAAGCTCGAGAGGTTTACGTCGCCATAACGGCCTCAAACGATTAACAGTGACCAGTGCCCGATAGAGGAACCATACATTATTTTTTATCGTGTATGGTCCCACGTAAAAAGTAAAACGCTGCTTACTTTTTGAAAAATAGTCACCGCCACGGCCGTTCAGTCCTTCCCTAACCGCTGCCTTCATCTGTTGGTTCCCCGTGTAAAAAAAAAAGCGCGCACATGCGCAGACCAATCGCTGTTGTTAACCTATCAATGTGACATAGCATCGATAGGTTAACAACATTTCTATGTCAGATCGATAGGTTAACAACCTTAGGAAATGATGATTTCCTAAGGTTAACAGTGTTCTACCATACATTATACTATTTTTATGAATTATAATATTTGTAAGGCAGTTTTTGGCAATACATGGATAGGCAAGCACTTATCTTCCAAATTATAGCACAGCACAGATTCTTCCTATCAGGATCCTCCTTGGAGCACAAAACAAAGCGCTCACAGTTGTCAAAATCTACATTCTGCCAAAAGAGCAAGTTAGTGGGCTCAGCGCAGTTCTGGAATACACCAAATCGTTCTCGCCAGATGCTGAAACTATCCTAATCAGATACTTTAATATTAACTGGCCGGCAGCTGAGGCCGGGGCCTATAGGGACTCCATAGCGGCAGCAAACCTTACACAGATGGTAAGCTCTCCAACCAGAAAAAATTACAAAACTGGTACCAGCACCCTTCTGGATTGGATCCTAATCAGCCACCCCGCCAGGATCACAAACGCTACTGTCCTCCCTGAGTCACTCAGTGACCACTCCCCTGTTAGCTGCCTCTGGTCCAACAAATTCATCAAACCCCCCAAAAACTATTTTCAGTCGAGTTCTAACCGGAGGCCAGTTACCCTGTCTCAAATCTTTCCTTCTGCAGCAGGATTGGTCACCAATCTTCTCAGCAACCAATGTGAATGCTGCTCTGGACCACTTTATCAGAATCTTTACCCAAGCCTGCAACAAATTTGCTCCCCTAAAGAAGCGAAAAGTAAAAGCACTCTGCAATCCCTGGCTCACTGGAGACCTACTAAAGCAACTAAAGGCCCGGGACCACCTTTGGGAAATTGCCAGAAACTATGGGAGACAAGTTGACATAGCTAACTATAAACGTGCAAGGAATGACTGCACCAAATCAATCAGGGAATCAAAATCCACCTACTTCAAAAACGCTCTCACAAACTCTTGGGGTAATGAAAGGGAATTCTGGAATAACATAAAAGAAGTCACTGGGAAGCAGTTCAAATCACCGCCCTCAGTGCTCTGTTTAAATGGTGTTACTACACTCGACCAGAAGCTCATTGCTGACACTTTCAATAATGCTTTCACGGACCTCAGTGCAGTACTCCGTCCAGATTTCTTCAAGGTGGATGACCCCCCCCCACCGGCACCCCCCACACAAAAAAACATCCTCCCTTCTACTTTAAAGTGGTAAAGTTGCATCAAGTCTGGAGCTATGTAACCAAAGCCATTAGAAATTCTAGAGCCAGCACTGACTCCCTCGACCTCAAACTTCTATCACTCACCCGAGAAGAAGTGCTACCACCACTGACCAGGACCTTTAATCTCTCTCTCTCTTAACCTTAGCCAGTTCCCGGACATATGGAAGTCTGCCACTGTAACCCCCATACATAAAAGTGGTGACAAAACTGCACATGAGAATTTCCGTCCAATCTCCATTCTACCTCCCCTTTCCAAGGCCCTGGAACGGATAGCGGCAGATCAGCTTACTGACTTCCTAGACAAGCACAGCATCATGTGCAAGCAACAGCATGGTTTTAGAAAAGGCCATAGCACCTCCATGGCTCTACTTGAATTCACAGGCAAAATCCATCACTCACTAGACAATAGTCAGCTCACGGGGGCCACTTTCATTGACTTGACCAAAGCCTTTGACACCGTCAACCATCATCTTCTACTTGCCCAGCTTCGGTTAGCAGGGCTCTCACCCAACTCCATCAACTGGGTACAAAGCTATTTAAAGAACCGGTCCCAAAGAGTGAAAATTGCTGGCACGCTCTCAGATCCAAGACCCGTCCGGTCAGGTGTCCCTCAGGGCTCTCTCCTGGGCCCCCTCCTTTTCAGCCTTTTCTTGAACATGCTGCCAGAATCCTGTCCTGAAAAGCTATTACTCTACGCAGATGATGCTGTCATCTTGGCCTCCCACCATGATCCAACTCATCTACAAGAAAAACTCCAGTGGGCTTTCTCAGCAGTCAAAAACTGGTTCTCTAACCACAAATTGATACTAAACCAGAAAAAAAACAAAGACCATGATCTTCAGCAGCTCACACAACAAAAACAGACAGTATCAACTCGCCATCAAAACCAAACAAGGACTCACCCTTGAACAAGTCCATACCTTTAAGTACCTTGGTCTCACCTTTGACTCGAATCTTACCTATGTTTCCCATATAAATATTGTTGCTAAAGTAGCAAACACCAGGCTGGGCCTTCTGTTCCGCCGTAGGAAACACCTAACACCAGAAATATTGTCTGTTGCCATAGAGTTCTATTGTTAGCATTATTGACTACAGTCTCAGCATCTATGGCTCTGCCACAGCTACCTCCCTCAAACGTGTTACCACCTCTCTCATCAAAGCCTGTCGTCTCGTTACTGGATCCCACCGTCTCACCCATACCTGTGACCTCTACTCCCGAACTAGATGGCTGCAACTTAACAACCGAATAAAATACCAAACCTGCATCACAGCAAGGAAAATCATGCTGAGCAAGGCACTTCCAGGAGTCTGCACCCTTCTCAAACCCAAAGCCAACAACTGCAACACCAGGAGTTCAAAACCACAAATCCTCCAAATCTCCCATTGCCGCACATCCCAAGACCAAAGTTTGTTTACATATAGGGCTCCCAGTTGGATGAACAGTCTCTCTAGCGACATCTTGACCACAACAACGCTTGCTGCTTTCAAAACCAAACTCTGCCACTCCCTAATAGGCACCAACACCTGTGACTGCTTCACCTAATTAAGCTGCTCCCTACGTACTGTAGAACACCCCTGCAGTCTGTTTCTTTTCCTTTTTGTTTTTTTCTCTTTGCAAGCACTTGTCACTCTTTCTGCCCTGCCATTGCTCTTTCCCCATGTTTGTCTTGACAAAGCCACCGGCTGCTCTACCCATGCCCACACCACTCTCTCCCCTCTCCCACCCCCAGACCCCTTTTTCCCTCTCTTGCCTTCCCCTTCCTAGTGTTTATTTTGTACTGCCGTTAAAAAAATGAGTATGTCATCCATAGTAACAGTATGATATCCCGTTCTTACGTAACCATTTTGAGTTCTTATGTGACCAATTTGATGTTAATTGTCTGTACTCGCTGACGTGGAACCTTTGTAAAAGAGCCTCGGCTCAAAGGTATTTTGTAATCCTAGAATCAAATAAATAAAATAAAAATAAAATATCAAATTATAAAAACACAATTACTATAACTACTGATCAGCAGTGCAAGCAAAGAGATAAAATAATATTCCTGTCGCTGACTAAGGTAGCCACATAAAGAAATAGAAAATAATGCCAGAGTGCAAGTTCTTTAGGTCCTACGCCTAAAGTGTGGCAACACTGGCCAGACCGGCAAACCTGATGTCCTCTGAGACCCTGGGAGCAAAGGCAGCTGTTCCTCCAAGACCCCTTACCTTGCCTGGGGTGTTTGAGAATTTATAGGTTTTTGCCAAATCAGGGATGCCAATAAGTGGTATGAGTGTTGTTGTTTTTCTTGTACCAGTGAAGCAAGAGTCACTGTTAGTGAGCTTCATGCATGTGACTGATATAGTGCATTGTCTGGGTTGTGACACCCCAGTTTTTGCATAGGCTAAGGAAGAAAACATTATGACAGATGCTAAGATCAACATCTTAACATTGTAACATGCATCCTTAAAGTAGGATGCTTCATGACAATGGGTATCATACTTTTAGGTATCCTGATTGGTTAGTCTTGGAGAGAAGCACGCAGCAATCTCTTAGACTTTGACAAGGTTGACTGCCTTGGGCATTCAAGTGGTTAGGTAAACCACAATGCGATGGGGTTGACCGATCACTAACCCTGTAAGGCCAAACTGATTGGTTAGTGGTATGGTGTCTATGTCTATCGGTGGAAAGCCCCTCACCAGTGTGTGAGGTTTTGAGACGGTCATGCTTCAGGGCTCATGGAAGCACAGCTTGTCTGCAAATCTAGTAGCTTGCTTTCAGAAACATTTAAAAATAAAAAAGCAAAATAGAGAGCTTCAAAACTTTGAAAGACATTATTTATCAAGACACAAATTATTTATCTGAGCCAAGCTAAGCAAAAACATTATAATTCACTGGTAATTGTCTTACAATAAATTGTTAGTTAATCAGTTTAACACAATGTCAGGCATACAAGAGTTTACTGCCCATTAGTGATTAGAAGAATAAAGACTAGAACGTAAACTTTGCTGGCTTACTCATATTGCTCAGCCTGAATACACGCATTTATCATGCCTCAACCTCTGGTTCCAATTCCTCAGTTATTGGGGGCAAGGGGGCACAGATGGCCTGTGGGGCAGGTAATCTTGGATGGCGTTCCATCCATGGGTTATGATGATTTGGTGGCACAGGGATATTTGGTGGCCAAAATGTGCTTGGCCAGTCTTCCCAGTGAGCATGAACTGGTGGTGGAGGCATCTCCTTCCAAGGGGCATAAAACAATGGAGGAGGCAATAGTGGCAAGCTTAGAGGGTTAGGCCTATTGGGAGTTGGCAGTAAGGCAGGTGGTGTGGGCAATAAGGCTGGCCCAGTCCAATCCAGTGGTGAAGTAGGTCTGCTTGGTGGGGCAATCTCATTAGATAAGGAAGGTGAGTCCAGGGATGGGTGAGACTCATCTAACAATGAATGCAGACCTAATGGAGTCTGCAAAGCAGGATTACATGCAGAGCAGGGGATCCAAAACTTATGAAAACCTAACCATGATTATACAACAAATGATGGTTATCTTCCTAGGACTCAAATTCTATACAGATAACATTGTAGATCTTTATAGAGCACATAAAAACCGGGAAGATGGTAACCAAATTATCCTAACAGTAAATAATCATTTCTTGAAGGAAAAAATTTAGCAGGCCAGTTATAAACTGGATACTCTGGGTATTCATATTGTCAATTTTAATATTCTGGAAAATAGCACTGTAAATCAGGAAGAGCATTATTCTGATGACACCAACACTCTACACAGTGTGGAGGTGACCAACAGATATGAGGCCTTGCATGAGGACAATGACTGACTTTTTTAGAAATTGGGGTTTGTGGGGCCAAGTGACAACTGCCCTCAATGGAAGGTTGAACTGCTGGACACCTCCACAAGGGTATTTCTGGAACAAAATAAACAACTAACTGGCATATTATCCTGGAATATTGCAGGAATCACTTCCAAATACATAGATACTGAATTTAGGTATTTTTTGAATCAATGTGATATCATATCACTCCAAGAAACTTGACATTGTAAAGAAGACATGGGGAAAATTGAACTGAATGGTAACATCCTTATACATAGTCCATGGTTAAAACAAAAAAAGATGGGCTGTCATATGGATGGTCTGATTAAAAATGTTAGGATTACAGATCATATAAAAGTTATTACTACCACAATAAAACCAAATTATTTGCTTGTAGTGCTTAGATCAAGGGATGACAATTTTTTATTGGTTAACTTGTACAGACCTCCGTTTAATTCATCTCAACACGATAAACATTTACTAGAAGTAATGGCGCAAGATATAACATCCACAATGCAGGCTAATTCCTGCACTGAGCTTTTGGTATTGGGTGATTTCAATATTAGGTTACAAAATGACGCTTTAAAATAAATAGTATCAAATTTGGAAATACCAGACAGGAAATCCAAGGATAAGAAAAACACAGCTAAGTTCCATCATATGGCAAAATTAATAGACACACTACAACTAATTATACTAAATGGAAGACTTCCCTCTGATATTGAGGGAAAGATTACTTATTTAAATTCAAGGGGAACTTCAACAATAGAGTTTGTTCTATGTACAATATATGATTATATGAAGTACTCAGATTAAAAACTATTACAAAGGGTAGAAAGCGATCATGTGCCTTTATTATTGTATAAGATAACCAGTGAACTTAATGTTCGTCCTGAGGAGTAAGTAATACATATCAGGAATAACAGAGTAAGATGGGATAAAATTTTGACTGATAAATTAAATGCAGCATCTGACTATTTTAGGGAGATCTTATCAGGATATTTACAAATTGATAAGGAACCTGAGCAGTTATACAATCTAATTCTGCAAACATATTATGTTTGTATGGATGCATTGCTAATAAATGTTGAGAAGCCTGGGACAGTTACTAAATATGAAAATTGGTTGCATAAATACTGCAGACAAGAAAAAAGGAACCTAAATAAACAACTAAGAATTACTAAAAGGAATCCTAACAGGAAAAACATAAAAGAACTTAATTTACTTACGAAAAATTATAAAATTCATGTTACTAAGAAAATAATAGAACATCAAGAGCATCTCTGGGATACAATGTATAATGCAATAGCAAACAGAGATGATAAAACATTCTAGACACTAGTTGCTTGTGGTATGAAATTAACTAAAATAAGGTTAGATATTTATATCACCCCTGACATATGGGCTGACTACTTTTCCAGAATTTTTTATGACAATAAAATTCAAACAGAGTCTGTCAGTAACCAAATTACAGGAGAGTTTAACTGGTTTACGGCCCATGAAATTGGGGGTGGCTATTGACAGCTTTAAAAGAAATAAATCTCCAGGGCCGGACAATTTTTCAATAGATTTCTGCAAACAAAATAGAAACTGTTGGCCTCAGGTTCTTTCGGACTTGTTAAATAAAATGATAATGTATGACTATTTTCCTACAACTTGATACAGTAGTTATATTACACCTAGTCATAAAAAAGGAATTAACACCGAACCTGATAACTACAGACCAATCAGTCTTCTTGATAATCTTGAGAAATTATTTGCAAAGGTAGTCTTAAATAGATTAATTGACTGGTTAGAACAAAATAAAACACTGTCTTACTTACAAGCTGGTTTTACTAAAAATAAAGGAACCTATACTCAAATATTTCTATTAGATCACTTACGGGAAATATGCTGTACTATCAGAAAACAGCCACTTTTTGTTGCTTTTGTAGATTTTTCATCCACTTTTGATTTTCTGTTAAGAACATTACTTTAAAATAAAATGCATAAATTGGACATAGATTGTAATCTGATCAGTTTAATTTTTAGGTTGTATACTGACACCTGGGTACAGGTTAAATGTTCAAAAGCTGGGGATCTGTCTGGTAAAATTAAAACCAATCTTGGCATTCACCAGGGATGTGTTCTGGCTCCCACCCTTTTCAACATTTACATTAATGATATAATACTTGCTCTGGAAAGAAATGATCAACATGCACCTAAAATTGGGGTTTATAAGATATCGGTCCTTGCCTACGCAAATGATCTTGCAATAATTTCAACCAGTAGGTTGGGCCTATAGAAGGCTTTGAATCTAGTGGATAAAGTAAGTATTTCACATAATCTAAGATACAATGCTTCAAAAACACAAGTCATGGTATTTGGCAGTAGGAAAAAATATAGATCTCTATATACTGGTAGTAAGAGACTCAAATGTGTCAATGAATATCAGTATCTGGAGGTATGGTTTGCAAGCAATGTATTATGGAATATGGAATATCTTAATAAAGGGGAGGAAGGGGAGAGGGAGGTAAGGTGCCTGCCTGGTGCCATGGCTTGGAGGGACAGGGAGTGAATCCTCAGGATTGCTGGAGCAGCTGCACAGGGGAGGGAGCTGGATGTCATTGTCAACCTAGGGACAAATGACCTGGCTAAGAAAGGGATTAGAGAAGTGCAGGAAGAGTTTGTGGAATTGGGGAGGGCCTTAGTCAAGTATGCCTTACGGTAACCTTCGGAGGTGCTGCCCATCTATGGCATAGGAGAGGCTAGGTGTTCCGTACCATGGATTCAATCAGTGGTTGAAACACTGGTGTGGAGCTCAGAGATTTGGCTTCATTGGGGACTGGGGTCCACCTGGAGTGATGCAAGTCTATACTGGCATGATGGGCTGCATCTGTCCGGGAGGGAACCAGGATCCTAGGTGATAGGTTTAAATGCTTCATTGGCAAGCATTTAAACTAGCCAAGGGGAGCACTGGAAAGGAGCAGGGAAATCCTAGCCCCCCAAAAATCACGGTAGTAAGTCGCGCAAACACCAACATAGAGGTGTCAATAGGGAGAAGGCAGGGGTAAATGGAGAAAGTGACAAAGGCAAGAAGGACAGGGATGGGGCAAAGGGAGTAAGGCCATCAGGAAATGGAGGGTAATGAGTACCAATGCCCATAGTCTGGGCAACAAGCTCCCTGAGCTGGTGGCCTTGATGGAAGAGGATGCCTGGATATCGTAGCAGTCACAGAAACATGGTACACAGAGAACCATGACTGGGATGTTAACATACCAGGGTACATAACCTACAGGAGAGACAGGCAGGGGAGAGGGAGGTAGCTCTCATGTACAGGAAGGGATAAAAGCAAGTGAACAAAAGAGTAAACAGGGAGGAGAGAGGCACTGTGGGTCACCTTGAGACTGGAAAGGGCACCACAATCCGCACAGGGGTTGTGCAGACCCCCATGTCAGGGAGGAATGGACAAGGATATGATAGAAGGCATTCTTAGAATGGCAGAGAAAGGGGAGATACTGTTGATGGGAGACCTGAATATGCCAGATGTTAACTGGAGCACATTTGCTGTAGCCACATCCAAGAGCAGGGCCATTCTTGATGCCCTACAGGTGGCATGCCTCAGACAGCTAGTTTTGGAACCCACTCATGAGCGAGCAATCTTAGACCTCATACTCTCAAACGGGGGCAGTGAGAGGATCTCAGATCTAGAAGTGGGTTGCCATCTGGGAACAAGTGACCATCAAACAGTGTGGTTCACGTTAAACTCAGCTACAGAGTCAAGCCATACAAAAGTGAGGGTACTGGACTTTAGGAGGGCTGACTTTGGCAAGATGGGAGAGTGCCTCAGAAAAGCACTAGCAAACAGGCTAGAAGGAGGTGTGGAGCAACAATGGGGAATCATCAGAACTGCCATCACAGAGGCAACAAGCCTTTGTGTGAAGCAAATAAACAAATCAAAACAAAAGAAAAAGCCACTATGGTTCTCAAAAGAGGTGGTTGTGAAAGTCAGGAAGAAAAAGATAGCATTCCGGAAGTATAAGGAAACACAGAAGAAGCAGGACAGAGAGCTGTACCAGTTAAGGCAGAAGGAAGCAGGGAGGGAAGTCAGAATAGCAAAGGCCCAAACTGAGGAAAAGATAGCCAACTCAGTTAAGAAGGGAATAAAACCTTTTATAGGTACATCAGCAAGCGTAGAAAAGACAAGGGAGGATAGTGAGGCTGAATAGAATGAACAGTGGGTGGGCAGAGGGGACAGTGTAAAAGCAGGGATACTGAATGAATATTTCTGCTCAGTATTCACAGAAGAGGAGGGAAGTGCCTAATCCAATTAACAGAAGCACTCTTGATAGGGGTCGATCCCAGTCCTTTCACAGAAGAAAGGGTTCTGCAAGAACTCCTAAAACTGAAGGTGGACAAAGCAATGGGTCCTGATGGAATTCACCCCAGAATTCTAAAAGAATTAAGGAGGAACTAGTGAAACCACTGCTACTCTTTTTAATAAATCATGGGAGGATGGTGTGGTACCCAAGGACTGGAGGAAGGCAGATGTGATTCCCCTTCACAAAAGTGGGGCCAAGACAAAGGCAGGAAACTACAGACCTGTCAGTTTGACCTCTGTGGTGGGGAAAGTGATGGAGTCACTTCTGAAGGAAAGAATAGTTGAGTACCTAGAGGCCAGTGGGGCACAGGACCCAAGGCAGCATGGGTTCACAGCAGGAAGGTCATGTCAGATGAATCTAATAGATTTCTTTGACTGGGTGACCAAAGTAGACCAGGAGGGGCTGTGACATGGCCTACCTAGACTTTAGTAAGGCATTTGACACAGTCCCACACAAAGATTAATAGTCAAATTAACTAGCCTGGGAGTGGGTCCCAGGGTGGTAGCCTGGGTAAAACATTGGCTGCACAACAGGACACAGAAGGTAATTGTAAATGGAGTCCACTCTGAAGAAAGAGGGGTTACTAGTGGGGTACACGCAGGGTTCAGTATTGGGTCCAGTCCTTTTTAATGTCTTCATCAGTGACATTGCAGAGGGACTGGAAGGAAAAGTATGCCTTTGCAGATGACAAAAGATCTGCAACAGGGTTGATACACAAGGAGGCATGGAAAGGATGAAAAGGGACTTGGCAAGGTTGGAGGAATGGTCAGAAGTATGGCAGCTAGATTCAATGCAAAGAAGTGCAAATAATGCACCTGGGAAACAAGAACCCAGGGAAGAATACACAATGGGTGGGGAGGTAGTAACAACAACAAGGAAAGGGACCTGGGGGTAATCATATCAGATGACCTTAAGGTTAGCAAGCAATGTGAGAAGGCAGTAGGGAGGGCTGGGGGTATACTGGGATGTATAGGGAGGTATCAGCAGAAAACAGGAAGTTGTTATCCCTCTGTACAGACAGTTGGTGAGACCCCATCTGGAGTACTGCGTCCAGTTCTGGAGACCCCATCTCCACAAGGACATAGACGGGATAGAGGCAGTCCAGAGGAGGGCAACTAAAATGGTGCAGGGTCTGCAAGAGAAGCAGTATGAGGAGAGTCTAAAGGAGCTTAATATGTGTACTCTTGAGGAAAGAAGGGAGAGGTGGGACATAATAGAAACTTTTAAGTACCTCAGTGGAATCAACAAAGTCCAAGAGGGTAGCATCTTTCAGAAAAAGAGACGTGCAAGAACAAGGGGACACAGTTTAAAGATAGAAGGGCGGTTCAGGGGCAATGTGAGGAAGTATTATTTCACAGCGGGTAGTGGATGCATGGAACAGCCTTCCTGAGGAGGTTGTGGGGTCTAAAACTGTGGAAGAATTCAAGAATGCATGGGACAGACGTAAGGCAATTCTTGTGGGGGGTAGGAAGAAATAGGCTGTTGGTTAACTAGGATCTGCGGCCTATCCTGTAGGTAGGGAAATGGGCAGACTAGATGGGCCAAGCAGTCCTTATCTGCCGTCAAAGTCTATGTTTCTATGTTCTATGTTTTTAATAACACAATAAAAGTGCTGAATAGGTTTAATTATTTGTATGGGGCTGTACGGTTGTTCCATTTATAAAAATTATGAACACCAAAGTTATCTCACGGATACTATACTCTTCTGAAGTTTGGGGAGATGTTAATGTCTCTTCCATTGAGTCAGTGTTAAATATCGTTTATAAAAAAACTTCTTAGACTTCTCCTGGGTACCCCTGCTGAGTTGGTTAGATCACAACTGGGACAGCCGAATCTCAATTTTATGATATGGGCAAAACAAATTAATTTTTGGGTAAAAATAAAATCAGAAACAGCTGATAACCTCATCAGAGTATGTATGAAGGAGAAAGAAAATTTATTGAGGTTTAACAAGGCTGGTTGGTTAAACAAGATAGAGAGACTATTAGATCATAATGGACTATCATATTTAAGTGCCTGGGGAAAACAAAATATTAACCTAAATAGAACATATATGGAGTATATTACGAAGAAACTTTACCAGACATCTAGGCAAAAAGACCTACTAGAACTAAAAAAAATAGAAACCTCAAACTGGCTTGTGGGCAGTACTACAGAACGTAATTTAAAGCCATACCTGAATATAGTAAAACACATGAACATATGGCAGTAGTGACAGATCTGAAGCTTTTGCAAGTATGGTACTAGAGGCCAGATATAACAAGGAACACATTATTTCTAATGTCTGTCACTGTAATTTACAGGAAATCGAAGATTTGAAGCATGTAACATTGAGGTGCCCCTGATATGACAAAGAAAGGGCTATTTTCCTGAAGCAGTACTTGGATACCTGCAATATCCCTGATATATATATATATGCTAGATCTTTTATTCAACTCAGAAAACTTAGAAATATTTACAGATCTAGCTCAGTATCTAATTGCGATGACCAGGATTAGGAAGAAAAGAGTGGCCATGCAGAAAACTCCTGGGGACTAATGGCATAAATTAATTTATGAATTATCTGTAATCTGTCCATACAATATAGAAAATGTTATAACTGCTGTATCTGCCTGCCTGATGCTCTCTATCAGGGGAAGGGGATAGGGCTTCTTTCATCTAAATAGTAAACTGAAGGTTGCTTTCCAGCTAGGAATTATGGTATAACCTGCAACTTCTAAAAACTGTATACATGTGTGCAATGTTATGACTGATTTTATCCTATGCAAAACTTTATACACTGCACTGTATGATTTACATATTGCATGTATGTCTTTTTGTAATGGCAATTTGCCGAACAATAAATTATTATTTTAGGTCTACCCTTCTTATTTTCACACACAAAGTTTCATGACATAACTTAAAGACAATGGGCCTGATTCTAGAATCTTGGCGTAAGTGGCCACCAAAGGCGACTTATGCCAAATGCCATTGCGACATGGACTCTGCACCCTATTCTAGAAGAGGCAGGATCTCCGTGGCTAAGTCCCATGACTTGCGACATGCAGAAAGGTATGTCAACCTAAGGGTGTGCCCAAGGGGCATGTCGCAAGTTGCACCCTCCCAACAAATGTAAGCACCCCCAAAGCCCCACTAAAGTGGTTTAGTGTCCCCCATCCATGCCCCAACCTGATGTTTCACTGCAAATGGTGCAAAGTAGAACCCCTGAGCTCCCTGGTGGTCTAGTGGCCCCCCTCCCGCCCCACCTAGCAGTGCCAGTCCACCCGCATCCCACCTCACCCATCCCCAGCCAGCGACTGGCACAGCCCACCTCTCACCTCCACGGCCAGCCACCAACTGAGCTCCACAGGAGTGCTTACTGTATAGACACGCTCAAAAATGAATGAGTATTCATTCATTTCTGAGCATGTCTATACAATAAAGAGTACTCCTCAGAAACCGTCGGCAACTATTACATGGAAAAGTGGAGTCAATATACTCGCCGGCTGAGATGAAATGAAGATAATGAGTGAACTAACACTACTAGATATGCAATCGAGAGAACCCACTAATTTCAAAGAAGATCTCAGGGATTCTACACCCTACGATTTCTTGACAAAAAATCCGTCAGGGGCATGGATTAGAACACAGCTGCCCTACAGGGCATGATAGTGTGTGTGGGGTTTGGGGGCATGTTGTGTGTGGGCTGCCCTGCAGGGAATTTAGGGTTTGGGGGTTCTGGTGGCTGGTGGTACGTGATGCCCAGCTGGGCACCTCTGCTATGGGGGATTGGGGTCTGTGGAGATTGTGGGCTGCCCTGTGGTGTGCCGATGGGGGTGTTCTGGGCATGGGGGGGCACATCCTGAAGTGGGTGCAGTGGGTCTACAGAACCCCCGGAGGATGTATGTACAGTTACGCCAGCTAAATGCTGGTGTAACATGTGTTGACGGTTCTCCTCCGGGGGTTTTTGTGGAATCCCAACATTGGGGTCTTTGTTGCTACCCTACTAGAATAGGGTGCAACTGCTGCCATAAACGCCCTAGCGCCATGTCACAGTGGGTTTATGGCATAACTGCTCTTTGGCGCAAGTGGCCTGCGGCATGTCGCAGGCCACATTGTAGAATCCCACAAGTTGCAACTGCTGGCGTAAGTTGCTACTTGTGCCATTCTATTTAGCGCAAGTGCTGTTACGCCAGGCGTATCTCGTGTAGAATCGGGCCCAGTGCCCCTAAAACCTACCCATTACCTAAGCAAGTGCAGTTATCATCAATTTATCATCAGTCACAGAACACAGTATACACCACAACTGAAATATGTAAAGTTTCAACAGAAATATATCCCATTTAACCCCTTCAACTTTTCTTCAATTAATGTTATTTTAACCCCCACCTTCAGATTAATTCTCTTGTGGTAATACTATTTGACCAACTGGATTACTTGCTATGCTAGTGGAGTTGATGCTGGTTACTGCCATTTGTAACATTCAGAAACATATAAATACTTTTCACTAAACTTAAATTACACTATAATGCAATTTAGGGTGTCACAGCAGGGGTGACATGCTGGTGAATGCAGGCCCCATGCTGTTGCCCCCAAGTTTGTCACCCATTGCCCTTAAGCTATGGCTGTTCAGCTCAAGGACCACAGCAGAGGACCACTCGGCCAAGACCAAGAAATACTGCAGTCTGACGCTGCCCTCTTCTAGCAGCCGGCTCCCTATTGCAGCAGAGGGGACTGGGTGGAGAGCCCAAGGCAGGAATCCGGCTACTGATGTTAACAACAGGCACAAGCCAGTTGCTGTTTTTATGTGTTAAATCTGCTGTTCTGAGTGCCCAACTGGCCCCAACACGCTGCCGTCTCAGGAACAGCTGATCATTCACTGTTCTGACTCTGCGGCACATTTCCAAAGCCGCTCGTCTTCAGTCCCTGACACGACCCCCTTCCAACAACCATGTACCATGTGGTGCAACATATCCAAGTACAGTAATATTCCATGATATGCCACCCAGTTATGTATTACAGTATTGCCTAACTGAATTATCAATATTTACTGTTGTAACACCATCTAGCAGTCTTGCATTGTCACCATTTACCCCAGGATTTCACTTGAGATGAGACAGATGCTTAGTGGCAGTTATTCCCAGCTCTCATTGGATAATAAACAAACTGCACACTGACTCCTTCAGGTGCACCTACTATATATGATTTAGATTAAGTCAGTTTAGATAGCAAATATTTCCTGTATATTTTGCCCCCTTTTTATTTATTATTGCAGAGAGTTGCATGATAACAAGATCACTATCCCATGGGATTCATCTGCCCTGTCTGCTTGCTGACACCTGAGATCATAATCCTCAGTTTATGACATCATAATTATCTCCATAGAAACAGACTGTGATGTCATAAACAGAACTATGATGTCAGGTGTAGGCAACCAGCCAGAGCAGATAAGGCAGAGATCCTGTTTTCATGCAAATTTCATTAATAATAAAGAAAGAAAGGCAAGCATTACAGAAAACAATGTGAAATATAACCTGAATTTTGTGTAAATATTAAATGTTTTCAAAGTTGCCCCAACAGCATCAGGGGCTCTTTCAGGAGAGCATCATTGCCCTGAATAAATCTCTCAAATGGATAGAACTGCCTTAAAAACAGAATTTATCAAACCAACGATGGAAACACTACAACAACAAGCAGTCTGTAACTGAGCAAAATAGGGTGGCAGCAGAGTGCTACTGATCCAAAGCACAGTATATTGCACAGTATATAGCTGCAGAGCATGTACTGATCTGAAGCACAGTATACTGCACAGTATATAGCTGCAGAGTGCATACTGATCCGAAGCACAGTATGTTGCACAGTATATAGCTGCAGAGCAATACTGATCTGAAGCACAGTATGTTGTATAGTATATAGCTGCAGAGCGCATACTGACATGAAGCACAGTATGTTGCATAGTATATAGCTGCAGAGCACATACTGATCCGAAGCACAGTATGTTGCACAGTATATAGCTGCAGAGCACATACTGATCCGAAGCACAGTATATTGCACAGTATATAGCTGCAGAGCACATACTGATCTGAAGCACAGTATATTGCACAGTATATAGCTGCAGAGCGCATACTGATCTGAAGCACAGTATGTTGCATAGTATATAGCTGCAGAGCACATACTGATCCAAAGCACAGTATGTTGCATAGTATATAGCTGCAGAGCGATACTGATCTGAAGCATAGTATGTTGCATAGTATATAGCTGCAGAGCACATACTGATCCGAAGCACAGTATGTTGCACAGTATATAGCAGCAAAGCGATACTGATCTGAAACACAGTATGTTGCACAGTATATAGCTGCAGAGCGATACTGATCTAAAGTACAGTATGTTGCATAGTATATAGCTGCAGAGTGATACTGATCCAAAGCACAGTATGTTGCATAATATATAGCTGCAGAGCGCATACTGATCCGAAGCACAGTATGTTGCACAGTATATAGCTGCAGAGTGCATACTGAGCCAAAGCACAGTATGTAGCATAGTATATAGCTGCAGAGCGATACTGATCTGAAGCACAGTATGTTGCATAGTATATAGCTGCAGAGCACATACTGATCCGAAGCACAGTATGTTGCACAGTATATAGCAGCAAAGTGATACTGATCCAAAGCACAGTATGTTGCACAGTATATAGCTGCAGAGCTCATACTGATCCAAAGCACAGTATGTTGCACAGTATATAGCTGCAGAGCGCATACTGATCAGAAGCACAGTATGTTGCATAGTATATAGCTGCAGAGCGCATACTGATCCAAAGCACAGTATGTTGCATAGTATATAGGTGCAGAGCGCATACTGATCTGAAGCACAGCATGTTTAGTTTAGTTTAGTTTATTGTTCTAGGAAGTAATACCTTTGAGCCAAAGGCTCTTTTACTAAGGTTCCATGTCATAAAAGTACATAAACAAGCTAGACAGTATTACAAACAATTGGTAAGCAGTTTAAAAGGCTACAATAAAACAGTAACATTCAATAATGGAAAAGAAATGAAACTCAGAGGCAGTTTTAAGGAAAGGAATAAGGTTGGAAAAGTAGAGGGAGATAGGGAGAGAGAAAAATAAGAAGTTCAATGGCAGACAGGACCAGTTAGAGGTGCTCTGAGTGTCTTTGCCAAATGAGGGGTCGTGGCGGTTGATGGAACAGCTGTAAGTGCAGTCAGAGGGTAGAGTCTTTAGTCAAAGCAGTCGCAGGAGCTGGAGGCTGTGAGGTGAGTGTATAGCATGGATTTGAAAGCTCGCAATGATACGTACATAGATACATACATAGACAGTGTCGGCAGATAAGGGCCTATGGCCCACCTAGTCTGCCCATTTGAGCTGTAAGTTCAGTTTGTTTTCCTAGAAGTCTGTTTCCTTACCCCTGCCCTCTAGAATTTCTTTATGTCTATCCCATGCATTCTAAATCCGTGATTGTTTCAGCCCCACCACTTCCTCTGGCAGGGTGTTCCACTTGTCCACCACCGTTCTAGAAGAAATTCTTTCTCATGTTTCCTCTGAATCGTCCTCCCTCCAACTTCATCCCATGCCCTCTAGTCCTGAAACATCTTTTTAGCTTAAAATAGTGTTTTCCTGCACCCTGTTCCTCCTGTAAGATACTTGTATGTCTCTATCATATCCCCTCTCCTCCTCTCCTCCAGGAGTACATGTTCAATTCCTTCAACCTGTCTTCTAGGACTTGTGATGCAACCCATGCACCATCTTTGTTGCCCTCCTCTGAACCTTCTCTACCCTGTCTATGTCCTTACGTAGGTATGGTCTCCAGAACTGTACACTGTACTCCAGGTGGGGCCCTCACTAGTGTCTTGTATAGCAGAATTATGACCTCCCTTTTCCTGCTGGTGATGCCCCTGCCTATACATTCCAGCATCCTATTTGCTTTACCTGATGCCTTGTCACACTGTTTCCCTACCTTGAGGTCATCAGAGATGACAACCCCAAGATCCTTCCCTGCTTGGTGCATGCTATATCCTCACCCCAACTGATATATTGTGCCAGGGTTTTTGTCCCCATATGCATTATCTTGCACTTCTTTGCATTGAATTTCAACTGCCAAACCCTTGACCATTCTTCAAGTTTCTGCAGGTCCTTCTCATTCTGTCTACACCCTCTGGTGTGTCTACTCTGTTACAGAGCTTTGTGTCATCAATGAACAGTGAAATTCTGCCTTCTAGATCTGTGCAATGTCACTGATGAAGATGTTGAATAGGACCGGTCCCAGCACTGAGTCCCTGTGGTACCCACTGGTTACTCTTCCCTCTGTGGAGTGACAGCCATTTACCACCACCCTCTGTGTCCTGCCACCCAGCCAGTTACCTACCCACCACACTACTGTCCTGCCCACCCATATTCCCAGTTTGTGTAATAGTCTTCTATGTGGCACAGTGTCAAAGGCCTTGCCGAAGTCCAGATAGGCCATGTCCACTGCCCTCCTGATCCACCTCCCTAGTCACCCAGTCAAAAATTCAATGAGGTTGGTCTGACATTACCTCCCCTGGTGAAATCATGCTGCCTTGGGTCCTGTAGTCCATTGACAACCAGATGTTCCACCAATCTCTCCTTCAGTAGTGCTTCCATGATCTTTCCCACTACCGAGGTGAGGCTGACTGGTCTGTAGTTCCCTGCTTCCTCTTTGTTCCCACTTTTGTATAAAGGGACTACATCTGCTGTCCTCCAGTCTTTGGGTACCTCCCCTGTTTCCAGTGATTGGCTGAACAGGATAGCCAGAGGTTCAGCCACCACCTCTCTTAGTTCTTTAAGGACCCTGGGGTGAACCCCATCTGGCCCCATTGCTTTATCAGCTCTTATTACTTCCAGTTCCTTCAGGACCCTTTCTCGTGTAAAGGAACTTGTGTCCATTTCTGCACCATTCTCATCCCTTGTACTCCCTTCAGACCCATTACCCCCCTCTTCCTTAGTAAAGACTGAGCAGAAATACCTGTTCAATATGTCAGCTTTATTGTTGTCATCCTCCACGCGGCTCCCATCCTCCCCCTTCAGTCTCACTATCCCTCCTTTGTCTTTCTTTTTTCACTTATGTACCTGTAAAGGTTTTGTCCCCTTACCCACTGATTTTGCAATGTGTTCTTCTGTCTGAGCTTTGGCTTCCTTACTGACTTCCCTGCCTCCCTTTGTTTCTCCTGGTACTTCTCCCTATCCCCTTCTGCCTGTGTCTTTTTGTATTGCCTGAATGCAATCTTTTTGGCTTTCACTTTCTTTGCTACCTCTTTGGAAAACCATAAAGGTCTCCTCTTCTTTTCCTCTTGCTAACCTGCTTAATGCATAATTCTGTTGTTCTTATAATCCCCATTTTAAATACTGCCCACTGTTCCTCAACCCCTGATTCCTGTCCCATTCCCTTAATGCCTCTTTCAAGTATCTCCCATTTTCCAAAGTCTGCCCCTAAAATCCAGGATACGTGTTTTGTGTGGTTTGGTTCTGCTCTTTCTGTGATTTCAAACCACAATGACTGGTGGTCACTGTTACCAGGTGCTCCCCCACTGTTACCCCATCATACTGTCCCTGTTTGTGAGCACAAGGTCAGTATTGCCTTCTGCCGAGTTGGTTCCATGACCAGTTGCTTGAGGAAGGCACCCTGAAGGGAGTCCAGGATAAATCTGATCCTAGTTGATCCTGTTGCCGGGATGCTCCAGTCCACGTCTGGAATATTGAAGTCTCCAACCAGTACTACCTCACCCTTGTCTGCCATCCTTTGGATGGCTAGCATCAGCTCCCTATCTGTTTCTTCCTCCTGGGCTGGTGGTCTATAGACCACACCTGTGCAGACGGCTGGCCCCATTTTCCTTTCCAGCTTAACCCACAGTATCTCTCCCCCATTTTGTTCCTCCTGGATCTCTGTGGCCCTTATGTCATTTTTCACATACAGTGCCACTCCTCCTCCCTTCCTGCCTGCTCTGTCTCTTCTGAATATGTTGTAGCCAGGTATGGCCATCTCCCAGTCATGGGTTCTCATTACACCAGGTTTCAGTGATGGCCACAATGTCCAGGTCTGACTGTACCATGACAGCCTCAGATCTTCTATCTTGTTGCTAAGGCTCCTGGCATTTGCACACATGGCTTTCCATGATTTGACCTCCCTAGACTGCTTCACTGTTCTCTCAGCCCCTTCCTTGGTTGTCATTTATCCCTGGTTCTCCTTGCTGTTTGCCCTTCTGCTGAATTTTTGCCCCTTTCTGCTTATCCACCTTTTGGACACTAATCTCCATCTTTTGCACACTGCTTTGCAGAGATAGCCACTCCTCTGGTTCACTGGTTCCACTACTAGCTGTGGGGGGTGAGCAAGCAGGTACCATCCTTGCTGGCCTGCCACCCCCCTTTGCTAGTTTAAATGCTTGTCAATGTAGCATTTAAACTTATCATTGAGTGCTTGGATTCCCCTCCAGGATGGATGCAGGCCGTCAGGCTTGAAAAACCTCCATCCCTCCAGGTGGGTCCCCAGTCACCAATGAATCCAAACCCTTCCTCACAGCACCAGTTCTTCAACCATGAGTTAAAGTTCCTGGTGCATGCACTCCTATGCTCTCCCTTGCCTCTCACAGGTAGTACTTCTGAGAAAGTGACAGAAGTAGCTACTTGCTTGAGACCCCTCCCCAGTTTCCTAAACTCTTCCTGAACTTCCATTGGCTCCTCATTTGCCAAGTCATTAGTACCTAGGTGGATAATGACATCCAGCTCACCCTCCCGTCTTGCCTTCCCAGTGATCCCCAGTATCTTCCTTCCATCCCTCCATGCCGTGGCACCTGGTAGGCACCTCACCTCCCTGTCCTCCCCTCCTGTGTTCCTAGCTGGATCCCTCTTACAATGGAGTCCCCCACCAGGATTCACTACCTCCTCCTCTGGGGTCCACTGCTTTTCCCACTGAGATCACCTCCTTGCCAAACCTCCACATCCTTTCCTTCCACTTCCCTGGGTACCTCTATTTGGTTGTCCTCATTTGCCAGTGTGGCATATGAGTTCTTGAGAGGAATAGGATCTGGGATGTGCCTCTGCCTGACTGCTCTAACCTCCCTGAGCCCACTGTCATCCAAGTGCTCTCGTTCTCAGCATCCTTTGAGGCAGCTGCATTGGACTGGGTGGTCCCTGGATAGGGGTGATGGTACTCTAACCCAGTTTACTTCCACTCTGAGTCTGGCTACCTCATCCCGCAGTCCAGAGAGATGCATGCAGATAGGGCAGCACCTCAGGGTCCAGAAGGTCTGCCTGAATATGGCTGCCCCACAGCCACTGCATTGCACCACTCCCCACATTACACTGCAATTCCACTACTTTTCTGCTACTGAAGCTCTCTTAGTTCTCTTTTTATTTATTTACAGTACTAAAAATCCTGTAACCGATCGTCAGATATATTTTTTTTTAAGGAAAAGAAACCAATAAATAAATAAATGAGTCAAAACACTTGGTGCTGAGGGTGGTCTTCTTCCCCTTATGCCCCTCCTACTTACACCTCTTACTATACCCTGTGTTTAGCTCCTGTCAATCAGATTTATCAGGGCATATAATTAAGAGTTGGGGGAAGGGGTGGGAGGGGGTGAAAATTTGCAGCAATTAAAGACAGCACAGAATTACACCACCACTATGTTTTAAATTTTCAACAGCCCAAAAACAATTATAAGTAAAGACAACACAGAAAGAAAGTATAGTGTCACTACAAGCCTACAATCTAAGTTTAAAAGAAAAATACCAATTACCAGTTACTCTAAAGCACTGAATTGAATATGTTTCCTTCCTTCACCTTCTGGCTTCTTCTGATGTGGAGGATAGAGAGGGTAAGTTAAGGGCATTGTACCAGGTAGGGGCACAATAGGCAAATGATCTTTGTCCCTGGGCAGACCGGCATCTAGGGACCTGAAAAGGTCGGTGCTCAGATCTTCTGGTGGTACGAGTGCCGTTGTTCAGGCAGAGTGGATCCTGGATACATGGTGGAGTGAGTCCCAAGATTGATTTTTTTGCCATCAGGCAAGTGAGAAACATGAGGCAATTCGAGAGTTGTAACCAACTGGTTTCCATGTAGCACTCACAGGTGTGGGTCTGTCTCTGTGCTCCTGTGAGGAGTCGACAGGCCTTGTTTAGAGCTGTTGAGATGCGCATTAGTGCGGTGGTAGTAGCAGAGCCATAGATAATTAGACCATAGTCTATGATTGAGATGATGGAGCTTTGTACAGCAATCCTCAAGGCAGCTTAGTTAAAGAATTGACAGTTCCAGTACAGTATTCCAATGTGTTGGTTCACTGTTTTTGCTGTGTTATCAATGTGGGACCCAAAGGTAAGACATTGGTCAAAAGTGATGCCAAGGTATTTGAAAGTGTTCACTTGTTCAAGTGTATTTCCAGGGGAAGTTTTTATTGTGAGTGGAGTATGCGATTCTAATCCAAAGCACAGTATGTTGCATAGTATATAGCCGCAGAGTGCATACTGATCCAAAGCATAGTATGTTGCATAGTACATAGCTGCAGAGCGATACTGATCCGAAGCCCGGTATGTTGCACGGTACGTAGCTGCAGAGCGATACTGATCCGAAGCCCGGTGTTGCGCGGTGCGTAGCTGCAGGCGATACTGATCGAAGCCGGTGTGTTGCGGCGATGCGTAGCTGCAGAAGCGATACTGATCCGAAGCCCAGCGTGTCGCGCGATGCGTAGCTGCAGGCGTGCTGATCCGAAGCCCAGGCGTGTCGCGCGATGCGTAGCTGCAGGCGATGCTGATCCGAAGCCCAGCGTGTCGCGCGATGCGTAGCTGCGAGGCGTGCTGATCGAAGCCCAGCGTGTCGGCGATGCGTAGCTGCGAGCGATGCTGATCGAAGCCCAGCGTGTCGCGCGATGCGTAGCTGCAGGCGATGCTGATCCGAAGCCCAGCGTGTCGCGCGATGCGTGAGCTGCAGGCGATGCTGATCCGAAGCCGGCGTGTCGCGATGCGTGGCTGCAAGCGTGCTGATCCGAAGCCGGCGTGTCGGCGATGCGTAGCTGCAGGCGATGCTGATCCGAAGCCCAGCGTGTCCGCGATGCGTAGCTGCAGGCGTGCTGATCGAAGCCCAGCGTGTCGGCGCGATGCGTAGCTGCAGGCGATACTGATCCGAAGCCCGGCGTGTCGGCGCGATGCGTGGCTGCAAGCGTGCTGATCGAAGCCGGCGTGTGCGCGATGCGTGGCTGCAGGCGATGCTGATCGAAGCCCAGGCGTGTTCGGCGATGCGTAGCTGCAGAGCATACTGATCCGAAGCCCAGCGTGTCGGCGATGCGTAGCTGCGAAGCGTGCTGATCCGAAGCCCAGCGTGTCCGGCGATGCGTGGCTGCAGGCGATGCTGATCGAAGCCCAGGCGTGTCGCGCGATGCGTGGCTGCAGGCGATGCTGATCCGAAGCCCAGGCGTGTCCGGCGATGCGTAGCTGCAGGCGTGCTGATCGAAGCCCGGCGTGTCGCGCGATGCGTAGCTGCAGAAGCGATACTGATCCGAAGCCCAGCGTGTCGCGGCGATGCGTGGCTGCAGGCGATACTGATCCGAGCGCGGCGTGTCGCGGATGCGTAGCTGCAGGCGTGCTGATCCGAAGCCCAGCGTGTCGCGCGATGCGTAGCTGCAAAGCGTGCTGATCGAAGCCCAGCGTGTCACGCGATGCGTAGCTGCGAAGCGTGCTGATCGAAGCCCAGCGTGTTGCGCGATGCGTAGCTGCAGGCGATGCTGATCCGAAGCCTGGCGTGTCGCGGCGATGCGTAGCTGCAGGCGATACTGATCCGAAGCCCAGCGTGTCGCGGCGATGCGTAGCTGCAGGCGTGCTGATCCGAAGCCCAGCGTGTCAGCGATGCGTGGCTGCGAAGCGATACTGATCGAAGCCCAGCGTGTCGCGCGATGCGTAGCTGCAGGCGATACTGATCGAAGCCCAGCGTGTCGCGGCGATGCGTAGCTGCGGAAGCGTGCTGATCGAAGCAGCGTGTCGCGGCGATGCGTAGCTGCAAGGCGATGCTGATCGAAGCCCAGGCGTGTCGCGCGATGCGTGGCTGCAGGCGATGCTGATCGAAGCCCAGGCGTGTCGCAGCGATGCGTAGCTGCAAGCGATACTGATCCGAAGCCCAGCGTGTTGCGGTGCGTGGCTGCAGGTGCATGCTGATCGAGCGTGGCGTGTTCGCGATGCGTGGCTGCGAAGCGATGCTGATCCGAAGCCCAGCGTGTTGCGGCGATGCGTAGCTGCGAAGCGATGCTGATCGAAGCCAGCGTGTTGCGGCGATGCGTAGCTGCAGGCGTGCTGATCCGAAGCCCAGGCGTGTTGCGGCGATGCGTAGCTGCAGGCGATACTGATCGAAGCCCAGCGTGTTCGCGATGCGTAGCTGCAGAAGCGTGCTGATCGAGCGCCGCGTGTATGCGATGCGTGGCTGCAGGCGATACTGATCGAGCGCGGCGTGTTGCGCGATGCGTGGCTGCAGGCGTGCTGATCGAAGCGCGGCGTGTTGCGCGATGCGTGGCTGCAGGCGATACTGATCGAGCCCGGCGTGTTGCGCGATGCGTAGCTGCAGGCGATGCTGATCCGAAGCCCAGCGTGTTGCGCGATGCGTAGCTGCAGGCGTGCTGATCGAAGCCCAGCGTGTTGCGCGGTACGTAGCTGCAGAGCGATACTGATCCGAAGCCCAGCGTGTTGCGCGGTACGTAGCTGCAGAGCGATACTGATCCGAAGCCCAGCGTGTTGCGCGGTACGTAGCTGCAGAGCGATACTGATCGAAGCCCAGGCGTGTTGCGGATGCGTGGCTGCAGGCGTACTGATCCGAAGCCCGGCGTGTTGCGCGATGCGTGGCTGCAGGCATACTGATCGAGCGCAGCGTGTTACGCGATGCGTGGCTGCAGCGTGACTGATCGAGCGCGGCGTGTTGCGCGATGCGTAGCTGCAGGCGTGCTGATCGAAGCCCAGGCGTGTTGCGCGATGCGTGGCTGCAGGCGATACTGATCGAAGCCCAGCGTGTTGCGTGATGCGGAGCTGCAGGCGATGCTGATCGAGCGCGGCGTGTTGCGCGATGCGTGGCTGCAGGCGATACTGATCAGCGCGGCGTGTTGCGCGATGCGTAGCTGCAGGCGATACTGATCGAAGCGCCGGCGTGTTGCGCGATGCGTAGCTGCAGGCGATAGCTGATCGAAGCCCAGCGTGTTCGCGGTGCAGTAGCTGCAGGCGATACTGATCCGAAGCCCAGGCGTGTTGCGCGATCGTGGCTGCAGGCGATGCTGATCGAAGCCCAGGCGTGTTGCGGCGATGCGTGGCTGCAGGCGTGCTGATCCGAGCCCGGCGTGTTGCGGCGATGCGTAGCTGCAGGGATACTGATCCGAAGCCCAGCGTGTTGCGCGATGCGTAGCTGCAGGCGTACTGATCGAAGCCCAGCGTGTTGCGCGATGCGTAGCTGCAGGCGTACTGATCGAGCGCGGCGTGTTGCGCGATGCGTAGCTGCAGGCGATACTGATCCGAAGCCCAGCGTGTTGCGCGATGCGTAGCTGCGAGGCGTGCTGCCGAGCGCGCGTGTGCGCGATGCGTGGCTGCAGGCGATACTGATCCGAAGCCCAGCGTGTTGCGCGATGCGTAGCTGCAGGCGATACTGATCCGAAGCCCAGCGTGTTGCGCGATGCGTAGCTGCAGAAGCGTACTGATCGACGCCCGGCGTGTTGCGCGATGCGTGGCTACGCAAGCGTGCTGATCGAGCGCCAGCGTGTTCGCGATGCGTAGCTGCAGAGTGCGATACTGATCCGAAGCCGGCGTGTTGCGCGATGCGTGGCTGCAGGCATACTGATCGAAGCCCAGCGTGTTGCGCGGATGCGTAGCTGCAGAGCGTGCTGATCCGAAGCCCGGCGTGTTGCGCGATGCGTGGCTGCAGGCGATGCTGATCCGAAGCCCGGCGTGTTGCGGCGATGCGTGGCTGCAGGCGATACTGATCCGAAGCCCAGCGTGTTGCGCGATGCGTGGCTGCAGGCGTGCTGATCCGAAGCCCAGGCGTGTTGCGCGATGCGTGGCTGCAGAGCGATACTGATCCGAAGCCCAGCGTGTTGCGCGGTACGTAGCTGCAGAGCGATACTGATCCGAAGCCCAGCGTGTTGCGCGGTACGTAGCTGCAGAGCGATACTGATCCGAAGCCCAGCGTGTTGCGCGATGCGTAGCTGCAGGCGTGCTGATCCGAAGCCCAGCGTGTTGCGCGATGCGTGAGCTGCAGGCGTGCTGATCGAAGCCCAGCGTGTTGCGCGATGCGTAGCTGCAGGCGATACTGATCAAAGCCCAGCGTGTTGCGCGATGCGAGCTGCAGGTGCATACTGATCCAAAGCACAGCGTGTTGCGCGATGCGTAGCTGCAGGCGATACTGATCGAGCGGCGTGTTGCGCGATGCGTAGCTGCGAGCGTGCTGATCGAGCGCGGCGTGTTGCGCGATGCGTAGCTGCAGGCGTGCTGATCGAGCGCCGGCGTGTTGCGCGATGCGTGGCTGCAAGCGTGCTGATCCGAAGCCCAGCGTGTTGCGCGATGCGTAGCTGCAGGCGATACTGATCGAGCACCGTGTGTTGCGCGATGCGTAGCTGCGGGCGATACTGATCGAGCGCCGTGTGTTGCGCGATGCGTAGCTGCGGAGTGATACTGATCAGTGCCGTGTGTTTGCGGCGATGCGTGGCTGCGGAGCGATACTGATCCGCAGTGCCGTGTGTTGCGCGGTACATAGCTGCGGAGCGATACTGATCGGAAGCCCAGTATGTTGCACAGCATTTAGCTGCGGAGCGATACTGATCCGAAGCCCAGTATGTTGCACAGTATATAGCTGCGGAGCGATACTGATCCGAAGCCCAGTATGTTGCACAGTATATAGCTGCGGAGCACATACTGATCCGAAGCCCAGTATGTTGCACAGTATATAGCTGCGGAGCACATACTGATCCGAAGCCCAGTATGTTGCACAGTATATAGCCACAGAGCGATACTGATCCGAAGCCCAGTATGTTGCACAGTATATAGCCACAGAGCGATATTGATCCAAAGCCCAGTATGTTGCACAGTATATAGCCACAGAGCAATACTGAGCTGAAGCCCAGTATGTTGCACAGTATATAGCCACAGAGCGATACTGATCCAAAGCCCAGTATGTTGCACAGTTGGATTCCTTTGTGCGCTGCTGATGTGGATGACCACCCAGTAGCAGTTGAGTTAGGGGAGCTTTTTTCTGCCAGATTCATCTAAGTTGCATTCACAAACAGATCTGAGTTTATTCCCAATGGAAGGGTCACACCAATTCCATAGCAAACTTTAGAATAATAATGTTTTCCATCTGCATGTTGTAAGGAGAGAACATCCTGGATCAGTTATGACATTTCTGCATCTCAGAAACAAAGACTCTCTTAACCAAGTTCAAATCAGTTTGAAAATTCATATTTCTCTGTTAGTATTAAATTGCATGTTGGTAATACAAGCAGTCTTTGAGTAATGCACTATTTAAGAAGGAAAAAAAAACCCACGGCCAAGTTCAGCTCACCTCATCTCACCTCACAGTACTATATGAAGAGCTATGCGGAGAGAACTTGGGTTACACTTGGGCTACATAAGCAATAAAACATGACGGGTAGGTGCTGGTCATGGGATAAACACCAGACCTGTTGTGTAATGAGGTCTGAGGTGCTTGCTTCAGCACCTGGGAGAGCATTTATCTCATGACAGACACCGACCTGGAATGTCTTACTGTACTTATAAAATGCCAACCCCCCCATGAAAGAATTTGAATATAAAAATGAAAACAATCATATTATGATACAAAAAAAGAAAGAAATGTGATGTGTTTTATAGCAAAAATAAAAGATTAGTGCCTGTTGCTGCTGTGTGATTCCTTTTTCTTTTTTAATAAGTGGCTTTTTTAAATATAGTTCACCAAAGCAATTGTTTATTTATTTATTCCCTGGTGTTTTATTTGGGTAGCATAGTGACACAGGCATTCAGAGAGAGAGCTGTCTGGATGATAGAGAGAGACAGAGA
Organism: Neoceratodus forsteri; assembly: GCA_016271365.2. NCBI lineage: Eukaryota > Metazoa > Chordata > Ceratodontiformes > Ceratodontidae > Neoceratodus > Neoceratodus forsteri. The sequence goes on along the minus strand of JADMNL010000031.1, from coordinate 141,550,425 downwards.
AACAGACAGACAGACAGAGGCCAAAGTTGTCAACTTCTGTTTCCCCCTGCTCTTCAGTTTTAGCTGTTGGGGGGGGTGCAGCCAAGATATGTCAATAGATCAGGTTTCAGCACAGCTTAGTGATCCAGTTGAAGAGTGAGCACTTCTTTGCTGGACTGCAACTCTGTTACTCTTCAGCTTTGGCTGGCACAGATATGATCTGTGGATTCATCCCCTCTAGGGCCTTTGACTGCATGTGCTGTGGCCACCTTCACCTCTCACACCTTTGCCTCTAAGGTCTTTGGTCACACCCTATGGGTGGTGACTGCAGCAACATACACTAACGGCTCTCCAAACCCCACCTTTCAGAGAGGTCAGACACCCCTAACTGGATGAGGGATAGCAAACATTGATGTGGCTCTCTTCTCTGCAGGTCACCTCTAGTTGTAGTTACCCCTCAACTTCTCCTCATGGTTCTTCTGGAACAGTTGGCAGCTTGGGTCCTGTAAAGACTATTGCATGGAGTGTTGGAACACTGTGAGGGCAGATTGCCCCTTCCAACAAAAATGTCCTTTTCTCCTATGTGTTTCATTGAAACACCCTCTTCCTTGGATGATCCTCTGTCTGAAGTATACTTCTTTTAAGATGACAGATTTCTGAAAGCCTGGTTGAGCAGCGTCCTGGGTGACTTTGAGCTCCACAGCCCACCTCCTCACCCTCCCTCCCAGCTCTAACTGATCTCAAGAGAATAGGTTTCCCTCTCTCACAGGGCTAAATCTCAACATTGGATTGGCTGTCACACAGAAGCTGTCATCATGAGATTGGCCATAGGTGTGCAGTCAATCATGGCACGTCTGGCCCCTTCCCATCATACATGGCAGTTCTGTAGTTCTGGTGGGTCATCTTTGTAAACATTTTTTTAATGTTTATTTATTAGCGTCCTGCTGCAGCCTCTAGCTGTTTCTTACTGGCCCCACTGGGCTGACTGTTGCTGGTCTCAACCCTGCTGGTGGTCCTGGGGCTGGGGCAAGGTCATTTTGGGCAGCCGCACCCCTCAAATCACATTTGGAACTCCAGCTCCAATTGGGGTCCTATGTTACATGAACAGAGGCCCGTGACATGTCCAGTCTGTTTATTTTGCTTCCCCCAGCTCCTCTGTATGCCTTTGGGCCAGAAAGTACTTTTTCTTGTAAAAAAACACTCCTCTGTGGTTACTGAAGGGTCGCGACTCTGTCTTCTTCTTTGGAGCCAGGGACTGTTGAGTGGATATGGGCTCATGCCCAGTTCTGACAACAAAGTTCCTATTCAAATAATGAATGAGAGTGGTTCTCCTCGATGGCGCTCCAGTGCTGCTGCTTTGCTCCTTGATGAAGATATATTCTCATCAAAGCATCAGGGCATAGATGTTCTCCATTCTGGAAGCATAATCAACCTTTGTTTAGCAGATTTTGGTGTCCTGGTTATTGTTTTCCAGAGTGTGGTTCTTTGTTTCATGGTTCTATTTTCACCTCAGCACTGATTCTCGGTTACTGCTGTTTGAGACCACAGCAGGAGTCCGAGAGAAGCAGGTTGGGAAAGAGGAGCACGGATACTAACTTGATTTAAAGGAGAACAGTCAGCACCAAGGGCCCCTGCACGCTTGTGTGGGGCTGGTCCCAACGTGCACTTTGTGTGCAGAAACATTTTGGTTAACTTACTGTTTACTGTAGTATAGGAGATTGCATCAGACTAATTTTGTTTAGTTCAATGCTGATATCTTCTGTTACTGCAAATCCCAGAACCCTTGCAGCTGACAGCAGAGCAGTAGGCAACAGTGGGAGATTTAATAGCGTGCAGTGCATATTAGAGTTTATGCAAGATCTGATCTTTTGTTTGCTGGTCCCCCTAACTTCCTAGGGCTAGGTACAGTCACAGAGGACTGTGCTTAGCCCCTGGAGAAAAGCAGACCCCGAAAACATTTAATTACAGATTATAAATGCTCTAGGATGCATTGCAGGCTACTGAATCTCCCACTGCTGCCTACTGCTCTGATGTCAGCTGCAGAGGATTCTGGAATTTGAAGTAGCAGAAAATGTCAGCATAGAACTAAGCAAAATTAGTCTGACACAATCTACTATACTACAGTAAACAGTAAGTAAACCAAAATGTTTTTGCACACAAAGTGCACATTGGGACCAGCCCCACACTTCAGTGTGGGGCCCTTTGTGTTGACTGTTCCCCTTTAAGTGAGTCTTAGAATATGCAATTGGTAAAAAAGTTTAAGTACTTAGGAGTAACACTTGACAGTTCCCTTTCACTCACACAGCACATACATTTTGTAGCTAAATCTGTGAAAGCTAAAATAGGATTGTTACACAGGAACAAACAATGCCTAACAAACGAGGCACTAAAACTAGCTGTGAATTTTTTTTATTTTATTATTTTTTTTTATTTATTAAATTCTCAGAATAGCTCAGTACTGTCTGTACTTAGCTATGGACTAGTGGCCTACAGTGCTTCAACTGACTCAGCCCTCAAGTGAAGAAAAACAACCCACAATAAGGCCTGTAGACTTGCCCTGGGAGCTCACTGCCTTACTTAGACTTGCGAGCTTTACGCACAATCTGATTGGCTAAATCTGGACTGTCAGCTACAATACCAAGTATGCCTACTCACAAAGAAATCCACCTAGGCTTAACTCCCCCAGGCGTGTGGAATCTCCTCAGCATGACCAACAAAAACTAGGAGTACTAGAAGCACTAACAGCCAGCCCCTAAAAGTCCCATTCCGGTAGACCAGCCAAGGCCAATGATCCTATAAGTACCAAGCCCCCTACTGGACAAATACACTCAATGATGACATACTGTCGGAAATTAAACTAGGCCTGTTTAAAACTAAGCTCTGTGCCCTTCTTGCTTCAGTCAATAGCTGTGACTGTAGTACCTTACTGAACCAACCTGTCTCAAAAACACAGCTCTAACCTTTTTACACTTAAAAGTTCACCCAGCTTCACCTACTGTCCCCTACCTTTCTGTTCTGGTAATACTCTCCCTCCTTTCACATCACCTTTCTTATATCTGTCACCCCTAAGGTTCTTTCCCCTCCATCAGCTCCACAACAAAGCTAATGCTGACTACAGCCAGCATTTCCTCCAACTGTTTCCTGTCCTTTCTCCGAGATCCTCTGTGGTCTCAACTGGGCACACCTTTTATTTCCCACCCTCAAGCTGCACCTGTCCTTTCTACTCAGTTATAAGGTACAAAGGCTTATATATATATCAGAACCTCATTCGTAGCACTTATGACAAGAACTGTTATTTATCATGTTCACTGTATTTCTTCTCTACTATGTCCTTAATGTGTTAACACTTTAATAACTGTATTGTCCTGTACTAGTTAATTCTGTTTTTCTAACTGACATGGAACCTCTGCAAACGAGCTTCTAGCTCAAAGGTATGTGTAATCAGAGATATAATAAATAAATAAAATAAATACATAAAGTATTGGGCAGTTCTATAGCCTAATATTATGGACTGCAGTCCTATTCCTAAAAATAGCAGGTAAGCCCGCCTACATTACAGTGGCATCATTCCAAAGCTGGACAAATTGGTTTACATCTCAAGCCAAAGTTAACCCCTCCCCAACCCAGCCTTTCTATTCAGTGATTAAATTGGTAACGTTTAGGTGAGGGAACTTTTCACCTCTAAATTTGTAGGTGGAGAAACTGTCATCTCTAGGTGGTGAAACTCTCCAATAGTATTCAGATACAGTTTTGTTACAGGTGGAGGAATGGAGTTCATGTGGGTCCCTGTCTAACATAACCCCGGTTTCAATCCCAGATAGCTGGTTTAGCCATGCTCCAGATATTTTGCCAGTGGCTTAGCTCAGATGTCAGGGCCTGTAGAAAACCATCCTTTAGCCATGTTTTTTTTGGGTGGAATGTTTGTGTGTTGGCTTGGGGAGACGATGATTGTGGCATTACTCTTCATTCTAACTAGCAAGTTATTTGTATTTTGAATGTGTTACCTACTCATCTCAGGTCTTTTGATCTAGCTTGGCTAAGGCCTCAGGCAGCTTGGAAAACATCCCTCCTAACTATAAAGAAGAGACAGGTCAGGCGCAGACTTCCCAAGGGGGAGATGTTAGCTATTTTGCATTTTTGTTACTAAGCCCTTTTGAAAAATGTTCAATTCTCTCCACAAACAACCGCTGACTTAAAGTTCTTTGGCAAGAAAAAGCTATTGTATTTCCAGTTTAGAGGTGTGGTTGTAACAAAATACTGAAAGCAGTAGCTCTGGTTAACCTGGAAGTATTTATCACTTCCCATATTTCTGCAGTGCCTGGTAGTTTAAAAATTCTGATTTAAAAGAAACATACAAGTTTTTCTCTTTTTTTTTTTGTTAAAGATTTTTTTTCTGTGTGTGAAAGGTTCTGGATTGACATCACTGGAACCTAAAATCCTCTTCTTATTCACGACAGGTACAGCATGGGTGATCACAGTGCAAGCTTCCCCACACTGCGCCACCAATATGCCTCAACCCTGCCACGCAGGGACCACCACGTAGGTGAGAATGCAGTTCAGACTCCATGCTCATTCAGTCTTTGGCTGCTCATGTGAGACTGCCAACAAGGGTGCCAAATTAGTGCCAACTGTGTTGGTGATTTTTGTGATGTGGACATCTACCCACTGGGAATTGCAGTGAGACCACCACAACTTCTTCCACATAGGCTACTGAACTGCCCTTAGGTGACATTGGCTTTGAGTTGTGGTGGTCTCAGTCCAGTTTCCAGTGGATACCTGCCTACTAGGAACTGGACTGAGACCACCACAACTCATTTCAAATGGGCCATTGAACAGCCCTCTGCTGATAATGGCTTTTGGCCACTACCAACCTATGCTGGATTTGAACCTGCGACATAGAGCTGAAAGGCTGCTAATCCATTGAGCCATTCAGTTCTCCCAAAAACATACAAGTTGTTGACAGAAAAAGGCACTTCAGCTTATCCAGACTGGCCAGCCCTACCAGGTGACATAGGCTTTGAGTTGTGGTGGTCTCAGTCCAGTTCCCAGTGGATACCTGCCCACTAGGAATTGGACTGAGACCACCTCAACTCACTTCAGATGGGCCATTGAAGAGCCTTCAGCTGACAATGGCTTTTGGCCACTACTGACCTGTGCTGGTTTTGAACCTGCGACCTAGAGCTGAAAGGCTGCTAATCCACTAAGCCATTCTGTTCTCCCAGAAACATAGATGCTGCTGACAGAAAAAGGCCTTTCAGCTTATCCAGACTGGCCAGCCCTACCAATCTTATGTTCTTTGTGAGGGCCCGGCCCCCAGTGGCCCTTTATGCCTCCTTTCTGACCCCCACCTTTTGCGCCATCTGTCTGTTCCCACCCATAAAGCACAAGGGAATGGCACTGGGAAGTGACAATGCCACTGGGAAGTGACAAATACCAACTTCTGGAGAGAAGTCTGTAACCCATCAACTGCTTTCCTGCACTAAATGTTCAAAGCCACAAAACAGAGATTCCGGTGTGCTTCCATTATTCATGTGCAAAGCAAATTCACAGCTGTCAACAAAACGGCAAACACAGTGGATCCTACAAGAATACTGACTCATTATGCATACTAATGTACGCTTTCTTGAGAAAGTGTTCACTATTACATGAAATGCATCAGGATTCTTGAACTGGAAGCACAGGAAGCTACTGAGAACCGTGGCTAATGAAATCTACTTAAAATCAGACTGCTTTACCGTTGCAACCCTTTTTATAATAATTACAGAGTGAGAAAGAACTCCTGACCAATCACAGAATTCCACTAACCTGCGTGTGAGACACTCACACAAGTGGACGAGTTCTGAGTGGTTTTTTTTTTGTTTTGTTTTGTTTTTTATATATAGTAAAACAGCAACACTCTCTTGGTCTATAATGTACTAACACATCCCTTGGTACCACTTGTGGTAATATAAGTGTAGTTTTACTTGCGTCCACTGGGTGCATCACTTTGCTAGTCTCTCAACCAACAAACGCATATGAAACCACTCTTCTTCTGCAACACGTAGCTCCATGGCACATACTACAGTGGAACAATCAGCACTAACAACCTCATATGCAAGTGTGGGACTTGTCTGAATTTGCAGTTTGTATACAAAAACATATTTTTTTTACTTACTGTTTACTGCAGTATAGTGGATTGTATCCGGCTGATCCTGCTGACTCCCAAGCTGACATGTTCTGTATCTACAAATCCCAGAATCTCCTGCAGCTGACATCAGAAAAGGACGGAAGCTGTAGGAGATTCAATAACCTGCAGTGCATGTTAGAAATTTCATAACTCAGATCACATATTCACAATCCTGCTGTTCTCCAAGGGCTAAGTACCATCCTCTGTGACTGTACTTCTTTTGATTTGTTTGCAAATTGGTAACAGGGAAAAGTGCACTGAGCCAAGGCTCGTTTCCAGGTGCAACCTGGGGAAAGGGTTATATGAGTAAAACAGTCTAACAAATAAAGTAAAATACATGATACCGATAAAGTGCAGACAAATTAACAGCAAGAATACATAACCGGTACCAACACTGAACAGAATAACGTATCTGGAACAAACAAAGTGCAATATGAAAAATTTGATACTGGCATCGAGCAATATAATGTCAGTCAAAACAGATGCAGGATGGTGGATTAAGGAGTTTCAGCTGATGCCTGAGGGATACCAATGAGGTGGGATGATGAATAGAATACGGGAGTTGGCTCCAGGGTAAAGGCAGACAGTAGGAGAATGCAGATTGTCCAGCAGAGGAACAGGGGTGAGGAGTGGAGAAGGTTCACATGTCCCTTGAGCGGACTGAGCCTGGAGCTGAAAGGACACGAGAGAGAAGTGAGGAGAGATAGGATAGCAGGGAGCCAAACCAGTACCTGGAGATGAACAAAGTGTAGTGCGTAACCCAGGGAGAACAGCATGTCCAGAAAGGAAAAGAATTGAGCTTAAAACAACTTCGATGTACACTGCAGACTACTGAATCTTCCACTGCCTCAGCCCTGCTCTGGTGTCAGTTGCAGGGGATTCTGGGATTTCTGATTACAGCAAATGCCAACTTGGAAGTCAACAGAATCAGTCTCATTAAAATCTACTATACTGCAGTAAACAGTAAATAAAAAAATACATGTTTTTGTACACAAAGTACAAATTGGGACCAGCCAAATTGGGGCTCTTAGGGTTGACTGTTCCCTTTTAATAATGAAAGGCACCACAGGAGTTTGTGTTTTGTCTCTGTTACCGCTTCCCTGAGTTTCAAGTGCTGCAACATTTCATGAGAAGCAGCCCAATGTTGCGTTAGTCACGGCATGCTTTTCCTCTTGCTAAAATGAAGCAAATTGATATCCCTCTGTACCACAAAAATAAAATCTGCCATTCTAAGTTTGTATCTCATTACTTTAGAAACAATTTCATAAAGAGCTGGGGTTAGAAAGAAGAGCCTGGTGGCTAAAATGACATCAGGATGTTGTGGGTCTCTAGATGAGAAAGCAATGAAAAACAAACATTGGCACAAGCCTGCGGTAAGTCTGAACACCATTTTGGTTTATTAAAGACAATATGTTGATGGTTTTCATGAACGTATATTGTTACTGGCTGCATTATTTGCTTCCTGTGTAATGTTGAAAAGAATCAATAAACTGTTAGTTACAAAGAAAATATTTTGCTACCAATGAATAATAAAAAGCATACGGTACATTGCAGTTTATGTGGCCAATGATAACAAGGATGAATGACTTAATTGATTTGCAGAGGCACCAAGTCTGGTGGAAACATTAAATAGTTAATACACTGGCAGCGGAGCATACGAGAAAGTGTGTGTGTGTTTGTTGGGGGGGGTTACAACTGCATAGGCAAGGAGGTGGAGAGATGCAGTGTCTCAGTTCAGGGACACTAGGCTATGGAGCTTCTTTTGTTATTCAGCTTTGCGCCCCTCCAACCACCACCTGTGCCTGTCTTCAGGCAGTCCTGGGTCTCCCAGTCTCATTTGCCACCCCACCCCACCCCCCCACCGCCATGCCAGCAGGGGTCAGCACAGGGTGAGATTTGAGTGTGTTGGTACTGTCATACATGATGAGTGGTGCTCATGAGTTTTCTCATTTCATTCCTTGACTCTGCCCACCATCTGCATAGCACCAGGCATTGCCCTATGAGGCCACATAGCATGTAGCATGCCCCTGTGTGAGGAGGCCAGCTCCCTGGCACATCGCAGGGGCCACTAGTGCAGCGAGACCCAGTGCTTTCCTTCCCTGACTGGGAGGAGTGCTGTGTGGCAGCATCTCCCCAGCCCTCCCCCAAACTGCCTGGTCAGCTTATATGTTTGTTCCTGAACTTGGGTCACCAGTGTGGGGGGGGGTGACATGCTACCCACATACCCACTGGGCTGCCCTGCAGTCTTTTTTTTCCATATGGTTTTTGTCCTCATGATCTGCCCCACTTTGACTGACCCCCACCAGCTCTGTTACCTGGCTTCTTTGGGACTTACCTTCCCTCCATTGTCCTCTGCCACAGGACTGTGGGGGGTGCCCAGTCACTGATCCAAGGCCTGCAAGGCATTGGCCATCATCCTGCAGTCAGGGTGTTTCTCATACTAACATACTAAAATGTCAGCAGAATAGGCCTAACGGTCTTTCGTGTCTGCTCGTTTGGTCAGCCCCCACCCTGGGTGCTGACCCTGCTGTCCCCCTCGCCTTCTCTGGCTTCTCCCTTCCCAGTTCTGGATATTCTTGCTGCATTGGATTTTGCTTCCAGAACCCTTCCCCTGTACCTGTCCCACCCCCTCTTGAACCCCTCCACTGTCTTCTCCACCAAGTTTTTTCACCCTTGGCCCACGGATGTGTAATGGGCGTGATGTGTGAGTTCCGCCTCTGTGGAGCTGCCCCTGGCAACCTATGCATGGGATCCCTTCCCTCTGTGTGCAGTCTCACTTGCCCTACAACCCGTAGACCTACAGGTGTCAGACAAGCAGCGAGCCACATCAACTCCGAGCAGTCTTATGGATGCTCAGTCCTTCTCCCTGGCTAGTCCCTGAGCGACTCATGTCTGTTTCTGAACCTGGGTGGCTGGTGCGCCAGGAGATGAGGTGCTGAGTGCCTCATTCCTTCACACCATGGGGCCAGGGAGTCTTTTTGTAATTGACTTTTTATGCCAACAATCAACTTGCTCTCCCCTGCCGACTCCTTCTCCTTGGTCATCTTTCTTGCCCTTCCTGCCAGCTTCACAGAACACCTGATCATCCCTAAAACATCTCTACCAGTTAGGAGGCACCCCAAAGGGAAAAAAAATCCCCTTTGGTGGGCCCTGGAGGCAGGGAGAGAGAAAGGGGGGTGGAGATACAGAGAGAGAGAGAGAGAGAGAGAGGAATAGAGGGACCAGTGATGTGGAGTGACAGATCAATGATGCCCTGAACCTGTAGGTGTCAGTGTGGCTCAGTTGGTAGCACATCCACCTCTAGACCAGAAGGTTGTGGGTTCTCATCCCACATTGGCCAACATTCCCCATCCCATAAACTGGATCATGCAATTGTCCAGGCTGTGTGTGGGTGTTGATGTGCGATATGGCCGCCACTACACATTCAGTCACTTCACTACCAGTCTAGCATTGCTTGTAAAGCACTTTGGCATACACTGTGTATGAAAAGCGCTATATAAATGCTGATTCTTCTTCTTACATATCCCTGTAATAAAGTTAAGAAATTTGTATAAGACACGCATTCCTTTACGCTTAAGCTTTCTGAGAAGTGCACTTATTTATAAAACAGATGATCAAATCCTTGCACTCTGATTAGTTGCGTTTCATGCTTCACAATGAACTGGATGTGTTGGCATATTTCAGCATAACCGGACAACTTGGCATCGTGCTTTATTCCTTACACCTGTCCCCCCTTTAACATTGAACAATACAGAGAATGTTAGGGGAAAAAATATGACATAAATTAAAACCACATCGCATGACTTATAACCCACTAAAATGCCCGATGGTAAAATGAAATATTACATTTTAGCTCTGATCAGTGATTTTCTTTTTATTGAAAATCCCACTGTGGAGGGCTTTAAGTTATTTTTAACTTTGATCTTCTTTTTGTCTCCATCTTCTTCCCTTATGTTTTTTTTTACCTCAGACTTAGACAGTTGGTTAGTCTTTTCTGGACTGACATGTTGACTGTCTTCTAGATTTTTTGTTCACATCTGTGTAAATCAATAGGGAAATTGCCTGTCCCCCCCCCAAAAAAAAAGGCTTATAATATCAAGACATAAAGATCTTTCTGGGTAAAAATATCATATGCTGTTGAAATGTTATTTTGATTAATGATGTCTTCAAAGGAAATATTTTTGGTTATATAGCTACGAAAACACCTGGCAGTAATGACAAAACAAGAGAGCAGCAAAGCAGTTTAAAGTTTCTGAACAGTACACCGAATCTGGTGGAAACATTAAAGGGTTTATACACTAGAGATAGAACATACTTTAAAAGAGTGTGTATAGACCTCAAAGGCCAGGAGGTGGAGTGATGTAATAATACCTCATTTCAGGGCACTATGAATTAACTTGCCTTACCAAATGTGTTCATTGCCCCCTCTGCTTTTCCTGCTTTTTGTATCTACTGTTAATTTGTCAAATGAATGGATGAGTTGCCTAGGAAATCTATACATGAATTCCATTTTGGCCTCAGGAGTGCACTGCCTTCTGTGCTATATGCTCTGTTTCCTATATTAATTGGAATATTTATGAGGTGTTTTTGTGTACTGTATTGCTAACTGTTTCCCTGTTTGGCACCCTGAAAGTGCACCATTCTTTTTCCTTTCACCAAGCCCCCCCACTGGTGCCTTACCCAACTAGGACTCAAACACTTCTTGTCTTGTAATGTTTTCATTGCAGTTTTTTTTTAATTCATACTTTATGCCTCTACCTTGACCTCACCCTGGTTCCCATTCCCTGTTGCGTACCTGTGGGATTTTTTTTCCATAATATTTTTTATTAAAATTTCAAGAAACAACAATAAACAGAAACATTAAAAACAAAATCATGTGGGAGCAGTTATTTTTACAGTCTGAATGAATATTAAGAACCACAAAAGAAACATCTGTCACTAATATAACATCATAATCAAATAATATTTCTAACAGGGCCAGCAACTCAGTATCTAGGATATACAGTCACAAGCTTGTAACAGACAGTAATAAATACAACTAAATGTCATTTAATTGAAAAAAGGGTCCCCATACCTCATTACATTTATCAGTTGTATTTAAAATCAAATAACTAATTATTTCATTGTTTGCAGTGTAACTCATGGTGTTGAACCATTCTAATAAGGTGTGTGTTGATGGATCACACCAGTATTTTAAAATTAGTCTTTTAGTTGCAACTTCTGCTGCCATGAACCAAAGCTTTTGGCCATATTTAAGGGTGTTATTATGAGAAAATATTCCCAGATTATACATCTTGGTGGAAACAGTAGTTCTGCATTCAAACAAGTTTTACATATGTTATGGACATTCCTCCATAAATTGATGAGCTTGGCACAGTCCTGTAACATATGTAATAGAGTTCCATCTGGTTGTCCACATTTCCTACACTTGCCATCCACAGAATATCCCATTTCAAATCATTTATCAGGAGAGAGATAGAAGTGATGTAAGATTTTATACTGTATCAGCTTACCTTGCATCTCTCTACTACCCCAGTAGGTATGTTCCCAGGCAGAATACCAGTCACTGTCCCAGATAAGGTTGTGGAGCTCTGCCTCCCACTTAGAGATGCAGCGAAATTTTATTTCGCCGGTGACATTATGGCAAGATTACCAATTTCCCCTAGTGAAATATTTTGCGAAATTATGGGCTTTCGCCGAAATTTCACCTTGAATTTTGCCTGCGCATCTGAGGTGAAATTAGGCGAAATTGGGCATTTCACTCTGCTGGTGGTCACATGGTTGAGTCTAAATAGGCAGTATGTGAGTGGTTCATTTCCTGTGCTATGTATCTTGAGGAAGCATGATGGGAGTGGTGCAGTGCAGTGGCTGTGGAGCAGCAGTCTTCCGGGAGACGTTCTGGAGGATGCAGTGTCGTCCCATCTGCAGACACCTCTCTGGGCTGAGGGAGAAGGTTGCTCATCTCCAGGCTGAGTTGGCCAGGATTTGTGGGACCTCCTCTTCCATCGAGGGAGCACCAAGGCCACTGCCTTTGCCTCAGAGGTTGCCAAGAAAAAGAAGCGGTTGGACCACAGTGGGCTCCAGTAGGGTAAGAGTGGTGGAACAGAGGCACATCCCTCCAGTTGTACCTCTCCACAATTCCTATGCCATTCTGGCAAAGTGTGGTTCCTCTATGGAGGCACCCGTAGTGGAGACCAAGGAGGATGCTGGGAACCTCCACGCGAGACCCACAGGAGGGTGGTATGGGGACCCCACAGGGGAAGAAAATAACTCCTGGTGGGGGACTCCATTGTTATGAAGATAGAACTGGGGAGGAAGGGGAGAGGGAGGTAAGGTGTCTGCCTGGCACCATGGCTTGAAGGGACAGGGAGCGAATCCTCAGGATCGCCAGAGCAGCTGCACAGGGAGGGAGCTGGATATCATTCTCCACCTAGGAACAAATGATCTGGCTAAGAAAGGGATCAGAGCAGTGCAGGAAGAGTCTGTGGAGTTGGGGAAGGGCCTTAGACAAGTAGCACGCATGGTAACCTTCTCGGAGGTGCTGCCTGTCTATGGCATAGGTGAGGATAGGGTGCTCCACACCATGGGATTCAAGATAGGGTGCTCCACACCATGGTATTCAATCAGTGGTTGAAAAACTGGTGCAGAGCTCAGGGATTTGGCTTTATTGGGGACTGGGGGTCCACCTGGAGTGATGCAGGCCTGTACTGGCATGATGGGCTGCATCTGTCCAGGAGGGGAACCAGGATCCTAGGTGATATGTTTAAATGCTTCATTGGCAAGCATTTAAACTAGCCAAGGGGGGAGGCACTGGAAAGGAACAGGAAAATCCTAGCCCCCCCAAAAAAGTCAGGGTAGTAAGTGAGGTAAACACCAAGATAGAGATGTCGATAGGGAGATGAGCTGGGGTAAATGGAGAAAGTGACAAAGGCAATAAGGACAGGGATGGGGCAAAAAGGTGTAAGGCCATCAGGAAATGGAGGGTAATGAGTACCAATGCCCATAGTCTGGGCAACAAGCTCCCTGAACTGGTGGCCTTGATGGAAGAGGGATACCTGGATATCGTAGCAGTCACAGAAACATGGTACACAGAGAACCATGACTGGGATGTTAACATACCAGGGTTCATAACCTACAGGAGAGACGGGAGGGAGAAGGGGGTAGTAGCTCTCTATGTAAAGGAAGGGATAACAGCAACTGAACAAAAGAGTAAACAGGGAGGAGAGGGGGCACCATGGGTCATCTTAGAGACTGGAAATGGCACCACAATTCGCACAGGGGTTGTATACAGACCGCCATGTCAGGGGGAGGGAATGGACGAGGATATGATAGAAGGCATTCTTAGGATGGCAGAGAAAGGGGAGATACTGTTGATAGGAGACCTGAATATGCCAGATGTTAACTGGAGCACATTTGCTGCAGCCACATCCAAGAGCAGGGCCATTCTCGATGCCCTACAGGTGGCATGCCTCAGACAGCTAGTTTCGGAAACCACTCGTGAGGGAGCAATCTTAGACCTCATATGCTCAAATGGGGACAGTGAGATGATCTCAGATCTAGAAGTGGGTTGCCATCTGGGAACAAGCGATCATCAGTGTGGTTCATGATAAACTCAGCTACAGGGTCAAGCCATACAAAAGTGAGGGTACTGGACTTCAGGAGGGCCGACTTTGGCAAGATGGGAGAGTACCTTAGAAAAGCACTAGCAAACAGGCTAGAAGGAGGGGTGGGGCAACAATGGGGAAACATCAAAACTGCCATTACAGAGGTAACAAGCCTATGTGTGAAACAAATAAACAAATCAAAATGAACGAAAAAGCCACTATGGTTCTCAAAAGAGGTGGCAGGGAAAGTCAAGAAGAAAAAGATAGCATTCAGGAAGTATAAGGAAACACAGAAGGAGCAGGACAGAGGGCTGTACCAGTTAAGGCAGAAGGAAGCAGGAAGGGAAGTCAGAATAGCAAAGGCCCAAACTGAGGAAAAGATAGCCAACTCGGTTAAGAAGGGGGATAAAACCTTTTATAGGTGCATCAGGGAGCGTAGAAAGACAAAGGGAGGGATAGTGAGGCTGAATAGAATGGACAGTGGGTGGGCAGAGAGGACAGTGAAAAAAGGAATACTGAGCAAATATTTCTGCTCAGTATTCACAAAAGAGGAGGAGGGGGAGGTGCCTAGTCCAATTAACAGAAGCACTCTTTATAGGGGGGTCGATCCCAGTCCTTTCACAGAAGAAAGAGTTCTGAAAGAACTCCTAAAACTGAAGGTGGACAAAGCAATGGAGCCTGACAGAATTCACCCCAGAATTCTAAAAGAGTTAAGGGGAGAACTAGTGAAACCACTGACTACCCTTTTTAACAAATCATGGGAGGATGGTGTGGTACCTGAGGACTGGAGGAAGGCGGATGCGATTCCCCTTCACAAAAGTAGGACCAAGACAGAGGCAGGAAACTACAGACCTGTCAGTTTGACCTCTGTGGTAGTGAAAGTGATGGAATCACTTCTGAAGGAAAGAATAGTTGAGTACCTAGAGGCCAGTGGGGCAGAGGACCCAAGGCAGCATGGGTTCACAGCGGGAAGGTCATGTCAGATGAATCTAATTGATTTCTTTGACTGGGTGACCAAAGCAGTAGACCAGGGAGGGGCTGTGGACATGGTCTACCTAGACTTTAGCAAGGCATTTGACACAGTCCCGCACAAAAGATTAATAAACAAATTAGCCAGCCTGGGAGTGGGTCCAGTTGGACAACAGGACACAGTGGGTAATAGTAAATGGAGTCCACAGTGAAGAAAGGAGGGTTACTAGTGGGGTACCGCAGGGTTCAGTACTGGGGACGGTCCTTTTTAATGTCTTTATAAGTGACATTGCAGAGGGATTGGAAGGGAAAGTATGTCTCTTTGCAGATGACACAAAGATCTGCAACAGGGTTGATACACAAGGTGGGGTGGAATGGATGAAAAGGGATTTGGCAAGGTTGGAGGAATGGTCAAATGTATGGCAGCTGAGATTCAATGCAAAAAAGTGCAAAGTAATGCACCTGGGAAAGAAACCCCAGGGGAAGATTACACAATGGGGGTGAGATACTGACAACAACAAAAATGGAAAGGAACCCAGGGTAGTCATATCAGATGACCTAAAGGTGGGCCAGCAACGTGAGAATGCAGTGAGGAGGGCTGGGGGGATACTGGGATGCATAGGGAGAGGCATCACCAGTAGAAAACAGGAAGTTGTTGGCCCTCTGTACAGACAGTTGGCAAGACCACATCTGGAGTACTGTGTACAGTTCTGGAGACCCCATCTCCACAAAGACATAGGGCAGAGGCTGTCCAGAGGAGGGCAACCAAAATGATGCAGGGTCTGCATCAGAAGACATATGAAGAAAGACTAAAGGAACTAAAGATGTATAGTCTCGAGGAAAGGATGGAGAGGGGGGGGACATGATAGAAACTTTCAAATACCTCAAGGGAATCAACAAAGTCCAAGAGGGTAGCATCTTTCAGAAAAAGAGATGTGCAAAAACGAGAGGGCACAATTAAAAGATAGAGGGAGGTACGGCTCAGAGGTAATGTGAGGAAGTATTTCTTCACAGAGAGGGTTGTGGATACATGGAACAGCCTTCCTGAGGAGGTCGTAGAGTCAAAAACAGTGGGGGAATTCAATAATGCATGGGACAGACATAAGGCAATTCTAGTGGGGGGTAGGAGGAAGTAGGCTGTTGGTTAACTAGGATCTGCAGCTTATCTGTTAGGTAGGGGAAATGGTCAGACTAGGTGGGCCAAGCGGTCCTTATCTGCCATAAAATTCTATGTTTCTATGGGTCCACCCTCCCTCGGTGGCTCTATCTGATATTAGAGGGTCCATCCCTCTGGGAGGTCAGCCATGGATCCCCAATGTGGCTTGGCCCGGCATTGGGGATGAGAGGGAGATCACTGGAGCCCTCATCATCTCCTCATCGAGCTGGGGTTTTTGTGCTTTTTGTTGGTCCCCACCTCCCTGTGGAGCCCGGCCAGTAAGGCAATGGAGTGCCGTGGCTCTGCCCCTCAGGCATAAGCCGTGCCGCCGCAATCGGCGATCCTCCAGCCACTGCCAGAGGTCGCTCCTAGAGAAAGTGCACCCCAAACCCTCCCCCAAGAAGAAAGAGCCATCCACCCAGATGCTCACTCTCTTTCCTCCCCTGCCAACCTCCAGCAGCCCTGGCTCATTCCCGAACCCAGGTCACTGGCGTGGCGCGAGGTGTGGTGTCCAGCGCCTCAACCTTCTGTGCCACCAGGCTAGCCAGAATGACTGATTAGAGTGAGAACTGGGTCCAGTATCAGAAACCATTTGCAAATAGACCCATGCATCTTTCACTGAATTACAGGATACACAGCCACCTTGAGATTCTTGAATTATCAAGACTGCAGGATACTTAAAATGATATGAGATCCCAGGTCTTTGACATTGTTGCTTGATTTCATAAAAACCCTTTCTCCTGTTCACTGCCTCACTTGAAAAGTCTTGGTGCAGCAAAATCTTAGCCCCTTGTCATATTAAAGTTTTTCTTTCCCTGGCAACTCACAGTATCGCCTCTGTGATTGAATAGCATAAAAAATAAGCCACTCTTGGTCTTGGTTTTGAATTTGGGGAAGATTTGGGATCCAAATTCCTATGGGCTCTTGCTCTTTCAATTTCTAGTGGCCGTGGCCACTTGTAGGCCAGTAATTCAGGAATAAAGTTCTGAAGAAAAGTGACCATACTGTTGCCCTCCCAGCCTTCTGGTATCCCAATGATCCTTAGGTTGTTTCATCTCCCCCTATTCTCCAGGTCATCAACCTTTTGCAACAAATAAGAAATATGCTTACTTTGTTGTTGAGTCAAATTTTCCAGATGGTTAACTGCTGCTCTTAAAACTGACAGTTGCTTTTCCAAACTGGTCAGCCTGTAGTTCACAATACCACTTTCTTTTTGCAAATTAGCCGTGGAGAGCTTTACTTTGGAATTGTCCAGTTTTATGTCAGCAAACATTTATTTCAGCTGCTGTACATAAATATTATATGCCAATCCATTCATAGGTGGGGAAATGTTTGTGTTGGGGCCAGTACCTGGCTTATAACTTTCAATGTATCTCCCAGCCACGGTCGGCATAGCCTCTGTGCGCTTAGATCCTTTTTTCAAGAAAATAAAAACAGGTACACGGTGGAGTTGTGAAAAAACATTTGTAATATTTCAATCCCGACTACCTTCCTTAAACAAATAAGATAGTTTTGGCCAAATTAACAAACTTTGAGCTAATTAATAAATATAAAAAAAGACAGATGAGACCAGAGCTCTCGTTTCAGCCATCCGACTCCATTAGCGCCCACGCATGCCTCCCGGCTTTGGCCCTGTGGGACTTTCAACACCACAAGCTTATCCCCCCATGATGAGGTCTGGCTGAGCTAAAATCAACCCTCTGTCCCCTGAAGAGCTGGAGGGGGAAGGTTCCTGGGGTGTCCACGTAGTGGGCAGTGGCTGGGGTTGGGGCCTGAGTGAGGCAGAGGAACCTGATGCATGAAATTATTTCCTCATTGTTGCCCCACCCACAGCATGTCAGCATGCAAGTGAGCTCATGTGGATGCACATGGGTGTGCTATTCCATGAGCTCCGGCCAATGTCCTACCTCCCACAGCACCTGCCTAACTGCACTGACATCTGTGGTCACCCAGGTGGCAATCTTGCAGTGGCAACATCAGCCCACCCTCCCCAGAGAATGAAAGCATCCTCTGTATTGTTTAAAATATGTATATTCTTAACTCATCAAATATAATCACACTACCATTATTAAATAAATTGTCTAACTATTGAACCCCTTTGAAATGCCAAGTTTTCCAAACAAGATTTGAGTTTCATTTTAATTAAAAAAAATTATTGAGAATTGGCATATATGTCGAAATTTTAGATTTCTGCCCAAAATCTTATTCAGTTCATCCCATATTTTGGCGGAGTTTCTCAAAAACACTGACACCTTCTCATACTGTGTATTTTTTTAAAGAGGCATGGTAATAGCTGTTTTAAAATTCAAAATAAGGAACTGTACTTAATTCAGTGTCCCTCCATTGTATACTTGAGATATCACTGGTGAATATATTGATAAAACTTTCGATCTGTGTTGCTATATAATATGATCTGAAATCTGGAAGATTAATTCCAGCTACTTTCTCAGAAGTAAACATCTTTATTTTTAATCTAGCTTCTTTATTTTGCCACAGAAAGTTTTTTTTTTCTAGATCTGAAAAAGAAATTAGGAATATTAATTGGAAGAGTTTGAAACAAAAATAACAGTCTAAGAGGGCACTCATTTTTATTATATTGGCCCTTCCTATCAAAGTTAGCGGCAAATAAATCCATCGTTCCAAATCCTTTATAATGTTTTTCATTAGAGGCTCATAGTTGACTTTATAAAAATCACTGATGCTTTTTGTTTGTATTATCCCTAAATAGTGGAATGATTCCTGTGGCTCTACTATGAAATGATAATCAGATGCTTTATCTTTATTTAATAACTTTACTTCTGTTCTATGCCAGTTAGGTTTATATACAGCTACTTTTGCAAAAGTATCTACCAAATCTAAGAGGGTTTTACATGAGTCTTCAAAGTTAGCCACATATACAAGTACATCATCTGCATACAATGTTACATTGTATCCCCAACTTTGATCCCCCTTACATTATCAGAGATATATTGTGCAAATGACTCCATTTACAGCACAAAGCTGTTGACAATGGGCAACCCTGCCATGTACCCCTATAGTAAAGTACGAATAAGAGGTAATGAGTCCGATGTTGGAAGAGTGACTAGTGGAGTTCACCAGGGGTCTATCCTGGGGCCAGTATTGTTTTCCCTGTTTGTAGCAGATATGCATATAGGAATAAACAGTACATGCATCAAATTTGCAGGTGACACCAAATTAACAGCAGAGATTAGTGGCATGCATGGATTCCAACAATTACAGCAAGACTTGGGGAAACTGGAAAAATGGGCACAAAAGAATGGCATGTTTTTTAACCTTGAAAAGTGCACTGCTATGCATTTTGGCAAAGGTAACAAATCATGGAATTCTTGGTAAGATGGGGCACTATTAAAAACAACAAATACTGAAAGGGATTTGGGGATAGTAATCTCCAATGACTTAACTTTCAGTAAACATTGTAATGAAGTTATTAATAAATGTAATAAATGTTTTGTATCCAGAAACAGAATTTGTACGGTGCCTTTGTTTCGGTCACTGGTGAGGCCATTAATGGATTACTGTACCTCTTTATGGAGTCCACACCTGAGGATAGATGTCAATGGTCTAGAGACGGTGCAGAGGAGACTAACAAAAACAATTGAGGGGACAGAGGAGGAAACATATGAGTCTAGATTGCAAATTCTTGGACTGTACTTATTGGAGCTGAGACGAACTAGGGGAGCTCTGTTATTAATGTACAAATTGATTAGGGATAAGTCACTTATGATCGGTCTAGGAATAACTCTGGCAGAAAGGAACAACTCTTTAAGAAGCCATAGTCAGCAGCTCAAACTCACATACCCAAAAAGGAACCTGAGAAGGTCTTTTTATACACAGAGGATTATCCCCCCTCTGGAATAGGCTCCCTAAGGATATTGTGGAGGCAAGCACATTCATGGCATTAAAAAATAAACTTGATAGTCATTTATTAAAATGTCTGGGGAAAAATGTCCCATTACTGTGGGAGACAGACTTTATGGGCCAAAAGCCTCCTATTTGTCTAATAAACCTAGTATGATACCTAGTATGATTATTTAAATGAGTCTGGCAATACAGAATTAGCATATACCTTAGCTTGACGTGTTGAATATATTGCTCTAATCTGCGCTAACATATTCAGGTCCATTTTAGCCTTTGACAGGGTGGACTCCAAATATTTCCATTCCATACTGCTGAAGGCCTTCTCAGCATCCATAGCAACCAATGTTGTATTCGGATCTTTGACCAACTCCATAATATTCAGTGTTTTTCTAACATCATGAGATGATCTCCTGCCTTCTACAAATCCTACCTGGTCAATTGATACTAATGTTAGGATTAATTTATTTAGACTTATGCTGCAACATTTGAAAATGTTTTATAATCACTGCTTAATAGGGAGATCGGTCTATATGAAGCTGGATGATCAGGTGATTTATTTGGCTTTAAAATTAAAATGACATGCACCTCATCAAATGACAAAGGCATAGTTTGCATTTTTCTGATCAAATTAAATAATCTAAGGCACCAAAAATAGCTTCATACTTTTTGTAAAGTTTTATTAGTATGCCATCTAAGCCAGGGGATGTGTTTGATGGAAGATTTTTTCTTGCATCAAGTATTTCACTTTGTGTTATATCTTGCTCCAAAATCTACCTGTGGGCTTCTGTTAATTTTGGAAGATTAATATTTTCTAAAAATTGATCTGTTTGTTTTTTAGTAGGCCTTGATTCCACCATGTATAAGATCTGATAGCATTCTTGCGAGACTTCCACAGTTTTTTTCTGATCAGTGTATAACCCCATATCCTGCTATAATACATGAGGTTAACATGCTAGTTTCCTCTCACTTAAATTGCCATGGTAATAACTTGTACAGATTTTCACCTAGTTAGTAGTATTTTGTCTTAGATATGTTTAAAGCTGCTCTAGATTTGAGCTCCATTAATGAGTTATACTTGTTTTTAGTCACTAATAGCTTTTGTAAATCAGTTTCTGATGGTGATTGAATATACACTTGTTCTTCTTTTCTTAATTGTTTTTCTATAGCTGATATTTTTCATTTTGCTTTTTATTTCTGTAAGCCTTTTATGAATTAACATGCACCCTTTAAGGTAAGTTAGAATGCATCCCATATAGTGAGTAATGACAATTCTTCAGTATTTTCTTTAAAGTAGTTAGTTAATTCTACTTTCAGAAAATGTTCAAAATATTGATCTTAAAGTAAGGTCTGGTCCCTTCTCCACATGCTATCTCTTTGTGCAACCCCATTTAATGTTACAGTCCATATCATCAAAGCATGATCTGAGATTAATTTTGGACCATAACCAAAATTGTGAACATAATCCAATAAATGTGAAGAAACTAATATAAAATATATCCTAAAAAACACATGATGAACCTGAGAAAAATATGAATATATTCTGTAGCTGGATATTTGCACCTATATGGATCTACAAGGCCAAGGTCTCTGAGATATTCCTTTATGATTTGTTCTGCCCTTTTTTTATTCAAAAGTACCTAATGATCTGTCTACATTGTTCAAGGTTAGATTGTAATCTCCTGCTAGTAGGTAGGGAGCAGGGAACTGAGACATAGCCAAAATTAGGTCTGTAAAAAAACAACAGAGAGTCTTCATTCGGAGCATACAACCCTACTAAAGTAAAATTTTGCTTTTTAAATTGTAAATGCAACATGACATAGTGACCATCTGTATCCAGGTTTTTCTTTATTAATACAGCAACCCCTCTTGAAAGTAAATCCTACATTGTATAATACCCATTAGCCTTACATAGATTGCCACAATATGTGGCATCTTGTGCCATAAGATGAGTTTCCTGAAATATTAACAGTTCTGTTTGTTTTGAATTACAGTGCTGTATCATACTTCTCATTTCAACATGGTCTTTAATTATCTTTAGGTTCCACAAGGCAAAACTACAACAATGTAATTTATTTGAATCACTCATAAGTAATGTACCAACACAAATGACATGGGCACTGTTTCCTAGTCAAATTTTCCACATTTACCTTAAAGCACCAATCCTTATACCTGTTATATTGCATTTTTATAAAAGCAGTTACTTTACCCCATAATTTAATATAATCTACCTATTTCTTTCCAGTGTCATGCAAGCAAAAAATATAATAAATAAAGAGTGGAACATCCGTAAAACTATCCTATCCTATCTGCCTCACCCAAAATCTTATCCCCATCCCATTTGCATACTTTGTGACCCTGAGCAAGTCAATTTACTTCCTTGTGCTCCCGGGTAGCACCTGGAATTAAGCTTCTGCTTACTGTGCCTCTCCTCGTTAAACAGTTTCCCTTTTCCCTTTCCCCTTTCTATGATATATGCTCATTGAACTGTAATGTACCTCTACTACTCCTCTGCATTTGGTGTTGATTGTAACTGTATTGTGTGTGACTGAACTTGCATTATGTCTGTACTCTCCTGGGTCCTGCCTGAAATAGGCATTTTTTTATGCCTAGCGCACCTACCCGGTTACCAAAAATAAATAAATAAATATAAATATATTGTGTTCCTATTCCAAAATTCATGCAGAAAATATCATGCTAAATGACACAAAAGGGATTGGAAAAAGAAAAAAAAATCTCTCCTCCATTATACTACACTTCCAAACTGAACCACCCATATCCCCATTACCCTCAAGAAAAAGGCATGGATACATTGTGGCCACTGAATCAGTGTCTGAAAGCACCTAATTCTGCCATACTCCAAACCTACAAAAAGGGGGAAATAATATTAAACTTTACTCTTCCCCTTTGCTCCTTCCCCTCTTCTTACTTTTTGAACCACCTTATGATTACTATTCTCCTAGCCTATTCATCTCTGTTTGCTATTTTTCCTTTTTTTCCCTCCTCTCTCCTCCCACCCCCACTCTCCTCCTCCGTTATGCTCATATTTCTATCTGTGTCAAAGACCAAATTCCTTCTTTTCCTCTACCTCCCCTCACACATACTCTTATTGTGCACTTCCATGCTACTCTTCAGCTCTCTTTGTCAGAATTTTTCATGTCTTCACCTGGCAAAATATCTTGAGTTTTAACATTTATTTGAGTTTCAGAAGCAGCTGATGTAGAATCTGTTATAGATATGTCTTTAACCTCTATATTTTCTTGTAGATGGGGACTTGTTTTTAGACATAGACATATTCTCAGATTCATAACTGGGACCTGCTTTAGGAGATGGAAAAGATGAAAAATTATTTTGAGTGGCTGTACACTTCTCTTTCTCTGGTTGTTGATCATTAACTGATTTTCATTTTCTATGGAAGCCACTTCCATCTTCATACAATGCTGGTTTAATTATGAATTCAGCTTCTGCTGGGGAAGTAAAATGTCTTGTTTTGACAAGTAATGTTACTTTAAGTTTAGCTGGAGTCAACACAGTGAATTTTGTACTATTCTTCCATAAGACATCTTTTACATTCAGAAATTATTTTTGTCTCTCTCTAACCTCTGGAGGAAGATCAGAAAATACTTGGATATTCATACTGCGGACATGCAAACCTTTATTGAGTTCCTTTTCTTAATACTTCTTCCTTGTCTTGATATTTTAGTGGTTTAACAAAAACAAATCCTGGAAGGTTTCCCCTTGTAATTAGGACTTCTAAAGTCACAATGAGCTCTGTCTAAGATCACATTATCAGTTGGATACTCTCTTTGCAGTGCTTCTGTCAGCAAGGATTCAAACTACGTGAATGGGTTTCCACCTTCTGGAACTCCTCTTAGTTTTATATTACATCTACATGATCTAGTTTCCATCTCATCTACTTTTTTCTTGCAAGGCTTTCAGTTCTTTTCTATGTTCCTGTACAAATGTCTGGAGCAGTCTTTTTTCATCTTCTAACCTGCTCACGTGAACCTCTAATTTGCTCATTCTTTTATTTAGGGATCTGTTTAGCAATTGCTGAAACTTGTTCAGAGAAACCACCAAACATGTTTTTCATTGTATCAAATCTGCTTCTTATTTCTTTTAACAAAATATTATGTTCTTCCTTATTCTCTTGATCTTCATTCTCATTATCATCTCTCCCCCGGAGGCCATAACAGTTTTATCTTCTTTCCCTGTTTTATGTTTTACTTGTTTTTTGACATCTGATTTAGTTTTATTGCTTTTCTGGCCTGTCATAGTGCTCCCACTCACCTCCCACTCACCTCAGAATCCTCTTCAGGCTCTGTGCTTTCTATCGCTGCAGCTTTATGTTCTATATGGTTTCTAAGCATATAATTTGTAATTTTATTTAGCACTGCCTGTTTTTTGTCTTCTTTGTTTCCAGTCCTGAGAATTAGACAATTTAATACCATCAACAGCTTCTCTCCCATTTACAGTTGGATTCTCCCCATCTACTTTGTTAACTTTCCCCAATTTCCTCCATGCTTTTGCCTCTTTAGTATGGTGAAAATTTTCCATATCCCTTCTGAGACTCTTACTGCAGAAAAAGCAGGCTATAATCATACATAGAACTTTGTTTTTATGTTATATAAAATAAGCTACATGCAGCATTTCACTTTTTACCAATATATTTTGCTATGGCAGCTGTTATTTGTTGAATTGATTAAGAAGGGGAGGGGAGAGAATTTCATATCTACAATTCTCATTTTCCTTTTTTTTTTTCCAGCTGCACCACTAAAGAGTCAGAGCATTAAAATCCTTATTAGCCAGAAATTATGAATCCCCAAAATGTAGTTTAGATGTAAGGCCAAAAACTCCAACAATTTTAATACAAATCAACATACAGAGCATATTCTCAGTCCAACCGCTCTTCTATAACGAGCATTTTCCAAATGCTGAGCCCCGTATCATACCAATGTTACAATCACCTCCTTCACGGCCTGTATCACTGTTGAGCCACTTTTATATCATAAAAAGAAGCATCAAAAGGGTGTAGTAGAATTTAACTACCGCTATACCACACTTATTTCATCAAATCCACCATAGTGCAGCTATAGTGCTAGTAAATGATGAAGGAGCCCAAGAAGGGGTTATTCCCCATATGGATGCTTCTCAATATCAATGTGCTATCCTTAAATGGTCTTTTCACCCATTACCAACCCTTAATTCATGATCTACAGTAACTGTAGTAATTAAAAAGAACAACAAAAGGAGAGTGTTTCTTGAAAAAAATCAATACAGCACTTACTTCCTTACATTATGAGCAGCAAGTGTTTCTTGTGGGGTGTCTTACAAACTGCACTGCTCACCGGCTTTGGAGGTCTTTACAGAGGAACAACAGGCAGGAGGCTAATGTTTAATAATACAAAATTTCTTAGCTCATACTGCTGCAAATTCTCCACAAGTACATTAAGAGAACCCAAAATGTAAGTATGGAGAGCCACTTCCCATATGGGTAATACCAGTAAACATTTCCTTTAAATTGCGTTTTCATCCATTGCAAGATATGTCTCCACATAGCTGTAATAGTTTGAATATTTACAATTTCAAAGAGAAAGGAGGGTGGTGGGAGAAATAATACAACATTTATCTACTTATTGTATATGCTACAGTTTTCTTCCATCGGTGTCTCACAAACCATGTGGCTGGAGGCTGAAGCGGGTAACAGATGTCTCATGGTTCCATCATTCATATTAACTCAGCATATAAGAGAGAAAGAGAGAAAGAGAGAGAGAAGGGAGAAAAAAACAAAAAAATAAAAGGGTGTATGTTCAGAAAGTGGCAGCTGCAACTCCTGTCACTCAAGCAGTGTGGCCACCACCTCAGACCGCCCTACATTGATGTACTTGACAACATTGAAGGCCGTACATGGTTTGGGACCAGATTACTTAACATGCTTCCTAGTTCCCTGCCACCCAGTTTGCTCCTTCTGTTCTTCCAGTGTGGGCCTGCTGTCTGTTCCTCTATCTAGGCTGCAACAATTGGGGGACAGTGCATCCTGTGTTGTGGCACCTACTTTGTGGAAAGCTTTGCTACAACATAGTAGATCTGCCCACAGAGGAGGGGCTTTAAGACCAATCCAAAAACTTAGCTTTTTGCTGAAGCCTTTCCTTGACTTTTTAAATTATTGCTGATATTTCTGATTCATTGGTCGCTGCCTGTTGCTATAGTAACTCTGTCTTTACAGACCAGGGGACATGAAATGGGCCAGAAAGGAGTAGAAAGTGTAGGAAGGGCATGGGCATGGATATAAGTCCTTTTCCAAGGAAAATGGTCCTAAGGGAACTGGAAGGAATAAGAGTCAATAAGGCTATGGGGCCAACTAGGGTATACCTCAGGGTGCTGAAGGAGCTAAGAGAGGTGGTGGCAGAACCTCTGGCAACCCTGTTCAGCCAGTCACTGGAAACAGGGGAGGTACCCAAAGACTGGAGGACAGCTATTGTAGTTGCTTTATACAAAAGTGGGAGCAGGGAGGAAGCGGGAAACTACAAACCAGGCAGCCTGACCTCAGTAGTGGGGAAGATCATGGAAACGCTACTGAAGGAAAGAATAGTGAAACACCTGGCTGCCGACAGTCTACAGGATACAAAGTAACATGGTTTTACTGGAGGGAGGTCATGCTAGACTAATCTCATTTAATTCTTCTACTGGGTGACAAGGGAGGTAGATCTTGGGGGGGGGCAGTGGATGTGGCCTACACGGACTTCAGCAAGGCCTTTGACACTGTGATGCATAGAAGGCTGCTAAACAAGCTGGTGAACATGGGAGTGGGTAGAACAGTGGTGAAGTGGGTGGAGAACTGGTTGGATAGCAGGACACAGAGGGTGGTGGTGACTGGCTGTCACTCCGCAGAGGGAAAGGTGACCAGTGTGGTTCTACATGGATCAGTGCTGGGTCCAGTCCTCTTCAATATCTTTATCAGTGGGACTTAAGAGTGCATAGGATAAGCACAATATCCACATCAGTGACATTACAGAGGACCTGGAAGGGAGAATTTGCCTGTACACTGATGAAACAAAGCTCTGCAACAGGGTGGACACATCGGAGGGTGTGGATAGAATGAGAAGTGATCTGCAGAAGCTTGAGGACTGGTCAAGGGAGTGGCAATTGAGATTTAATGCAAAAAAA
Source organism: Neoceratodus forsteri (assembly GCA_016271365.2). Classification (NCBI taxonomy): domain Eukaryota; kingdom Metazoa; phylum Chordata; order Ceratodontiformes; family Ceratodontidae; genus Neoceratodus; species Neoceratodus forsteri. Next base: position 141,523,508 of record JADMNL010000031.1, on the reverse strand, counting down.
TGCAAGATAATGCACATGGGACACAAAAAAACAAGAACAACATATCAGCTGGGGTGGGGGGAGAATATATAATGCTCCAAGCAGGAAAGGGACCTAGAGGTTATAATCTCTGATGACTTCAAGGTAGACAGTCAGTGCGACAAGGCAGCAGGAAAAACAAACAGGATGCTGGAATGCATAGGCAGGGGTATCACCGGCAGGAAAAGGGAGGTCATAATTGCACTATACAGGACATAAGTGAGGCAACACCTCGAGTATAGTGTCCAGTTCTGGAGACCTTACCTACGTAAGGACATAGACAGGGTACAGGCAGTTCAGAGGAGGGCAACCAAGATGTGCAAGGATTACATCACAACCCCTATGAGGACAGGCTGAACTATTTAAATATGTATTCCCTGGAAGAGAGGAGGGAAAGGGGGATATGATTTAGACATATAAGTACCTCACAGGGAAAAACAAAGTGCAGAAAAACTCAACTTTTTAAAGAAAAAGATCTCCAGGACTAGGGGACATGAGATGAAACTGGAGGGAGAGTGGTTCAGAGGGAACGTAAGGAAGTACTTCTTCACAGAGAGTGTGGTGGACAAAATAGCACAGACTGCCAGAAGAGGTGGTGAGGGCAAAAATGATTACAGGACTTAAGCGTGCATGGGACAGGCATAAGGGGATCCTAGTAGTCGGGGGAAGTGGACAACTTAAATCTAAGGAAGCTTAAAATGATTTAGTGAGCTTTGCCATAGCAAATGGAAGTAGTAAACTGTAGTAACCTGTAGCAGTTGTGATTCAACCTCCTACCATTCAAACTGCCAAAAAGTGCTGTTTTCCATTAAATAAATGATTTTATTTCTGTGCTCTGTTTCATTTGCATAACCCGCACCTTTTTATGTTGGCTCGCGCATGCTCATCCAACATATTGCGGTAGTAGCAGATTTGGAGGCGTGGTCACTGTTAGGCAAATGCAGGGCATGCATCAGTAGGTGCATCCCTCATTCCCCAATCAGGCAGCATGCAGGTGCCACATCAGCAATTTGGAATGTGGCCACCAGATCTAACAAAAGGTCCGCTGCAATGAGAGCGGAGCTCTCATGCAGCGTGAACACAACACGCCTCCCAAAGTGCACACAACACTGCCGCCACCTCCTGTCAGAATGCCAACAGGGGGCCCTCCCGTCAGCATAATAACCCCCTCCATTTACAATGTATGCCAAGGGGTGCCAATCCGTTAAACTCATCGCGCCCCAACAGTTTTTCTTTGCAGATGGGGTCCCAATCCCCGTTGGCTTCAGTGCCCGAGTGATGTCACCGATGGGAAGCCCACTCCCGTCGGCATTATGTAACACCTCCCCGCTGTTGTTGTGTGCCGACAGGTGCCCAATCCTGTCGGCATAATGTAACCCTCCTTTGTTAGGTGCCGATGGGGTGCCTAATCCTCTGCCGGCCACAGCTGCCCCAAAGAGAGTCCATTGGCACGCAGAGTCCACCCCAGCATGCCACATGACCCTGTTTGAAAAAACAGTCCTGTGATTTATTTATTTATTTTTTTTACCCTGTCAAAAAAGAAATTGGTCCCTTGCGGTCTCCCTGCCACCCTCCCACAACCTGTGCCCACCCACTGCACACCCTGCCTCCCCACACTCCCTCACCCCATACTTACCTCCGGAGTCTGGCACGATGATCTTTGGTGGACCGGGAATACGTCTGCATTCTTCAAAGCTGACCGCGAACTGAGGAAATGCCGGTAAGCTGTATAATGGAATAAATATGGGTTTTCCAACTTTGATGCATATCTCAGGCATGTTTTGGAATTTTGGCACCAAATTTTCAACATGTGGTTTTTGGGGCCCCTCCTCATGAATTCTGGCACTGTAATGGCGTTAACCAACCGCGAAAGGTGATTTTGTGATCACTGCGCGGAATCACCTTTTGGGACTGAGTAATGAAATGACAGTGGCAGTGTTCATGAGGTGGCCTCTCAAAAAGCCTGTGTTGCAAATTTGGTGAAAAAATCAAAAAAATGACTGTTTTACGAGCATGCGTTGCGCAGTTTCCACGCATGCTAGTAACTTCAGTGAATTTGTAATATTTTCACTCCAGATTTTCAAAATTGGCATTTTTCCATACCTCCTTATGAGCAGTGTAGCTGTCATTTTACATATCCTGGCCAAAATGTGTTTTCGCATGTCCGGCGCAGAATAGTGCGGCAGCTGCGCGAAATCAGTTTTTGGGAAGTTTCAGGAAATGACGATAACACTGTTCATGAGCAGAAGTCCTAAAATGCCTATGTTGAAAATTTGGTGACAAAATTCCATAAAATAACTGTGTTACAAGCGTGCGTTGCGCAGTTTCCACGCACCCTTGTAACTTCTCAAATTTGCACTATTTTCATGCCAAATGTTCAACACTGGCATTGTTTTACACCTCCTTATGAACAGTACAGCTGTCATTTTTCACATCCTGCCCTAAATGTGTTTACGCACCTGTGGCGCACAATGGCGTGGTCATTGTGCGAAATCAAAGTTTCGGACACATTAACAGACTCACACTGCCACTGTTCATGAGTGGAGGTCCCAAAATGCCTATGTTAAAGATGTGGTTAAAATAATCCCAAAAATAATTGGGTTACTGATGTGTGTTGCACAGTTTCTATGCATACTCATACCTTCACCAATTTATATTATTTTCACTACCGATTTAAACGTTGTCATTTTTTTACATCTCCTCATGAACAATACAGTTGTCATTTTCCACATCCTGCCCAAAATGTGTTTTCATCCCTGTGTCGCCAAATGGCATAGCCGCTGTGCAAAACCACCTTTCAGCTAACAAACTGATAGTGCCGCTTTTCATGAGGTGGGCTCACAAAAAGCCCATGTTGAAAGTTTTGAGTGAAAATACCAACACACACCTACGGTGTTAGGGTTTCCAACTGTAGCATCCCACCCTGTAGAGACTGACAGGCATCAGTGGTGTGACTTGGGATCATCGACTGTAATGCTCATGCCATTCCACCCCCACCCCCACCCTGCAGCCAGTGACAGGCATCGCGGTGTGACTTGCACTGTTCGGATCAAGCGAGCCTTGACTAGGCCAGGGACCCCTCAATTTCTTGAACCTAAACAATGGTTCAGAAATCCTCCATGAGCTACAGCTCAGCTGATTCTGTCAGGGATCCAGTGAACCTTGACTATGCCAGGGACCCCTCAATTTCTTGAATCTAAACAGTGGTTCAGAAATCCTCCATGAGCTACAGCTCAGCTGATTCTGCAAGGGATCCAGCAAGCCTTGACTAGGCCAGGGACCCCTCAATTTCTTGAACCTAAACAGTGGTTCAGAAATCCTCCATGAGCTACAGTTCAGTTGATTCTGCAAGGGATCCAGCGAGCCTTGACTAGGCCAGGGACCCCTCAATTTCTTGAACCTAAACAGTGGTTCAGAAATCCTCCATGAGCTACAGCTCAGCTGATTCTGCAAAGTACTAGCCCATACTTTTGGATTTGGTACAAGTGGAAGCTGATTTCCAAGTGGCCCATATTATCTCCTGCTGAACACATCTCTAACTACTGTATCTTCCTCTGTGTCTCTAGTTGAATTTAACTTGTGTGCCAGGGTTTAATAATTTGTTTAATCCTTACAGTCATTTTAAGTTCTGAGCTGATATTAGAAGTGAATTTTTGACTTTTCCATTAGCAGATTATATCCTCTCACCACTAGAGGGCTATATTTTATTTATTTATTTATTTAGCTTTTGTTGACCGGGTAAGTGCACTAGACAAATCCTGCCTATTTTCAGGCACGACCCGGGGGAGGGGGATACAGATGAATGCCAACTGACCTTGAACCAGATTAAGCTGTTGGTGATATTTTTAGTGAATGAGAGAAATTTGGCCAGGACACCGGGGAAATTCCCCTACTCGGCTGCAGTCTGCTGCCTGTAGGGGGACTGGCCATTTTCAAGATGGCCACTCGAAGTGTTGCCTGGAAGGAGAAGGAGGACAACAGAGTGGGAGAGATGGCCTCAACTCCCACTCACGAAGAACTAGAGGCTTCAGTCTTGGCAAAGTCCGAATTGGATGCTGAGACGGAGCTACAGAAGAATATACCTAAATGGAAGCAGGTAGAGAAAGATGGCAAAATGTCTATGGACACCCCACAAGATCAATTTATTTTACAAAAGGTGATGGAGCATACGAGAATGGTATCCTTAGTTGGTACAGAAGAAGGAAACCTTTTCTGGTCACATCGCGGTTCGGACTCCAGAGAAATGCGGTCTGTAGGTTTCAATATGCAGACTGACTTTGCGACTTTGAAAAGATCGGAGGCGCGAGACACCGGAGAGCAATTTGGGCCTGGTATGAAGGAGAGAATGCAAACCACGAACTGTGTACCTTGTGACGAGGCCTGCAATATTACTTCAGGTACTGTGTCAATTACCCTTACAAAATGATATTGAAGGAAAACAAGCGGACTGAGCGCGGCTGTTGTGCGCCCGCAGAATGCAGCTCAGCTAATTGAAACTGGCCAGATTGACTGCAAACTGAAAGAGAATGTCTGCAGTTCGGCAGCGATCTCACAGGTGGTCTGCAGTTGGGACATTAGTCCTCTGAGCGAGACTCGAGTGAAACGCTCTAGCAGTACTGTAGATGCTGAATTCTCCACTTCTAACTTAAAACAGGCTGGCAGTTTGTCGCAAATCTCAGCGAAAGTGCCTTAAGCCTGAATCAACTTCGTCTGAACAGTACGTGAACCCGATTATGACTGCAACTGCTGCTTCTTCAGCTTTTGGTAATAATGAAACTGCTAATTTAACTAAGGCATCAGGTTTTGTTCTGAAACATTTACTGCAAAAAGAATCGTCTCCTGCTCAGGTTGTGACTTATCAAACAACCGAAGGTTTGCAAACAGGGGTCACTGAGTTCTTTTTCCCGGTTGATAGTAGTAAGAACACTCTTACTTCTAAATCAAATGCATTACAGAACATAAATAAATCCTCCCTTTTAAGAGAAGATGGTGAGAAGGTTTCATGGTCACCAAGTAAAGCATTAAATGAGGCAGGTTGGCTGCAGACAGACACAGGTATATGGAAGCCTGATCCAAATTGGACTTCACAATTATCACTGTCTTAGCATTCCCCAGAGTGGGCTCCTGTGGTGCAACATATTTTTTATTTAGCTTTTTTTTTTGTTGACCGGGTAAGTGCACTAGACAAATCCTGCCTATTTTCAGGCACGACCCGGGGGAGGGGGATACAGATGAATGCCAACTGACCTTGAACCAGATTAAGCTGTTATAGAAAGTGGTATTGGGGGAGATAATAAAATTGAAATTGATATGTTGGAACCTCAGGTTAGTTCTGCTGAATTGTTAAAACCCTCTTTGGCTCCTCTAAAGGAACCCCATCAACAAGCTTCATCTTTAAAATCCCTATTAGTGATTCCTGTACCCCCCCCACTTCACCTTCAGCTCAGAAACCCTTAATGTCTGAACTATTTACAAATTCGCACAGAGAGGCAGCCCCCAGACGGAATGCAGTAAGATTAAGATACAAAGGTGGGTTAGAGGTCAGGCCTGATAGGTATTACGTAGGAAAAACATTATTAAAGGATTCATTGCATTTTTCTCCTCAAGATGTTTACGCTTTTATAAATATTTCAGGGGAGGACAATTTTGATGTAAGTTTTCGTACACAGCATGCTTTGGATATGTTTTGGATAAGATATGGTCAAGTTAAGTTTTCTCCTATTTGGACTCCTTTTATTGTCATTCCCTTATCTAAACCTTTAATTAAATTTGTCACTGTTATGTTTCGAAATGAGGGGGTGTGGGTAGAAGATATTACTTTTTGGCTGAAGAAAAGGTGTGATGTTTTAAGTGAACCAGAACCAATTCTTGATTCAGAGCATTTTTGGACCGGCGGCTGGAAATATAAAATTAAGCTTAGACAAACTGAGGCAGGGATAGAACACATACCAAATTCCTTTTTATTAGGGGGAGAGATAGAGGTGTGTGTTTTTACAGTGTACAACCTCGTGCATGCTATAAGTGTGGAGCAAGAACTCATCTTTCTAGCGTGTGCGATAAGCCCAGATGTGATAATTGTGGGGAGGTGGGTCACTTAACAATGTTTTGCAATAATCAATCATGCTGTGACTTATGTGATTCAAAAGGCCACGTTTTTAAAGTCTGCCCTTGGGCTGCTCACAACTCAACAACTAATTCTGGCTCTGAGGTGTTTATTCAGAAAGCACAGGAAGCCTCAACTCAGGTTTTTCCTGCACAAATGTGTCACCCTACCCCAAGTAACACTCATATGAATTTAGCTGATGTTAAGGAATCAGTGGATTTAAAAGGAAAGGTTAAAAATGTGGACGACAGCAAAAATAAACCATTGTCAGAAAGCAAGGTAGAAAAACAAGGGCAGCACTCCAAAGTGAGGAGTGTCAAATACCAAGGTAGATTTGCCTAACATTTAAGTCTTCCCCAGTTTGTTTTTCTGAGGCTGTTACTGAAAAGGTAGATAGCACAAACGTAGTAAAAGAGCCTTTGATAGCTTTGCCACAAAGAAGATCATCCAGGAATTTACAACCCAACCCCCCAGCAATGCACATTGAGACCAGTAACTCTTACACTGCCCTGTTTTCCTTAAGGGGAAATATGGACAGAGGTAGAAGATTCTGATTCTCAAAATCTTCTTTATCAACCAGGTCGCAGACATTAAATAATTACAAGGGAAAAAAGAAAAGAGAAAAAATAAGAGGTTGAGCATTTTAAAAGGACATGATGCTGACTTGGGGCTCTTTAAATGCTCACAGCTTATTGAATAAAGCTAAGAGACAATCACTTTTCACTTTATTCATGATTATCCATTTTCAGTCTGTTTCTTACAGGAAACTTGGATGTACACTATTGAACAACTGGTAGCATTCAAAAGAGAGTGGGTTTGGGGCCCTTTCTTTTGGTCTTTTGGGGAGGACTCTGCAGATGGGGTAGGGATTCTGTTTAATTCTTTTTCTTTTCAGTTACAAAATTTAATAGACCTAATTCCTGGTAGAGTTTTAATTGTGGATGGGAAATGGTCAGGTCTAAGTTTCCGTTTCATAAACATTTATAACCCTCAAACCAAATCAGGTAGAGTAAACTGTCTCAAAATGATACAGCCCTTTTTGTTAACAACGGCTAGAATTTTATGGGGTGGAGACTTCAACTGCCCAATTCCTGGTGTTCATTATAAAAACAATAACAAGAAAACATACTGTGATTCTAATTGTCTCAAAAAAATAATTAAAGAGGCTGGTTTGATAATTTGTAATGACTCTACAAACAAAGAAAATAGTTTTTCATTTCAGAAAGGAAAATCCTTCTCGTTGATAGATCACATGCTTGTTTCATCAAAAATGCACATGATATCATTTAAAATATTCCCATGTGAATTTTCAGATCATTCCCTTTTAGTAAGTATGTACAGTTTTTCAGAAAGACTGGAAAAAAGGCATCTAAGATGGAAACTGAATAATTCCTCTTTAGAGGTTCCTTTTATACAAATGGGTGTTAAAAATCTACTGAAGGCCAGATTATCAGTAGTTTTTTTATATTCTGATATAGGAGAATGGTGGCAAGGGACTAAAACTGATTTAAGAAATTGGTTTAAAACTAAAGGACGTAAAATTAAAAATGATAATTTTCTGCACTATTTGGGTCTAAGGCAGCAATTACAGAGACTATTAACAATAGCTTACTCATCAAAATGGGATTATTCAGCTCAAATTGCTGTGCTAAAGAAAAGATGAGAGAGTACCAATATAATAGAAGCAAAACAATGCAGGTTATTTTAATTAATGGGTTAAAAAGTCACCAATAGGCGATCCTTCAAATGTAAAAAGTTACGGAGTCAATGAGAATGGAAGAGTTGAGGAGATCAGATGGGAGTATAGCAACTACGGTAGAGGAATTACGTAAAGTAATAGTAGATCATTTCCATGCTTTAAATCCATCTGAAGGAATCAAAAAGGAAGATATAGTTGACTATTTAAACCAGATACCTGTTCTAAGTAATGTGGTAAATAGGTCAGACAAATGGGTACCCATTACACACACAGAAATTTTAAATACTATCAAATCTTTGAAATCAAACATTTCACCAGGAACAGACGGCCTTACCAATGATCTATACAAAAGCTTTCCAGAAGAATTCAGCCAATGTTTGGGACTTTTGTTTCAGTTTTTTATTGAAAAAGATATAATTTTTCCGTCATTTACGGAAGGATTATTGACATATATATTTAAAGCTGGTGATAAACATAATATAGCCAATTGGAGGCCAATTACACTCCTAAATTCTGACTACAAAATTTTTGCTAGCATTTTGAATAAACGATTAATTAAATATGCTGGTAAAGTCATCTCACCTTATCAATACTGTGGATTGCCTGATAGAAGGATTCAGTCGCCCTTATGCTGATTAGAGATGTGATTGATCATCTCTCAGATAGGGTATTACAGGATGTCTGGTTGCAGCAGATTTAGACAAAGCCTTTGATAGGGTACACTTACCATTTCTGTTCTTTACTTTGAGGCACTATGGGATTCCACATCAATTAATTAATTTAATTGAGAAATTATACAAAAAAGTGGTTGCATTTCCTTTTGTGAAAGATTGTATAGCAGAAGGTTTTCTTATAACCACAGGAGTCAGGCAGGATGCCCACTTAGTCCCCTTCTATACACCTTTGCACTAGATCCTTTTTAAATAAGGTATGGGTAGCACAGAATTGGGAGGGCATTGTGTTCAAGGATGATAGTCTTTTACAGTTAAAAGTACAGGCTTACGTGAGATGACCTGGTAATATACTTCAAAGATTCAGCTATGATTTCCACTTTCTGGTTGCTTTTAAAGATTTTGCCAAAGTCTCAAATGCAAAATTGAATATAAAAAAACAAAGGCTTATTTATAGGGCTAGTGGACTTGAAGAAACATGGCAGGAGGAATTCAATTATCCAGGACTTCAATAAGAATTCTAAGGATTAAATTGGTTCTCAAAATATACCCAAGGAAAATTGGAAGGATGATTGAAAAACTCAAAGTAAGGTCAAAAGATGGAAAGAGTGGAGATTACCCAAATTAAAAAGAGTGCACATAATCAAACAATTTCTTTTACCCATAATACAGTTCGTAGCAATGATATTTCCTCTACCAGTAGCATTTGAAACTAAAGTTTATAGTTTATTTTTTCAGATGCTTTGGGGTAATCGCCTAAACCCAGTTAAAAGGAGTTTTACTTATTTAAGAAAGAATCAAGGGGGGTTAGGGATGATAGACCCAGTAGTTTACGCACATGTTTTTTCATTACAAACACAATAAACGAGGGTTTGAAAGAAGAATCAAGAGCTGAAGTAACATGGAATTTAACAGTAATGGGCAAATACTACAGGAGTTGGCATTTGTTACCTCCTAAACTTAACCATCATGTGCACATCCCTGAGTATTTTAGCCTCGTGCACAGAAAATATATATGGAAATTGCAGAAACAATTAGTACTGGCTCACAATGCCAGGGGGTTGTATCAGCTCTTGATGACCAAATTATACCCTCAAGAGGCGGGATTTAAAAACTGTCCTTCTGCACTAATCCCCTTTGCACTAGCACAATTAAACAACCCTAGGATGCCTAAGAATCAATGGGAAACGCAATGGTTAATTTTCTATGGAAAATTAAATGTTAGAGGGAATGCAAAATATAAGGCATTACATGAAAGGCTCTGTCCCTATTTGGATTGTATAAACATTGAGGAAACAATGGAGCATTTTTTTATTGACTGTTCTTATGCTAAGGGTTTGTGGAATTACTTAGCTAACTTATGGGGTTATAGATGGATGCATATGATGTCATATGAGTTTTTAATATTTGGGAAAAGTACCCTTATATCAACGGGTTTTCATGTAGAGACTTTAACTCTTTTTTTAGGTTGCCTGAGATACTATTTATGGCAAGCAAGAATCCAATGGGTATTGTATCAAAAGAAAATTTCTTATTCTTGTGTGTGCAGCTTAATCATAAAAGAATTGGAAAAAATATATGCTTTGGATGCTTTAAGGGTCAATTCGGGGACTTTACGTAAATGGTGGAAAGGATTTTTACACTTCATTAAGTATAAATAAGAAGATTAAATGTATACAAAAACTTTTGGCAAAATATAAATAATGTATAACTTGAATTTCTTTCTTATGTAGCAAGCTATTTGCGGAGATGCATGATTTCACTGTTTTTGATATTGACATTTTTGATTTGTTCTATTATTTTGTTTGCTTGTACAAATGTTATTGTATATGTTCTTTTTTTCTAATAAAACACCCCTACTCTTTTCGATAAGTGCCATGGGATCTTTAACATCCACCTGAACTACCACCAATCCAGGCAGATAGGACCTCAGTTTAACGTCTCATCCGAAAGACGGAAAAAATATCTCTGGTAGCAGCTCCTATCCTATCTGGAACATCACACACTCTGTTCTTTTATCATCACAATGCTCCCTCCTCAGTGAGCTCTCCTTTTCCTCTCTCTCTCTCTCCCTTCTTAAAAACCAGATAAGCCTGCCATCCACTCTCACCCTCTCAGCTCTAACCACTTGTACTTCTAGCTCCAGTCTACCTACAGTGGTTAAACACAGACGCTCTCCCACCATCTGTAAACACACCTCTCAAACAGCAGCTGATTGGCCGGCCCTGTCTTCACTGCCTGGCTTTGCTCTCCGGGCGCTGCGCCCATTGACTTTGCATAAGTTTTGCGGCATAATTTTGCCCGCCCCCCCACCTCTCCTCCTACCTTACTTAAATAGACCTCAGACTCCACCCTCCCTCTTACATACCCCGCCTCCCACTGCCCATTGGCCAACACTTGTAGCTTCCTCTGCTCTGCCTATGCCTCCCATCCGCCTTCTCTCATCCCACGTAGTGCTTACTGATTGAGGTGCTCTCTTTCTCAATCTCTCTCTTTCTATCTGCCTCCTGCTAGCCAAGTTACTCCCTCCTGTTCAACTCACTTCCCCCACCCCTACTGTGCTAGTACGCAAGCCATGCTGGTTCTCTCTGCCTTTCTCTCACCTCTCCTCCTCCTCCTTACCCTGCTCCCCTTCTCTCTCCCTGTTCCTAGTGACCCCCACCCCCTGCCCCTGCCACCCTCTACTCTGGTTTCCACTGCTACTCCAAGGGAATCCTCCACTTCCACTCAAGACTTGTGCTTGGTCCACCATTTGGATATTCCTGGTTACTTACCCCGACCACTACTCTCAACAAGTGTGGCCACCTCTCTACACTGTACTACCATGCATTCCATATGGGATACCGCCTGGAACCTTGCAACCTCTACTCCTGGAAACAACGATCAAAACTATCTCTCAAAGAGCTGCGACTCTGCTCCTTAAAACTCCAACTCCTACTCCTTCTCATCTCAAGCAGTGTCCATCCCAATCCTGGCCCTAGAAGTTCAGGCCACACACAAACTCCAGGTGCCCTTATCCTTGCAACCATTAATATCTGCAGCCTACTACCAAAGCTGGATGCACTCCAAGCCTTCATATTCCAACACAACCCTGACATCCTTGCAGTGGTGGAAACTTGGCTGACGCCTAAAGTTCCTGACTCAGCAGTAACAATACAGGGCTACAATGTCCACAGGCTGGACCGGATATCCAAAAAAGGCAGTGGTTGCTCAATCTATATCAAAGACTCCCTGTCATGGCACCCTGTAGCAACTCCATCACTTTCTGCCTCGGCCAAGATTCTGCTAATAAAAATCATCCTAGGTCCCAACCATAAAGCCCTGACTATTGTCTCTGTATACATCCCGTCCAGGGACCCTAAACATGGCTTCAACGACGTCCTAAACTTTATCAACTCTCATCCTCCTGAAGCTGAACTTATTCTACTAGGGGATTTCAACATAAACTGGTTAGCCAGTGCCTATAAAGACTCCATCCCAGCTGCTAACCTCACGCAAATGGTAAACTCCCCTACTAGAATTAACTACAAGACTGGCACCAGTACCCTCCTGGATTGGGTCCTCACCACTCACCCCACAAGGATTTCTTGTATGACTGTTCTCCCAGACTCTCTCAGTGACCACTCCCCAGTCATATGTGCATGGTCTAACAAATTCCTCAAGCCCCCTCCCAAAATTATCACTAGCAGAGTCCTTCCTCATGGAAAACTTCCACATCTCAAACAATACCTGCTTCTACAAGACTGGCTACCCACCTACAAAGCAACAGATGCTAACTTGGCTCTTGATCACTTCATCTCAATTTTCAACAAAGCCTGAAACCTCTTTGCCCCTGCTAAAAGGTGCAAAACAAAATTTCTCTCTAACCCATGGCTCACCACAGCTCTTCTCTCGCAGCTGAAACTAAGGAACCACCTCTGGGCAGTTGCCTGGGCCACGGGTAAACAACTGGACATCCAAAATTACAAACAGGCATGAAATGCCTGCACAAAAGCCATCCGGCTCACAAAATCCACCTATTACAAAGACGCTCTCACCAATACATGGGATAATGGTCGTGCTTTCTGGGACAATATCAAGGATGTCACGGGGAAGCAGACAAAAACCTCTCCAGCCAGGTTAATGGTTGATGGATCCTCAACCCTCGACCCCAAGGTGATCGCAAACATTTTTAACACAGCTTTTTCAGACCTTAATGCTGTCCTACCCCATGACTTTTTTGAAAACAGGGCCTATTCCCCAAATACCTCAGCCCCTCAGTCTAACCATCCCCTCTTCTACTTCAGGGAGGTAAGGCTGAATGAAGCTCACTGCTATATTACTGCAGTTATCTCTAAATCTAGATCTAGTAGCGACACTCTGGACATTAAGCTTCTGTTGCTCACCCTCGATGAGGTAATTCATCCATTAACAAAAATCTTAAACCTCTCTCTCAGCTGTGGAAAATTCCCAGACTTATGGAAAACAGCCACCGTGACACCTGTCCACAAAAGTGGGGATAAGATGAATCACTCAAATTATCGCTCTATCGCCATACTGCCCCCACTCTCTAAGGCACTCAAGCGCATTGTGGCTGATCAACTTACCGACCACTTGGATAAATACAATATATCTTGTCCACAACAACACAGTTTCTGGGAAGGTCACAGCACCACCACAGCCCTTCTTGAGTTCACTGGAGCTTTGCACAAATCCCTTGACAACAATCTTCTCACAGGGGCCGTTTCCGTCGACCTCTCCAAGGCCTTCGATACAGTACACCATGGACTACTAATTGACCAACTACTGAATGCTGGGCTATCACCTGACTCTTCTATCTGGTTTAAAAGCTACTTAGAAAACCGGTTGCAGAGTGTAAAAATTGCTGACGATCTTTCTTGACACCCTGCCTGTTCACTCGGGTGTCCCACAGGGATCCATACTGGAACCCCTCCTTTTTAGCCTTTTCTTAAACTCCCTCCCTTACCACTGCTCTGAGCAGATCATACTATATGCCGATTATGCTGTTGTATTCTCCACTCACAAAGATCCTGCAGCTCTTCAACACCACCTTCAACTTAGTTTCAGTTCTGTAGAGACATGGTTTCTTAATCATAAACTGGTCCTCAATGACAAGAAGACCAAATCTATGCTCTTCTACGGCTCTCATAATCCACACAAGCTACACCACTTGGCTATCTCCACCACCCAGGGGAACACTCTAGATCAACTGGGGTCCTTCAAATACTTAGGGATACAGCTTGACCCTAATCGCTCCTATGGACCTCATGTAGATAATGTATCTAGAGCTGCTAATACACGGCTTGGTCTCCTCTACAAACACAGACAACACCTCATGCCAGAAGCTTTGAAGGTTGCAGTCCTGAGCTCTGTGATCTCTGTAATAGACTATGGTCTCATCATTTATGGCTCAGCCACAACCACAACCCTTAGACACCTCTCAACTGCCTTAAATAAGGCATGTCGGCTCATCACTGGTGCTCACCGTCTCATCCACACATGTGACCTGTACACCCAGACCGGCTGGCTCCAACTATCAAACTGCATAAAGTTTCTCACCTGCTCCATGGCAAAAAAAATCTACCTTGGCCTTGCACCTTCTGGGGTCTCAACTCTGTTACAGCACCGAACCAACAAATGGTGCCTTTGGAGATTCATGCTACAGCTACTGAAAGTCCCTGACTGTCACACTTCACAGGGACAACGCTCTTTTGTTTATCGAGCGCCACTCTGGTTCAATGGCCTCAGCCTGACCATCTCCTCTGCCCCAACAATTGGTATGTTTAAAACTATCTCACTACCAACAGCTTCTGTGACTGCCCAACTTAACCTTGTTTCTCCACTACCCTGCCTGATCTAGTGGTCCCCTTCCCCATCTCACTGGATTCTACCCTCACATTTTGGTATACCCAATGCTACACTTTTCACCCTCTCCCCACCCTACCTACATTCCTTCTCCCCCCCACCTCTTCCTATGACTCTGGCACTTCTTATCTCTTGCCTGTTTTCTCTGACAAATGCCACTGGCTGTCTTGCTTACAATGTTACCCTTGAATTGTATTAATCTGTAATCTGTTTGCAATGTACACATTGTTGTAATGTCTGTCTTGATGTTCCCCATAATTTGTATTCCTCTGACGTGGAACCTTTGTAAAAGAGCCTTGGTTCAAAGGTATTTGTAATCCTTGACTTGATAAATAAAAATAAATAGAAACAAAGTTCACCTCATTCTCCTATACTGCACCCACCTCAGCATATTTCCTTATGGAATGGGGTAAGTATAATGCCCAAAGACCCCAAAGCACACCACAACACTTGTCAGTGTCTACAGGGTAGGGTGAGGCAAAATGGCATGAGCGTTATAGCTGATGACCCAGAGGCACACCCCAATGCCTGTCGGTGTCTACAGGGTGGAGGTGGGGTTGGTGTCATTTTAATACTTCACTGCCATTCCTATTATGCATCTCTAACTACCAATCCCAATGCCAGTTAGACAACATTAAGCATTGACAAATGCTAGTTTTCTCAGTGCTGCACTCCCAAACATGACACCATGCCAGGGAAACAAAGTTTATAAGCACTGTTTTGAAACAGAGACCTCTGTTGCTCAGTCTTGGTATTGCAGACATCTACACTACTGACATAAGAGACTACGAGCTGGATTCACAAAGCTTTCTGAAAGTGCAAAACCTTCCCTAAGTCCCCCAAACTGCTGTAGCTATGGAAAGAAAGGGGAAGTTGCACTGAGAGCTATTCACAAAACCCTCTACAGCTGCAGAAAAAGAACACTACGGAATGTGGAAAAAAGTGTAGCTGCGGAAGTCCCTGAGGAAAAAAAGGTGTGAAAAATGAAAAAGAATGGATGAAATCCACTTTCAATATTTTATAAAAAAAATTTTATTGTTAGAGTTTCTTCACACAGACAAACGAAGGCAACAGTTTCGTGGTTAAACCACTTCATCAGGCCACTGTGTTGCTGAAATAAAAAAACATAAAAAGCATTTTTATTACATATTTGTATTAATTACCAGATGAATAAAGACCATTTGTGCTTGCAATGAATCATAATATGCTAGAAGGTGCTATATTGACTTATATCATTTCAACAGTTACTATGATGCCAACAAAAAGAATAATTGGCTAATGTTTATATTATTCATTATTAATAAATAATGAATATTTCATTTTGAAATCTACAACTTCATACTGATTACTGCACAATAGTCATGACAAGTCCATTGCTATATGAATATAAGTTTTTACCTTAAATGGATATTGCTTATTTGCCAATTAAAGCCTGAAGTCCTAATTTAAATGATGTGTGTAAATTAAATCACCCTAAAGAGAGAAATTTTAATTATATGTTTTTATTATCATTTATAAAATAAATATATCTTGCTTACTATTAATTTAAATAGAGTAGCATAATTATATCCCACTAAATATTTTAACAGGTAATTAGTTACTTAATTAAATATGAGTGTATCTCAATCAGATTAACGCTATGAATGTAGCGATGTCATTTATCTTAATGTTCCAGTTATTAGATGCTCATCTCGGCACTTTAAAAATAATAAGTTCAAAAATAGAGTTACTTAAAAGGAACTTTTTTTAAATGCTAGGTGTAGCTTTACTTAATTCTATACACATTGTCAAATAAATAATGTTATGCATAACGAAACTGTTCTGGTATCTTTATCAAACTTGAATTGTTTTAATATCTTCCACTGTGATGTCCATTTCTAAATAATTCTGTAAAAGAGGAATATAAATCCAGAGTTCAATTACAGGATTATACAACAATGATGGAGAAAATTAGGAAAGACTTAATTGATTATGGTGAATTCATTAAACAACAGAAATTAAAAAAAATTAACAGAGATATTATAGATTATAGAGAAAATAAAGTTTATTTGTGGTTAATGAAACCCCAAAGAAAAGGAAGACAATCTAATTATTTTACTTCACAAAATGAATATACACAGGATTCTGATAGTGGTGACAGTTTTGTAATTGATCAATATGGATCTAGAAAGAATCAAAGGGACCAATCACAACCTTTTTTAGGGGAAGACAGAATATTGGACTCCCATCAGGAACCGATCAGAGACAATACATATCCTGAGCATCGCAACAGATATGATTTAAGGAGTGGGAGTTGGCACGACACACAGGGCAATATCCCAGGTGGCATGAGAGGAGGAAGGGGTGGAGGAGATGGAGGCGGAGATGGAGGAAGGGGGGCTACCAGGGAGAGTTTTGTGGGGAGGGAGGAGCAGGGGGAGAAGACAGTAGTGTTTAATTTAAGTAAGAGAATACTAACTGTTCAAGAGGAAAATTTGTTGAAAAAGGTTTATCCTTTTTACCCACTACTAAATTGGATCCATTTAGATTGAATATTGATTTACAGAAGTTCATTAGGAAATTACGTCTAGCTGATTGGTTCTCACAGAAACCATTAGAACCAATGATGAAAAAACAAGCTTTAAAACAGAAACTTGGAGTAAAATCTACCTTTAATCCACCAAGGGGTACTGATGTAGTTGAAACATATATTAAAGTTATAGAAAGATAAATTAATGAACTGTGTAAAAATGAAAATTTGAGACCACGTTGGAATAATTTGAGTAAAAAAGAACAGGAATTATTATTGGATCTGGAACAAGATGAAATGATTATTATTAAGCCAGCAGATAAAGGAGGTGGTATAGTAGTGTGGGGATAAAAAGGATTACAGAACAGAATGTAAACGACAATTAGGAGACATGGAACAATATGTGAAAATAGATAGAGACCCCACTAATAAGATTTTACAAGATATTAGAAACATTATGACATTAGCAACAGATATGGGTTGGTGTGCAGAAAAGGAAAAGGATATGTTAATAATACTTATAGAATTCCAATATTTTATTTACTTCCAAAGATCCATAAAGATCCATCAAAACCACCAGGCCGTCCCATAGTCTCAGGAATTAACTCTATATTAGAACCCCATCTCAATATATAGACTTTCATATATGTAATGAAGTACCAAAAATACTGACCTATATAAAATATTCTAATCATGTTATAGAAATAATAATGGCACTGAATCAAAATACAGAAAATTTAGAGAATATAATGTTGGTAACTTTTGATATAAAAGATCTATATACTAGCATAGATCACGATTCAGGTCTGAATTCCTTATTAAAGACATTGAGGTCAAGGACTGATTTACACCCTCCGAATGAATTTTTAACCCAGTTAGCTGAACTAGTACTTAAACAGAATTATTTTCAATTTGAGGATGAATATTATATCCAAGTGAAAGGAACAGCAATGGGAAGTACCATGGCTCAGTCATATGCTAATTTATTTATGTGGGATTTTGAGAGTACATTTATCTTAGATAGAGGAACAAATCCATTTTTTAATAATATCACCACTTGGAGGCGCTATAGAGACGATGTCCTGATGCTATGGAACGGTAGTGAAGAAGACTTACAACAATTTTTTCTTATATAAACTGATGTAACAAAGATTTATCATTTACTATGAATTTTGACAAACAAAAAAGTGGAATTCTTAGATTTAGAAATATATAAATGGGAAACAAAAATAGAGACAAGACTTTATAGAAAGGAAATAGCAAAAAATACATTATTACATTATACCAGTTACCATGACCCTAAACTTAAAGATTCAATCCCCAAGTCACAGCTTATATGAGCTAAAAGAAATTGCAGTGAAGAATTTGTTTACCAAGAAACAGTCCAGGATATGTCACAGAGATATATAGATAGGGGCTATAAGAGGAGCTTAGTTAGAAAAACAGAATATGAAGTATCTACGGTACCACAACAGGAGTATTTAAAGAAGAAAACATCTGACAGTAGTCTTACAGAAAGAATAGTATTTTCAACATCATTTAGTCATCTGAATAATAAGATTAAATCAATTATTAATAATAATTGGTATCTGTTACAGTTAAGCAGTAATAATAATAGAAGATTTTTCCAGAAACCTTTGTTTTCTACAAGAAAAAATCAGACTCTTATAGACAGATTAGTACACACACAACATTATAAGGTTCAAAAATGAGAAAGCCAATTATTATTGGGTCTATTAGCTCCTAAAATGTGCCCTGTGGTCACTGTTTCCAATGTGGCAATACTAGTAAAAAAATATTTTTTGAAGATCCCTATACTAATCGAAAATTTTGGATCAAACAACATATAACCTGCAAGAGTCATCATGTCGTGTATTTACTACAATGCCCATGTGACAAACTTTATATTGGAAAGACCACTCAGGAATTATGTCATAGGATCAGTCAACATAAGAGTGACATTAGACTTAAAGTTGAAACATCAACAGTTGCAAGACATTATACAGAAGCAGGACATACAGCTGTCTCTTTACGATTTTGGGGACTTGAACTGGTACAAGAACCTAAGGATGGAATTAAGTTTTGGGACTTAGTACTCAGGAAAAGAGAAGTATACTGGATTCATATGCTTAATACCACCAACCTTTCTGTTGGACTAAATGATGAATGTGATTGGAATTTTTTCTTTTGAAATATATTGTTTATTTGGATGAATGTTCTTTTTCCCTCCCCCCCCCATGTCTTTGTACTGGGAGTTTTTGGATCATGATAGCAGTGGTGTTCACAATAATTTGTAATATTATGTTCATTCATTTGGGAAGTTACATTTTTATAATGTTTATACACTTATTTTATGGGATACATTTGTTTTAAGTATCTCATAAAACTAAGTTGTTATGGGATACATATCCCTGTGGGTTGTGAAAGTACTCCTGTTCTTAGAGATAAAGCCTGAGCAAGTATATTTCAGGGTATGGTAAATCTTTACTGCTCTAGCTGAATTCTCAGTTTCCATCTTATGGTTCAGAGGCCAACTGAAAACCTGATTTCAGTTGGCTTACACCAGTTTTGACGTATGTTTCTCTTCCCACTAACCGCAAACATTTTTTATGCGATATTGACTTAACTGTTATATTATATATAACCGCTTATATTTTGTGACAGTTTGATTTAAAGTTTTCATACAATGCAATACATGTAGTGTAAAATAATAGTTTATGAGGTATTTGTAGTGTAAGATGTCTTTGATCCTGATATTGCATAGTAGAACATGACGAGTCCTGTATATTAGTAAATAAACACTCTATTACCCCTTTTTATTCAATATAATTTCTCATTTGATAAATTATTATTAAAGTATTAGGGATGTATTTCCCTATGGTGAGGGGTGAACCCCTGACTTAGAAAGACAGCGAGGATGGTGAGTTTCAGGTTGTTGTCATCTCCACTTTTCCATTTGGCTGTACTCACAGATTTACATCTATGTTCAGAGGCTACCTGAATACCTGAATTCAGGGTATACACGTCATTCTGACGTATGGTTCCCCCCCTACCAGTTGCGAGATTTAAACGCGTAAAAGAAAGGATTTTTCCTAATAATGGCGGAGCGAGGTATATGGCACGCAAATAAATACTTTATTATTCCCTTTTTTATTCAACAATAACCTTCTATTTGATAAACTATTATTAAAATATCAGGGATGTATTTCCCTGTGGTGGGGGGCAAACCCCTGACTTAGTGAGACAGCAAGGGAGATGTGCTTCAGGTTGCTGTCATCTCCACTGCTCTATTAAGCTGCACTCACAGTTCTACATCTATGCTCAGAGACTACCTGAATACTTGAATTCAGGTAGCTTACATCATTCTGACGTATGGTTCTCCCCCCACCAGCCGCGAGATTTAAACGCGGAAAAGAAAGGACTTTTTTGATA
Organism: Neoceratodus forsteri; assembly: GCA_016271365.2. Taxonomy (NCBI): domain Eukaryota; kingdom Metazoa; phylum Chordata; order Ceratodontiformes; family Ceratodontidae; genus Neoceratodus; species Neoceratodus forsteri. The sequence continues at coordinate 141,503,211 of JADMNL010000031.1, read as the reverse complement.
ATGGTGGAGCGAGGTACATGGCACACCAGTCATACCTTTCAGGGTAAGCATTTAGTATATCCTTCTATCAGCGTGGCATTTCAAATCGTGTAAAAAGAGTTAATGATGTTTAAAATCTTTTGTTTTAAGAGCGCTGAGACGCTGAATCTAGAAAATTGGATACTTGAGGAAACTCCATTCAGAAGTTATATTAATGCTAGTAAGCTGCTCTTTTCATAATAAGCTCCTATTTCATACGTTGAGGCTTTTCAAGAAATATATTTGGCATAACTTTTTTTAAAGAAAACCTTTATTTCTTGTATACATGCTTTTCCTTTTTTAATTTCTAATTTTTAGAACTGAGAATTAGAATATTTAGAAATGGACATCACAGTGGAAGATATTAAAACAATTCGAATTTGATAAAGATACCAGAACAGTTTCGGTATGCATAACATTATTTATTTGACAACGTGTATAGAATTGAGTAAAGCTACATCTAGCATTTAAAGAAAGTTCCTTTTAAGTAACTCTATTTTTGAACGTATTATTTTTAAAGTGCCGAGATGAGCGTCTAATAACTAGAACATTAAGATAAATGACATTGCTACATTCATAGTGGTAAGCTGATTGAGATACACTCATATTTAATTAAGTAACTAATTACCTGTTAAAATATTTAGTGGGATATAATTATGCTACTCTATTTAAATTAATAGTAAGCAGGATATATTTATTTTATAAATGATAATAAAAACATATAATTGAATTTTCTCTCTTTAGGGTGATTTAATTTATACACACCACCATTTAAATTAGGACTTCAGGCTTTAATTGGCAAATAAGCAATATCCATTTAAGGTAAAAACTTATATTTATATAGCAATGGACTTGTCATGACTATTGTGCAGTAATCAGTATGAAGTTGTAGATTTCAAAATGAAATATTCATTATTTATTAATAATGAATAATATAAACATTAGCCATTTTTTTTTTTTGGCATCATAGTAACTGTTGAGATTATATAAGCCAATATAGCACCTTCTAGCATATTATGATTCATTGCAAGCACAAATGGTCTTTATTCATCTGGTAATTAATATCAATATGTAATAAAAAAAATTTTTATGTTTTTATTTTAGCAACACAGTGGTCTGATGAAGTGGTTTAACCACGAAACTGTTGCCTTCATTTGTTTGTGTGAAGAAACTCTAACAATAAAAAATTTGTTATAAAATATTGAAAGTGGATTTCATCCATTCTTTTTCATTTTTCACATTTATCTTGGTATTAATGGATGACCCAATAATATTGACTTTTCTACTTTTGGCAACCTGGAATTCCTTCTTTTACACAAGGAAAAAAAGGTGTGAGATAAGTAAAGCACATCCCCTGAAAGGCTATTCACAACCAGTTTTTTTCCACAGTTGGGGAAAAATGTCACAAACAGTGGAATGAGGTGTAACTCTCCCTCAGCAAACTGCTCAATATTTCTTTATGAAGACCACGCAACTGCATTTCGGCAGTGCTGCAGGCCTTTTTCCCGCAGCTGCGGGATTTTTGGCTTTCTTTGTGAATCCTGCCCTACATCTCTCAGTAAAGAAATCTTGTCAGTTAGATACTATATGCACAGTGCCTTGTTTGGAAAATAAACATATGAGCGCTTTTATTGTGGAAGTCACTACAGAGATACGAGCCTGCAACTCACAGTAAGGGAACTGGAAAACAACTTCTCGTTGTACCCGCAATGCCTTGCTATGTACATCTACATATTAGGTGCAGTCACCACCACCAAAATAAGGGACTGCACTTCTGAGTAACTAACATTTACATCAACATGATAATTTATCAAGAATTCCTTGGTGCTGCCTGTAAAACATTGACAGTTTCCCTGTGTGATATCATTCTGAGTGTGTGGTTGCATACAAAAAACTGGAGAACACAGTACTGCTAAAACATAAATAAAAATGACTATAACAGATTTTTTTACAAAGCAAATTGCAGCTTCAACATCTGAACCATGGGTGGCAATGGCATACTATTTGAAAAAGGCATCTGCGAAAGCTCACAAAATCACTTTAAAAAAGCACAGTTATGTGCGTAAATGGGCAGACTAGGTGGTCTGAAGGGCCTTATCTGCCGTCAATATCTATGTGACTGTTTTGAAGTTTTAAGTTTTACTGTGTTTATTGTAATGCACCCTGAGCCTTCGGGAAAGGACAGTACAGAAATAAAATTGCCTTACCTTGCCTTGAATGGGGCTGTATTTTAAAGCAGCAGTGCAATGAAAATGGGTTAAAATTTGACCCCATCTTTTTTTCTTCTTCCTAATTGATGCCACGTCCCTTCCAGTTTATTTTGATGGTAACAGTTTTAGTTTTCATCATCATTTAAGAAATTTATGAAAGTTTTAAAATAATTATTTCTCAAGAAAAAAAGATGGCTACCTGATTTTTGCATAGAAATATTACCGAGGACCTGGGGAGGGTAAGAGTCCAGATAAAAATGCAAATGTACAGTACACAGCACAGGAAGCCTCCAGAAAACTCAAATCAACAGTTTTGCCAATATCTTTCATAACCATAGCAGAACATTTGCTTTTTGGAATAACGTTTTTCATTGCACTGCTGCTCTAAATGTTATTTCATTTATATTCTAAGAGTCTCAATGGGGTCAGATCCAGGTCACCACTCGGCTAAGGACAACAACATAGAAAATTATGGCAGACAGAAAATGATAGAAAATGATGGCATAGAGGCCTCTCCCATCTGCATGAGCCTATCTAATTAAGGGACTGTGCCCTTGTCAGTTCTCCCTATACCACCATCTGCTCCTTATACACTATTTCCATGTGCCTATCACATCCCATTTTGATTCTGAGCCCCTCACATTGTTTCAGCCCTGATGACCTCCTCCAGAAGCTTGTTCCAGTCTGTCACCACTCTTTCTGTAAAAAAATCCTTCTTGACATCCTTCTTGAACCTTCCTCCCCCCTTGTCTGCCAGTTTCAGGAACTACCACTGGTACCCCTGTTACCACTCATTCTGAAAAGCTTGCTGATCTCCACTTGGTTTATTTCTCAGAGGTACTTGAATGTCTCAGTCACGTCGCCCCCCCCCTTTCTCCTGTCCTCCAGTGTGTGTGTGTACATGTTGAGATCTTCCAAATGCTCCTTGTAGGACCTATTCTATTGCCTCTGAATGCGTTTGGTGGCTCACCTCTGCAGCGCCTCTAACCTGCCCCGTCCTTCATCAAGAGTGGCCTCCAAAACTGCACACAGTACTCCAACTGAGGGTTAACCAGGGATCTATATGAGGGCTGTATTTCCTCCCTCCTTCTGCTAGGGATATTCCTTTCTGCACACCCCAACTTTTGATTTAGCATGCCCGCAGCCCTGCGGCATTGTGCCGATACCTTCATGTTCTCCATTATTAACACCTCCAGCTCCATTTCCTCTGATGTGCTCCCCCACACCACTCCATTCATCCTATACTCCATCCTCAGGTTCTTGGCCCCATGTGCATTACCTAGCACTTTTCTGTGTTTTAAATTTCAACTGCCACAGCCTTGACCACCACGCCTGATTTCACAGATCTTTGGTTATAGCCCTTATCCCCTACTCATTGTTAACTCTTCCCCAGATCTTGGTGTTATCTGTGAAGAGGCGTATCTTTCCATGAATCCTGTCCCTTATATCACCATTAAATATATTAAACAGAACTGGTCCCAGAACCTATCCATGGGGCACCCTGCTCACGACTTCTTTTTCTCCTGAGCCTTCTCCACTTAGGACCCCACCTGAGTTCTCCCACTCTGCCAGTTCTTCTCCCATCCTGTAATCTTGTTCTCAGCAGTTAAATTTTGTCCCCAACCCCATATACAGACAACCAGATGGATTGATGGTGGATAGATAGTGAGAGAGATAGACAGACAAGGCAGACAGACAGATACTGCCTGTAGATAGGTAGATGGATATAAACAGACAGACACAGACAGATATTGTAGACAGATAGATAGATATTGTCTGTAGATAGGCAGATGGACAGACAGATCCTGCAGATTGAAGAGACAGAGAAAGAGAGGGATGGATGGAGAGCAAGACAGAGAGAGAGAGAGAGAGAGAGAGAGAGAGTAAAAGAGAGACAACTGGAGGAATGAATGGCTAGAGAAAGACAGTTTTTTTTGTTTGTGTTATGGTGTTTTTACCTCCCGCTGCCGTCCCAGCCACCCACTTGCCACTGCTCTTTGCTCCCTCCAGGCGCCATCTGCTGTCCCTCATTTGTGCCTACCTCCCCTCAAAAAAACCAACGTATCCCTTCATCGGGGGGGGGGCCTCCCATGGTCATGACCAGGAGGAAAGACTTTCATGCACCCGAATGTGCAATCTTCCATCCTTGCCGAGGGGGGAGGCAAGGGAACAGCTCTGGATTATCCCGGGCTTTGCGGCAGTGGAGAAGTGAGCTGCCATCATCCGGGTGGCACGGGCAGCCCCCTTTTTTAGTTTTTAACTTACCCACCTCCTATCGGTGACATCCTGTGGTGGAGACGTACAGTGGCACATCGAGGCCACACACCACCCAGTACATCTCCAGTCCTCCACCAGGAGTCGCAGGTCTGCCCACCCCCCTGGGAGGGAAGCATTCAATGGATGCTCTTCACTCCCTCCCTCCCTCCCTGCCAGTTTCCGCTTCTGGCACCCAGGCTCGGGACTTGAACCCAGGTCACCAGCGTAACAAGCGAACCCCTTCGCTCAGCGCCACAGAGCCGGCCGAGACAGTTTTTTATGTATCGTGTTACTTTTGTTGGAGCTCAGGTTGCTAAAATATACAATAAAATATCACAAAATCAAACAACAAAGAATCTGGGAATCATACATAAAACCTAAACCATAGCATATTAGTCTGAGAATGCTTTCATTAACAGCTATGTTTTGGATTTAAAAAAATTATTGGGAGGCTGTGGTTCCCAAAAGGCAAAGCATTCCATAATTTTGGAGAAGACATGGTGAAGTAATGATCCCCAGGTGATATAATTCGAGGCAGCTGTGAAGGGATATGAACTTAGCACATCCAGCATTCACCCCCCTCCCAGAAAAGTAAGTGGAGTCAGAAGATCACAGAGATACTGATGGTTCAGTCCACTGAGGGCCAAGTTAGTAAAAGTACCTTAAAGCCAGTCTGCCACTGCGACTAGTGCCACACAGGAAATACGATCATTATCTTGGGAACCGTAACCACATATGAAGAAACAAGGAGCTCATCCTGCAGTCTAGTTCAAAAAGGTCATGCAAATCTACAGTGTGTGATGGTAAGAAAGTGCACTCACTGTACGCTTTCTTCCTAGTTCAGATCACCCTCTTTCTTCTGTCTAATAAGATGCCCCTTTTCTTCTATTTTGAATATGCTTTAGCAATTTATGTTTTTTACATTTGAAATAGAAGGAGTGATCTTTTTGAACAGTATTCTTGGCTGTTTTTGAACAGCCACTGTTTAACGTCACTTTTCTTCAGACTATGGTCAAGTAGCATGCAACAGACGCTGCACTGTGACCTTAGCCGACAATGAGTGCTCAAAGGCAGCTAAGCACTCTAATGAGAACTCAATGAGAGTAGAGGGCTCCTTTATTTCAAATATTGAAAAATTCTATAGTAGACATAAAATAGGAGAAATTAGGGCATCTTCCAAGGACAGGAGAAAAAAGGGCATTCCAAAATGGAATAAGCAGGTATCGGCATAAAATGTTCCCCATAACAGTAATTTAGTGGAAACTGTGTCCCAAAGAAAAATAGCTGTGCTGGGTTGCCATGGGTACCAGACAATGATGACAATACAGCCATTTAATTTTTGAGAGGTTTGTCAATATCAGGCCCATATAACCTCTAATTATTTCTGAAAAGAAAGAATTCTTCCTATTTTGCTTGTTGGTCTCTTGTGTTAGCGTGTTCCTTGGTTCAAGGAGAACATAAGGAAAGAATCACAATTCCCTCAAGCCCACTTTTCAGGTCAGGAGTACTTGAGGCCAGTGCAGTCAGAGGATGTTGTGGTCTAATGTTAGGTCCAACCGGGTCAAAGGGCAAAGACAGCCCACCAGCTCAGCAGTAGCATTACCATTTGTGGTGTTGAGGACCCGAGTTCAGATGCTAACTCAGGCTGTCAGATGGTCGGCTGAAGGGAGGAGGACTGAGCATTCAGCAGACTGCTGTCTTCCTCGGCAGAGGGGGTGGCATGGAGCCTGGCATTAGCCTGGCCTTAAGCAGTGGCTGGAGAGTAGTATAGCGACTGCAATGAAGGGGCCGGAGTGGTAGCAGATCCGACGTGCCACACATAGGAGCGTGCATGGTGACGTCATTGACGCCATTGTGTGCTGCTCCAGTGGGGGGGGGGGCACCAAGGAAAAACCTTGGTTGACAGGATGATTTCCAATCACCCGCAGGCCCCGCACCCAACAACAAGGCATTACCGTGGAACTGGATCCATTTCATGGGGGGGGGGGCAGGTAAGCCCTGAAGGAGTATGCTGGCAGGGTAAGTCCTGGGGATGTCAGGGTAACAGAGTTTGGGTGGTCAGCACAAAGGGGTCTGTCCAGTGCTCAGGGGGAAAAGGGCACTAACAGCAAAGAAAAAAAGAACCCAAACAACCCTCCACTGAATAAGCTGTTTGAGTCCTGCTGCAACAAAAGCAGTGTTGCCCCTCGCTATGCCCCCGACACACATTATTAGCATTGTGATTTCACTAATTGTGACGTCACAGCTACTCAGGAAGAGCCACTCAGTAGCTGCCACTTCAGTCACCTGTGTGATATCCCAGTCAGTGAGGTCACAGTGCTGGTGATGTAGTGGGTGGAGTAAAACTAGATATGTCAGCTGTGCTCTTCCACATATCCAGCATAATCCAGCATAATACTGTCACATAGAAAATTTTCTGAGGAGCAAATGTAAAAAAAAGAAAATACTTCAGAAATGGTGTGAGGGGGATTGTTTAACCAGGAAAGGCACACTAAGCCAGAGCATGCTCCCAGGTGCAACCTGGGAGCACAAGGAAGTTAAGTGACTTGCTCAGGGTCACACAGTATGCAAGTAGGGGTTGATGGGATTCAAGCCCAGGTCTCCAGGTTTGCAGCTCAGTGCCCTTAACCACTATGCTGTACTGCCTCAAAAGTTACAAATGACTACTTCTTAAAATTTGTAACATTTCTTTGCTTCTACTGGCTCTTTAAGGCCTACTAGTGTCTATTAATTCTTAACTATCTGTCTTTGCTATCATTGCCTCACAAATACCTGAGAAGTGAATCTAGATTTCCAAAATACAGTTTCACTGTTTTATTTCACTCATTAAAAACTGGTGTAAATGTTACCCGAGCTGTCTGAAATAATATATTGACATTCAGCCATTTTTTGTGTGGATTTTATTATTATTAATCAGGTTGACTTCTTTTGTGGTTTGGCTGTGTGTTCCATCATCTGGGAAAAGGAACTGTAATTATTTGCTCAGTGGATCATCTCCAGACCCCAATAAATCCAAAAACCCAAAGAGTAACAGCTTTCAAGCTCTTATTGATTTGAAAGCTGTGGCTACATTTAATAAAAACAGTTGCACGAAGACGGTGTGCCTCCGGTCGAAAGGAATGTGGCACAGTCTAGACTCATTCCTACAGAGACAGTCACTTTTTTGTCTTCCCGGTAGAGACCTTTTCCCCGCTCCCTGTTTTTTAAACATTAGTTCCTAATTTTTTAGTATTCTGTTACTGCCTACACACTAACCGTCTGGCAGTATAGTTTGATGTCTGCCAATGGTCCGTGACATTGCAGCAAAATTATAATGTCAGCTATAAATTCGACTGTAAAAATATGGCAATACTTTTACCATATTTTGTCCAGCAAGCATATACTACACTTTCAAGTTAGAATCTAGGGACCTCTGAAATGAGGCACCAGAAGCCTAATCCAGGAACACGTGTAGTAATAAATCATAACCCTGATTAGGGCAGCAGGCAGTATTAAGAGTGGCATGTTTCCTAGAGGGGGATGGGCAGAATGTGAGAAGCATTCATTTAAAGGGGAACAGTCAGCACTAAGAGCCCCTCACCCAGGTGTGGGGCTGGTCCCAATTTCCACTGGGTGTAAAACATTTTTTTTGTTTTTACTTACTGTTTACTGCAGTATAGTATATAGGTAAGGTTTATTGTGTATGGAAATCAGTGGCTACTCAAAAGTTGTTATGCATGTTCTAAAAGTTGTTATGCACATTCTAAAGGTTGTTATTCACATTCTAAAAGTTATTGTGTGTGTTCTGTCATCAACGCACCAGAGTCCCTGCTCGCGTTGACTTCCTCCTGCCAGCCTACTTTCATTTTCACTGAGCGCTCTCTCTGTAGCGGCACTCGGCACCACTTACAGCTCCCCCTCACTACTTATCTCTACAGAACCATACACTATTAAAATTAAAATATGGTTGACCATACACAGCTCACTTTCTGTTTCCATCTTGGGGCTGAGGTAACGGCATGGACCTCTCAAGCTTCGCTCTTGAGGTCCTTAAGCTGTTATCTCTACCCCTTTATGGAAACACAGGCTTCTTGTGCATGGTCAGCCATAGGTTATTCCTTATATAGCAGACTGTATCAGACTGATTCTGCTCACTTCCAAGTTGACATCTGCTGTATCCAGAAATCCCAGAATCCCCTGCAGCTGACATCAGAGCAGGGCTGCAGCAGTGGGAGATTCAATAACCTGTAGTGCATGTTAGAGATTTTATAAATTCACATAGGGGCTAAATGTTCAAAGTTTTTGACATCTGTGCACAGGAGGCAAAAACCATGCATAAGGCGGGGGGGGATTCCCTTACACATCTGTGAGTTTTGCCACATGTGCAGTATTTTTGTATGTGGAGCCATTTTGCAACTAGCGCTGTAATTTACAGCTGCTTGTGGATGTTTTCATGTGCTGCTGTGTCAAAATACTAGGCCTAGTAGTACCAGGTGCAGCAGTCCCCCACTAGTTCCTAAACGACCAAAGTGTGCTCCGCCTACACTGGGGTGCTTACAAATCCTGAAGACCAAACACTGCTACAACCAGGTAAGCACCCCTGAATATCTCTTTACTACATAGTGTCACAGAGATAGTAGCACTCTCAGCCACTAACCAGTATGAGCCCTGGCAGCTGCGCCTGCCGCTTGTGTGCACTACAGGCCAAAAATAGCAAGTCTGCTGGTGCAGAGATATTTTAACCACACAGGTGGATTGTGCAATGGGACTTAGTCTCTGGGCTATCTCAGGCCCTTTGAAAATCTGGCTCAAGATGTTTGCTGGTCCCGCTGTTCTGTCAGGGCTAAGTACTTAGCCCCGGGAGGACAACGCAACCAGCAAAAAAAAGGTCAATGCTTATAAAAGCTCTGAGATTTCTGGATACAGAAAATGTCAGCTTGGAAGTAAGCAGAATCAGTCTGATACAATCTACTGTACTGCAATAAACTGTGAGTGAAAAATAATGTTTTTGCACATGAAGTACAAACTGGGACCAGCCCCACGCTTGGGTGTGGAGCTCTTAGTACTGACTGTTCCCTTTTAAGAGAACTATACAGCAGCAGGGGTTCAAAGAGCCTGACATGGCTCAGGGACTAAGTCTCTGTGCTCAACTGCCTGGTGCAGGGAAAATTCCCTTCACCTGCAAGAATGTTAGTTTTAACATGTTATGCACATGGGCGGCATTTTGTTTTTTTTTTCCCACAGCTGCAGAAAAATACTTGGCGTAGCCCTTAGAAGGCAGTTTGCTGAGGCACTAGGGACTGTTTGCATGGGTGAAATACTAAGCCTGTAACTGAAGTTCAGTAATAAATTGCAATAGTTTGCTTTAATTTTTACAGGTCTGAGCTTTTGTTTCTCTACAGTGATCTGAGCATTGGTTTGTTGGAACTAGTACAGAAAGGGGATAAGGTATTTTTCAGGCATGTAAGCAAAAAGAGAAAGACCAGGGAAGGGAGAGTAAGACATAGAAGTGAAGGAGGGGAGTGCATGGAGGGGGACCCGGAAAAAGCAGACATCTTGAACAAACATTTTTGTTCAGTATTCAAAGAGGAAAAGGAAGGCAGGGGACCACAGATAAGGGCCAGGAGCATCGAAGGAAGGGAAGTGGACACTAGTCCATTTACATAGGCGAGGGTCCTGAAAGAACTCGCAAATCTGAAAGTGGACAAGGCAATGGGGCCAGACGGAGTGCATCCTAGGATATCGAGGGAGCTCAGGGAGGTGCTGGCTGCACCTCTGACAGCCCTGTTCAACCACTTACTGGAGAAGGGAGTGGTTCCGGAGGACTGGAGAAAGGCAGATGTAGTCCCACTTCACTACAGTGGGAGCAAAAAGGAGGCTGGAAACTACAGGATAGTCAGCCTGACTTCGGTGGTGGGGGAAATTAATGGAAGCCCTACTAAAGGAGGGGATTGTGGAATATCTTGAATCCAGTGGCCTACAAGATCCGAAGCAGCATGGATTCATTGGGGGACGATCATGTCAAAGAAATCTGATAGATTTCTTTGACTGGCTGAGCAGCAAGTAGATCAGGGTGGAGCAGTGGATGTGGCCTACCTAGATTTCAGTAAGGCCCTTGACACCGTTCCACAGAGGAGACTCCTAAGCAAGCTGGGAAGCCTGGGAGTGGGTCCAAAGGTAGTAAACTGGGTGAGAAATTGGTTGGGGGACAGGAGACAGAGGGTGGTGGTAAATGGAGCTCATTCTGAGGAAGGGAGGGTGGTCAGTGGGGTGCCACAATGATCAGTACTGGGACCGGTCCTCTTTAAAATCTTTATTAGGAACATTGCAGAGGGAATAGAAGGGAAGGAATGCCTCTTTGCAGATGACACTAAGATCTGCAACAGGGCACACACACTCCTGGGGGGGAATGAATGGCAGCACACCACCACAATGACAATTTTATTACGAAGACCACCACAGCGACAAATCTCGCCAGGTCGCTGTGATGGTCTCACTTTACACTGCCACTCTCTTTCCGGGTGTTGCGCCTCCACCCTGAACCAATTCCAACTTGGAGTTGGATATTTAGAGATGGGGTTGTGGGGGTGAAGCCCCCCCCGGCAAAAAAACACTTTGTCCCGATGGGAACAATGCCGACAGTCGGCATTGTTACTGTCACTGTCGGCATATCGACAACATCATTGTCGATGTGTTGACGTGGAACCGGAATGAATAGAGATCTAAGAAAGCTAGAAGAGTGGTCAAGGGTGTGGCAGCTACTATAAGTTTCAATGCATAGAAGTACAAAATAATGCACTTGGGGCACAGAAACCCAGGGTGGAGTATAAAATGGGGGAAATGGTACTTGTAGTGAACTGTCTGGCTGCTAGCCCTTATTTGTAGATATAATTCTGTTGTATATATGTTGTTTTATGAAATTCTATGTATATGGACATGCCAGTGTCAGCAAATGCACATAAAGAAAAGACTGACTTTTTAAAAAAAAAGGTTTTGACCTTCCTCTGACCTACAAGGCCAGTCTTGCTTGCAGGAATCTGTCAAATTCTTGTCAAAAAGCTTGTGGATACATGATCAAAGAGTATTCCTCTAAGTTAACTGGCCAAGAGAAACATAAGTAATAAAATCAGCTTGTATAATCATATAACTTACAGGATCTTCGAAGAGAGTGTGATGCCTGGGTCCTCCTCCTTTCTGTAACAGCCAAGGAAAGGTTCATATTTGGCCACAAGACTCGAGACTGGTATTGTGCCCTTATCCAGAGCTAGAGGGACACCCTGGATCCTCGTAGCAGAGGTGCAGTCATGACCTCAATGAGCATTCTAATGACAAACAGGGTATCCCTGTCCCCCCTCATCATGGATTGCACTTAAGGGTGGGCACTGTGAGCTCAGTGGGCCTGACCCCCAGGAGTGGGTTCATGACATTACTAGCTATCAATAAACAGTAAAGAGACCTGGGGGTAACCATATCTGATGATCTAAACATGGCTGGATAATGTGACAAAGCAGTGGGGAGAGCCAGTGGGATGCTAGGGTGCATAGGAAGGGGCATCACCAGCAGAAAGAGGGAAGTGGTGATACCACTGTATAAATCATTGGTGAGACCTCACCTGGAGTACTGTGTCCAGTTCTAGAGACCACATCTCCAGAAGGACATAGGCTGGGTAGAGGCGGTCCAGAGGAGGGTAACCAAAATGGTGTAGGGTCTGCATCACAAGCCCTATGAGTAAAGACAGAAGAACCTCAATATGTACACCCTGGAGGAAAGAAGGAGAGGGAGGATATGATAGAAACTTTCAAGAGGGAAGCATTTTTCACAGTAAAAGGTGATCAAGAACAAGGAGATATGCTATGAACCTGGAGGGGGGAGGCTCAGGACAGATGTGAGGAAGTACTTCTTCACAGAAAGTGTGGTGAATGCCTGGAACAGCCTCCCAGCGCAGGTGGTGGGGGATGAAATGGTAACGGGCTTCAAGAATGCATGGGATAGGCATAAGGGACCTCAGAGGTAGGGAAGGGGGGAAGTAAAGCCAGAGATCAAACAGGGTCTGAGGTGTTACAGTAGGTAGGGGAAAATGGGCAGACTAGGTGAGCCAAATGGTCCTTATCTGCCGTCAGTATCTATGTTTCTATGTTAAAAGCAAACTGGAATCATAAGTGTTCACTGGGCTGTTTGGGAAACACAACGCAAGTCCAGTATACAATAAATAAATGTTCAGATTAGTTATTGCATTGTCTGTAAATTGTGAACTCATTGAAAATAAAGCAGGAAACATTAGATAATGTAGAGTTGTCCACCTGTGGAAAAAAGAAAAGTTTTAATGGAATTCCAAAAATATAACTCTCAAATATAGTCTTTTTAGGGCCAAACTGGGATCAAGACAAATAGTCTGAGTGGAGGTAAAATGTGGGTGTTGGAAGTCCAAGGACCCCCTCTGGAAAAGGTCCCATGCAGCCTACTCAGGTATTTAAGCAGATGAATGGAGAGATAGAGATCCTATCTCCATGGGACTGCTCTGCCTCGTGTCAGTAAGGGTGGCTATGGAGGAGTCTTCTGGCCATGCCCCCGGGAAGGTGCCAATCAAGCTCCCAATCCCCTGACTCCCAGCTCGCCCTTCCCCCACCCAGTAAGTTAGAAAGATTTATTAATCACTTGTGGTCTTCTCTGGGGAGAGATATGCTTGACATGTGATGTAGGGCCCTGTCTGCTCTTTTCTCCAAAAAAAAATCTGAGCCATGGTGTCTATAAGCAATGAGCAGCTGTGCACCAGGTCTCACTGTTATAGATGAGGGGAACTACCATTCCTGGAATATCGTCCAGAGCTAAGTGAGGCTGAGGGTGAAGAGGGGTATGCAGTACTGTGTAAGAGAGGGAGCAGGGCATCCAGAGCCTCAGCTCCAGTAGCTCACCCCCTCTGTGGCAACAAGCATTGCAACCATTAGATAGCCATCCCAAACACTGCAGCCCCAGGTTGCAGATGTACCAGCATGGGAGAAATGTGCAGTTTTCTCTGCACAGTCTTATTTATTTATTTATTTATGTATGTATGTCTTTGGTGACTGGGTAGGTGCACTGACCCAGAGGACCGTTTTCAGTCACAACCCGGGCCACAAGGTGGCAAAAAAATAGGTACAGGTACAAACAGTCAGTTACAAGATACAATACGTGCATGCCCCACAGCTGACGGCGAGGGTGGAGAGAGAGAGAGAACAGTGGTAATGCAATGACAAGGTGCAGACAGGGTAGACAGGTAATGCTATATCAGTATGTACATAAGCATAGCCAAAATACAGATGGTGCAAGACACAAGCAGTAATGGTATACAGGTACATGGTCCAATTCAAGTACAAGTGAGAAAAAACAGTTACTGCGATAAAAATTCAAGCAGAAAAACAATCACAGTTCATAACATCAAAGGGTCAAGACAGGAGGAAAGGGGCAGGAGTAGGCTTAGGGCAGGGGCAGGAAGGAGAGGTGTGGGAAAAGGGGCAGGCTAGTGGGGGCGGGGGGGTATAAGTGCTGTAGGGCAACAGGTGAAAGTCTGAGTACTATTAGAGCATAGTAGAGTTGTAGACCCTAGTGTTGCTGTACGGATCAGTGACATTTTGCAGCAATGAGGAGCCAGGTCTTCAGGTTATGTTTAAAAGCTAGGTGGGAGGGGGACGCGTGAACAGGTAGAGAATGCAGGACAAGCAGTAAACTTTTCTCCAGACCACCTGTGGGAGTGCGAACACAGACCAGAGGCTCCCCTGAGCAAGGTGCCCCCCCCCCCGGATCCCACCGTCTGAACCCCAACAAACCTCAGAGTTCGTGTTTCCTATGTGCTAGAGGCAGAAGGGTCCTCCTGGGAGAAGCACCTGATCCCTGTACATGAGCAATCACATCCTGCATCATCACCACCGACTGCTGCCGTCTTCGCTTTTCTGTGTTAGCTGAATGCCACAAGGTCTGCTCCACGCTTGTAGTATGGAGTTCAATCTGGAGCCCTCTTTTATGGAGATCTGTTGCTGCTTCCTCTCCGTAGAGTGGTGGGTGACTGAGCCCTGCTCATATGACACCATGAGGAGGGCAGGGTATACGGTATGGTATTTGAGCTAGAAAGAGCAGAGCTTTTTGATGATTGGTGCATATTGCTGGCATCACCTTTGCAGGGCTGGGAGTAGCCATTATCCACAAAAATTATGCCATCTTGAAACATTAAGGGAGATGTACGCCAGGCCTTAAGGAGCAAATGCTGTTTTACTGAGTACTGCAAAAAGTGGATGTCAATGGAGCAAGTTTGGGTATGTGATTCCGAGGGCCAAGGGCCCAGCGCCCAATGCACCCATTCTATATCTGGTTGGTAGTCCAGGGGCAAGTCCAACATATCTTCGAAAAAGGCTATAACGAATCTGTTCATGTCCACTCCCTCAACTCCTCCACTATGCCATAAATGGTAATGTTTTTCTCTCCTAGCCCTGCTCTCGAGGTTTTCCTGTTTGTGTTGGAGCTTGGTATAGGACTTGGCTAGTGAAAATACCAATGCTTTGAGCTTATCAGTTCGGGTGTCAGACTGAGTGAGCTGGGCCTTGTTCATGGTCACCCACTTGTCTAGGGTGCCGAGATCAGATTTACTGTCCTGCATTGCGGGCTTCAAGTCTTTTTGGAACACCGTGAGCTACAAAATTAAAAAATCAACTTTTTCCATTTTTAGGTGGATGGAGTGTCTTATGCAACAAATCTTCCCCCACAGAAGTCAGGAGGCTTGAGTTACAAGAGTGGTTCAAGTTGCAGTCATCATGACAGAAGCCACCGCCATCTTGTCATTTTGTCGTTTCAGGCAGGTTTTTTGGCCCCCCATCTCTTCAGTGATTCTTCCTGAGGTGAGCTAGTGAGGGATTTGTAGGAAAATAGCATGTTTGTCAGGAGAAATAACTTGGGGTAGGAGACAGCCCCAAAGTTAGGAGGCCATGCACATCCATGACATCACCAACAGTCAGGTATGTAGATTTCTTGCTAAAAGACAGATATAGCTCTTTGCAAGTTCAGAACTCAAAGCATTTATTTATTTCAGAATTCAGAAAATACCTTTGAGTCAAAGACTCCTTTACAAAGGTTCCACGTCACATATAATAGATACAGACACACAATACAGAAAATGTTACAGAGTAAAGTTAGGTTTGTCACAGGTACAGTTAGGCTAACATTCAGTAACTAGTGCTGTTTAAGATTGTGATAAAACTGGATGCTTAACAATCCCTGGGAAAATGGAGTTAATGCAGTAACTGTGAAACCACAATAGGGAAATGTATTTGCCTGTAATTTTATAACACTTTTAAATCAAACAAAAAACAATTTACAGTGTAGGATGCACTGTTTCCGAGGTACCAGGTGAAGCTATGTAGTCTCCCAGATTTTTGCAGGACGATTCACATTATAGAATAATTGCATGGCAACAGCACTCAGTGTGGCATGTCACAGCACCAATATGGAAAGCCAGTGGGGTGGCTAGTTGATAAAAATGGATGAAACGAGGTCGACCCAGTAGCACAGTGGTAGAGTTACTGCCTGCTGCAACAACAACCCATATTCAGGAACAGAGTCAGGTCACTAAGGGGCCAATCAGGGGAGCAAGGATTAGGCATCCAGTTGACAACACTCCTGCCTCAGGGAGGGCCATTAGTGTGACCTGCTGGTTGGCTGCTACCTGGAGGAACCTGGGTGTCAGTGCAGCAGGGTCGAGCAGGAGGGGTTCCCACAACCAGATGCCACGGTTGTCTTTGTGAAGGCAGACCACTCACATCACGTCACTGTATGTGTGTGGCCCCATGGGAGAAAAACAGAGAAACGAACTCTGACTGCCTCTGGATGATAATCCAGTCCCCTGCAGGTCCTGCACCACTGGTGACTGGGCACCTCTAGCAGCTCCTGTGGCAGAGAACACAGAAGCACGGTAAGACCCAGAGAACCCAAGTGATGGGGCTAGGGGACCGATCCGGATAGGCAAAGATCTTTGTTAGTTGAGCAGTGGCTTTCATTTGGTAGTACGTTATAATAGCAACTCAAATTGAGCGACTCCGTTTTGAGCGACTCAGTTTGAGCACTTGTAATGTGAGCTACCCTGAAAAGGTAGCGAGGTGTGGTTATAGCGCCAAGTTAGGGGAAACAACGGCGAGGTAGTAGGAAGACGAAGGAATGGAAGAGGAGGGTTCAGGAAGGAGAAGGTACTGTATGCGAGCTGTAGTTTGGTGGTATGCTGCCAAGCTGGTGTTGTGGTGTGGTGGTGAGCTGCAGTGAGGGAGGTTCAGGGCTGGGTAGGGATACTATTTTGTTTTTTCATGTGCGGGGCCTAATTTTTTGGGGGGTTTCCAAGTTCCTCCCCCTCTCCAACATGCACCCCTCTGGAGTTGAGAATCTTAATTTGGGGGGGGTGCGAGGGGGCACAGCCCTCCACATAGTTAATTTGTTGTTTTATTGTCGCTGTTGTCGGGTTAGCTGGGGAGTGTACATTGCCGTTTTGCTTTTGCGATGTACACTCACTGTAATGGCAATTGCTGTTATGACATGGAACCCTTTCATTTGACCCTAGTGGACATCTAAAACACATAAAAATTTAATTTAAAGACTGCCAACATTGCTATCAATACCCCCCACCCTGCTCTGCAAACTTATACATCATAAAGCATTGGAGCATGGGGGGGGGGCAGGACAGGGAGGAGGCTTTGAGGACAGTGGACCAGGTAGGGGAAGGGATCTGGTGGCTAGCTCCTCGATATAAGGATTAATGATCCTGTTCCCTGACAAAAATAAATACAAAATTCTGAAACCTTGACTAAGTCCTTTAAAGATAAGCTACCTGAGGAGGACATGCTGTGGACTGCATAATGCAGCAGAACTGGTGCCCTTTAATACCAGTGATGAACTCATTTATTTATTTGTTTATTTGACCAGGTAGGTACACTAGACATGATATATGCCTATTTTCAAGTGTGACCCTTGTTTAGCTGACTGACAGAAGTATGACTAAGGATGTAACACAAGAAAAGAAATCTGAATAGTTACAACTTGCATAAGAATGTAATGTTGTTGCAGTGGTGTACAGCCCATGTGGGCGTTCAGTGTAGTTGAAAAGAAAATAAACAATTAATAAACAGATTTAAAAAAAAAAAATTGCTCTCCACAGTCTAAGTGATCCAAACTCACTGTGCAGAGTGTTTCCCTGCAACTCTTGAGTTTTGGCGCCATCTAGTGTTCAAAACACAGAAAGGGAGTAACAGATAATTGTGTCTAACCAGCCTTCTCTGCAAACCTACTGTGAAACTACTGCTTAGGACTGGCAATCGGGTTGGCAACAGGTTCAGGCCATTTGGGTTGGGGGGAGGTTATTGATTGAGTTTTATTTTAGAAAATCTGCAAAGCGGCCCAAAAATCATTTTGTCTGTAAAGACTTAAAAAAATAGAGAATAGTGGCTGGGTAACCATGCACAACCAACCTGTGCTGCCACCGAAGGGTTCTGATGACATCACTGACTTTTATAACGATGCTAGAGAGGTCTGATGCAGTCAGAACCCCAAGGTGGAAACACAGGCTTGTTCTGCTAGTGGTTGCCTATCTGCTGTTTTCTATAGTATGTTGTTTTTAAAAAAAAATTTGTTTTGTTTTTAAGTGAAAGTGGTCTTGCAGCGGTCCACAGCAACTGAAAGAAGGGAGAGGGGGGACATGATAGAAACTTTTAAGTACCTCAGTGGAATCAACAAAGTCCAAGAGGGTAGCATCTTTCAGAAAAAGAGACATGCAAGAACAAGGGGACACAATTTAAAGATGGGGGGGGCGGTTCAGGGGCAATGTAAGGAAGTATTATTTCACAGAGAGGGTAGTGGATGCATGGAACAACCTTCCTGAGGAGGTTGTGGGGTCTAAAACTGTGGGAGAATTCAAGAATGCATGGGAGAGACATAAGGCAATTCTTGTGGGGGGTAGGAAGAAATAGGCTGTTGGTTAACAAGGATCTGTGACCTATCCTGTAGGTAGGGAAATGGGCAGACTAGATGGGCCAAGCGGTCCTTATCTGCCATCAAAGTCTATGTTTCTATGTAAGTGCTGTCTGTTTCAGTTCAGAACATGAACTGATTGTTGTGTGCACAGCAGTGCAGTGCAAAACACCAGGTACCACAAGGAATTCCAATCAGATGGAAACCACAGAAGGTACAATGTTCAATGACCTTTGAACTGTGGTTCAACAACATTTCAGTCGAGATGGAAATCCATGCAGAACAAGGGCCAACTATGCACACTGTAGAACTCTTATTTGTGAGCTGGTTGGCCAGACGGTCCATCAAGGTATTGCAGCAGCATAGGCAAGCACCAGAGCTGGCATTCTCTAGTAGGAATATTGGTTTCCGCAGTGGGGAGGGGGGGGATGCAGGGAGGAATGTTGGGAGTGGCACAGGAGAGCTTGTGCCAAACTGGACCACTCTGGGGCAATGCAGGTTTGGGCCGTCAGGCAAAATTCGGTGGCTAACATAGCCCCACTCTTGCCCTTTCAGCGCCCCTTTCTTCACTTTAATAAGCCATTTGAAACCATCCCAGCTAGCTTTGTACTTGGCAAGGGTGCCCATGTTGACCACTATGCTAAGCCAGCGATTACACCAATCACTGCTCTCTCTCTGTAAAGAAGAAGTTCATCACATCCTTTCTGAATTTGCCCCCCCCCCCAACTGAAAGTTATGGCCTCTTGAGGTCAAATTCTTATTTACATGGAAAAGTTCAAAAAAGATTCACCCTACTGTCTCCTCACAAAACGTCATGGTCTTGATTATACCCCCTTCACGGAAGCAGTATCCTGTAGATTTCACCATGTCATAGTTGTTTATAGAATACTGAACTTGAACAGCTGACCTATCAGAGCAGTGCTCAAAAGTCTAAATTCCTGCTACTATGAAGAGAGTGGAACAGAATGTTATCCATAAAAAGAAAACAACACAAAACATTTTTTCACATCAATTTGTATTCAGCTGCAGATAGGTATAGTGCATTTGGGGGTAAGAATATCATTTCTGATAACAGGAACATTATAAACAACTTAAAATTCACAATAATTCCCTGGCCTCTTTTTTTTTTTTTGTTCCTGTGCTTTATTTTCTCATCTCCCTGGTCAGCTCTTCATCCATCCTGCCACACACCCAGTGCTATCACCTGTGTTCTCTGGGACTTACTTCATCACCTGGTCCTCACTAGCTTACCCTCCCCCAGGGTGGGGCCAGGGGGTGGACCCTTCCCCTGATGGAGTTATAGCTCGGTTCGGTGTGAATACCTCAGTCAGTAGTGCGGGCCTGCGATGTGGGTCAGACTCTCCCTGTCCTCTTTCATTCAATCAGGAGCATCTCTTGGTAATTTCTTATCTCTCTTTACTATTGTACTTCCTTCTTCATCTTTACTGCCTTTAAATAATATTTCTGAGTATTCATTAGCCTCAAAATGGGTAATTATAACTATCTTTCTGAGATTGTTATCCTTACCTCTCCCTTTCTCCTTTACTAATGGTGGATTCCAGCAGGAACTTTCTTATTTCGAAGATGAATTTGGGAAAGATTTTCTTCACATAAGGCTGGGAAAGTGTAAATAAAAACAAATATCTATATGTGGTTCCAGTCATTTTGAACAGTGATAATTAATACTGATTTGATTATCAGATTTAGAATGTTTTCAAAATATGGTAATACAAACAGTCTTCCACTGATGGTTTTACAAGTATGATATACTTACACGTTTATTTACATACATATTTACAATGTTCAGCAGAATGTATGATTATAAATGTTTCTCTTTTTTTGTATGGTTATAGCAAATCAATAAAATAAATATTAAAAAAATAAACATGGGGCAGAGCCTAGCAGCCAACATGGTGGCACACTAAAACCAACGAGGAAGCCCTTGTGAACCCTAAGAGCCCAGCCATATGTGACATCCGAGGTTTCAAAGCTTTTAATGGCAAAAACCGGTTATAGGATCACCCGCGTTACATAACAAGCCATTGCTTTTCTGAAACAAGTGAAGCAGCGGGCAGCCGCATCATGTAAACGTCGACTGGCACCAACACGTGGTACCCATGCTTTCAGCCGCACTTGCAGCACTTTTCAGTTCATATGGTGCCCATCTGAGGGTGCGCAAGCCGGGCAGCAGTTTCAGAGTGGCAGAGGGGGCAATGGCCGCATCAAACTCTACACCTAACATGGCACAAGACATCATGAAAATGACAGCGATGTTAAGCAAAGTGTTGCAGGACACAGCAGAACTTAATCCTCCTCCAAAATAAATGAGGATTTACAGCTTCTTGGTCATAGAGTGGAGGGCATGGAGAATGCAGTGAAGATTCAGGCCTAGCAACTGACTCAACAGGATGGCTACCTAAGGGAGCATCATGGCCAGATGCAATATCTGTTATCTAAAGTGGATGATATGGAGAATAGGTTTAGATGACAAAACATCCGTATAGTGGGAATCCCGGAGGGCATGGAGGGCAAGGACATGATTTCGTTCCTGGAAAATGCTTTACCAGCGATGCTACAACTGGAGCACAAGGCACCACTGGAACTTGAGAAGGCCCATATTTCATTAGCCCCCAAACCTAAACAGGGCGAACGCCCCCACCCCATCCTGTGTAGGTTCCTGAGATACCCAGTAAAAGAGAGATATTTGCGGCTGGCAAGGGAGTGGAAAAATGTGTCATGGCAGGGCTGTTCGATTCAATTGCATCAGGATTACTCGCAGGAGCTTGCTCGACGCAGACGGGCCTACGCAGGGGTAAAGCATCAACTTTACAAGATGGGTATTGCCACTTCCCTGAGGTACCCTGTTATGTAGAGAATCCAGTACAATGGGGTATTTCATGTATTTAACACTCCGGGAGAGGTGGAACATTTCCTTTTGTCAATCCAGCCTAAAAATCAAGTTGTGAGGAGTTCCCCACAGCCACCACATGGTGCCGCCTGGCAAAAGGTGGTGAGTCCCCCTGCACCCATGGAAGTCTCTGCAGAAGTCTTGCTGACAGAACCGGAGCAAACTGACGAGTGGCACAAAGTCCAGAGGGGTCAGTAGAGGAAACCAGGTAAGGCTGCTTCCCATACACGACCCATAAAGAACCGATCTAGAAGTCGACAGTGGTTCCAGAACCTGCCTGATGACAGCACGTTATCTCCTGTGGTCACGCCAGTCAAAACCTCCAACAGGTTTGAACCCCCGGGAGATCTAATACCCACTGCCCTGGATCTAAATTACTATATGGACAAACCCGATGGCTTGGCCCCCGAGGACAGCATGGACCAGAGCTTGCTGGCTGACTGGGCCCTGCTATGTAAAGACTGGGCAGACTGTGAGGGAGAGACGGGAGAAGAAGCCCGGTTACTGTCTTGAAATATAAACATGCTGTAGTTCTATCTTAAGCTTAGGACGGAGTGCTCCCAGAACCGTGGAGGGGAGGAGGTATTTCCTCTCCCTCTGGGTGCACATGGTCCAATTCTGCTGAAACTGTTTGGCATGATGCTGTACACTCAGTTTAACATGCTTTGACATGTTTTTCTTAGGGTTAATTTTGCCGTTGAAAAACCCGGGTACAGATTTATGGGAGTTCTGTTCCTTTATATGAGAGTCCGGTAGTAACTTTCGGATGCCTTGACCCCTTTTAGCAGGGCTGAACCCCTGTAACATTGATTTGGTACGCCCTCTCCCCTGTAGGTGTCCCTTTCCTATCACCTGACTAAGGTTGGAGGAGGCTCACTGACGGCATGGCTGTCTCTTGCCCTGCTATTGCGGTCACGCTATGTTAATATAGCGGTAATGGCTGGGGACAGAGCCCTATTTACAGGCTCCTGCAGGAGTCTCCTCTATGACTGCCAAAGGTCAAATGACACTACGGGCTGGGGTAAATGGCTTTATACAATTAGTCTCCCTTGGGGAGTGAGTCGGTTTTTCCTCCACTTCCAGGCTGCTGCCTTGCTGCAATCCATGGCTAGGGGAATTGGAGGATGGCGCATTAAACACGCGCAGCTGGATTAGCGAGACAGTTTCCCAGCTCAAGTTGTCAATGGGACCCGCTCTTGCAGGGGGGAAGGTTACTGTTTTCTCTTTTATAAGCTAGTGCAGGTTATCCCTTTTAAGGGAATTAGGTTGACTTATGAAAGTTAAAATACTGATTGTTTGTTACTGTTTAAACTGTTTTAGTAGGGGATCACAAGGTCCCAAGATCCAATTGGAAAGATGTGAATGCACCAAATACTGGGAAGGAAAAAGAATTTGGTTGAAGGGCCTAGCTCCACACCCAGAGTAGGCTATCCCGACCCTGGGCTACTAATTGATATGGTGGGTGGGTTGCTAAGGGAAGCCTTCTTAAATAAGGGTTCAATACAGGAGTTAGAGTACAGGAAGGGGCGAAACAGAATTACGGAAATCTCCAAGCCTGTATATGACTCGTATGATGGATCTCTTGGAGGGGGAATAAGGGGAAGGGGGGCTTCGGGGGGGAATGGTTAGTAAATATATTACGGGTGGTGTTCCTGCCTTCGGATTGTGCCGCTATATTTTGCTGTAGCTGGAAATCCTGGTGGTGGTAACTGTAATACCAGATGGCAGGTAAAGATTTGATAACTGCCACCTCCTGGAATGTGAGGGGCTTGAACTGACCAATTAAACAAAAGAAAACTCTGGCTAGACTTAAAACCCTGAGATCCCAAATAGCCTTCTTGCAGGAAACAAAATTGAGCCACAAGGAAGCTCAAAAACTGGTGAGGGAATGGGTGGGGTGGGAGGTGCACAGTGCGGCCTCCAACACTAAAGAGAAGGGGTCTCTATCCTATGTCACAAGAACCTAAAATGGCAATTGCAGGAACACAGAGTGGATAAGGAAGGGAGGTGGGTATTGGCCAGGGTTTCTACCCCAACGGGGGACCTCCTTTTGGCTAACATCTATGCCCCAAATACTGATACTGTGGAGTTCTTTCACAAACTTTCACAAGTACTAACGGAGATGGCACCAGGCAAGATGGATATCTTACTGGGGGGGAACTTCAACTTAGCACTGGACGCCCTCATGGACAGATCCAATTCCAAGCCCGACGCACACCCCCAGTCCATCAAAGCATTGAAGGCCCTAATCATCCTGCACAAGTTACAAGACATTTGGCGGGTAGCCCATCCAGATATGAGAGCCTATACATATTTCTCTGATGCCAAACAAGTTGCCAGTAGGATTGATTACTGGTTCACCTCCCCAAATATCTCATGTAAGATTTTAGATGTAACAATTGCCCCCCTGTATATGTCCGACCATGTTCCACTGACACTATCCATGATACCTACTACCCCGGGCCCTAGATCAGCAAACTGGAGGCTGGACCCCCTACTAATACAGGAGAAAGAATTTAGGGATTGGCTTCAGCATGAGACGCAGATCTACTTCTTGGATAACCCTCCGGGGTCCGCCTTGGTGGCTGCCATATGGGAGGCTTTTAAAGCCACCATAAGAGACCGTATTATAAGTTATGCAGCCCATCGTAGGAAGCAGAGGGAAAAGAAGCATAGGGAATTGGAGGCGGAGCTAGGGGAAAAGGAAAATCAATATATAAAAGACCCTAAGAAACTTCAAAATCTGGAGCTCTTGCGAGAACTTCTGAATCTCAGGATGAAGCTAAACACGCTGGCATCCCATAAGGTAAAGCTTCAGATTTTACAATTGAAACATAAATACTGGGCAGGTGGGGAAAAAGCTGGGAAATTACTGGCATATAGGCTAAAAAAACAACAAGCAGATAGGCATATCTCACAATTGCAGAATAAAAAGGGGGAAACAATTAGTAACGCTGAGTCCATCAATAAAATCATGTTGTCCTTTTATGAGTCCCTGTGCAGCTCCCATATAACTTGGGATAAAACAAAGTTTGATAATTTTATGAAAGGCATGAAACTTCCTAAACTTACCAATACCCAACGGCAGCAGCTGGAGGGGCCCATAGAAGTGCAAGAAATTAGGGACGCAATAAATGGCATGGCTGCGAAGGGGGGATGGATACCCAGCAGACTTCTACAAGGTAGTACAAGAAGCTGCCTCTCTCCCTATGAGGGATATGTTACAAGAAGCCCTGCAAGAAGAGACCCTCCCTACTACCCTTAGAGAGGTGATTATTACGGTTCTTCTGAAGGAAGGGAAGAGTCCTATGCTGCCAGTGAGTTATACAGACCCATCTCATTTATTAATGCGGATACTAAGATCCTAGCAAAAGTGCTAGCAACTCATCTGGAATCAGTCCTTCCAAGTTTAATTCATGCCTCTCAAGTGGGTTTTGTGAAGGGCCGAGCCAGCACGGGTCACCTTAGGTCTTTGGTGTCCCTTATACAAAGGGCGGGCCATATTTCCACTCCAGCCGCAGCCATCTCGGTTGATTTTGAGAAGGCCTTCGATTCTGTCAAATGGGACTTTCTCCATGCAATTTTACAACACTACAGCTTCAGCATTGGGTTTAGAAGCTGGATAAAGACCCTATACACAGCACCCAGGGCCAGACTGCCGACAAATACTATCCTCTCAGATCCATTCGTATTACACAGGGGCACCAGACAGGGGTGTCCACTATCATCAATGCTATTTGTACTGGTCATTGAAGCCCTGGCCAGTGCACTTAGGGAACACCCTAACATTAAGAGCGTAAGCATGGGTAGGGTGTCTCACTCCGCCTTGTTATATGCGGATGACTCCTTAATTTTAACTGACGATTTCCAAGCCAGTGCAAAGTACATTGTTGATCTGCTACAGGCCTTTTCTGACATTTCTGGGTTAAGAGTTAACCAAGGGAAAACAGAGGTCCTCCCCTTAAATGCTATGCTAACTTCTGAACATATTATACGTGTGGGACTGGTATGTGCTAAGGGGGGTATTAAATACCCGGGCATATGAGTTGTACCTCATGTATCCTCTCTACCTGAAATTAACCTTGCTCCACTGCTCACCAGCATAAGGGAGGAAACTCAGAGATGTAAACAATTAAATCTCTCCTTACCTGGGAAAGTAGCAGCAATCAAAATTATGTTTATTTATTTATTTAGTTTTTGTTGACCGGGTAAGTGCACTAGACAAATCCTGCCTATTTTCAGGCACGACCCGAGGAAGGGGATACAGATGAATGCCAACTGACCTTGAACCAGATTAAGCTGTTGGTGGTATTTTTTTTAATGAATGTTGGCACCGAGGATTCATTATTTACTTTTTCACATTCCAATTGAAATTCCCCAAAAATGGTTCCAAAAATTGGAGGCGATAATGAGTTTGTTCATATGGGAAAAAAGATGCTCCAATTCAGCAGAGCCAAGCTCCAAGCTCCTTGGAATCGGGGAAGGTTTTCCTCATTTTCAACATTACGCCTCTATGGTGCCTTCTCAGTGGCCAGTACCTGTAAGTTGTTTCGGGACAAGGCTGCGGCTCCACCAGCCTGGGAAGCAATTGAAAGGGCTGCACTTCTCGGTAACCATTTTACAGGGTATCTGGGCAACCCCCTTCCACCTACAGCTCGGCACTGGCTGACCATTAAGGCCGCCCACAGGTCCTGGCACCAGCTAGGGGTCATCAGTAGATCATGTTTGAACCCAGGACTGCTCTTGAACCTTTGGAATAACTCCAGCTGGACAATTAATCAAAGGCCAATTATGTGGGAAGGGTGGAAGGACAAACGGATTACTAGGCTAAGGGATATATTAATGGGGGATGGATACACCCTGGATAGCTTTACTTCCCTACAAATAAGATACAAACTTGAAAAAAAGGAATTTTGGAGGTACTTGCAGCTTTGGCACCTATACTCGGATTGTCCTAAGCGAGGGTGCTCTTGTGCTATCTGTCAAGCTAAGGATACAGCCCCCCCCTAAGAAGCTGCCATTAGGTAAATGGACACGACTCGAGAGAGGCCTAGCAGGTCAGATTTATAAATTCATGAAAAAGAACTTACCCGACCCCTCCCTGCCAGCAAAAGTGAAATGGCAAAGAATGCTGGGCAAGGAGATTTCAGTGTCTGAATGGAGAAACAGCTGGGTCACTGCAAAAACAGCCTGTGTGGACCCCCGAAGTTTCCTTATTCAAAATAAAGTGAGGAACCTCTGGTACTGCACCCCAGCAGTACTACTAAAAATGGGTTTAGGAGATCTGTTGGAGGTATGATGCCACAGGAGCAGATCTCCTACACGTGATTTGGCAATGTACCTCATTACGTCGATTTTGGGCTGAGGTGATTCAGTGTTGCTCCAGTATTCTTGGCCACCAAGTCCCCACTGCACCAGTGTTTTGGGCTCTGGGCATTCCCCTTGCTGGTTGTAAGCTAACAGGCCCAAGCCTGGAGTGGCTCTTACAGGCCTGTGTGGAAGCCAAACGGCTCATAGTATGCCGGTGGAGAACTAAGGAGGTCCCGTCCCTCACGGCCTGGCTGGCGGCCATGGCTAAGCTGGCTAGTTATTCCAGGCTTACACATTTAAACAATGACACTCTGCGGCTCTGCATGGAGAGGTGGACTCCTTTCCTGCACCATATGCAGTGCCATTCCTCCACCCCCATAAATCCTACCGAGGGGACAAGTCATGGTCTCCCTGAGGACTACCCTCCCTCCTCCCCCCACCACTAGCCCTCTCTTGCCACCCTTCGCCATCCATAGCCTAAGGAGGGTAGACAGAACACCTCCCACAAGGTCACATCTCCTTACACATCTTTTAAATCTAAGGTTATTTTATTTGTCTGAATCGAGTTTATTCCATAGACTTGGGACTACATGGTAAAGTTTAGTGTATTTGTTGTTAATGGCGCATAATGTCTCTGATGCTCCATGTGAACTGTCGATTGTAATGTTATTACAAGTGTGATATTGAATGTATCTCTATAATTCAATAAAAAGTTAAACTGCTAAAAAAAAAATAAACATGAAAACAGGATCACTATCCCTTAGACTTGATCTATTTTGACTTCTTGTCTACACCTGAACGTTGTGTTCTGTTTATGACATCATGATTGTTTCCACAGCAACAGAGTATGATGTTATATGCAGTGCTGTGATGGGAGGTAAAGCCAAGCAAAAAGATAAGATGTACAGAAGACAGTGATCCTTTTTTTTGTCAGTGTGAAGAGTTACATGATAATGCACTAGCTGGCTCACTACACAAGGCTATAATGTGAGTGCCGAGTGACTGTAGTATGAGACCGAAGGCCAAGCACTTTACATAATTATTTTATTGCCAAGGAAACTGAGCCAACTAGCACATTATTAATATTATAAATTATGACATATCGTTCCTAGCCAATCAGAATTTTTTATTTCTAAACATTCCAGGTGCTCTGATGTGGACACAGGCATCTGGTACCTCTCCTGTTACTTATGTATGGCTCTGTACACCCTCACCCTGGTCCCTCACAACCTACCAGCAACCATCCCCCAAAATCTGCCCTGAGTGTGGCGCACCTGCACATTCAGTGCCTCCATGTCAAATTCATTCAACTGGAAACTTGGGTTCTGGCTTCTGAGTTTGACATCATTACCCTATCCGAGACCTGGCTATCCAGCAAAATCACTGATGATGAAATTAAATTAACTGGCTTTCCTATCTTTAGAAAAGATAGAATAAGCAACAGGGCCGTGGTGGAGGTTGTCTCTTTTACATCTCCAAACACCTCAAGGCCACTGAGTCTACTACCCAACTCTTCCTAGGCCTTTGCAAGATCCTGTCTCTTGATATGTAGTTTGGCCAGGACAAGACCCTCACAGTCTCCACCATATACATCCCTCCTAACCATGCAGATGAAGGCTTGACTGCCATCTCAGACTCTGGCCATTCGCTACCCAACATTAGGGAATGGTTACTTCTGTGTAACGTTAACATTAACTGGCCACAAAACAGGCAGACAAAGCCAGAGATCTGTTTTTGAACCTTGGTCTGAGTCAGATCATCACCAGCCCCACCAGAGTAAACTACAAGTCCAGGTATCAATCTACCCTGGACTGGATCACTGTTTCCAGCCCCTCCAATATCCGCAGCTCCACGGTACTCCCTGATTCGCTAAGTGACCACAGTCCGATTTTCTGCTACTGGTCTGCCAGGCTCCCTCATTCCCCCCAATCTATCTCAATTCCAGATGGCTCCAGGATCTCAACCTTTAGGCCTTCATCTCTGCTTTGCTCTCCACTGACTGGTCCTTTCTTGACAGTATTTTGGACATTGACTTAGCCTATGACAGTTTCTCTTAGATGTTCACTGGGATCTGTGATGACCTCTGTCCCTTGAAGTGACTCAGAATACGTAGCAATAAGAAGGAGTGGGTCTCCAGGAATCTCGTGAGGTTTTTCAAAACCAGGGACAAAATGTAGGCCCAAAATTAAAAAACGAAAGACCCAGCACACCTGCAGGATTACAAAACACTGTGTAATTCCTGTAAATCAGCGGTTCGCAAAGCCAAAACAAGTCATGTTAAACTCAGCCTCGCCGCCAATCTTGGGAATCCTAAAAAAACTGTGGAACAACATAAACAATACTATTGGAAGATCTAAAGGTACACAGTTGTGAACAATAGAGAGCAAGGATGGGGTCACCTGCAATCCCAAGGCTATTGCCTACCTCTTTAATAACTTCTTCGGTGACCTAGATTGGATAAATACTGAAATCCATCCCAGGGGCCCCACCCCCACTGTTACTGGACTCACCTGTTTCATCACATGGATCCTCCCCACCTAAATATTACTTCAAACATCGGTCTGTGGGCAGGTCACCAAATACCTTAGATGTTCCAATCCCAAACCCACCTCTAGCCCTGATGGAGTTGACTACCATCTGGTTTAACTGGATTGCGATGGACTGGCATACCCCATTTCTTGCATTTTTGGCTACTTACGTTGCACTGGCACCTACCCCAAATTGCAGAAGCTGGCCACCATCATTCCCATCCACAAATCTGGGCCTAAACACCTGACCTCCAACTATCGCCCCATCTCCCTCCTTCCTCCTTTTGAAAGTCTTTGAGAGGACCGTCTTTGACCAGACAATTGCCTACATCCAGCATTACAACTTGCTGACCAGCACCCAACATGGGTTCTGCCCCATGCACAACCTGAGACTGCCTTGGTGAGACTCATTGATTATGTGCACCGTGCCTTAGACTCCAGGAAATTTGTTGCCAGAGTTTTCATGGCCCTCACGAAGGCCTTCAACACTGTGGATCATGATTTGCTGCTCCGTGCCCTTTCCTCGCCTAATTTATCTCCTGAAGCCACCATTTGGTTCAGTAACTACATATCGGGCAGGGTGCACAGGACCGCAACTGATAATGTCCACTTGGAGTTTCATCCCATCGATTTTGGAGTCCCTCAGGGCTCCATTCTCAGTGTTCTACTCTTCTTGCTTTTCATCAACTCACTCCCAAATGCCTGCCCTTCTACTGAAACCCTACTGTACGCCAATGATACAGTCATCTTCAGCTGGGACAGGGACCTGTCTACCCGTAACAAAATCATACAACAGGACTTTGATCACCTACATTCTCGGTTCTTAGATAATAATATGGTCCTCAACACTAACAAAAACAAATCCATTGTTTTTTCAGGGACCCATAAAATAGCCACCATAATCCCTTTTCTCATCCTCCACTGGGAAGGCACTGTAGTGGAGCTTGTCTCATAGTTTAATTACTTAGGCTTTTTCCTTGACAGAACGTTATCCTTGGTTCACCACCCATGCCAGTGAGACAGTTACTGTGCCAACATTGATTACGGCGACAGCAACATACTGCACAGCATTACAGCACCAGGCATCGCGCCCCCCCCCCCGGGACTTAAGAGTGCCAAAGCGCCATCCCGGGAAACGGTTAGGTTTTCTGGGGGGCTTTAGCCCTCGCACCACCCAATGCAGGGGTTTCAGCCCCACACCCTGGAAATTTATGTAACATTCTCTGGGTGGGTATGCCATGAAGGGCACAGAAACTGTGGTTGCCCAACACGGCATGAGTATGCGCTATCTAAAATCAAGATCGCCTCACACTCGCCCTTTTTGCGGTAACAACATTACCGCACTGTAATGCTATCACCACGCTAACAATCTACCATTATCTTTCAAGGCATGAATTAGTGTTGGGAAATTGATCAGCAGCATTGCTAATCAAAACAAAAACTGATTAGTGATCAGTCGATTTTGCGGAGCAAGTTCAAAAAATTATTTTTACACTGTCAAAGCAAAACTGATTGTATCTTTTATGCAATACTAAAATTCACCCATTAAACAGTGTTTAAAGTCAGGTTTCCATTTAGTTTTTCCACTGTCTTTCTTCTTAATGGCAGAGCAGTGATTATTCAGGCCTCCAGCCCTTCCCATGGCACAGACAATTTCAGTAGTATATTTTTTTCTTAAAAATGTCAATTCACGTAATGAAGGTTTCTTTTGTTTTTCACTGTATTGCTTGACTTTTCATTTCCACACCCACTATACCGTCACCACAACAACCAGGCTTGTATTACAGGGCACTTCTCTTGTCCTCCTTTTCAGACTCTCTGCACTCATCCATGCACTGCCACTCATTTTTTGGTCTGGCTACAGGAAGGTCAATTTAATAAATGCTGTTCTGTTCCACAACACCGATGCTAAATCAACACTGCCCGCTAAACCCACGCTACCCAGCCCACTGACCAAAACCAATGCATCTCATGCTAACACATTTGACATGCAAACCTGGCTTTATTACTCTGCAAAGATCCAAAATGCCTCAAAGTCGAAAACAGTACTTCTGTGATGCTCCATCCTGCTGGACATTCAAAGTGGTAACAATTTCACTGTGCGCTACTCCGGCCACACACATTCACCCATGCCGCATGTGATGATGCTGACTCTGCCTGTTGCCTGATCGGGAGGGTGGGCTTTTCAGAATACAAGTTACTACTGTGAGTAGAAGACTGGGGGGCTGGGGTGGGAGGGGACATCCAGCAGCCAAAAAATAAATCAGGAGTTACAGGGAGGAAGGGTAGGTAGAGCTGATGTGGGGCTTGGAAGCTGGTCCCAGATCAACTGGCAGAGGACCAGTCTTCTGGGAGCAAAAGGAACACAGCTCAGCCTGGTACGTTGATTAGCAATTGCAGGCAATAAAAGAGGAAGCTGACTTGCAATTGGCAGTTCCTGGGTCGCAAACTGCTACGCAAACCCACTTACTTTATGCCTTGACCCTGCAAGTAATAGCTGAGGTGGGGGGAGAAATGGAAAAGAGTCAGGTGGAACCAGAGGTGGCAGGGCCACTGGAACCAACTCCTTTGGGTGTTTCTATATGGGCACCAGGGGGGAGGAGATCCAGAAGGGGGCCACCGCCTCTACCACGTCCCTGCTGATGGTAGGCACAGGTACCTTGGGCAGCAGGCAGATGACAGAAGCTCAAACTATGACCTCTAGCATGAGTGGAATACAGGGACTTTACAGACCTTAGAGTCATTTTGGAAGTCTGAAGGTAGTGTAGGGCTCCTTCAACGTCATAGCCAAACAGGTTTGTCTCTTCTGTTTTCAAGACTAAGTGACGAGCTGATCTGAAAGAAAAAAAAATGGCACGCATGTAGAACTCAAACAGAACTTTTAAAAAGATGGAGCCTAATGGACGTGAAGACCTCTGTGCTGTATAAGAGGCCTTCATATGCCACGCCAACTCTGACTCCTACTGAAAAAAAGACATAATTTATAATCCTCTCCTCTCCCTGCTTTGCACCTATTTACAGTTGCTGTGGTGCAGACCAATTTGAGTGAGAGGTAGAATGATGATGATGTCACCGCTAACATTTTACTGACAACAAAATGCCTGTTCAGAGCTTTCGGCAGTCATTTTGTTGAGAATAAAATGGCAGTTGTGAGTTTGCTATGGAATAAGCTGTAACTATGGCTTGTGATCGGAGGAGAAGGTTCACATGTAGTATAATTATAAATAAAATTAGTAATCACAGAAAATATGTGAAATAAAATCTTCAATGCGTCTAAAAATAAGGTTTACTTTTTTTGCAGTTCTCAGCACCATTAGAAGGTCCTTAGAGTTCACAGGAATTCCCTTGTAATCAAATATTCCCTCTGCAGGAAATCAAGTTGCAGGCAAGCGATGAGTGTCACATGGTATAAAAATGAAACTTGCAGTGCTGTCGGAGGCTGAGTACAGGAAACAAATCTGAAAGTGAGAGAAAAGCTTGTTAATGCTGTGCATTCCTCATTATAGTCACTAATGGCATTTCAGCTCTGTGCCTTCACAAAATCTGTTGTTAACCACCGATCTGTGTCCCGCCCTGTAGGTTCTGATCTGCAACAAGAGCTAGACAGCCCTAAAGTCAAAGTGCAGTCAGGTCTCATTAAGATTTTGCTCAAAATTTCCTGCAACTGAGTCTAAATCAATATCCAAACCTAATAAAATCGTAACTATAGAAAGAAAGAAAAGGAATTTGGTCTTTTATATGGCCTTTCATACACACTCAAAGTACTTTACAATCCAGGAGAGGGAGGGGAGGAATATTGCTGTCATTTCTGATGCACAGGAGGATTCAAAGAGCAAAGAGAAACTGTATGGAAAAAGATGGGGGGGGCTCCTTAAAGAGATAAAGGATGAAAGGGATGTGTAAGATGGGTGGGGAAGAACAAGAGAAGGAGGAGGCCACTGTGGTTCAATAAGGAAGTGAGGGGGCAACTGGGGAGAAGAAAAGGGCATTCAGGGAATATAAGAGGATGCAGCGAAAACTGGATAGGGAAACTTACAAAGAGAAGCTGAGGGTGGCAAGGCAAAGGATTAGGATGGCTAAAGCAGAAACTGAGGAGAGAACTGCTAGGCAGGTCAAAAGGGGGAACAAGGCGTTCTTTCGGTACATTGGGGAATGGAGGAAGGGAAGACGGGATAAAAAGGATTATGGGGAAGGGGGGGATTGCAGGTGGAAGGGGATTTCGAGAAACCTGAAGTGCTGAATGGTTACTTCAGTTCAGTTTTTACGATGGAGGGGATGGAAGGGAACCAGAGCTAAGTGAGAAGGGAAGGGGGGTGGATCCTAGCCCAATCAATGTGGAAGAGGTAAAGGAGGAATTAGGTAAGTTGAGGGTGGACAAGGTAATGGGACCAGATGGTCTTCACCTTAGGGTGTTCAGGCTATTAAGGGAGGTACTGGCGGAACCACTGGTGGGGTTGTTTAACTTGTCCCTGGATACGGGGTGGATACTGGAGGACTGGAAGAAGGAAGACGTGGTGCCAATTCAAAAAAGTGGCAGCAGGGAGGAAGCAGGCAATTATCATCCGGCCAGTCTCACATCAGTGGTGGGTAAAGTATTGGAGACAATATTGAAACAAAGGATGGTTAGATATTTGGAAGAGGGGGGCTGCAAGACATTCAGCAGCATGGCTTCACTCTGGGATGATCATGTCAGACAAACTTCATTGAATTCTTCGAAGAGGTGATGAGGGTGGTTGATCAGGGTGGGGCAATGGACGTGGCCTACCTGGACTTCCAGAAGGCCTTTGACACGGTGCCCCACAGAAGGCTGGTTAATAAGTTGGGGAGTCTAGGGTTGGGGCAGAAAACAGTAAGATGGGTGGAGAGCTGGCTGACGGGGAGGAGCTAGAGGGTGGTGGTCAATGGGGTGCACTCTGGGGAGACTGAGGTGTCGAGTGAGGTCTCTCAGGGGTCAGTGATGGGACCCATTCTGTTTAACATATGCATTGGCAACATAGCAGAGAGGCTTCAGGGGAAGGTCTGCCTTTTTGCAGATGACACAAAACTCAGTAACAGGGTGGATGGGGAACTGGATTTGTATCCTTTGGAGATAAGAAGGGAAAGAGGGGACATGAACATTCAAGTATGTGAAGGGGATCAATAAAGTGGGGAAGAGCTTATTTACAGGGGCGGTAGATACAAGAACAAGGGGGCATTGACTGAAGGTGGAGGGGGGAAGGTTTAGGGGAGATGTTAGGAAGTATTACTTCACAGAGAGAATGACTGAGCCCTGGAACAGGAGGTGGTGAGTGCCAGTACAGTGGAGGTATTCAAGAGGGTCTGGGACAAACACGGAGGGTTGTCAAGGGGGGGAGAAGGGGAATCTTGAGGGGGGAATGACAGGTAGAGGGAGGGAATGGGCAGACTTGATGGGCCAGGAAGGCCCTTTTCTACCGTCACGTCTATGAATCTATCAATCTATATGAGAGACAAAGAAAGAGGAGCAAGAGAAGGGAGATAACAGAGCACTAAGCACAGGAAGGTTATGTGGCAGTAGTGGGATTCCACAGGAAGGTCATGTGGCAGCAGTGGGATTCCACAGGAAGGTTATGTGGCAATATTGGGATTCCACAGAAAGGCCATGTGTCAGCAGTGGGATTCCATAGGAAGGTCATGTGGCAGCAGTGGGATTCCACAGCAAGGTTTTGTGGCAGCAGTGGGATTCCACAGGAAAGTCATGTGGCAGCAGTGGATTCCGCAGGAAAGTCATGTGGCAGCAGTGGGATTCCATAAGAAGGTTATGTGGCAGCAGTGGGAATCCACAGGAAGGTTATGTGGAAGCAGTGGGATTCCACAGGAAGGTTATGTGGCAGCAGTAGGATTCCACAGGAAGGTTTTGTGGCAGCAGTGGGATTCCACAGGAAGGTCATGTGGCAGCAGTGGATGCCACAGAAAGATTTTGTGACAGCAGTGGGATTCCATAGGAAGGTCATGTGGCAGCAGTGGGATTCCACAGGAAGGTTTTGTGGCAGCAGTGGGTTTCCACAGGAAGGTCATGTGGCAGCAGTGGATTCCACAGGAAGGTCATGTGGCAGCAGTGGGTTTCCACAGGAAGGATATGTGGCTTCAGTGGTGTGCATCGGTTGTTCTTTTGTTTGCTTTGATCCTGTAATCTGTCTGGCAGCACCCTTGGGAGTTGTTTTTCTGTGCACCAGCTATATTTTGTTTTTTATAGCCTGATACGGCCATTCCAAGTCATGGTTTTCAGTGCACCATGACTCAGTAATGGCCACAAAGTCCAGGTCGGCCTCTGCCATGATGGCCTCTAGGTCCGTAATCTTATTTCCTAGACTTCTAGCATTCACACACATGGCCTTCCAGATTTCGTTACTAATCTGTTTGTTCCCTCCTTCTTCCATTTTTGCCCTCCCTCCCTCCTTCCTTCCCCCCTCTCTTTTTAATGCTCCCATTCCCATCCCCTTTCATTTCTACCACCCTGCTTCCTTTATAAATTTGCACCCTGGGGGATTCCACTCCCCTCGGGTTCTAGCTACAAAATGCACAAGTGCATAGTGCCATGGTTATTATGTGGTTCTGAGTTCCCTGTAAAAGCCACAGAGTGACTGGTGACTTGGCATGTCTCTCTCTGACTCCTGAGGGTGTAGGAAGACATACTCCATGGACTCAATGGCATACAATTTTGGTTCGGGGGGGCAACAACACTCTGCCCTCCCCTGTGACACTGCTTAAAGGAAAACTACACCCAAAACTTGAAAAAATATATGCTGTGCAGAGTGTTTTAATTTGTATGTGAAGCTCTAGTGTTTCCTTCCCTCTGACTGGTATTAGGAGTTTTTCCTAAGTTAGCCTGCTAGCTTTAGGGTAGTTTTACGACCCCTGGAGGTCTCCATATCAAATAGGTTTATTGCATTTATTTGTCCTACAATGCACCTTGTTTCATGTAATGGTGATGTAGCAGAGCCCATAAATCCAGCAGAAAGCATTGCACTACAATCAGTTCACAACAATAGAGATGGCTATATTTTAAAATCTGTAGAATTCAGCTTGGTGACCACCCTCATCCTAAAGGTTTTACTGTCCTGAAAAACTTTGCTGCTGGTAATTTTTGTGCAGCTTGTAAAGCTTCCAAGATATTTAGTTTGTTTGGCATGCGTGTGCTGAATGTTGGGTCTCTCTTACATCACAGTCACGTGAGACAAGATGCACTGTGGGAACAAGAAATACAATTACTCTATCAGGTATGAAGATCCCAAGGGGTCGTAAAACTAGCATAAAGCTAGCAAGCTAATTTGGGAAAAACTCCTAATACCAGTCAGAGGGAAGGAAACACTAGAACTTCACATACAAATTAAAACACTCTGCACAACATATATTTTTTCAAGTTTTGGGTGTAGTTTTCCTTTAATGCAATGCAACCTATTGATGTTGTTCAAAATGATGGAGGATCAGGACTTAACTAAGGAAATGAACATCATGGTACAGGACAAACCCATTGGTCTCAGAGGTCATAAAAAGCAAATTAGAATGGATACAGCAAGGAAAAACAGTGATCATTTCTCATTTTTAAATAGAACAGGTAGGACTTGGAACATACTCCAGGGGGGAAATTGTGGACAACCCCATAAGATGAACCATCTCGTTTTCATGGGGATCCCAGGGAGGATAACAGTAGTCAGCTGGTTAACATAGTCCAACAGGAACAGTTACATACAGGCAAAATATATACACAGGAAAAACAAACTGTAAAGATAATTACATCCCAACAGTAATCAAAGCAAGCTAACAAAGTGGAGTCACAGCAAACAAAGAGCACGAAAGTAGTAGACCAGGGAGGGGCTGTGGACATGGCCTACCTAGACTTTAGCAAGGCATTTGACACAGTCCCACACAAAAGATTAGTAGTCAAATTAACCAACGTTGGAGTGGGTCCCATGGTGGTAGCCTGGGTAAAACATTGGCTGAGCAACAGGACACAGAAGGTAATTGTAAATGGAGTCCACTCTGAAGAAAGAGGGGTTACTAGTGGGGTACCGCAGGGTTCAGTACTGGGTCCAGTCCTTTTTAATGTCTTCATAAGTGACATTGCAGAGGGACTGGAAGGAAAAGTATGCATCTTTGCAGATGACACAAAGATCTGCAACAGGGTTGATACACAAGGAGGCGTGGAAAGGATGAGAAGGGACTTGGCAAGGTTGGAGGAATGGTCAGAAGTATGGCAACTTGGATTCAGTGCAAAGAAGTGCAAAGTAATGCACCTGGGAAACAAAAACCCAGGGGAAGATTACACAATGGGGAGGTAGTAACAACAACAAAAATGGAAAGGGACCTGGGGGTAATCATATCAGATGACCTTAAGGTTGGCAAGCAATGTGAGAAGGTAGGGAGGGCTGGGGGGATACTAGGATGCATAGGGAGAGGCATCACCAGCAGAAAACAGGAAGTTGTTATCCCCCTGTACAGACAGTTGGTGAGACCCCATCTGGAGTATTGCGTCCAGTTCTGGAGACCCCTTCTCTGCAAGGACATAGACAGGATGGAGGCAGTTCAGAGGAGGGCAACTAAAATGGTGAAGGGTCTGCAAGAGAAGCCATATGAGGAGAGGCTAAAGGAGCTTAATATGTACACCCTTGAGGAAAGGAGGGAGAGGGGGGACATGATAGAAACATTTAAGTACCTCAGTGGAATCAACAAAGTCCAAGAGGGTAGCATCTTTCAGAAAAGATATATGCAAGAACAAGGGGACACAATTTGAAGATAGAGGTGGGTGGACGGCTCAGGGGCAATGTGAGGAAGTATTTTTTCACAGAGAGGGTGGTAGATGCATGGAACAGCCTTCCTGAGGACGTTGTGGGGTCTAAAACTGTGGGAGAATTCAAGAATGCATGGGACAGACATAAGGCAATTTTTGTTGGGGGTAGAAAGAAATAAGCTGTTGGTTAAATAGGATCTGCAGCTTATCCTGTAGGTAGGGAAATGGGCAAACTAGGTGGGCCAAGCGGTCCTTATCTGCCGTCAAAGTCTATGTTTCTATGTTTCTATGAGTCTGCTATGCAACCTGATCACAGTCAGGGCATGAGGGATTCTGGACCAGAACAAATACAGGGAGTTCTAAGGTGGTTGCAAAGACTGGACTTGAACACTTGCAAGTTAGAAGCATTCCTCAGCTGGAGAGGGACTTTGTTCTAGGTGTCTGGTGATGCAGATGCAAAGGCCTTTCTGAAAAATTCATTTTTCATTTGGAAACTGAGAAGGTAAGTGCTGCTGCTGCATGGCCAATGGGGTGTGGGGGGAGGATTATAATAAAGCATGAGCTCCCATTCAGTCAGACAGTGGACGGTCAAGAAGGTTAGAGAAGGGTGGGTGCCAGTCCCCGTCCTCTACATCACCAAGTTTTCTTACGGTATTCTTTGGGCTGGGTGTCCGACTGAGGGTAGAGGGATGGTAGGTGCTCAGTGGCTGGGGAGTAGGGTTATGATGAAACATCAGCTCCCATTCAGTCAGACAGTGGCTGGCCAAGGTGGTGAGAGAAGGAGGGGTGCCAGCCACCATCCTCCACTCTGCTGAGTTTTCTTTTGGTATTTTCCGGGTTGAGCGACAGCCTAGAGGTGGAAGGGTGGCGGGTGCTGAGTGGGTGGGACCGGGATTGGCGTTATTTATTTATTCATAGAGTAAAGTGAAGTAAAACATGCTGCCAGTGTAATGTAATCTTTCTGTGGAGCAGGAGAAGGGGGGTTACAGAAAGTGTGAGTGCTTAATGCTGAGCCGGTGGGGTGGTGGGTACTATAAAATAGTTATGCTGATCTGGGGAGGAGAGTGACTGGGTTCTACAGTGGATGGAGGGAGGGACTTTTTTTTTAAATTTTTGGACAATTTCGGTACTTCGTCCAGCAAAATACTGGCAAAGTGCCAACTTTGTGCTGCCTTTGTATAGCAGAAAGTTTGGCACTTTGCCAGCAATTTGCTTAGGCAGTAAAACTTCACACATTCCTATTGTGCTCATTCATGGTGCATCATTAGGCCAGAAATGCATCTGGTTTTTAATGCTGGCTATTTGATCGATCGAGATGGCACTGCCATGAGGATGCTGAAAATTTAAATTTTGCTGATGAAGTTGGGGCCAAGTCAGGAAATATGCATTATGCATAGCGGGGTGAAGTTTCTGGCTATGCACCAACTTTACATAACAAAGTTCTTTTTTCTTCTTTTTCCATTTGTAATTTATGATATTTTTGATTTTCTTCCCTCCCTCCCCCCAGGGGCCACAGCATACACATGCGTGTGGGCACGTGGAGGTGCACGCACACACCAGGATCTGGTGGCCCTTTCCGCCCCTCCCTAGACTTGCATCACTGCTCCCACCACCTGCACTGCCCACTGGACCTCCACCCGGTGGGAGTGAAGACTACGGTGAAGCAGGCATCCACCCCTTTGGAGGGGAGAGCCACAGCTCAATCCTCTCCAACCCTCCCCCCCCCATGCTGGCTCCCTGGCAACCCGAGGTCATTCCCGGACCCGGCTCGCCAGCGTAACACAAGGTGTGGCATCCAGCGCCTCAACCCTCAGTGCCACCGGGCCAGCAGTTCTTTTTTCTTTTAAAAAAAGGCTATTCTGAGAACACAGCCCACTGCTGACCCAGTGGCATGGAAGGCTGAGGCATTAGTGCCTTAACTCCTGCCATGCCGGCGACCCATGTTTGCAGTGTGAGCGGGTCGCCAGGGGTTGGCCAGCGAGAGAGAGGATTGAGGGTCTGGAGGACAGCTCTCCTCTCTTGGGGAGGGTCACTTGGCAGCCCCACTGAATGACTGCCCCCAGGCGGAGGCCTGAGGGCAGAATCATACAGGGGTGCCAATGGAAGGGTGGGTGCTGTGGGACTCCATAGCGTGCGTACGCCTCCACGTATGCGCACTGACGTGTTGTGCCCCAGCAATGGGGAGGTTTCAGGAGAAAAATGGTGGAAAAAAACCCTGCAACAGCAGATGATTATTGACCCCCCCCAGCCCCACAGGCTCTGCACTGGTGGCCAGGAAGCCAATCCTGTGGCCAGGATGGCTAACAAGGTAAGATCTCAGAGGAGCTGGGTGACGGGGCTGGAGGGGGGGTCAAATGGATGGGGGATGCCAGGAGAGTGAAAGAGAATGAAGTACATACAAAAAAAAGAACACAGCTCATCACACCCATGTATTTGTTTATTTTTTTTTATTTTAAAGTTCCAAGTGTATGGGATGAGTTCTATGATAAACAAGTCTTGTTTGCAGAACATCCCTAGTCATAGTTATAAACATGCTACAAACAACACTACATACCACAAAAGATACTGACACAATAGTACAAAAATTAGCTTGCAAAACTATTGCGCAGAGATTGTTCCTGTAAAACCTTTGTCTTTAAACCAGATTTAAAAGAACCATAGAACAGTTTCTAAGCTGAGGAGTTAAGCTGTTCCAGGAGTGGAGGGGATGGAGCATTTCTCCTTTCTCCCTCCCATGACAAAAGATGATCACAATTAGTAGGTACACACCACCCACTTTACCTTTGGTAGCACCCACCTCCCTCTTGTCCCACACTATCCCAGCAAAACTGTTTTTAAAATCAATCAGACATGAATCTCCATTAGTAAAATAAACAACCATTCCCCCATCCCAGTAGAATTTGTGATTTGGAAGGCTGATAGGTACAAATAGCACTTGTGCACAAGTTGTGGTGGAGTCTGTTGTACAATTGCCTATCTTTGGAGTTTGGGTCTTTGGAGGACTTATTTGTACAAGTATGGCTTAACTGGTAGCACATATACCTCTGCACCAGAACATCATGGGTTCTAGTCCCACACCAGAACCTTGCACTCTCTAGTGCAGAACTAGAGAGCTGATGTACTGTCAGAATGTGCCACCCTCAGATGAGATATAACCAAGGGTCCCTTCTGCCCATCTCTGGTGTCGTCCTCATGGGTGTCCAGGTAGAGTCCAGGTGGAAGTAAAAGAACCCATAGCACACTTTGCAGAAGTGGGGAATTTTTCTCTTCCATGTCTTGGCCAACATTCCCCTTCCCACAAAACCGGTTCATCCAATCATCCAGGGCTGTGTGTGGGTGTTGATGAGTGAAAAGGCTGCGACAACATGTTTACACTTGGAGTGAAGCGAACAGGATCTGACACATACATTCCATATACAGAAAACATATCATAATAAATACTGATGCAGATTCCGACAGATAAAAAAATATTTTTTTCTGTCTAAAACAAATGCTATTTAAAAGTGCAGTAGTGAACAACAGTAGTAAAATCATTTTTATTTATACAGGCAAAAAACAATTTGACAATGCAAAACGTTTACACCATAGGTCTTATACAAGGCCTGTTTTCATGGTGATCCTGTTATTGATGTTTATGTACAAATTACAAAAGTTTCCAAACATTTGCAATATTGCACATATTACATAAAATACAAATATTATACCATACTAAAAATAAACATTTCATAGCAACAACACACATATATATTAACACAACAAACTAGTACACATTGCATGTGATAACAAAATGTTTATGTAAAAAGCAATATGATCTGATATCATATGTCTTATACTAATAATCTAATAACCCCTCATTTATCTATTGGGAACTACCAACAACAAGATGCTTACTCCAAACATATACATACATATTCAAGATCCTGTTTAATTCTTTGTCCAAATTCCTTTATTGTTAATTTCATTTCTCTTAAATCCTTTGATAATCTATTCCAAGAACTAGGAGTTCTATATTTAAATTTAAATGTGCTGTATCTATTTTGGATCCTAGGTAATTTTGGTGTACTATCCATATTTCTCAAACAATAACTGTAATGTATCCATTCTAATTGTTTCACGAGTCTTTCAGGCATTTCCAATTTCATAATTTTATACAATAAGGTATTCCATACTATTTCTCTTT
This sequence comes from Neoceratodus forsteri, assembly GCA_016271365.2. Lineage (NCBI taxonomy): Eukaryota > Metazoa > Chordata > Ceratodontiformes > Ceratodontidae > Neoceratodus > Neoceratodus forsteri. Next base: position 141,461,099 of record JADMNL010000031.1, on the reverse strand, counting down.
CATGATACGATGGGATCCAGGACAAAGCATCATACAGGGAGCAGTGATGGACTGTGGGACTACATCGTAATACATATCTAGCTATTTTATGATATAATACATCCAGTTTATGTAGAGATTTTTTGTAGAAAAACAATAAACATGTAATCCTTACACCAGAGTAGGAATGATCACCTGATTTGCTACCAACTTACGATCCTTTTTAGTCATACAAAAAGTAACCCTTCTTAAGGCCCCCAATTTAATTTTAGTTTTCTTTATTATACTATCTATATGTTGATTAAAGGTAAGGCCAGAATCAATTTCAACTCCCAGATATTTATATATATATCTGCCTGTGCCAAAATCTGTCCACCTATTGTCATGATCTGCATAGCACTATCCAAGCTTTTATTTTTAGATTTAGAAGTTTTAAACAACATTGTTTGTGTTTTATTGGTATTCATCAATAAATGTTTAGTCTTAAACCACATTTGCATGGCTTCAAAATCAGGCTGGAGCTTTTCTTCTACTTCCTGCCTGTTTATCCCATCTGTGATTAACACCGTATCATCAGCATATAATATGATGTTTGAATGTTTTATACAATTTGGAAGAGCATTCATATAAACAAGAAACATCAAGAGGCCCAGAATTGAGCCCTGTAGAACACCACGTTTCATAGGGGCCAACTCTGAGCTAACACCGGCAATGGAGACCAACTGAGTACGATCTTTTAAATATGATGTAAACCATTTCAATGACTGATCGGTGACCCCTATATTTTCAAGGGATTCCAACATCAAAGGGTGGTCCACCAAATCAAAGGCTTTTGACAAGTCCATGAAGACAACGCCCACGGACCTCCCATCCCCTAAAGGAGAAGCTATTAAATCTAGGAAGTCCATGAGTGCAGTCTCCGTGGACTGCCCCTTTCTGAACCCATACTGAACCAGAGTAAGTTTTTTATATTTTTCCAAGTATAATATTAATTGAGAATGAACTAAATGCTCCAGTAACTTGGAAAAACTGATGGAAGAGCTATCGGCCTATAATTTGTTGGAAGTGAAGCATCCTCACCCTTGAATATTGGAATCACCTTGGCTCTTTTCCAGATATTTGGAAATTTACCCTGATTTAAACTCAAATTAAACAAAGAGGCCAAAGGTCATCCCACAACCTTAATACTATCCTTTAAGAAATGTACCCCGTATGTGACAAGGACCCCGACAAAGCACCAGGAGGAGAGGCGGGGTGCCACTGCTCCTGAAATCATGATTAATGGTGGCTAATACTGCATCAGCATTTCTGTATGATCAGAACTGTTCCTAGCTGAACCACCCAATGTGGCAGCATTCTGATGCCAGTAACTGTGGTTTGGAAGCAAGACCCTCAATGCTAGCATCTTGCTGGCTAAGGCTGAGGTGTACTGCTAGTAGCAGCATGTTCTCAACCAGGGAGAGTTGTGCAATATTCTGCAGCCCTAGAGACACTTTGCAGCAAGCTAAGGAGGTCCCCCTCCTTCACAAGGGGGAAGGCTACTTGCCAAAGGTTCCATTGAGGATATTCACATGGCACTGTGGATGGTGGTTAGTGGGCAAGACATGGGAAATAAAAGGGTAACAGCCATAGAAATCCTATATATAAATGTAAGCCACCCCCCCCCCGTGTCTAGGGGTATGCCAGATTGTAAAGGTGGGAGAGGGTGGCTATACAGCCGGAAAACACAATCCAAGAAAGTAAATATGCTCACTACTTGGTTCATCAGATGTTGTGAGATGGCTTCACATGGGGGGGATCAGGCACTTCATTTACTTTGGTGGGGATAGCTAGCGGGGGGGCAATGTTCGTTAAGCAAAAGCTTGAAACAGTTCTTATTAACTAGATCCAATGTCCACTCCAGAATCAAAAGTGCAAAAATGAATTTAATGCAACAGATTAAATTAATAATCCACACCATGGAGCGTGGGGTACATATCACAGTGGAAGCAGCTTCACAGGCACATAACCTGAAGTAAATCTGCAGCAATCTCTTTCTCCAACAGATTGACTTTCATTCATGCAGTGATTCCCCTTGAGTTGAAAAGGCTACATTTCCTGACAGCAGCCCTTTAAATGGCGGGTCGAAAAGGCCACACAAGAGTTATATTTCATCTTTAGCAGCACTTCCTTTGCGTACTCCTTGAACATTACACATTCCATCCACCAGCACATTTACTTGTACTTCTTTCCCTTGGTCTCTTAAATACTTAATCTGAGGTAATAAACCAGGACAGCATGGCACGTTTCTACTGCCCCAGTTCCATTGCTAGTTTGCCTTCTTAAAAACAGAGAGCACTTTTGTCTCAAAGGTGGTGTAACTTCTAGCATGGACGGACAGTACCACCGAAAACCCTCCTGCCACCCAATCACTGATGCCACATGCCTGCTCCAAGCATCCCAGGGAGTCTCATACATCTCTGGCAATCCCAAAGACCCAAGGCACTTTCCGCTCATTCAGTGATTCCAGTTCAGGATTGCCTTCACCCAGAGGACCCGCCCAACCCAGCTGAAGTGCCTCCCGGAGCACACAGACAAGACTGCCATCCCATCTGGAGTCCCAGCAGCCACTCTCCATGCAAAACTCCTCATGCCTCCACAGGTTGCACTACTTCAAGAGCCCAAACACTGCAGCAGCCCTTGGTCCAGGGAAAGGGGATAGGCTGCCACCACTATCCCACCAACAATCCAGGCTGCCACTTCTGGACTGCACCCCAAACCCCTACTGCCATAGCTGGCCCAGTCACAGATAACTCACTGACTCTCAGGCTGCACTTGCCCACCAATGAGAATTTTACAGAATGGGACCCACTCCAGTGCCTATCCCAACCAAGGTGCCGGAGATCACTTGGCAGGCTCCATTACTGTTATTACCTGGGCTCCATCTCCCAAGAAACAGCACCAAAGAGACCGCCTTGCTGGCTCCACCTCACTCTTTCAGCTGTGAACCACCGCACTACGCCGGGTCTTAGAGGGAGGAGTGCCGGGGTAGCAGATGGTTCACCGCAGCCCCGCAATGGCCCTCACAGCTGAACTAATGGTCTGACCCTGACTTTCTCTCTTCTCTCTCAACCTTCTTCCCCCATTTTGGCACCAAAACCCCCTATTTATCCCCTTAAGGGATGCTCACCCCAGACCTATTGGCACCACAGCTTTTCTTGCCGAACTACACTTAGCTACAAAAATTTAACTAGTAAGCTCTTGAAGGGGTGCTGACATAAATACTAGAGGATGCATCACATGGAATTCTAGGGGCTTTCATGCCGCCATATGCAAGTGGCCCACACTATGTCTATGGGGAGTGGGACAATATGCATATGGAGTGGATGGGGTCATGTGATGATCTCTGTTTTTATGTACACCATTTTTATGGTGACAACCTCCCTACCACCAGAATAATGACTACTCCACTCTTGCCCTCCCCACTCCCCGTGTGTATCACCCTCCCATGGAAGTGTGGTTAGGCATGGGGACAAGGATGTAGCCAGGCATTTCAGATTTGTACACCAGCCGGCCACACTGCTAACCCCCCTCACTGTTGTTTATGCTTGCCCCCCCCGACAACTCTGATCCAAGGTTCCTGGCTCCAATCAGATGATTCCCACACTAGACCTGCTGTCTGTCTGCCCTGCTAGTGTGGCGCTCGCTGCCCGCTGGTAAATACCACTCACTGCACCATGAGTCCAAGACCATGGCAGACATTTCTTCTCTCCCCACTCCCAGCAGGTAGGCAGATTTGCTGCACTTGCCGCTCCACAGGAAGTCTTCATTTTTTTAGCTGGCACTGAGTCTGTTCTTCCGTCTGCTGCTCCTCAGTTCTTTTATTTATTTTTATTTATTTATTTATTACTAGGATTACAAATACCTTTGAACCAAGGGTTCTTTTACAAAGGTTCCCGCATCAGCAATGGGTGTAAGCAAAACAATGGTAAGATACAATACAGGGTCAGGAGGTTAACATAGAAGTAAGCAGAGGTAGCACATAATAGAGGTCAGTAGGTTAATTTAGTAGCAAAAGACAGTACATGTGATAGACTAGCACAGTAGCAAACAGTCAGTGGCAAATATCAATGCACATACAGGTCTGTATATATAGCAAGCCACAAATACAAATAAAAACCATCCTGGGGTGATGTAAGTGGAGCAAGGGTGGGGATAAGGGGAGGGTGGGGAAAAGGGGGTAGGCAGTCAAGGATTTGACATTTTCATAAGTGCAAGAACAGAAAGATAAGTGCTAGGTAGTCTGGGGTGGAGCAACAAGACACAGAGTGATAGGGAGGGAGACAGGAGGAGAGGAGCGGGAGGGGTGGAATGATAGGTGGAAGGTGAGAGGGGGTAGAATGGAAGGTGGGGGTGGGAGAGAGATGGGGAGTAGCAGGGGATGAAGGGGTGGAGAGAAGTGGGGAGGGTAGCATGGGAGGAGAGAAGAGGAGGGAGAGGTGAAACGAAGCTGCAAGCCTAGGCAGAGCAGTCACAACTGCTGAGGTCAGTGAGGTGCTGGCAGAGTTTACGTTTGAATGGGCCAAGCTTGTTTTCAGCTGCAATTTCAGGGGGAAGGTTGTTTAGCAGCAGGGGTGCCCCTGGTGTGGAAAGCACATTGAGCCTGGTTGGTATGGCAGAGTGGAACGATAAATGTTGGTTTGAGGGAACTGCGCGTAAAATGTGCAGTGACTGCGGACAACATTAAGGCATGAGTTGAAGGGGGTGTGAGGTTGAGACAAATTTTCTTAGCCAGTGGGCAGGTCTGGTAGACAAGTTTACTATTTAGATTGAGCCAATTGGATTGCTTGTAGAGATCACAAGTATGCGTATGCTTCCCTGCACCAGTGTTTACTGCTTCTCTTGTTCCCAGTACAATTGAACTAACAGTATGGCTTCTAACTTTGCTGGGGTATTTAAACTCATCGCCCAAGACTTACCACACCCCCTACTAGATGCCACAGCCAACCACTATGCAGGTGGACCATGCACACCTAACTGAGACCTTCAGCTTCAACATCCATGGTTCACTCTGACACCTCCCCCCCCTCAAAACAAAGCTGAAAGAGAAAAGAAAAAGCCTGTGAAGCCAAACAAAGGAATTTAAATGTGTGCTGGCCAGCTTGTTTGCTACCCCCTCCTACTAAACTTGGTAAGCCATGGCTTACTTGGAGTAGCAGTAGCTACGCCCTTGCGTGGGGAGCAGTTAATGGGACTGGGAAGGTGCCAGAAGTCAGCCTGAGAATTGGGAGGAAACGAGGTATGGACAAAAAAAAAAAAAGCATGGGAAACAAATTGTTCCTAGCCACTGGATTTGCAGTTTGAGAAAAAAAGTGACTGTGTGAAACTCAGGCTAGTCAATTAGACTGATAGCTTAATTGACAGAGGCACTGGGATGGTATTCTAGGGGCCAGGTTCAAGTCTCACTCAGGCCACTATGTTTCTTTCTCACTGACATGAGCACAAAGTCAAACTGTAGGCTGTTGTAGCTGCAAGCAAAAAGGAAAAAACAGAAATGCAAAAAAAAAGTTCCTCTATTTTTTCACAAATGGGGAACTCCACTTCTGTGACTCATCACAGAGATTGATTTGTTTGTGAATATTTTAGGCTAATGAAGATGCCACGTAAATATACAGGAAACCAATGCAGCATTCTTGCAACAGTTGGGCTATGTGCAGATCCTAACTACCCACAGCATTTAATTCTGCTCCTGAGGTGTAAAACGTTTTGGAGAGGCAAAATGACTACCTCTGTCAGAAAAAGTGTGCATTGGGTCACAGTGGGCCTGCTGATATTCTTTGTGCTGGTTGTTGTTGCCTTGTCAGTATATAGCATCAGGCAAACCATCCACAAAACTCCACAGCTGGAAGCATGCTTGGAAGATGGTGCTGTGGAGGACAACTCATCTTTGTCCGACTTTAATACTACGGTAAGCATTTCTTGTTTTATATCATTTACTGCTGTTCAGATTATTTACATCTTAAATGGCTTGGTGGTTAGAGTTCAGAGCTGTGAACCTTGAGACCCAGGACTGAATCCCACAGCCGCCACTTAATTACTTTGTGACCCTGAGCAAGTCACTGAATCTCCCTCTGTTTGACCCCTCTTTTATCTCTCTAATCTAATACAGAGTGACCTACAAAAGCTAAAGGGATGGTCAAAGGTCTGGAAGTTAACATTTAATGCTAGAAAGCAGGACAGATCCTATGAGGAGCACCCCAAGGCACCACATATGTACTCACTGGAGACCAGAAGGGAGAGGGGAGATATGATAGAGACATTCAAGTTCCTTAAAGGAATTAACAAAGTGAACTGTGGAGATCTATTCAACCTGAATAACAATTCACAGGCACATGGACACAAATGGAAATTAACAGGAGGTAGGTGCAGGAGAGATGTAAGAAAGTATTTTATGGAAAGGGTGGTGGAACCTTGGAACAGTCTGCAGCTGAAGTGGTGGGTGCGGAAATAGTCAGGGGATTCAAGCAGGCTGGGACATAATGAAGGGAATAGTATTTAATGGGGGTGACAGGACCAAGGAGGAGATAGAGAGAGGCCGGGGAGGGTCAGTACCCTGGAGGAACAGTAGGTTCCAGGGATTATAGGGAACTTGGGCAGACAAGATGGACCTCTGGTCTTTTTTCTACTGTCATTGTCTGTGGTTCGATGTTTCTATCTGGGATCTTTGAATCTTCCAACAACATAAGTCCAATAGTGATGCCATACAAGAAAAACTGCATCATCTCCTGAGATGTTGCCTTGAAGTTTAGGATGGTGTTGTGGAATCAGAACTCCATTCAGATACTGTTGTGTGGTAACATGCCCTCTAGTCTCTAAAGTCAGATTTGTTTTCTCTGCTGAAAAGAGCAGTTGCCTCGGAGCCCTCTCCAAGGCCAATCATCTAAGGCCTTTATTTATTTTATAAAAACTATTGTTTTTCCTATTTAGTTGTCAATATCTGCACTAATTAGATAGGTTGGTTATTTTATCTAACATTTAGTATTTTAGCTGTATACTCCTGTTCCCTATTGGGTCCCCGGAACCGGAAAAAAGACTACTTTGCAGTTCCCGCTTTGATGCAACAGTTATTTTCATTAAAAACATAAAAATAGCTGCTTAGTTTATAATCTTTATTCAGCGGTTTAAAAATTCTGTCATTTAATGAACCAGCAATAATTTGGGGGGACTATATTCAGTCGATTGATATGACTGACTAGCCGAAGAAGAGGACAGGGCCTACAGGATTTAAAAATTGTAAATCCTGTCACAAGATCTTGGCTAAGGTAGACCGCCATGATCTTAGTTTTGACTGCTTGGGTCCTGACCATCCACAACTATTTAAACTGTAATTTGCGTAAACTTTTTTGCCCCCACATAAAACACAAAAGAAAAGGGAAGAACTCAGAGTCACAGTCTGCCGTTGAGTGACCAAACAGCTCTCCCAAAAGAAAAAGTGAAGGGAAGTACCTCAGCTGGTGAAAAGCATGCATCTTCAAGTACCTCTCCTCAAATAAAATCTAAGGAAGCAGCGGTCTCTGAGCGAAGAAACAGATACAGCTGCCAAGCCATCATCCAGCTCAGAAAAATATGACAGGGTGTCCATTAGGGAGAACCCTGATGCTAAGGATGGCAGAAAGAAAAAAAGCTACAGATGTTCTGGTGTCATCAACACCAGCTAAGAAAAAAACAAAAAAAGAAAAGTATCTGACTGCCCCTTACTCCCCCCCCACAAAGGAACCAGGAGCCAGCAGTAGAACAAAGAGCTGTGTCCTCAGCAGAGGACGTCACAGAAACGTGGCAGTTGTTTTAAGCCATGGGAAACATTGCCACTATTCTGGCCCCCCTCCCCAGCCTCAGGCATTTTTTGAAGCTGAGCTGAAGGAGGAAAAGGATGAAGGGGAACTGATAGAACCAGAGACAACCTCCGAACATGACTGGTTCACCACCCAGTCAGTCAGAATTTTGCCTCATGTTCCTCTTTTGAAAGGCACACAGTTGAGACTCTGGATTTCCCCTCCACTGAGGAGGATATAGAAGAGGCAGAATTTGCAAGCTATGCTGGGACTGACTGACCTCATCTAAAAGGCTCACAGTACTCATTCACAAATCCCTCAAAAAAGCCACTAGCAACAATTTGGAACATCCAAATTCAGCTCCTGGCATTGACAAAAAAGCGGAAAACATATCAAGTAGAGAATTGGGGGTAGAATTTTTTTTTTTCCATATACACTTTTTATTGGTTTTCACTTTTACTCCCCTTTCCCGAGGCCTCAACGTACACATAAGTGTGCATGTGTGGAGGCGCACACACACGCCAGGATCCGGTGGCCCCTTCCTCCCCCTCCCCTGACTTATGTCACGCTTTGTGCGCCTGCACACCCTGGACCTCCACCCAGTGGGAGCACGACTACGGATGAGTGGGCAGTCACCCCTTTGGAGGAGAGCTGTGTTCAATCCTGCTCAACCCCCAACTGGCTCCCAGCGATCTGAGGTCGTTCGAACCTGGACCGCCCGGTGTGAAGGAGGAATGGAAATTGTTTAACCAAGAAAGGCATACTAAGCCGAAGCTTGTTTCCAGGTGTGACCTGGGAGCACAAGGAAGTTAAGTGACATGCTCAAGGTCATACAGTATGCAAGTGGGGGCTGTGGGATTCAAACCTTGGTCTCCAGGTTTGCAGCTCAGAGCCCTAAACTTCTGCGCTAAACTGCCACCTGGACACCCGCGAGGTAAGGTGCCAGTGCCTCAGCCCTCTACGACACCGGACCAGCCTAGAATTCTCTATATTCCCACCCTGATCATGAGAGAGTTGCACAGGCAGCTGCATGTGAAAAATCAAAGTGTTACTAACTTCTATACCTCCAGGACAGAATTCCAGGAAGCTCAATTATATGGCAAGGAAAGTGTACACCTCAGCCAGCCTGCAGTCAAGGCAGGATGCTTACATGGATACGCTGCACAGTACCAAAAACCCCCTTGGAGTATGGTGCAAGCCCTAAGAGAAAAGGTGGGAGGTAAACTTGGCAGAGATCCAGCAGAAACTCCAAAAGATGCACTAGAAGCCGCAAGACTCTTGTTATTTTATTTTTTATTGACCGGGTAAGTGCACCACACAAATCCTGCCTATTTTCAGGCACGACCCGGGGAAGGGGGATACAGATGAATGCCAACTGACTTTGAACCAGATTAAGCTGTTTTTGGTATTTTTAGTGAATGAAGGAAATTTGGCCAAGACACCAGGGAAATTCCCCTACTCTTTTCGATAAGTGCCATGGGATCTTTAACATCCACCTGAACTACCACCAATCCAGGCAGATGGGACCTCAGTTTAACATCTCATCTGAAAGATGGCACCTCAGAAGTGCAGCACCCTTTCATGCTGCACTACAGTGTCAGTACTGGGATATTAACACAAGTGCAAGATGTGGGAACTGAACCCACAGCCCTCTGATCTCCCGGCCTCAGAGGCGAGTGCGCCACCTACTGAGCCACTGACACTGCCAGCTGTTCACTGAGTGGCAGCATTGATTTAAATGGGTGAACCTTTAAAATACATATAAAAGGAATTCAAAATCAGCCACCACTGAAATCAATACAGAACGCGCCCCTGAGCTCTGCAAACTCATATGTCACGAAACATTTGAGCACGAAGGTGGTACAGGGCAGAACTATATGTGAAGGGTACTGGGAAGGGGAAGGCATCTGGCTGCCAGCTCCTCGACACAAGAATTTATGATCCCTTTCCCTACAAATATCTTGAAATAAAAAATTCTGAAAAAAAGGACTGTTTAGGTTAGTTACAGTAGGGGGCTTGGAGGTTGATTTGTAAACTGGGTCACTCATTGCTCTTCAAAAATATCTGAGAAAATTCAGAAATACACTGAGGGTGTATCTAAGGATGGCAGAAATATATTTTTGCTAAAAACTGTATGATTAAATTTTTTGATGACTAACAAATGCTGCTGCTTTAATAGTTCCTTGGGTTTTATGCTGAAGTGTCCAAAACTGAGATCTGTTTTACTTGACTTCCCCAGCCCTACGTGCCATGCAGGAGAGATGTCCGATATATTCTTGGTAAGAGAATGTGTGAGTAAAACATTATGGGCAGGATTCACCAAGTTCTTGAAATTCCCACAGCCGTGGGAAAAAACTGGCGCAACTGGATTGCCACCAGCAGATCCGCAGTTTTCCTGCAGCTGTGGGTACTCACAAAGGTGCTGCCAGAGGATGACTGGCTCCACGATTTATGGCAGCTTGCAGGTTGTGTTGCCATATAAAAATGGCATCTGATGGGGAGTTTTTCATTGCTGTCCCAAGCGTTTTTATCAATTTATGGAATAAAACTCTGAGCTATTGGATTTAAGCTTTTACTGGCTGGACTGTAATGCCTCACTCCCTTTTTGTACTATTGTAATTTACGTAGTGGCTCCAGTCTTAGTTTTATGTGCCACCTCTTTTTTCCTGTGTTGCCATGGAAATCCCTGCAGCTGCGGTAAACTGTCACAGATGGTGGGACCCGGTGTAGCATCTCCGCAGCTGTGGGGGACTGTGAATACTAATCTCCAGAACTGCAGACATTTTGATCCGCAACTGGAATTGCGGTGTGGGCCTTAGTCCCAAAACTCTTCGTGAATCCTGCCCTGTATTTGTAAAATGATGTCATGTCATTTCTGATTCCTCATTTGTCAGACCCCATCACATGGTACTGCGTTAACCTAGCATATACTCCTGCTTAGAAGACTTGATAGGGGTGCATTAATGAAGAGTACAACTAGTCATGGTCAAAACTGTCGACATGCTAATTATATATCGTAAGGGTCAAAAAGGTCATAATGCAAATCAAACAACCCAGCAACATAAACTATATTTCAAAACTATGATTCTGCACTGCACTACAAACATGCATGCATACATACATCAATAAACCATCACATAAACGTTTTCAAACACTGCTCTAAAAAGCTAATAAAATACTGCATACCTAGAAAGAAAGGACAGGTCAAACTCTCAACTGAGCAGCAGTGCACTTGAATTTCAATTTAAATTCTAATTTTTATTTTACCAAGAGAATACCATTGAGAAATCTCATTTGCAAGAAGGTCCTGGAAGGACACAGTTACAAAATAGTCAAAATAACAATACAATTGAATACAGGAGATAGAATCACTTAACAGGTGGATTACATACATTTATACACTGTGGGCACCTAACAAGGATTTCTAAGCACATGTGACAGGAGTAAATACATATAGGTGTAACACTAATGTACAGAGTGGGAGATGTTGCAGGAACAGGGGCTCTCACAGGAGACAAACAGAAAAGGAGGTATGAAGAGGAGATGGGGGTGGAAGGAGGAAAGAGCTTAAGGGACTGGTGTAGGGTGACCCATAGGGAAAGGCAGTTGCAATGAAGCAAGGCCAGTGGGAGGTTCCATGTCATAACGATGATCGCAGAAAGGCGATTGCCGTTAGGACGAGTGTACATCGCCAAAAATCAGTTTTGGCGACGTACACTCCCAACGCCTAGCAAAAGGGTGCTGGGCACTTAGGTTTTCTTGTTTATGCGGGGACTGTGCCCCCTACTAAAGGATTCTCAACTCAAGGGGGTGCATGTCGGGAGGGGCAAAAGCGGAGGGGGGATTCAGGCCAGAGCAACAAATGTACACGTTCGGACCTGAACCCGGCACCCGCGCAACCCTAACCTGCCACCCATCTACCACAACATGGGGCCAGTTCGGCAGCTAACCGCTGCACCACACCACACAAACCCTCCCTCCCCTTCCGCCCATTGTTCAGCGTGCCTACTCCCCCCTCCATGCGCATGTACATATAGGGACATCCTGTTGCTATGTTCGTGGACCCCTCCAATCCAGTCGCCCTCCATCCTCGGTAGCCCTGTCAACAGGCGCCTGGTTGAGTCACCTCCCCCCATGTATCCCACTACATCCCTCCACATCTCCAATTCTTCAGGAGCACCTGAGTCATCCCTCTGCCAGCCACCCTATCTGGACCATCCCTAATCCCACCATGGAGCCATGGATTACCCCCCAGGTGGGAATGAGGTGGGGCCCAGACACCCTGAACACTTCAGGTCTCGTCGGTCCAAGGCGGCCAGGCGGGTGGTGGCATATCGAGGGCAAGCTCCGGTGCTCCATCTTCCTGGAGATGGAAGGCTTTTTCTCATTTTCCTCCCCTACATGTGGTGTGCATCCTGACGTGAAGGCACTATGCACCAATGTCCACCACATGTCTCTGACCAGTCCCTCCTGCGCCTGCAGGAATTGTCATACCCCAAGCCTTCGCTCGGGGTCAGGCAAACTGCAGACCTTGGTCCCATCCCTTCCCCCCAGAGAAGGTGAGCAGTCATGGGATGCTCAAGCCTTCTCCCCCGGCCGGCCCTCCAGCAGCCCAGGCTCACTCCTAAATCCAGGTCACTGGCTTCACAGACGGAAATCCAACCGCTGCGCCGGCATACCAGCTTGAGTCACCCTTTTTGAAAGCGCCCAATCTTGGTCGCCAATGTCACGGGATACCCCAGTGGTACTAGGTGAAGGAGCTAGCAGGAAGGTATACGAAGAGTTCCTTGTAGTAAGGGGATAGAATTAGGAGCAGCTACATGGAAGCAAAGCCAGCCAGGTTAGATGGTAAGTGTTAAGGAGTAGGAGAAAAAGTAATTCCTCATGCTAGGGAAAGAGATTAGGAGTGGCAGCTGCAGGTTTCCTTCAGTGAGTGCCTATGCAGTGATTTGAAGGTGACTATCCTGACAATTTGTGTAAGTCTGAGTGTGTGCTGAAGGATGTTCCATAGGGTGGGTATGGCATGGCTTATGGATGAGCTGCCATAGCAAGTTCTTACTCTAGGGATGTGGGGCACAATGTAAGAGTATTTTCTGAGTGCGTACATACTGGGGGTACATTTGAAGAGGACAGAGATGTAAGGGAGTCGTTTCTTTGTGATGGCTCTGTAGGCCCAGAAGGAGGTATTTTGCCACCTCCTTGTGCTTAGTGAGGTCCAGCCTAGTTGTGTGTAAAGGGAGCAGTAGTGAGTACTGAACGGGGCATTAGTGATAAATCTTAACGTTCAATGATATAGTGTGTCCAATTTGGGTAAACCTGCTTTGGAGCAGTGGCTATAAAGAAAGTCTGCATAGTCAATTAAGGGGAGAAATGTCATCTGAATGAGGTCACATGACACCAGTTATTTATGAACATAGGAACATATGAAAACTGCCAGCAGCAAAAGGCCATCATGCTCTATCTAGGTTGCTCCTGAACGTATCTAGCTCCCTATTCAGCAGCTACCCCACCTCCCTCCCCTTACCTCCTTTACTCTGCCCTATCCCTTCTTGAAGCATTCCACTGTGGTATATGCCACCACTTCAGCTGGTAGTCCATTCCACTTTGCCACCACCCTCTCCATAAAGCAATGCTTCCTCACCTCCCTCCTGAATCTACCCCCCCCTCCAATCTCATGTCATGGCCTCTAGTGTCTCTCCCCACCCTCCTCCTGAATAGACCCTCTGTGTCCGTTAGGATTATCTCTTTCATGTATTTGAAGGTCTCAATCATATCCTCCCGTCCCTCCTCTCTTCCAGTGTGTACATGTTTAACTCTCTTAGTCTGATCTCATATAGCAATTCCCCCAGGCCCTGAATCATCTTCACTACCCTACATTGCACTCCCTCCAGCAGCCCAATGTCCCTTTGTCGGTACGGGCGTCAGTACTGCACGCAGTATTCCAGGTTGGGTCTAACCAACTATCTGTACATCGGCAGAATAACCTCCCTTCTTCTCAAGGTAATTCCCCTTGCAGTGCACCCTAGCATTTTGTTGGCCATTGCTGCTGCCTTTCTGCATTGTGCGGAATTGTTCATTGCTCCTGTGATGAGCACCCCCAGATCCTTCTCCTCTTCTGTTACCTCCAGCTGCACTCCCCCCAAATGGTAGCTTCTTCTCGGACTTTTTGTTCCCAAGTGCAACACCTTGTATTTTTTTGCGTTGAACCCCAGCTGCCATCTGTCAGCCCATGCCTCCAGTCTTGCCAGATCCTCCTGTGGCCCCCACCACCCCCCTGGTTTAAAGATACAGCACCAAATTACAACACTGCTACACTACTGAAAAACTGACACTACTAAACATTTTATAAGTGGAATAAGGCAGTTCCATCAGGTGGATTATGCTATGTTAATGTACCTCACCTTGGTTGTAGTCCTGTGCCCTTCAGGCTCGGGACTCCAACCCACCACTTGGTACATTAGCATAATCCCCCCCTATGCCATGCCTTATTCTTCACTTGTTTACTGATTTAGACTTTGGTAACCAGGTGAAGCTCACTGGGACAATAACATTTACAGGGGTGCCCCAGACATTACATGAACAATGCAAAGGTACAGATAAGTGTGTGAAAAATTACCTGTCAGGTCAGCTAAGCTAGTTACATTTAGAAAGGTCAAGAAGGTAATGTTTGTGGAAACATTTAACTATTAACTGCTATCCTTTCATATATATCAGATTTTATTTTGTAAACTTTCTTGCAAAAGTAAATAAAACATAATTTTTAAAAACAAATACCAGAACGATTCCATGTCACTGACAAGCAATTTTAATTATTTACCAGGCCCCATCTCAGCCTCTCCTGACACCTCACGCCATGGGCTAAGTATAGCTGCAACGAATACCTGCAGCTTACCCAATAAAATAGCACAGCTACAATGCTGGATACAGCTGCATCAACCAGATGTGCTAGCCCTCACTGAGACCTGGCTGTCAAAGAAGGTCCCAGACTCCGCCATTGCACTCCCTGGCTTCACCCCTTATAGAGCTGACAGACTGGGAAAACGGTTTGGGGCTGTGCTTTCTATGTCTGAGACTCACTGCTATACCAAAGCCTCCCAACACCCTCCCTGAACCACGGGGCTCAGGCTATGACACTAAAATTCACACCAGACCCTACCAGAGCCCCTGTAACCATTACGGTAGTGTACATCCCGCCATGAACCAAGCCTCAGCTTTTTAATCTCTGGCCGACTATATCACCAGCTTCCCACCCAAAACAGAGCACATTATCCTGGGGGACTTTAATGTGAACTGGTTGTCAAACTCGGCCTCCTCGATAAAAGACACCCTCTCAGTGCTAGACCTAACTCAATTAGTTAACCAGCCAACCAGGGTAAATCCCAGAAATGGTTCTAGCACCCTAATCAACCTCCTACTCACCAATAGCACCCTAATCAACCTCCTACTCACCAATCACCCTAACAGAATCTCAAGCATAACTGTACTCCCAGACTCTTTAAGTGATCACTCACCCATCCTCTTCACCTGGTCGTATCAATGGCAGCTGCCACAACCAAGCAGCTTTACCCGACGTTTCCAACCTGGTGGTCTCACTAAGCTAAGGAGATATCTCGCCCAGTGTGACTGGTCCCCCATCACATGCGCCCCTTCCATGGATGTAGCCCTTGCCTACTTCACCCACCCATTCAACAATGCTTGTGATACATTTGCACCGCTCACTAAGGTTCAAACCAAAAAGCGAAATGCCCCCTGGATCACACCTGCACTGATCATGCAACTAAAGAATCGTGACGACAAAGCAGTTGTCTCTGGTGTGCAGGCGGACAGGATGGCCTATAAAATGGCTGGCAACAAGTGTACCTGGGCTATTAGAATGGCCAAATCTATCTACTACAAGTTCACCCTGGCCACATCCTGGGGAAATGCTAGGTTATTTTGGGACAACCTAAAGAAACTGAATGGAAAATCCAGGATGCCTCCCCCGCCCAGCTAACTATAAACAATATTACTACCTCTGACCCATTCACTATCACCAGCAGCCTAAATGAAGCATTTTCTGATCTTAGCACAGTTCTCCCTAACAACTTTTTCGACCCCACACCTATGACCCCAGAACTGAGCAATACCTACATCCCCTTCTACCTCAGGGTTGTTACTACGAATGAAGCTAGACCATACCTTAAAAAAGCCCTAGGGGGATCAAACTATTGCAGAGACTCCTTTGACATGAAAATCCTTAATTTGGTGCTGGACTCGGTGCTCTTCCCCCCAACTGATCTCCTTAACCTCTCTCTATGCCTAGGGTGGTTCCCAGCCGACTGGAAGGTGGCCACCATCACACCAATACTAAAGAGTGGAGACCCCACTATACCCAGTAATTACAGGCCCATCTCCATACGGCCTCACCTCTCAAAAGCCCTGGAACAAATCGTTGCCACACAACTCACAGACTACCTGCTTGTGCACGACATCCTATGTAGGGAACAACATGGTTTTAGAGCCGGTCACAGCACAACCACTGCACTCATAGAGTTCTCCAACTCGCTGCACAATGCCCTAGATAAGAAGCTGCTAACGGGAGCCATTTTCATAGACCTGTGAAAAGCGTTCGACACGGTCTCCCACACCCTGCTCCTAAATGCTCTTCGCTGCACCGGCCTGTCCCCAGGACCCATTGCTTGGTTCACAGGCTACCTCACAGATAGGTCCCAATGTGTGAAGATAAACAGCACCCTCTCATCCACTCTACCAGTCCGCTCAAGGGTCCACCAGGGCTCCATCCTTGGCCCATTGCTATTCAACATCTTCCTGAATACCCTGCCTAAGTCCTGTCCAGGTAACCTACTGCTCTACGCAGATGATGCGTTAATGTATGCCTCCCACTCAGATCCCACAATCCTTCAATCCTCCCTACAACTTGCCTTCAACCACATTGAAAACTGGTTCACTGACCACAGACTCGTGGTCAATATAAAAAAGACTAAATCAATGCTTTTTTCCCCATCGCCAGAGTAAGGACTACAATACCCATCTAACGATCTTCTCCAAAACCCTCCTCACACTTGTACGGGTCCACACCTATAAATATTGAGGCATTATCTGTGATCCTAATCTATCATTCCACCAACATATTAGTACTCTCTCCTCCGCCATAAATATACGCACAGGACTACTGTACCGGCACAAAGTCTGCCTACCTCCAGAGGCCCTACACATTGCCATTACCTCCTCTGTTCTCTCCCTTGTAGACTATGGGCTAGCCATCTACTCGGCTGCTGACTGAACTGCACTAAATAAAATCCACCTAGCCATTAATAAAGCCTGTAGGCTCCTTACTGGAGGGGATAAGCGCACCCATTGCTGTACCCTGTATGCACTAACAAAAATCCTCACCCTAGACGAAAGAGTACGTTATCAAACCTGTCTCCTTACTAAGAAAATACAGCTAGGCCTTACTCCCACTGGTGTCTCAGCTACCCTCCGCACTGCACATACCTCAGCAAACACCCGTGTGGCAGATAAATTAATATGGGCTGTTCCCAGGGTCACAACCACCCTTGCACAATGGTCTTCCATCTACAGAGCACTATCCTGATACAATGATCTCCCCAAGACTATCACTACTATACCCAGACTAGACTCCTTCAAAATAGCCCTTAAAAACCACATAATCTCCATCCATCACTGCCATTGTTCCTAAAACGTACTGGAATCTGCTTATGGACAGCAAGATTCTGGGTTAAAGAAATACTTGTCCCACTGTTGCTACTATGTGGTAATGACAATGCTGGCAACCCGACGGCTTGCACCACCTGCTAGCATATAGGCCATACTATAATATTGATTGTACTGTTTGTGGACATTCACAAGCTCCCTCAGGGCTTGTATAGCTACCCTACTGTATAGGACTAACAGCACTGTTCATACCCTGTTATATTGTCTCCTTCTTCCACTGTAGTATTGTATACTGCCTACTATTTGATATATATTGCTCATACACTGTAGTTATCTCACTGTAATATTGTATAATGATTGCTTATTATTATGTATTGCACCTTGACACGAAGCCTTTGGAAATGAGTCACTGACTCAAAGGTTGTAATCCGAGAATCTCAATAAATAAATAAATATTTCCTAGTCCCAGTTTAAAAGGGTTTTGGTGTAGTGTGTATGTTACAAAAAACTATGCCAGCAAAACTAAGGGTTCGAAGTAAAAAGACAATGTCTGAAATTCAAATGTCAGGGGTCAAAACTGAAAAGGATGAACTAGAGTTCCAAGTCTGCCTGGAAGGCAGATTATTTTTCCCATTCCAGTAGTCCCATGACTGAGCCCCCACACTGCACCAAATTCGTTGGTTGTAGTGTAGCAGTATGGCACAGTGGATTTGTTCAAATAATATAAAGCAGGAGATGAGGGTTTGAATCCTGGTATGAACTGTTTTTTCATCTTGACGATTGTTCTCCTGACCCTCCCTGGTGGCCCACTTCTGCCGGCAACCCCCAGCCCCAGCACCCACCATCCCCAGTAATTACCCTGCTCCTTACAAACCGTGTTGAGTGAGTGGGTACCAGATAGGTGGTGAGGAACCTTCAAGGTAGTCACTGTCATCCTGCCACCAGAGGAGCTTTTTCCTCCAGTTTTTCACCCTGTATCTGGGGCTGGCACTGTACCGCTCAGGGTCTGACCCTGGCCCTCAAATGAGGGAGGGAATCACTGCTGTTCTGTCCAGCCACTGTTACATGGCAGCCAAGCAGGGGCACACGCTGTCCACCCTCCTGAAGGAGAGCCATATCCTCCTTCTCCTAACCGGCCCCCAAGTGACACTGTTATGTTCCCAAAACTGGGTTCCTGGTATGGCAGGCTGTAAGGCTGCCAGCGTCACACCACGTGATGCCACTGGGCCAGTTTCCTGGCATGAACTCTAACATTATAGTGTGCATTTTTGAAACTCTCACTTAGTCACAAAGAGGTCAGTCTTTCATGAAGGCCCCAGAGTGTTCCCTGTGCTCATGCAGGACTTACCCCAGCCTTCTGCACCTTACGCCAAGTCACTTTCATGTTGTCATGGGTGTGGGGTTGGCATGGGCACAGGATGTCCACAAGGAGGGGGAGAGCTGTGCAGAGGATGCTATCACTATGTGGTGGGGGGAGCCTGCACCTTCCAATGCTCAACCACTCAGGCCATTTGTGGGGACCAACCCCTCTTCCCCCCATACCCTGTTCCTTCCACCCATCTGAGATGGCTAGGAGGGAATGGGACATGTACTGTGCCATTTTGTTTACATTTAAAACATTCCTCACCCATAGGGGTCATGGCAACCCTTCATTCGACAACCTTCTGCTCTGTGTGGCGCAGCGGTTCCACTCAGACGCGGACCTGGGAATCTGCATGTGTCTCTTTCCATGTATATAGCAGGGCAGCCAGGGTCTGGAGAGTTGAGCATCAGTGGCCAATTCATGTGGCGTGGAGCTCCGTGGGCTGGATAGGCTCACATCAGGAACATCCAGCACATTTCTGTTGATCAGGCCCTGGGTAATGAAAAAGAATAAATGCAGCAGGAAAGTGCACTGTCTCTGAGGCTACTGTCTGCCGTAAGACAAATTTGGTTGCCTATTCCAGCCTCTTAGGTTCACAACATTACGTCTCGGTAACTCTGTTAAGCTGGTTGGTGTTTGTATGAAGGCACCTTATAAAAGGAAATTAATTTCCTTCCATTCCCCTTCCCTTTCCCCTTCCCTTCCCTTCACTTTTTTCCCTTTCCTTTCCTTCCCTTCCTTTCCCTTCCTCTCCCTTTTCCTTCCCTTTCCTTTTCCTTCCCTTTTCTTCCCTTTCCTTTTCCTTCCTTCCCTTTTCCCTTCCTTTCCTTTTCCTTCCCTTCCTTTTCTTCCTTTCCCTTTTCCTTCCTTCCCTTTTCCCTTCCTTTCCTTTCCTTCCTTCCCTCCCTCCGTCCCCTGGCACTAAAAGTGTTATAAAGTAGTCTATGCCAGCTGGATAAGTTTGACTGGGCACATTTTCCAAATTTCACTCTTTCCAAAACATATGAGCACGTGTCAAGTCACACGTATACTAAAATGGAACACTCTTGACCAGGCTCATGATCTCTGGATCAGTTCTAATATTAAAATTCATTTATTTCCTCAAATGCTATACTTCCCTTACTGTTGCAAGAGTTTTTAATTTAAAATGAAAACTGCTGACCAAGTCCAACAAAGAGTTCAGTCACCGTTACAGTATGGAAATGCTCCTTCAGTAGAATAGTGCAGTCTTTTACTGGCACTACTCTGCCTGCAAAGGTGCCACATATATTTCCGTTTAAGTGTAATAGCATCTTTGCAGGTAATACAACAGAAGTATTAGATTTACAACAATGAATGTTTAACTTTACTGTTTTCTACCTTTTATTACATTCTTCTGCTCTTGGTCTAGTAAATATTTTAGATACCACACATATTTCTGAGTGTTTTCAAAATGCATCTCACTATCCCCAGCTGACCTCACAGATACTGTTTGTGATATTGCAGACTGCTGTCATGGTGTGCAGTATGACATCCTAAACAAAGGCACTAGTAGGTCTGTTGGGGAACGGCAAAGGCTTTCTACACTGACTTTTTCGCTATGCCACCAAGATGTGTTAAAAACTAATAGAAAGGAAAATAGAAAATTATAAAAAGGAGTATTCTTTAGTAAATTGTAGCAGCTTAACTGTCATGTTTATGAAAGAAGGTGCTGAAATGCAGAGTTTCAAGCCTGCACACTTACACAGCTGGTTCAGTGTTCCCAATCCCTTAATACAGTACACCAGAAAAGTCAGCCCAGTGGTGTGGAAGGTAGAAGTGCTGGGGCCCCTTACCTCCTGCCACTCTGGCAACCCAAGTTTGGAAATGGACACTGGTCACTCAGGGGCCATCCGGGAGGGGGGGAGGATCGAATATCCCTAGGACAGCTCTCCTCCCACATGGTGGAGGTCATTGTGTCTCACAGCTTGACTGCCACCTGACGGTGTCTGGGTGGCAACACAGGGAGACCACACATGGGGGGGGTGGAGGGACCCCACACACAGGCTGCTGGGTGTGTCTCCATGGAGGAGGAGCTTGCACATCGCGCCCATTGCACATGACGGGGCCCCCACATCAAAAATAAGGTGGAAAAAAATGATTGGGCAACAGGATGAAGGCCCGATCCTCACAGACCCTGCATTAGTGAGTGGGCACCCCTCTAGTCCTGCTGCAGTGGATGATGGAGGGATGGTAAGTCCTGGAGAAGCTGGGTGATGGGGCTGGAGGGAACAGTCTGAAAGGAACGGTCGGGGCAGAAGGTGGCATTCGAAGAAGAATGGAGAGGTCATGGCAGAAGGCGGCATAAAATGTATATGGGGAAAAAAAATACAGTACACCTAACTGGCCCTGTGGCACTGAGGGTTGAGGCACTGGACACCACACCTTGCACTGTACTGGCAACCTGGGTTTGGGAACGAGCCTAGGTCAGTGGCGGTCAGCGGGCGGGGGGAGCTGGATTAAGCTGCTAAGAGGCAACTCTCCTCCTCTCTGAGGGAGGGTGGGCACTGATCCAATTAGCAGACAGTGTCGGGGGGGGGAGGACGCTGTTAGGTGTTTGGCAGAAGTCGTGCCTGTACACGGCTTCCCGACTGGACCTTGTCCTGTGCACCAGCGTCCCCAGGGGTGAGTTCAGAGTTTAAAAGTAGTCACCACAAAAAAAGCAACCATGAAAAAAAACCAAACCCCCCACCATCGAGCAGCGTGACCCCTGTAACAGGCGTAAAGGTATGACAGAGATGGGAAGCCCCCTCTGCTCCCGGGCCGGCGGAGGGGTAAAAAGATAATATATAAAAAAAATACAGCACACCTGCTTATACAATAGTGACATGGTTGTGAATAAAGGGTGCCCACCTCCCCTCACCTTGAAAAAGAACAGGCAAAACAGACTTTGTTTTCCAAAATGTGACTGAGGATTTTTGATGGCAATAAATTAATGATGGCTACTACTACATTAGAGGCCCACACTATATAATATGGGGATATTGGACTTGGAAGAGATCCCAGTGAAAATGAAAGGACTGTGGATAAAAATGGGTCCAGTTTCATGCAGTTACAGTTGAAGCAATTTCACAATAAAGGGGGCAAATTTGTAACAGAATTACAGACAAGCATAAGCTTTTTGTTTGTAAAAAGTAATAACAATTTTGCACTTCTCCTTTAAAGATGAAAATGGAACACACACCAACTGAACAGTCATTTCCTTAGGAGAGACGGTTATCGCACTTAGTGCTCTGCAGGTGATTTCCTGCTTGCAAAAGGATGGGCTGCCTGTTTACTTATACAATCTATCAAAGCATTAAAAATGCAGACGTTGAACTGGCCACTCCCCTTTCACTTCCAGCTGTGCTGAGAACAATTTATACTCAGCAAAAAAATACCACCTGCTCACTCCTACTGCATGTTCTCCCACCCCAATCTCTGTTTCCAGCCTAACTTTAAATAACCCTCCTGCTGGCTCCCTCTGCTTGTGCTCACCCCCCCCTGTCTAACCTAACAAAAACCCTTCAGTTTACTCTCTCTGCATGTTTTCCCATGCACCATTCCTAGCCTGTGTAATAAATGAATTGTCCATGACAGGGTGTGGGTTATGCAGGGTTTACCCATGCCTGGTATGGTCTGGTCACAAGGCCGCAGGCTGAGTGACCAAATCCACATCAGAAGTGGGTAAACCCTACATAACAAACACCCCTGGAGTAGATTATTACTATTATACAATGGGCTGTAACTGAAGGATTATTGTTGTGATGTTATTTTTTTTAACTCTTTTTATTTATTTGAATTGTGGTAACCGGGTAAGTCCACTGAGACAAAAAGTCCCTTTTTCAGGGGCAAGCCAGGGGAGGGTACAAGAAGAGGTACAAAGAATACAAAATAAAGCAGGATAACTGTGCAAAGACACTTGTACAGTAGAACATGGGACACAATATATGTACAGAAAGGCATATATAAATATATTTTTATTGATTTTTATTTTACTATCCTTCCTCCATATAATAAAAAGTCCTGTGTTGCTAGGTAGAATAAGAATCCACCTCCCGCCCCCCCTCTTCCCACGCATTCATTTTCTGCCAGTGTTTGTTTTTATGTACATTTTCATGTTTTTTTTCTTTTAGAGAGAGAGAGAGAGAGAGCATGGTGCGATGTATAAGAGGCTCCCATAGCTGAGAGTGGCAGTGACAGCTTGGTGCGAGCTGTAAGCAGCAGCTTTCGGTTCCGGAACAGACAGTATAGTGTGAGGGGCTCCTGTAATTGATAGTGGTGTTTATGGACAGCAGTAAATGTTGAAGGGACTTGAGAATTGCAAGAGTTAGAGAAGAGGCACAGCTGAGAGATTTGTGGAGAACAGGGCATTAGCTGATGAGAATCTCGAATGCAATGGACAAGGGAGACTCTGACTCCTAGTAGTTCAAATAATGAGTTTATTTGGGTGATTATGCAAAGCCACCTCTTGATTGCAAGGATATAGCATGGGCATGAACACTTTTTTGAGAGAGGATTACACTGTTAGTTGTTTTGCACAATGGGGGCTTGGTGGCAATATAGCTCAACATAGTAATGAACTATTATAAATTTAGAAATAATGGCCTACCTAAGGGGGATGTCTGAATGCTTAAAGAGCTCCTGACACAGCTGAGACAATTTTGACAACTTTTATTTATTTATTTATTAGGTCTAGGATTACAATACCTTTGAGACAGGGCTCTTTTACAAAGGTTCCACTTCAAAACATAAGACATGTAAGTCAGCTTACAAATTCAATACATAGGACAAGGTTACAAATGTGTAAGCTAAACAGAGTTACAAAGCATCTGAGAAACAAAACAAGTTTTGGAGGCTAGGTTACAAGGAGATAGCGGATGAGGTGCAGAGAGGATAGAGGACAAGGGAGAGGAAGAAGAGAGGGGGGCGGAGAGCTACAGAGGAGGAGCACAGCCAGAGGCATTGTCGTAGACATAACACGGGGAAGTGCGTGCTAAGGGGTAACCAAGTGCTAATAGGAGAGAGAACTGCATATGGTTAGAGAAATATTCATGGGGTCAGCTTTGAAAATCTTTAGAGTTTAATTAGTGCAGCTTTTGAATACTTTATGTATATCATAATATCGTATGGGGACATCATGTGGGCTTTATTTAATATCTATATCCCCCTAAATTAAATTCACAAGACTATGAAGTAGCCCTGAAATTAACAGGGGTCAGTGTAGAGTCAATTAAGGGTAGATATCTGAGGATTAAAATGATGAAGGCAGGGGACTTCAATGCACATATAGGGAGCCTGATAGAAGAACAGACCAATGATTGGTGTCTAGATGATATCCTAAATATACCTGTAAGACACTCTAAATATAAGACTATATCTACTAAAGGGAAGTGTGTAATGCAATTTTTTTGGGAAATTTAATCTTAGAATACTTAATGGAAGAACAAAAGGAGACTGGAAGGGTGAATACACTTTCCTGACAACAAAAGAGGGAGCTGTGTTGGACCTACATGTGGTTGAAATAAGTGACTATCATTTAGTAAGTAAGCTTAAGATAATGAAGTTATGGGATAGTGATCACTTCCCTCTGAACTGTAGCTTGAATTTAGATCTTGGGCTAAGAATAAAGACTTAGAAGAACATGCAGATGTGCATATGTGTATTAGGTATGGTAAAAAGATTAAATGGAACGAATATACAAAAGAGGTAATTGATAACTTATTTAGTAATGAACAAATAATAAATGAATTAAATAAAATAAAATGTGACAATTTAGATGTAGGGGAGTGTAGGATTAAAATGTATGATAATTGATACCATAATAGGGGTATTAGCAGAACAGAAAAGGCCTAATAAGATATTGGCGCAGAAAAACCATGGTATGATAAGGATTGTTATACATTAAGAAATTAAATAAAAAAGTGGGAAAGTTAAGAATAAAAAGTCTCACGTATGAGGTTATGAAGGCATTTAAATATATGAGAATAGAATATAGTAAAGTAGTAATGGAAAAGAAATCGAATTATAAAAATAGGCTTTGGGAAGACATGTAGCATTGCATAGCTCAAAAAGACATTAAGTCCTTTTGGACTCTTTTCGCATTTGGGTGCAATGAGGACGATTTACGATATAATATTGTAGGCATGATTACACAAGATAAGTGGATTGAGCATTTCATAACTATCTATGGAACAGAGAATAAAGAAAGAAAGGAGAATAATGAGCAGGGACTCAAGATGATGGTCTCAGCCAGTAATACTTAGATACATAGACAGTGTCGGCAGATAAGGGCCTATGGCCCACCCAGTCTGCCCATTTGAGCTTGTAAGTTCAGTTTATGTTTTCCTAGAAGTCTGTTGCCCCTTACCCCTGACCTCCAGAATTCCTTTATGTCTATCCCATGCATTCTTAAATCCCGTGATTGTTTCAGCCCCCGCCACTTCCTCCCAGCAGGGTGTTCCTTGTCCACCACCCGTTCTGTGAAAAATTCTTCCTCACGTTTCCTCTGAATCGTCCTCCCTCCAACTTCATCCCATGCCCTCTAGTCCTGGAACATCTTTTTCACTTAAAATAGTGTATTCCTGCACCCTGTTCCTCCCTGTAAGATACTTGTATGTCTCTATCATATCCCTCTTTCCCTCCTCTCCTCCAGGGAGTACATGTTCAGTTCCTTCAACCTGTCCTCATAGGACTTGTGATGCAATCCATGCACCATCTTTGTTGCCCTCCTCTGAACCTTCTCTACCCTGTCTATGTCCTCACATAGGTAAGGTCTCCAGAACTGTACAGTGTACTCCAGGTGGGGCCTCACTAGTGTCTTGTATAGTGGAATTATGACCTCCCTTTTCCTGCTGGTGATGCCCCTGCCTATGCATCCCAGCATCCTATTTGCTTTACCTGCTGCCTTGTCACACTGTTTCCTGCCTTGAGGTCATCAGAGATGATAACCCCAAGATCCCTTTCCTGCTTGGTGCATGCTATATCCCCCCACAACTGATATATTGTGCCAGGGTTTTGTGCCCCATATGCATTATCTTGCACTTCCTTGCATTGAATTTCAACTGCCAAACCCTGACCATTCTTCAAGTTTCTGCAGGTCCCGTCTCATTCTGTCTACACCCTCTGGTGTGTCTACTCTGTTACAGACCTTTGTGTCATCAGCAAACAGTGAAATTCTGCCTTCTAGGTCCTGCGCAATGTCACTGATGAAGATATTGAATAGGACCGGTCCCAGCACTGATCCCTGTGGTATCCCACTGGTCACTCTTCCCTCTGTGGAGTGACAGCCATTTACCACCACCCTCTGTGTCCTGCCGCCCAGCCAGTTACCTATCCACCACACTACTGTCCCGCCCACACCCATATTCCCCAGCTTGTGCAATAGTCTTCTATGTGGCACAGTATCAAAGGCCTTGCTGAAGTCCAGATAGGCCATGTCCACTGCCCTCCCCTGATCCACCTCCCTAGTCACCCAGTCAAAAAATTCAATGAGGTTGGTCTGACAAGACCTCCCTGGTGAAACCATGCTGCCTTGGGTACTGTAGTCCATTGACAGCCAGATGTTCACAATTTCTCCTTCAGTAGTGCTTCTTGATCTTCCCCACTACCGGTGAGGCTGACTGGTCTGTAGTTCCCCGCTTCCTCTTTGTTCCCACTTTTGTATAAGGGGACTACATCTGATATCCTCCAGTCTTTGGGTACCTCCCCTGTTTCCAGTGATCGGCTAAACAGGATAGCCAGAGGTTCAGCCACCACCTCTTTTAGTTCTTTAAGGACCCTGGGGTGCACCTCATCTGGCCCCATTGCTTTATCAACTATTATTACTTCAAGTTCCTTCAGGACCCTTTCTCGTGTAAAGGGACTTGTGTCCATTTCTGCACCATTCTCACCCCTTGTACTCCGTTCAGACCCATTACCCTCCTCTTCCTCAGTAAAGACTGAGCAGAAATACCTGTTCAATATGTCAGCTTTACTGTTGTCATCCTCCACACAGCCCCATCCTCCCCTTTAGTCTCCTATCCCTCCTTTGCCTTTCTTTTTCCTTATGTACCTGTAAAGGTTTGTCCCTCTACCCACTGATTTTGCAATGTGTTCTTCTGTCTGAGCTTTGGCTTCCCTTACTGACCTCCCTGCCTCCCTTTGCTTCTCCTGGTACTTCTCCCTATCTCCTTCTGCCTGTGTCTTTGTATTGCCTGAATGCAATCTTTTTGCTTTCACTTTCTTTGCTACCTCTTTGGAAAACCATAATGGTCTCCTCTCCTTTTCTCTTGCTAACCTGCTTAATACATAATTCTGTTGCTCTTGTAATCCCCATTTTAAATACTGCCCACTGTTCTCAACCCCTGATTCCTGACCCATTCCCCTTAATGCCTCTTTCAAGTATCTCCCCATTTTCCCAAAGTCTGCACCCCTAAAATCCAGGATACGTGTTTTTGTGTGGTTTGGTTCTGCTCTTTCTGTGATTTCAAACCACAGTAACTGGTGGTCACTGTGCCCCAGGTGCTCCCCCACTGTTACCCCCATCACACTGTCCCTGTTTGTGAGCACAAGGTCCAGTATTGCCTTCTGCCGAGTTGGTTCCATGACCAGTTGCTTGAGAAATGCACCCTGAAGGGAGTCCAGGATAAATCTGCTCCTAGTTGATGTTGCTGCTGCTGGGATGCTCCAGTCCACGTCTGGAATATTGAAGTCTCCAACCAGTACTACCTCACCTTGTCTGCCATCCTTTGGATGGCTAGCATCAACTCCCTATCTGTTTCTTCCTCCTCTCCTGGGCTGGTGGTCTATGACCACCTGCGGATGGCTGGCCCCATTTTCCTTTCCAGCTTAACTCACAGTATCTCTCCCCCATTTTGTTCCTCCTGGATCTCTGTGGCCCTTATGTCATTTTTCATACAGTGCCACCTCCTCCCTTCCTACCTGCCCTGTCTCTTCTGAATATGTTGCTAGCCAGGTATGGCCAACTCCCAGTCGTGGTTATCATTATACCAGGTTTCAGTGATATACAATGTCCAGGTCTGACTGCACCATGACAGCCTCCAGATCTTCCATCTTGTTGCTAAGGCTCCTGGCATTTTCACACATGGCTTTCCATGATTTGACCTCCCTAGACTGTTTTGCTGTTCTACTCCAGCCCCTTCCTTGGTTGTCCTTTATCCCTGGTTCTCCTTGCTGTCTGCCCTTCTGCTTAATTTTGCCCCTTTTCTGCCTATCCACCTCTTGGGCACTAATCTCTATCTTTTGCACACTGCTTTGCAGAGATAGCAACTCCTCTGGTTCACTGGTTCCACTGCTAGCTGAGGGGGTGAGCAAGTAGGTACCCTCCTTGCTGGCCTGCCACCCCCTTTGCTAGTTTAAATGCTTGTCAATGTAGTATTTAAACTTATCTTATTTTTATACTTATTTTTGAAGCTGAGGAAGTTAAAATTGCTATTAAAGCACAAAAGAAAAATAAGGCAGCAGGAGGAGATGGTATTCCTGCAGAACTATTACAAACTAATATAGAGTTGTGGGTTAGTCTTCTTACTCCCATGTTTAATGATGTAAATAATTGCCTGTTAATCCCACAGACATGGACTAAGTTGATAATAGTTCCCCTTTTTAAAAGAGGAAATAGGCAGGATCCTGGATGCTATCGCCCAATAGCCTTACTACCAGTGACTCAAAAAATATATTCTAGATTGATACTGGAAAAGTTACTTAATTGGGTAGAAGAAAATGAATATGTATCTAAATTCCAGTGTGGGTTTAAAAGGGAACATGGAACTATGGATCTTGTCTTTACATTTAATTATTTAATTGATAAGTATGTGCGGGAAAAGAAAGGCACACTGTATGTAGGGTTCATTGATATCAAAGCAGCATTTGATTCTGTAAATAGATCCAAATTATGGGATATCTTGGACAAATTGAAAATTGATCAGCATCTTCTGGCTATTTAAAAAATGTTGCATACAAATACATCTGCTAATATACGCTATGCGAGAGATGGTGCCCTCTCTAAGGAGCTGGTGATTTCTACGGGAGTAAAACAAGGATGTTTACTGACACCACTTCTCTTTAATATATATATATATATTGAAACACTGAGCAACAATATTGAGTCTGTTGATTCTTTTCCACCCAAGATAAATAATGAGCTAATACAGCTATTATTATATGAGGATGATGCAATTGTTATTTCACAAACCCCTGTGGGTATACGAAGAGCTGTGCTAAACATTATGGATTCACTAAAAACATTGGACTTGGAATTAAATGTAAGAAAATCTAAAAGTCTAGTTATTGGGCAAAATAAAAAATGGAGCAGTAGTAAAAATTGGACTATAGGAAGCAAGCAATTTGAGGAAGTAACAGAATATAAATATCTAGGTATAATTGATAAGAAAGCATCCTGGAAACAGCACTTGATAGAGATAAAGTCTAATGCATACAGAACTGCTGATGCCATTAGAAGCTTTGCAACTAAATTTGCAAATAATTCATTTACGGCATTGAAAAAAACTTTTGATACTAAATATGTATGTCAACTATTATACGGTAGTGAAATTTGGGGTTTATATATGGAAAAACAGAATATAGAGAGTTTTAAAAATTCCTTTCTGAGAATAACTTTAAATTTACCAAAAGATTGTCCTGCAAGTTTTTTAAGGACAGAATCAGGGACTCTTCCAATTAAAACAAAAATGTTAATTCGAGCCATAAGATAGCTGGGTAAGATATTGCAAATGAAGGACAACAGACTACAAAAATGTGCTGGAATGATTTTATAAATAATCTTGTATCACATGATATAAATAATGGTTGGTTCATGAGATTGAATAATTTGCTGAAAAAAAGCTGGTTTTATGGAAATTTTGGAGTGGAAAAGTGATAAATAATATTGAATCTTACATGACTGAAGTGATACGGAGATTAAAAGATACTGCAATGCAAGAAGGTCTAGGGAAAATTCATGTGTTAGATACCTATGGTTTATATTCCAGTATTCCAGTTCAGTTTAGTTTAGTTTTAGTTTATTGTTCTAGGAATTATTACCTTTGAGCCAATGGCTCTTTTACAAAGGTTCCACGTCATCAGTGTACAAACAAACATGTTACATAGAATGGTCAGCAAATTATAAAGGTTTCAATAAGCCAGTATATTATAGTACATCACAGGAAAAAAACAAAACATTGGAAGAATGGCCAAGGTGGAATGGGTAGGAGGAGATATGGGAAGGGGAGCAGACTTAGAGTAGTTAGCGGTACTCAGATGCCTTTGTCAAGAAAGGAGCAGAGGAGGAGGAGGAGGAGGAGGAGGAGGATGAAAAACAGTAAAAAACAGCCATGAGGGAAGATGGGGGTATGGAAGATTATTTAATGAAATGTAAAAATTATAATCATAGGAATATGTTATGTATGATAAGACTGGCTAGCTTGGGCAGCACATTCTTCAATCTGAGGAACAAACTATATGGAAAAAATAAGAAAAATCACAAGTGCTATAATAAAATGGTACCAGAAATTGCATACGTACTATTTCAATGTACACTTTGGGAGGGGCAAAGAAATAAATGACTTACTCCCTTAAGTCATATAGATGATTATTACCAGGGATATGATTTTAAGAAGTTTGTGCTATCTTTGAATAAGATTAAGGTAATGTGGGGCTACAAGGTTCTTTTTAAGTCATTAATTGATTGTATTCTTAGGAATTATGCTTAAAGATGATTAATTATACATATTTATATGGTTTGGATACGCTGTAAGATGTTTTACATAATTTTTATATTTTTGCTATGAATTTAACAAACTATTGCAGTTTTATACATTTATTTAAGTAATAAAAAGGAAAAAACTTTGAAAAAATGTAATATTCAGGCATAAATATAGCTAATATTTCACATTTGATTCTGTAATTCTCACCCTTATTCCCTTATTACTAAGGGCATTTGCATGAAAGCAGTATCTCTGCTCTTTTAGCTCTGGCTGCCTGTGTACACCTGACATCATAATTCTGTATATGACATCACAATATGTTGCTGTGGAGGCTGGCCCAGTGGTGCTGATGAATGAGATGCTGTCAAGCACCTTACCTTGCACCACACCAATGACCAGGGTTCAGTGACGGGCTTGAGTTACTGGGGGTTGGCCGGGGGGGGACAGTGGGAGCAGGAATGAGCTAGCTGTCCCATCCAAAGTAGGGGTGGCATGTCCTCCCTGTGCTGGCTGACAACTGGTGGAGGCTGGGTACCAGGGCAAGGATGTCGGGAGACAGATGTAATGTTGGGGGAGGGGACGGGGATGGGAAAGTGGTCTGGAAGCACATACATGCCTCCACACACATACGTTCACCACTTGCCTCAACCTCGGGCTCGGGGAAGAAACTTGGAGGAAAACTGGATGGCATAGTGGAGACCATGATGCCTGTGCTCCATGCCTTCACCTGCCATATCCCACATCATGGCACAGGGTCATAATGTCATGGACAAAACTGCACACATCAAGACTGCACACCAGCAACACCCAAAAGGCGTGAGGTGTGCTTTGGGGTTTATCAACCCTAATGCTCATCTCATTCCATGTATAAGTAACCTGAGATGGGTACAGTATATGAGAATGGGGTGAGCATTGGGGTTGACAACCCCAAAGCACACCCTCATGCCTGTTGCTGCCTGCAGAGTGGGGGGTGGGGTGTTAGGGTTGGAAACTATAATGTCACATTTCCCTACTTTTGTCACTTTAACCCTAACTAGTGCATTAACAAAGATTTTTTGCAAGTAATTTCCTCACCTTTTGAGATAGTATAATGGTATATTTATTTGCCTGTGGAAGTGCAAGGCTCAAAGGGCTCTAAACTCCCATCCATCCATATTTTTTTAAATAGTGTAATCATATCCTTATTTGCCTGGGGGTGCTCAGGGCCTAAACCCCAATTCCTCCATAGATGCGTATAGGTTGCATCACTTTGACATTTTTACTTATTTTGATCCCAAATTTTCAACATACCCTTCTTATGACCCCACATCATGAACAGGGGCAGTGAAATTTTTCATAGCCCAACTGAAAGGTGATCTCACCAACCGACCACAAAATTGTCTTCTGGGCTGAATTTGCATAATTCCACTGGCATTGTTCATGAGGCGGAGGTCTCAAAAAGGCCATGCTGAAAATTTGGTGTAAAAGTATGCAAAAATGGCAAAGTTATGCATTAAAGTTGAAAACCCAATTGAAATACATTAGTCTGAAATCATCCTTTTTCATGACAATGGATCCTTTTTCTTGTGAATGAAAGAAGCTGAAGAAAAAGGATCCCTTCTCATGAAAAAAGAATCAGGAAAAACTAAGTCTGAAATCCTTTTTCGTGAGTAGGGATCCTTTTTCATGAGAACAAAAAAAGCTCACGAAAAAGGATCCCTTCTCTCGAAAAAAGAATCGAGAAAAAACTAAGTCTGAAATCCTTTTTTGTGGGAAGGGATCCTTTAGCGTGTGAATTAAAAAGTCTCCAGAAAAAGGATCCCTTCTCACAAAAAAGAATTGGAAGAAAGCTAAGTCCGAAATCCTTTTTCTTGACAAGGGATCCTTTTTCGTGAGAATGAAAAATCTCTCAAAAAAGGATTCATTCTCATGAAAAAAGAACTGGGGGAAAAAACTAAGTCCAAAATCCTTTTTCATGAGAAGGGACTGATTTTTGTTCTCACTCACAAAAAAGGACTCATGAAAAAAAGCCAGATAAAAACCAAGTCTGAAAGACTTTTTCATGATTGAGAAGTGATCCTTTTTCATGAGAGTGAAAAATGACCACAAAAAAAGCATTAATGAGTCATGAAAAAGGATTTTAATTGTAAAAAAAAACATATTGCAAGGTCATTTTTCCAACAGATAACTGCAGAATCCACCTAACAGAGTCCCGATGAGCAAGATACACATGTTGGTGTCTCTGGAGGAGTAACAGTTTTTCACCAAACCAGCAAAAGGCACTTCTGACCTTGAAAAGTTCAGACCAAAATTCCAAACTGTCTGGGTGCAGCGTGATGACATAAAATTGCGCAAAAAACAGCGATTGATTTGCGTTTTTTCACTATGTACAGCTCGGAATCCACAAATCCACCAATCCACCTGGAATGAAACTTGGCACTTCAAAAGATCTACCCCCACAAGACTGTGCATGCAAAATTTTGTGTGAATCCGTTGAACAGTTGCAAAGTTATTAAACTGCAGAATCTGAGGTTTAACATAGAAAGCCCTGCTCAACCCTAACTATAGGGGTGTGACCTCCATTTCAGTCTAGGTGCATGTCTTACCTGGTTGTATTTTTTTTACGTTAAATTTTTTATTGGTATTTTCACATTGTTACAACACATGAACAAACAAGTAAAGCCTGGTAGTATTATTAATCCAAAACACTGAATGACCTACCTCAGTAGGCATGAGTGGGCACTCTGAATTCTGTGTCATGTTTTTGTTAATTGGAAAAAAAATGGCCTGTCCACCCCCAACACCACTCCTGCCACTACATAAACACAAACCAACACACACCTGTAATTTTACTTTTTAAAGTATCCCATGACAAACCTGATTCCAGCATTCAAACCCACCCTCAACACACACACACACGCATGCACGCATGTACACACACACACATGCATGTGTGTGTGTTGATTTTATTGTGTGGACCACTTTTCACAAGGAACAAAGATGAGACTAGACCATCACTTGCAACCTCACGTATGACTGGAGCTCTGATTTCTGGCGGGGATTGAAGAACAAAGAACAAGGTGCTGCAGCAGTGTGTGGGCTGAAAACAAAACAAAAAAGTAACATTAAATGCACACCGAAAATAGTCACAATCGTCATTTCGATCATAGATCTTTTTTAGGAATTATCTGAAAGAGACTGCATGATCATCAAAACTGTTCAGCCTTCACACCAAATTAAAATTAAAGAACACCTCCTGGCTTATTTACAATAACACAGCATAAACTCCTACCTCCTCTGGAGTTCCTGGATAGTAAATGACAATTTTGAAATCCACAAGGCCTGATTTTTAAAGGGGATACGGACGCTGCAAGCCTCTGGTGCACCAAACAAACGGCACAGGAGGCTTGCGGTATTCTCCTGAGGCAAATCACAATTTTCAGTCCCCTGCACCAAACAGCACAAGTTAAACCAGCTCCCTTCAGTCTAGCTTTGTGCCAGTCTGGGACCCCTTTTAGGGGCCTGCACCAATGCTTTGGCGCAAGCTGCCGTAAATTGTGAAAAATGTTGCAACTGTGTCTGATGTACTAAAATCGGGTGCAGGTTGTGGCAAAATGTTTGGCACAGCTGCATCAAACACTGCGGTTGGCATAGGGCTTGATGCAGGCCCAGTGTCAACCTTTGAAAATTAGGCTCATGGTTTTTAAGAGGGGCTGGATCATATTTTGGCTCTATGGAGCTGAGAGCCTGATCCCTTCCGCGTCATGGTCCTGAGTGCTGCCCCAACGCTAGCATGTTAGATCATGTAAGTATATGAAGAATGTGGGGGCAAGCTCCATAGGCTTCTTTAGGGAATTTTTAAAAAGTTGTATTTTTAATACTTCAAGGTTCCGATTTGGATAAATCAAGGCCACTGCTCAACGAACAAGGCCCATGTTCGTTGAGCAGTGGGATTGATTTATCCAAATAAGATCCCTGAAGTATTAAAAATGCAACTCTAAATCCAATCTCAATAGCAGTCTATGGAGCTTGCCCCCACGTTCTCCATATACTTACATCACAAAATGTGCTAGCTTGGGAGCAGCGGTCAGTACTTTGAAGTGAAATGATCATCATCCTCTCAGTTCCACGGGGAGAAAATACAATCCCTTCCCTCCCAAAAACTATGGATCTTACCTGTGTCAGTCTTCACCATTCATCACTGTTGGGTGCCTGATGGAGACAGGAACCAAGTGGGAGATTTTTTTTTGTTTGTTTTTGGAGAAGGGGCTGGCGCCGTGGTGCCACCATGAACCCGGCGTGTTAAGTGGCTCTGGATTGGCCAATGTTGGCCATTGGGTCCTCTCCCACCTCAGTTCTGCTTCTCCCGCCATCAAAAATAGCACCTATAGCCACTCGAGACTCATTGCAGCGTAGTTTTTGACAATGCTACAGTTCAACACCATTTATCCTTCGACTTCGCCTTGGTTCTGCTACTCGACGCTGCTCTAGACCGGTAAGACCTTTCCATTTATTGTGTGCAGCTTCGAGTCTTTTGCTTGTTTTTGATTTTGTTGCCATTCCATCATGTCTGGTCATCGGGACAAAAAATGTTCTAATAAAACGGGTCGGCCCCCTATGCATCGGTGTCCCCGTGGCCGACAGAATTCTGTGACCAACCAACATGACATATGCCTCTCTTGTCTTTGACCCCAGCATGACATGGTTTCCTGCAACACCTGCTTCTTGATGGAATGTTGAGCTTTAGAGCACCGCATGTTGAAAGTCAGCAGGGCCCTGCCGACTTTTGGGGGGCGGCATTGCTCATGTCGATCCAAGCTCAGGACTCTCCGCCCTACTTCCGGGTCCCTTCCTGGGCCTATATGGTCCTGCAAAGAGAGGGCCTCCTCCTCTTCTTCGAGCCTTGCTATAGGGGAGGTTCCTACCGTGGTGCCAGAGGTCCGGTCCGGTTCTGTTCGGGGCCGGGCTGGGAGCACCTCTTTGGCAGTCACCTCCTCGGAGGTGCAGGCTCCCCCATTGTCAGGGCCCATGGCTGCGGGTCCCAGCACAGGGTATTCCTCGGCACTGCCTGTCAGCGCCACCTCAGATCCCAGAGCCGCGCATGGTGCCAGAGATCGGGGCAGCACCATGAGGGGTTCGGGGCCATGTCACAGTGTTGTTAGCTGGGGGAGCCCTCGGGGCCGCTGAGCCGGAGTCCTTCATAGTTGTCTCCTCCTTGGAGGTGGACAACTCTGAGGCGGATCCAGATTGGCTGCCTGATTCTTCTGAATCGGAGGGATCCCCATGGCCTAGCACCCTTGCACCTCCCCAGGTGCCCCCTCCTGCAGCTCAGGCAATGGCAGCTCGTACTGATCCCTCCACTAGTGGTGGCTCGGGGGGCCAGCTGTGGACTGGCAGTCCCTCTGCTGCCAGGGTGGCGGTCAGGTTCCTGAGTAAAGGGGTGACTGCCGTTCCTGGTGCCATTTCTCCTCTTAGGATCAAGATCAAGCTCCCTCCTTCTACGGCCCTCCCAAGGGGGCTGTTGGAGTCGAAGGAGCCCTTGGCACAGGGGTCAAGGAAGAGAGCTTTCTCAGAGTCCTCAGGATTGAGGGTAAGGGCCAAGGGACCGTGGCACACTTCCATGACCCCCCGGAGTCGGGGATGGAGCCATAGTGCTGAGCCCTTTGTCCACCCCTCGTCTTCTCCTACAGAGATCTCTCTGGGTGGGGATGGGGTCTGCCCTTCTGGAGCCATGCAGCCCCGGTCCCCTCATTGGGTAGCTCACCCTACAGGGTTAAGCCCTCACCGTTTTGATTTCCAGGACAGGACGGTGAATCTACAGACCTGTGGTTTTCCTCTCGTGCCAGGCTCTCCTGTGGATTCTGCTAGCCCTTGCAGAGGCACGTCACGTCAGGTGACAGGCTCGCCCATGCCTCTATGCCCAGTTCCCCTTCTCCCAGGCCACATTGGTCCTCTGGGGCCTTTGGCCTGGGATCAGTTCAGATCTCAGGCTGCAGATTTTCCTCACTACATTAGGGCAATGAACGAGCAGGTTTTCCGACCAGTTCCCCCATCGCAGTCAGAGTCTGATTTATCAAGTTCCTCAACCGCCTTGCCGTCCTCCACTAGGGAAGAGGAGCCCTCTGTCTACCAATCCTCAGATGCCGATCAGGTCCAGTACAGCTATCAGCGCTTCCTGTTGAGGCTGGTTAGGGACTTGCACATCTTCTATTACACGAGGGACAATACCGAGCATGCAATGCAAGCCTTTCTGGGTGAATATGGGGTGCACCATCTGGTGGTTCTGTCCTGGCCGGTCCCTTTCTGGCAAGCATCGTACAGCACCTGGCAGCATCCATATTCCCTAGAACTAGCCCCTATGGACTGCTGCAGGCAGTATTGCATGACTCATGGGTCTCCAGGCACCTTGCCTCATCCACCTTCTGGACCGACGTGGCTGGACACCTCTTTCAGGCTTCGATGCCCCATCCACAAGATGCCCCCTGAGACTGACTCTTGAGAGTGGGATCAGCTGGGGTGAAGAATTTTCTCTTCTGCATGGAGCCTGTTGGTGATTATTTCACATTAGGGGCACCATGCTGCCTAAAACAGGCATCTGTGGACGATGTTAGGTCAAGCTTTAGCATCACTGTCTGATTCGGAGGCTATGGGCAAGCCATAGCCCTCTCCTTTATAGGCCTGGAGCCGGCGAGGCACCAATCAAAGGCATCGTATGACGCTAATGAGGTCACTTCACAGCTTGCGGGGACAGCAATCTGCATTAGGCGGAAAGTATGGCTTTGCCTGTTGAGGTTGTCACCTTTGGCCCAGTGAAGACTACTGGCCTCCTCCTTCCAGGGGACCCATCTCTTCTCCCACAGGGTGAGACAGGAGCTTCAGAGGTGCCTTCCTTCCCCTAAGGTCCAGGGGACCCCATCTCACTCTGATCAGTCCCAGCCTTAAACTAGCTAGTGGAGGTTCCCCCCATTCTCCCCAGTGGGGACTGACAAATGTTTTTCCCTCAGGGTTTATTGGGCCCCCTTCGGGGTGCTCGGTACTCATCCAACAGTGATGAATGGTGAAGACTGACACAGGTAAGATATGAAAATTACGTACCTACCATAATTCTTGATCTTCCTGTGTATCTTTACCATTCATCACTGAATCCCTCCCATCTTCCCCTCTCGAGGCCTCAGTCCCTGAGATGTGCCACCTCCCTCTTGCCCCCCCCAGAGTTTTCTCCACTCCTGACGGATGTCGGGGGGGAAAGATTTAGTGGGACAGGGTCGGGTTCAGGCGAAATGTTGAACCTTTCAGGGATATTTCTTAGGGTCTCCAGGGGAGGGGCCTTCCTCTTCTGGACCCCCTTGAAGGGCCTACTCTGGAAGGCATTTCCCAGTCCAGAGGTGGTGCCTCGGGCTGCCCGGGACACCCTTGCCCCTTCTTCCTTCCCTTTAGGAGGGTATGTTCTGGAGTATTCCTTTTCTCCCCACCCCTTCTCCTAAAACCCCTGTTGGGGTCTTCAGGGGGAGGGGAGTGAGGACTGTGATATCTCCTAAAGTAGATGGGATTGAGGCTGGGGGTGGCCTCCCTCCAAATTCTGGTGGTGCAACCAACCTTTTGTTTCTTGGCAAATCTCCCTCAACCTCTGGGCAGTGTGTGCTCTGCCTCTTTTGGTCATTGGGGCATGCTGTGGAACATCCATGCCAGCAATCTGGCATGCATTCCTTGGTAAATCTTCTGTGCTTATAGACCCTTCCAGGGCACAGCATTTTTTTTACCAGGGATCATGCCCCTGTGAACCTTCTAAGAGCCTCAGCCTCACCTGTTTGGGGCCAAGCCACCCCCCCATCCCATACCTAGTTTTTATCTCTCTCTCTCTCTCTCTCTCTCTCCTTCCTCTCTTCCTTCTCCTCCCTTGGTCGCTCAGGGACTGGGGCCTCCTGCCCACAACCCTCAGGCCCCCCTTTTCTTTATACCTGTCCTCTTGTCAGTGTACTCTTTTTCAGTTACTCCTTTTCCTTTTACTGTCTCTTGGGCTCCCTTGCCCCACCCTACTTTCTCTTTACTTCTTTCCTCTGTCTCTCCAGCATGCAGAACTGAGGTGAAGGAGGAGCCAACGGCCGTTACTGGCCAGCCCACGAGCACCATGTAATACGCCAGCCTCGTGGGCAGTGCCAATGGTGCCGGCCACTACTCCAACAAAAAAAAAGTCTCCCACTTGGTGCCTGTCTCTGGCAGACACTCAACAGTGATGAATGGTGAAGATAACGCAGGAAGATCAAGAATTACGGTAGGCACGTAATTTTCATATTTAAACACTGTCATTTACATATCCAGGAACTCCGGGGAGGTAGGGGTTCATGTTGTGTTTCATGGAGCATTTTAGAAAGGGGCAGGAAAGGTACTCTCTAAAATGTTACTCTAACTGTT
Source organism: Neoceratodus forsteri (assembly GCA_016271365.2). Lineage (NCBI taxonomy): Eukaryota > Metazoa > Chordata > Ceratodontiformes > Ceratodontidae > Neoceratodus > Neoceratodus forsteri. The sequence continues at coordinate 141,422,181 of JADMNL010000031.1, read as the reverse complement.
ATATTTAACATATTTCTTCACAGGCTCTCTTGCAAGAGAATACAATCCTTCTGGTTAATCTGACCGCTATGCGAGATGAGATATCGCAACTGAAGGCAAGAAATAGTGACTTGAACAGTGAGTATGTGATCACTATCTCCTGTACTGGAGGTTAAATGAGACTCCAGTATCCACAGAAACAGTTTAACTATACTATATAAAGGGAAACCATCATGCAATGTGGCCATCAACAGCGCATGAAAAGTTATTTTAAAGCAACAGTATTCACTAGTAGGCAAACCCTTTTAGCCTGTAGCTTTTTGCGTTATTATATCTCTGACATAATTACTCATCGATATATTTTTATTTCTGTCAGAAGTTTTTAAAACAGCTTTTATTTCTAATTTTATAATGACTCAAGTCATTAAGGATGGCCTCCACAATTTTTTTTTTTTTTACTCTCTTCCTTTGAGGTTACTTTCTGACATTATGTGTGCTAGAGTCATAACTGTGGAGGTATTAGGGGGGTGCTAGCCCAATTTCTAATAACAAACAGCAGAGCACCACACAAAAATGTTTCATTTATTTATTCCTACTGATCATGGCCAGAGAACAGGTCCTTGAGAAAACTTTGTAACCCCATATTTCCATTCAAGAGGGAAGTACTGTACAATGAAAAGGAACATTGCTATATTGAAACAAATTTATGTTTTTGTCAGACATACATTATTAATAATAAAAAAAAAGTGATGACTTTTTTTCTGCTCACAGATATTGCTGTGAGGTATTAGGCTTAGATATAACTGCCAGCGTTACAAAGAAAGCGAGGACTAAAGCTGAGTTTACACGGCCACTGTGGTCTTACCTGCAGTCTGCTCTGGACTTGTTTTGAACTCCTGCTCCTCATCACTAGCACATGTACACAACCCCTCTCAGTGCCAATGCAAGTGATGCTAAGAGTTCAAAGGGGGTAAGTGTTCACGTCCAAATCATGCACGCTTTCATCAAGACCCCCTCCTCTCGCCAGTACTTTCTCCATTCCAGTCCCCCGTCACCTGACATTGCCGATAAAGGAAAATTAACGGAGAAACACACGAGAGTGAGTGGCAGAGTATCCCAAAGTTAATCATTTATATTAAGCACATGTTTAGTTACTGCATCTCCTGATCCTACGTTCAGTGCACCCTAGCAGTTTCACAGGCTGCCTTTCCTCACACATCAGAGCAAGCAGTGCAGCCTTTCTACACAGCTGCTTACACCGCTCACTCCTGAACATGTCTCCTACTTTGGTGTGGCTCAGGGAGAGGCAAAATGGATGACTTATCATGATCGGGTAAGCATCCACACTGCCACACTTGCACCTCAGCAACCGGAGCACTCGGGCAGTGGTTCAAGTGTGGCACGGCAAGCAGGCTTTAAGTCTGTACAACACTGACACTGCATCGCCACCGGTTTATGGGATCTTGTGATGTCATACTGGTATAAGCTGTACCTAACTACATGTAGTCAAGCACAGCTTGTTCCTCCATGACATCACAGTTTTCCATAATATTGTGGCAGTGTAGTGTCAGTATTGTACAGACTTAGGCATCGATAATCTCTGGACTTCTTCCAGCTTCGGGTGAGCCCAGTAAACTCATTAAAAAAAAAACTTTTTGTGGGCTTGTAAGCTATGACAGCCACTTTGTAGGAAAGTTCACAGTCAAATCTTGCCTCGCATGTAAAAAAATAGAAATACACCTCTGTTTTATTTCAATTTGCAGCATTCATAATGGCACCACAGGCATTCCAGAGCTATCAGGTGCTCTGACACGCTGGTCGCTTGTCCTACATTACTTCTGAGGCTAACTACATGAGGTGCTGCCTATGCAGATTTTTGGGAGTAGCACTGGATCCATGAATTTGAACATCTGACAGCCCCAGGATGCCTGTAGTGCAACTGAATCTCACATGACAAATCCCTGTCAGTGACATCAGCTGCGGGGATGCCAGGATGCTGCATGTGGGACTTTTGTTTATGTAATGGTAGGGATAGGTACTGCAAATCAACTATACATATATATGTAACAGATAATCCACTAAAGGGCCTGTGGTCGTGCTCTGACATATGCACGCCTTGGTGTGCATTGTAATGCGCAAGGCTGCAGGCTGAGTGCATTCAAGCACCCAAAGGCATGCATATATCAGACCATGATTGCATGCCTTGTGCTGGATTATCTGTCTTATAAATGGCAGAAATTACAGTTTTGTTTATCTGATCTGGTTGATTCTAGTAGTCCCTGTGTTTCAAAAATTAGAGTTTTCTTTAAGTTATCTGGTTGATCCTGTCATTTTTACAGTCGTTTACAGTGTAATCACTTTCACTTTTCTTTGTCAGTGTAGCGTGACCAAGTGGTGTTCTTTGTTCTGGTAAAGGACATGCTGCCAGAGGTATAGAAAGACCAAAGTTTTGTTTAAAAATCATGTCAGCTGGAGGTTTACGGTCAGTTTACTGAATTTTCTGTAAGAGAAGCCGCCAAGCATAGAGTGAGGAGAGCAAATGACTCGGTGGCTTCTGAAGACTAGACGCAAGCATGAGCGACTGTTGCAATAGCAACACTTGCTTAAGCTTGCATCTACATTTTTGAAGCTGCTGAGTCACTCACACTATATAAATACCAATTCTTCTCGTCAAGCTTTTGTCATAGAAATATGGGGTATCAATGCTCAAAATATGGGAAAACGTGGGACACTGGCCCACATAATGTGGGACACATGATCAAATCAAGCAGTTGCAAGCTCCAAATACTGTGGAGCAGAGAGCTTTTATTTGTGCAAAGTTTAGTTTTGATTTGACACCTGAGAATACTATGAAGTTCTGCTTTAAAGTCAGTTTACAATGAGAGACAGCCCTTGCAGTGTGTGGGAAGAGCCATTTCTCTGGTACAGTGCAACTCTGAGTGGTCAGATGAAGGCTGTCCCTCCTATGAAGGTCAGTTGGCAAGCATGGCTCCAATGTTAGAAGTCTTTGACCCCATCTTTTTTTCTCCTTCCTGCCCCCCCCCCCAAACACCCATCCCACTGGAGGCACTGTTCATGGTGTAGAAAGGCCTACAGGAACCTTTTTGCACCCGTGCACACCCACACACACACACACACACACACGCACACACACCATCCCCTAGCCAAGCTTCCCGGAAATAACATCCTCCCCCTGATAGACAGAGTCCAGTAGCACAGTTGTCCACTCAGCCTTGCTTGGGGATGCTCACCAGGTTTACCCAGGCCATTATTGTTTACATGCTTGTCTAGGGAAATATTGACACCAGATGCTGGGGTCTCAGTTATTCAAAGTCTAGGCACTGCTTGGCCAGTTCCATGCTCGTAAATCAGAAACACTAAATTGGATGACTAAAAAGCTTGGCTAGCTAGAGAAATTACAGAATTCGAACCAGTATTCAAAAAACAACTTCTACTTGAAAAAATGACTTAGAGATTCATCACAGTCCTACTTTAAGGCAACGCAGCTTGGCTTTGGTGTTCATCTTCACATCCTCCTTCTAGCAGTGGCCTACGGAATATATACCTTTGACATGCCACCCTGCATTAAACAGAATCCTTTCAATTTCTTTTCCAGGAGAGGTGATGAACTGGAAGCAGAATTTTTCAGAGACATCAAAGCAGCTGGAAGAGTACAAAATGAGAATGTAAGCGAAGATGAGAAAAGATTCTTTATTAATGCTGACAATAATTTCAACCAAATAAGCAGTGCATTTAGTAGGACAAGCTAACTACTAAGAAAAACAAGAGTTGGCTACAGCCAGTGTGCGTTGCTTTGCCAATGGTAATACAATAAAAGCAGAAAATGAATGAGGAAAATCACAGAGAGATTCCAAGAGATGGGCTACAATAACCCTCTAATAACTAGTTGATTATAGGGGCTGCCACTTACTCCTTTTGCATTTGTGGCTAGTCAATTCAACCTTGTAGCAACTTACAGCTGGCCCTTCAGTGCAGTGGCAGTGGTGTCATGTGAGGCACCAACATCTGGGTTTAGGAATAAGCCAAGGGTGTCGGATGGACTGGCAGAGGGAGGAGGAGGAGGAGGATTAAGCACCCCTAGAGGATGCTCTCCTGAGCCTGGTGAGGGAGGGCTACCATGTGATTGTTACCTGGGTGACCACAAGTGATAATGGAAGCGGGAAAGGATTGGAGAGGGAGAGTACCATCCAACCCCTTGTGGCAGCACGCACCACATGCACATGCAGGCATAGGGACCCTAGCTGATGGTGTCTTGAGGTCTGGGAAAGCAAAATGGAAACAAAAAAACAAGACATGAAGGTTTAGATCCTATGCAGTGCCAAAGTATATTTATTTTTTACTTCCACCACAGTAATCAACATTTTGTGGCAATGCCAATTCTTCAGGACTAGTGGTTTCTTACAAAGGTTGCTTGCAATCACTGCAGGAAAGAAAATTCTTGATGCAAGTTGCTTCCGACAGCAGGGGGTTGGCCAGTCCTGAGAACACTATATTAAGCTTTACAGCAGCAATTCAGTGGCAGCAGTGATTAATGAATAAGTGCCCAGTTGGTTTGGAAAACTGGTTTACCATAGAAGCTATATCTGGAATTTGCTTTCCAGTAGCGCTGCCAGCTGACTTTCTAGATCCATACGGTTGGAATGACCTTCACCTTCCATGGTGGAAACCACAGCTGAAAAATACAAGAACACAGCACCAGAGCACAAACCCTGGCTGCTGTTTCAGCCTCTGCCACCACCTCAACACAGGGTATAGTGTTCAAAAAGTACTCATTAGTGATTCTGCCTATACAGGCTGTCCCAGTAGTATGTGGTTCTCCATCTTCTACCCCGTTGCACGTCCCCTGCCCGACGTGTTGCATGTCTAAAATCCTCAAGGTCCCCTTGCCTAAAACAATCCCTTGCTTCATCTGGCCCCCCACCTACACTTATACCCCAATTTTGAAAAGGCTTACCTGTTGTAACTGCAACCGGTGATACTGCACTCAAACTTTTGTTATCAGCACAAGAATGATGATTTTCTGATGTCTTATTTGGAATGTAAAATGTTATTAAACCTGGATGCCACATTGTACTGCGACTGTTAACGTGAGTTGTATTTTGAGTGTTATGTTTTCTGAGCACCTGTATCATGTATGTTTACATTGCTTATACTGTACTGTATGTGAATTAACCCCAGGTCACCCCTGAAAATGAGGCACTAGTCGCAGTGGGCTTACCTGGTCAAAAAATGTCAATCAGTAAATAAATAAAATATACCCCCATGTGAAGTACAAACAGAATGATCAAGCTCCCTTGAATAGCATTGTCTTCACAACCTCGCTGCTATAATGCTACAACACTGTGAGAACTCCCTAAATGCCATTTTCTCCCCTTGACCCCTTACCAGCCTACCTAGCAAAATGATTTGCCCCTGACTAATGCTAGCACAACACCTGTTACACAGGTGATGCCTGTAGTATCAAGTTTGCCCACTAGATGGTGACAATACACCATGTATAGGAACCTACCAGGTCATAATCATAATGTTTATTTATTTATTTATTTATTTTTAACATTAGTTTAAAACCTTTGAGCCAGAGGCTCATTTACAAAGGTACCTCGTCATAAGGAAGACAAAACATACATACATGAGACAGTCAGAAATACAGTACAGCAATAAGACAAGGGCAAGCTGCAGGCAATGTGAGACAATCAGCAACACAGTTTAACAATAGGCAAAGTCACGTTACAGGTGATGAGTGTCATAACACCCTTTTTTTTTAAATTAATGTCACACACTTATGCCTCATGGCAGAAATCGCGCTGCATTGGCAGAGTGATTTTTGCCATGCAGCAACCCCGTGCCGTATAGGAACACTGTTGCACCATTAATGCAATTAACAAGGAAAGTAGAAAACTACTTAGATGTCAAGAGGGAGGCAACTTATTTGGGAAATCAACTTGTGGGAAGACTGGATTTTAACCGTATTTATTGTGTAAAAATATCATTACCCATTTTCAGTTTTCAGTGTGCTTTATAATAAAATGGGAATTTCGCAATTACTGAGATATGCTGAGATGCGGATTGCCAGGAAAAGACGCACTATGCCAAGGCTTTTTTCCAGGTGCATCTTGGGAGCACAGGGAAGTTAAGTGACTTGCTGGTGGTCACACAGTATGCAAGTGGTGGCTGTGGGATTCAAACCCAGTTGTCCATGTTTGCAGCTCAGGACCGGGACTCACGAAGGGAGTGCAAAGTGGGCGCAAAAGTTTGCGCTGCACGTCCTGGCTACGCTGGTGGGCAATGGAGCTATTCATAGTTGGATAGCCTGGTGGGCTATCTGACTGTAAGTAGGGGCCAGCAGAGGGCAGCACTAACCCAGAAAAAGAAGTGGAATACTTGGTAGCACAACCCCCTCAGCCAGCCAGGAAAATGGCCCCGCAGCCAATAACACTCAGGCGAGACAATGCAATTCATGAAAGGAGGCATGCAAGGTACTAGAGGCCATCAGCATGCCCATTATTGACTCATTAGCATGCCAATAGTGTGTGATTGTGCTCCTCCTCCTCCCCCAGCACCCCAAGCCCCATGCGGTGGCACTCCTTGGGAGTCTAGTGCCCCTCATCACAGATCCCCCTTGTAAACCCCCTTTTTCCATAGTGTAGTGGTCCCACCCCGCTCCCCATCCCGATCACCCACCCGGTAATGACAGTAAACCTTTTCCATAGGTAGTGGTCCACCCCAGTCCCCAATCTTCCGATCACCCACCCAATACTGGCGTAATTATTTGCCGTAGTATAGTGGTTCCACCCCAGTACTCAATATTCCGATCACCCACCCAGTAATAATGTACACTATTTTCCATGGTGTAGGGCCCCACCCCATTGTCCGATCTCCCACACAATATAAATATTACTATATTTCCATAGTGCAGTGGTCCCCCACCCACTCTGGTAATGACACACCTACACTCCCCCGCCCAGCATGGCCACCAGTCAGTGAGCACAGCCTCCACACACCTCCACAGCTGCCCGCCGACTGTCAACCAATGGGTTTGTAGTATATACTGTAAACTGTCATTCACAGTTCAGTTGATGGACAGCAGAGGTGTGTGGAGGCTGCACTGCTTGCTGACCGGTGACGCGCTGGGCGAAGAGTGGGTGGTATGTCATTATCGGTGTGAATGGGGGGTTGGGGGGACTGCTTCACTAAGGAAATAGAGTAATGTTAATATTGTGTGGGAGATTGAACAACAGAGTGGAGCCCTACACTACAGAAAATAGTGTACTTTATTACCAGGTGGATGATTGGATGATCGGGAACTGGAGTGGGACCACTATACTACGGCAAATAATTACATTATTAACAGATGGGTGATTGGAAGATTGGGGACTGGGGTGGGACCACTATACTACGGAAAATTATTACCGGGGGGGTGATCGGAAGATCAGGGATGAGGTGAGGGGGCCGTAGTATCTCCGCCAACCACTAGGATTGCTCAGATTACCACCAGTTTTTTTTTCCTGCGGTATTTTGCTCCATGCAAGGACCCGCAAAGGCTCTTTGCATGGAGCAAATATTTTGTGAATGGGATTGCGGGAATATGCAGGTCCCTCTCCTCATTTGAATTGACACCCCACTGCTTTGCGGGGCACAAACCCAGTTCACAGTGGCAAACTGGGCTATGTGAATACCAGCTATTCACAAAGCCCAATTTGCCCTAGACAAACTGGGTTTGCGCCCGGATAAAGCTTTGTGAATCCTGCCAAAGGACTCATAACCACTACACTGTACTGCCTCTCATAGTTCTTAACTCAAGTCAAAGGTGAAAAGGGAATGGAATCAAAACCCTGATCCAAACATGTATGTGAATAATAAAGGATGTTTCCAAGACAGTCTCTATATCATTAACAGAGCATGGTGTCACAAATCTTACGAAACTCTCTCCAAGGGTCGATTGTCATTAGTGTAACAATGTCAAACACAATAGGTCATGGCTATAAAATGCAAAAATCAACCTGCAAGACATAGTTAAGATTAAAATGGCAGCAATACTACTTAAGAATTATAAGCACTGCTACTGAAAATTAAAAATGACTGTATTGTGAGCTCACCCCCGGCTGCCAAGTGGAGCCGGCGTTTTTCTACCGTCCACACCAGCATGACCCAGACCAACCACAGCAACCACGGTCTGTACTGAATGCTTAATTAGGAATGTTTAGAAAAGATAGGGACAAAGCCACACCACTGCTCAAGTAACCATTTTGAGCTTTATTCCTGTTGCCAGCTCTTCATGGAGTGTGAATCACTTCAGCCCGGTTTACACCACCGTCTTTGCAGCGCATCAACTCATGCGCCTCGGTTGATGCACTGCAAAGCCTGCTTTGTGGACACTCACCCCATCACTCCATGTGTGCTCCCACTCCAGTTTCTAATCTGACTGAAAAGTGGGAACGTGTACTGGATCGGATGCATTGCCCTGCGGTGTGAACGGCTGATGCACTAGATCGGCTGCAATCCCCTATCTCCCAGCTGGAGATGTCATTTTCTGGAACCTTGTCCCCAAGTCCACAAACACTGCGCCCAGTGCAGTCTGCGGCACATCAGGGTCAGAAGTGTAAACAGTTAATTGCAGGATCCAGGCACCGCGCAGCTGGAAGGCAGCGGAGTGGTACGTAAATTGCTGCTGCTGCTGCTGTGTAAACAGGGCTTTGGGGATCCAAATGACACTACATAAAACCAAACTCCCTTCCCTTTACTAAATGGCTTTGGAATTTTCTGACTTAACCAACCCTCTCCTACTAAGCCTGAGAGTCATGGAGTGTGCAGCTTCAGTATGTCAGCAAACAGTAAGTGTTTTAGTAACACACAAAGCGGATCGTAAATCTAAGCTTCTCCATTGTCAAGTATTTGTAGAGGCACAACAGATGCAAAATTAGTGTACATTTTTTTTCTCTGCACCAGTTTGCTTTGTTGCTGTTTTAACATGCTGTCTTTAAAACGGCACTGCTCGCAGTTCAAAAAGAGCATCACACCACTCCCCAAGTCCCCCCATCTGTCACCACCATGTGAAGTCCAGCATCCTTATGCCCTCCCTGCTGGCATGATCAGGACTGGCAGCAAAAAAAAAAAAAAAAAGCAGAATGCTCAGGAAAGCCAGAGGTTGCCAGTAAAACCAGACAGTGGTTCTAACAGAAGATGCCCGATCCAGGCAAATGCTTCTGCTGTAAAGTCTGCGGGAACACCTGAAGTCACACTACCACACGTGGCATCCACCACACGGCCATTTCAGCGATCCCTGCCGTGCTCATTGTTCTGCCTATGGCACCTCCTGCACCCATACTGCCAGTTTAAAGACACATCTTGCACAGGTGGAGACCTCTGGTGCCTGTGAGTAACCTAGCCACGGGGGGTGAAATGCAAGCCTGCCGGTGGGAAAATGCCACGCCCTCATGGCCCAGCCTCTCTCATTCCTCAAAAAAGTAAGTCCCTCCTATGGGGAACCAAAAAGGTAAAAGGAGGTAGCTAAACAGAGGGGGAGATGAGATGTAATGGGCCTTATCAGACAATGAATTAAAGGGAAAGGTCAAAATAGAACAGTGAGTTACAGGGGAGTAGGCCTGATCCACACGGGCAGATGACAGGGATGACAGCCAAACCAGAAATTCTAGTGAAAGCGGGCCAGAGATCAGGATCGGGAGGTGAGGGCAATGTTAACCAGGCCCAGACTGGGAGGAACAGGGAAGCAAACCTGACAGATACAACTGCAAAGCGATGACGGCCTGACCCAAAACGGGAGGCAGGCAAAACAAAAATAAAATAAGTAAAAGATTAAGAAAGAATGGACTCACCCAGCATGAGACAAAAATCAACAAAAAAAATAAATAAAATGGAAAAGCTAAAACAAGCAAAAGGCTGGTGTATGCACTATCAACAACACACTACAATACTGCAGATGGTCAGAAAATAACACAGTAAACACCCTCACACAAAAACAAATGTTAAGGATAGCAGTCAACATTCGGTTAAAATAGCAGAAATCAGCAAGCACGTAACTGTAAAAAATAGAAATGCACAACAACTAAGCAATTTGTTGAAAAATATTCACAATATCCTACAAGTGGCAGGACAGTCCTAGCTAAAATAATTAATATTCTAAACACAACAGGCCTAGCTAACAGCAAACACAAACGGCAAACTGCAGGGTCCGTAGTATATTCTTAAAGGGACATATTCGTGTCCACTGTCCATCATAATTTGAAAGCCCAAGAAAAGCTCTTTCAAGCGAGATGTTGGACTCCATGTAGCTGGAAGCACTCCATAGATACAGATGACTGAGTCTGTTCAACATCAAGACTACATTGCAGTAATTCGTAGAACACTGTGATGTGATCGAGGGACAAGTTGTGCCTAACTACACTGAGTCAGCTACAGCTTGTTCCTCGATGACGTCACAGTGTTCTACAAACGGCTGCAATGTAGTATTAATGTTGAACAGACTCACTCCTCTATATCTCTGGCGTGCTTCCAGCTACATGTGAACCCAACACCTCATTTGAAAGAGCATTTCATGGGCTTTCAAACTACATCAGTCACAGTATGTGAATGGTTCCCTTTAAAGTAGCGACACAATAACAATGCAGTACGATGCTGTAGATAAGTGTGTCACACTGTGGGTGTAGAGTCTTCTGCTGACTGCTGTGGTGCCACCCCATGGTGATGCCTGTATATTGCAATGCCTTTTAGCTGCCTACCACAGGCAATGACAAAGACCAAGGAAGCCCCGCCCACAATGAAGCCCTGCCCACACTCAGACCAGTCTCCCAACTGAAGGCAAACAGGGCTCACCCAGAAATGACAGGTGTAGAAGAGTCATTCAAAAGAAGTCCAAAGCAGAGAGCCCAGCTGATTCCTGCAGCCGAGTACAGTCAACACTCTCCCAAACGTTGAAGAGCTGATCGAGTCCAGGCGGTATCTACAAGCTGCTCTGTTCAAGAAACCCACACCCACACTCAGACCAACCTCCCGACTGAAGGCAAACAGGGTTCACCCAGCAACAACAGGTGCAGAAAAGCCACTCAAAATAAGTCCAAAGCAGAGAGTCCAACTGGTTCCTGCAACGGAGTACAGTCAACACCCTCCCGAATGTTGAAAGAATTCTAACACTGTATGTGAAAGAGGGTCAGCCCACATTTCTCCCTTATCAATAAAGTGTCCAGGCTATAACTCGTTCAGACCCAGGCTCACTCATTTTATTCCCATTTAATGTCATTTTAGTTCTTTAATTTTTACAGGACTATGTTATTGCATAGAATGGATAACAACTGCATATTCTGGCCAATATAAGTCTTGATGGATTTAAGGGCTTATCTAAATAAAAGCCTGGTCCTTCCACAAAGTTTTCGTTTGCACAGCTCTTTGCTAACCTAATGCTGTATTTTTACCTTTTTCATTGCAGACAAAACTACACCACTGAAATAGACAGTCTGAAACAACAGATGCATCATCTTTTGAGCAAAAGCACAGCTCATTCCTGCTGGGATACCATGTGGGCAGCAAGGCTCACAGGAATATTTCTTCTGCTCCATGTGAGTTGAAAAGAGGTTTAAGGGGCTTTTCAGAGGTGGACAGCAGTGTGTTCTGCTGGTTGGAGTACAGAACTGTGCACTAGCCAGCTCCAAGGTTCAAATCCCACCAGTCATTGACCCTGTGTGTAGGGCCAGTGATTCTCCATTTTCAAAGGAAAATATCAGCGTACAACAGAATTTGTTATTTTTTAAACTGGGGGAAGACAGCGAGGTGATTTTGAAAACCCTCAACAAGGTGGTCTCAGCGTGTATACAAAAATACAAGGTGCTCTCATCATGTATACAAAAATGCCAAGCAAAAACGGAGCTTGTCACCCATGTGGCCAACAAGAAAAATAGTCTATAGTCAGTAAATAAAAGTAAAAAGACTTTATTCAGTGTTGAGATATCACGGACAAGGCCGGCCCGCTGGCGCAGCGGTCGGATTTCCGCTTGCGGCGCCAGCGACAGGTTCGAGAGCGAGCCGGGAGCTGGAGGCGGCGGGAGAGGACTTGAGCGTCCCAGGGACTGCTCGTCCTCTCCGGGAGGGGATACTTGAGCTCGGTGCTTGTCTGACCCCGGGTGGAGACCTGAGGTACAGCAAGCCCGATGCTCCAAACAGATGAGGGAGCGACGTACCAGACGTCGGCACCTCGGCGCCTTGACGTCACTGGACATGGCACGTCAAGGAACACCAGGAAAAACCCTTGCAGCCACCTAGTAGACGGAGCACCAGGGCCCCGACCTTCAATGCCCCTACCTGTCCGGGGACAGCATGCCGACGAAGACTAGAGGAACGTCGGGGTGGTGGGGTGACCCACCCCGTACCCGCCTGGGGGGTACAGCCACGGCTCAATGGGGCATGGACTGCACCGGCTCCAGGTAGGTGAGCGAAGGCTGATAAGGCCATAGGTGTCTCCCGAAGGAGAGGTGGTTGCAAGGAGGGAGGAGGATAAAGAGAAAAATATCTAAAAAAAAAAAAAAAAAGATATCACGGACAAAAGCACAGCACAACAAACCTACACACCATCCACGAACACTTCACACCGACTAAAAGGTGCATTGTCAAGGTCACCAACAGAGTGAAACATCAGTTGATGGTTTGTAGGTTTGACGTGCTGCTCTTTTATCCATGATATCAGAACACCAAATAAAGTCTTTTTGCACTTATTTAGTGACTATAGATTATTTTTGTTGCTAGCCACAATGTCGCCCAGCAACTTTTTTGTTTAGCGTTTTTAAACCAGCACATTGGAGTCAATCTGTCATGAAAAATCTCTGTTTGCACCACATTATTATGCAAACAACTCCACTTTGCACCAGCTTTTTGTGCAAACCTCCCCCTTCCCCCATTTTGAGCCAATTTTTTTTGTACAAAACACAATCTGCCCTCAGTTAGGGGAATAAAAGGAAAAACAGGTTTCAAGATTTTTGTCAAACAGAAAATCACTGTGTGACCCTGAGCAAGTCACTTGACCTCCTGTGCTTCAGTCTGGGTAGAAACCGGAATCCTAATGATACCATGATGTTGCATCTCAGTTATGCTGGTGTAACCCCCCCTATAAATGGGGGTTCCCAAAAGTCTTCCTTGGGTGTGCTTAAATGTCCACTGCCAGGCGGGCGTTCTGTGTCTTTATAGGTGTAAAAGTGCTTACATGCGAGTGCCCTGTTAGCCTCCATGCCTGTCTCTTTAAGAGATAATATTTTTGTAGTGTATAATTAATCTGGATAGGGGCTGAGTGTTTCCAGGCTCGAGTCCCACCCGAGCTGCAGTAATACTGTTCTGTTCTGCCATCGCTAATGGTGCAGAGGGAGCTCTGTTAGAACTGGTAATTGTTTGCTGATTAACTGCTCTAATGACAGCGGTATTATAGTTTGTCTAACCTCGGTGATTTGTGTGGGCCCTGCTTCTCCTGGCAAACCAGCAAGTCATCCTAAAGTCTCCATTTCATCCATCCTGTGTCCTGTACTGGGTAGCGTGAGTAAACACCACAGTAGCTCCCCTGCAACAACAGCTCAATCAAAGTGTGTCATCTGATTTAGTTGTTTTGTCTAATTATCACGAACTGAGCCTTTCTTTGCAGCATGGACATGTCTGTATTGCACCAATCAGTACCTTTTGGGGACCTTAAAATGGAGTCTGCCCCCAGGGGTCTTGTGGGAGTGAATTTCTGTAGGAATTGTAGTTTCTCCTCTTTGGTGCCTAAATGGACCTGGAGGGGGGAGCTCTAGCTGTGACAGACAGATGGATCAACCAACCAAACCTTTTGGTTCTCAGAGGAAGTCCCGGTACTGCCTGCAGCAGAGGTCAGTCTAAGTTTGGAGTTGAGAGACTGAACAGCTCGAGTGATTCGAGCAGCTGCTCCTGCATAGTCACGCAGGAAACTGGTGGAAAGGCTGAGTTTGGCCTGTCTGCCTGCTGTCCCTCAAAAGGGATCCTTAAAGAGAGCTTAAATAACAGTACTCTATCCGAACCAATTGTGACAAAAGGCACCGATTCGTGATTGTACCTTTGCCTGAAGAAGACCAAATATTTGCTCCAAGTGATCAGCCTGTCAGGATGTCTGAATCAACACAGAGATCACGGTTTTGCTCAGGAAAGCTGAAATTGCAACCGGACTGTCATCTGAACTGTGGTATTACTTTTCTTTTACTATAAGTGTGCTGAATGCTGTTAGTGGGTCGTGGTTTGGTTCCCCACTGCCCAATTGTGTCACGCTTGCTGGAAGCTGCATCCAGCATTTACCGGACTGAATCTGAACTGTTCACCTGGCCTGGTCCCTGCCAACTTGGCCCAGCCAGCTACTGGCGATGCAGAGAAAACCATTGACGAGAGACCTGCCCGGGGATCAGCCCCCTGCTCAACACCTCGAACAGGAACGACACCTCAGTGATTCGTGTGGGCCATGCTTCTCCTGGTAAACCAGCAAGTCATCCTAAAGTCTCCATTTCATCCATTCTGTGTCCTGTACTGGGTAGTGTGAGTAAACACCAGGGTAGCTCCCTGCAACAACAGCTCAACTAAAGTGTGTCATCTGATTTAGTTGTTTTGTCTAATTATCACGAACTAAGCCTCCTGGCTCTGAATTACAAACTGTGTGTAGTTGTGTATGCTTCTTCTTTCCATCACAAGGCCCTGACCAGCTGCAATGCCGGCCTACCCCGGGCAATGAATTAGGCTAGCCTCCCTTTGTTCCAACTGGGTACTCAGAGTGTGTGACTGTGAAGGAACTCTAAAGTGCATGCATGATTGCCTGATTGAATCAGTTACAGAACTAATCAGCCAAATTACGCCCCTCCCTTGTTCAATTCCCCTGAATAAATCAGATCTAATTCTTTTTGCATTTAACCTGACTGTGGTTCCATTTTGTACCAGAAGCACTGTACTGTTGTTACCTGCTGTGTCTAACCTTATTTTACAGAGGGTTTTCAGGGTCGGACTGGTGGAACCTGCCCTGGTGGTAAGTGCAAACAGAGTGGTGTTTTTTGCATGCTGATTAGGGGCTATTGTACCTGTGTATGCTGTTCATTGTTTAGGCCACTAGGAGGGAAAGAGGGGAGGTGACAGTGTCCCCGAGGGCTGTACCCAGGTCAGCTATGCTACCACTAACCCTGTGCTCCGGGTGGAGGCACCCGTTTTGAGTACCCAGGCCCCTTAACCTGCAACAAGTCACACAGGCAGGGGTAGTAGTCCTTGGGATAGCACCACCTAGGGGTTATACCGGTCTGGTAAATACTTTTTTTTTTTTTTGCATTTTGTCTATATTTCCTCTGCATCAGCAGCCCCCTTCATGCCCACCACTCCAGGCCTGTCATGCTGACTTCCCCCAGGACTTACAGTTGCGCAGAGGCAGCATGGCCTAGGTCATCGGGTGTGGATGGCCAAAATCATCCTGCCACTGGGGCATCTTTTTCCCATGTTTTCCCTCTAAAGGAGCAGGGTACAGTGATGCCAATGGTGGTGGGACACACGATCCTGTGTGCCACATGCTAGGCATCTGCTGCTCCTTCTGCCCAACTCTTGTGGTCTTAGCATGCTGCCCCTTAGCCACCACTAGGGGCCAAGCACGTGCCGAGTTCCACACCAGCCCCAACCCCAGGAGACAGCAGTACAGTGGACACTTAATCCCCCAACCCCCGCCGGGGGAACCCTCTAAGTCACTGAGCTCACTCTCAAACTCAGGTCACTGACACCACAAGTGGTAGCATTACTGCTCCACTGGCGGGCCAACCCTGGGTAAACAAACTGTAACAATAAACTACAAAATAAAGCTCTTATCCCCTTCCCCCTAGATTCCCCTGCTCCCCCTCTCCTGTTGCCACTCTTTATTTGTCCCCATCTATTTCACCCTACCAGCCTGAGGGGTGGGTGTCCAAACACTGCTCAACAGAGTTCTTAACCCTTTCATCAGTGGTCACAAATGTCTTTGTGATTGATCAGGGAAGGGTGTAACAGCTGCCATTCTCTTTTCCATGGAGATTTTTCTTCCAGGCCAACAGTGTCTGTTCAGGGATATACCCTGTTCAGGTCTGCATCCTCTGATCTCCCCCAGTAACCCACCGGTTACCCCTATAACTTGCCCTCTGTTGCAGAGGTTCCAGAGAGAGAGAGAGAGAGAGACACCCTAAGAGGCAGTTCACTGGGTGGACTAGAATCCAGTGCTGGCAGGCATTATAACGCAGGGGATCTCAGAGGCCCAGATCACCATTCAGATGGATCTGGGGGGTTCTCTTTTGTAGGTCCTGCCCATCTCCCCTGACGTGAGTGAAGTCCTCTGTAACAGCCTCACACGCACATAGCATGTCCCCCTGTAACAGGAGCAAGGTCACTGGCCCAGCTTTAAAGATCATTGTGGCACCAGAGCTCGTCATCAGTCCTCCCCAGCTGAGGCTCACTGACACGCAGCAGTTGCCAGTGTGGCCTGCCTCCTGACACGGCGACTCGAGTTCACTTGTGACCCGAGTTGCCTGCACGGCAGCATGACACGCTGCCATTGAGTCATCAGGGCAGCCAAGAGGCTGCCACGCTAAAAGGCATGGAGACCCTCATGGGCCCTGTCACAGTACTTACCTCCTTCAGGTTACTACCTTGTAAAAGCAGGTGGTAACAGGGTATGTAGCAGTGATGTGCTCAGAAGTGAGTGCCAAGACGTCAGACTTTAATCTGGGGTACTGCTGTGGATCACCCGGCAGTCAAGCCTGCTGAGATTATGGAGAAGGAACCACTGGGCCATGTGATGTGTTGCTGTTTTGGGGAGCAGGTCGGAAGGTACCATTGACTCACCAGATGATTAGCCACCTGGCCAGTGGGTTGGGGGAGATCTGGACCACCACTGCCTTACACCTGTGAGTAGATTAGGGAGGAGGGACACCTGTATGAAACACACTCCGTCCAGGTATCACCATGGTATTTTTGCCATGTGCTGGCTGTCACAGTGGCGTGCTGTGATCCAGTCATAGGCGCAGTCCTGACAGTAGTGTGCAGATCCCATTTGCACTCACAAATAGCTGAATTTCTCTTTCTCTTACTATTCTATTAAAAATGGAGTGAGCTTCCAAGACAGATATGTCTTCCTCCATCTTTACAATTTTTTACAAAAACTGTCAACCCATGTATCGCTTACGCCTGTATGTAAATGTTATTGACTTTTGTTATGGAAATATTGTTTAAATAATTTGTATCATGGAGGTAATACTTGTTCACATTATAATATTCTTAAGCCCATATGTTCAGATGTATTTGAAAGATCTTTTTTGAAAGAGTTTTTCTTCAAGATCCTGTATGTGTATTGTGTTGTGTGTTACTTTATGTAATGAATTATTGTGTCATGCCTGTAAACAGACCATATGGTGCAGTGTACTTATCTGGTAAACAAATAAATTTGAAATTCAAATAGCTGAATTTAGAAACACAGAAATGTTGCAGGCAGAAGAAGACTTTGAGACCATCAAGTCTGCGTTGTACTACCTACATCTGATTGGTTCTAACACATCACATGATGTGTAATTATTTCTTTATACCTGCACGCCTTATATATGTTGTTCTTTTTTCTTTATTGTTTCCTAATTGCTACGAAAATGTTTTCCTTGTTTGTTTTTTTTGCATTTAGCAGTTTACCCCCTACCAGCAACCGCCACACCTAACCAGTAACCTCCCAGCCCCGACAACCATGATGTAGTCACTTATTTGCAGTGTGGCACCCGAGAGTACTGTTGGTCATCATACTGATGGTAGCAAGATGTTTTACTCTCAGGCTTTATCCATGTAAGCCTCTCTCCTCCTACCCCTCCGCCAGCACCATGCACAGGCTTGTGGGAGTGCCATACGCATGCAGTGCATCCCCCTGTGATGGAGCTGGCTCAGTGTCCTACCACAGAGGGGGTGCTGCAGTGGCAGAGGAGGGTGCTACTCTCCCAAGGCTGGCCTACTCTGCCAATGGCAGAGTGTCCCTAGCCCTGGCCTCCCAGCTGCAAGCAACCTGCTTTACTCCCAAACCCAGGTGCCTGCTCGGTAGGTACTGTTGGACCATTTGGTGGCTCTGGCACCCATTTTATAAGTGTGATAACATACTCCAGCAAAACAAGTTGCAGCAATACCACTTCTGTCTGCAGTTAGCTTTGCAAACTGTCCAAGCTGTAATGCAGGGGTTTCCCTTTAAATGACATTCAATTTGTGTGTTTCCAGACAGTTTTTGCAGGATATTTGTGCTTTCTGTATAGAGATGCATGGTATAAATGGGTGCTGTGACATCATGTTCTCATACGCTAATGCAGCTCTCATGGAGAATGAGATTTCAACAACCAGAAAATGGAGATCCCCATGATAGTTACAAGGGCAAGCATGAACAGCGAAAACAAACTAAAGCGAACAGGTGTATCAACAACAGCTACAGGAAAAGAGTAGTTTGTTGACATGGAAACAAACACAATTAACAAGACACCAGGGTGTAATCTTCCTTTAAGTATGTTTTCCCTTTAGAAGTGGTTTTGGTTACTGCTTCTGATTCTGTTATTGCTTCACCACTACTGACCCAGTAGTAAACTCAATGGGCATTTCTGATTTACGCACTGGCGGTAAGCCCATTTTAGAACTGTATGATTAAGCAATAAGACACATCAGGGTATGCATTGTGCTGGGATAACAGCTTACCTCAGGTAGTTTGAAGCATGAAGCAGTAGAAGTGCTGTTGTCCCAGAATAATGCATACCAAGGAGTGCCCTACTGCGATTAAGAAATGGATCATTAAAAATTTAAATTAAAACTTCAAACAAAATAAGTACATTTTTAAAATTTTAAAGTTGTTAAAAAAGAACTAAAAAAAAACAGGAAAAGAAAAAAAAAACTGCCCAATACTGGTTTCTAATACACGTTACTCTTCTTGTATTTAAGGGAAAACTGTTAAACAGAATCCCCCCCAAACCTTACCCCCATTAGACTTTTTGCAACCCCCCCAAATGTGTTTAGATCTTTTAACTTACTTCAAGTTATTGTTGTAAACTGCCACGCAGCAACATGGTGGATGCTGCGCAGTGCCATTTCATGTGACGGTGTGGTGACGCATCGCTCACTTGTATTGGGGGAGATCACATCAGGGGAGAGGAGGGTCACGAGTGAAGTCCCACCGAGCTCAGCCCTGGGACCCACTTTATTTAACATTTATATTAAACATATGCACAATGGACTAAAAGGTTTTTGTAAATAAATTCACTGACTACACCAAAATAGGAGGTCCGGCACGCACTAGTAAGGACATCATGAATATCCAGTCAGATCTAGACACTTCAACCAATGGGCTAAGACATGGGACATGGAATATAATCCTGACAAATACACAGTGCTCCGCATTGGGAACAGCAATGGCTGCTCTAGATATAACTTAGGGGGAGTAGCACTAAAGGCTATCTCAGAAGCTAGAGATTTAGGTATAATTATACCATCTAATATGATCTTCAAATGAAATAACATTAAGGCAGTAATAAAAGCGATTACAGTCCTGGTCTGCATTAGGAACAACTTTAAAAGCCATCACAGTGGTGTGATCCTTGGCAAGGCCTTATTAGAATTACTGCTCACAACTTTGGTCACCATACCAGAAAGGTGAAATTGGGAAAATCAAAAGATATAAAAAAAGTACCAAAATTATTCATGGACTCAAACAAATCAAACTATAAATACAGATTAGCTAGTGTTAGACTGCGCAGTTTAGAAAGAAGGCGAATAAAGAGGAGATCTAATACTGATGTACGATATTAGTAATAACGAACGCAAATTGGCAGAATTAGGAGTTGACAAAAAAGATAAAATATATAATGCAACAAACCTCCCTAAACAATTCATAGCCAGATCATACAAGACCAGTAAAAGAGGAGTGTTTTTTTACACAAAGTTGTAAAATATTGGAACCAGTTACCAGAACATGTTATCAATGTCCCAAATATTGAATGTTTCAAAAAAAGATTGGATGATTATAAGGACGCCTCGGAGGGGCCCTGGATTATCACTGTATAGTGAGGGAGGTAGATGAGAAGCACCTAATGGTGCACATCTACCCCATTTAAACCTAAGTACCTAAATACCAAAGAAAGGCAAACAAGCGAGCCGTGTGGCACCACACCGTCACATGAAATGGCACTGCGTAGCATCCGCTATATTGCCTCATGCTGAAGTTTACAATGAGAACTTAAAGTAAGCTAAAAGACCTAAACATTTTGGGGGGGCTTGCAAAAAGCCTAATGGGGGGTGGTAAGGCTTTGTGGGGGTGGGTAGATTCTGTTTATGACAGCTTTCCTTTAAGTTTGATAGTTCTTAGGTCTGGCCAGTAGGTGGCAGCAATACAATGCTGAAGGAATTAAAGAGCATCAGTCTCAGTGCTTTGCTATTTTAGAAGTTCACTGGGGCAAATCAATGTCACAGCTCAACTAACACAACTCTTGTTAGTTACGCGAAGGCTTTGATTTGGCCCCAGTGAACCTCTAAAATACATTAAAAAAAATTTAAATCCACCCTCGTTCATATCAATGAAATGTGCCTTTCACTCTACAAACTGTTACATCACAAAACGTTGGCGCACGGGGAAGCACAAGGCACAGTGTTCATTTATCAGGACCATGAAAGGGAAGGAATCTGGTGGCTGGCTTCTCTGAACCAGGAATTGCAATCACTTCCCTTTTAAAAAAAACTGCAATGTAGAAAATTACAAGACAGTGACTGTTTGAGTCCTAATCAGGTGGGGGGTTTGGAAAGTTTTTTTTTTTTCAAAATGAGCACAACTGTTGCTATTTAAAGAGCTGTTGACATGCTCTTACAGTTTGGGCAGGCAAGGAGCTGCTTGCCCAAGGAGCCCAATTCGCTACTCTTCTATTTTTTTTTCTATAGTGAATAAAGAAATCTTTATCTGCCAAGCTTATAATATCCTTGTATTAGCTGATCAGCTGGCCCACCAAGCACTGCGGCCCTGCCCCTAAAATCAGCAGCTGACATGGAGTAGGGAATGGAGCTGCAGAAACTCTGTGTAGATACTAACAGGATCAGGGGAGGGAGGCTGTCTAAACATACTTAGATTATCTTTGCTGGCAGTTCTATAAGTACGGGGCTATATATTATATTAGTCCTTTACATTTTGAAGTGCCAGCAAAGTTATTGTTGGGGGGGGGGGGGTGAAAGCCATGATAGTCCTGAGTGGTAGTGTGGTCAGCAGCACTGTTCAGCCAGAGACCAGTGTTGGGAGAGAAACAGCAGAAGAATTAGGAGACTAAAGGACGCAGGCCAAATAATGTAAAATACAGAAGGGTGACACTATTTTTGTGCTCTTTGGGAAGGAGGAAGTGTTAAACTGTGGCGGTATTTCAGTAAAATAATTTTAAGGCTGTTATGTTAAGTGTGGGCATGTCAGACTGAAGTTGTGGCAGTGTAGTGATTTTGTGGGAAAACAGAACAGACCACGGATCTTTTTCCAGTGCTGCTGTGCTAGGCTATCAGCTGTGGGTTCCGAGCTTGTTGGTCTATCAGATTTCTTGAGGGTTCCTACCCATTTCATAATTAAGCAATAATACACAACAAGATATGTTTTATCATAGGATACTGGCATGCCTTGGGTGTGTTGTGAGGCACGAGGTGAAGCCAAGTACCTCACGCACCCAAGCAGTGATGCTATCCTATGATAAAACATGTCCTGGAGTGTACTATTGCAATTATGAACTGGATCCATTTGTGCAGTAACAAAAAATTTAAACTTTTTTAAAAAATATATATATTTGTGTTTTTTTAATATTCAGGGACAGAAAAGTTCTGTAATTTTGTGCGGTGTCCAGTAGGTGGTGCTGTTGCAGGAGCTGGTAAAGGTCATAAGGCAGAGTACTACTTGGCAGGATCTTTTTTCTACTTGTACATTACGGTTCAGTATCAGCACAGGTAGTGAATACTGTAAACCAGTGAGCTTCCAGAATTTCTCCTATCCAGTTCATAATGTAGTTTACATCCTTGTCCAACCTGAGTTCTGTTATGGTAGAATACAGATGAACTGTAACAATCACGTAAGTTTTTCGTCCTTTCACTGGTGTCCACACTTTTGATATGCTTAGGCCATTTTTCATTAAAGAAAGGATTTTTATTATTTTCTTAATGTCACGGAGTCTACTTTGTATTCTCTCTGCTCACTGTTTACTGCCACCTGTCTCGAGATTCCTGCTTCTGATTATGCTTTTGTGTGTCCTTAGTTTTAGGAATGATTCAGCATCCTGCTGTGGAGCCCTGGTTAATGGCAAACACAAATGGGCACCGCTTAAAATACAGTAATCGAAAGAGGACTTGCACTACATGGCATGCTTGTCAGGGACAGAGGTGCGAGGATTCAGATGTGATCGCCTAACATCAGGAACTCAAAGGCCTTGATGCATTCTGTTGCTGGCCCTTCTGGTGGTTGTGTGTCGTTATCCTGTGATTGTTTATTAAAGCCTTTCCTGCCTTTATTTTTTTTGCAACAGAAATTACTTTGTAATTCCAGCAGTGCACCACTATTGTGCTTCCTCCTGTCTCCTGGTTTCAGCGACACCCATTCTCAAAGTAAGTGCGCAGCTATGGGCCTCTTACCTCTGTAATTCGCCAGCATGTCTGAACTTCCTTCATCTTTGTATGCGTACATGTAGGGGCTCTTATGGTTATTAGTGCCTTATGAGTAATTTGGCAAGAGAACTGTGAACTGAGGTGAAGCAGTACTTCATGGTCCCAAAGGACTTACTAAAGTCACTCATAGCCATAAGATCCTCAGTAACTGTGAAATGCAACAAAAAATTATGTTAATTTGTCAGATGTGAGCCTTAGTTTTAAATTAGTATATTTTATGGTCCATGGTTCACATCTCGTCATAGTAGTGTAGTACTTTTAAGGTCAGAAGCGTCACAAGGTCCCTCATGCCTGCACCCTCCCACTTCATAAGCAGGTACCAACAAGTATACTTTGCAAACGTGTACTAATTTTGTAGAGATTCACTCCCCTCCCCCATTACCCAGGGTACCCTGTGATTCCTTCCTTTTTTTTTAACTTAAACATAGAAACAGAATTTGACGGCAGATAAGGACCACTTGGCCCACCTAGTCTGCCCATTTCCTACCTAATGGATAAGCTGAAGATCCTAGTTAACCAACAGCCTACTTCCTCCTACCCCCACTGGAATTGCCTCATGTCTGTCCCATGCATTCTTGAATTCCCCCACTGTTTTTGACTCTATGACCTCCTCAGGAAGGCTGTTCTATGCATCTACAACCCTCTCTGTGAAGAAATACTTCACATTACCTCTGAGCCGTCCCCCCTCTATCTTCAAATTGTGCCCCCTTGTTCTAGCACATCTCTTTTTTTGAAAGATGCTACCCTCTTGGACTTTGTTGATTCCCTTGAGGTATTTGAAAGTTTCTATCATGTCCCCCTCTCCCTCCTTTCCTCAAGGCTATACATCTTAGACTCCTTTAGTCTTTCTTCATATGTCTTCTGGTGCAGACCCTGCACCATTTTGGTTGCCCTCCTCTGGACAGCCTCCACCCTGTCTATGTCTTTGCAGAGATGGGGTCTCCAGAACTCTACACAGTACTCCAGATGTGGTCTTACCAACTGTCTGTACAGAGGGCCAACAACTTCCTGTTTTCTACTGGTGATGCCTCTCCCTATGCATCCCAGCATTCCCCCAGCCTTCCTTACTGCCTTCTCACATTGCTGGCCCACCTTTAGATTGTCTGATATGACTACCCCCAGGTCCCTTTCCATTTTTATTGTTGTCAGTATCTCACCCCCCATTGTGCACTCTTGCCCTGAGTTTTTGTTTCCCAGGTGCATTACTTTGCACTTCTTTGCATTGAATCTAAGCTGCCATACATTTGACCATTCCTCCAACCTTGCCAAGTCCCTTTTCATCCTTTCCACCTTGCATATCAACCCTGTTGCACATCTTTGTGTCATCTGCAAAGAGACATACCTACCCCTCCAGACCTTCCACAATGTCACTTATAAAGACATTAAAAAGGACCGGCCCCAGTACTGAACCCTGCGGTACCCCACTAGTAACCCTCCTTTCCTCACTGTGGACTCCATTTATCATTACCTGCTGTGTCCTGTTGTCCAGCCAGTGTTTTACCCAGGCTACCACCCTGGGACCCACTCCCAGGCTGGCTAATTTGTTTATTAATCTTTTGTGCGGGACTGTGTCAAATGCCTTGCTAAAGTCTAGGTAGGCCATGTCCACGTGTCTACTACTTTGGTCACCCAGTCAAAGAAATCAATTAGATTTGTTTGACATGACCTTCCTGCTGTGAATCCATGCTGCCTTGGGTCCCGTGCCCCACTGGCCTCTAGGTACTCAACAAATCTTTCCTTCAGAAGTGATGCTATCATTTTCCCTACCACTGAGGTCAAACTGACAGGTCTGTAGTTTCCTGCCTCTGTCTTGCTCCCACTTTTGTGAAGGGGAATCACATCCGCCCTTCTCCAGTCCTCAGGTACCACACCATCCTGCCGTAATTTATTAAAAATGGTAGTCAGTGGTGTTATGAGTTCTTCCTTTAGTTCTTTTAGAATTCTGGGGTGAATCCCATCAGGCCCCACTGCTTTATCCACTTTCAGTTTTAAGAGTTCTTTCAGAACCCTTTCTTCTGTGAAAGGACTAATATCAACCCCCCTATCCAGAGTGCTTCTATTGACTGGATTAGGTCTCTCCCCCTGCTTTTCCATTGTGAATATTGAGCAGAAATATTTGTTCAGTATCCCTGCTTTTTCACTGTTGCTCTCTGCCCAACCACCTTCCTCTTTATTCAGCCTCATTATCCCCTGCCTCCGTCTTTCTTTGCTCCCTAATGTACCTGTAAAAGGTTTTATCCCCCTTCTTAACCAAGTTGGCTATCATTTCCTCAGTTTGAGCCTTTGCTATTCTGACTGCCTTCCCCGCGCTTCCTTCTGCTTTAACTGGTACAGTTCTTTGTCCTGCTCCTTCTGTGTTTCCTTATACTTCCTGAATGCTATCTTTTTCTCCCTTACCTTCCCCACCACTTCTTTTGAGAACCATAGTGGTTTTTTCTTTTGTTTTGATTTGTTTATTTGCTTCACACAAAGGCTCGTTGCCTCTGTGATGGCGGTTTTGATGTTTCCCCATTGTTGCTCCACCCCACCTTCTTGCCTGTTTGCTAGTGCTTTTTTGAGGCACTCTCCCATTTTGACAAAATCAGCCCTCCTGAAGTCCAGTACCTTCACTTTTGTGTGGCATGACTCTACAGCTAAGTTTACTGTGAACCACACTGTTTGGTGGTTGTTTGTTCCCAGGTGTCTACCCACTTCAAGATCAAAGATCCTCTCTCCATCCCTATTTGAGAGTACCAGGTCTAAGATTGCTCCCTCCTGAGTGGGTTCCAAAACTAGCTGTCTGAGGCATGCCGCTTGTTGTAGGGCATCAAGAATGGCCCTGCTCTTAGATGTGGCTGCAGCAAAGGTGCTCCAGTTAACAACTGGCATATTCAGGTCCCCCATCAGCAATATCTCCCCTTTCTCTGCCATCCCAAGGATGCCTTCTATCATTTCCTTGTCTATTTCCTTCCCCTGAGACTGGAGTCTGTATACAACCCCTGTGCGGACTGTGGAGCCATTTCCAGTCTCCAGGGTGACCCACAGTGCCTCCTCTCCTCCCTGTTTACCCTTTAGTTCTGTTGCTTGATCCCTTCCCTTCCCTTACATAGAGAGCTACTCCTGCTCCTCTTCTTCCCTCCCTGTCCCTCCTGTAGATTGTGTACCCTGATGAGTAAATAACTTTTCGGAACATAACAGTTCATAGCACTGTTATATTTAAAGAGCTACTGACATCTCAAAGAAAATTTTTAAAGACATAATAATTAGGCACAATTCTGCTTGTATTCCATTTGTATGTTATATATTTCTCCTCCCCATAATCTAAAGAAATGTATTTGAATATATGATCTTTATCCCTTAGAATTCATTTTGAGTTAATCTGCCTCCATAGCTTACTCCCTACCTCAAGTCATAATCCTCTGTTGTGACATCCCAGCCTGTTGCCATGGAAGTAACTGTGATATCACACGCCATGCTCTGTGACTTCAGGTAGGGAGAAAGCAGCAGGAATAGATGAACTCTTCAGGAGCAAAGATCCTGTTTTCATGTACATAATCTCAGTAATAAATAATGGGGAGGAGGAATACAAAACTAATGGGACATGCAAGCTGGACTGTGTCTAAATATGATGTTTTGTTAATGTTCTCCTAAACATGTCACCAGCTCTGTAAAGTTCTATTGTGTACTGTGTTCTCTTACTGAGTTGTATTTTGTATTTAATATCACCAGCCATTTTAGTTAGGCACTCCCGGGGTGTCGGACCACAGGTTCATTAACCTATCTCAGTATATCACTGAGGGTAGTAGTCTGGACTGCATCGGACAATTCCCCTCCCCAGCTTACTCTTCAGAATTATGTCTATTCAGCCACTTAGCCCACAAATTGATATATTTGTCCATTTTCAGTCTGAGCTTAGCTGTCATTTCTTCCATTCCTTATGTTCTTATTTACAGTCTGTTTTTCTTATGTGTTATTTAGCCTGTATGTAACTACTCCTGCTGGACTATGTTAACCTGTTGACTGCTGCCATCCTCCCTGGGACCCCCATGAGAATGAGATGCTGCATCTCATGAGGTTATCCCGGTTGGCATAATTTCACATAAATAACTAAATGAATAATTGCATTACTGATTATTCCATCATAATGCGTTTGCGAGACAGTAGCAAAACTTGAAAATATGTCGTTCACTGCACAGGTCTGACAGGCATGTTGTAGTTTTGTATATTTATTAAAGCATTATTTTTTACTGTAATTTAGAGTTTGCATAAAAATGTTTCTCAGCTTCTGCACTCTATTATCCAAAGATCTGATCTGTAAGACTGAAAATGTTCCTTCTTATTCTTGTTTTGTTTTTTGCTAAATGGACAGTCAGAAACTTGAAAGCTGAACTATTTTCTGTTATTGTACAGCATCACAGTAAAAATTCTGTGTAAATAAAACAATTTACCAATAAACACTTCCTATGTTTTGTTTTCTTTTGTTACCTAAGATTGCTTACGTAATCACAAAGATGTATAGCAAAGGCTGGTACTGTAGTTTTTATGTCTCAGTGGAGACACATATTAGCCAGGAGGTCCAGAATGGTGAACCAAGAGGTCCCAAGTTTGAGTCCCACCACAGCCACTGGCTCACTGTGTGCCCTTTAAAAAGCAACACGTGTGTTCATTATTTAACAGCCCCTCAAGCCCCCAAATGAAAGCTTACCTACTCTGGACTGAAACAGTCCAGCTTGAAGAATTTTTAGTCGCCTAAATACTTTAGAGATTGTGAATTTCTCTCTGTCAGCCAATCCCTTTCCCTTCCTGGTTCAGATCATAGCCAGCTCCACCTCCATGCCACACCTGTGCTTCCACATTTTATGATGTAGAAGTCTGCAGAGCATGGGGGCATGCTGTATTGATTAGAATGGGAGCGGAGTTTAAAATGTATTATGTAATATTTTTAATGAGCCACTGGGATCAAATTAAAGCCAAAGCTCAACTAACAAGAGCCTTGTTAGCCGAACTGTGGCTTTGATTTGATCCCACTGGCCTTCTAATATATTAAATAATAAACTGTGAACTCCACTCCCACGCTAATCAATACATCACACCCCCTCGCTCTACAAACTCCTACATCACAAAACGTGGGAGCGCGGAGGAGGCAAAGGGTAGAGCTGGCTACGATCTCGACCAGGAAGGGGAACTGATCAGTTGAACAATGTGAATTTATGATCCCTTCCCCTAAAGTGTTTAGGCAACTAAACATTTTTAGAGTGGACTGTTTCAGTCCAGAGTAGGTAAGCATTCATTTGGGGCCTTGATTAAAGCATTGAAACCTGTGCTCTGTTAGCTGGCCCAATATTAAAGAGGGCTGCGGAGCATTATTTTTAGTTGTTTAACCAGGTATAGCACACTAAGCTGAAAACTTTTTTACAGGAGCGACCTGGGAGCACAAGGAACTTAAGTGACTTGCTCAGGGTCACACAGTATGCAAGTGGAAGCTGTGGGATTCAAACCCAGGTCTGGTCTGCTGGATGTCACCAGATTTGCAGCTGAGAGCCTTAGACCACTGCGCTATACTGCCTCCTAAATTACCTTTTCCTATGCCAGTGTCCCAGATTCAGGAATGAACTTGGATCATCGGGGGTCAACCAGGAAGAGAGGATTGAGTGTCCAAGGGACTGCTCTCCTCTCCCAGGGAGGGGAAGCATGTTGACTTGGCCTATGTTCCCCGCCAGTGGAGGCCTGGGAGCAGAGCAGTGCTAGAGAGGCACATAAGGGAAGGAACTACGAGGGCACATCGCCGTCATACACGAGCACAATGCTCCACGATGGGGTGGGAGGAAATCACAAAACCGGCATTGGGTGGTCTAATGAAGCCCAGAACGACTGCACCCACACTGGTCTGCCTCAGATTTGTTTTTTGGGAGGAGGGCAGCCCTCCCCTTTCAGCCCTGCCATGAAGGGGAAGCTTGGAGAGAACCAAACGACCAGGTAGGGGGCCAGGGCAGGCAAGCTAGTCGGTGCGGGGCAGAGGCGCGGACTGAGATGATGAGCTGTTGCTCCAGATGCAGGAGAATAAACTGTGCATGGAAACTGATCCTCTTTCAGCAGGTCTCCTGACTGCCCTGCACTTCAATCCATCCAAGCTGCACTAGTGGGCAGAAGCTGCCCCCCCCCCCAACCACCACCACTGACAATAAAACGCTGCGTCTCAGTTGGGTTATACAGGTAAATAAACTGCAATAAGTATACAATTAAGGTGTTTCAATGGAAGAGAGAGGGAAAGTATAGCAGTTTCATACAAGACTCTTAATATAGTATACAATTACCATTTGTAATGCACGGGTCTCCATCCTAACTAAAAAAGCCATTATAAAATAGTTAGGAAAAACCCTGCTACCTGATTGGCAGACAAGGTTCCAAAGCTGTGCAGTTCAGAAATATGAACCCCATTGCTTAGCACTTTGTTCATCTTTGTGTACCAGTACTAATATGGCTACAAACAAAGTGTGGTTTCTTAAAGTTTCTTTAAAAGAAATCTTCAATACATTGAGTAGAACTGATAAATAATCATTTATACATGGGTGTGATATTTCTTCTGTTGACGAGGAAGTAAATAGCTGAATATGTGCAGAGATGAAAAAAATAGTCTTTGCTGTCACATTTCATCCATGGAGAGGGGCCAACATTTCTAATCTGATTTATAACCAACTAGTATTTCAAAGACTGTGCATTTTGTTTTGTTTTTTTATCTTTGCATATATCCGTTCATTTACTTCCTTATCAATAGAACTGTCACACCCATGTGTAAAAGTGTATGTATCAGTTCTACCAATGTACAGTATTTACGTTTTAATTCATTTTTATTCATTTGCAAAGTAGTTTTAACAGTGAAAAATACTTTCTTGGTTCTACGTAGAATCTAATAACTAGAATTAATACACTCCTCTTCCTTTATTACCTCTGAGGAGAGGTGCTTTTACACAGATAATAAAGAAATATATCTGCAGTTAGAAGGTTTTTTTTAACGGAAACTGCCATGACCTGAAGGAGGGCTCTCTGTGTAGCCTGAAAACATGTGTTTTGTAAATCTTGTGTTGGTCCAATAAAAGGTATCAAATCCCCCACGTTGTTCATTTCATTAGAATGGAAACCTATGCCCCATCCTGCTCTACTTTCGTTTCCTTCACACACAGAACCCAGATCCTTCCCTAACACAAAACGTCTGTTTCATCATCATTTTAGAAAACAGAAACCCACACTTCATCCAGGAGAGTTTTCAGCAACTGAGTGATGGCGGATTTCTTTTTTCTTTTTAATTTTTTTTTTTACTCAAGGCATTTTTGCATGCAGCCAAGGCAGGCTTGGATCTCTGTAGCCCTGTCCCCAATGCCGTCAACCAGTGACCATCTCCTCAGGACTTACCTGTACCAGCTCATTCCCCCACAGATTACTCAGTGTAGAGGCACCATGAGGGGAAGGCCATCCTCCTCCTAGAGACTTGCATCCAGACAGGTGCTGGCTGTAGGATTACGGTGATGGGGACAGTGTGCAGGGCTTTATACACACCTGCCCCACCATACTTTTTCCTCCAACTTTCTCCCTCTGTAGCTGGGATGTGCACATCAGCACGGGCATGTGTATACATGCAGGTGCCACAGATGTCCCACAGCCCTCTCCATTTATGCTGCTCCAATCCACACTGTCACCCAACCTTCGCCTGGTGGCAGTTGGTGGCAGAGATGACAAGCGCTCCCTTCCCAGGAGATGAGAACAGTCTGCCAGACATTCAGTCCCCTCCACTTGGCCAACCCTCTGCAGCCTGTGATTACTCCCAATCTCAGGTCACCAGTATGGCAGGCAGTAGCTCTGCCACTGAACCACTGGGCTGGCTGGGGTTCTGCTTTTTTTGTCAAATAATAAACAAATTAAACCAAAGATTTCTTGGGAAGAAAAAGGTTTTTTAGTTGTTTTAAGTTTTACAACATGTACTATATAAAATAACACAGCATCTATGAACAACTCAACTGGGTTTCCTTCTTAGAGTTCTGATGACATCAGGGACTTTGGACTTCAAGGGTCGTGTTGCTTACCCCCTTCATGATCACTGCAGGACTTGG
The DNA here is from genome assembly GCA_016271365.2 of Neoceratodus forsteri. Taxonomy (NCBI): domain Eukaryota; kingdom Metazoa; phylum Chordata; order Ceratodontiformes; family Ceratodontidae; genus Neoceratodus; species Neoceratodus forsteri. Next base: position 141,391,426 of record JADMNL010000031.1, on the reverse strand, counting down.
ACTTTTAGCTCCGTTCTTGGAGCCATGCTTCTGTCAGGTGGCAAACAAAATCTAGGAAGCCCTTTGTTCCTGGCTTTAATCAGAGACCCTGCAGCCATGCGGCAGATGCCACTGACTCCATCAAACATCAGGGGTCATGAGAGAGCTACTGTGCCTTGCTTATCCCCCCCCCCACAGTCACCAGAGGACTTGGACTTTTTGCTCCATTCTCAGAGCCAGCCCTGCTTCTGCGACCCTCCTCCTGCTGACCAACTGGAGGGTGACAGGCTATCTTTCTTCTCTGCCCCAAGCGGGCCTTCCATGCTGCAGTCCTCATGTGAAAGATGAGCGCAAAGGTCATCAGGAGTCTGCCACGGCAGTCCGCCAGGAAAGGCTGTCGGCTGAAGGAGATCCTGCCCGCGACTCACACACTAAGGTACTGTTCACGAAGTAAGTGTCAGCCCACCAGCAACACTACAAGAATAGTTTGGTTACTTCAGCATCAGCAACTGAATCAGTGCATACCGTTAATGCTGGACTGGGGTTGAACAGCATATGCTGTGGTTTATACTGTGTACTTCTTCACTACGCATATGTAAGTGTGGTGCTATAGTTCACTTTCTGCTCTAGGCTTTTCCACAAACCCATTCCTAATCTGCCTGTTGACACTGTTGTGTCATTGTGTAAGTAAACACATAATTTGAGCCTAGATGTAAATTATGCTAAGCTGTGCTAGGTAGCCTCATATTGAAGCAACCCACAGACCAGTCCTACTAAGAATCACACCTACGTGGGTGCAGTGCACACATGTATTTTTTTAAACCTAGTATACCTGCCTCTTATATTGTTAGCATACTTCTGGAGTTGGGGTTTGTCTTGAACTTCTCACCCCTGCCTGAATAGGACCATGTTCTCCTCCTGTGGGAGGGGGCACACTTGCAACTATAGAACCCCCCCCCCCGAGTACTTCAATCCTATTTCTAAACTGTTGGTACATAGACAAATATATTTGCCTTAAAACACCTCACTTCCATCAGCATGGCTAAGTGGAGTACATCATTAGCAGTGCTATACATATGCACTGTCCTTAGCTTACGAAAAATAATACCTGCCCCAGTTAGCCTAGTCACAAAAATCCAAGTAATCAATCTCCTATCATGCCACTCCCTGTTCCCTATGCCGTAGACCCTCTTCCAATTGTACTTCACAGTCTGTACAAAAAGCGCAACTGCTATAATCTGTTCTTCTATCTGCAGGAGGGAGCACAGCAGCCTGCCTTGAGATGTATACCTCCTATTAGAATACTGCTTGCACTTCATTTGCTATTATTGTCTGGTGACATAGAGCTGCAACTGAGACCCTAACCTTGCCCTCATGCCTGCTTTCAGGAAATGATCTCCCAATCACACAAACTGGTCTAAGATGTGGGGAATGAAATCTGCTCACATGAGCACTAATAGTCTCAGGCCTAAAATCCACGAACTGGACAGCTGGGTTGACTTGTATGCCCCTGATGTATTAGGTATATCAGAAACTTGGTTAAAGCCATCTGTGCTCTCCCACAAGGTTGAGTTTGCAGAATTCACCTTGTTCCATAGAGGCAGACCTGGAAAGGGTGGTGGAATATTATATCAGGTCTTCCCTCAACGCCTCTCTTGTATCTCTCACTGAGGTAGATGTCCTATCATGTAAAATCCTCACTGTCAAAATTCTCCTTGGCGGTGTTTAACCCCTCTATGTGAGCTGCCTCTATAACCCCCCTAGGGTTGCAGCTACTGCATTAGTCTCCCTTCTGCGAGCTCTCACAGACCACAGACTTGATGAATTAATACTTTGGGAGACTTCAGCTTAAACTGATCCCTGACATGAAGGGGGTGGGGCTAGGACGATGTTTTAGAGGCTCAGCTCCCTCAGATTATCTGTGAACCAACCAAGCTAAACCATGAATTGCAGAGGGACTTCAGTGGCACTGAGAAGTGGTTTACCAGGTCGAGGCTTGTCATAAATATAAAGAAGACTAAAGCTCTTTATTTTGGAAATGGAAGCAAACCAAACCTAGATATAACATACTGACAAATACTTTAATAGAACAAGTTACTGAGTGCAGATACTGGGGGGCTTTGTTTGACGTAGAGTTAAACTTCCAAGAACATATTAGGAAGATGTTGAATAAAGTTAATCAAAAACTAGGAGGGCTCAGAAGAACATCAAAATGTCTGAATCAAAGAATGAGGAAAGCTACTGTGGAGAGGATGGTGGTGCACTCCATTGATTATGGAAGCCTTATATATAGGGTTACACCCAAATTAATGAGGGATAAACTGGATAAAATACAGTATAAACTTGCAGGATTTGTACTGGGATGGCATTTTAGGACACCTCATTGCACACTAGTAAGCACATTGGGGTGAACAACCCCAGAACATAGAAATGGGGAGATCTGGTTAAAACTATTACATCATTTCTTTATAAAACAACCTGAACACTATATTTCAGTTATTGCCTTAACAAAATAGATAACACCAGCCGGCCCGGTGGCATTGAGGGTTGAGGCACTGGACACCACACCTCGTGCTACGCCAGCGACCTGGGTTCGGGAACAGATTCAGGCCGCCGTGCGTTGACTGTGTAGGAAAGGGATTGAGCGTCCATTGGACTGCTTTCCCTCTCCTGGGGAGGGGGGTTTCCAGTGTCGGTACATTGCTGGCTCCTAGCAGAGGCTGGGGGGTAGTACACCACCACTGCACATAAGGGGTGAGTGAGAGGGCAGGCGCCAGAGGGAGTGCATGGATGCTGGCAGACTTCCTATGGGTGTCATTGCACGTCCCCCTCTCTCTGGGGGAGAAAATGCAAAATGGTGGCCTCCCAGGTCATGGCAGCTTGATGGCCATTCGATGGGTGCCCTGGCTTCAGGGACATCGCTGGAGCTGAATCCGGTCTTGGTGGTGAGTGTAGGGGGACTCCCACCACCCCGCCACAGGGGTGGCAAGCCGTGGGAGATTACCAGCGAAGGGTCCTAAGCAAGCCAGGGTGGCTGGAACCAGAGAGAAGCTTGGACAGGGTAGCCGACCAGGACACCATGTAGGAGAAAGTGAATAACTAAAAAAAAATAGATATCGCCAACTCGATTTTTAACCAGCTCAGTCTATGAAAATAAAATAAAGATAAATCATAATAAAACAAGATTTGGGGAAAAAACTCTAAAATATCAAGCAGCAAAATTTTGGAACATGCTCCTGCATTCAATGAGAGTGGCAACTCCTAAACAATTTAGTATAGGATTAAAAACAATGTTTCGAGTTGAGTGTAACTGTTCGATTGTTACTGGAAGTAATTGGTACAGTTATACATTTGTTGTATTTCGTACCAGTAATTTAATATCTGTTTGTATATTTGTACAAATATGGATTATGTGCTTGAGAGTTTTATGCTGTATGTATTATGTATGGTATGTGTTAGAGTATTTATATTTTGTATAATCTTGTGTACATAATTGATTAGCGTCATTTCTATCCTTTAACATCAAACAGGGCTTGTCTTGTAAACTGGGAGTCTATCCCTAACGACATGTGATATCATGTATAGAAATACCATTTTTACCTACCTAATCACACTCTGCTTGGTTGGGTTCTAGTATCCAACCCTGACAGAATAAAGGCTGCAGGCATTTTTGCATACTCCCTTGGTGACCACTCCCCAACTTTCTGCATCTGAAAAAAATGTGCTCCTAAACACCCCCCTCCCCCCCAAAATTTTCATAGCCTGGTATGTTTCTGCTTCTGATCCTATAGCTTTCCAAGCAGTCCTGTCCAACGTACATTAGGCATCAATGAAGTCCCTCCCAGATAGTAATGTCGCCCTTGGCTTTTTTTTACCAAAAATGTTCTATCTGCGGTCAGCTTACATGCCCCATATAAACAAACCAGGGGGAAAGGCCTCCAGCATACTACCTAGCCCTGATGTTAACTTTAGCCACAGTTAAACCTGTTGCCGCTTAGGCTGTAAAAGAATTTAGCAACAGGTTTGCCTTGTTTAGTATTATACTGCTTTGGTTGCCCCATCCTCCCCTCACTCACCCGTCGTTAGCCAGCTTTTCTTTAATAGCCAGGAGAAAGGATTGCTGTGTGACTGGACTTCTCTGCTGGGACTAAAGTAGAAGAACTTTTTTACTTGGACCTTAGACCTTTAATTTAGGGTAAAAAAAAACTAACATACAAAACAAAAAAAAAGTGTGTGTTTGTCTCGGTTAACTGAACTGAATGGGTATCTGAATAGTTATCTAGGTGTAAATCTCAGGTGATTGAAAGGACTTAACTGCTGTGAGGTTTAAATCACTTGTAGAAAGATCTAGTAAGTAGGGGGAGTGGCTTAGCTAGAGGGAAACTACATTTAAAGACTGCCTTAGAAAGATTCTGCTAATAGCTTGGCAGAAGACACCAGGAGAAAGGACTGCTGTGTGACTGGACTTCTCTGCTGGGACTATATTGCCCTCTTTCCCTCCCCTCCACCGAAACCTAGTTCTATTTTTATAGGCACAGGATTTGACTGACAACAGAAACTTCCTGTTTGGGAGCAGGAAGTGAGTGATCACAGAACCACCAAAGACCCACCATCCTAGAAGGGCAAGAATAGCTCTCCGCCCCCTAGCTGCTGGAGGTCTGCTCTGAGCAAGTAAGTGGTCTACTGAGAAATATAGGATATTCTTGTCTCAGAACAGGACAATCAGGAGCTTAAAGGCACACGGGCAGAAAGTAAGGAGAGAGAGAGAAAACAGGGAAAGAGTAAGGATTGCAAACAGTTAAGGGCCAGAAATAAGACATGATTGAGGGGCAGTGCAGTGGCTGTGGAGCAGCAGTCTCGGAAGACGCCTGGAGGATGCGGTGTTGTCCCATCTGCAGGCACCTCTCTGGGCTGAGGGAGGAGGTTGCTCATCTCCAGGCTGAGTTGGCCAGGATTTGTGGACCTCTCTTCCATCCAGGGACCACTAGTGCCACTGCTGCCTCAGAGGTTGTCAAGAAAGAGGAGCGTTGGACCACAGTGGGCTCGGGAAGGGGGAAAGTGGTGGAACAGAGGCGCATCCCTCCAGTGGTACCTCTCCACAATTCCTATGCTATTCTGGCAAAGTGTGGTTCCTCTATGGAGGCACCCACAGTGGAGACCAAGGAGGATGCTGGGAACCTCCACAAAGGAGACCCACAGGAGGGTGGCAGGGGACCCTGCAGGGGAAGGAAACAACTCCTGGTGGGGGACTCCATTGTTAGGAAGGTAGAACTGGGGGAGGAAGGGGAGAGGGAGGTAAGATGCCTGCCTGGCACCATGGCTTGGAGGGACAGGGAGCGAATCCTCAGGATTGCCAGAGCAGCTGCACAGGGGAGGGAGCTGGATGTCATTGTCCACCTAGGAACAAATGACCTGGCTAAGAAAGGGATTAGAGAAGTGCAGGAAGAGTTTGTGGAATTGGAAGGGGCCTTAGTCAAGTAGCACGCACGGTAACCTTCCGGAGGTGCTGCCCATCTATGGCATAGGACAGGCTAGGGTGTTCGCACTATGGGATTCAATCAGTGGTTGAAAACTGGTGTGAAGCCCAGGGATTTGGCTTCATTGGGAACTGGGGTCCACCTGGAGTGATGCAAGCTATACTGGCATGATGGGCTGCATCTGTCCGGAGGGGAACCAGGATCCTAGGTGATAGGTTCAAATGCTTCATTGGCAAGCTTTAAACTAGCCAAGGGGAGGCACTTGGAAAGGAGTAGGAAATCTTAGCCCCCAAACAATCACGGTAGTAAGTGCTGCAAACACCAACATAGAGGTACAATAGGAGAAGGTAGGGTAAAATGGAGAAAGTGACAAAGGCAAGAAGGACAGGGATGGGGCAAAAGGAGTAAGGCCATCAGGAAATGGAGGGTAATGAGTACCAATGCTCAGTAGTCTGGGCAACAAGCTCCTGAGCTGGTGGCCATGATGGAAGAGGGATGCCTGGATATCGAGAAGTCACAGAAACATGGTACACAGAGAACCATGACTGGATGTTAACATACCAGGGTACATAACCTACAGGAGAGACAGGCAGGAGAGAAGAGGGGAGGAGTAGCCTCTATGTAAAGGAAGGGATAACAGCAACTGAACAAAAGAGTAAACAGGGAGGAGAAGAGGCACTGTGGGTCACCTTGGAGACTGGAAAGGGCACCACAATCCGCACAGGGGTTGTGTACAGACCCCTATGTCAGGGGAAGGGAATGGACAAGGATATAATAGAAGGCATTCTTAGAATGGCAGAGAAAGGGAGATACTGTTGATGGGAGACCTGAATATGCCAGATGTTAACTGGAGCACATTTGCTGCAGCCACATCCAAGAGCAGGACGTTCTTGATGCCCTACGGGCAGGCTGTGACAGCTGGTTCGGAACCCCTCGCGAGGGCGGCATAGACCTCGTACTCTCAAATGGGGGCAGTGAGAGGATCTCGGATCTAGAAGTGGGTTGCCATCTGGGGACAAGTGACCATCAAACAGTGTGGTTCACGTTAAACCTCAGCTACAGAGCTGCTTACACAAAAGTGAGGGTACTGGACTTTAGGAGGGCTGACTTTGGCAAGATGGGAGAGTGCCTCAGAAAAGCACTAGCAAACAGGCTAGAAGGAGGTGTGGAGCAACAATGGGAATCATCAAACTGCATCACAGAGGCAACAAGCCTTTATGTGAAGCAAATAAACAAATCAAAACGAAAGAAAAAGCCACTATGGTTCTCAAAAGAGGTGGCTGTGAAAGTCAGGAAGAAAAAGATAGCATTCCAGAAGTATAAGGAACACAGAAGAAGCAGGACAGAGAGCTGTACCAGTTAAGGCAGAAGGAAGCAGGAGGAAAGTCAGAATAGAAAGGCCCAAACTGAGGAAAAGATAGTCAACTCAGTTAAGAAGGGGATAAACCTTTATAGGTACATCAGCAAGCGTGAGAAAGACAAAGGGAGGGATAGTGAGGCTGAATAGAATGAACGGTGGTGGCAGAGGGGAGAGTAAAAAGCAGGGATACTGAATGAATATTTCTGCTCAGTATTCACAAAAGAGGAGGGGACGTGCCTAATCCAATTAACAGAAGCACTCCTGATAGGGGGTCGATCCCAGTCCTTCACAGAAGAAAGGGTTCTGCAAGAACTCCTAAAACTGAAGGTGGACAAAGCAATGGGTCCTGATGGAACTCACCCCAGAATTCTAAAAGAATTAAGGAGGAACTAGTGAAACCACTGGCTACTCTTTTTAATAAATCATGGAGGATGGTGTGGTACCCGAGGACTGGAGGAAGGCAGATGTGATTCCCTTCACAAAGTGGGACCAAGACAGAGGCAGGAAACTACAGACCTGTCAGTCTGACCTCTGTGGTAGGGAAAGTGATGGAGTCACTTCTGAAGGAAAGAATAGTTGAGTACCTAGAGGCCAGTGGAGCACAGGACCCAAGGCAGCATGGGTTCACAGCAGGAAGGTCATGTCAAATGAATCTAATAGATTTCTTTGACTGGGTGACCAAAGTAGTAGACCAGGGAGGGGCTGTGGACATGGCTTACCTAGACTTTAGCAAGGCATTTGACACAGTCCCACACAAAAGATTAATAGTCAAATTAACCAGCCTGGGAGTGGGTCCCAGGGTGGTAGCCTGGGTAAAACACTGGCTGCACAACAGGACACAAAGGTAATTGTAAATGGAGTCCACTCTGAAAGAGGGGTTACTAGTGGGGTACCGTAGGGTTCAGTATTGGGTCCAGTCCTTTTAATGTCTTCTATCAGTGACATTGCAGAGGGACTGAAGGAAAGGATGCCTTTTGCAGATGACACAAAGATCTGCAACAGGGTTGATACACAAGGAGGCATGGAAAGGATGAAAAGGGACTTGGCAAGGTTGGAGGAATGGTCAGAAGTATGGCAGCTAGGATTCAATGCAAAGAAGTGCAAAATAATGCACCTTGGAAACAAGAACCCAGGGAAGAATACACAATGGGTAGGGAGGTAGTAACAACAAAAAGGAAAGGGACCTGGGGTAATCATATCAGATGACCTTAAGGTTAGAGCAATGTGAGAAGGCAGTAGGAGGGCTGGGGTATACTGAGATGTATAGGGAGAGGCATCAGCAGCAGAAACAGGAAGTTGTTATCCTCTGTACAGACGGTTGGTGAGACCCCATCTGGAGTACTGTGTCCAGTTCTGGAGACCCCATCTCCGAAGGACATAGACAGGATAGAGGTAGTCCAGAGGAGGCAACTGAAATGGTGCAGGGTCTGCAAGAGAAGCCGTATGAGGAGAGACTAAAGGAGCTTAATATGTATACCCTTGAGGAAAGAAGGGAGAGGGGGGACATGATAGAAACTTTTAAGTACCTCAGTGGAATCAACAAAGTCCAAGATGGTAGCATCTTTCAGAAAAAGACTTGCAAGAACAAGGGGACACAATTTAAAGATAGAAGGAGGGCGGTTCAGGGGCAATGTGAGGAAGTATTATTTCACAGAGAGGGTAGTGGATGGATGGAACAGCCTTCCTGAGGAGGTTGTGGGGTCTAAAACTGTGGGAGAATTCAAGAATGCATGGGACAGACATAAGGCAATTCTTGTGGGGGGTAGGAAGAAATAGGCTGTTGGTTAACTAGAATCTGCGGCCTATCCTGTAGGTAGGGAAATGGGCAGACTAGATGGGCCTAGCGGTCCTTATCTGCCATCAAAGTCTATGTTTCTATGTTTCTATTATAGGGTGATTACATGATTTTCTATCACCTGACTTTCCCATTTGAAGGTTATATTTATTGACCACTAGTGGTCCACAAAACTTAAAATCTCTCACTCACTGCTCCCTATCCACCACTAGACCCCCTAAAACACCATTTGAATCTTCTACACTGTGTTGGTCTAGCTATTCTGTTCCAACCTATCCCTGACGTGGGCAACTTGGATCATTCCCCCCTCATCCCATCTAGTCCATCCACACGTTGCCTCAAAACCTCATACTTTCCCACCTGGGTTCCCTATATGGCCTCAACCCATTCAATTACCATCCCCTGCTCCCCCCCTTCTCTCTCCCAGTATCTGCAGACCCAATAGAGGGAATTCCTCCCACCCTGACTGCTACCTAAGTCACATCTATTTCCTCCATGGGTGTACCCCTATCAGCAGCACTCACTGTACAAACATCCACTCCCAAGCGACACAGAGTTTGTCAACATTCTGTATCTATGGAAGCCAAAGACACAGGAGACTCCTTCTGCTCCTTTCTGGGCCCATGCACCTGAACCCTGAACCCTCTCAAGAAAGCTCAGGTACCCATTGCCCTCCTCAGAAGGATGCCATTCTTCTCAAAATTGTCCATTTAAACATCCAGAGGCTGATGGCAAAAAGAGAAAAAAAAAAAACAAATGGAGTCCTGGGTCTCTCCTAACAATTTTGATGTTATTGCTGTCACAGAGTCTTGGCTCTCCCATAAGATCCCATCCAGTGAAATCAGTCTTAAAGGGTACTCCTTATTCAGAAGAGACAGGGTAGGCAAAAAAGGGGATGGTTGCCTATTCTGGATCTCAAATCACATCTCAGCCTCCAAACTCAACACTGAGTTAGTCACACCCTCCATTGAATCATTATCTGTAAATCTCCTCCTCGGTAAACACAAAATAGCCACTCTTAGTGTGGTATATCTTCCCCCATCACTCCTCCCCAACTCTCTGAGTGACCACTGTGCTGTCTTCTGCTGCTGGTCTGCAAAAAACCCTAAAACAAAACATAAATATATTTACTCTAGACAGCTAAAAAACTCAACATTGACAAATTCTCCAAAGCCATCCAGGCCACTGACTGATCTTTCTCTGAATGCTTAGTGGACATTGACTCTGCCCTTGACTCCTTTAGCAAGAACTTCCTACAGACCTGCGACTCTCTCATTCCCTTCAAAAAACGTAGGGTCAGAGGGATCAGAAACAAATGGGTTACCTCCGATCTCCTTAACCTTATGAGGAAGAGAGATAGAGCATAGTCAAAACATAGAAAATTCAAACTCCCCAACCTCTTGCAACAGTACAAAACTCTCTGCAACAGCTGTAAATCTGCTGTCCACTCTGCTAAAACAAGCTTCCTTAGAGGAAAAACAGCTCATAGTCAGGGGTAACCCTAAACTTACCTGGAGGATCCTCAATGACCTCACTGGGGGAGAGACAAACCCAATGAACAAATCAGCCTCTCTGTAGGGGGCAACCCATTACGGAACCCCTTGCCATCACCAGTCATTTTAACACCTACACTGGTGACTTTGACAAATACAAGTTGAACACCTCTCTTGACCTCGGATCTCCCATGCCCCCCCACAAAACAAACCTCCACCCCTAGCTTCCACTTCTGCTACCTCTCTCCCCTCGAGGTGACCAGACATAAAAATGAACAATCCCAGGCCAACCCTAGGCCTCGACAACATCGACTATCACATCCTTAAGCTGGTCTGAAAGTCTATCACTCTCCCATTACTAACATTTTCAACCACTCCCTCTGCACAGGAACCTATCCAATCAAATGGAAATGTGCCATCCTTAAGCCCCTACACAAATCTGGTCCCAAAAATGATGAAGTTAACTGCAGGCCTGTTTCTCTTCTGGCACCGCTCTCCAAAATTATCGAGAAAATCATACTCAGCCAAACCCTTGAATACCCGGAAAAATACAACCTCCAAACAGACTCTCAGCATGGTTTCATGGTGGGACACAACACTGAGGCTGCACTCATCAAATTCACCAATTTCATCAGCAAGGACAACGATAAAGGCCTCTACATCGGCTCGGTGTTTGTAGACCTCACCAAAGCGTTCGACCTGGTAGATCACAAGGTTTTCCTAAACACCCTCTCCAGTTTCAATTTCTTCTGGGATGTAGTAAACTGGTTTTCAAACTACCTTAGCCACAGATACCACAAAACTATAATCGAAGGTGTTCTCTTCAACACCTGCCCCATCAAATACGGAGTCTCCCAAGGTTCCATTCTGGGACCCCTCTCTTCTCTTCTCTTCTCTCTTCTCTTCTCTTCTCTTCTCTTCCTCTTCTCTCTCCCTCGTGGTCAACTCCCTACCCAAGATATGCAACTACACAGAAATTATACTCTGTGCTGATGATGCAGCATTATTCTATAAAGAAAAGGACCCATCCATCCATCCTCCTTGACAAATTTCAAATTGACTTCCTCTGGCTCCACTCATGGTTCTCCTCCAAAGCACTAGTCCTTAACTCCCAAAAACAAAGTCTATGGTCTTTTCAGAGCCTAGAAGAACTGCTGCCTTCGATTTTAACCTCCTGGATAATCATGGCCAGATTAATGGATGTGGGGGCCCTACTCCAAATCATATTTTGTGGCCCAGGGGGGCCCCTAAATGCCAACATTCCACTATTCTGCAGTAACGACCAGGGTACTCAAGCAGGATGTGGTTTATAACGCTATGTGTTATGCCACATGACTTGACAGGTCACATGCCCTTGATTATAAAACAACACAATTCAGAATGACCAGTTACTGCACAAAGAAACATTTTATCAGAACAATACCAACATTTTGTAAATTTTTACTTTTTAGTTACGTTTAACTCGTCTTGTTTTTCCCTTGCCACTGTTGTACTTTGTAACTATTTTTGTTATTAATAATGATGGATCTTCTTTTCTTCCTCTTTTTTTCCCTCCTCTGAGACACACCTGGACATTAGACTTCCATTAGTGTGCCCTGCCTTCCCAGATATCAAATTCAAATTCCACATAAATAAATTAATAAAAATGGGGATTGTAGCTGCCATGATCTCCCTGCACATGCCTCTTTGAATACCTATTCTCTCTGCCAAAACCAAAAAACTGAAGCATGTATTGAAGCAGTTAGTGGGGCTCACAGCTCCCTCCCATTATTTCTATGCTCAAGACTCCTTCGAGCTCCAAACCTGAGACATGTTCAAGCTCCTTGCCTCTGCAATGCATCTGCCACAATCACCCTCTGTGCAGCTACCTTTGGCCTCAATTCTGTCTGTTCTCCCACTGTCTCCTCTTCTCCATCTCCAATGTCATTTATAGTTTTGTTGTCAACTTAAAAGTTGCTTTGCTGCCAATGCTGAGTTGCCACATCCTTGCCCCTACTCCAAGTCTTTGATGCCAAAGCAGCTAAACAGAGTTGTGCCAGAAAGACTGAGCCTTAAGAACCCTGCAGGACATGCAGGTGTTGACTGCAGTCACTGCAGAAATTAAGTTTCCTAGAACAACCTGCTGCAACTTCCCAGTAATGTATATGAGTCAAATCAAACCAAGACAAAACTGTGCCAGCAAGAGCAAGTCGCACAAGTTAGTTCCCCTCAGGTGACTTAGCATCCCATGGTCCACTTGGTGCCAAACTCAAATCTTGTTAAAGACTCAGTACACTACTCAGGTTACTGAACACTCACAGACAGACCATGACCAGAGGCAGCCACAGCTTAGTTTGTTTCTCCAATGCAATAAAACTAGTTATTTCTGCAGCACAAATGACTTAGACACTGCAGCATACAGACGACTAGTCAACACAACATACCTGGTGTGGCCTGACTGATGTGAATGTGACTTTGATGAGTCCAGTCTGTCCTCTTGATTGTTTTCTCAAGATCACACAGGCAGTGGTGACACGACTCAGCCTTGCAGTGTGGCCCGGCATGGGAGGACTTCTCATAGCCACAGCAGAACCAAAGGCCAAACTAGCAGCAGCACTGACTGACCCTGGCTAGTGGCTACACTAAAAACACCAGCAGCACGTGATGCTGCACTGAAGCCAAATCTGACTCCGGATGACCCCCCCATGGCCTGCTCAGACTCTCTCTCTATGTTTGTGTCTTTGGACAGAGACTCTTCTTCTTTGATAGATGAGACCAACCACTGGCACCGACGACTGACTGCCACAGCTCTCTCTCGTTCTCCTCCTCTACTCCTCATTACTGCCCGGCCACATGTCCTGATGCCATGCACATGCACACACTGATTCCCGCTCCCCAGCAGCCACACCTCCAGAGGACCTCTGATGGACATGATTGGTTGTGTGTGGTGGGGTCAGGGTGGATCAGAGGTGAAGCTGGAGCAGCTGTCAGAGAAACTGAGAGGCTCACTTGCTCAGAGTAGCTGCAGGGGAGGGGTCATCATTCACCAGGCTGACTCAGTGAGGTGGGGGGCTGACTGACTCCAAGGAGGGGGCTGCTTTTTGGGCAATTCAGCCTGTCAGTGGTTGTCCAGTACAGCCAGAATTAAAGAAAGTAGCTGTAAATAAGTTAACAGTGGGGGCCCTCCTGAACCTTGGGGCCCTACGCCATGGCATAATTAGCGTGCAGGTTAATCCAGCCATGTGGATAATGATGGAAACCTAATAGAGAGAGCGTCTGAGTTAAAGTACCTCAGCCTCCTCCTTGATTGCCACGTCACCTACGAACCACACATCAATCAGCTGATTAAAAAAAGCACACCAAAGGTTAGGCATGTTATACAGAGTCAAGCCTTACCTTATCCCCGAATCCAGGATCCTGTTTGCCAATAGTTTCCTGTTCCTCATCTTCAACTATGGCGCCCTGATTTACTCCCAGTCCCCCTCCCTCTCTCTCTCTCTCTCAAAGAAACTTCCTCAGGCTAATAACCACTTATTACATCATCTGGTTCACCACTGGCCTCCCGAGATCGATCCACCACTGAGACTTTTACAAATCCTCCAATTGGCCTCCATTAGAGGACAGGTTAGATGGCAAAATCCTAGTCTTCTACAAATTAGCACAGGGGCTGTTACCAAACAGCATTATCTCCATTTTTCTTAGGGTTACCCATACAAGCCCCACCAGATAGTCCACCTCCCACCTTTTTGCTCTCCCTTCTTGTCAGACTGCCTAAGGCAAACACACCCTCCTCTCATACAAGGGTGTGAAACTCTTCCATAACCTGCCCCCCCTTCCTTGCCCAATGCCCCCTCACTGGCCTCCTCAAGGGCCTTGGTAGTCGACCGCTGCCCACGTTTCATTGGCAACTGACCATCACATTATTAAAACTTGACTTAAAAGCTGCCGCCGATCGAATATAATGGGGTGCGCCTCGCTCACTGCCATCTCGTCATCACACTACTGAGCGTGGGGACAGAGCTGAGCGGCGCTGAAAAACCAGGAAGTCCTGGGGACCCGATTTCAGCAATTTTACGAAGGAAATAACTTTTGACAGCCTGCATTTCTTTTGGAAATCTGGACACATGCAGACTCCTGAGGCAGTAAGTCACTGTTTAATCAGTGGCAGGGACAAAAACAGATATGTTGGTGGATCTCTTTAAGGATCACCAGTCTAATATCATAACCTGTAAATGTTACTTCTCCTGATTGTTATAGTCTATTCATAGACTGCCTACTGTAACTGTGTCTGTATATATATATATATTAAACCTCTTTTGTACTAATCAATCATGCATAACTTATTATGTTCCTTATTCTATGTAAGACTAGACACTTGTGAAAATGGGCAATTTTTGCTCACATGCCTTTCCAGTATAAAAAATAAACTGAACTGAAAAACCAACAGTCAAAATGGCTTGATGTAAGCTTAAAAAAATAACTGCAGCTGACAGACAAAGCATGGGGAGTAGTCAAAACCACTGGCCTCATATCTGACTGGAACATGTATAGGGAGTACAAAAACACCTGTAAAATGAAGCTTAAGAATGCCAACGGAAGATATATAAGGAACCTATAAAACAATAATTTGGCCAGTACCAAAAAGTTCTGGTCCCACATAAATGCCCTTCTAAAGGGTCAGACTAGCACCTTTGAACCTGATACAGTACTTCGGATGAGACTAAGCTACACAGTGACCCTTAGGAAATTGCCAGTTCTTTTAATAAGTTCTTTACAGAGCTAGATAAATTTAAAATTCCCATACCTGACACTCCTCCAGACACACCAGCTCAGGCTGAATCAGAGTCACCTATGCCTGAGTTCCACTTTAGAGGAATATCCAGAAAATAGGTTCTAACTCTCCTAAATTGACTAAAACCAGACACCTTAGAGGAGTTTGATAAACTGGAGCTACAGCTGCTAAAAATTGCAGTTCCTGTAATTGCCTCGCCTGTTGCCATGTTGTTCAATAACTCTCTCATGGAGGAGAGAATCCCTGATAGTTGGAAGGTTGCCATCGTAATACCTGTTCATAAGGGCGGCCCAAATTTGCTGATAGAAAACTACTGCCCCATCTCCCTACTTAGCTTCCCTGCCGAAATACAAAAAAAGACTAATATATAACCAGCTCCAAGAATATTTAGAGCAGCATTACCTCTTGTCTGACTGGCAACACAGTTGTAGAAAACTCCACGGAACTGACACTGCAGTGGTTAGACTGACCAACCTGGATGAAATGGACAGCGGATGCATGACTGGTGCGCTCTTTATACATCTAAGCAAAGCATTTGATCCAGTTAACTATGGTCTCCTGCTAGAAAAACTCAGAAGGTTTGGTCTAGATAGATTGTCCTGCCAGCGGTTCATTTGCTACCTGACCAGCAGGTCTCAGGAAGTGAAATGGAAACCACACTATGACCTAAAACTGGCAGAGTCCCTAAAGGGGTCCATTTCAGGCCAATTTCTCCTTTCCCTATTTATAAACAATTTACCTGTCCACTGTGGTGGGTCGAGCATTCAGCTCTATACTGATGATGCAGTACTATATAGGAGGTCCAGAGATGTCCCCCTCATTAGCTGTCAACATGCTGAGGACATCCAGACACTTGAAGGACGGTTCCTGTCCAATAAATCAGTTCTTAATGCCAAAAAGGCAAAAGCAGTACTGTTTGGCCCCAGACGTCTAGGTGCAGACAGGCAGCAAATGCTACATCTGTCCACATCAAGTGGTAAGCACAATGAGGTGGTTGAGGCAATTAAGTACTAAGGGGTGTACCTAGACCAAGAAATCTCCTTCAGAACCCATGTAGATTATGTTTCTAAATCACTACACCAAAAAAATGGCTTGCTCTACCGACTAGGCAGCAAACTAACCAAGGGATCTTGACCGGTCATTGCTAGAAGCACGCATCTTCCTCTATTACAATATGGTGCCCCAACTCTTAACTCCCTGAGAAACACTGAACTTAAAGTCCTCTATAATAAGACTGTCTGATTAACTTTAGGTGCCCCTCCTAGGATGCATCATTGCAACATCTTCCTCTCCCTGCACTGGCCGTCCTTGGAGGGCAGGCTGTAATATCCTCTCTTCTGCTAATCTAAAAAATTTTAAAAAGCCCTTCTCCTCCCTGCCTCCAAGGTATCTTGCACTTTAAACCTTTAAGGAGAGAGCTTAGGTCCTTTGGTTGCCCCTTATTAGTAATACCCAGGGTAAGGTCTAGTACGGGAGTGAGATCCTTTGCTAGCTCAGCTCCATCCTTATGGAACACTCTTCCTGATTCCCTCCAAAACTGCCCCTCACCTGAAGGTTTCAAGAAAGGCCTCATGGTATATCTGCTCAAGCACTGCCTGTGCTCTTGCAATCACTGACCTGTATCTGGCTCTCCTTATTTGGTAAGCCTATGCCTTACAACTGTACTTTGCTTCCTGTACCCTAAACTACAGTGTAATGCTGTAGTACCAGACTTGAATGTAACTCACTGTGTTTTGGCCTGACCTGCAATTTGTTTTGCCTGTGTACCAATCTCCTGTAC
Organism: Neoceratodus forsteri; assembly: GCA_016271365.2. Classification (NCBI taxonomy): domain Eukaryota; kingdom Metazoa; phylum Chordata; order Ceratodontiformes; family Ceratodontidae; genus Neoceratodus; species Neoceratodus forsteri. The sequence continues at coordinate 141,374,771 of JADMNL010000031.1, read as the reverse complement.
CCCTATGTACACTATATCCATAGCACAAATGTACTTCACTTGCTATGTTCTTGTTTGCACTTTACACCCTGGGTGGGATATTCAGGAATGCACCAGAGGCAGGCGCAGTAGTGTCACAGCACAAGTACACTGCGCCATGGCACACCAAACGCCATATTCAAAGCCTGCACATGATGGCAAGCGCAAGCGCAGCATGGCTGAATATCACAGGGATGCGCCTTAGCGCAACCAGGGCTGCACCAGGGAGCAAACCCACATGCGCCATAGCGCAACCAGGGCAGTGACAGGGAGCAAACCAACATGCGCCATAGCATAATCAGGGCTGCGCAAGGGGCAAAGGCGCATGTGCCAGGACACAGGACAACAGGCACAGCAAGAAGCATGCCACCAGGGTGGGATAGATCACCACCAGGGTGCAGAGGATGCCAGGAGGGAGGCATGGCAGGCACAGGGCAGCAGGCCCTCGACCATGCACACCACAGTGGCATGGAGGCAGGGTGGCACCAATGTCCACTGGCAAACAGCCACCGGCAACACCCACAGGAAGGCACGGGACATGCCACCTGGACCACAGCTGGCAACACACATGCCAACAGCACACAACGCACACACCACCGCCACACAACATGAACAGAGAGCACACGGCTGCCCCACGGCATAGCCAACAGCCACTGGGCAAAGACCACCAGGCACAATCCCAGTCAGCCCCAGATGTACCACTCGGCCACCATGCACACCACTGCAGCATGGCTCCACACGCCAGCTGCAAAGCAGACACAGACACAGATGGCTAACCATAAAAATATGTATTAAAACCAGTCAGGATACAACTATATACAGTAAAACAAATAACAGGTACAGGGAGCAAGGAATGGGGAGGCCACAAACAAACCGGGAGGCAGGGAGACAGGGGTAATGGCTATACAAGGGTACAAGGGAGGGAAAGGAGGGCCAGGGAAGGGAAGCGGGTTTAGGCCAACGGTCCCTATGGACGTCCATGCCTCACTGGTGTCTGACGTCGACGTTGTTGCTGTGGCCTGCACAGGATCCGCTGAATCAGACATGCCACCCGGAGCGTATTAGTGTAGACTTGCAAGCTCCTCCTCAGGAGCTTGGTGTGGACATCAGGGCGATGGACACCTAGGACAAAGGAAGGGACGTGACATGAGTGCATGTCCATATCACTGTAGCCCACCCACTCTGCGCAGCAGACAGTGGTGACATGTGCCCCTGAGATGGCACGCAGCCTCCAGCGGCGTATGCAGCCACATGAGCCGCAACCCAACTAGCCACAGCCATGCAGAGCACTGCACACCAACACCACCAATGTGCTGCACACCACAACCATGGCAGCCAGGCGACATGGTTAAGCGGCGGGATGGCAGTGGCACAGCTGGAATCTGGGTGCACCCACAGCCCACCTGCATCAGCCACTCACATGTGAGATAGCCACGGCATTGTTCAATGGACACTACCGGTGGTGCACAGCTGGAATGGCCATGTGCACAGGGAGCTGTGGCCCACCCCCACCCTGCATAACATCATACCCTTAAAAAGAGTGCCTACCTGCTTGCTGCGGCGCACCCTGCACCTGTACGGCGGCACCGCCCATGCGGCCTGCATCCTGCGCCCATGCCCCTGCATCGGACTGCCCTCACCCACCTGCAGTACCAGCCAACCGTGCACATCATCTATCTTCACAGCCTAGTAGGGAGACATTGAGAATAACACATCAGTACCTGGCAACACCACATACCCTCCCCCCCACAGCACAGCAAGCCCCCTGGCCCCACACAGTTGCAGTGATGTGGCACAATGCACCCATGGTGTGCTGCCACGGCTGACAGAATACACAGCCACACTCTCGCGAGCATGGTGTGACACCCTGCTAGCCCCCACAGAACATTGAAATGGCACGGACATGGGCATAGTGCACTTACCTAGACATGGCACGGTGCCCCTCCGGACACATGCCAGTAGTGCCAATAGCCTCTCAGGGTCCCTCCTCCGCAGATCACTGTAGTGGTGGCGGCACTGCTCACCACTGCGCTGCACCCCAGTGGCCTCCTCAAGCCCCTCAGCCACCTCCTGCCACACCTCCGTTCGTGGCAGATCCAGGGGCACCTGGCCATACAAACTGCCCACATGTGGCTCCACAAGGGCCACAAGATTAACTAATTCTACCTGTGACCAATTGGGAGCCCTTGCAGTGCTGCAGTGCGGCATGGTCGTTCCTGCAGTTGCACAACCAAAATGGCGCCCAGTAGCGTACGATCCACATGTGCTGTGGGTATGCGACCCGCTTGGTGATGCACTGCCATCCCCAATCGCGTATCCATGGTGCTGCGTGATACAGCTGGTTCAGCATTGGCATGTGCCGCAGGGCACCCAGAGGGTCAAAGGGCACTCGTGGGGTCAAAGGTCAGCATGTGCACCGTGTGCAACAGCGCGATTGGCCACACCATGCATGGTGCACAATTGGTGCATGTGGGCCCCACGGGCCATAAGCAACAGCACATGGGTGCCATAGGCATATATGCACGAGTTGCTACGCTAACAGCGGCAGAGCACTTTACCACATATGATGCAGTGTGCCTAGGATGCACCACTGATGTATGTGATGACACTACACGCATGCGCACTGCCAGGCCTACTGTGCACATCATACTGTTGTGCCATGGCTTGTGCATGCGCAACACCAATGTGCCATGCGCACATTAGTGATATTCAGCCAGCATATGCAGCTTAGCAAAGCAAGTGGCTCCACGTCAAAGGCGCTTTGTATGCCAACGTGACTATTGCTGCACTGGAGGCAGCACTTTTGCAGCAGGAGATCGTGGTCATCGTTTTCAGCCCCAAGGGGCTGGATTCTCATTTGAGCTACAGGCTGGGGCACTCATGAGGGCAAACAGGACAAGGGAAGCCAGAAAAATTAGGGGCCAAGTCAGGAGAAGCCTGAGCAACAGCGGGAGAAGGACAGAAGGACAGGGCTAAGGTAAGCCCAAGCAGGCATTTCTTGGAACCCCCATTTGCAAGGGGGTTACATATGCAAGACTGCTAACTGCAAGTTGGGCTTGGCATATAGAGCCAAACATTGTCTCACCACTGCTGCACAACTTGCCCTAGCTAATGGGGTTCTACTTACCACGCTCTGTTACAGACTTGTCTCCTTTGCACATACCCCTAAAACCTGGCTTTCTAAGTGGGATACTGCATACAACAATGTATGTTACTTTGCTCTCTGCCCCCCCACCCTCATGCATCACTGTGAGCTGTACACCAGGCTTGAGTAGCTCTCCCGACAACCATCGCACCTTTGTCATTAGCAACTTCCTTTACAATATTGCCAGAAATGCCACTCCCCCTGCACTTTCTGAAGCACTCAAGTCCGCAGACCTTCCCTATCAATTAAGATCCAGCGACTCACAGGTTTTCCTGGTTCCCAAAACACGTTCCCTAATGGGTGATAGGGCTTTTGCCATCTATGCCCCCAGACTGTGGAACTCCCTCCTCGCCCATGTTCATTCCTCTCCCTCCCATCCCTGCTTCAGAGCCTCTCATGGGGCTTCCTGAAAACTGCTTCCCCCTGTCTCTGTACCTAAGGAACCATCCCCCATTACTGGTGAGTCCTGTTCCGTATGGTCCAGACACTGAGACTGTTGAGTCAATGAGTTACTGAAACTGATGAGTCTATGAGTCTTTTGATCTTGTTATGTTTAATGCTATCTTAATGTAAATTGTGTATAATCTGTACTGTTCTATTGACCCCACTGTCATTTACCAGTTGACTGTCCTACTACGGTACCTATACCAAGCTGTTGTTATGGCTGTTTCTATTCCTATATTCTGTTATGACTGTTGTTTGCCTGTACCTTGTAACCTCCCGGGTCACACCTGAAAATAGGCACTTGGCTGTCTAGTGTGCATACCTGGTAAACAAAAGCTAAATAAAATACAGTGTTGACTGGTAAAGGCCCTGACAAGGCAACACACTGCTTTTCACTAACACTTCCCCATTTGTATTTTACTCACTAGAACATCCATATCCAGTCCCATCTCCTAAATTATTCACTCAACAAATTTCAAAAACTAAGACCCTCATCAACCATCACACATTTGACCTTGAGCCCATTATACAGTCATACAACCACATACCTGTTTTTTTTATTTTCCCCTCACCTGCAGCCCTACATACCAATACACATACACTCCCACCTCTTTGCAACTGCCACACATACCCCTGCACACACTACCACCCCCTGCCTACTACCCTGAATACCCATGCAAACACACCAACCCCTCGCCTGATGCCCTACACCTAGGTACACACTCACATATCTCCCCTGGTACCCCACATACCCATGCAAACACACCAACCCCTCGCCTGATGCCCTACACCTAGGTACACACTCACATATCTCCCCTGGTACCCCACACACCCATGCAAACACACCAACCCCTCGCCTGATGCCCTACACCTAGGTACACACTCACACATCTCCCCTGGTAACCCACACACCCATGCAAACACACCAACCCCTCGTCTGATGCCCTACACCTAGGTAGGCACTCACATATCTCCCCTGGTACCCCACATACCCATGCATGCACACTCTTACTCCTCGACTGCTTCCAAGAGCGTCTAAACAAAATGCAAAATCTTGTTTTCAGACACAGGAGAAGAAAGAAACTATTTCTTTAGAGTGAAACAAGCCCCAAGCCAGTGAGAAAGGCCTTAGGCTGGTGAGATAGACCCCACAGGTATGCCGACTGTATCGCAACACCATTACAGCGAAAACGGCGATGCCGACAACACTGGCAGTTCGCTGTAATGGTCCATTCAAGACCCTGGCACTTTGCTTCCTGGTCCTGCACCCCCTCCCCGAATCAACTCCGACCCGGGAGTTGGAATCCATTAGATCGGGGCACAGGGGGAGAGCCCCCAGCATGGGGGTCTAGGGCAAAGCCCCAATGGAAAATGACCAGGGTCTCCTCCCGGAGTTATGTCAACCGCAACTTGCGGTCTACATAATTCTGTCGCTGTGATGTCAGTTGACAACACAGTTGTTGAACCGGCATCGTAGAGCTGACCCCAGACTGTCAAGAAGCATTATGTGCAGAAATGCACAGTATCGTAATTTTTTTTTATAATCTTTTCCAACAATTGGCACATGTGGAAGAAATGCTGAAAATGGTGGTGCTCCTTGACATCTGTGGCACTTTCGCCCATTTTCATCCTTTTCTGAAATAAAATAATGCATGTTTTACAGTACCATGAGCTGACTGAGAGAAGGGCCCTGTCCCCTCTCAGCACCTATGCCCACCATATGGCCACCTCTGTTCCATAAAAATGAAAAAATTAGGATTAAAAACAGAATATGCCATTTTTAAACACCATTTACTTAATTTTTCATATAAAAAGTTTCCACCACATTTACATCCACAGTTAGCACCCAATTTTTGTAAAACCCCGATTCTGCACAATTTTATTGCACAACATATTGATCTGCACTCGATTTGGCGAAAATGTTAAGATTTTGTAAAATGGAATTGTCCATTTTTTTGAAAATGGAAACTCAAGAGTCCCTACCACACTTGTACCCCCCCCCCCCTTACAGTCAAGTTCAAGTTCAAGTTCAAGTATATTGCAGAAAAGCTCCATTGAGCAAGCTCATTCACAAGGAGGTCCTGGGTGCATGGTGACAACAAATATACAATGCAGGCAATAACATAACAATACATAAATGGCGGACCAGGTCCTACAAGGTACATGGGTAAACAGTCCTGGGTGAAAAACAAAAACCAAAAAAAAAATATTTTGTACAAGTTGTTTAAGGAAGGCGGTGTAGTGAGAACAAACTAAGGAAGTAAGGAGAAAGCTAGGGAGGGAGTTTAGAAACAGTTACAGGTGTCCTTTATTTTTGAAGCCACCAGTTTTTTGAAGAAATTTAATGAGACTACACTGGATAGTTTCAGAGTGGACTGCAGCTGGTTCCAAATAGTTGGTAGGGCACTTGAGAAGGCTCATCTGCTAAAGGAGGTACAAGTCCTAGGTGCGTCGAGTAGGATAAAATCTGATTTCCTAAGGAAATAAGAGCTGTGGGCAGTATGAATAAGTGCTACTAAATAGCTTGGTAATTTATTCAGAAGAAGTTTTAGGGTCCAAATGCCAGCATGGAGTGTGTGCCTAATGGTAAGTGAAGTCCAACCAACAGCTGCGTATAGTTTGCAATGGTGGGTTCGGTGTGGATAGTTTGTAATGAAGTGCAGGGCGTGGTGACAGAGAATGTTCAGTTTGTTTAGGTTAGTAATTGCTGCAGAAGTGTATAATATGTCCCCATAGTCAAGTAAAGGGAGGAAGGTGGTCCGAACAAGCCTGAGTCTGGTTTCCAGAGGAAAGAGGGACCTATTTCAGAAGAAGAAGCCTAGTCTAGCTTGTCGTCTTCTGGACAGGTCGTCAATGTGCTCGTTGAAGGAGAGCTTGTTGTCTAACTAAGAGCCGAGGCATTTAAATTTAGAGGCAACTTCCAGTGGTTCACCTAGGGATATAACAATGAAGTCTTTAGGTGGGACAGTGAGGGTGATGGAGGAAGTATTGGGGGGAAAATCATGGCCTTAGTTTTTTTCGCGTTTAGGAGGAGTTTGGTATTGATGAGATTTGTTTCTAGCTGTGCAAAATCGATTTGAAGTATATCCCTGACTTCCAATACTGATTGGCCAGATGTATACAAAACTGTAACGTCTGCAAAGAAATGCAAGGTTGACCTGGTTATTTGAGAATCGAGGTTATTGATATATAGGGAGAAGAGTATAGGACCTAAGATGGAACCTTGCGGGACACCCCTAGTAACTGGTAAGGAGGCAGAGAACAGCCCACCAGCTTTGACTTTCTGCATCCTACCGGATAGGTAACTGGAGAACCATTTGGTAGTAGCTAGGGTAGCACCAATATTGGTGAGGCTGTTCACAATTAGAGTATGGCCAACAGTGTTGAATGCTTTACTCAAATCTAAGAATACTGCACCAGTAATTTTTTTAGCATCCTTGGCTGAGATCCAGTCATCGGTGACTTTATCTAGTGCAGTAACTGTGCTATGATTAGAGTGAAAGCCTGATTGGGCTGGATTGAGGAAAGAGTAGGTTTCCAGATGATTATTCAATTGTGTATAAATCAATTTTTGGAGGACTTTTGACAGGATAGGCAAGATTGAGATTGGTCTGTAATTGTTTAAGTTGCATAGGTCGCCGGATTTAAATAGGGGTATGATATGAGCGGATTTCCAGCATAATGGAACTACAGCAGAAGAGATAGAGAGGTTGAATATATGGAGAATGGGAGCAGTAAGATAGCGGTAGCCTACTTTTAAGAAAAATGGTTCTAAGCCATCGTCTCCAGCACTTTTTGTGGTATCAAAATTGACAAGTGAATCCTCGACTTCTTTGAAGCTGAGGGGGAGCAGCTGGAAAGGATGGGCTGTAGCTTTCGGGACAGTCACTCTACAGTATATAACCCCTACCCTCACCCTGCATCCGTTGCAGAATTTGTACCCCTAACCAGTCACCCTACATAGCCCCTGCCCACACCATGTACCCATTCTCATACTTGCAGTCCTCGGCAGCCCCCGATATAGCCCCTTCCCCATCCCAGTACCCATCCTCACACTTGCAGCACCTTGTCACTCAATGTATATAGCCCCTTCCCTCTCCCTCCACCCACTACCACATGTGTACCCCTTGCCAGCCCCCTACATGCCCCCTTCCATACCCCACTTCCATATTTTCACAGTAAAATCCACTCACCAGCCCCTGTACATAGCACTTGCCCACTTCCAGCATCTATTCCTACACTTTCTTTCATCAGCTCCCATATGCAACACCTGTCTACTCACAGCATCCACTCCCACAAGTGTACCCTTTGCTAGTCCTCCTACAGACTCACTGCACACATTCCCACACTTTACCCCTGGCCAGTGACCCTGCAAAGCCCCTGCCCACTCCTACCATCTATGCCCCACTCATACCACCTCACCAGCCCCTGTATCGAGTCCCTGCCTACTCAGTACCTTGCATACAGTTTAGTACAGCAAGGATTTTTGATTTCTGCCCAGCTGGAGTATGATGCATTCTTCAAAGTCTGCCTGGTACAGGCATCAGACCTTCCACTCCAAATGCAGTAGCCCCTCGCTATAAGGAACCCTGCTACAGCGAATATCGGCTATAACGAATGGCATTCATGACTCCCAGATTTTGTAGTAAACCTACAGATAGGGTTACCAGATGTCCTCTTTTAGGAGGACATGTCCTCTTTTGCAGCTGTCAAGTATTCATAGATTCTTAGATTCATAGAAGTGTGACGACAGAAAAGGACCGAACTAGGCCCACCAAGTCTGCCCATTTGCCCAGCTATCTGCTCGGACCTGTGCCTCCCCCCCTTAACACTCCCATGTGGTTGTCCCATGCTCTTCTGAATCCCTCCACTGTTTCCTCTCCAACGACTGCCTCTGGGAGTCTGTTCCACTTTTCTACCACTCTCTTTGTGTAATAGTATTTTCTAATGTTACCCCTGAACTGCCCTCCATCCACCTGCAGGCCATGCCCCTCATGTACCTTCTCTAACTTGTTGTATTATTATTATTTTTATATTTTTTTTTTTACTCTCTCCTACCCAGGACCTCCTTGTAAATGAGCTGTAAAGGTGATGGAGACTTTAAACCTATTTACTTGGGGTCTGGCACAAGGGCTCAGTGGAGGAGGGACTGAGTGTCCTCTTTTTGGCATCCCAAAATCTGGTACCCCTACCTACAGATCACCGAACCGCGGACTGCTTTACCAAACTTTAATACAGCCAGCAGCTGGGAATGGGTGCTGTCACCACTCTCACCCGTCAGATTACTGACACTAATGCTGACCCTTTATAGTACTGTACATACCTCTCAAGTGTCCCTCATTACGAGGGACATCCCTCATTTTGCCCCTTAAAATGGCTCTGTCCCTCATCCGTCCCTCATGGAAAAGGTGCTGCCCACACAGAGAATGTGCTGTAAATTCAGACTTTAAAGCAGAAACTCTTAATATTCTAAAATACTAAATCGAAAATAAACTTTGTACAAGTAAACACTATGGTTTTCACAGTGTTCTGAGCTTGTATCTCCATGTTCGAGTATGTGTCCCTCATTCTGAGGGTCTGTGTCCCTCATTTTGAGTGTCCAAAAATGTCCATGTCCCTCATTTCAGTGACAACAGGTTGAGAGGTATGGTACTGTACTGTACTCCAGAAAGGTTCGGCGGCTGAAAAACAAACACCAACCACAGAAAGGAGTGCAGCGGCTGCACTGAGATCCGCAGGTGGGCAAGAATCGGACACGGAAAAGGCTGGACATCCCCGGGGCCGAGTTCAGCTACAGAAAGACAGCATCCAGTCAGACCTCACAGTCTATTAAAACAGGCCAAACACCCACTATACTGGCCAAAAATCGGATTCGGAATTTACCGACGTCTTCGGGACATCTAGCACTGCAGTCTTACAACTCAAAGCACTGCAAACCCAAATATACTTGCTAAAGAGCCACATGCATGTTTTTTTTTAATTATACGGGTATGTATTTTCAAATTCAATATAGCTGCACCGGCCATTCTCTCTAGTATCTGCATTTTAGTACCTAATTCTGCAGACTGGTACCTGCTACGTTGCGCAAGATATTTTAGAAACGGGAGACAGCAGTGTGGTGACACCACGCGCATGCGCGGTGAAGCCAGCTATGAGAAATATTGTACTGCTTTTTTTTTTTTTTTTTTTTTTCTTGCCTCTGACCAAAGGTTTCGTTTTTGCTTCTGCTGCATCTCTGTATCCGTCGTGCTTGGTGCTACTATGCGGTAAACCGGGCCGAGGTCCCACTCTGTCTCTGCACTGGCAATCTGGCGTGAGTAACCAGCACCTAGCTACAAGGAATAGTTACTCCCGTCCCACTGTAATACCCGTTACTGTCAGTGTGCCCGGCGGCCAGCATCTCCTGTCCTGCGGTTCGGTCCCCCCAGCCGGGTGTTCAGCAAGGGGCCCGACGACTCGGTCCGGGCTGCCATCTGTCATCGCACTTGTCCTAGGTTTGCATGCCAGAGAGAGGACTTCGCTGCTGATCGAGGGGGAAAATACTCTATCTGGAACGATGTGCTGGATTCTTTCCTAAACCTGTACCACTTTCTACCCATGTATCTGCTATACGGATCAGACGCACCGAGAGTCACTGAGGACTTTTCTGAATACAAACCTCTCAACTGTCCACGGTTTCCAGGGATGATCATGTCACTGATTTTGCCTCAGCCTTTCCTAAAATGCATGTTTCCATGACTGAACAGTAGGGATTGTAAGCACAAAATACTGTCAGAGTTACATGCGTTTTCCTTAGAAAATATATCTTACACTAAGCCCCTTATTTTTCTAGTTTCCGAGGGGACAGCACCACTTTTTAATATTTGGCTCAGATTTCTTTAAACCTTGGCCCTGATTTATAAGGCTGGGAAGGAAGTTGAGAGGTATGCTGATGAAATGAGTTAGCCCCCCTTCCCCCCTTTACAGCTGGGCACAGTTGCGATCATAACAGGATAATTGTCCATAACTACTGACTTTAACTGTTGATATTTATAAAATGAGCAGTGCCCAGGAACAAACTGAGGCCCCCTGGAAAAAGTGGCTTCCAAGGGTCCTGCTTCTACTTGCACTGGTGGGCTTGATTTTCCTGTTGACTGGCCTCATATTGTACCCGATATGTGAAAAGTCCAGTCTAACTCAGGAACTGGAAGAGTTCAAGAATGCAAGTTTCGTTCAGATCCAGCAGCTCAACTCCTCTTTGGTTTTCTGTTTGGACACAACAGTAAGAACAGGCATTTTCATCTATATTGTGTTTTTAGTTGTTAAAGTACCCAGATACACTGCTGGCCCAGTGGAATGGCGGTAGCCTACTAACCACCATGCCGGCGACCTGGAATCAGGAGTGATCTCAGGTTGTTAGGTGCCAGCGGGGGTAGGGGAAAGGATTGAGCATCCAAAGCCCTGTGCTTCTCTCCCGGGGAGGTGGGTTGCTCTGCTGAATGACTGCCACCAGGTGGCAGTGTGAGTCTGGAGCGGCAAAGATGGGAGGGAGCTGTGGGACTCTGTAGCATGTGCATGGCTCCATGTACACGCATTTATGTGCACGCTGTGGTATCAGGAGGGAGAAAATCAGGTGAAAAATGGCAGTGAGGCAAGTACATATGAAGCCCTGCACCTGCCCCATCCACTCCACCGACAGGACCCTGTGAAATGAAAACTGGATGTGTCTTTTTTTGGTGGGGGACCGTTCTCTTCATCCTGACCCCACCACAGAGGAAATCCATGGGGGTAACCTAGGCTGCAGGGAAACCTGGAGAGGTGGCAGATGGTTGGGGCGGTGGGGACAGGGCTGAGGGGAGCCTAGCTCACCTCAGCTGAGGAGTACAAAAACCTGTATGGAATGAAAAATACCCAGCTTCAGCATACAGCAGTCATACCAGAGGTGTCTCCCAGTATCTCCCACAGTGCCGTATGGATGTATAACAGCAGCTGCCAGAACATGACCATTTGCTTGTGTGCGTCTGTGAGGGCAGACTTCTGTTGACGGTCCATTTCTAGAGTAATTTCGCATAGTCCCAAACTTTGAGATTCACCTTTTGCAGCTTTACAAACCGCTGCTGCATGCTGGAGTGGTTTAATAATGCATTATACAAGGGTGTCAACTAGTGGCAATCATGTTAGCTGTTTTGTGATGTTGTGACCTGCCCATTAGTAACTAGACTGAAACCCACCACAACTTATATAACCTAATAGTAACTGGTGACCCTTTATCACACTGATTATTAGTGTAATCACATGTCATAATAACTGGGTATGACATCATACCAAGTTATTACAACATCTGGAGTGCTCACGCTACACTTTCCCTGTTGGAAAACTTGATTTTTGTGCTCATTTTTCTGCACTAGTCATTATAAAAAAATAAAATATAAGTGTGTGCTTATGAAGTTTTTTTTTTTAATGCCGTTGCTATGTGATGCCCATATAAACTTCATGAGCTTTGCTGTCAAGGTTTATGGGTCATCACACACCTCAGGCGTTAAAAAAAAACAACTTCATAACACACAGCTGCCTATGCAAATGTTCCATTTTTTAACAGCCGTCATATGATAACGGCTGTCAGCTGCTTCTGCCTTCGGCCACATTTTGAACCAGTGACTTGCAGACAAAAAATCCTTAACCTAGTACTAATCCACTATGCTATTCAGTTCCCTGCAACTTCATTACCAGTATTTACTTTTGTTATTTTGCAGCTTTTTATTTCTTACCTGGAGCAGACTGTTAGGCCTTCCTTTGACTGATTCCCCATACCTGGCCCCTCGCCTCTAAAGAGAATGCAGCTTGCCTCATTGTAGCCATCTCCCAACTCCCCTCCACTCCTGGGAGATGACCCTCTCCAGTATGTGGGGGTGGGGCATTCCCTCTTTAGCCCCATGAAAATGAATGTAATGAGGGGGAAAGGATGGGGCCCTAAAAGTTCAATGTATCCCATATGGTGGTGGGGGACATAAAGAGGCTGTGTCAACCGCCTCAACCACTCCTTGACTTTCCCACAGTTTATGCCACTGTGAAGTGGGAGTACTTCGGGATGGCACTGCAGCAGTTTGGATGCCTCGTTGACTCTTGTCCCCTTGGATAACCAGGGACAATCAGGTGGTGGAACAAGGATTCCTAAATAACAGAACAGAAAGCTCAACTCCTGTAGTCAATAAACACTTTTTATTGTTACTTCCACCTTTGCAAAGCTATGTTTCATTGTAAACTCAATTTCATCAGGAACAGTGGTCACTGAAAATACAAAAAGAAAAACATAAGATACGTTAAAAAAACAATATTTTATGGTAGAACTAGCCTCAAAATAACCCTCCATCATTAGAGACTTTTTACTGTATGGTGACATAAGATTGTTTGTCCTTCTCATGCTATATCACCACATTAAAAATAGGGGACAGTATATCACGAGGCTATAATACCATTTAGAGGTTCTGGTGACGTGAACCTCGAGAGCAAAGCTCCAGAGGTTAAAACATGTCACCAGAACCACGAGATGGGATTATGGCCGAGTCATATACAGTCTCTTATTTTTAGTTTTTGTAATATATGAATCCAGGCAGGAGCTAACCTCTGTGCTCCTGCCTGGAACTGCAGCCAGCAGTACTCCCTTGAGCAGCTTTTTCTGTGACTGGAAGCAGAACTGCACGTTTCATCTGCTTCTGGCTCTCTTTGAGTGAAACTTCACTCCCCCCCACAAAACAAGACAGCAGTGGGACAGGAGGGACCGGGCACAAGAGGAGGTTTCTGTGGCACTGACTGTTTTCTCCTGCCCTGTACTGTGGCCAGCTTTTACTATACCCGGTGATTACAGTAAAAGCCAACTGTGGAGAGTGTGCATGGCACAAGTGAAGCTGGAGTCTCATAAGCACTGACCTAGGAATCTTAGAAAATCCATCAGTAGTATTATGAGATCTCATAATACTATTGATGAACATCGAATGGGAGTATTATGAGATTTCATAGTACTGTCAATGGATTTTTTCAATAGTATTACGAGAAATGTTTTGTGTAACTTTCAATAGTATTATTGGGGCTATCCATATATTACAAGAATAATGCATGGGGTGGTGTGTATAACCAAAGTTTTACACACACTGGAGTTGTGGTATGCTACATAAACCCCGACAGCAAAGCTCGAAGGGTTTATCTATGTATACCATACCTTGGAAGTGTGTAAAATTCAAGTTTTACACACAACCCCATGCCTTGCTTTTATGTAATTGCTGGGGAGAGGTTTTTTTTTGCCTCAACAAGTGTCACTAGAATAGGTAAGCAGCATAGCGTGAGCTGCCCAGTGCCTCATGGTTTTCCCCTTGACAAAACTGTGCATTTTCATCATTATAACCAGTTAGTTATAATGATAAACTATAATTGGCTTAGCCAATGGGGGAAAAATGCTCCCCAGTAATTCTCTACAGTTATACAAAAGCAGTTTTATGTAAAAAAAAAAAACGACACCAATTTTATGTTATTTGTGGATTTCTCTCTGTGCTCACGGAAGGGTCCTCCAAGTGAGAATATTTTTTGCTAGTCAAGCTGTGGGCATCCTGAAACAGTTGATTTATTTTGTATGGTGGGACCAGAATCCCTCCCTCCAAGGATGAGGTGAGTATCAGGGAAGAGACTCAGTTCTCCTGCTCCTCATGTCCTGAGTCAGTGACTCCCTTTTCCAGCAACCCCTGGTGTTTGACTCGAATGTGGCTCTGAAGCAAATACAAAGGCACTGTGGTGGCTGATCCAATGGCCCGGCAGTAGTGCACTGCATTATGGTGCAGGTAACCCGGCTGTGGCAGAGACCCCTGAATTTCTACTAGCTGGCAGTCTGTGGTAGGGAAAGTAGCAAAGTGAAGTACACACCTAGGGTAAACTCAGAAAATTAAAAAAAGGAATGCACACATCAACCAACGACTCATTTTCAGTTGAATTTATTTGCTGAGAGACATGGGGCAACCTTCCCTACATTCTGCCTCCCAGACTGGAGGCTTCCTTTAGGGGGCAGAGTCTGTCTGTAACTATCACCCTTACGTACAAAAGGACATTGCCATAGCTGATTAACAACGTGCACTAAAAACGTGAACATGTTTTCCTCATATTAATTTATGCAAGAGTGAACAACCATGGAAGAGTCATTTGAATTGAAGAGCTAGTTCCAATAAGCGATTCGATGTAAAAAATTATAAACAATTACTGGATAAATTGTGTGCTGAAATGATGGCTCAGTAGACAATGTTGAACATTTTAAATATTTAATCTATTTCGTCAGTGGTGGAGACCGTTGCTGATCATAATGTGTCCTTGCTGGGGGTGACACCATGTTCTGCTCCTGAAGTTACCTCTGTGATGGGCCAAAACTCTGCCTTCCCACCAGAACCCTGCAGATCTCAAGTGTTGTCTGCGTAACCCTCGAGTTTGGAAGGTAGGAGGAACGATAGAGGTAAAAACCCATACTGACAGCAGGATGACGCTCCCCCACTGTAGGTACTCTTGAGCCATCACCCAGGGAACCCAGGGATATATTGTGTTCAGCCAAGTCATCCTGTGGATGGCAGGGAAGTTTTTCTCCCTCATCTCTCCCCCATTCCCTCCCTCAGTCTTCCCTTGGTGTGTGACATGCCATTAAAGCTTGGCAACATAGCATGATGCCACTACAAAAGAGGCAGCTCCCTGACCTGCTCAAAGGAATTACGGCATGCTGGAACCCACCATCAACCCTCCTCAGTCAAGGAAAGCTGCTGTCTGGAAGCTTCCCATTACACATCCTGGCTCCCGACGTGATGACCGGAGTCCATTCCCAAACTTCAGTCATCTGTACGGCTGAGTGATATGCTGTTGCTGCTTGTCCATCTGGTGGCCGATTACTCATCAACTTTAAAGGCACATGTTTCTAACAGCACTGGGTTTGTAGAGTTACATGTTTGTTGCATGCAACTACACTGCAGTTGCAATGCAGTTACGGTATAGTTACACTGTTCTTGTGATTGTCATTAATCTATATTTACCTGTGATGCTTATCGACAGGTGAAGTTAAAATAAAAATGTCACTCTAATTTGTATATTGACTTGTCTGTTCTAGGCTGTCTTGCAACAGAATATAACCCTTCTGGAAAATGAAGTCACCATGTTGCAAGATGAAACATTGCAGCTGGAGGCAAGGAATGCCGCTTTGACACGTACGTATGTGAAGCACGTAACTATCTGCTTCATCACTAGTTCAGGGACTCTTCAGTATCCAGGAAAATCTTTTTTAACTATAGTATTAAGAAGCATTCCTTGTATATTTGGGGCTGACAGTATAGCCTAGAGGTTAGAGTAATGAGCTGTGAATGAGCTTGGTACATTCAGCAGACTGTGGTTTGATTCCTACAACCTCCACTTGCATACTGTGTGACCCTGAGCAAGTCTCTTAATCTCCCCAGTGCTCCCGAATTACCCCTGAAAAGAGGCATTGTGCATAGTGGGCCTTACCTGGTTACCAAAGAATAAATGAATCAGTGACTCTCATGGTTTTTGGAGCCATGTTAACACCATCATGGGGAAAAACAAGAGCAATGCCATCTCTGATATGATCTTGGATGATTGCAATAACCTGCTCACTATAGCCGAGGCTCTTAACTCCAGATTCACTGACCTCTCCTCCTATACTGCACCTCCTGGGCCTTTACCTGTCACTCTGCAGGATAACCTTAAACCTTCCAACCCATCTTTCATCCTTTGCCCAGTCTCTGAGAGTGAAATCTTATGCTTACTTAAGTCCATCTCTCCTGCTGGATTGGCAGGGGCAGATGGACTCTTACCAAAATTCATAAGAACTATTGCACCGTCAATAGTCTGTCCAGTGACTAGACTTTCCAACCTGTCTCTTCTTACAGGACATGTCCCTTCCCTCTGGAAGATTGCTCGAGTTGTACCGATCCACAAAAAGGGGGACACCACTAACCTGGATAACTACCACCCTATTGCCATCCTCTCCACCCTTTCTAAAATACTGGAGAAAATTGTTGCTACCCAGGTCTCGGATTACCTGTACTCCTTCAAACTCCTCACCCCTGACCAACATGATTTCCAACTACATCCACTGCTCTCATACAGTTTACAAATGATGTCAGACTCATTATGGACAAAGGCTCTTTCACTGGGGCTACATTTGTTGATCTTACAAAAGCTTATGATTTAGTTGACTACCCACTCCTCCTATCAAAGTTGTCATCCTTAGGCTTCTCTACCTCTGTCACCGCCTGGTTCCAAAATTATCTTTCGAAGCGTCAACAATTTGTCCAGATCGGAGATGCTAAGTCCCCTCTTGCTCCTATTTGGATCGGAGTGCCCCAGGGCTCGATTCTTGATCCTCTCCTGTTTATGGTCTTCATAAATGACATCTCACTGCCCACTGGTGCTTGCTCAGGTCTGCTATATGCCGATGACCTTGTTCTTTACTCATCCTCCTCAAACCTCTCAGATATCAAACTGAATTTCAATAGTAACTTCAGTATCTTTCAGAGCTGGCTATCGCAAAACAAGCTTGTCTTGAATAAAAATAAAACGGTACTATACTCTTCGGTTCAGGTTCAAACATTTGGTCCTGCACCCAACCATTAAGTATCAGAGCACTTGATGGCTCCCCCTTAACACAGTTGCCTCTTTTTAATACCTAAGAGTAACCCTTGATTCCACCTTGGATTTTGACCTGCACCTAGCCTCAGTCGTTAAATCTGTCAATATTCAACTTGGGCTGGCATATAAGGTGAGACATAGCCTAACATCCGTGGTGAGGATGGCCATTGCACAGGGAATTCTGAGACCCAAATCGGCGTATAGGTTAATAGCCTTTCTGGCAACTACTGGAGGGCTCCTCCGAAAGTGGGATGTCTGCTACAACAGCGTTTGCCGTTTTGCTCTGTCTTTACTCAAACTT
Organism: Neoceratodus forsteri; assembly: GCA_016271365.2. Taxonomy (NCBI): domain Eukaryota; kingdom Metazoa; phylum Chordata; order Ceratodontiformes; family Ceratodontidae; genus Neoceratodus; species Neoceratodus forsteri. Next base: position 141,357,219 of record JADMNL010000031.1, on the reverse strand, counting down.
ACTCACCGATGCACACTGTACTCCAGTCTGGGATGGTTTACCCTCTCAGCCTTCCGTCAGTTTACTTCCTACTGTTTTATAAAGAATATAATCTCCTCCCAGATACCTGACAAATTGGCTCTACTGCTCAAACCTGTGACCTCTGCCTACCCATTGAGATCAGCTGACAAATCCCTTCTTGTCCAACCGAGATGTAAAACCAAAATGGGGGAGAATGCTTTCTCTAGCTGGGCCCCTAAACTATGGAACTCCCTTCCACTGAGTCTAAGAATCCCCCTTCTCCACGTAGCTTCAAACAGGAGCTTCTATGGCTCTTCTAAGCTCTGAACCCCGCTCCTGTTCTCTATCCACCCACTCCTGTATTGGTTCCTCTTAGTTGCCTACCGGCTCCAACCTCTACTACTCTCAAACATGCCTGGAAATCTTGCTATTTCCTCTCTTCTAGCACTTACTAGTTGTATGACCTATGACTGTTAGTTATTTGCACTTATATTCCTGTTTTGTTACCACATACCGATTCCTGCAAATGTACTGTCATTGCTGAAAATTTTGATAAGTGTACTGTGTCTGACTTCTACTTGTTTCCATCATGTTTTCTTGTAGCTACTATTGTCTGCATACCCTTTGTTGTAATCTCCCGGGTCATACCTGAAAATAGGCAGCTATGCTGTCTAGTGTACCTACCCAGTTAACAAAAACTAAATAAATATTTAGTTTTTGTCACCAGGTAGGTGCACTAGGTAGATATTTGCCTATTTTCAGGCATGTCCCAGGAGGTTACAGGCAAGGTTAGACTCATAACAATGAAAACATTAACATGATTTTGCTATTGGAACAACACAAAGCTTGGCAAGACAACTAAGGTGCAAGGATACAGGAGTGCATACAGTAGGATGACATATTCGATGGCACAAGTTATATAGGGTGCAGAGTAACAAATGCAGCAAGATAAAATGAGCACAATCGAGTGAGTGGTACAAGTTACATAAAATGCAGTGACACATACCGTGACCATAAACAGAACGGTGACATTTATCCATCTTAGGTCAATGAATGCAAGTTACGTACAATGTGGTGATGCATACAGGGAGCACATTCAGCATTAGTGACAACTGCGTATCTGAAACGTGCACTGCACATGTTGCAGGTGAGCCAGATGCTCCGATACATTGGTCTTGGCCATGCTACTCCCAAGGCTAAGTACAGGTAGTGCAGCCTGTACTGATATTTGGGTTAATATCCCAGTACTGACACTGTAATGTAGCATGAGAGGGGTGCTGCACTTCTGAGGTGCCGTCTTTCAGATGAGACGTTAAACCAGGGTCCCATCTGCCTGGATTGGTGGTAGTTCAGGTGGATGTTAAAGATCCCATGGCACTTATCAAAAAGAGTAGGGGAATTTTCCCCGGTGTCCTGGCCAAATTTCCCTCAATCACTAAAAATACCACCAATAGTTTAATCTGGTTCAAGGTCAGTTGGCATTCGTCTGTATCCCCCTCCCCCGGGTCGTGCCTGAAAATAGGCAGGATTTGTCTAGTGCACTTACCCGGTCAACAAAAACTAAATAAACTAAATAAAATAAATTTGGGAGTAACACTTCCATGAGATTGAACATCTGAAAGGCCCAGGGTGCCTGTAGTGTAACTGAATCTCACACAACTGATCCCTGTCAGTGACATCAGCTGTGGGGTATCCTAGGATGCCGCACATGGTGCTTTTTACTTTTTTTTTTTTACTTGTCCTGGGCTTCGAACCCCAGGGGTACCTCTTACCTCCCCTGGTTCTTCGGATGGGTCCCGGTGTACTGGGATCCCGGCGACAAAGTGCTCGACACTCAGGAGTTGTTCTGTTTTTTCTCCCTTTTTTCTTGTGTGGTCCCTACCCGAGGGCACCAGTGTGAAGGACTTATGTTCAGACTGATGACATGCTGACGCATGTTATAGTCAAGTGCCCGGCAGTGCCCTCCCCTCTCCAACTCGAGAGAGCTGCGCACCCTACCACCCATGCTTCCATTAGCAGTAGTGCTACAGGCGCTAACACCACCTGTAATATCCTTCCTCCCACCAGAGGAGGAGGAGAACATCCACTGTGACACTCAGTCCTCCTCCCCTCGGCTGACCCCCATTAACCCGGGCTCATTTGCGAACCTGGGTGGCTGGCGTGGGGGCTTTTGTTTACTTGATGGTAGCAATGGGGCAGGGGATTATGGTATCAAAAATACAGTATATCTATGAAATGATCATTTATTGTATATACTCTTTTTAAAATATTCCACACCAGGATAACCCTAATGAGAATGAATTCTCCTTTCCATAGGGGTCTGGGAGGGGGGCAGCAGAAACAGTACATACATTTGTTCATTCCTCAATACATCAATTAAATATATTCATCTTACAAAAAAGTTGACAGTACATATCAAACTATCCATATAATAATACCAAAATCTCCTTAGAAGAAGAAGAATCAGCATTTATATAGCACTTTTCATACACAGTGCATCCCAAAGTGCTATACAAGCAATGCTTGGGTTGACGAACTTTCGCAGTTTGGTCAGGACTTCCTCCAGCTAATGGTTTCACTGGGCTTCACACAGGTTATTTCCTCCCCGACCCATATTGGTGGTCATTCATTGGACTTGGTGTTCCTTCTGGGGATGGAGAGCTCCGATTTGGTGGTGGAACCATTCGGGTGGTCTGACCATCATACCATTGGGTTTAGTTTCGAGGCCACCCCTAGTGGGCCAGCCCCTACGGAGATGGTCCGGTACCGCCCTTTGAGGGGTGTTTCCCCAAATGGTGCTGGACCTATCGGGTTTACCGAGTGAATGCATGGATCCAGGGGACCTGTTTCTTGCCTGTAATAAGGCAGTGGTAGAGGCCCTGGATTCCATTGCTTCTGTTCGTGTTCGCCCCCTCACTCTTCGCCCCAGATCTCCTTGGTTTGATGAGACTCTGAGGAAGTTGAGGAGATTGGGTTGAAGGCTAGAGAGGTGTTGGCGGTGGTCGGGCCTGGAATGTGACAGACTTAGTTTGATGGACCATTAAGTGGTCTATCAGTCAGCAATCACCTGTAAGAAGGCAGCATTCCTGTCCAAGGAGATTGCTGCTGCACAGAATCGACCAGCTCAGCTTTTCCGGACTGTGGACAGACTGTGCAATCCAATCTGTCTTCAGCCTGGAAGTGCTTTTTCTCAAGAACAGTGTGAGGAGTTTGCTCGATTCTTTGCAGATAAGGTTGCCACAATCGGATCCGGCATTCGCTTGACCCTCTCTTATGGGAGCTGTGATGGTCAGCAGGAGATGTTGGACACCCAGTTTGTGTGGTGTGACTTCAGCCACACCACGATCAGTGACATTGTGATGACCATCTAGTCATTGCGTCCGACCAACTGTTGTTTGGACCCGGGCCCCACACGTCTCTTAGTGGGCTGTGTGGAGAAAATTGGTCCGGTCCCTGCCAAGATAGTCTGGATGTCCTTAGAGAGGGGGATCTTTCCTGATCCTCTGAAAGAGGCTGTGGTTCGGCCTCTTCTTAAAAAGTCCTCCTTGGACCAGACTGTCTGGCTAACTACAGACCGGTCTCTAACCTGCCGTTTGTGGGTAAAGTTATTGAGATGGTGGGTGCATCACAACTGGATGATCATTTGATGAGCCACAATGTCTATGATTCTCTCCAGTCCAGATTTAAGAAGAGACATAATACAGAGACAGCCCTTGTCCGGGTGCTAAATGACCTCCAAATAGCGAGAGATCAAAGGACCCATTCTATCTTGGTCCTTCTTGATCTCTCTGCGGCATTTGACACCGTAGACCATGATGTGCTATTGGAGTGCCTACAGTTTATCTGTGGGCTGTCTGGTACAGTTCTCAGATGGTTTCGATCTTTCCTTGAGGGTAGGACTCAGAGGGTGGTGTCTGGGATTTTTTTCCTCGGCATCACTCCCCCTATCCTATGGGGTGCCGCAGGGTTCCATATTGGCACCCATGTTGTTTGTGGTGTACATGCTGCCATTAGGAGCGATTATTAGGCAGTATGGCTTGAGTTTGCACTGCTGTGCAGATGATACTCAGCTGTACATGTCCTTTGTGCCTGGCCAGGATGTTGCTGTTTCAGTTTTTAATAACTGTCGCGCCGAAATCCAAGATTGGATGAATGTGAGCTGGCTTTGGTTAAACCCAGAAAAAACTGAGGTGTTGGTTGTGGACCTAGGTCGCCGGGAGGCAGGTTTGTTGGCGGGGTCACCATCAGGTCTTTGACTTGGGGGTGTTCAGCTAACTTCCTCAGACTGGGTGCGGAACCTGGGCATTATGTTTGATGACTGTCTGACACTTACATCTCAGGTGTCGGTGGTTGTCAAAACTTCTTTTTATCATCTGAGGAATATCACCCAGGTGAAGCATCTGGTTCCTTCTGATGATCTTCCAACTTTGGTCCACGCCTTCGTTACCTCCCTCCTTGACTATTGCAACGCCCTTTACCTTGGGCTACCAGGGGTTGCTATCCGCCGCCTGCAGCTAGTGCAGAATGCGGCAGCCAGGCTATTGACTGGTTTGTCTAGGACCAGTCGTATAACGCCTGTGCTCCGTGGACTGCACTGGCTGCCAGTACGGTGGCGGATCACCTTCAAGGTCGGTTTGCTGACCTACAAGGCCCTACACGACCAGGGACCTGGTTACTTGAAAGATCTCCTTGACCCCTACTGTCCCTCTCGCTCTTTCTGATCCACTGATGAGGGATTGCTAGAGATTCCCAGGGTTCGTTTAAAGACATCTTGGGCCAGGTCTTTTAGTTTTATGGCCCCAACCCTGTGGAATTCTCTACCTTGTCAGGTGCGAGATTGCCCAACCGTCCAGAGTTTTAAGGTAGCCTTGAAGGCTTATCTGTTTAGCCAAGCAAATATGGATTTTTAATGCTGCTGTTATGAGTTTTGGCTTGTTTAATCATGGTTTTAATTAGTTGTTTTATTTGTGGAGTTATTTTAATGAACTGTGTACAAGCGCCTTGGTTTTGGAAAGGCACTTTTTATAAATAAAGTTTGATTTAGACTGGTAGTGAAGTGACTGAATGTGTAGTGGCAGCCATATCACACATCATCACCCACACACAGCCTGGATAATTGCATGAACTGGTTTATGGGAAGGGGAATGTTGGCCAGGACACCAGGAATGTCCCCTGCTCTTTGCAAAGAGTGCCCTGGGTTCTTTTATTTCCACCTGGACAACACCAGGATGGGTAGAAGGGACCTCAGTTTAACATCTCATCCGAAGGACAGCACATCCCAGCAGTATAGCACCCTCCTAATACTGCACTCAGATGCCAGTGATTTTTAGGTGCAAGCCCAATCCCAATGTGGGACGAGAACCCATGACCTTCTGGTCCAGAGGCAGGTGTGCTACCAACTGAGCCACACTGACACCCTTAGATCTAAGTTTATAAATCAGACCTGTAAGTAAAATAAGTATTTTCTGCTGTTTTATGCTGTTTTTGTCTGGCCCCCTGAGCCATCTGGATAGGGCACCTAATAAATAAAATTGACCTTCCCTTGCTTAAAAAAACTTAGCATAATATGCAAATTAGTCGTGGAACTACATACAGTAACTGGACATTCCCTTTTAAGCAATGGATTCTGCCATGGTGCTTCTTTTGAAAACATGAAAGTGTGAAGTGGCATGCTGTGGTTTATCGCATTTGCAGCTAGCTCTGAAAATATGGTAAAGGTATGCTTACTGCAATTAAAAACAAAGAAAAACACGGATTTTATGGCATTATTTTCCATAATACAGATATCAACCTAAACACATATGACAGTGAAACTTGTTCACAATAACATTAAAAAAGAAAACGTACAGTGTGTTTGTCATACATGTGCCACAAGAAAAAGTATAACAACCGTGGGCCGTTTATTCAAAGCTTTCCGCATGGTGCAAATCTGTTGTGCTGGAGTGGCGCCATATTTATGCCAGCCTACAATATTCAAGAACCCTTTTAGCACCAGTACTGTGCGATAGCACCAACGCTAAAAGGTAATGTATGCAAGGGAGGGGAGTGGCTATGAATGCTGGCACAGCGGCATATTCAAAAGAGTAGCGCCATGCTACAGGGTCTTGTGCCACCTGTAGCACGGTGCTAATTACCGCCAGCTAGAAGCATGTGGTACTGTGGCGGTGACCCTGGCAGTAATTCGAAGCTACCTGAAGTAATTCCAAGTGTAACTTCGAATTACTGCCAGGAGAATTCTCTGGTATTTTAGTGGTCCCCCCATCTGCACATTGCAACCCCCAGCCCCCCATATCATGACCCCCCAAGCCACATGTCACACTGGGAGCCCACCCCATTGTTCCCAGAAGCTATATTGTTTATACCAACAGGGTGTCCAGTCCCCTGTCAGCAGCATGTATCCCCCCCCCAATCCACATGGCACACTGGGAGCCCACCTCAGCGTGTCCAAAAGCTATATTGTTTATGCTGACAGGGGTGCCTAATCCCCTGTCAGCAGCATGTATCCCCCCAGTCCATGTGACACACTGGAAGCCCATCCCAGTGTGCCCAAAAGTTATATTGTTTATGCCGATGGGGTGCCCAGTCCCCTATCGGCAGCATGTATGCCCCCATCCACATGGCACACTGGGAGTACACCCCAGTGTGCCCAATAGCTGTACGTTGGAATGTTAACCTGTAAAATTAGAAAATCATCCCCCAATGTCCGCTGATTTATTTTTTTACTTTCCTGAAAAAACGGTCCCTCTTCGTCTCCCCCATCCCGACTCTGTCTCTGCGCACCCACCTCCCTGCACCCCTTCCCCCCCTTACCCCATACTTACCCTCCAAGGTCAGCGGCTGTGATCTCCTGTGGACAGGGACATGTCTGCACTCTTCAAAGTGAAACTCCAACTGAGGAATTATGGTAAGTGCTATATGATGGCTATCAATGGGGGTTTACAACTTATGTTGCTATCTTAGCCATTATATGGAATTTTGACTGCAGAGTTTCAACATGGGGTTTGTGGGACCCCACCTCATGAACAATGTCACTGTCATCTCATTACTCGATCCCAAAAGGTGATTTTGTGGTCAGTGTACGGAATCTCCTTTTGGGACTCATTAATGGAATGACAGTGGCAGTGTTTACGAGGTGGGGCCCCTAAAAGCCCATGTTGAAATTTTAGTGCAAAAATTCCCAGAAATGGCTGCGTTACAAGCTTGCATTGCGCAGTTTCTATGCATGCGCATACCTTCGCTGATATTTAATATTGTCACCCAAGATTTTTAACATCGCCATTATTTCACACCTCCTCATGAACAGTACAGCTGTCAGTTGTCATATCCTACCCAGAATGTGGTTTCGCACCTGTGGTGCAGAATGGCACATTTGCTATGCAAACTCAACTTTTGGGATGGATTAACAAGTTCACAGTTTCAGTGCTCATGAGGGGTGGTCTCAGAAAGCCCGTGTTGATGGTTTGGTGCAAACTGCCTGAACATGCCCAAGTTACGTGCATCCATTGAAGTTATGCTACGTACGCATATAACTTGAGGGACTGGAGTGTAGGGTCCAAAGGATCCTGCACTCCCACAGTAACATAAGAATACTATTATACTGTTCCAAAAAGAAGGGAAATGCTTGGCAAAAAGCTATGTCAATGCATCAGTTAGGGATTTTATTAACTCATAATAAGATAGGAAATGCGTTGTTAGGGTTCCTCCTACCACCCCACCACCCTCCACACGCAACAGGCATCGGGTGTACCATGAGATCTCATCTGGCTACTCTCACCCCATTCTCCTTTACTGTACCGTGTCAGCTTGTTTACCTGTGGAATGGGGTGAGGTTGAGCCTGACGACCCCATGGTACACCATGGTGCCTGTTGGTGTGTGGAGGGTGGCGGGGGTGGTAGGGACGGGACCCCTAACATCACATTTCCCTGCTTTTTACAGTATAATAAACACCATAACCGATGCATTAACATAGTGTTTTGCAATAAATAAATATTATATATATATATTTATGTAAATGTATATATCTGAGTATAGTTATTGATTGCAGCAATGCATAGGCGAGTGGTATGCCTGCTAACACCTATTTCCTGCAGCATCCAGCCTGTACTTCCAGTCTGACCAACAGGGGTTGCTCTGTGCACACCCTGGCCTGCAGCTACCAGCCTATACTTCCATTCAGACCAACAGGAGGAGCTGTGTGCTCCATGCAATAGCACCGGGCAAACTCCATGGAAATGTATGCTAAGCAGCCCATAATGAGATGCAAATTGACAGTTTGTCCATGGATTACCTAAGTAGGTTAATTTGCATAGGAGCTTTGAGTATGGCCAAATTTTGCACTGGGCAAACCTGTTTGCACCGGGTTAATGTGTTAGCACTGTGCAATCAGGTTAGCCCCAGGCAAATCTCTCTTCAGCATAGCACAGTTCTGCAGTGTGTGGCCTGCATTGTTGTTTGCAGTTTTTGTACAACACTGCTTTGCTATCACACACATTGTCCACCAGCTTCACCTCTGCCTTACTCCACCCCCGTGTTCACAGAGCTGCTGTTGCCTTTTGCACTTCCCTGTCTCTGTATTCAGAGCTGTCTCATTTCCTGGGATATTTTAGCACTGCACTCCCAGCCCTCTTTGCCCTGCTTCCTTTGCACGCTATATTCAGCAGGTTTAGCCCCAGGGCTATTCCTTTGAATACAGCTTGCTTTTGGTTCTGGGCTATTTTGGCATGCCGAGCAGTGCTAATTTTGCCTGGAGGTTCAGCTTTGAATATTTTTATTTTGTTTATTGAAAAGTTTCACCAGAAAAGGCACACCGAACAATATAAAAATATTAATCTCACGGAGCGTCCTGGGGGAAGGGGAACATGGGAGTACAGTAATCAAAAGCACATTTCCATGCAGTTGTAAGGCATATGTCCATTTTTGTAACATGGATATACATATGTCTCTACGGGTTCGGGGAAGGATGTGGTTACCTGGCACAAGAGACCTAGGTTTGGCTACTCTGCAAAGGGGCACCCAAGTAAATTCAACTACAGGAAGCAATAACTGTAATGTCCAGAACCAGAATTGGGATTTTTCAGTGTGGCTTTATTTATTAACTCACTGAACATAAACAAAGCTCTGTATGGTCCCCAAAGGGCTACATAACTGTAATGCAGATTAGAGGTTAAACACAGTGGTCCATTTGAGGAATGAACACAATACAACAGTTGTCTGGCTTTGGACCCACCAGGCACTCAGCCCGGACTTTGCATGCGCATTGGATACACAGCCCGACTGGCCCGGCTCCCCTGCCGGCCACTCGACTGACGGTCCACTTGGCGAATGAACCCAAACTCTACTTGGAAAGACATCCCATCAAACAAGGAGACTCCCAAACTGTGGCTCCCCACACCACTTGAAGTCTGCGACTCCTAGAGAGATTTTGTTTTCGTACTTCCAATTCGAAACTCCCATCAAAAAGGGAGACTCCCATCCAACAAGAGTAATTTTCCCATCCTGTGGCTCCCCACACCACTTAGAGTCTGTGACTCCTAGAGAGATTTTCAAGTTCCGACCCACGTCTGGGTACCCACCCCATCACTGGCCAAGCGCATGAGGCAAGTAGCAAAAACACAGAAGAAATCCGTAGAGGTGGACCTGGTTACTAAAGATGGGGGATTTTCCCACCTCCAGCTCCCACAGCCCATACCCGGCCATTTCTCTGGACACACAGAACTTTAGACTTTAAAATGTAGATTGACGGTGGATGACCTGAAGCACCCCCTCAACAGTGAACTTTAAATCCATTAACACTTTAAACAGATGACTGCTCTATTTGTTTGTTCTAGTTGACATAGTCCTCCCAAATAGCAGTCCCCAATACTTGAAATCCAACTGAAGAAAAGAAGTTGTTTGCCCCTTCCAATGGGGCCAAACACTCACCCATTCGTTGCAGGTGCCCCACAGGCGAAGAAATGTAACCTTTGCTGTTATACATGAACATACTGAACTTAAATTAAAACAGGCAGCTTTCTTCCCAAGGTGGGAGAAGGGGATTGCCCCTGGAACCCACAAAGAACTTTTCCCTCACCCCCCCCCGAGGGAGGGGGGTAAACAGACAACTACTGGTGTCCTTCTTGTTTGCTTAAGGACAAACTGACGACTCTTTGAATTCCCAAGATTCTAAACTTACTCTGAGCTGAAGATTCCAAATGTGGCTCATGCAGCTGCGACAATTCTATTATGATGTCATCTCTCTAGTCTCAGCTGTGACTGAGGACAGAGTGAGACAGTGTGATACCCATTTAACTGGCGTTTCACAAGCTGCCTTCCCTGCCTACCACTAGGTCTTACTGGGATTCTAGTAACCCCAGGTAACAAAGGGGTTACACAGTGTTATAGAGTAGTACATATACGGTAATCAACAACACATTTCCAAAGGTGATATAAAACAGAGAAACAACAGAGTAAAAAAAAAAACAATACATCATATAGGATCCCTGGTTTAAAAACGAGGACGGGGGTATGTGCCTGAGGGAAACTATCAATATTACAGAGGCTAAAAATCAGCATTGTTTAACAGCTGTACAACAGGGTAGAAAAACAGATCCGTATATCATGAATACATTTAGAACCCAACATCCGCAACACAAGTGGGTTTACTGTGTCTCAGGACAGTAGGTTCAGTGTGCAGTGCTTCTTTATTACAATTCTTTGAAACCAGTTGTATTCTGTGCCACACTCCCAGTCCCATTATCAGTGTAAAGTTAGTGACACTGTGGGTGAGACTTCCAAAGATCCACATCCGCTTTTCAGACACAAATGTGCAACATCTGCCTGGACTATTAGACCACCTACAATATGGTCTAATTTCTGAGCGTGATTGTCACAACTTCCGCCCAAAAAATGACACGTACATCTAAATTTGATGCATGTGCCATTTGTTCCGCTGTAAAAAATGGCAAGTGTCACAAATGTGTGGGGATTTTTTTCTTTCTTATATAGCTTTTTGGCCCCCGACCATCACCTACTTCTGCCATCAGGCCCCTTGTCAGTCTCCAGTCTTGTCACTGCTCTCCCCATTGCCAAGCCAGTGGGGAGCCACATGGTACAGGACGCGGGGACCACAGGGGCTGTCACTCTCAGCAGCTGTGTGCTCATGGGTTTCTCCCCAGTTTCGCCCTAGCGCCTGCCCTCCAGTTCAGACATCTGGCATAGCCTCGGGCAGCCTCAAATGCAGTAGCGCACGCTGGGCATGCACCACCCCTCACAAGGGAGCAAGCTCTATGGTTCACTGCAAGGGGCCGCTACTGCACCAGATGTGGTCCGTCTCCCACCCTGGCTGGCTCTCGCTCCCATCAGGAGCACTTCTCAGCCTGGCTGCCTGACCCGTGCAGACCCAGGCTCGCTCCTAGACCCTGATCGCCAATGTGGAAGCACGTAGTGCTACCACTGAGCCATCAGGCAGCCCATTAGTGGGGATGTTCAAAAAACTGGCCACCAAACCCAACGTATTTGGGAGATGCACAAATCTGTTATGCAGACAGACACGAGCGCTGTGTTCCCACATTTGGGAATCCTGACCACTGTTTTTATTTTCCAGTTTATTTACCTAGGACAGCCTAGCTGAGATGCCGCATCCTGGTTCCAGTGGGGTCCTGCTTTTACCCATTTCCATAGCTTAGCGGCCTGGATCACTGGGAGGTTAAGTGACTTGCTCAAGGTTATACAGTGAATATTTGCCTCTAATGAGGTCTGAACCTAAGATCACCTGGTTCCCAAGCTGGTGCCCTAACCACTAGAACACATTGCCTGTAGGAACACTGGTCTGCTGCAGCATGGAAAGGCCCAGTGACTTTTCTGACCCACTCCCTTGGTAAGCTTCCCAGAAGTAACACCCTTCCACTCCTGGATAGAATCCAGTAACACAGGCGCCATCTCAGCAATGCTTGGGGACACTTATCAGATTTACCCAGGCACGTAAGGCAGCACAGCTTGGCTTTAGTGTTGCGCTACGCATCCTCCCTCTAGCAGCCCCATTGGCCTACTGAATACACATGCATCTGACAGCCTATCCTGCATTACAGAGAGTCCTTTTTATTTCTTTTCCAGAGGAGGTGAAGGACTGGCAGCAGAAGTTCTTTGAGACATCACAGCAGCTCGATGACTACAAAAAGAGAATGTAAGAGAAAAAGCAAAGATGCTTCATTAGTGTTGGCAATAAATTCCACCAAATAAGAAGTGTTTTATAGCATGGTGACCTAGCTACTAAGAAAAGATCCTTTTATTTCAAGGGGATGTTATTACTGCACTTGGCACTTCCTGCCAGCAGATTAGGTCATGCAGCAAATTCAAGTTGACCCATTGTCGTGGTGTTAGCAATGTCAGGATAGAAATTTCCAGGCCCGGGACACACCTTTAGGTCTGGGACCCCCTCCCATCCCAAGACGTATAAATGTTTTCATCTGGGCCCCCTTCAAGTCACCTGGGCCGGGGACAGTTGTCCTGGCTGTCCCCCCATCGGCACCCCTGAACACTGTCTCTAGTGGAGCCTGTAACCTGGGTTTAGGAACATGTTTGGTGTGTTGGTGGGGTAGGATTGAGCAGCCTTGACGATGCTGTCTTCCTGCAGGGTAGGAATGAGAATTACCATCTCCACATTGGGACTGCCAGCTGGGTGGTCACAATTAATTGTGCAGGTGGGGCAGATTTGGGACAGAAGGTGCCATCCAGTCCCACGTGGCAGCGCACACTGCTTGCAAACGCATGGATTGGGACCCAGCTGATGATGTCCTAAAGGCTGGGGAAGAAAATTCGGACCCAGTTGATGAGGCCAAGGGTATTCGCAGGCCCTGCACCACTCCACATCAAAGGGAGCATTTGGATTCCCACTTCTGGGGGGACCAGGATAAAGTATAATTTGAAAATTGGTACCCAGGAAAGGCACACTGATTTTTGTCTAAAACCTGTCATACTGTACAGCACAGAAACTTCACCAGTTTAAATCTACACATGATCTGACATGCCCAAAATGTCGTACAAAGGAAGGAGGCTTCTTGCATATGGCACTGATGTGCAGTGAGATTGCTCCTGTCTGGTGCCAGGTGCATCAGTGTTAGGACAAAAATCCTACAATAAGATCTCCCCTGTGTTCCCTCAGAATTCATGCTAGGGGTGGGTTTAGACCTGCATCCTGGCTGTGGGATGGGGGCCTGACACAGAATCTGGGACATCACCCTGGTCAACGCTCAGAAGACCATAGCCCAGCATTGGCTTAGCTCCTCTCCTCCCACTGTAGCTCACTGGCTTAATAATCTGCTTTTATGCTGAAACCTGAAAGTTTTTACCTCAAAGTCACTGGACGAATTGCACTATTGTAGCAAACCTGGGAGCCCATGCTTCCTGCCACCAGCAATAATGAAATTATAGTGTAGCTTGGCCAAGTGCCACTTGCAGCTTTTGTCTAGGTTCCTGTGTCTGTGTTACACATCCTACTGAGGCAGTCGGAGACAATTAAGGTCCCTGCACTCTCCCAACATCCCCTTCAGCATCGGGACCTGACAGTGAATGTGATAATCTGTTGTTAGGAATGAATTCCTGTTTGCAACTTGTTATGGTCTACTGCATGAACCTAAATATGTAGATTCATCTCATCATATCTTCCTTTATTTTATTTATTTATTTTATCATTCGGACATAACCTTTGAGCAAAATGCTCTTTTTCAAAGGTTCCACGTCTTGACCGGAGGACAACACATAAAAGTAGTTACAGAGTATGGGTGCACAAGTACAGAGATATAAATAAATACAAGAAATAACAGCAATTGGTCTGACTATTTACAACTGTAAGCTATCTCATGTAGTGGTACATATTGCAGTTAGTACAGCCCAGGGTACATGGTGAGTGCTGTGGGTTTAAGGAACTAATTTAGCAGGAGGTAAAGCAGCCAGGGGAGGCACTGTCGTTATTTCATATAAAGTCAGAAGGGAAGAGTCTCAAAATAGGCTTTCACACACTGTATGTTAATGCAGCCAAGACAGTGGGGGGAGGGGGGCAGATGGGGCAAGCTGCCCCCCCTGAGAAATTAGACCAGGACTTTTAATGAGCCGCCATTTTCTGGTTTTTGGTTGTTTTGTTGTTGTTGTTGTTTTTTTTTTTTTGTTTTTTTTTAATATTGTATCATGGGCTCAGGGCTGGACTGGCTGCTCTCCTCTGGGGAAGGGCACCGGGTGCCGTGCCTGTCTCTCCTCAGCTCATTCAAAACCAAAAAAAAATCCCCTTTTTCAATTGGCTATAAGCCTGCTGCAACCATAGCAGTCTGCATGATGTTGCAGCCAATCAGAGAGCGCTACAAACTCACGCCATCGCGTGACTAGTACTCCATTAGTGGTACCATTTAGTTGTCCTGCACCATCCACTAAGGAACAGCAGTAGCGCAGCATTCATATGTGTGGGGCTGGGGAGAGAGAGCCATTCAAGGAGGCCGAGCAACAGTCGTTGTCTGTCAGGGGTCGCCAGTGTGTCTGTCAGTCATCTAGTGTTACCCCTCCTCTCCTCCTGTCCTGATGAGCCCACCGGTTTGTTTTAATAGTCCCCCGACTACTCTGTCTCTCAGTGAGTGCAACTGCACTCCCCCACCACCGCCTGAGCCTCCCCCGATTCCCGAGAGGCCTGCAGCCTCAAGGAGTCTCCATCACCAGACAGAACTTGCGAAGGAGTGGGACCAGGAGCAGAGTAGTACAGTCACAGTCAGTCTGAGCCAAGGGAGTGCCTGCCCACCCAGCGCCCGTGCCCAGGAGGCCAGAAGAACAGATTTACCGTGCAGGTGGTGAGGCCCAGGCCATGCCCTTCGACCACCAGTCCCACGGGGATCATCCGGGTCAGTGAATAGCCTGGCCAGGCCCAGATTCAAAACAAGAAGTCCCGAAGCCAGCAGTGCAGGGAGGCTGCAGCAAACCCACAATGTTGGTGTCTGGGAGAAAAAAGTTACTGTCTCATCGGGGGATTCATCGTGAGAGGAACGGGACTCAGGAGAGACGCAGCCACCTGGCCTGCCTTCCTGGCCCTGCTGTACCCTGCTTCATGCTGCTCTGTCTATGCCCTTATTGATTTGGTAAGGAACTGTGCTGCAAGCTGGTTGTTGGAAATTAATGCCATGATTCACGTCCCAGAAATGTTTCTCTTTTGGGGGAGTGCCCATGGCCATGTGTCTGGGGGGTAGTGGAAGGTTTGCTGTCAGCCTGTCAGTATGTCTGAGGGGTGGCTTCTGGTTGTGTCTCTTGGGGGTATTTGCTGACTGCTGAAGAGGCTATGTTAGTGGGGTGGGGCGGGGGGCCTATTTGTTGTTTGATATGGTGTGGGGACAGTGACTGTGCTGGTGTGGTGGGGTGCATTGGGGAAACTCACTGGATGGTCTGTTTTCTGGGGTTGGGGGACGGTCTGTGTTTTGGGGCTAACTCGCTGAAGGGATCGTCAGTATTTGGTATTGGGGTCTGCGTTTAGTGGGGCTGGGGGGATGGTCAGTGTTTGGGGCTGGGGTGGTTAGTGTTTGGGGATGGGAGGGTAGTCTGTTTGGTGGGGCTGGGGGGATGGTCTGTGTTCGGTGCTGAGGGCAGTCTGTTTTCTATTCAGGGGTGGGGTGGGGACACTGGCTGTGGTGGTGGGGTGGGGACACTAGCCATTGTTTGGTGGTCTTAGCTGGCCATTTGTCTGAGGGGGACCGTCTGTGATGGTGGAGGGGGGTGACACTCCATGCTTGCTGGCCAGGTGTCTAGGGGGACTGTGACATGTTGGTGGGGCAGGGGGACTGTCCATGTTTGCTGGCTGGGTGTCTGTGGGGGGAGACTGTTCATGTTGGTGGGGCGGGGGAGGCTGTCCATGTTTGCCAGCCAGGTGTCTAGTGGGAAGGGGACTGTCTGTGTTGGTGGGGTGGGAGGACTGTCCATGCTTGCTGGCAGGGTGTCTGGTGGGAAGGGGGACTCTGTGTTTGCTGGCCAGGTGTCTGGGGGGAACTGTCTGTGTTGGCTTATCGGGGGAGGGGTATCCGTAATTGCTGATCAGGTGTCTTGGATGGACTACCAATGTTAGTAGGGAGAGGGAACTCCCAGTGTTTGCTAGCTGGGTGTGACTGTTCATGTTGGTGGGGCAGGGGCATATTCCATGTTTGCTAGCTGGGTGTCGGGGGGGGACTATCCTTGGTGGGGCATGGGGAGGCATCCATGTTTGCTGGCTGCCTGGGTGTCTGGTGGGACTGTCTGTGCTGTTGGGGAGGGGCTATCCATGTTGGTTGGGAGGGAGACATTCTGTGCTCACTGGCCAGTTGTCTGGTGGGGAGGGGAGGACTGTCTGTGTTTGCTGGACGGGTATCTGGGGGGACTATCTGTATTGGCTTAGTGGGGAAGATTGTCTGTGATTGCTGACCGGGCGTCTAGTGGGAACTGTCCATGTTGATGGGGGGGGGCTGTCTGTGTTTTCTAGCCGGGTGCTTGAGGGGACTGTCCGTGTTTGCTGGCTGGGTTTCTGGTGGGACTGTGTTTGCTAGGAGGGGGAACATTCCATGCTTGCTGGCCGGGTGTTAGCAGATAAATAGAAGTAAATGTTAAAATGTTATTTCCACCTCATCCTTTACCTGCCAAGGGATGTAACTCACTGACCTGTGCCTGCAGCTAGCATACAAACATTAGTAAATGTTTAAAATGTTATTTTCCCCCTCATCATTTACCTGGCTATAAAAGTAATCTTTCACTTTTTGATTTCTCTGATCCTCCACTATGGAGGGGTGAAATGGACCAATTCCTTGGCCTTGCTCTCCCTGTCTCCATTGCCTGGCAAACACAACCAAAGGGGTTGTTTATTGTGTTATCCCCTGTACAGGGTTACAAGACAAGCAAAAAATCTTGCACTGAAACGTGCACCCTAAAAAATGATGATACTACTACCTGGCTATTGTTATAGTGACTACTGACTGGCCATGATTTTTAGGGGGTGGGTTGGGGACCCTGGTCATGTGCATGGGGGCTGGGGACACATTGGTCGGTCGTGTGTGTGTTGGTGGGGTAGGGGATACAGGCATTGTGTGAGTGGGGTGGGGCACTGGCATTGTGTTTGAGGGGTGGGGTTGTAGTTGCATACCAGGAAAACTAAGCTTCTGACCAGTAGTTCAGCATCTCTCTTTCCAGACCAAGAAAGAGACAAAAACAAAATGCAATATAAAATATGGTTTTATTTATTTTTGTGTGGCTGTGATGGGGGGCAGGGGCACAGTCCTGGATGCCTGGAGTCAGATACCAGATAAACGGAGCTGGAAATGGTGTTAGTTGGGTGGGGAGAGTGGCTGTACAAGTCCATCAGGGTGCAAAGAGTAGCCAAGCTGGCCAATCTGGGTGGAGATAGTGGCCATGCAGATCTGGGGTGGGGAGAGTGGGCTGTAGCTTTTTGCATGGACATTTAAATTCATTGTTGCTTGCTGTGCCTTAGCTTTGTGCTGCCAGCTTTCACTCTAGCTGTTCATTTACTATAGAAAACTTGTACATTCCACTTGTTTTCCCAGATTTGACTGAATGTTTGTAGCATTCATTATTCACTGGGAAAGGAAGACTAAACAATTCTGTCTGTTGTCAGCCTCATTCCTGGGAAGGGCCCATCAGCTTGCATACAGCACCCCTCTGGGAGGGGTGATGGTTGACAGCTGAGAACTGTCATACAGTGAACCAGACTAAGCTGTTGGTGGCATATCTAGTATTCTTGTACTGTCTTCCCTTCTGTCGTAGGTGTGGTGTGGGGCACTAGTGTGTGCACAGTCTTGGTTATTTGCACCTTTTTTGATTTCCCTACAGACCATGCTTGCACTTGTGCTGGATTTGCTGACACAAGTAGGGCTTTTTACATCCCATTTGCAGTGGGGTTTGTGCAGATGGATAGCACTCATCCTCGGTTTAAACTCTGGTTCACACTTGGAGGTTCATGTTTTGGATTGACCATTATCAGTATAAATGGGTTTGTTTTGTGCACCATTGTTTTTGGGACTGTTTGGTTGCTGCTGCATAGGGATCTCATCTCCAAAATGGTCCCTCCCCTTATCCTGTATTTAATTTTAACAGCATGTGTAAATCCTTTGTGATGTGCAATATGGTTACCAACGTAAATATTTTATGGCTGAAGGTTCTGGATAAGAGATGATTTCTGCTCCTTGATACTGATCAAAAAGTTGCTTTAGTTTTGACAATTTTGTAAAGAAAATAAAAAGCTGCTTATTTTGATAGGAATATTGGTTGCTTATAACAAGGCAAAAACGGTGTTAAAAGTGGCCAAATGGTGTCAAAATGACCCTCAAAATGCACCAGAATGCATCAAAAACCTTATAGCTTATGGGGGCCTAGGCAGCCCCCAGACCGCCGGCCTATTAATTTGAGATCTACTATGAAAAGCAGGACATTTAGCACTCTTACTGGGCAGTAGGGTAGCAAATCGGAGAATGCATGCCAGGAGCAGGCTGACTCCAAGCTACCAGGCGCTAGCGCTTCCGAGTTACCTGCAGCTACATACCTCAGCTTTGGCAAGGTGACGTCTTAGTTCCACCTTGAAGACAGGGAGGCCTTTAATAAGAAAAGGGCATGCTGGGATCTCATTTAGCCAAGAAGGAGCCCTGTAATACTGATGTGTTCATATTTTGTGTGTGAATTTTCTACTTAGTATGTCAATAAGCTATGTTTACAAAAGAAAAGGCGCACTAAGCTGAGGTTCATTTGCAGGTGCAACCCGAGGGAGGGGGAACAGAGAGGTTACAAAGTAGCAATGAACCAGTAACAAGGTACAAAGGTGCAAGACAATAAGTAACAAAATCATGAGCAAAGGTACAAAAATGAAAGGGAACAGCATACATGATGCGATGCAGCAACTCATGGGCGAATGAGCTCTTTGGAAGATCTGGTGATACTGCACACAGGTGGCCATGGGCTGAGGTGTGTGAGCTTCAGATTGAGCAAAAAGAATGAACAAACAAAACAAATCCTGCAACAAATTGCCTGAGTGCTAAGAAGGCTCATGTTACCTGTGTTTCTAGGTGTGTCCCAGCTCTTACCGACCACAGAATATCGAGACTGTAACCACGCAGTGACAGTAGTCCGAAAGCCCCTCTTCTCCTCTCTCCATTAATCCCCAAACCTCCACTTACCACAAACACAGTGCACGGCTGCCTGGTACTGTGTTAGATTGTTGGGCATCCTACACTTAAGGCCTTCTTCGGCTCACTCGAACACTTCTCCAAGCCTACCCCTCCTTATCGGACCACTGATGGCCAGTACTCACATTGGAACGTGCTGCTGTAAACAATCTAAACTGTAAAATGCTCGAACCAAGGCTCCGTCCTTTTATTTTAATTTGAGTGCTTATATTTGTACAAGGCTATTGTATAGGAAGAATAATAAAGAGTGCATGTTCTGGCCAATGCAAATGTTAATTTAGTGATTGATTTTTTTTGTTGATTGTAAAAGGAGGGCTAGGAAATTCTGCCTGTTTTCAGCCTTGTCCCAGAGGAGGGGTAAATTCAGATGGAAACTGACTGAAACTGAACCAGATTAAGCTTTTGGTGGTATAGTTTTACTGAATGTGGTAAATGTGGCCAAGACACCAGGGAAATTCACCTACTCTTTTTCAGACTTTCCATGAAATCGTTAACGTTTACCTGAACAACCACCAGAACAGGCAGACAGGACCGCTGTTTAACATCACATCCGAAAAAATGGCACCGCAGGAGTGCAGCACCCTCCTCATGCTTGCACTACAGTGTCAGTATTGGGATTTTACCCCAAGTTCCTCTGGGTGGGGATAGAATCCACAACCTTCTGATCTTCTGGCATCAGAGGCAAGTGTGCAACCTGCTGAGCCAGTGACACTGGTAACATGCTGATGAATTTCATGGCTTGTCTCAATAAAAGTCCAGTCCATGTACACAATTCCTTTTTGTACATTTCAGTCAGTTCTCTAACCTGATGCTGTATATTTTCTCCTTTACTTGGCAGACAAGACTACGCTGCTGAAATAGACAGACTGAACCAACGGACACATCTAATTTCGAGCAGCAGCATAGGCCGTCTCCGCTGGGACACCATATGGGCAGCAGGGACAACAGTGATATTTCTTCTGTTCTGTGTGAGTTGAAAAGAGGTTTGGGCCTTTTAAGAGAGAAGGACAGCAGTGTGTTCTGGTGGTTGGAGCACAGAACTGTGCACTAACAAGATCTGAGATTTGAATCCTACCACAGTCACTGACCCCCGTGTGACCTTGAGCAAGCCATTTGGCCACCCACACTTCAGCCTGCCTCTGGTGGTAACAGGAATCCCACTGAAACAAGATGCTGAATCTCAGGTTGTCCTGGGCAAATTATGGGAAGAGGAGCTGTTTTCTGTCATAACGCCAGTGACCTGGATTTGGGAACAAGTTACTCTCTTTCTTGGGGAGGGAGGGCAGCATTCCTCACTGCGGTACTACCACCTGAGTTTCCACAGGTGATGGTGCAGCTGGAGGAACTTGAGGGAGGGAGGATGCAGCCTTACTTTGGAATGCAGCCATGCAACTGCAAGTGCACGTGCACTATTGAGCCTTATCTAGCTGTGTCCTTGGGGCTGGGAGGAACAAAGTGCAAAAACCTCAGAGCAGAGCAGCTTGGCATAGGCATACTTGACCCCACCTCTCTGACTGTCCTCTTTTGTCTGCATTTGTGGACAGGAGAGTGGCACCTCCCTGCCAGGTCCCCCCCATGCAATCCATCACAGCACGGAATGCTCTGCGGACCCCATGTGGACAGATAAGTGCCAGAGAAGGAGTTGGATGAGGCTGGCTGGTTGCCAGACAGAGTTGGGCAGCTCAGATAATGACAGAATAAACAAAAGAAATAAAGCAAAAAAGCTATCTTCACACTCCCCTGTTGCCACTCTATAATGAGTCCCTGTCATCTTTACCTGCCCCAGCCTGAGAGGTGGAAGTCCAAATGGGATGGTGAAAGACATTCCCAGTCCCTTCCATGAATGGTCACTAATGTCGTTTTGGTCAGGAAAGGAAGCAGTGGCTGCCATTCTCAGAGCTGTGGTGTCCCTCGCAATCACTGTCACAGTCTCTTGTTTCCTCCAGGTTACTGATTGGCAAAAGCAGGTGGTAATAGGGTATGACCCATGGTGATGTCACTGACAGCATAACAGTGCAACCGAAATCAACCCATTTTGTGCTGCCTCAACTGTGACTGAGAACGGGGTCATTCTTTTAATGCTGAGGTAACCCTGAGGTTTCTCTCTGAGAACCCCCTATTTATACTGCATAAAGCATACAGTGACATTATAATCCTTTATAAAAATAGGTCATAATCCTTTATAAAAAAATTGGTTTAAAAAATCCTGTCATCTGATTGGTGGTAACACATCACATACTGTGCAATTATTTCCTTATAACCACACATCTTGAATGGGTTACTCTTTTTTTTTATTGTCTCCTAATTGCTAAAAATCTTTTGGTATCCATTTTATTTACTTATTTTTGTTTTTCCAACCAAAACTATAAAAAATGAAGCAGGTCTCAATGAACAACAGTGTACAAGAGTGCAGAGGTGCTACCGAAAACACCATTTTTTTTTTAAATGTCAGCTATTACTGCATTGTTACCAATATTTTGATTTTGTGGCTGAAAGTAAAAAAATGCAGTCCACATTTAACACATTCACTTTTTGAAAAGATGAGCCCAACAATTCTCACAGCTCCAGCAGGAGGGGGAAAGTGAAAGCAGCAGTGCGGCTATGAGAACAGGCTCACACTATTACTGTTTGAGTGAGTGAGTGTGTATTTCCCGTACTAACCAGTTGGTTATTATGGGAAATAATAACTCATTGAGCCTGTAGAAAAAAATGCTCACCAGTTATTATATATATATTTATTTATATATATGATTTTTATAAGTATCTATTAACTTTTTAAAGTAGTCAGCTGTTACTTTTTGTATGCAAGTACTTTTTTTATCTCTTTGTTAAATTATAAGATTTTTTTTCTCACTGTACTAGGTGTGATGTGTGAAACAGTGCTGTGTACCTAGAGGTTGATATATTTAGTTCTCTTCCCCTCATACATCATCAACAGAGTGACCTCACAGATTATGATGTCACAACTGACCAAGAAGAGCTGCTCACTTCCTTACAGACAGACCACTAGTGATGTCACAGTTGTTGATGTCACAGTGTTGAGAAGGTATGAAAGGGAATAGAATATGATATGTCAGCTTCCAGGGAGAGTTCAGCCCTATAAAAGTCCGGTAAAAAAAAAAAAATAATGAACCACATGAAAAATAAAAGAAAATGCTTCACAAATAAAAATTAACCCATGATTACCTTTAAAAATGAATGACAATGTATGTCTATTGTTTTGAGTACTAACAGCTCTTTAAAGGAAAGCAGCACAAATCAGTGGGGGCAATCACCAGGGCTGCAAAAACACCCATTTAAAACAACCTTAATGGTTTAAACTAAATTCGGGTAACCTTTCTCCAGCTATTTAGCTTTTTAATCTTGCTCCTTGAGGCGCCATGTCAAAAGTGCCGCCGCACCGGAAGATGGAGTGTGCCCCTGGCATCCTGTCCTGTGCCGGAAGGCTCATTAAAATGATGAGTGAGGCGCATCTACCCGGGTGAAAAAGAAACATTGTGGCATGTAGAGGTGTGTTAGCTAAACCTCTGCATCCAATTCCCAGTGAAAACAGAGCCATGTAATGTACTTTAAATCATTATGAAAGTTGCAGCTCTGAGTTCGGTCATGCGCCACGGTGCTATTGCACATGACCGAACTTGGAGCAAGATTAAAAAGCTAAATAGCTGGAGAAAGGTTAGCCGAATTTAGTTTAAACCATTAAGGTTGTTTTAAACGGGCGTTTTTGCAGGCCTGGTGATTGCCCCCACTGCTTTGTGTTGCTTTCCTTTAAAGATGGTATTCTAAAACACGTTTTTGTTTCATCCTTTTACTGGTATCTGCACTTCCAATATGCTTAGGCTGTTTTCATTAAAAGAGATGAAACTTAGATGTTTTTGGTGCAGCATTATTTATTTATTTATTTGATAGTGCACTTACCTGGTAAACAAAAACTAAATAAAATAACTGAGTGGGTACGCTGGTCCAGGGGACCATTTTCAGGAGTGACCTGGGCCATCAAGATGGCACGTACAGTACAGAAACATGGGATCCAGCACACAGTACATAAATAATAACTTCCAATTGGAGGAAAAAGACAATAAATAGTCAAATGGATCCATACAATGACCAGTACCACGGAATCAACATACAAGTGGAGGTGACACATCCAATTAGGATAATACTCATATCCCAGCAGTTTTTACAAAGACTGCTAAATAATATAAATCACAAATTATTGTGAGAAAACAATAATGTGACCTACTGAGAATTGAACCCAGGCTCCAGAATACCATTCCAGTGCTCCAACCACTGAACTCCAGGCTCACGTGGTTGGACCTGGGGTTTCCGGACACACTTCCTTTCTCTGGTATTGCATATACTGCAGCTAGAAATGATCAAGATGACAATTAGATGTTTTTAATGCAGTATTAGCCACTGCTAAGCAATTGAAATCACAAATTGTAGTAAGAAAGAAATAATTAAAGGCATGATTTTTATTATTTTCTTACTGCTATTGAATCTACTTTGTATTCTCTCTGCTTGTTGTTTACTGCCAGCTGTCTGTAGGTTCCTGCTTCTGATTATGTTTTTGTGTATCCTTAGTTTTAGGAATGATTCAACATCATACCGTGGAGCCCTGGTTAGTGGCAAGCAAAAGCAGGCAATGCTTTAACCGATAAAAGACGATTTCTTTTTCTACTGAAGGTGTTCACTTGCAGTGTTGGGCATGCTTGCCTGCATCTGAGGCGTGAGGATTCAGATGGGATCGTCTAACCTAACATCAGGAACTCAGAGGTGTTGACACACCCTGTGATGGCCCTTCTGTACCGCAGCTGTGTATCCACTCTTCCTTTATGGTTACGTGTACAGTTACTGGGGTGCTTATGGTTATGGGTGTCTCTTGTGGGTTATTTGGGTGACAGAACTGTAAAGCAATATGGAGGAATTCAGAGTTGGCACCCAGAGAACTTCAAAAGTCACTCGTAACTGTGAGATACTCCGTAAGTGTACAAATTAAAATATAAATCACTTTCATTTGTCTGTGTGTGAAATGGAGCCTTACTTATACGTAGCATGTATTTTGGTCCATGCTTTGCTCCTCATCGTGGACTGGTTTGCTTCTCATCATGGAATCTTGGAAAGGTTGCTTATTACATGGGATCAGACCTACTGCCTTTGGTATTCACGGTTTGCAGTATGACTTGAATCAAAGGAATATAGTGACTTTGTCCTCAATAAGTAGTTAGAGCTGCTGAATTCAGAACTCTGGATCACTGGTATAAATCTCTGTCAGTCAGCCCACCAGATGGCTACAGCACTTAGGATTTGGGGGGGGGGGTCCTTGGTATGGTTCCTTGCGAGTTTGGCTACTGAACTGAGTGAGCACTACAGCCCTCAGGACTATGAGTACTTTGTCTAATTCTCTGTCAGTTTGGCCACTGGATAGAGCTACCACTGCAGTCTTTAGGACTAATGGTGTACCATTTCCTTCTCACCAAGGGCTCTTGGTGAATCTGTCCACGAATGTACCACAGAAAGCACAAGGGAAAGGGTATAGACAGAAAAAAGTGCATACCACAACCATCCTTATTACCCCATCTTTCACTATGAACACAATGTTTTGTACACTGGGGCACTGTTTACTGCCCCCTCCCCTTCGCTGGTAAATTTAGCTACTGTACTTTGCTCCCTCAGGCACCCACATGTCATAAAATGGTGTCTGATGGCAGGGTCTTTGCGGGTGATGCCAAGACAATCTCAGTGGCCAACCCTACATGAATTAAATTACAGAAAGGATTAGCAGACCCTGTGTTGTTGGGTGTAGAACAATGTCTGTAGTTACTAGTGACAAGCCTTTGTTGCCGAGTCTAAGGTAAACATGTATACCATGAAGTATGTCTCCCTACACCCATAAACAAGGGCTACTAAACCATTACTGGTTCCACCACCAGAGGGGGGGATCTCATGATCCTTCACCAAGTGATGAGCATTTGGGCTTGGAATAGCAGCCAGTCTCTATTGCTTTGATGTTTAATTTGAACATCAAAGCAGTTAAGTAGCGTTTCAAGCTCTGCTACTTGGAGGGCACATTACGCATTTGGCACCCTCTAGCTAGTGAGAAAGAAACAATTTCTGTTTCTACCACTGACTGTTGTCTGATGTCAACAAGAATAGACACCATGTACCCATACCCCATTGAGGTTTGACTGCTATAAAACTGGAGAGTTCCAAAAATCCATACAACTACAGTCCTGGGGAGCACTGGGAAGGAAAGGGGAACAGATTCCCATTATGGCAAACCTCCCATAGGAGAGTCATAGACAGAGGGACATACTTGCCTTGTTTTTACAATCTGAAGAGTTGAGGAAACATCTTGGGTATCACTGAGAACTCTGTATGTTGATACTGCCTCAGAGACCACTCGTGAGGGCCAGATATTCAAAACTTTGCCCCGGGGCTAAATTAGCACTGCCCGGTGGGCAAACTTAGCCTGGAGCACAAAGCAAACTATATTCAATAGGAATAGCCCGGTGCTAAACCTGCTGAATATAGCAGTCTAAGAAAGATGGACAAACTCTTGAGGTAGTAGAATTCTCACATTCGGTTTGAATGAGCTCATTCATTCCTCATTCGGTGGCCGGCCGTGGTAGTGTGAGGAGGGCTGAGCTGGTTGCTGGCTCTCTTCGTGTCAGATGGGTGGGCTGAGCAGGGCGGCGCTACTGGGTGGGGGTACCACTAGACTACCAGGAAGATAGCTTACATGTTATTGGAAGCAGGGGGTCGCGATACGTGCTGGGGGGTGGGGGACCACTAGACTACCAGGAAATAAGGTTTAGTTTTATTGTGACTGGGTCGGGATATGTGCTGTGGTGGGGACCACTAGACTATGAGGAAATAAGGTTTAACTTTACTGTGAATGGGTCAGGATACATGCTGCGGGTGGAAACCACTAGACTACCAGGAAATAAGGTTTAATTTACTGTGAGCAGGTCAGGATATGTGCTAGTGGGTGGGGGGGACCACTAGACTACCAGGAAATAAAGTTTAATTGTATTGTGAGCAGGTTGGGATAGGTGCCAGGGGTGGAAGAACCACTAGACTACCAGGGAACTTCTCTCTTTCTACAGTGAGCGGGGGTCGGATACCTGCTTGGGGGGGCCACTAGACTACCAGGAATTTCTCTCTTTCTATGGGGAACAGGGGTCGGATACCTGCTTGAGGGGGCAGTAGACTACCAGGGCTTACACCGCTGCTACGGGGTCCACAATGGGGGGGGCACTGCCACATTACCACCAACTTTTTTCCGGTGGTATCTAGCGCCGTGCTACAAGTCACGCTAATGCCTGTAGCATGGCGCTATATATTTGAATATGCTGCACTGCTGGCATTAATGGACGCTTTCCTGTCCACACCCCTGCATACCATTACCTATTACCACACAGCACCGGCGCTACCACACAGCACCAGCGCTACCACACAGCACCGGCGCTAATAGGGCTTTTCAATAGTGCAGCCTCGCACAAATCCAGCACCATTCCAGCGCTATGGATTTGCGTTAGGCGCAAAGGTTTGAATATCTGTAGTATTGTACATGCGTTTTTAGGGTATGAGAATTGCAAACCGAATGTGAGAGTTCTATACCGTAAGAGTTTGAGACTTATCTTACAATTGTGGGAGTGGTCTTCACAGCAGTATTACTACATTTTAATATATGGATTTTGATATTAATACTATAGTAAAGCATACAAAAATTATTGATAATACGAACGCTCCCAGAGTGATAATACTACAGTTCACGAGTGATAATACTATCGTTCAGATGCAGTAATACCATCATTCAGGAACTGAACGATAGTATTATCACCAAAAGACAACAGCACAAGCGCTAGTCTTCCTCTCGGCATCTTCCAAAGCATGCCTTTCCGATTGGCCGCTTTTCCTGTGTGGTCGGGCAGAACAACTTTGGAAACATGGTCTCTCTCTCTCTCTCTCTCTCTCTCTCTCTCTCGTGCTTAGCAAGAGAAATATCCTCGGCACTAGGAGAAGCTTTTTTTTATTTTACAATAATGTTAACTATCTGTTTGATCCTGCCTTTAGTCATCTCAGGCCAGATATTCAAAGCTTTGTGCGGTCCGCAAACAGTTTGCACGGGAATAGCGTGGGATTAGCATGGATCTGCCGTATTCAAAAGGCCAACTAGCACGGGCAAACAGCAGTAGTGCCGGGCTAAGCATAATGATATGCAAGGGGCATAGTAAACATGAATAAATTTGCTACAAGATATTCATCGACTAGCGCCACACTAAGGTTTTTAGCACGACATAGCTCAACCCATAGCGGGTACAATTTACTGCACAGGAAAAGCTGGTCTTAACCCTGGGAAAATAGCATTTTATGTCATTGGTGCATTGCACGGGATTTGCGCGGCCCTAACATAGGAGTACGACACTTAGAAAATGCCAGACATGGAGGACACATGCTGCTCGCTGATGGCACCACCATGACGCCAGCAGCTGCCACCAGTCCAAGCCAAGCACAGACTGTGAGGGGTGATCTGACCCACAGGGGACAGCATGGTAGTGTGGCCATATAGCACACACCTGCAGACTATATGTCTGTGGTGCGTAACAGATGCCAGCATGCACATGCAGCACTGTGGGCATGGTGGCCAGTGAGGGGAGGGTGTATGGGTGGTCAGACCTCACCACAGCCCAGGTGTGGCCACAAGGCTGGGACATCGCTCAGTGCACATGGACCAGTAATGGGATTATGCCATCACCTGTGTGCCTGTTGGATCCTACATGCCCCCCCCCCCAGCCATCTACCACTCAACTGTACAGATGTCACAGTACACACTGCTGGCCATGTACATGACACTGTGTGCACCCCATGCCACAGGTGCAGCATCTGTGGATCACACAACAGCATGATAGTACTGTCCACTGTCAGTAATTACCTGCAAGCTGTGCCTGTCACTGTGTGCAGTGCAGTGGTCATCACTGCAATACATACCATAGGCACTGCCATGTCCCTCACACTACCCGCCCTCTTGCTACTGTAGTGTCTGCTGTGCACTGTAGCATGACCTACAGTGTGAAGGTTGCATGCAGCACCACCACCACCTGTGCCTATGCTGTGTTGTCCCTTGGGGTGCGATATGCTATGCTATGCTGTACTGTTTACATGAAGCCTGCAGCTATCATCATGCACTGCCTGACTGACCAACAGGCGAAGCTGCAGTCAGACCTGGCCAGCCCCTGTACCTCCAGACTAACCTACTGGTGGAGCTGTGGGACCCTGCAGTGACGCTGTGCAAACTGCATGCAAATCAGGGCATGATGAGATGCTAATGTGGCTGTTTGCCCAGAGACTATTTAAGTAGGCTCATTTGCATGTCACTTTTGAATATGGCAAAGTTTAGCAGGGGGCTAGCGTGTTTGCACCGGGCAAACCGTTTAGCTCCATGCTAAAGTCCGGCGCTAACAGTTCAGGGAATATTATACAGTTTTGACCACTGTTTTTTCATGTTTGCTGCTGCCTGCAACTGTACTGGGTCCATGCATTTGCCAGAACACACATTGGCCACATAGTTCCTCTCTACCTACCCTCACGTTGATGTGGACTGTGTTGTTGTTGTGGTTTGCACTTCCTGGCTGCTATATTCAGTGCTGTCAAATTCCAGGGCTACGGTTGCCCCATACTCCCATCCCAGTTTGCACAACCTCTTTCCCATGCTATATTCAGAGGCTGTTTGCCCCGGGCTATTCCTTTTGAATATAGCTTGCTTTGTGCTCCAGCCTACGTTTGCATGCCAGGCAGTGTTACCGTAACACAGGAACAAAGCTTTGAATATCTGGCCCCTCATTACTAAACTCATCTCATCAGTAAAGATAAGACTTGGAGCGAGTGACTTGGCAGTGCAGTGCTCCTGTCTCCCATAGTAAACAGTCTGCAGAGTAGACGGGTGCCCGTAGCAAGTGTTAGAGTGAAGTAGTCGGGTGCCCATTTTCGATATGATAACATTTTCAAATCTGAACCATATGTTAAAAAAATAACAAATAGGTTAGTGTACATTACCAGACAGTCCCGCCATCTTGAGGTTCTGGACACATTGGAACCTCTCGAGCTTCGCTGTTGAGGTTTCTATGTGTCCAGTAATGGTATCACTCCCCAGCAATGCATACTAACCTATCCATTCTTCTATTTATTGATCAAGGTCGCTCAATATATTCATATTTTTAAACACCTCCACCTCCCCAAACAACCTAGTTTCCAACTCACCTGCAGTGGACACAAGGGCTCCGACTGCTAGTAAGTGCTTCCTCGATCTGTAAAAAAATTGAATCAAACCGATCAGAATTATTGAGTTTCAGATCCTACAATACCCACTGACTTGGTCTGACTTAAGTCAGCTGAACTCCCTGTTTTTAAGGGCTGACAGCATAGCCTAAAGGTTAGAATAAGAGCTGTGAATGAGCTTTGTACGTCCAGCTGACCTGAGGTTGATTCCCACAACCTCCACTTGCATACTGTGTAACCCTGAGCAAGTCACTTAACCTTCCCAGAGCTCCCGAGCTGCATCTGAATAAAAGGTCATGGGCCTTACTTGGTTACCAAAGAACAAAAAAAAGTACTCAAAGTCAAAAACTTTGATACGAGTTGGACTTCCACTGACAATGTGGTACATAAATTATGAAACCGGAATTGCTGTATTTTGCTGCAGTCGTATAAACTGCATTATTGTGTTGCTCATTATTCCGTCCTGATGATGATGCTTGCAAGCTGGTAGCAAAGCCTGATCCTCAGTCCTTCCCTGCAGAGGTCAGAGGGACATGTTATAATTTCACATGTGTATTAAAGAATTACTTGCTGTAATTTAGATCTTGACTAAAACTGTTTCATTTCATTGTATTTTTATTTTTTATATTTGTTGGCAAGATGAGCAGAACTGCCAATTTTCACAAGCAACAAGTGTAGAAACATTCAATATAATAAGACATAACTTACAAAATTACAAAGTACAATAAAATAAAAAACACGTATACGCAAAGATAATTCAATGTCAATAACAGGTACATTTTCAGCTTCTGGACTGTATTACCCAAAGATCTGAATTGTAAGACTGAAAACATTCCTTCTTATTCTTGTTTTTGTTATTTTTTGGTTTTTTTGCTAAATGGACAGTTTGTTATTGTGCAGCATAGGGTAAAACTCTGTGGTAAAAGTATTTTTATAACTGTAAATTCATTAAATAAAAAAGCAATTTGCCATTATACTCCAAAAGATATATCCTGTTTTTTTTCCCCTCTTGTTACTCAAGATTGCATGGTGACAGATATTAACCTTGTGGATAATAAGAACCCAGAATGGTGAACCAGAAGGTCCCAAGTTTGAGTCCCACCACAGCCACTGTCTGACTGTATGCCCTGTAAGGCAAATCACCTGACCACCCTGCACTTCAGTTCATCTGATCTACATGAGGGGTCAGCCGTACATCAGGGAACTGGAAAGGAACTCTGTGGGGGGAAGATAGGCTGCTACCACTGCCTCGCCCTCTCTTTGTACACACATGCTCCAAGAGCCTTCCAACAGTGTTCAGAACTTCCTGCCCCACATTTGGTACTGTAAAGAGCAAGGCTCATAGTGGGAATGAAGTCTCAGTGATGAAGAAGAGTGGCAGCTGAAGGAGGGCCAGACAAATTGGATGTATCAGAACAGGAGTCAGAGAACTAGAGGCTGAAGGCTAGCCAGGCAACAAACCAGGGCTAAAGCAGAAGATTACACACCAATATTCCTCTTTGGTGTGCAGTAAAGTGACACGGGTTGAGTAAATGAAGATGCAACTGCTGCCATGACCACAAAGGGAGCATTCAGGCCTCTTGTGCCACCACTGACCAGGAGGAGCTCACCCTTACCTATCTCTCTGTCCATTCATAAAGAAGGAGTTGTCCAGCCCCATTGGGAGCTGTCAAGGGGGTAGTCCTCCGGGGTTGCTCCCCTCTGTGGTGCTCACCTAACATGGGATGTGCTGGTGAGAAGAGCAAGCGGATGCAGAGGTGATACCTAGAACAATGGTAATAGAGGAGTAGAACCCACCAACTCCTGGTGCCGGTGAGCAAAGCACATTAATGGAATGATGGACATTGCGGTAGACCACATAAGGCCATCCCAGTGGAGGAGAAAAATCAGGAACAACTACAACAAAATAAATGTTTATGGATAGTCTATTGGAGGAGTTGCAGAAGTACCTCAGAGGGAGACCATCATATGAACTTGGACCACTGTCCATGACAGTCAGCTAGTATCAGTGAGAAGTCTTGCCTTTTGGCCAAAGAATTGTTAATTCAGCTCCCACACTAAGGATCTGGGTTCATACCCAATGCTTGACATGGCAGTGCAGGACTAGGGGTGCTGGTTGGTTGGAGATGACATTGGTCAAATGAGACACAAACTGACATCCATTCTTCTGGTCTCTGGAAGCTGTTCCAGATGGAATTTAAAGACCCTGTGGCACTTTTCAGAAAGACTAGGCTTATAGTGTCAGTGACCCATTTATATCAGTCTCATCTACGACATGGGAGGGTCCAAAGGTCCCCTTTCCCCATTTTAGGGTCATGCCCAAAAGTAAGTTGAAGATTCCATAACGCTTTTTGAAAGAGTAGGAAAGTTCTCTCCAGTGTCCTGGCTTGTGTGTTGGGAGTGGGAGGCTAGCACACCACCACCCTTTCCCTTTCCCCCGCCCTTCTTTCACACGGATGCTAACTGCTGTCTGAGATACTGCTGCTGCTCCTCCAGGAGACTATTCAGACAAAGAAACATCATAATAACACGGAGGGAAATGCAACATAGTAGCACAGAAATTTAATGTCTGAAGGGACTCTAGGCCCATCATATCCACCCCATTTTATAAGCAGGTATGAGTAGGTACTGTATGGTGTGAAAATATATACTTACAGCAGAGCCTGCCAGGATGCAGTGCAATACTGCAGCATTCTTCAGTAGAGTTACTGCAGGAAACAAGGCAATTTATTTTTTTTAAACTTCATTTTATTGTAGCAAAGATTGGAATTCACATTACAGTCAGAAGGTTTGACTTAATAATTATACAGTACATCAACATCATATGAGTGTTACACTGTCTTAACATCATACAAAACAGGTAAGTGAGATACCAACCTCCTGGCCATTTTAATTTTTAAGGTTATGACATTCCTATTATTACTGCTATATTAAGCTTAATACTTCTACCCTGGGCTTTTATGATATAAAAAATAAGAAAGACTAAAACAATAAACTTAAACTTCAAGCTGCTGTCCCTTGTACCTCCCCATCAATTCATTTTAACTTGCTATTTGATTCTGTACCTCATTCCTACACCCACTCAACCGTTTCCCAAAGGACTATCTCCCTATTTTTCTTTTGCTCTTCCTAAGTAGCAAATGACATCTCTTTAAATTCCCCATCCCACTCCTTCCCTTCCCTTCCCTTCTGTCCACCACCCTCCTTTACATCCACCGCACTTATGACATGCTGGAGTACCTCACGTGGTCATCGGGCCAGTCTGTTCTGTTCCAGCTGTATGTTTGTGGCATACATTTCCCATCTGGTCCACCGACTGGTGTAATGAACTTGTCTATGCTGAATTGTGAAAGTGATCCTTTCCATGTCCTGTACTGCGGAAACAAAGCTAACCCATTCACCCACCTTGGGGCTGTCTACCTGTAGCCAACACCTCGTAAGGGCCTTCAATGCTGCAGCGACTGGTAATCACTATAGATACTTGGCCTCCCTTCCCCTTAGGCTCCATGGTTGGAAACAAGGCAATTTCAATGACAGTTTATCCCATTTGTTATGCAGTAACGTGGGACTCTGTCTTGCATCCTGGTGGACTTCACTGTATTTAAATGTGTTCCCTACCCACTCTACTTACTATCCTGGGTAACCTGCAATTCCCATGGAAAGTAGATGTTTATACAGGCTACTGTGAACAGCTGTATAGTCTTCGTGTCCACTGTCTCTGCTGGTACACTGTCGCATAGTTTCACCACCGTCTAGAGTAAGGAGTCCTTCCTAATGTTACCACGGAATTTAACACTTCTGAGCTTTTAGGCATGTTCCCACATTATGCTGGGGGGCATTAGATCAAACATCTCCATCTGTTCGATGTGTCAATGTCCTAGAGTGAGCAGAAGACAGATCTAGTCTCCTCTTCTCTGGTATTTTTTTGAGCTTTGCTGGTAAGTTTGTCAGTTCTGGAGACCCCATCTCTGCAAGGACATAGGCAAGATGGTAGCAGTCCAGAGGAGGGCAACTAAAATAGTGCAGGGTCTGCACCAGAATACATATGAAGAGAGACTAAAGGAGCTTAATATGTATACCCTGGAGGAAAGGAGGGAGAGGGGGGACATGATAGAAACTTTCAAGTACCTCAGTGGAATCAACAAAGTCCAAGAGGGTAGCATCTTTCAGAAAAAGAGATGTGCAAGAACAAGGGGCACAATTTGAAGATAGAGGGGGGACAGCTCAGGAGCAATGTGAGGAAGTATTTTTTTTCATGGAGAGGGTGTCGACGCATGGAATGGCCTTCCTGAGGAGGTCATGGGGTCAAAAACAGTGGGGGAATTCAAGAATGCATGGGACAGACATAAGGCAATTCTGGTGGCAGCTGGGAAGAAGTAGGCTGTTGGTTAATGAGGATCTGCAACTTATCTAATAGGTAGGGAAAGGGAAAGGGAACATTGTTTAACCAGGAGTAGTACACTAAGCCGAAGCTTGTTTCCAGGTGCAACCTGGGAGCACAAGGAAGTTAAGTGACTTGCTCAGGATCACACAGTATGCACCTAGGTGGCTGTGGGATGGATTCAAACCCAGGTCTCCAGATCTGCAGCTCACAGCCTTAACCCACTGCGCTACACTGCCTGGGCAGGCTGAGTGGGCCAAGTGGTCCTTATCTGCCATCAAAGTCTATGTTTCTAGGTCAAGCACCTAGCTAAATGAGCCAGCCCACCACTGCAGCAGCATGCATGGTGCTGCCAGCCTGGGGTTGCGCCCAAGCCTCAGACACCTGCAGGCCTGACATGATGACTGAGCATGCCAGAGGATCCTCTCCTCCCTTGAGTCCTGGGATAGAGGGCAGTGCCTCTCACTGCGCTCCTGCTACTTGAGTGACCACAGAAGGCAGTGCAACTGGAACTGCATGCATGAGGGGAGTGGGGAGTATGTATGCATGGTGCCTTGGCATGCTGATACATGCACAACTTTGTGTCCTTGAACTTTTAAAGAAAAGTGGAGACCCTGCTAGAAGTATGAAGCCACCTAATGTTTCAGTCCCCTAAGCCCTGTCCACACTAGAAGGAAAATAGTTTTAAAATGTTTTTATTTCTGTGTCTGAGCATGGTTGTTGGAGCATCCACACTGCGCTCTGACACCGTGCTTGCCTGCTTTGCGTTCCCAGGCATGATTGCAGCAGAATCCCAAAGCTTTCAGTGCCACAGTGCATGTCGGGATACTCGTAACAGGTCCCATTAACGGATCGGGATAAAAATGGTACCATGCTCTTCGGGAACTCACTGCGAGCTCATTGATGTGAGTAAGTCCGCCCTTTTTCCTCGTGGCTGCATTGTAAGAGCCACATAAGAGTTATGGAGGTTGCCTTTAAACTATGTTACAGCACGGTCAGCATTCACACTACTGTTAACACAGTTTAAGACAACAGTTTTGGTCTGAAACCATGCTCGAAACCTGCTCCGATCAGGTTTTGAGCATAGTTTTTGAATACAGTTTGTAGTACAGTTTTACTGTGCAACAGTGTGGACGCAGAGCATGTTTGCCGTTCCTGTAATGTTACCGACTGCCGGTAATGCTACAAGAACTCCAATGTGGACAGCACCATAGTTGGGGTACTAATTCATGGGATCCTTCTCGTCTCCCTTCTGAGTCATTACTACTCATCAAAGGGGTGCAGAAAGTAGTTCCAAGCAAGTCCTGAAGGAGGTCCCCTCTGATCAGGGGCTGGAGCTCCTATCTGGATAGGGTCATACATCTCAACATACTGAGAGAGACCGCCGTGGTGACCTGGGGCTAATGACCTCTTCAGAGGTGCAGTCTACCAAGGAAACTTGAGGTGAGTGAAAGGACGTCCATGATGTGAAAATGTGAAGGTCCTAAAAAAATACACCATTCATATCCCCCACCCCCAAAACAGAATCAACATAAATTAGGCAGAAGATTCCACATGTAAGATGCCAGGTAGGAATACGCTTGTTTACCACTGCTAGATATGACTCCAGAAACCAATCTAATCCTGGGATCTGAGACAACAGTGATCCAGTGAAAGAGCAGCTGACACCTTCAAGAGAACTTTAACAAAACATAATATTTAGACACAGTTCGGCTTGTATTTCACATTAGTTCAGTATTCCTCCTCCCCATTATTTATTACTGGTGTAATTTGCATAAAAACGGAATCTTTGCCCCTGAAGAGTTCATCTATTCCTCTTGCTTTCTCCATACCTGAGGTCATAATGTACTGCTTGTGACATCACAGTTACTCCCATGGCAACAGATTGTGATGTTACAACACAGGATTTAAGCCTTGAAGTAGGGAGTAAGCCAAAGAAGCAGATGAACGCTAAGGAATAAACATCATTTATTCATGCAAATTTCCTCAGTAATAAATAATGGAGAGGAGAAATATATAGAATATATATGGAATGCATGCTGAATTGTACCTAAATATCATATTTTTCAGTTTTCTTTGAGGCATTAGCTTCTCTTTAAGACTGCTCAAAAGGTCTATCAGATACTGTGAGAATTTTTCCTAACCTTCCCTAAAAAGGCAACTGACTGAAGAGCAGCCAGCATCTTCTGTCAAGATTCAACTAGTGTGAAGTGTTCAACAGTGCGCGGCTAATCCAGTGTCCTGCCTGTAACCTGCAAAATCACAGAGCATGTCTTGTCTTTGGGACATGGGAGGGCTCTTTTCATGCTTAGTCATATTAACTGCGTGATACTGAACAACATTCCAGCCCCCACTTTCCTATCTGCGCTGGTGCGCTGTTTTCACTGCATGACTCATTGCTTCAGCAGTGCCCAAAATATAAGGAAACATAAGCCAAGTACTAGTAAAGCAGCCGCCTCATCAGCTGCAGAACCTGGATGGAACGCTTCACTCCTTGCTGCCTTGCACACAGTTGGGACTTACATAAGCAGGCTACAGGACGAAAATGGGCAATGGTAAAAATCATAAAGTACTGATAGTGGTTACACTTTTTCTTGTGCTGTGCCTCATTGGTGCAGTGGCCTGGATAATCATCCTCATGGAAAGGGTGAACTCCTTAAGTGCAGAACTGGAGCAACGCAGCCCACTGGGACACCGAACAGAAAATAATGAATCTGCAGTGCTTTCCAAGGTGAATGAGGACTTACACATGCAACCAATGTCAGCTGAAGCACAGAACAATGAGAAACTGAATGCCAGTTTGTTACAATGTCTTGCTGAAACTGTAAGTTAACCAGTGATGGTTCTATTTCAATTCCAATATGTTTAACACTAACTAATACACACACACACACCCACACACTTCGTGCCTTCAACCACCCAAGAATTCTATATATTTCTGCATGGGCAAATACCTTCAAAGGAGTTATTGTGCTTATATAAGTGCAAAAATATTCTAAATTATTAACAATAATGAGTAATCAGGTACAAGACACACACACACACACACACACACACACACACACACAGTTAAGCAATAAGTCATGACCAGGGGTTAGATTAACAGTCTGTTAATTACCCCAAGGGACACAATGTGGCAGCACTAGGGTGTGATTAACTGACTGTTGCTCTAACTCCTGGGAGTGCATGACTGCTGTTATAAAAAATATTTCAAAAGAAATGTGTTAGAAATGTGCCCATTGAAGGTTTTTCTCATTGAGAGGGAGATTTTTAACAAAATAGCTCAGCCACTAACTGTTTAAGAATACCGGTTCGGAATCAGAAAGCGTCATTCCAGTCATTCAACAGTGCTAGACGATGGAATGCTGACAGAAAGAATTCATGTGCCATGGAGATCAGGCTGCAGGTGACAGTGTAACAGAAGATTAATGTTAGGGTCTTGGAATACTGACAGCCAATCAGAATTTCTGAGACCCTTTTTCATTAGACCATAGACACTTATATATAAGTTGATCCCTTTTACAATAGCTTGCCAAAGTCTGTTTTGTTTTCTAACCAAAATGACACTCAGAATCCGGTTTTGTAGTTAAGAAAAATGGTTAACCCTTGTAAACTCGATAGATAGCTTGGCTCCCCACATTAGTAGAGACCCCTGTCCTGTGCTCCTGTTTTTAGCACTGAACACTAGATTTACACATGAGTTATATCTACAGTATACATACCCTGACCCTTTTGCCCGTGAGTGGCAGAAGATTAAAAAGTGCTGTGTTTGCATTGCAAATCTTACTTCTTGGGAATTATATAGAATACGTTATATTAACTGATGTCAGATGTGATATGACATTTGAAATTACATAAGGAGTGACGTGCCATATTGAATGATGTAAGATACAATGTTACATTTGAAATTACTATATAGTGTATGACATGACATATCATATGTGATGTAAAATATAATGTGACAATTGAAATGATATAGGGTATGACATATTAAAAGATGTAGGATATGATGTGACATTTGAAATTATATACATTCAGTGATGTAGGATATGATGTGACATTTTAAATTACAGTATATACATACAGTGATGTAGGATATGATGTGATATTTGAAATTACATAGGATATGACATGACATTCGGTATTTAAGCATTATTAAATGATACACAAATATTGGGATATTGCTACTCTTGGTCACTAGCTCTGATTATCGATGATATACTGAGATATCATCGTGGGTCAGAAATTGCTTCAGCTGAGACTGTTTATTGGCCCAGCTGACATGCCAGCTCAGGAGTGGACTCGTCTGCTCTGGGCACACTGTCTGGATGGGAGATACTGCTGCCAATGGCAGCATTTCCCAGTCCAGGGAGGGGATGGTGGTGCACCTGGCATCCCCACAATCCCTGTGGCCCGCAGGAGAGTGTGCTTACTCCATGGTGCCAGAGGCTGCAGTTGGGCTGGTTGCACTATCAAGCGAGTGGAGGGTGGGCAAAGAAACAAAAGGAGGAAGAAATTCCCAGTCCCGCTTAATTGATGGCCAGGATACATGCGACGCCCCTCCCCCACCATGGAGCCCAATGCAAAAGGTGGCAGTTGGTTAGTGGAGTTGGGGCTAGCCGGTCATTCTGATCCAAATGGGGGGGGGTGGACAAGCATGTTAATAAATAAAATCTATATAGCAGAGAAAAAATGAAGGAAAAAGAAACAGTTTCAGACAATCCGCTTTCAGAATCTGATGTATCCCTTTTACAAGAAATGATTTAGGGTACTGTTTGTATGTGAGACCGTGATGATTCTTGAAAGAGGTGGCAGTAAAGGTAAAGGGTATAAGGATAGCATTCAAAAGTTATAAGGAAAGGCAGAGGAAGGCGGCTAGGGAGGTACATCAGGGGAAGCTGATGGAAGTAGGGAGAGCAGTAGGGAGCACAAAGGTACAAACTGGAGAGAGAAGAGCCCAGGCGGTGACAAAGAGGGCTAAGACATTGTTCAGGTATGTAAGCAAAAGGAGGAAGACCTGGGGTGGGATCATGAAACACAGAAACATAGAAGTTGATGGCAGATAAGGACCGCAAGGCCCATCCAGTCTGCCCATTTCTTTTTCTACCTTATGCATGTGCCATCGGCCTTTGTTCTGTCAATGGCCTATCTATTCATACTCATCTGTATTGCTCCCTTATGTCTATCCCATGCCTGTTTGAAGCCCTGCACTGTATTCATATGCACCACTTCCTGAGGTAGGCTGTTCCATGCATCCACCACCCTTTCTGTGAAAAAGAACTTCCTCACAGTACCCCTTAATCAGCTTCCTTCTAATCTCATGTTGTGTCCTTTTGTCCTGCTATTTTTCTTATATTGAAACATGTTAGACTCTTTCACCTTGTTAATGCCCTTAAGGTGTTTGAATGTGTCGAGGCTCCCGTCGACGATGCAGGTCGCAAGGGTAAGGACACCCTCCCTGAAGGATCAGACTCCTGGACCCCCCAGTGCAGATGTAGGCTCCCCTTGAGGGCACAGGTCACGAGGGTAAGGACACCCTCCCTGAAGGATCAGACCCCTGGACCCCCCCCAGTGCAGACACAGGCTCCCCTCGAGGGTGCAAGTCATGAGGGTAAGGACACTCTCCCTGAAGGATCAGGATCCCTTGACCCCCAGGTACCAGCATTCTTCATAGAAGAATACCACAAGTGCAGCCAATCGGCCACCGCAAACTTCACAGCCGGAGATTGATGGACATATTGCAATTAAATTGATATACCTAAAAGTCTTTTTCTACCCCCATACAAGTGGAAAAAGCAGTTAGTGGGGTTTGTGATGATATTTGGATGTGCTTTAAGAGCTGGGCAATTCTGGCACCAAAACCAGTTTGAATTTTTTTCTCTTCGTTCCCTGAGTGTGTGCTACTGCCTGCCTGTATTGTGTAACTGAAGAGCCTTTATTCACTACTTTACTTATTATTTTCATTTTTCAGAACTCTATAAGGCGCTAGGCAGCTTAAGAACTTTGAACAATTTCTGTGTAAAACATTAATGTTACTGCTTATTGCTTGACAGAGTGACAGAGCAGAAGCTGCTCATAGCCTCGCTCCCTGTGGAGTTTAGCCGAGATGCTCACTTTAAATTGTTACATTTCCATAGGATAGGCTAACTAAAAGCAGAAACTACCCAAAGTGATAAACTGCAGAGTTATCATATACTGCGCTTTGCAGTAACCAGGGAAGCTGCAAACATTAAAACTTCAAACCCCTTTTATGCAGCTACTGCTGATATGCCTGTAAGCCAAATAAAAAACCTCTCCCACTCCTCAATATGGCTGTAACAGCAAAACCATATTGAATTAATTTAGAAGCCCTCCCTCAAAGTAACATCCCACCCCAACCCCCCGACTGTGAAACCGATGGAGTTGTGACTCACCCTGTTTCTATTTCTTCCCACAATGCAGATGAAGGCTCCCCTCAAGGGCACAGGTTGTGAGGGTAAGGACACCCTCTCTGAAGGATCGGACCCCCCCAGGTAATGAGCGTTCTTCATAGAAGATTACCACTAGGGCAGCCAATCGGCCACTGCAAACTTCACAGCCGGAGATTGAGGCCCCGCCGACACTCTGCGTCAGCTACCCCGCTGCCACCGCCACCACCCTTGGTCGGCTCACTGTTATATAATGCGTATCATATGAGCGTGAAAAGCCATCAGCTCACTTTTCCACTAGCAGGTTATCAGCACCTGCCACTAGTGGCCACTATACTCTTGCCCCTACTCCTGACTCCTGCAGCTACAAAAGTTTGCTACTAGTACTGCAGACTACCCAGGGTGAAACTAACAGAGAGTAAACAGAACCGACAGCTTGCTGCTACAGAAAAAGTGCTGAGAGCCTATTCCTATGCACAGAACTATTACATTAATATTCATAAAGTAGAAACTCCTCGTAGAAAACATGGCTATCCCTGATATGGGGAGCGTCCAAAATACAGATACAGCCATGCACAAGATTCACCCAAATCCCCTCACCTATTGCCGAGCATGTAGGCATGAGTCAATTAGAAACGTGCCAAATGGGGATAATCCTGATTGTTATGTATATATGTCTAACCGTATGGGTAGACAAACTTATGGGCCAGCACTGGTCTGGGAACCCAAAACAGGGGTCAGCAGGAATGCCACTTACGGCAATACTAGACCGCTAGGTGGGGGGAGGGATTCGCTGATTGTGATGCATGGGCTAACTAAGAAGGCAGCTTCCTATATAATGTTCCATGGTACTAGAGAGCATGGGCTAAGGGGTATACTACTTGCCTTGCCAAAACTATTTACATTGATCTCAGCCCTGCTACTTCTAGCAGGTGACATTGAGATGAATCCAGGACCCCAGTGGCAAACTTTAATATTGGGTCCCCACAAGACTCGAACTGGATCTCCCCCAAAAGATTAAAAATAGCCCACGTGAACATCTGCAGTTTGTGCCCCAAAATACATGAAGTTCAGGGGTGGATGGTGCTGTACAAACCAGACATTCTGGCAGTGACAGAGACATGGCTAAAGCCATACATCCTAATGCATGAGATTGAAGTCTCTGGGTACACCACATTCCAGAATGACAGGATAGGTAAGAAAGGTGGAGGCGTACTCATGCATGTCAAAGACACACTAGATGCTGTTCTCGTCTCCCTCTCCTACTCTAATTGCGCTGGTGGTGAATTCATATTCATTAGGATTACTCTGGGTCTCGCCAAGCACCTAACAATAGGTTGCCTATAACACCCTCCCAAAACTGCTCTTGAAGCCTTTGAGTCACTAACTAAGGCAATAGCAGAAAGTACTACCACTGAACTGCTAATACTGGGGGACTTCAACCTCAACTGGGCCTCCAACACTGAGCCGAGCTTCAGAGCCTCACTCTTAGAGGCGAATCTGGAACAGGTCATCACTGAAACAACTAGGCACAACACCAAGACAGGTAACCACACCACCCTTGACTGGGCACTGACATCCAACCCCCTAAACATCCAGGTGGCTGGCACCTTGGCAGATGCCCTGAGTGACCACTCGCCAATCTTCTGCACTTGGAAGAACAGAGCACCCAAGATTCCCCCTAGCCTCCTCACAGCTAGAGACTTCTCAAAGTTCACTGAGGATGCCTTCCAGCAGCACCTCCATAATATGGACTGGGCCCCCATTCAGCTACTACCTACCCTAGATGAAGTGCTGGAGTACTTCCAAAGCTCCTTCATCTCAGCAGCCAACAGGTTCACTCAACTGAGGAGGTTAAGAACCAAAGGCTGCTGCCACAAGTGGATTTCCCCTGAGCTGAAACCCATGATGTCAAACAGGGACAAGGCCTGGAAAAAATACAAAATTTCAAACCTCCCACAGGGCCTGGTGACCTATAGAACCCAGACGAACAACTGCAAGCATGCAGCCAAGACTGCGAAATGGGAGTACATCAAGGGTCTCCAGAAGTCCAATCTCGCCGACCCCAAAACATTCTGGTCGTGCATCAATGCCCTGATAAAAGGCAGTGGCATGCCACCCCAGGGTCCAATACAACTTAATGGCCATACTCTTAACGATGGACAAGAAATGGCCTCAGCCTTCAACATGCTCTTCACGAATCTGGAAGACTATAAGGCAAGTCTCCCCCCAAGACCCGCGGGACAACAATGTACAGACTCTCAGCGTCCAGACAGACTGCTCTTTCATCTAAGACTGGTAAGGGCTAAGGAAGTGCTCCCCCTTCTCAAATCCATCAAGGAGAAATACTCAGCCAGCCCGGATGGGCTGGACCCAAAACTGCTTAGGGCAGCTGCTCCAGCCATAGCGCGCCCCGTCACATGGCTCATAAACAGGTCACTAACTGAAGGGGTTGTACCTAGTAGATGGAAGCAGGCAAATGTGGTTCCCATCCACAAAGGGGGCTTAGAGAGTCCATGGGAAACTACAGGCCCATCTCTCTGCTATGCACGCTAGCCAAAATCCAGGAAACATTAGTCTACTGCCAACTCAGAGACTACCTGGAAACTAACAAACTGCTAGAGCATACACAACATGGATTCAGAAGAAACCATGGGATGGACACAGCCCTCATCAGGCTCTCAACTGACATAATCACTGCCTGGGACAGGGGCACCCCCACCGGGGCTGCTTTTATAGACCTGACTAAGGCCTTTGATCTACTAGATCACGACCTTCTGCTAAGCAAATTAGGTAACCTTGTGCTTGACCAGCACTCACTAGACTGGTTTGGCAGCTGCCGAATGGACTGCTCCCAACAGATCAAATGGAGAGGCACTATATCTGAACCACTCATTCTCAAGGAAGGGGTACCCCAGGGATCCATGCTAGGCCCCCCTCCTATTCACGCTATTTGTCAATGACACAAACAAACACTGCAAAGGATGCTCGCTGATCCAGTATGCTGATGACACAGTGATTTACCGATCCTGAAGTAGCATTGCCGATATTGGGGCCCACCTCCA
Organism: Neoceratodus forsteri; assembly: GCA_016271365.2. NCBI lineage: Eukaryota > Metazoa > Chordata > Ceratodontiformes > Ceratodontidae > Neoceratodus > Neoceratodus forsteri. Next base: position 141,313,924 of record JADMNL010000031.1, on the reverse strand, counting down.
ATTGGACTTTGCATCACTAGAAACCTGGCTGGCAGAAAACAGGCTAATCCTCAATGCTACAAAAACAAAGGCCATGGTCTTTGGCCCTCAGAACACTTGGGCAGAACTGAAACTCTCTACTCCCAATTCTCTCCTTCACGGGTACCACTATTGAGGTAGTGAAATCCCTAAAATACCTGGGGCTGACATTGGACCAAGGGTTTACTCTGAAGCCTCATGTTGACCAGGTAACCAAAACCCTGCACCACAAAATTGACCTGCTCTACCGCCTGAACACACAGCTAGTCCCCCGAGACCAGGATCACAATAGCCAACAGCATCCTGCTACCAACCTTGACCTATGCCGCCTCTGTCATGCAGGGCCTGGGAAAGCAGCAGCTCACCAGAATGCAGGTACTGTACAACAAGGTGGCCCACTTCACCACATCATCTCACAAAAGGAGACACCACTGTGATGCACTGGCCTCCCTTAAGTGGCCGTCTCTTACAAATCGACTGCAGTACCCACTGTTATGTAATACATTTAAGCTACTTAACAGCCCTCTAGATGGACTGAATGGTCTGCTGGTCCCAAAGAGAATGGACAGACAGCTCCAAATAACTGAGAGAAATCTCCTTGAAATACAGTACATAGGGTACGCACTTGAGCGGGCGACAAATCCTTCGCCCATGCAGCTCCAGTACTGTGGAACAAGTGCCCACAAAAATTGCAGGATGCAACCTCCCTGGGAATCTTCCAATCTGGGCTGCAGGCACACCACTTAAGGAATAGCACTTGTGCATGTGCAAGAACACAGAGCAGGAGAGACTAGCTCACAAGCCCATGCTGGCCTGGGCCAGTCTAGTCCTCTGCCAACCGAAGTCAAGTCTACTGTATGTTGTTCTGATTGTCTGCTAAGACCACTCCCCATACTAATTACTATTACTCCTACTGCATGAATGCTTAAATAATACCATGTACCACAGACCTGTCCCTCCACACTGTGCTGACCAGATTGTAAGCTGTAACGGTCAAATGCTCCTACTTGCTCTGTACTCTTACTGTGTATGAAATGCTCTACTGTGTAACCTGTAATGGTCAATTACTACTACTTGTGATGTACTTTCTCTGTGTATGAAATGCTTTACTATGTAACAAACTCCAGGTCGCCCCTGAAAAAGGGACCTTCGGGGCTCAGCAGACTTACCTGGTTATCAAAATTGAATAAATAAATAAATATCACCTCTCTCCCTCCTTTGCTCTAGGGTATACATATTGAGCTCTGTTAATCTGTCCTCATATGTTTTCTGATACAGTCCCTGCACCATTTTGGTTGCCCTTCTCTGGACTGCCTCAATTTAGTTAATGTCCTTGTGAAGGTGTGGCCTCCAGTACTGCACGCAGTACTCCAGATGAGGCCTAACCAGTGTCTCATAAAGAGGGATTATTACCTCCCTCTTATGACTTGTGATACCCCTACTAATACACCCCAACTTCCCCCTAGCCTTACCTACTGCTTTAGTGGTCTGCTTGGATGATTTCAGGTAATCTGTGATGATGATGCCCAAGTCTCTTTCTTCCCTTGTGACTGCCAGTAACTCCCCTCCCAGCCTATAGGTGGCTTCAGGGTTTCTCTTCCCTATGTGCATGATCTTGCACTTCTTTGCGTTAAACCCCAGTTGTCGCTCTTCTGACCATTTTGCCAGTTTATCCAGATCTCTTCTCATTCTGCCCACCCCATCTGGATCATCTACTCTGTTGCAGATCTTGGTGTCATCTGCAAACAGACAAACCTTACCCTCCAGTCCATCTGCAATGTCACTGATGAAGATATTGAAGAGGACTGACCCCAGGACTGATCCCTGAGGTACCCCACTCATGAGATTAAAGCAGTAAGGAGAGTGCTGTGTAGAAGGGTACCAGGAAAAGGTAGACATCCTGAATAAATGCTTATGTTCAGTGTTCACAGAGGAAGGAGAAGGGAAGGGGCCACAAAAAAAGTAATAGGAGCACTGGAGGGAGGGAAGTGAACACTAGTCTGTTTTCAGAGCAGTGTGTCCTGAAGGGACTTGCTAATTTGAAAGTGGACAAAGCAGTAGGGCCACCAGGCCAGATGAGGTGCACCCAAAGCTATTGAAGGAGCTCAGGGAGGTACTGGCTGTACCTCAGACAGTCCTGTTTAACAGTTCATTGGAAACCGGAGTGGTTCTAAAGGACTGGAGGAGGGCAGATTTAGTCCCACTCACAGAAGTAGTAGCAGGGAGACTGGCAATTATAGACCAATCAGCCTGACTTCATGGTGGGAAAGTTAATGTAGTCAATGCTCAAGGAAAAGATTGTGGAATATCTTGAATCCAGTGGGTTACAAGACCGGAAGCAGTGTGGATTTACTGGAGGTGCGGTCGTGTCAAACGAATCTGATCGATTTCTTGGACTGGGTGACCAAGGCATTAGATCATGGTGGAGCAGTAGACGTGGCATACCTTGATTTCAGTAAGGTTTTCAACACCATTCCACGTAGGAGGGTAGGAGGCAAGCCGAGTAGTTTAGGAGTGGGCCTAAAGGTGGTAAATTGAGCAAGAAATTGGTTATAGGATAGGTGGCAGAGAGTGATGGTAAATGGAGTACACTTTGAGGAAGGGAAGGTGACCAGTGGGGTGGCACAGGGATCAGTGCTGGGACCGATCCTCTTTAAAAGTCCTTGTAAGTGACACTGCAGAGGAGCTGGAAGGGAAGGTCTGCCTCTTTGAGGATGACACCAAAATCTGCATTCAGGTTGACATTTGGAGTGGGGCGGAAAGGATGAGCAGAGACCTGAGAAAACTCGAGGAGTGGTCAAGGGTATGGCAACTGAGTTTTAACATGAAAAAGTGCAAAATAATGCACTTGGGGCACAGAAACCCAGGGGCAGGGTACAAAATGGGAGGAGTGGTACTGATGATCACCAAGCAGGAAAGAGAGCTGGGGTGATCATACCGGATGACCTGAAGGTCGCCAGGCAGTGCAACAAGGCAGTTGGGAGGGCTGGTGATGGGATACTGTGGTGCAGAGGAAGGGGTATCACCAGCAGAAAGAGGGAGGTGGTATTGCCTCAGCATAGATCACTAGTAAGACCCCACCTAGAGTACTGTGTCCAGTTCTGGAGACCACATCTCTGGAAGGATATAGATAGAGTGGAGGCAGTCCAGATGAATGCAACTAAAATGATGCAGGGTCTGCATCAGAAGCCCTACAAGGAGAGACTTAAGGACCTAAATATATACACCCTGGAAGAGATGGGGGGGGGATGATAGAGACCTTTAAAAGCCTCATGGGGTAAATAGGGTACAGGAGGGAAGTATTTTTCAGGAAAAAAGATACTCAGGAGCAAGAGGGCACAATAAGAAGCTGGAAGAGGGTAGATTCAGGAGAAATGTGAGGAATTACTTTACACAAAGAGTAGTGGATTCCTGGAACAGTCTTCCAGCAGAGGTGCTGGGGGTGAAAACCGTGGTGGGGGTCAAGAATGCATAGAATAAACATAAAGGAATCCTAGGGAGGGGGGTAAATGAGCCAGAGATCAAGTAAAATCTGTGATGATACTATAGGCAGGGAAAAATGGGCAGACTGGGGTGCCAAATGGCCCTTATTTGCTGGTAAATGTTCTGTTTCTGTGACACAGCACATTTGCCTCGGCCCATCTCCACTCCAGGTTGCTGGAACCATTCTCTTTAGGGTCGGTAATAAAACAGATCAGGTACTAGCGTTCTTAGAAATCAGGCTTCACTGGCACCTGTTATGAACCAGTCAGTTGCTATCTCCCCCACTCCAAACGACACAGACATTTCCTAGTAAATCCTTCAGGCTCCTGTGTGATTTATTACTGGGTAAAGGTATCCTAAGTATTTGAGCTATACTATTTCTAATCCCAGGATAGCCCAGCCAGTGGGGAAAGCCAATGAGAGAGAGAGAGAGAGAGTGTGTGTGTGTGAGTGTGTGTGTGTGTATTGGAGAGAGGACAACAGTCTGGGCTCTGACCATTGATTGGTTGCCCTTGCTGGCATCATGATATGAATGTTATGCTCTGCCTGAATTTTATTTATTTAGCATAATGTTAAATGCAATCAATCAATAAATAAATATAGTGCAGTGGTTTAAGGCTCTGAGCTGCAAATCTGGAGACCTGGGTTTGAATCCCACAGACCCCGCTTGCATACTGTGTGATCCTGAGCAAGTCACTTAACTTCCCTGTGCTCCCAGGTTGCACCTGTAAACAAGCTTTCAGCTTAGTGTGTCTCACCTGGTTAAACGATTGCCAAAAAAAAATAAATAAGAGTTGCTGTATTTACAGTGCCTGAAGTACAATATAGCCTATACAAAAGGGTTTGGGTAAGGGATGCAAGCATATCTACATGGGACGGGGAGAGGGAGTAAAGATGCACTAAAGAGTTCTGGCTTACAAAGTTTATTTTCCTAGCCACACCTGTGTGTGTGTGTGTGTGTGTGTGTGTCCATCTTCAGTGGGAAGTAAATCTGTGACCACCTGCTTCACAGCTACTCTTACCAAGAGACCTCACTGCCTACAACAGAGGACCTGGAAGGGAAGATCTGCCTCTTTGCAGATGTCACCAAAATCTGCATTAGGGTAGATGCTCCAAGGGGTGGAAAGGATGAGCAGGGACCTGAGTAAACTTAAGGAATGGGTATGGCAGCTGAGTTTTAAAGGGAAAATGTACAACATAATTCAGTTGGGCACAGAAACCCAGGGGTGGAGCACAAAATCGGTAAAGAAGTGGTATTGATGACCACCAAGCAGGAAAGAGACCTGGGGCAAATCATATCTAATGACCTAAAGGTGGCCAGACAATGCGACCAGGCAGTTGGGAGGGCTAGTGGGATGCAGGGGTGCATAGGGAGGGGTAATAAGCAGCAGAAAGAGGGAGGTGGGGTTGCTTCTGTACAGATCACCAGTAAGATCCCACTTAGAGTACTATGTCCAGGTCTGGAAACCACATCTCCAAAAGGACACAGACAGGGTAGAGGCGGTCCAGAGGAGAGCAACTAAACTTGTGCGGGGTCTGTATCAAAAGCCTTAAAAGGAGAGACTACATGACCTCAATATGTACACCCTCAAGGGGGGGGGGGATATGATAGACACCTTTAAATACATCATGAGGGAGTCAGCCTGGTTGTGCTGAGGGCTAAGGTGATGCTGAGTGCTTTACCTCATGCCATGCCGGTGACCTGAGTTTGGGGACGAGCTTCAGTCACTTGGGTCAGCGGGGTGCATGTGTGCTGTGAGTGCATGAAGTAGTCACCAGGCAGCTCTCCTCTCCCAGATCGGAGAGGCCTGCCGAGTCAGCTCTTGACTGCCACCAGGTGGATATCAAGTGGCAGTACCGAACGCCTGAGCAGTAGATGTATAGCTGCTATCTGTACAAGGCCCTATTCTGTGTTTTCCACCCTACCTCTTGGAATGCCATGTGCAGGCACATCAAGAGTGTGTGCACTCAATGCATGCCATCATGCCTATCCCCTGGGACACCACGTACAAGAACATCAAGCAAGTGTGCACTCAGTGTGTGCCATCGGGCCAATGTCTGTAATGTTCTACCCACCCTTGGCCCTCCAAGCCCACTACCACCTGTGGTCACCCAAGTTACCATATCGTGTTTGAGTAGTATGCCCTCCTGCCTCAGAGGAGAAAAGCACCCTCTCGCATGCTCAGTTCTCCTAGTCCTAGTCACCCCCTCTCAACCTTGGTTGGTTCCCAAACCCAGATCATCAGCATTGTAAATGATAACCCTACCGCTGCACCAGCTGGTCAGTTTACTAAAAAGTTTCTAAAATGTTCTTGTTTTCAGAAACATTTTTTACCTAGTAATTTGCATATATTTGCATATTAATGACATGGTAATACCTCATTTGTATTGCAGACCGCTATAATTGTTGTTTGTTTAAATCACTTGTTTATCTGCTGCCAGGTGTACATCAGGCTGTATTCCCAGTGCTCCCCCCCCCCATATGTTTGGACTACCCTCTTTTTCTACGTCCTTGATCCCCTACAGATTTTTCACATGGCAGTTGCCATGGTAAGGGGTGTGGGTCCAGAGAGTGTTGAAGCCATCACCCAAGCAGCTGCATTGTTTCTTCCAAATTTCTGCCCACTCCCATCCCTCCCTCCTTCCTGCTGGCACCTTGCACGGCTGTGATGTCTTCACATGCACACAGCAACGTCCCCGTGAGGGAGCAAGCTCTCCTGGCCTGACGCTGGGAGTTGTTGCAGTGGCAGAGCTTGGGCACCTCAGAGGCATTCTGCCGATGGCAGCACTGGCCACCCACAGCTGGTGAACTGAGTCCACAACCTAACCCATGTCGTATGCGGGATAATGCAGTAGGGCCACTGAGCCACCGGATAGACCAGAATTTAGTTTTATGTGGAGGGTCTATTAGGTTTTACATTTTTCAGATGAGCACAGAAAAACTGGCCTCAATAAGATACAGTGGAGACCAGGGGCAAAACAAAACCTTCCAGCAGAAAAAAAGACCTAGCTCCCACTTACCTGCAGAATGCAAAACACAAAGATGAAGTAATTCATTGATTTATTACATGTAAATATAAAATTAAACAATGGCAATACAAATGCGGACAAGGTCACTCAATGTTTCACGCAGAACACTTTTTCAAGAGTGTGGGACTTAGACTTCCGGTTCTATTTGCCTGAGTAATGGAAGCCTAATCAGAGAGCTCTTGTTAAATAACATTCGATCCTGTGGAATCCAAATACATCTGCTTGAAACTTTGCTGGGACCCTAACCCTCCTGACAGCCTATGATGCCTCCTAAATCAAAATATAAAGATGGGAGTTCAACTTCCCCACCCGAAGCTAAAATTCCCGTTTCAGAGCGCACAGACGCAGGCCGTGCTGCATTCAGAGCTAGCAGACCTAATCCAGCAAACTCCCATGGTTACACAGACTACGGAAGGAGAATTCACCATAACATCAAAAACGTTACGCAGCACTTTGCAGCAAATGAATGAAACACTGAGCAAGCTGGAACAAAGAGCCAAAGAAGACAGACAGACAGATTATAACCGACCTCACTGACTGCACGGTACACTTAGAGGAGGTAATGACTGAGTACACCAGCGTCTCGGATGTTCATAACGCAGCTTTAAGAGACCTTCACCACAGAGAACTACTACTTCAACAACGATTAGAAGAGCTGGAAAATCGAAATAGACGTAATACCTTCTGGGAAGCCGTGCAAATGTAAGTTATCGAAACGAGGCCCATGGTCCAATTCATGGATAGTTTCTTGAAGGAACTGCTGGATCTGGAGAAGGAGAGAGACCTGGGCATAATCTGGGCGCATAGATCTCTCGTAGTTAAGCCTAAAGATCCCAAAGCCCGCCCGAGATCAATAATAATGGCCTTTGTTGACTTCAGAGTTAAGGAGGAAATTATTAGAGCAGCTTGGTCCAAAAAACAAGTCTTATTTGGCGACACAAGACTCTTTTTCGATCAGGACTACGCTCCACAAACGCTAGCGAGTAGACAAAAAGCCTACAATATAGTTAAAATAGTAAGACAGGCCGGCTTTCCTGCCAGCTCAAATATCCTGCAAAGATAAAGATCAAAACCAATGAAGGATGGCACAGATTTCAAGATATTCCAGAGTTACTTAAGTGGGCAAAGGTACAGGGCATCTCAATTCCAATAAAGGGCGCTGAAGCTATGGAAAGAGCCCTTTCTCGGAAGTCCTGGCAAGTAAAGGGAACAAAGAATTCCAGGATGTCGCGTACAGGGGGATCTAAAACACTGTGGGACAAAGTGTACACGCACTCCGCCCCCCCAGCATGAACCATCGGGCGAAACACAACCTACGGACTTGCCATTAGAAGAAGCATCAACATCCAGCGGCTGAGTATACCTTCCTCCGTTTTCTTCAAGCTTTCTAAAACTCGCTAACAGAGACTGAGTTATACTGCCTTTCTTGTAAGGACCTCAGACAACATACAGGGACAGACTTAAAGGTCTCACTCTGAGGGAGGGATACAAGAAAGGTCTTATCTCCCAGCGATTTTTCAATCGGATATGTACAAAACTTTTTCTTCTTTTTTTCTCTTTTTCTAGTCGGTGCCTCCCCAAAGACTTACTATAGAAACCCTGTTAAGTTCCTAGAGTTGTTTTATAAGGATCTTTGGGTATAAATATAAGCTAATGATTGTTGTAAATTAGCTTTGAAGGGGAAAGGTATTGAGTCCTAGTCCATCCACGATCCTGACGTTCTCTCCACAGGAGTTCGGTTATGGGTGGAGGATGGGTACTGAAGAGGCACCACTAGTCAATACTTGGGCTAGATTCCGGAGGGTCCAACTAGTGGAAATAGGGGGGCAGCAGTGCCCTCTCCGGCCTTACGGGGGGGAGGGGCTTCCTGGCACGGCAGGCTGTGCCGGGGGCCACAATTATTAAAGTAGATTGTCTACCTCTCCCTCATTTTGGGCTGGGTCTCGGACCTTGGATGAGCGGGACCTTTATCCTCCCTCAAGGTTTTGGGCGGTACCTCCCTAATGGACACAGAAGGTTGTAGTCTGTGAGGTTTGGCAAGGCCAGCGGGTGAGAAGGCCAATCATACGTCACAAGGGCACTACGGTCTTGAGCTTTCTATTTCAGGCTAAAAAGTAAACCAATACATAAATTGCCTCTGGTGGGACTGGAAGTGAAGCGCCGCGAAGGGTGCCCCCAACCACCCCTCCAAATTAAAAATAAAGCAAATGGATGTGCCTGAGGAAGCTAGACGACTCAGCCTATTAACTTGTTCGCCCCCTTGTGCTTCATGATGTCAAAGGGCTGCGGACTGTATAATATGTGTCAGGGAGTAGAACCCCCTAAGATCAAACATACAGAGGGAGAGAGGGGGGATCCCATCAGGGAAGGTCGGCGAAGACTGATCGGTTGCGGAGGCTAAGGTGACTTGCCTAGCGGCCTAGCTGGTCTCCTGTATCTTCTTGCCCTCTTATTTTTGGGAGGGGAAGCATACTGTTGCCCCCCCTGGGTAGGATGGGAGAGAATGGCCCCGGGCTGGCACACTGGGCTGGGGGGCACCCGTCCCTGGACTGGGCTTGTGGGGGGGGGGGGGGACAAGGTCTGTCCCTGCCTAGCATTAACCCCACAACAATCGGAGATACCAACTAAATCAGTAAGTCGATCTTCGATGGTGGGCAGATAAAGGTGTTATACTGGCAAATAATTACAGCTCAGTTGGGACTTCCCACCATTATATCGTGGGGTTTAGTTCTGATAAGGGGACTAGAAAATTAGTCTCCTGCCACGTCTCGTTGGTGGTTCCCAAGAGGTGGATAAGGGTATATACACACCCAGAAGTCATTCTATTGTTGAATATATTTTCTGTTCAGATGTTCAGGTTAAACAAAACTAAAACTAAAAAAAAAAAATGAGGTTTATATTCAGTTCGTTTATGCAGTCCCACAGGCAGCAAAGGGGTCGATGGAGCTTGTATACTATAATAATGTGCTTTCATGGCGGACCTTAAATAATTTCTTGGAACGTTGGAGGAATAAATAGTCCTGTTAAGAGGACCAGAATTATACAGGAACTGCAGAGACAACAGGCCACCATAGCCTTTCTACAGGAGACACACTTAAATCATGTGGAACATGGGAAGTGACGTAGAGGGTGGGTTGGGGAGGTACACTCGGCCGAATACCAGCAACAGACTAACAGGAGGGGAACAGCCATACTGATCAGAAAAGATACTCCCCTATCGATCACTCAGAGTCTATCAGAGCCAGAGGGGAGATTTGTGAGACTTACAGGCGAATATAAGGGCCAGAACTGTGTCTTTTTAAACCTTTATGCCCCAAATAAAGAGCAGGAAAAGGTTCCCTTTATAACTAAAACATTGACAGACTCTGTGACGGACCCTAACAGTTTAATTTTTATTGGGGGAGACTTTAACTCTGTTCAAGACTTGGGCTTGGACAGGGTGGGCTCCAGGTCCTCAGGCCTGGCTAGATCCAGTAGAATCCTTACTAGATTATGCTTAGAGTTATCGCTGGTAGATGCATGGAGGTTTATAAACCCTAAACAAAGAGACCATACTCATTATTCTCCTAAATACAAAATGTACTCCAGGATAGATTTCCTTCTAGTTATCTTCCAATGTACTGCCCTATCTCATAAGTGCAAATATAGGTAATATCTTATTATCTGATCATGCCACTACTTCTTCGGAGGTAGCCTTAACTCCAAAGCCTCAAGAATCCTTGTGGCATCTCAATGTCAGCCTTCTGAACCATGATGAATTTAAACAATTAATGCAGCAGTCCATTAAGCAATATTTAGAGACAAACCTCGAGGGGGATACAGAGGCTGGGATTAGATGGAACGCCCCAAAATGTTACCTGAGAGGTATTATACTATCATATGCCTCTACACACAAAAAAATCAAACTAAAAGAGCGTTTAGAGTTGGAAAGTAGAATTTCTCAACCGGAGCTAACCCAGAAACAAACTAGGGATCAACAAACAGAAGAGAAACTATCTAAGATTAAAGCCAAACTAAATAAAATCATAGAATTGCAGGTGAAGGGCCAATTCCGCTATGCTAAACAAAAATACTATGAGCACGGCAATAGAGCTGGGAGATTACTAGCATGGCAGCTCCGCAAGGAAAGAGCATCTCGGGCAGTTCCCAAGCTTAGATCCAAAGTGGAGGGAGCTCTGCTTTGGTCCCCTCAACAGATCACAGCCAAATTCAAAGATTATCATAAGAATTTATATTCAGTAGAGAAAGGCCCAGAACATTATAGCACCATCTCAAATTTTCTTGACAAAATCCAGTTCCCCACCCTTACGGTTGAACAAAGACAAAATCTGGACACCCCTATCTCTAACTTAGAAATAACCCAAAAAATTAAACAACTTAAAATTGGGAAGGCTCCAGGGACCAATGGCTACACAGCCAAATTTTACAAGGCATTTTCTGAGTCCTTAGTACCGGTGCTCTCGGGCACATATAATGAGCTATGGAGGGGGGAGGGGGCAGTCCCTGTTTCTTGGAACCAAGCTCAAATCTCAGTGATTCTTAAACCGGGGAAAGATCCGGAAGACTGTAAGTCATACCGCCCCATTTCACTACTTCAGTTAGACCTAAAAATTTTAACCGGAATTATGGCCAACCGGCTACAATTAGTAGTTCACTCCTTAATACACAGGGACCAAACAGGCTTCATATCTGGACGATTCCTGCAGGATAACATTCAGCAATTGTTAAACATCATCTCAGCCCACAAGAACACCAGACTTTTCCAATTAGCCATTAGCATGGACGCTGAGAAGACATTCGACAGGGTCGACTGGGTCTTCCTGGAAGAAGCTTTGAAGAGATTCAAAGTGGGGACAGATTTATCAATAGCACAAAGGCACTATACAAAGCTCCAGAGGCTAGAGTTAAGGTAAATGGCCATCTCTCTGAGAGATGTCCCCTGATGCGAGGGACAAGGCAGGGTTGCCCCCTCTTCCCGCTCCTTTTTGCATTATCCCTTGAACCATTGGTGATTGAAATCAGGGCAAGTCAAGATATCCAAGGAGTAGAAGTAGAGGGGCATACCCAGAAGGCAGCCCTATATGCAGACGATTCCCTTTTCTTCGTCTCCCATCCATAAACCTCGGTCCCAGCTCTCCTCCAGACTCTGGATGCATACAGCACTGTAGCCGGCTACAAAATTAATCTTTCTAAATCAGAAACTTTTATTCTGAGTGGTTCTCCCCCCCCCCCCGAAAGGTTTAGACAAACCTTCCCTTTCACCTGGGTGGAAAGAAACACAATACGATATTTAGGCATTGAGGTTTCAATAGATTTGTCTCAGTTATATAAAAATAACTACCTAAAATTATTCCAGGAACTCCAAATGGATATAGCCAGATGGAGGTTACTACCTCTGACCCTCCATGAAAGGATACAAGTTCTTAAAATTAACGCCTTACCTAGGTTTCTTTTTATATTTCAAACTCTTCCATTACAACCTCCTGCTGAGTTCTGGGTAGAACTATGAAAGGCAACCCAGAGGTTTATCTGCAACAGGAAAAAACCAAGACTATACAGGAACATATTACAAATCCCTAGAGATAGAGGAGGATTGGCTCTCCCTCACTTCTACTTATATTTCTTGACGGCCAGAGGTGCACAGTTGATTACTTGGGCTAAACACAGAGAAGACTTTGGGTGGTATCATTTAGAGGAGGCTTCTCTCAGAGGCTGGGCTCTTTGGGTTCTCCCAACAAATGATATACCACACAACTTATTGAGGTTGGAAACAAACCCCTGGGTCAGCCAATCTTTATTATTCCTCAAGAAACTGAGAAAGATTACACAAACTCCAGATGAACCGGGTCCCTTATCTTTAATACACTTTGAGCCATCGTTCACTCCCCCCTGGTCTGATTCAGGCTACAGATACTGGGCTACAAAACATCTCTCTACATTCACACAGTGTATAAACAATCACCAATGTCTATCTTTTGCACAGTTAATGGGAAAATTCCACCTTCGCAGGGAAGACTTTTTTAGGTACAGTACTTCCAAGTCCAGCATTATATTATCTCAGAGAATAGAATACAAAAGATTAATAGAGACAAGACTCAGCTTGAAAACTATTTTTATTTCAACATTATAATTAAAAATGACCTACGCCCCCTTTCCCAACTATATAAAGTTTTGATCAACACTAACAAGAATAACTTAGATTTAGTGAAACAGAAATGGGAAGGGGAATTATCGATCTCAGTTTCCCAACAATCATGGGACAAAAGATTAAGCAGGGGATGGCAGGTAACCAGCTCTCCAATGTGGAGAGAATTCCATTGGAAGATACTTCTAAGATATTTTCTTACTCTCTCTATAGCGAAACACTACAGTCCAAACCAAACAGAGCTCTGTTTTAAAGGGGTGTCAATCCAAAGGGTCTAAAACACATATTTCCTGGGTGTGTCCAGTTCTGCTCCAATTTTGGATGAGAGTGCATGACCTCATGCAAACCATTACAGGACTACAGATTCCTTTCATGGGAGAGGACCTGGTTTTAGGCCTTCCAACTTTAATGTCAGGGCCAAGACAATCAAATAAACTGTCTCACATAATGAGAGTGGCAGCGTTAAAATCAATTACATCGAGATGGCTTTCTCCCCTCCCCCCCACATAGAAGATTGGAAAGCCAGAATGTCCCAGCTAGAGACAATGGAACAAATCACTTATACCTTAAGGCAGAATAGTGATAGTTTTATTAGTATTTGGTCACCTTGGCAGAGACACATGCAAGCTTAACTGACTGGCTCGTAACGATTCTCAAAGGGTCCTACTGAGAGCATGGCAAACTTCGAGAAAAGCTCAGACCCCCAGAATGCCCAAGTTTATCTAGTTGAGTTATAATGGAATGCTCTTTTCATCTATCTTTATATTTTAAAATGGTTAAAATAATTTTTCAAATGAGTTACCATCATATCAGAAACTGTGACACTTTTCTGATTAACTGTTGTAACATCAGGTTAAGTAATATAAGAAATGTGAACTCATACAGTGCATGTATTTTCTGATGAAGTTAAGATCTTTTTCACCAATCAGATGATAGAATATTGTATTTACTGAAATTGACAGAATTGTATTGTCCATCTGATATATATAATAAACTTGAAGTTTTAAAAAAAGAGTGTGGGACTCACTTTGAAAAAGCGCTCTAGTCTGCTTGAAACATTGAGTGGCCCCATCTGTTTGTATTGCCATTTTTTAATATAACATTTACATGTAATAAAACAGAATTTGTTGGCAGAAAGGAACTGCTTGTCCCACCCGGTCTACCCAGCTGGTCCTCACCTAGTCTGTCTCCGCTGACCCTAACTGGTCTTAGGCGACCCTCCCTCCTCCTCCCTGCCTATTTACTAATGTTCCCTATGTCTATCCCATGCATTCATGAAGCCCCCTACCATTTTCACCTCCACCACTTCCATTGGCAGTCTGTTCCAGGCATTCACCACTATTTCAGTGAAGTAGTACTTCCTCGTATCCCTCTTAAACTACCCCCAGCTTCATCGTGTGCCTTCTGGTCCTGGTGCTCTTTCTCATTTGAACATTAATGAATCACTTCTTCTCTGTGTGCTGCATTCTGTGAGTAAGTTGGAACCAGGGTACTTTTTGTTGCATTAAAACTTTCTGAACCAGACAGGTCCTGGGAGATTCTTTTTGTATCTCCAGTTTGACCTATCTCTAATAAGAAAAACTCAGTTCCTAGCGTAGAAAACTGTTTAAGGGCTCAACATAGATGCAAGTTGCTCCAGGATGCTAAAGGGTGGTTACATCCACTGTTCTGCATTTATCCTTGAGCACAACGCATTGATGTCAGGATGTGGAAAGTACAGCATGTTCTGGGAAAACACACATTCCTAACTGAATTGTTCTCATGGGTAAAATATGTTGAAATCTTAAAGAGCTACCACCACCTCAAGAGAAAAAGTTGCAAATGTTTGTCTTTAGAAACAATTCGGCTTATATTTCATATATTTTTCTGAATGTTTCCCTACGCTTTATTATTGAAGACACAAGCATGAAAACAAGATATTTGTCCCTGAGCCTTCACAACATCTGCTACTGCTACAGTGTACGTTTTGAAGTAATAATTCACAGTGTGTGACATCATCATTTCCAAGGCAACAGATGCTGATACAAGCCAGGTATCACAACATCAGGTGCAGATAAGCAGGAGCAAAGGAATTCTAAGGGACTAAGATCATGTTTTTTTTTTTTTTGTTCCAGTAAATGCTCTTGGACATGTAGAAAAAATATGAAATAACAAATACGTAGGACTGTCAATGTAGGGTGTGTGATATTTATTATTGAACCAACATGTCAGTTTCAGAGCATAAGCTGGTAAAAGGGCAAGGGATGGAAGGCAGCTCTAGCAACTGAGCCATGCTTCTCCCTGTTTAAGGCAACTCCAGCAGCTGAGACCTAATGCTCCCTGTCTACAGGCCCTTTTACATGCAGCCTACCTGTGAGGGTTGCGGTTTCAATCCACTCACTTCGCTCATTCTTCACCGATTACCTTTGTTTTTACACTTACTGGTCTGAATCAGTTTTGTGGCTATTCCGACACTTTAACTAGTTTTCCACCGGCAGAGAGCCCAAGACATTAGGAGCCGGGGTGTGTACTGCTAATCATGAAGAGCCAAGAGGCTCGTGCATGCATCCCACACTCGAGATTAAACTATCCACATAGGGTCCGTGCTTGGAGAATGCTGCATATTTTAAAGTATGCCATGATGAAAACCGAGGGCTATAAACTGTAAAAATCACCTCCAAAAAAGCTGAGCAGTGATACTGAGCGTGCGCCAATACATATGTGTAACTCCTAGGTGGCGCTATCCCAAGGGCTACTATCCCTGCCTGCTTGGCTAGTAGCAGGTTAAGGGGCCGGTGTTCTGAAATGGGTGCCTCCACCCGGAGGTCAGGGTTGGTAGTGGTCAAGCTAACCCGGGCACAGCCCTCCGGGACACTGTAACCCCCCCTCTTTCCTTACTAGTGGCCAGAACAATACACAATAATCACTTTCACAATACCCCTGATACACCACATAAGTACCCACATTGTTTGCACTTACCACCAGGGCTTTTCTCTGGCTCGGCCCTGGAGACCCCTTGTAAAACAAGGTTATACACAGCAAATAACAGCAGTACAGTACTCTTGCACAAACTGGAACCACAGTCAGGGTAACTGTAAAAAAAAGTTAGATCTGATTTATTTAAGGGACTTGAACAAGGGAGGGGCATAATTAGGTTAATTTGCTTAAAGGCTCTATCAGTCAAACAGTTATGCATGCACTTCAGGGTCCATAAACAGTCACACACTCTGGGTACCCAGATGGAGAATGGTGGGCTAGCCAGGAACGTTGCAGCTGGTTGGGGCCCTGTGATGGAAGAAAACAACATGCACAACACAAACTATTTGTAATCTGGAGCCGGAGGGCTCAGTTCGTGAAAAGAAAAACAAGACAATCAGATGACACACTTTTAGATTAGGCTGTTGTTGCAGGGAGCTACCCAAGACTGGATACAGGCTGGACAAAAATGGAGACAGCAGGTGGTTAATCTGGAGTGCCAGGAGAAACAGGGCGCACACGATTCGCCGAGGCGTCGTTTCTGTTCAAGCGTGGAGCAGGGGGCTAATCCCCAGGCAGGTCTCTCATCGGTGGCTTTCTCTGTGCAGTGGGGTAGTCTGGCAGGGCCAACATGGCATGGCCCAGGCCGAATGGAGATGAACGCGGATTCAGTCCGATTAGGCTGGATAAAGCTTCCAGCAAGTAGAACATTGTTCACATAGTGGAGAACCAAATCACAACCCACTTTTAATACACAGCACATTTACATGTAAAGGATTCTACGGTACCAGCAAGCAGAACACAGTTCACACAGTGGTGAACCAAATCACGCCCCACTTTCAATACACAGCACATTTACACGTAAGGAAATTCTACTGTACCAGGCAAACCGCTCTCCAGTCACAATCGCAAAGTCTCTGCACAAACCGGGGATTCAAAAGCAGCTGGAAATCCTGACAGGCCAATCGCATTCAGCAAATCTTCGGTCTTCTTCAGGTTAAAGCCTGGTCACAGTCCAGTGGCTTAAATAGTCCTCACAACTCAGATTCAGTCCGAATAAACTCTATTTTCCCTCTCGGGGACAGCAGGCAGGTCAAAACTTAGCCCTTTCACAGTTCTCCCATGCAAAACTACACAGAACTGCCTGCTCAAAATCACTTGAGCTGTTACTTCTTCACTTCTCAGCTCAAAAAAATGAACTAGCTGCAGCAGCCTGGGAAATTCCCCAAGATCCAAAAGGCTCGGTTGGCTGATCCTCCTGTCAGTCACAACAAAGGCTCCCCTTTCAGGTACTAAAAGGCGCGAAAAGCCCAAAACTACAATTCCTATAGCTTTTGACTCAAGACAGCTCCTGTAGTCCGGCTCCATTTTAGGTCCCACCAGTACTGATTGGTCCAATTCGCAGTCCAGGACTAAGATAGTGAAGATAAACAACAAGCATTTGTCAATGCCGAATGTTGTTGCGCTGGCATTGGCTTTGGTAGTGCAGTGCGGAAACACATTTTTGGTAGGATGTGAAAAATGTGAGCTGTACTGTTCATAAGGAGGTGTAAAAAAATGACAGTGGTGAAAATGTGGCATGTAAGTACTGCAAATTTGCGAAGTTACAAGGGTGCGTGGAAAATGCGCAACGCACACTTGTAACACAGTCATTTTGTGGAGTTTCGGCACCAGATTTTCAACATAGGCATTTTAGCACCTCTGCTGATGTACAGTGTCACTTTAGTTTCATCAAACTGTCCCAAAAAGTGATTTCGCACAGCGGCCGTGCTATTCTGCAACGGACGTGCGAAAACACATTTCCGGCAGGATATGTAAAATGACAGCTGCACTGTTCATCAACAGGTGTGGAAAATGCCAATGGTGAAAATCCAGAGTGAAAATATTACAAATGCACAACATTATGAGCGTGTGAGCAAACTGCGCAACGCACACTCGTAATACAGTCATTTTATGGAGCATCGTCACCAAATGTTCAACATAGGCATTTTAGGACCTCTGCTCATGAGTAGTGTCACTGTCATTTTCATAATCTGCCCTGAACACTGATTTCCCACAGCGACCACGGTATTGTGCGCCGGAAGTGAGGAAACACATTTAGGCCATGATGTGAAAAATAACAGCTGTACTGTTCACAAGGAGGTGTAGAAAATGACAATGTTGAAAATCTGGCATGAAAATATATTGCGAATTTTATTTAATACGAAATGCAGCATAGCAACTGCTAACGCACGCCTGTGAACAGCTATTTTGGGATTTTTCCACCAAATCAACATAGGTTTTTTGAGAGCCCACCTCATGAACAGTGCCACTGTCCTTGCATTAATCGGTCCCAAAAGGTGATTCTGCGCAGTGACTGCGAAATCACCTTTCGGGACCGATTAACGTCATAACTGTGACAGAATTCATGAGGAAGGATCCCAAAAATCGTATGTTGAAAAATTGGTGCAAAAATTCCAAACAATGCCCGAGATATGCATCAAAGTTGGAAAACCCCTATTTATCCCATTATACAGCTTACTGGCATTTCCTCAGTTCGCGGTCGGCTTTGAAGAGTGAAGACGTGTTCCCGGTCCACCAAAGATCATTGTGCCGAGCTCTTTCGGTAAGTATGGGGTGAGGGGGGGTGTGTGGAGAGGCAGGGTGTGCAGTGGGTGGGTGCGGGTGGTGGGTAGGAGACTATGAGGGACCGTTTTGCTTTACAGGTACAAAAACAACAACATAAGACGTTTTCTTTTTTTTACAGGTGGATTCTTTTGTGGGGTACAGTAGCCAACAGGGATTGGGCACCCCCACTGGCACAGAAGCTGGGAATATGCTGACGGGGAGGGCCCTCGCTGTCACATTAAAGTGGGATGGGGAGGGGGATGGATGCCAACGGGGTTGGGCACCCCGGCCGGCACACAACAAGGACACATTCTGCTGTCGACGGGAGTGGGCTTCCCATTGGCACATACTTTGAGGGGCAGGGCAAGCTGACTGGGGATTGGGCACCCCCGAAGTCGGCAGTTTAGCGGCCACTGCACCGCCATGTTACTAGCTGGCGAGCACATAGGAAGGGTCCACTGCATCTGACGAGCTTTGCTCGCATTGCAGCGGACCTTTCCTTAGATGTGCTTGCCACATTAGTATGCATGGTGTGGCGCTGGCATGCAGGCTGATTGAGGAATGAGGGACGCACCTACTGGTGTGTGCCCTGCATTCACCCAACAGCGACCGCGCCTCCAAAGCTGCACTGCCGCAAGATGTTGGCTGCGCAAGCGTGCCAACATAAAAAAGTCCTTGCTGCAAAGAAGGCAGAGTAGACAAACTACATTATCATTATCACTCTAAATGATTTTCAGCAAATAGTTACATCTTTCAACAGAGCTCCCTCTCAGATTACTTATGACTGCAATCCAGGCAGCTCTTAAAGAGACAGTGCACAGAGGCTATACAGGCACACTCTGGCAATCACATTTAAACTGCCAAAGCGCAGGACACCAGCCTGGCAGCGAGCATTTAGGCAAGCTCAAGGAAGACTTTTTGGGAACCCCTGTTTGTAGGGGGGTTACATATGTATATCCTTGGGATAAGGATATGTATCGGCACATGCCCAGTATCACCACTTGGCTTTTTTGGAGGTGATTTTTACAGCTTGCAGCCCTCAGTTTTCATCATGGCGTACTTTAAAATATGCAGCATTCTCTAAGCCTGGACCCTATGTGAATAGTTTAATCTCGAGTGTGGGATGCGTGCACGAGCCCATGCATGAGCCCCCTGGTGCTTAAGTGCCAAATTCCTTTATGACCGACTGTAGCGCTGTGAGCACCCCTGTGTGCTTACATGACCACCCGATCCATTCCGCAATGATGTGTGGAAACAGTGAACTCAGGAAAACTGACAGTGAGTGCTCATTTTAGCAGAGGTTCAGTTGCCTGTGTACACAAAATAGGTAACGCTGCAGCTGATCTGCACCAATGAATACAATGCAGATCATGGTGTGTGTAAAAGGGGCTTAAGGTAACTCCAGCAGCTAAAACCTAGCTCATCATGTCTACAGTAACTCCAGCAGCTGAGACCTAACTCTCTTCGTCTAAGGTAACTCCAGCAGCTGAGACCTAATGTTTGCTAAGTCTGCTACAGCAGCTGAGACCCAACTCCCTGTGTCTAAGATAACTCCAGCAGCTGAGACCTAACTCACTGGCAGTATAGCTTAGAGGTTAAAGTAATGAGCTGTGAATGAGCTTTGTACATCCAGCAGACCTGGGTTTGATTCCTACAACCACAATTTGCATGTTGTATGACCCTGAGCAAGTCACTTAACCTCTTCTGTGCTCATGGGTCACCTCTGAAAACAGGCCTCATGCCTAGTGGGCTTTATCTGGTTATCAAAGAGTTAAAAATAAATAAATAAAGCTGGTCAGCTAATAACCAACAAGAGATGCAAAGCATACAATAACTCTTGAAAGTGGTTCTGTTCAGTACACCCAGTTTTTTTGGGGGGTGGAGGGGTAAGAATCACACAACATCATTCTATACAAGTTTTGAGTACACTTTTTTGTTTCGTTTTTTACAGTTTATTTATCTAATCCAGCTGAGATGCAGCATGTGGCTTGCAGTGGGGTTCTGCTTCTGCCCAGTTTAAAGCTACAGTAAGAGGGGCTGAGGTACAGCGAAGTCCAGTGACTTGCTTCACATATCTATGTAACCCCAGTGACTGCAGTGGGACTTGCTGGTGGTTTTCAATTCAGTATTCTAACTGCTAGACCACTCTGCCATTCCATTCACTCAGCTTTCTTTCAAAGTGGGATTTAAACACCCTAGTTTTACTATAACAGGTCAAATACACAGCATTAATTCATATATGTATGTTTTTCCAAAATGAAAAAGACAGTGCCAAGCACATTTAAGTCATCCTGTTTGCTAATATAGTTGTGTGCCTATGTTACAATATATTATTTTACCCAGGAAATCTTGACTGATGTGCATCACCTCATGTTCACTCAGTCCCACTTCTACCCAGTTTTACAACTGAGAGAACAAGCAGCTGTCCAGGTTAGCCTCCAGTGGTTCAGATGGGATTCAAACCTACAAACTCGACTCTG
Source organism: Neoceratodus forsteri (assembly GCA_016271365.2). NCBI lineage: Eukaryota > Metazoa > Chordata > Ceratodontiformes > Ceratodontidae > Neoceratodus > Neoceratodus forsteri. The sequence goes on along the minus strand of JADMNL010000031.1, from coordinate 141,293,206 downwards.
GTTCCACAATACAGTTCTCCAAACAACTATACCTGTCACACCGCTTAAAAATAACAACCTGCACAGTTTGCAAATTCATTAAAAATGTACAGATGGACAAAAACAACCAGACAACCTGAATAATTGTTTGTACCTTTTCTGTTAAGTATGGCCATTTGCACCCTAGTAAACCTGTATATTCCTCCTGGTGCAGACTCCTCGACTCTCCATTTACTCTTTAATCAAATCTTAAAATATCAAAAGGGAATATTACTATTAGGAGGTGCCATTGACATGGCTCTTAATCAGCAAATGGATACAACCTCTGTGACACATGGACAGCCAGTTCTGAGTACACTATGATTTTTTAAAATATAAAAATGTGTTACTGATTGTCTCTGCTGAGAAATCTGGTGCTCTTGGAATGACCTCGCTCACCACGCCCCCCCTCCCCCCGCAGGTCTCAGCTAAAAGATGAAAGCCATGAGACAATTACAGGCTAGAAGATACCTAATCAAGGATCTCCTGTTTATCTAAGTTAAATATAGCTTTAACTGCTAAGAGGGAAATCAATATCCATTTTATGACTTTTAGAGGAGGAAACCAGGTTATGGCACACTGGTGCGAAATCATAAATGATCTGATGTCTGTGTGAGAGAGGATACTACTCATAGATGAAAGGAAATTTACATACTTGATTGGGCAAGTCACATGGGGAAAGGAGTTTCTGCTGATGTAACCTTAATTAACTTACCTTCTAATATGATAAAACATCCTGGGTATATGATTTTTAATAAACAGAGGAGGAGCTAGGTGACCTCACGCAAAGGGGTTGGCAAAGACAGTTTTTTAAACAATATTCTGTTTTCCTTCAGACACACTTATATCTGCACTCTGAGAAAGACACATCTTTGAGCACTTTAAGCAGGTATTTAGACAGAGAGAGACAAGTCTAAGTACTGTAGTAGGAACTGCACTGTTAAAACCTTGTTCTTTTAAAAGATTGTATGGTTCTTGTCATATATGTTTCTGTATTTTATGTTTTACTTATTTTTATCTATTTTAGTAGAACTCTATTTTTAGAGCCTACTTGGTCTGTCTTTGAATTTCTTTCTTGAACAAGTGAAGTATATACGGTTAAAGCTGACACTATGCATAAGCTAGAATGGTGATACCAAACTGGAAAAAGGTAGAGTTTAATCTGAAGTCTTTTATTAGAGTTTTTAAGGGTTCATTTTTGTACACCTGGTTAGGTGCCTATAGGCAAAGATATCTGGCCCCTCTGAAGATGGAATTATCTGAGCCTGTGCATTGGGTACGCTAGCAAGAGGTTCACAGTTTGAATCCGTCCAAGACTTGAGAACAAAGGTTGATTCGAACCCACAAAAACAGACAGGAGGGTTACCCTGTTTCTGTTTCCTGTTTGCAAGACTGCGCTCAGAGGTTGGCACTGTAGAAGCAGAGGGCCTGACCTGCTGAGTGGGTTTATGAGTTTATGACAGATTGGTTGGCAGTGGTGTGAAAATTTTGGTATCACAAGCTTTTATTATTCAGTGTGTCAGCTTGAGACCGTCAGCTCACTTGCAAAGAAAGAAAAAGGCAGTGATTTATTTTTAAAAAAAAAGAGACAGAACTATATCACTTGGCATACAGTCAAGTTCCCACCCGTTTTCATTTTTTTTCTAAAGTGCAAGTCAGAGTAGCCGTAGTTAGGGAAGAAGATGGCTTCCAACTACAGCAGGCACATTGTAGACTACTTAAAGCAGTTGTGAGGGGACAGAGGAGTCCTGTTCAAGGTGAAAGCCACCAAACAGAACCTCGTAGATGCCCTGATGGTAGCAGATACCCAGAGCAGTGAGTCACAGACAGTGACTGAAAAGGACCAAACCTTGAATGTGGCAGGGCTAGCAGCCAGTGCAGTGTCCAGATCTGGTGAGGATGACAGCAGGGCCACTGTCAGTGAAAGGCCACAGCAGCAGGGGAAGGTCACCAGTATCCTGGATCCAGAAGTACTCAGGCTGCAAATTGAGTTGCACAGAATGGAGCTAGAGTTCCAGAGAGAAGAGAAGCATGAACAGCGAGTTGCAGAGGAGAAGAGGGAGTAAGAATGCTGAGACACAGACCATGAGGAGCATGAGCACCAGAGGCAACACGAACTGGAGAAACTACGATTCCAACCACCAGCACCAGAGCAGGTAAGTGGCTTGGGTTTAACTGGGACTACAGGACTGGGTTAAAAATTGAATTCCAAATTGATAGCTGAATTTAAAGAGGAGGGGGAGGACATAGATGCCTTTTTAAATTCTTTTGAAAAAGTTTATATTCAGGCTAAAATTCCTAGAGTCCTGGAGCTTCCAGCTATCCCCGCTACTTACCAGGAAAGCTCGGGATGCATTGGGTCAAATGGACAATGAGGACAGTGATGACTACAGCAAACTTAAAGCTGCACTGTTAAATAAATTGAATTAACTTCTGAATCATACAGCGCTAAATTCCATAAGCTCAGGAGAAGCCCTGACATGAGCTACGAGGAGCTAGCCACAAAACAACGTCAGTTTTTAAAACATTGGTGGGAAGGAATTGGAGCAAACTCTGTTGAGAAAATTGAAAATGTTATTTTGTTAGAACAGTTCTATTGGGCATGCCCTGCAGAGCTGAAAACCTGGCTGGAGGACCGAGATCCCAAAACAGTGCAAGAGGTTGCTGAACTCTCGGACCACTATGCCAAGAACAGACCTGCTCTGAGAGCAAATGGGGTGGGCGTGGCAGCACAGAAAGGGAAAAGCGCACCTTCAGGGCAGCTAAAACTCTCACTGCCTCCACCAAAACCAATTAGCCCCAGGTTTCAGAGAAAAGATTTCACTGAAAAGAGAAGTGAATGTTGGTTATGTAAAGAAACTGGGCATATTGCCAGACAGTGTCCCAAAAGAATGAGCACTAATACGCAGAATGATACTAGAAAAGAAGTGGGTTGTCTGTGTGTCCCTGGAAGCATGCCTGAACATGAGGGAACACATGCTCCCAGTCATGGTGAATGGTGTACACATGCAAGGGTTAAGGGACACAGGGGCATCCTTGACCTTGGTAAAGGGGGATCTAGTAGATCCTGGTCAGCTTATACCCAATAAATACATCACTGTACAGGACTTTACTGGTGAGGTGAAAACATTGCCCTCGCTAGTGTTCTCCTAGACTGAGGTGAAACAGGGGGAACTGTGCAACAGGTGTCTGTAGCCAAAATGTTAGCAGTGGATTTGATCCTGGGCAACAATCTCAAAAGGGATGGTATGTGCAGTTACCCTTAGCCAAGCGGCAAGGGAAAATTGTAGTTCCCTGAACCTCACAGAAACCAGATGGGGAGACTAATGAAAAGGGGGTAGAAATTTCTCCAGTAGCAAGTAACCACACAGCTACAGAGGGTTACTCCAAAGAAGGAGGGGTGACCCATTGTCAGATGGTTGGGATTGACAGTGATCCTGAGTGCCCTGACGCTAGTGCTAGGGACCCTAGTTTAGCGACTGAAGGGGATCTGTCCCATGCCTTGGGAATGTGTGAGGGGTTTGCAGCTACTCAGAGAAGTGACCCTAGTTTAGAGAAGCTGAGGGCTTGGGCAGACTCAGATGGTGTACAGGGAGGTGACAGCAGACATAAGGTTTATTGGGAAAATGGACTTATGTATACTCAGGCAGTGCAGACAGAGGGAGGGGTGCTAGGCAGGCAGCTTGTCATTCCCCAGGGATATTGTGAGCAGTTGCTCAAGATTGCACATGATATTCCCTTGTCTGGTCATCTGGGAATTGCACGCATGATGCAGCGGTTGGCCCAGAATTTCTCCTGGCCTAACTTCACCCAGCAGGTGAAGGAGTATTGCAGGTCTTGTCACCAGTACCAAGAAGTAGGGAAGGCGGGCAAGAAAACCCAAGCCGCCCTGATTCCATCTCTCATAGTGGAGGAGCCATTCCAGAGGGTGGGAATGGATATTGTGGGACCTTTAAATACCCCCAGCTCCTCAGGGAAGAGATTCATCCTGACTGTGGTGGATTATGCCACCCGGTACCCAGAGACAGTCGCCCTATCCTCACTGAGGACAGACAAAGTGGCAGATGCCTTACTTGGGATTTTCTCACGTGTTGGTTTTCCGCAGGAGGTTATCACCGATCGAGGGGGCTCCTTCATGTCAGACCTGATGAAATGTTTATGGGAGAAGTGTGGAGTGGTGCAGAGATGAACAACACCGTATCACCCACAAGCCAATGGGCTTGTGGAATGATTCAATGGTACCCTAAAGTCAATACTCCGGGCGTTTGCTGAACAGCATGGGAGGGACTGGGAGAAATACCTTCCCCACCTGTTGTTTGCATACAGGGAGGTGCCCCAAGAGTCAACAGGATTTTCCCTCTTCGAACTCTTACATGGACGCCAGGTATGTGGGCCCCTAGACTTGATCCGGGAGGACTGGGAAGGCAAGCACGCCACCCAGGGAACTTCCATTGTGGATTACGTCCTTAGGTTTAGGGAAAGGCTGAAGGAGCTTATGGGGACAGCCCAGAGCAACCTGGCAGCTGCCCAACAGAAACAAAAAGTGTGGTACGACCACAGAGCCAGAGCTCGCTCATACATGGTGGGTCAGGAAGTCATGGTCCTTATTCCGGTCTGGAAAGACAAGCTGCAGACTGAGTGGGCAGGACCGTACAAAGTGGTTAGGAAGGTAAATGACATGAACTACATTATAGAGTTACCTGACAGAAGACAGACAGAAAGGATGTACCATGTCAACCTGATGAAGCCATATGCAAATAGGGCAGACATAATGTTTGCAGTGTGTAGTCCTGGGGAGGGGACGGATGAGGGAGACTCCCTTCTGGACTTGCTGGAAGAAAGTAAGCGGGAGTCCTCTGTGGAGCAGTAAAATTGTCTCCCCAGCTGGCCCCTGACAAGATCCAGGAAGTAAGGGAGATTTTAGCAGACTTTGCCCCATTGTTTAGCGCCAAGCCTGGACTAACCCCCTTAGCGATGCACGATGTGGAGACAGGGACACAGACGCCCATATGGCGGACAGCATATCGAGTGTCAGAGGCTGTCCAAAAGGACATTAGGAAGGAAGTTGAGGAGATGCTGGATTTAGGGGTAATCCAGAGATCCCACAGCCCCTGGGCTTCACCCGTAGTCCTTGTGCCTAAGCCAGATGGCTGTACTCATTTCTGTGTGGACTATCATGGACTGAATGCAGTCACAAAGTCAGACGCCCACCCGATGCTCCGAATGGATGGACTCCTGGACAAGTTGGGAGGGGTGACCTACCTTACGACCATTGACCTGACAAAGGGGTATTGGCAGGTAGAGTTGCTGGACAGAGCGAGGGAGAGGCTGGCCTTCATCACTCCGATAGGCTTATTTGAATTTAAAGTAATGCCTTTTGGAATGAAGAATGCCCTGGCCACTTTCCAAAGGTTGGTGAACCAGGTGTTAAATGGTGCTGAGGAGTACGCCGTGGTGTACCTGGATGACATTGCCATCTTTAGTACCAGCTGGGAGGAACACCTATCCCACCTCAGAGAAGTGCTGGGCAGAATACAGAGGGCCAGGCTCACTGTCAAAGTCGAGAAGTGCCAGGTGGCCATGGGAGAAGTGGCATACCTCGGGCATGTGGTAGGCTGGTGACAGCTCCGTCCTAACCAAATAAAAATAGAGGTAATCCAGGCATGGTCCAGACCAGAAATGCAGAAGCAGGTCAGGAGTTTTCTCGGGACAGCAGGGTACTATAGAAAATTTGTACCCAATTACAGTGCCCTGGCTGCTCCCCTATCTGATCTGACAAAGAAAAGGATGCCAAAGAAAATTACCTGGGGCCCAGCCTGTGAGGAAACCTCTTCCAAACTAAAGGAGGCACTGTGCAGTGCTTCTGTTTTTACAAGTCCTGTCTATAGCAAACCCTTTATAGTTCAGACTGACACCTCAGACATGGGTATCGGGGCAGTACTGAGGCAGACGTCCAGCCAAGGGAGGGATCACCCAATAGCATACCTGAGTAAAAAGTTACTTTCCAGGGAGCAGGCATACACCATTGTGGAAAAATAATGTCTTGACATAGTGTGGGGGCTAAAAAGTTGGAGCCATACTTATATGGGCAGCATTTTGAGAGGATGGCCGGTAATTCAGAGGCATTGGTGGTCTGAAGGAGTGGGGGACACTAGAGCACGGGGAGGAAAAATAGATCACGCAAAAAACAAAAAATCTCCTCAATTCAAAAATATAATAAAAACCACTCCTTCAACTGAGTCTTTGAGATGTTTGGAGCCACTTAAATGTCCACCAAAAAAGATGAACTTTTTATTCCTATGCACATAAAATGTATTCTAGTTTAGATTATTTCCTCATTGCCACAGAACACTTCTCCATCGTACAAAATTGTCAGATTGGATCCATAGTACTCCCAGATCATGCTCCTTTCATTCTAAATTCTTGCAGTGTCAGTGGCTCAGTAGGTAGCACACTTGCCTCTGAGGCCGGGAGATCAGAGGGCTGTGGGTTCAGTTCCCACATCTGGCACTTGGGTTAATATCTCAGTACTGACACTGTAGTGTAGCATGAGAGGGGTGCTGCATTTCTGAGGTGCCATCTTTCAGATGAGACGTTAAACCGAGGTCCCATCTGCTTGGATTGGTGGTAGTTCAGGTGGATGTCAAAGATCCCATGGCACTTCTCGAAAAGAGTAGGGGGAATTTCCCCGGTGCAATGGCCAAATTTCCCTCATTCTCTAAAGAAATACCACCAACAGCTTAATCTGGTTCAAGGTCAGTTGGCATTCTTCTGTATCCCCTTCCCCCAGGTCGTGCCTGAAAATAGGCAGGATTTGTCTAGTGCACCTACCCGGTCAACAAAAACTAAATAAATACATGTATGTCAAGAACAAAAAAAAAAGACTAATTCAAGATTTAATCTACTGTTGTTAAATGCTCCCCAGTTCGTAGATCTAATGAAAATAAACATTCTCACAATAATACAGCAGAATTTTTCCCCAGAAATAACTTCTCCCATGGGACACACTTAAAGTTGTTCTCCGGGTGAGGGGGATTTTTGCCTACGTCTCTCACACAAGTAAGGACTAAGAGAAGCAACACTAAAACAGTTAATGGACGACCTTAAATTCTATCAATTAGCGCACCAACAGGGAGACTCTTCTACACTTCCTTTGACCAAACAAACCCAAAACAAAATTCAAGATATGTTAAATGCAAAAACAGAAATGGCTTTGCAATATTTAAAACGAAAGTATTATGGTGGTGGCCCAAGAGCCATGAAGCTTTTAGCTTTCCACTTGCAGCAACTAAAAACAGGATCAACTATAATTAAACTACAGGATCCACAAACCCAACAAGTATTTACCACTTTACAAATATTACAAGCATTAAAAAATTATTACACTAAGCTATACCAGCAAGAAACAGAACCAGAGCAAGCATCCTTTGATGAGTTTTTCAGCACTTTAAAACGTCCCAGATTAACAGAGGTCCAAAATCTAAAATGAAGTGCCCCAATTTCCCACTGTGAATTAGTGGATGCTCTAGCCCGTTTCAAATCGGGGAAATGCCCTGGATTGGAAGGTTATCGGCAGAGTCTTAAAACTTCCTTTAAGGTAGAATTGTTGCCACCGCTATTGAAGCTCTACTCTGCCATACAGACAGAAGAAGATTCCCTTCCCCCCTGGGCAATTTGCAACAGTATCAACCATTCTTAAAGGAAAACTGTCTAAATAATGAAGCCCCCACCCCCAAAAGGCTTACCCCCGATTAAGCTTTTTGTACCAAAAAAGCCTTTTTTATGCACTGCCACTTATTGTATTTTTTTTATCTATTTATGCTCCTCCAGCTCCGGGTTGGCCTCTCCTTCAGGCAATCCTATGCCCTCCAAGCCACACTGCCTCAGTGCAGCCACCTCATCACCCCCACATTGCAGTCCCCCCTGGGTAACCCCCAGATGTAACCCTTTGCCGGGTGGGTCCCCCTCCTCCGAGGGGTAAGGCACCAGTGGGGCAGCCAGCGCAATACTTGCCCCGGGTGCTGCTGGGGGTGGTTCATGGACTGCCCGAGGTCTCGAGGCAGTGGAAGCTGGTGGAAGTCATCTGGTCGGCCTCGGAGCATTGTTTCTAATTTGCTCCCCGGGAGTGTGGCGTGCCACTAGCGTCAAGGCTTATGCCAATGCTCACCACGCCCTGTTAGTTCATGGGTCCCCGCACATTCCCATACCCCAGCTTCTGCCAGGGGTCCACAAGCACCGGATGCTTCCCACCCTCCACCCCAGTGAAGGTGAGCAGTCTTCTGACACTCAAGCCTTCTCTCCCGGGCCGACCCTCCAGCACCCAAGTCTGTTCCCGAACCTGGGTCGCTGGCATCACAGGTGGAAATCCAACCACTGCACCGATGGGCCAGCATATTTTTATTTTGTTAAATCCATGAACTGGGAATATGTGCAGATGCTGGAGGGCTGCCACATATTGGAAGCAAGCAGTGCGACGCCACACTTTTACACTAAATGGAGCCCCCAGAGTCCGCCATATTCCCAGTTCATGGATTTAACAAAATAAAAATACAGCAAGTGGCAGCACATAAAAAAAGGGCTTTCTGGTGCAAAAAGCTTAACTGGGGGGGGTAAGCCTTTCGGGGGTAGGGGCTTCATGTTTTAGACAGTTTTCCTTTAAACCTAATAAACAGCCCACCCTTCTCATATCTTATTGCTCAATTTCAATATTAAACTTAGATTATAAAGGATATACCTCTATTTTAGCAAAATGCCATGAGCAACTTTTGCCTTAGCTGATCAATAAAGATCAAACTGACTTTATCATAAAAAGACACACCTTAGCTCATATTTATAGGACCCTTGACCTGCTTCTTTATGCATCTAGGACTCAGCAACAAACTCTGCTGCTGAGCCTGGATGCAGAAAAAGCATCTGATAGGGCGTCATGGAAATATTTGAATTATACACTACATTACTTTGGCCTCCATCCCCAATTTATAACAATTATTACCCATCTTTATCATTTTCCACAGGCTATGGTCCACACAAATGAATTCATTTCATCTTGGTTTAACTTGCATAGGAGAACACAGCAGGGCTGTCCGATATTACCCTTATTAGTCACCTTATCAGTGGAACCACTGGCGCAAGCAATACGCCAACACGTGGACATTAAAGGCACTGTCCATCTTAATATGGAGCATAAGCTGGCATTGTATGCCAATGATTTATTAATGTATTTAACACAACCTACAAACTCTTTACCTCCTTTCTGGGCCTTATTAAGCAACTACGGCAGTCTCTCCAGATATTAGCTGAAAGTTGATAACACAGCAGCTCTTAATATATTATATAATCCTCTTCAATTTATAAGAGCAGAATATAACTTTATATGGAATCAGACATCCATTGAATACCTAGGAGTCTATATTCCGCAAGATCTCACTCAGCTGTACCAACTTTACCCACGGTTAGAGCAAACAATTTACTCAGATCTAGACAGGTGGACAGTTTTACCTTTAGCTTTACATAATACAATTGAGATGGTTTGTACAAACATCCTCCCAAGATTGCTATACCTGTTCCAAACACTTCTGGTGGCTCCCCCAAAATCACCATTCTAGGAATGGGATAAATGCATCTCAAGATTTCTATGGGGAAATAAGCAACCACAGATTGCCTATGGTAAACTAACTATTAAAACAACAAGGTGGTTTGGCTTTGCCAAATTTAAAATATTATTTTTAGCAGCACAAGTTAGACATGTAGTGGCCTGGTTAGACCAAACATGTAAAATTCATTGGAAAACTTTGGAGGTTGATTATTTAAATTTTGATATCTATAAAACATTGATTTCCAACCCAACCATGCGGCTAGATCCACTGACAGAAAATCATTTTTCAAAAACTGTTCTTTTCATGTGGCATGAGATACAGACTACTAAACATCTCATCAAACCACTGGCTCCCATGGGTGCCATAGCCTTTGATAGCACATTTCTACCAAACCAGCTAGATCTCTGCCTTACACAGTGGAAAAGACAAGGCCTCCACTTTTATTATGAATTATTTGATAAAATTCAGTTTTACCCATTTACAGTTTTACAACAACAATTTGACTTGATGGGAGAGGATTACTTCCACTACTTGTAAATCAAACGTTTTTAACAACAAAGTTAGGCTCACTGTCAGCATATAAGGAACCGCACCCACTCATATTATTATTATTCAGGAAACACAAGCTCAAGGGCTCTCTTCTCATATTATTTCCTTGACTTACAGAGCTTTTACTATTCTGCCACAATGAACCCTTTCCTCCTTAGAAGCAAAATGGGAACAGGATTTAAATATCCGTCTTCCCTCAGAAAACTGAAGTAGAATATATAGACAGCAACATAAAGCATCTTCCTCTTCGAGTTGGAAGGAATTTGCATGGAAAATTATAATGCGCTATTTTTTTCACCAGATGTTTTGCCAATATTCCATCAAACCCTCAGTTCTAACTGGTGAAGGGCTTGTGGCAGCCGGTTAGCTAATAATAATATGCACATATTTTGGGCATGCCCTAAATTGGTCCACTTTTGGGTGAACATTGACAAAGAGGTACATGCCATGAATCCTACTTTCCCTCCATTAACAGTAAATATCCTATTACTGGACTACCCATCTAAGCATTTGACTAAACATCATAAATTTATTTTTTAACATACTTTTAACTACTGCTAAAAAGGCAATCACCACATGCTGGCTGTCACCAACCCTGCCAGTCATAGAATGGTGGAGAGACCTAATGATTCAGGTTTACGAGTCAAAAAAAAATGAACTTATAAACTGCAGCATCAACTTGCCCACACCCCACCCCCCGGCAGGGTTCTCAACATCCTGAAGGGGGAAATCAGGAAATGGCTACCCCTTCTCCTCATATTCAGTTCTTGCCTTTCCCCCTCTTCTTCTCCACCTGCCCTTCTGGGTCACCAGTGTGCACAACTTAACCCCATCCTTTTTACTTCAACAGCACTTGCATACTACCTCGAGCCTGCTCCTGGTACACTCATGCACTATAAATGGTTCTATCGCATTACTGTTTTGTACGTTCATATGTTCTTTTGTATGATTTTGGACATGTATTGTAATTTACCCAATGTTCCACTACTGTTTATTGTACAATACCTTGTGTTCCAACTGTTGCACAATCTTACAATGTTGTATTGTTTGTACTACCCACTTACTATTGTAACTGATCATCCTTCACAACCCTATGCAACCCCTCCCCCCAGGTTGCACCGTGAGACGAGCAACTTGTTGTTCAGTGTGCCCTCCTGGTGAAACATTTCAATAAATAAAATAAATAAATATTTAACAATAGATGGACATGATGGTGATATATATATATATATATAATGTCCAAACACAATGATTTTGTGCCATGATCACGGCTAGAAACTAACCTGTAGTTGGTTAGACATCTTTATCATTGAATTGTACAGAACAAAGTATGGCAATAGTCTAACCTGTGGAAAGGTCAACTTTTAAAATAATTCTTATTTATAGTACAGGTTATTCACTGTCATAATTACTGAATTTTTGATTTGGTGAATTTATCTGCATTATGCCAGAGCCAGATTGTCTTATTGTTCACTGACCTACGCAGCCAGTATAGTGTTATGCTTGTGTAACTGTGTTAGTTTTGGTTGTGGCTGTTCGCACTCTCTATTCCAGAGGAATTACCACCCTTTAGGGGCACAAAGCAAGGAACTCTCAGAGAGAGTTCTGCCCCTAGAGGTGCTACGGGACGGCTCCCATGGCTAAAGGTACCTTAGGAATCCCCCTAAGGAGAGAATGCTGCCACTGGAGGAGGAGAGGAGGATGGTGGGGCAAAGACAAAATGCTTCACAGTGAGGCTGAGAGGAACTGCTTATATAGCTCAGGAAGTGGGAGTGGCTGGCTGCTTGGCCACTGAATTACAGGCAAGCCTTTCAATTCACTGACCTCCGCAGCCAGTATAGTGTTATGCTTGTGTAACTGTTAGTTTTGGTTGTGGCCGTTCGCGCTCTCTATCCCAGAGGAATAATCACCCTATAGGGGCACGAAGCAAGGAACTCTCAGAGAGGGTTCTGCCCCTAGAGGTGCCACGGGATGGTTCCCATGGCTAAAGGTACCTTAGGAATCCCCAAAAGAAATGTAGTATCATCCCCAAAGGAGGCAACATGATGCGTGTGAGCAAGCAGTAACAGTGACGTAGAAGCAGTAACTGGAACATAGTAGAGAAGAATAGTGATGGCTTGCATTGAGAGAAGGGGATCCCCTAAGGAGAGAGGGAACAGCAGGACATCCTCCACCTCCATCCAACAATGAAACCTACCTAAGGAAACTAGGGGAAACAACTATGTTAACTAAGTGTTATGACCTGAGGCAACGGAGGAGAGAAAAAAAACCCTATGAGGAGGAAATCTCTGGGGATCCAAGGCCTAGATCGCCTTCCCTCCAGGCTTGGGAAAATGTATTTACTGATGGCTCTGCAGCTGCACTTTGGAAAACCCAATTAAAGGGAGGTGGAAAATATTCCAATTTGGAGGAAGGCTCTCACTCAAACCCTCTAGCGGGAACGTCTTGGAAGGTTGCGAGAAAACTCTGCAACAATACGAGCATCCAAGGTGCAGGAGGAGAGCAACAACTGCTGAGGCACTCACCTGGCCTACCGCCCTAAATCAAACCAGGTGAACCAGAGGCAGTTGTGGGAGAATGCAGTGAAGGTGCCTTGCTAGGAAACCACTAAAGTCAATGGCCAACGTTATAGTGGAACACTAGAGCCAAAGGAGATCGTCGTAACCGCCCTTCACCGCTAGTCTTAAATTCTACACCAGGAGCTGCTGTCACGTAGCAGGCAGCTAAAGTCAAGCCCGGGGCGAGAACTTTCCCAGCTATGGGCCAGGTGAGAAGGATCCCGCCCCAAGTTGGACACACTCAATGATGCGGACTAATGCAGAGAGAGACACAGTCGGCTGCAGGAACCTGCGCCAGATTGGAATGGCTGGCATGCCACAGAATTGATTGAGAGCCGTAAAGCTGGTGAGCTGAATGAGCACGGCGTGCTGAGATCGTAAGGAGCATTGAGTGCTGAGACCTTGCAAGGTCAGATGCAGATTGAGAGCAGTAGAATCCCAGGCGAAGCCGAGGGGATGGCACTAGGCATAAAGCAATGGTTTGCATAAGCAAGGAGCAATGGTTGCATAAGCAAGTGGGACCTGTTAGGTCAGTAAGCAGTAGTAGTAGTAATAGGTGGACCGCATAACAACCCTACAGCAAGTAAACAGCATTGAGTTAGGGGCAAGCCAGCCAGACATGAATAGCCAAATCAAGGTGACAAACTGAGGATTTTTGGCGGTGAAGACAGGATTTAGAACAAAATTAATTAACCACATAGGCCATGACCCCCCAAACACCTCCCAGTCCCCGCCGTAGGACAAACAAGGAAGCGATGAAAGGCTGAGAACCACATGCAGATATAAAAGCTAATTTAATAGCCTCAGCAGGAGCTTCAGCTAACCTCAGAGTAAACAAGGTAGAATAGGAATGGGTGTAAACAATGCAGCAGCAGGGAGCAAGTGGGCCGGTACAGCAGCAGTAGTTAAATGAGTACAGTGTTAAAACACAGACACTGGGTACAATAGTAATTAAAGTAAACAGTCAGCAGCAGTGGCTGGAGTTGTAGGTAACTGAAAGCAGTAGCATGAGCTCCGAGTAGGTTTGCAGTTGCAGTGCAGTAAATTAAGAGTTGTAACTGAAAGCAAGCAGAATGAGCTCTGTAGTAGCAGTATGCTAGGAGTTTTAAAAATAAAAGCCCCCCCAAAAGAGGAAACCAAAACACAGCAAAACAGAAAACAGGGAAGGCCCCCCCAAAAAACAAGAAACAAAACACAGGGAAGCATACAGCCAGAGGAAAGATACAAACCAGAAGCAGGAAAACAAACAATGAAGTCCAGCAGACACACACAGAAACAGCAGGCGGGGGGGGGGAGGGTTAGGCCCCAGCCAGCTCAGAAGACAAACCAACATAGCCTCCAGCTGCAAAGACAAAATGCTTCATAATGAGGCTGAGAGGACCTGCTTATATAGCTTAGGAAGTGGGCGTGGCTGGCTGCTTGGCCACTGAATTACAGAAAAGCCTTTCAATTGTATTTTTAAACAACTGAAGCAATGTTATGTATCCTTATTATATCTAAACTATTAAAAATGAAGTTAGAAAAAAAAAGCATGACCGTTTGCTCTCCGGGTCTCCACGTAGTAGGAAAACAACACTGCACTCCACACGCTTTCCTGCTGCTGAGTGCACTGGTATATGACTGAGGGCAGTGTGGCTGCACCTCTCCACTCTGCTGTTTGCTACTGCTGGTACTCGTTCGCCTCAGCTGGTGGACGTGCCCACACACTCGCTCCCCCTCACAACACTGAGTGGACATTGAAGGCAGGGGCATGAACCATTGGGCTCAGAAAGGAAGTTTAATGAAAGAAATAAAAAAACAAATAGCAAGGCTGTGCAGGAAAAGGTTCAGAGCCACAGACAAAACATTCTGGGCCCCAGACCGGAGGCCCAGTCCTAACAAGACCTCTGCTAAGGCAGCTCCAGCAGCTGAGACCTAACTCTCCCTGTCTAAGGCAGCACCAGTAGCTGAGACCTAACTCTCTCTGTCTAAGGCAGCTCCAGCAGCTGAGACCTAACTCTCCCTGTCTAAGACAGTGCCCGCAGCTGAGACCTAACTCGCCATGTCTCAGATCCTTCCATTCAAATTGAATAGTTGGATATGGCCATGTTTGCCAGCTGGAAAAACAAGAAAAGAGACAGAAGGAAAGGAAAACAATTTGGTGTTAAATAGCGCCTGTCATATATGCTACATTCCAAGCTTTCTTGCCTTACCTGCATGTTTTAGAATTAATGCTGAAATTCCTTTTACAGGGATAAAACTTAAGAACTGCATTACAGTTCAGTAAACATTCAAAAGAGCTTCTCTCATTTTTTGAACTGTAATCTAGATTTTCATTCCAAGCTCCTAAAAAAGGAGTTTCAGCTTCAAAAGGAGACCAAGTACCCAGTCTCGATCCCAATCGTTTGTTCCCCTTAACATTGACTCGGGATCCGTTTACTGCCAGCACTGACCCAGGGTCGGAGCACTGTAAGAAAAGTGTAAGTACTACAGCGTGTTCCTTCTTGCACTTCTCTCTCTGTACTGTAGATTTATTTATTCCAATACCATGCTGCCATGGCTCACTCCTCTGGTGAAATCTGAGGTTAAAGGAAACGTAGGGTTAACAGGATTCAACCTTTGAGCTTCTGACTTACATAGTCCTGTGCACTAATCCACTATGATATCCTGGCTGCTGAACTGCTCAGTTCTGGACTGAAGACATGTTGAGACATAAGCACGGATCATGAGTCAGTGCTAACCATGAACTGATCCTGGGCTAGTGTTGCCCATAAACTGATTCTGGGTCAGTACTCAGTGCTGACTGTGAACTGACCCTGGCTCTCTGCTGCATATGAACTGACCCTGGCTCAGTGCTGCCTGTAAACTTATCCTGGGCTAGTGTTGCCCATAAACTGATCTTGGGTCAGTGCTAACCATAAACTGATCCTGAGTCAGTGCTAACCATAGATAGATACATAGACAGTGTCGGCAGAGAAGGGCCTACGGCCCACCCAGTCTGCCCATTTGAGCTTGTAAATTCACTTTATGTTTTCCTAGAAGTCTGTTGCCCCTCACCCCTGGCCTCAAGAATTCCTTTATGTCTATCCCATGCATTCTTAAATCCTGTGATTGTTTCAGCCCCCACCACTTCCTCTGGCAGGGTGTTCCACTTGTCCACCACCCATTCTGTGAAGAAATTCTTCCTCACGTTTCCTCTGAATCGTCCTCCCTCCAACTTCATCCCATGCCCTCTAGTCCTGGAACATCTTTTTTGCTTAACAATAGTGTATTCCTGCACCCTGTTCCTCCCTGTAAAATACTTTTATGTCTCTATCATATCTCCTCTCTCCTTCCTCTCCTCCAGGGAGTACATATTCAAGTCCTTAAACCTGTCCTCATAGGACTTGTGATGCAATCCATGTACCATCTTTGTTGCCCTCCTCTGAACCTTCTCCACCCTGTCTATGTCCTTACGTAGGTAAGGTCTCCAGAACTGTACACTGTACTCCAGGTGGGACATCGCTAGTGTCTTGTATAGTGGAATTATGACCTCCCTTTTCCTGCTGGTGATGCCCCTGCCTATGCATCCCAGCATCCTATTTGCTTTACCTGCTGCCTTGTCACACTGTTTCCCCTACCTTGAGGTCATCAGAGATGATGACCCCAAGACCATTTCCTGCTTGGTGCATGCTATATCCTCACCCCCTAACTGATATACTGTGCCAGGGTTTTTGTGCCCATATGCATTATCTTGCACTTCTTTGCTTTGAATTTCAACTGCCAACCCTCTGACCATTCTTCAAGTTTCTGCAGGTCCCTTCTCATTCTGTCTACACCCTCTGGTGTGTCCTCTCTGTTACAGAACTTTGTGTCATCAGCGAACAGGGAAATTCTGCCTTCTAGGTCCTGCGCAATGTCACTGATGAAGATGTTGAACAGGACCGGTCTGAGCACTGATCCCTGTGGTACCCCACTGGTCACTCTTCCCTCTTTGGAGTGACAGCCATTTATCACCACCCTCTGTGTCCTGTCGCCCAGCCAGTTACCTACCCACCGCACTACTGTCCTGCCCACACCCATATTCCCCAGTTTGTGTAATAGCCTTCTATGTGGCACAGTGTCAAATGTCTTGCTGAAGTCCAGATAGGCCACATCCACTGCCCTCCCCTGATCCACCTCCCTAGTCACCCATTCGAAAATGTCAATGAGGTTGGTCTGACATGACTTCCCCCTGGTGAAACCATACTGCCTTGGGTCCTGTAGTCCATTGACAACCAGATGTTTCACCAGTCTCTCCTTCAGTAGTGCTTCCATGATCTTCCCCACTACCGAGGTGAGGCTGACTGGTCTGTAGTTCCCCGCTTCCACTTTGTTCCCACTTTTGTATAAGGGGATTACATCTGCTGTCCTCCAGTCTTTGGGTACCTCCCCTGTTTCCAGTGATCAGCTAAACAGGATTGCCAGAGGTTCAGCCACCACCTCTCTTAATTCTTTAAGGACCCTGGGGTGTACCCCATCTGGTCCCATTGCTTTATCAACTCTTATTCCTTCTAGTTCCTTCAGGACCCTTTCTCATGTAAAGGGACTTGTGTCCATTTCTGCATTATTCCCACCCCTTGTACTCCCTTCAGGCCCATTACCCTCCTCTTCCTCAGTAAAGACAGAGCAGAAATATCTGTTCAATATGTCAGCTTTACTGTTGTCATCCTCCACGCGGCCCCCATCCTCCCCCTTCAGTCTCACTATCCCTCCCTTTCCCTTTCTTTTTTCACTTATGTACCTGTAAAAGGCTTTGTTCCCTCTACCCAATGATTTTGCAATGTGCTCTTCTGTCTGAGCTTTGGCTTCCCTTACTGACCTCTCTTTGCTTCTCCTGGTACTTCTCCCTATCCCCTTCTGCCTATGTCTTTTTGTATTGCCTGAATGCAATCTTTTTGGCTTTCACTTTCTCTGCTACCTCCTTGGAAAACCATAATGGCCTCCTCTTCCTTTTCCCCTTGCTAACCTGCTTAATGCATAATTCTGCTGCCCTTGTAATCCCAGTTTTAAATACTGCCCACTGTTCCTCAACCCCTGATTCCCATCCCATTCCCCTTAATGCCTCTTTCAAGCATCTCCCCATTTTCCCAAAGTCTGCCCCCCTAAAATCCAGGATACGTGTTTTTGTGTGGTTTGGTTCTGCTCCTTCTGTGATTTCAAACCACAATGACTGATGATCACTGTTCCCCAGGTGCTCCCCTACTGTTACCCCCATAACACTGTCCCTCTTTGTGAGCATGAGATCCAGTATTGCCTTCTGCCGAGTTGTTCCATGACCAGTTGCTTGAGGAAGGCACCATGAAGGGTGTCCAGGATAAATCTGCTCCTGTTTGATACTGCTGCTGGGATGCTCCAGTCCATGAAACTGATCTTGGGCTAGTGTTGCCCATAAACTGATCCTGGGTCAGTGCTGCCTGTGAACTGATCTTGCTTCAGCGCTGCCTGTAAACTGACCCTGGGTGTGTGCCATCTGTGAACTGACCAGTGCTGCCCACAAACTGAGCCTGATTCAGTGCTGCCTGTAAACTGATTCTGGGTCAGTGCTGCTTGTGAACTGACCCTGACTCTGTGCTGCATGTGAATTGACCCTGGGTCAGTGCTGCCCGTGAACTGACCCTGGTTCAGTGCTGCCCGTAAACTGACCTTGGGTCAGTGATACCAGTGAATGGACCCTGGGACAGTGCTGTCCCTGAACTGGCCCTGTGTTTGTGCTGCTTGTGCACTGACCCTGGGTCAGTGTTTCCTATTAACTGATCCCAGGTCAGTGCTGCCCAGGAAACAGACCTTGGGTCACTACTACCTGTGAACTGTCTCTTGATCAGTGCTGCCCATGAACTGACCCTAGATTTGTGCTGTCCCTGAACTGATCCTTGGTCAATGCTGCCAGTGAACTGACCCTGGGTCAGTACCACCCATGAACTGATGCTGCTTCAATGCTGCCTGTGAATGGATTACACTAGTGCTGTCCCTGAACTAAACCTGCATCTGTGCTGCTTGGGAACTGACTCTGGGTCAGTGCTCCCCATTAACTGATCCTGGGTCAGTGATGTCCGTGAACTGATCCTGGGTCAGTGCTCCCCATTAACTGATCCTGGGTCAGTGGTGTCCGTGAACTGATCCTGGGTCAGTGCTCCCTATTAACTGATCCTGGGTCAGTGGTGTCAGTGAACTGACCTTGGCTCTGTGTTGCCTGTGACCCAATCCTGTATCAGTGCTGATGGCTGACTGAGCCTAGGCCAGAGGTCAGGGGAACAATCTAGCTGCAATTTGATGCTCAGTCCAGTCTCCTGTTTGGGCATGTGGGTGTTTCATGGAAGTGATACATACCATCCTCAAGGAGAGAGGGTTGTGATTACCAATGCACCATCACCCCCAAGCCCCTGAGGAATTCAGTGACTGTGGACAGTGAGCGTGCATGGCCCCTCCTAATGGTGTTAGTCTCACAGCCCCAGTGAGGACGTCAACATAGAAACACAGACTTAGACGGCAGATAAGGACCGCTTGGCCCACCTAGTCTGCCCATTTCCCTACCTACTGGATAAGCTGCAGATCCTAGTTAACCAACAGTCTACTTCTTCCTACCCACCCCCCACAAGAATTGCCTTATGTCTGTCCCATGCATTCTTGAATTCCCCACTTCCACTAGCAGCTGCTGAAGAGAGAGGTGGGGGCACTTAGAACACACAAGGAAGGTATGGGTAGGTGGGCTTACTGTGCTGGGATGTAGATGGGATGTTTTTATTTCTTTTACTATGACTGCCATGGATATCTTGTGACTGCTGTTAATAGCTCTTCTTGCTCCTCTGACATCAGCTCCCACCAAGTTGGCAGCCATGTATGTGGAGTTTTGTTTTCATTAATCTAAACAGGAAATGCAGTACCTGTCAAAACTCACAAAATACCCTGTGCTTACAGACATGTAGTACCTAGGAAACTATTCAGAAGAGACTCAATGCCCATTTAGGAGGATGTTATGGATTCTATTTTGGTGTTTACGATTAGTTAAATAAGTGGCTAAGGTGTCCTTTAAGATGTATGTGAGGACAAACTTTGTTAAGGGCCTGTGTAATATCTGTAAAGTTTGGGTGGGATGGATGGTATCCCATAATCAAACAAATCATATGTCAAAGCAGAAGTGCAAAGGGGGTGTATTAAGATTGCATTGTAATCTTGTCTCTTTCTTGCCGCTGACGCCTGCTGAATCCTATTATTTTTAAGGTTTAAAGGGGTAACAGGGTAGGATGTATGAGAAAAGGCTGGCAGACCTCAACGTGTATTTGCTGAGGCCAGAAGAGAGAGGGTGAGGATATGATAAAGAAGTACAAGTTTCTAAGGGGGATAAAAAGAGTGGCTAACGAGAAGGGGCTATTTACTAGGAACAGAAATGTGGCGACTAGGGGGCATGAGTGGGGGACTGGTGGCCAGGAGGTGTAAGAAGGATGGTAGGAAGTTCTTCTTCACACAGAGAGTGTCGGAGCAGTGGGAGGGACTGCTGATGGAGTTTAGTGGAAGCAGTGACTATATCTGGATTTAAAGGGTAACAGTCAGCACAAAGGGCCCCCCCACACTGAAGCATGGGGGCTGGTTCTAATATGCACTTTGTGTGCAAAAACATTTTGGTTTACTTACTGTTTACTGTAGTATAGTAGAATGTATCAGGCTAATTTTGATTAGTTCTAGGTTGATATTTTCTGTTACTACAAATCCCAGAATCCCCTGCAGTTGACATCAGAGTAGTAGGC
Source organism: Neoceratodus forsteri (assembly GCA_016271365.2). Lineage (NCBI taxonomy): Eukaryota > Metazoa > Chordata > Ceratodontiformes > Ceratodontidae > Neoceratodus > Neoceratodus forsteri. Next base: position 141,272,743 of record JADMNL010000031.1, on the reverse strand, counting down.
AGAAGTGGGAGATTAAATAGCCTGCAGTGCGTGCATGTTGGAGCTTTTATAATCTCCAGTCAGATGTTTTCTTGGTCTGCTTTTCTCCAGGGGCTAACTGCTGTCCTCTGCGATTGTATATAGCCCAGTGAGAAAAGGGGGGCCAGCAAACAAAAGATCAGATCTTATATAAACTCTGACATACACTGTAGGCTATTGAATCTCTCTCACCGCTGCCTACTGCTCTGATGTATGATGCAGGAGATTCTGGGATTTGTAGTAACAGAAGCTGGCAGCCAAGAACTAAGCAAAATTAGCCTGATGCAATCTACTATACTGCAGTAAATAGTAAGTAAACAAAAATGTTTTTGCACACTAAGTGTGCACTGGGGCCAGTCCCACGCTTGAGTGTGGGAGCCCTTGGTGATGTCTGTTGCCCTTTAAGGTTGGTGGGACAGGTTCAGAGGTGTGGTGATTCTGAGAAGAGAGATAAGGAGGGAGGATGGTTAGACCATGTCCAGCAGCAAGCCAGTGGGGTAACAGGTAGCAACTTAGGGCACCCAGAACGGACTCTGAGTTACTTTCTATGTTACTATGTTCCACTGTTTATATAGATTTTAAATGATTTTTTTCCAACAAAATGAAAATGGCATGGACTTCTGACCTGCAACATCCAGCCCATTTGTGCACATTCCTAAAAGCTTTCTATTCAGAATGTGCCAAAGTGATCCAGACATTGTGGGAGTCGATGGTGAATAACACATTTTATTTGTGCAAAAAAGATCATTTAAAACAGGGCAGTTTTTTCATTTTAACCATGTGCTTTCCTAGTCTGCTTGCAATTACAAGCAGTTTTGATCTCATTCAGTGACTTGCTGTACAGTAACTCATATCAGCCTCTAGATAGTACCAGCACTACATTTAAACACATAGAAAAAAAAAAGACAGGAGACAGCCCAGTGGTGTAGAAGGCAGAAGCACTGTAAGTGCCTTAGGTACTCCACGCCAGTGACCCGAGTTCAGGAATGCGCTCATGTCATCGGGGGTTGGCCAGGTGGGAAGGGGGGACCAGGAGAGGATTGAGCAGCTGGCAGGTAGCTCTCCTTTCCTAGACTGGAAGGTGAACTTTCCTCGTCCTTGGCTGCCACCAGAGTTCTGGTGCAGCACTGATGTGTGGGGTGGTGCTGTAATGCTGAGTGGGTGAAGCAGGGCTGGCGTATCTTTATATATATATATATATATTTTATGGGGGCCATTTTCTCCCCATAACCTGTCCCCATACCTTGAACATGTGTGCACTTGTGGAGGCATGTGCACGCCACATCTGGAGGTGCCTTCCCACTATGTGTCGCCCCCTCTGCCTATGCTGACCACTGGACCTCCAGTGCCAGCGGGACTATGGGGGGGTGGCAACCACCACAGGAGAGCAGAGCTGCCTTCTGGCTGCTTGATCTTCCTCCCACCCTCCTCCTCCCCATGCCAGCTCCCCGAAGACCAGAGTCCATTCCCAAACCCAGGTCGCCAGTGTGGCACGGAGTAAGGTGTCCAGTGCCTCAGTCCTCTGCACCACCAGGCTGGCTTAGGCTGGTGTTTCTGATGTGCATGCACCAGCCATCCTGGCTGTAGCCCCAGGACATGGAAGAAAATAGAAAATTGGCTGGTGCAGCACTTCTGTCCACCAGCCTCCATCCTGCGCTGTCGCCAGATCACCAGACTCAATCTAGATGTAAGTCACTGGGTGGGGGGGACAACTCTCCCCTTCCTAGCCCTACCATGGGGGTAATCCATGGGCGATCTTGGGCTCTGTAGTTGGGGGGGGAGGTAGGTAATGGACAAGAAGAGGCAGGAATAAGGCTGTAGTGTTGCCTGTGGCCATGCCGTACTTCAGAGAAAAAGTTTTATGAAAAAAAGGTGTCCCATTGTTGTGGGACTTTTCAAGACGTATCTTTTTTTAGTTCTCAATGAGTAAAATGTCACGGCTTGTTTGTTTTCAGACTGCATTGCAAAAGAATGTGACTGAGCTGAAGAGTGAAGCAACTGAATTAATTAACAGTAAATCGTTGCTGACCATAAAATTAACATTGCTACAAGGTAAGCATGCATCACTCTTAGAAATTCAACCTGTTTCAAATAAGTTATCATAAGGTGTCTTAATCTACATACTTGTTTTTAATATTTGGAATTATTTTTCAACCAAGCTTTTTCTTTTTCATGTTTCTGCCCGACGGCACCCCCCAGCCCCATCAATGACCTTCTCACGGACTTACCAGTTGCCCACCACTTACCCAGGACCACATAGTGGTGGATGGCCTGCAGTGTCAGTCATGCAGAAGCCTGCATGGGATGCTGGTCTGGGACAGGTAGGCATTTTCTGCCATCCTCCAGGTTTTCACCCCAGGGATGCTGGCATGCAGTGATGCAAGCACATGTGAATGCAATGGCGCATGCTTGAAAGGCATCTGGTGGTGAACCTTCCTGCTCTTTGCTACATAACTGTGCTCCTGCCTGGTCTCCACAAGGTGACAGTCAAGCAGTGAGGCTGGAAGAAACAGAGGAGCCTCTGGGATGCTCAGTCTTTTCTGTCTTGGCTGGCCCCAGATGGTCCACACTCGTTTCTGAACCTACGTCACCAGCATCACAAGAAATAGTGCTACTACTGCACAGTAGGCTATCCTCTGATATTTTAATTTGAAGGACTTTTAAGGCACTCTGGGACACATACTCAAAACATTAGTACTTGCAATTCAATTGCTACTGACACTTTTAAAATACCAATTTCTTAAGGGTAGAAGACAGCACTCGCCTCAGGTATGACCCAGGAAATAAATTACACTACCCAGTTCTACTCTGTCATATTCTGTTATTTTCCATTGTGCAAACACAGAACGTTCAAAAGCCATTTTACTGATATACCGTGTGTACTGACAACATCACTAATTCCGCCACAACTTAACATTTCTCTCCACCCCGATGAAGCAATGGGGGTTGGGGGGCAGAACAAAACATTAGGTTGTGGCGGTGTTAGCCATCTTGCCAGTACACCTGGTATGTGACTGAAAGTACTTTTGCAGTTTGTGTATGTGCACAATGGAACATAAAAGAATATGAGATGCAGTGACTTGGGGTAGTGCAATGTATTTCCTGGGTCCTACATGAGCAGGAGGTAAGGGATGTCTTCTACTCTTGAGAAATTACTGATTTTTCTGGAGCTAGACACCACTGAAGCTCGTACATGTCTGTTCTCGCCTACCATTTTAAAACACTGTTTGCACAGCATACTGTACTTGTTTCATGTCTACTTGTAAAGTGAGGTGCGGTGGCTAGAATATTGGATCTAGAGTAACGGGTTCTATGTCATAACAGCAATTGTGGAAAGGTGATCACCGTTAGGGTGAGTGTACTTCGCTGAAAATCAGTTTCGGCGATGTAACACCTGTGATGCGCAGCAAAATGGCGTTGCTCCATCCTACTAAAGGATTTTCAACTCCAGGGGGATGTATGTTGGGGGGGGGAGCAAAACCTGAAAAAAAATTAACATATAGGAGTGACAAAGTGAATGCGCACCTGGAACAGAGCCCAGCATCGTTGCAACCCTAGCCTGCCACCAACCCACCCTGCCACAGGGCCAGCTCAGCAGCCCACCGCCGTAGTACACCTCACAAACGCTCCCTCCCTTCCACCCATCACACAGCATGCTCACTCCCTTCCCCCCAGCACTACATATAGCGATATCCTTTTACTATATTCGCTGCCCCTATCTGGTTGCCGTCCCTGTCCAGTAACCCTGTGCAGATGGCACCGCTATTGAGTCACCCATTTAGAAAGCGCTCAATAGCAATCACCCACATCACAGGCTACTGAGTAACTTCTGATCTGTTAGTTTTGTTCAGCAGAAAAATAAATATTTATAAGTTTTAAGGGACATTTTTGCAATTACCTCTGGAAAGGGCCCTGGAGGCTCTGGGCACACATGTCACTGTAACAAAAATATTGTAAAATTTGCCAGAGCTGCTGACCTGTCAACACAACAGTAGGGATACCACTTGCAAAGCTGACAATTGAGGTTTGGAAGCATACCTGGACCATCAGGGGCAGGCTGGGGAGAGGAGAACTGAGTACGCCAGAGGATGCTCGCCACCTCTGCAGAGGGAAGCCACCTAGCTCCACTTCTACTGTATATTGCAACCTGCGCGATCACTTCGCCATCCTGTATCTTTTTTTTTTTCTTCCAATTGTTTAACCAGGAGAGACACACTTAAGCTGAAAGCTTGTTTACAGGTGCATCCTGGGAGCACAGGGAAGTTAAGTGACTTGCTCAGGGTCACACATTATGCAAGTGGGGCTATGGGATTCAAACCCAGATCTCCAGATTTGCAGCTCAGAGCTTTAAACCACTGCACTATACTGCCTTCCCATCTGAAACTAGTCCTTTCCTCTCTCCCTACCCCCACTATTCCTTCCATATAGTAATGAGCATTCATATTCCCCTCCCAGTCCACAGTCCACATTGTTAATCCACCACTTCATAATTACAATGATTTAGTAAACACTGAATCATTGGTTTAAATTTATTTTGTATCATACTCTGTATTGTAATGGATGGCATTTACTGTAATGCACACTTTGTAATCCCTTTGTAAAAACATTGTGGGGAGGTGGGAGAAAAGAGCTTTAATCTGTTGATAAACGAACCCCATCTGTCTTTTTTGCTTTTCAAAAGGCAATATAACAGCACTGGAGGAGGAAGTGGATATGCTACAAAGAGAAAACTTAAACCTGAATCAAACAGCTGTCATCCTGCAAGGTAAGAATTATACTAGTAACAGTAATAATAATGAATTACAGGGATATATATGTAACTGATCCTTCACACCGATGTAAATAGATTTTTTTTGCTAAGGAGTCCTAAAATATATGTGCCTCTGTGCTAAGAAAGTACATGCAACTGTTTAAAATGGACTGCGAATATTGTTGAATGGAAGCCTAAAGCCAAAATGGTAATTGTTTAATAGTTAATAACTGGCAGTGGAAAGGTCATGAAGTCTTCTGCAGATGGTTTGTACCCTGGAATTAGTTGTTAAATTCTTACTGGGGTGCAGACAAAAGGAGAAGCTGAGCAATGTGGCATTGTAAAGTGATACCAAAGTCTTCCTGCTGGGCCTCCAGCCAGCTCAAAACAAGGGAACTATTTTAGTTAACTGCTGCAGACTGACATTCAAGTTGTTCTTCTATAGGAACCATACTAACTTAATGTCTAAGTTATGGTTTGTCTTTTCCCTCTACTAACTCTCTACTCTCCTTACTACCAGCTACTCCTCATCCTCCTTCACCCTCACATCTACTGTTAGTCAATCTTTCATGTTCTCTGGTTGTAAATCCCATGCTTGGTTGACTGGCTGCCTCCTACTCTTTCTCCCACCTATGGAACAATCTCCCGTCACCATTCATATGTCGTCAGCTACACACTGTGCTCCCATAAGGCTCAGCTCTGTATGTTCACGTCTTACTTCTGTATCTAAAGCTAATCCTTACCTCCCTCTACCTTCCACTCTCTTCCTTCCCCACGGCAGTGAGCCTTCTTACTCCCTTGCCAGTACAGTGTTCCCATTATGAATCCCCTGCTTGGCAACTGCAATGATTTTGTATAGTACTGAATTCCTGGTTTAAATATATTCATCTTACTCTGTATTGTGATGGAGAGCATTTATTGCAATGATGCCAAAAAGAGTTCCAACAGGCAATCACTGAAAGTGATGAACAAAGTTTTGTGGAGTCAGCCCTGATGGAAAAGTCAATTCAGGAAATGGGGGCGTGCTGCTCAGTGCCAAAAAGGTAGTGAAGATTCATGGCTCAGTACTGTGTTTTGTATTGTCAACCAACGTTTCTCTTATAGGCTTCTTCTGGGGGAACAGTACTGTGATACTCAAGAAGTCATAATTCCTTCGCACTCTGTGATTCAAATCTCTTTATTAAGTGGCTGCGAGAAGAAACAAATGAGCTTTGAAGAACTGAATTTAGGGAGGAACGGCACTCCATACAGAAACTGTGGTAAATACACTGTAGAAAATATGGTAGTGTGGAATAGCTTAGAGTTGTGAGATAATTAATAAATACATACATACATACATACATATGTTAATAAACATAAATAGGTTTAAATAATAGAATATGAAGGAATTATGAACTGAGGAATTTCATAGTACTGTCCCCCCCCCCAGAAAAAGTCTATAAGGCAAAACATTGTTTTTTTTTACAATAAAAAAAGATAGTACTAAATCACTAGTGATTGTTTAGCACTGAGGCAGCCCACCCCATTGTCCTACACCTGTTGTAATGTTCCTTCCCTTAATGCTCTGTAATTACCCCCACACACACATTCCACCTTTGTTACACCTAGAAATGAGCATTATCTCAGTGTGTCATCCGGGCCAAAGCGTGTAAATAAATAAACGAGAGGGGCAAGAGAAAAGAATTATAAGCTGTTGATAAATTAAAGCAGCAGTATTTGTTAGTTGGAAAAAATCATCATATAGTTTTTTTGGGGGAAAATGTATTTGTCGCATCCTTAGATTGATTCTCAGAGTATTTTTAATTTTTGCAGACATTTTTAAAATGACTTGTATCTCAGGCCACTGATTTTTGGTTTTTACTGGAAAACCGGGTAAAGTTCTGGAATTTGGACTTCCTGCACACTGGTAAAAACAAAGAATTTAACAGAATTTGGCTTTTAATACCAGATCAGTAAATCTACAGAACATGTATTTGTCCTATAATTGCTTCCTGTAGTATTTTCAATGTGCTTTATTTAATGCTCTGCGTGATAGGACTTCTTTTCGTCTGATTATTTATACACAAACTAAAAGAATGATGATAGAATCCTGGTAAAATCCAGAAATTAGACTTACAGTCATTGGTGCAATTCCCACAATTTCAATTCTTGAAATGGAATTTCATTACTTTAATCACTGTAAATCAGTGGCCTTGTTTATAGCTAATTTTGGAATAATGACTCGCACCATTAAAGATGGCTGCCATACACAATTTTTAAAAATCTCTTCAGTTGAGCTTACCTGTTGAATGTGAATATTAGATTCATGTTGTGGATGTATTAGGATGGTGTTACCACATATTTCTGATGGTAAGTAGCACAGTACTGTACCAAGATATTTAACTGTTCCACAGCGGGCATGGGACAAGAGTGGGAACTTTTAAAACCTTCAAAATCCTGTAACTTCATTCAGGAATGAAAGAAAAGAAAAGAAAAATAAGTGTATTGACGTTTTTAGCTGCAAAAAAACCAAGACCTCGTTACTAACAAATACTGCTGCTTTAACCATACTGGGCTTTTGGTTTTTGAAAGGCAATGTAACAGCACTGGAGAAGGAAGTAGCCATTTTACAAAGTGAAAACTTAAAACTGAATCAAACATCTGCCATCCTGCAAGGTAAGAACAATAACAAAGATATATATGTAACAGGTTCTTCCCTCAGATGTCAATATTTTTTTTCCTGCTAAGGATTCTGAAAATATGTGTGTCTGTGTGGCAAGAGAATACATGCAGAAGTTTAAAACAGACTGTGAATGCAGGTTACTGGATGGCTACAGACAATTAAGTAATAAGGCACAACAAGGTGTGAGTTATCGTGTAATAACGTCACTCCTGGGGTGGGTTGAAGCTGCGAATAGTGCTGAACCCACCCCAGGAGTGACGTTATTACACGATAACTCACACCTCGAGTGCCTTATTGCAATTATACAATGGCTCGATGTTATAGAAAACAAAAATAAAAATAAAAATGTTTTTAGTAGATTTTTGGTGAGGCAGTGTATCTTTGTTTCTGAAAAAAAAAAAAGGCTCCAAAATCAGCACAGTGATGTTATTGTGTAATATCATCACTGTCTCAGGAACACACTGACCAATCAGAGTCCAGGAAATTTTCTTGCCATTGTATAATTACAATTATACAATGGCAAGAAAGAATCCTGGCTTCTGATTGGTCAGTTTGCTGTCACAGCAGGGATGTTATCCTGGCATAACATCCCTGCTGATTGTTTGTAGGATATGGAGCTTGCTGCTCCTGACCTTTTTTTTTTTCTCTTGAGAAACAAAAATATTTTTACACACTAACAAAAACATTCTTTAAAATTATTTTTTTAACTATAAAACAATAAGCTATTGTATAATAGGAATAATGCCCTCAGGGTAGGTGTTATGCTGGGATAACATCCCAGCATAACACCCACCCTGTCAGGCATTATTCCTTTATTAATGACTCACAGCAGAACAGTCATGGAGCCTTCTGCAGAGAGTTAAGTATCCTGCAATCAGTCACTAAAATCTTACTGGGGGTGCAGGCAACAGTGGAAGCTGAGTAGTCTTGTTCTCCGGTGTTGCCCAACGTTTATGGTACTCCGTACCTATATCAGTGTCAATCCATGAACACTTTTCAAAACAGGTACCACAGCCATCTCCTTTTGACATCAGTATGCACATGTCCTTCAGCAAACATTAGTTGCTGACCTCTTGTTATCCAGAGCATCTCTGGTCTTGACTCTTGTATACTTTTTATTTATTTATCATCTATTTATTTATTTCAAAAGTTTCGCCAGGAAGAAAAAATTACTCACCTTAGTAACCTTGTTTCTTCCAGTGTATCTTCTATATTCATAACTGTATGCAGTCTGCCTCCTAAGTAGAACTGCCCGGAGAGAAATGGAACTATATGCAAATGATAGAACCTATCATTGATCAAGACACATATTCAAACTGCTGCCCTCATCTACTGCAAAGTTGCATCAACGTCTCAGATTTCGATAACAGCCTACAAGGCAGAAGTATTATGTACCTATCTAAAAACTACCTAGAAGTACATAAAGTAACTAACTCCTATTAAGCAAATATGCCCCCTAGTGGCTAGTTAGCTACAAGCCAAAACAGATAAGTTTTATACTGGAAACTCAGGTAACCAAAGAATAAGAGATAATCCTACCAAAGTTAAAATGTACTTTAACAGTGTGTACATGCTTATGGAAAATCCAAGATAAATCAGTAGGCATGCTGAGGCTCTGGTTCTGGTAGGGGAGGAAGGGTGGGAGAGTTATGAATGTAGAAGAATACACTGGAAGAAACAAGATTACTAAGGTGAGTAATTTTTTCTTTTAACCCCATGTATTCTTCATGCTTTGGATAATGGCATACCAGTGGATGTTGTGTTTTTGACTTTGCTAAGGCATTTGATAAAGTCTAACATAAAATCTTGTTACAAGAACTAATGAGAATCAACATACATCCTAACATTATCAACTGGGTACAATCATGGTTGGAGAATAGGACCCAGAGAGTGTCAGTGAAAGGTCACCTGTCTGATGAGGGTGTGGTATCTAGTGGGGTCCCCCAGGGCTCTGTGTTGAGGTCATTCTCTTTAACATTTTAGTCTCCACAATTTCTGCCGCTGACAAAATATGGATATCTAAGTATGCAGACGATTGCAAGATTTGAAGTCTTGTAAGTTCATTATCTGATGGTTTACTCCTGCAAAATTAACTAAATAGTTTAGCAACCCAGGTCACCTCATACAAAATGTTTTTTAATGAGGACAAATGTAAGGTTTTACATTTGGGTAGGAACAATATGCTCATCGATTATAATCTGAACAATATAACCCTAAAAAATATTGTTGAAGAAAAAGACTTGGGAGTCATAATCTCTAACAAATTAACCTTTGACAGAAATACCATAATTAATATTAAAAAATGTAATAAAATTGTGGGCTCAGTTTTGGGTAATATCAAAAGCAGAGAACCTGAAGTAATAATGCCACTCTATACCAGTCTGGTACGTCCACATCTGGAGTACTGTTTCCAGTTCTGTGCTCCAACTTCTATCAGGAGTCTGAAATTAATTGAGGGTGTTCAACGGAGATTTACAAAGAAAATCATATCTTTAAAACATAAAAGTTATGACGATAGATTAAGAAAACAAACTCTTATCTGCTTAATACAGACAGATAAGGGGAGATGTATGCCTCGTATATAAAACATTAACGGATGACTACCTAAAAACAACAATAGGATTAACATCACCTACAAGCACCAAATCTACTAGGAGTCACAGTTATAAACTTATTGGTACAAAATGTGCTACAACCAAACGGAGTCGATTCTATACCCAAAGAGTAGTTGGAATGTGGAACACCTTGCCAGATAATATTGTTAACAGTAGAAATATAACAACTTTTAAGCAAAATCTGGACAAATATATTGGGGATAAATAGTTTGAATCCCACCTATAAGGTATATGGGTGGTGAGTTCAATAAAGGGCTTCATGCCTACGGTACTCGTAAACTTCTATGAACCTATTCTTCTATATTCATAACTGTATGCAGACTTCAAAGCAGTACCTTTGGAGGTGGGCAGAGAACCTACTTAGGATAGAGGCTCTGCAGGACTGCTGTTCCAAATCTGGCATCACCTCTGGACAGTATGTCCAGGCTGTAATGCTTAGTGAAAGTATGTACTGTCCTCCACGTGGCAGCTTTGTATTTGTGCAGTAGGGAGATATCCCTTGAAGCTGCTATGGAAGCAGCTGTTCCCCTAGTTGAGTGGACCCTAAGTCCTGATGGGACCTGTCTGCCTGCATTTTGATAGCAGAACTGTATGCAACTAATTATCCAAGAAGAGATTGACCTCTTGGTAGCTGGTGTACCTTTTTTCACATCCCCATAGGTAAGGAATAACTGTTGTTTATCCTGCCTGTGATCTTTAGTGTGACATACGTACTGTAATAGCTCAGAGCTCTCTTTACATCAAGACTGTGGAGTCTACGCTCACCTGTGGTAGAATGCTCATTGAAAAACACTGGTAGTGTAATAGATTGGTTCAAATGAAAATCCGACACCACCTTGGGAAGAAATGTTCTATTTGTTCTGAGTACCACTTTGTCATTGTGAAAAGACAAATAGTCCTTTTCTACACATAGGGCCTGGAGCTCACTTATTCTTCTAGCAGAAGTCATAGCCACTAAAATTACAGTTTTCCATGTAACATACTGGAGGTGAGCTGAAGACATAGGTTTGAAAGGTGGCTTCATAAGTTGAGCAATACAAATGTTCAAGTCCCACCCAGGGACAGGTTCCCTAATGAGTGGGTATGTGTGACACAGACCTTTGAAAAACTTCTTAAAAATAGGATCAGCTGCTATAGGGGTGGTTTCACCCACTGAAATGTGAGCAGAGATAGATGCCAAGTGAACTCTTAGGGAAGTATGCTTAAGGCCCTGATCATGCAAGAAAGTAAGATACTCAAGGAGAGTTGGAATTCCTGCTGAAGCAGGTTTGATGCTGTGCAGGTTGCACCAAGAGAGAAACCTTTCCCATTCAGCTGAATAGGTTTTCTTAGTGGAGGGTTTTCTATACCCCTTAAGTATGTGTTAAACTGCTTGGGAGAGATTCAGGTTTGCAAATTCTATGTCTTCAAGAGCCAAGCCTTGAGACAGAGGGACCTGAGGCTGGGATACCCTATTTTCCCTTGGTGGGAGGTCAACAGGTTGTGCCTCCGAGGGAGCTGTATTGGTCTGGATACCAACATGGATAACAGAGAAGGTGCCAATGCTGTCTGGGCCAGTCTGGGGTGATAAGGAGCACTGAAGCAGACTGGGACCTGAGCTTGATCAGGACACTGAGTATGAGAGGGAAGGGAGGGAAAGCATACAGGCCTCTTCCTGACCAATTCAGTACCATGGCATCCACTGGGATTGTGCCCCTGGCTGGAGGCCTGCAACAAAACAGTGGTAGTTTGTGGTTCTCTTGAGAAGCAAAGAGGTCCACTTCTGGGGTGCCCCACATTCTGAATATTTAATTTACTACTTGTGTGTCCAGTGACCACTCGTGGTGTCCTTGACTGATTCTGCTGAGGGCATCTGCCAGAATGTTGTCCTTCCCTGGGACATGGACCGCTTGCAGAGTTACTTTTAGAAAGTATGCAAGATCCCACAGTTTCATGGCCTCTGAGCACAGAGGATCTGATCTGGTGCCTCCCTGCTTGTTTATATAGTACATTGTTGTGGTGTTGGCTGTCCTGACTTGTACCCCCTTGCCTGGCACCAGATGAGCAAAGGCTTTTAGAGCTAGAAGTACAGCTCAGAGTTCTAAGAGATTTATGTGCAGAAGGGATTCTGCCCCGGACCAAGTCCCATGGACGGTGTGTTCCCCCATGTGAGCACCCTTTCCAACAGAGAAGCATCTGTTGTAAGAACAAAGGAAGGGTTCTCCTTTTGGAAAGGGACCCCTCGCCTTAAGTTGTCTGAGTTTTTCCACCACTGTGAGGCTTGAATAACAGCCTCTGTTACTGGGATGAGTTTTGACATTTTGTCCCTTCTCTGTGACCAATGGGACCTGAGATGAGACTGCAAGTCCCTCATTCTGTATCTTGCCCTGAAACAGTACCTGTTGCTGCAGCTATATGACCCAAAATCTGCAGATAGTGTCTTGCTGGGCATGGCTGGTTTAGTTTGAAAGAAGCAGCCAGGTCAAAAATACTTTGCACGCTATACTGAGGGAGGAAAGCTCTTCCCTGAATAGTATCCAGCTCTGCTCCTATGAATTGAAGCACCTGAACAGGGGTAAGAACAGACTTTTCCTGATTTATCAGGAATCTGAGGGATTGCAGGAGATGCATTGCTGATTGCAAGTGCTCTGAGACCTGTTGTGGGGATTACCCACAACCAGCCAATCGTCCAAATAAGGGAAGACTAGGATATCAGACATTCTTAGATGTGCCACTACTACTGCTAGGCACTTTGTGAATACCCTTGGGGCTGAGGTCGGGCCAAAGGGAAGGGAAGTAAACTGATAATGGCCTGAAAGGAGCCTGAACCTGAGATATTTTCTGTGAGATTGCCTTATTGGGATGTAAAAATAGGCATCTTTTAAATCCAGAGCTGCCAGCCAATCCCCTTGCTGGATAACTGGTAGTATGGACAACAAGGTGACCATCTTGAACCGTGGTTTCACTAGAAATGTGTTGAGAGATCTGAGATCCAGAATGGGTTGCCAGTTCCCATTTTTCTTTTTGGTCAGAAAGTAATGGGAATAGAAACCCCTTCCTCTGAGATGCGCTGGTACAGGTTCCACTGCTTTCATGTGGATCAATTTCTGGACCTCTTTCTGCAACAGTTTGCCCTCTACGAGGGAAGTTGGATTGAAGACTCTCGATTTCCGAGGGGAAAGGGATTTGAAGCATAGGGACAAACCCTGACTTACCACCTCCAGAACCCACTTGTCTGTAGTGATGGCAACCCAGTTCTGGAGGAAGTAAGTCAGCCTGCCCCCTACCGGCACTGAGGAGGCGACCTGGACCAGCTGGTCAGGGGTTTTGTTTTGGGGGTGCCTGAGCTTGGACAGATTGGGAGCCCCTGCTGGAACCCCTCCTGCCCCTAGATCTAATGTACCCAGTCTGCTGAGGGTAGGACTGCTGCTGAAAAGCAGCTTGGCTCTGATAGAAAGGCCTCCCATAAGGGGACCTTCCCCTGCCTCCCCTTCCATAAGGCCTATAGGAAGGGGTAGACCTGTCCCTGGAGGAGTTACTCTTGTAGGTGGCCTTGTAGTCATCCACCTTTTTCATGTACTTCTCAGTGTGTTTACTAAACAGGGAGTTGTTCTCCACAGGAAAATCCATGGCCTTGGTCTAGGTATCCTGGGTGAGATTAGTGGCCCTAAGCCATGCCAGTCTTCGTAGGGCCACTGACAGAGCCATCCACCTGGCAGCGTTATCATTAGCATCAGCTGCCATCTGGAACTGATATTTAGCAGCTTCCAGACCAAATCTAGCTGTCTCTGCCAGGTCGTCAGAGAGGGGCGAGGGGGCCTTCTCTGACATAGCCAGTACTGACTGCCACATTCTTTTCTGATACTGTGCTGCATATGCCTGGTAATTAGCCTGCCTCACACCTACAGAGGCAGCTAAATAACCTTTCTTAGACATACCGTCTATTTTTCTGGAATCCAGCTCAGGAGGGTGGGAAGAGAGAGGGACCCTCACCTTTTCACAGGCTGCCTGTCTGACTATGCCCTGGTGATCAGGATGGGAGTATAAGAACTCTGCTCCCTCCCTGTCCAACTGGTATTTCTTATCAGACGTCCTATCTATAGGGTGAACAGAGTTAGGAGTCTGTAAAATCTTTAACAAGTCTTTTTTAAAGAACTTGTTAATTGGCAGATATACCTTTTTTTGTGAGTGTTAAACCCATCATCTCTAAGTATTCGGCCTCCTTTTCATCATCAGCCACTTCATTGGTAGCCAAATCTAAGGCATCCACTATCTTTCTCACAAAAGAAAAGTGAGATGAGAAATCCTCAGGTCGAGGAGGAGGAGAACAGAACTCCTGCTCAGGTGAGATCTCAGACTCTATGGGCTCATCCTGCTCAGGATCCAACTCACCATAGGCTTCACACTCAGGTTCCTGCGATTCAGGAACAGGAACTGGGGCAGGAGCCTTTGGAGGAGCAGGTTGAGCAGGCAGGATCCCCTGTAAAGCCTGTAAAACTTTCATAGCCGGAGCTATCTCCTCTGCAGATGGCAGTCTGTGAGACACAGTAGAAACCCCTTGAGGTGCAGGAGCCTGGGGTTCTAAGTGTTTTGTTTTCTTGGAGGGGCCTGGAGAGTCAGCTGGACCACTCCCCCTTTTTAAAGTGCCAGAAACACCCTTATCAGGGGTGGTAACAGTGGATAAAACGGTTTCACTCGTAGTTTTTGATGGCTGGTTAGAGCCTGATGGACCACTGTCCACTTTTTTTTCAGCCTTTCCATTCTTTTCTCAATAGTTTTTGGAGGAAAGGATTTACATATGGCACAGTCTGCTGAAAAATGGTCAGGTCCCAAGCAGACTAAACATAAATCGTGTTTGTCAGCGTTAGCAAACACTTCCCCACACTTAGTACAATTTTTAAAACCTGGGGACCATTCTTTTTCTTTGTTTTTTCTTGTAATTCCATTTCCAGGAGAAAAAACAGTAACCACTAATTAGTATTCAAACTAATGTGTTTTTTTTGTCGGTTCAGAAACCGGTTAATGATCCGAGAAAGAACCGAAAATATTTTAAATCAAATCAGGTCAGCGGTTCATAGAAACTGGAGTATCAGTTTAAAAGAACCAACCGCTCAGTTTCAAAATACAAGAGAAAAGATATACAATATATTATAAAATAAAGCTAAACTATGTCAAAAAGCGCCAAAATTAATAAGAAAAGCCTGGTTCCTCAGCAGTTATCCCGAACCATGAGGAACCAAGAAAAAAATAAAATTTTACCGCTAAACGAAATAAATTTAACTTAAAAAGTAATCGAACTAAATTAAACAATAAATGAAGGCAGCAGTTCAAATATAGACAAAAATATACTTATTTAAACTGGAATCAGCACAAACAGTAGAGAGGAAGATCTCCAGGTGTCTGACTTGTCAGGCGGAGTGAGAAATCTGAGACATTGATGGAATGTTGCAGTAGATGAGGGCAGCAGTTTCAATATGTGTCTCGAGCAATGATAGATTCTATCATTTGCATATAGTTCCATTTCTTTCCGGGCAGTTCTACTAAGGAGGCACACTGCATACAGTTATGAATATAGAATAATTCATAGGGTTAGAAAGGCATACTGAGCTGATAATAGCTTGTTTCCAGTTGCATCCTTGGGGAGGGAGAAGAGAGGAGAAGAGAATAGTGGGCTGGCAGTATAGCCTAGAGGTTAGAGTAACAAACTATGAGCGAGTTTGGTACATCCAGCAGACCTGAGTTTGATTCCCACTCCCTCCACTTGCATACTATGTGACTCTAAGCAAGTCACTTAACCACCCAGCACCCCAGGTCACCCCTGGAAAACAGGCACTTGTGCCTATTGCTACAAATCGATAAGGATGAACTACACACAAAATCAAGTTCAAAAATGTTGTTTATTTCTTCTCACTTAATGGGCGATGGTTTCATGGCTGCGCTACTTCGTCAGGCCCTCAGTGATGTTTCTCAAACTTTCTTTTTGTATTTCAACTGATCATTTTTTTAAATGATGCCGTTTTTAATCCTGCATAATTAAGTTACAACTCTTCTCCATTTTGTTTCTACACTTGTTTTTAAAGAGCAGGCTTTCAGTACTTACTGTCCCCCTCCCCCTTTCAACATATAGGATGCTTTTTTATCCTCCAGTTAAAGGATGCCACCAAATAGCTTAATATTTCTCCTGGTATATTTTTAGTTATAATACTCGTAAACTTGTTCCATCAGCTTTGTTTTGAAAATGCTCACATAAGCCGACCCAGAGCCGTGCCCCCATGCTTGCACATTTTGTGACATCAGTACAAGAATGCGCAGGGTGCGCGCTCCATAGACTTTAATGGGGGCACTTTTTACATGTTTTTTTTTGTGTACTTTTGAGTGCTGATTTTGAGAAAGGAAGGCCACCACTCAACTAACAAAGTCCTTGTTTGGAGCCAGTGGGCTTACCCGGTTACCAAAGAATAAAATAAAATAAATCAATATACAAAGTACACTGCATTAAATAGTGCAACACATTGGAAATAATAAATTGATTATATGATCTATGAACACTTAAGAAGAAACTGTCGACAGATTTTTTGATCCTCTTACACCATTTGTACTTCCTTGGGTTTGTTTTACTAGTTCCCTGCTTGATGTGCTTTGAATATAATATAATATAATATATGTATGTATATATATTACTATTATACCTGCACGGTAGTGTAGGTAGTTAGGGTTGCGCAGCCACTTCTATGTTAAACCCAAACTTTTGAACCTTAATAACTTTGCAACTGTTAGTCCGATTTGCCTGAAAGTTTGCATGCTCTATGTGGTACTAAAGCTCTCTGAATCTGGAAAGTTTTGTTCTGATCAGACTTACATTTTCTGAGCTGCAGAGCATCAAAAAGTGTGAAAAATCCTTACTTTTTTTGCATTTTTTCATAGTCCGTTTTTTCTGCGTGGTGTGTCCATGTGGCGTGAAATTGTGTTGGGTACATGTAGACTGGGTCAAAGGGGTGCCTTTTGAAGATTTGGTGAAAAATATTAATCCGTTCAAAAGTTAAGCCATTTTTTTCATGTCCCATTATAGTCTATGGAAAATTTATATGGGCGGCTTGAAAACATTCGCAGCAACATTTTTTTCTTTCGTGCTCTGGGAAAATTCATTTGTGCTGCCACCATTTTGTTTTCAGTTAGCGAGAGACAAAAATGGTAGAACTCAAAAAATACTGCCCCTTTTTAAATACCACCACTTGTGCTTACCTAATCAGGCCATGATCCCTGACATCAGTTTTTGTCAATATGGTCTGAAAATATGTGTTTTTGATTTTTGATTGAGCTTCCAAAAGTGCGGTCACACAAACATAATTTTCGTGCTCAACAATATTCTCGGGAAGCACGAAAACAATCGCTCAAACATTTTTTGAAGTGCGACAACATCCTATTAAAATGAATAGGGATGCAGTAAAAAGTTTGGCATTTCCTTACAACAAGGTAAATTGTGCTTTTTGGTTACAATTTACAGGATAAGAATCTGTTGACTCATAGTTGTGTCTTTTGCTTGTTTGGTGAAAAAATATTGAGTGGTTCTGTAGTTATAGCATTTTGAACATTGAGAAATGTCCCATAGGATAACATTGCAGTGCCCGTGGCATCTTCAAACTCCTGTATTTTGAAAATGGCTCGAGATACAGAGTTTTCGTTGCAAAAATTCCTATTCTACCTAGTACAGATGTAGGTTGGAAAGCCATAAATACCATGAATTTTGAATTTTTTCTCTACCTTGAACGGTTACGGAGATATTTGGAAATTAGTATTTCAATGGCTCAGTTTCATGTCCGTAGGCCACTATTACACCCTTAAAGTTAGCACCCACAGTGCTTTTAGGTGTCCATATCTCAGAAACTATGCAAGATACGTATTTAATCAATTTGTCATGCATGGAGGTCTCACTGCCATGATTACAATGGCACTGCAATTTTTTTCATTGCTGCTACGGTTGCTGAGTTATTAGCAAATTAGTGTTACAAAGGTTCCTTGCCTATAGGGCTGCTGTATGGCTCTGTAGTTATGTGTAACTGGGAGCACAGAGCCCAGAGGGCCCGTGCTCTTACAGATGCATATCATTATGCATAAATGGGCAGCTTGTTGGGAGCGCGGACCCCACCAACACATACCATTTACTAGTTATATTACACTTTTTCAAACAGTAAGGAAATTCTTTGCAAAAACATTGTTACTGCATCAGTTAGGATTGTTTCCACAATGACAAAAGTGTGGAAATTCAATGTTAGGGTTAAGAACCCCACTTCTGCCCTACTCATTTCTTCTTCACCCTCCACACAACAACAGGCATTGGTGATTGTTGTTATTATACCTAACTCTAACCCCATTCTCGAGATACTACAACACCTCAGCTTACTTACAAATGGAATGGGTGAGAGTTAGGCCAATGACCCTTAATGAACACCCCAACACCTGTTGTTGTGTGGAGGGTGGGTTGGAGTGGGTGGGTGTTAGTGCTGGCAACTTTAACGTTGAATTTCCACACTTTTTTCACTGTGAAAACAACCCTAACTGATGCATTCATTAACTTTTTGGAAAAGAATATATATATATATATATATATACACATACTGTATGTATAATATGTATGTACTATTTGCTCTCATCTGTAACTTGTGATATTTGTGTTGTAGTCACCCCTGCTCTTGACTTGACTATTTTCTGTGATTGTAGTAACTTCCCAGGTCATGCCTGAAAATAGGCACTTATTTGCCTAGTGCACTTACCTGGTTAACACAAACAAAATAAATAAACTGTAATGTGATACAAAAGACTTTCTGCTCTCCCTCTAGCCAGCTCATAACAAAGGAATGATTTTAGTTACTGGCTGCCAGCTGACCTGCAGGGTTTTAATCTACAGGTTAAATGTTTTGGCTACCTTCTAGAAAGGTTCCAAGATAGGGGAGGGTGGGCAGTGCCAGAGGTCATACCTTTTGAGCCCAGGGAGGAATTGCTCATGGACAGGAGGATGAGCCAACCCAGGGAATCATGGGAGCTCAAGACAATTTTAGCTTGGGAATATCAGACTCTTAAAAAGCTAGTAGTGCCAAAAGACAAACAAGCATGAAAACCACTCCAATTAGTCTGCGTGTTCCAGGTCAGAAACAGCGATAGAGAACCCAAAAAAGACAAGCACCAAACATCGGGATCCATGCAGTTACTTTATTATTGGGTTTGAATCCCACAGCTTCCACTTGCATACTGTGTGACCCTGAGCAAGTCACTTAACCTCCTTGTACTCCCAGGTCGCTCCTGTAAAAAAGCTTCTGTGCTATACCTGGTTAAACAACTAAATAATGTGCAACAGTGCCATAATGCAAATAAATTCATGCAAAACAAAACAAGGCAGTACAGTACATGGATATGACTTACCAGACAGTGGCAGAAACAAAACAGATCATCTGGGCAGGCAACTCGACCAGTTTTGCCAAAGCTTTATATGGAGCCCCAGCTGTCATAACGTGTACCCATTTTTTGTGTGTGTTCTTAAAGTGAAAGAGTGACAATCAGTGAAATATAAAAACACATGCTCCCATTAATCCAGTAACAGGAATTCACAAGTGGGATAGGAATAGAAAAGACAAACTGCTTTGACAACCGTTCAGATACTTTGGTTTAGTGTGTGGGTTCAGAGTAGAACATGTTGCCTCACAAAGAGATTTTCAGCCAGGTTTTATCAAGAAAAAATACCCAATAGACTGTCATCAAGAGCTCAGGCTCAGAGTAGAACATGTTGTATCACAGACATTTTCAGCCAAATCTTATCAAGAAAATGTACTCAATGGACTGTTGTTAAAGCAGCTTGTCTTTTCTATTCCTATCCCACATGTGAATTCGTGTTACACTTAGTTTGTAGCTGCTCTCATTGGATTAAGGGAGCATGTGTTTTTATATTTCACTGGCTGTCACACTGTCACTTTAAGAACATACACATAAAAAAGGGTACTCGTTGTAACTTCTGGGATTCTTTACAAATCTTTGGCAAAACCAGTTGAGTTGATGGCCCAAGCGATCTATTTTGTTTCTGCCAGTGACGCCTGGTAAGTCATATCCCTGAGGAAGACCCATGTGACTGGATCGATACGTAGGGGTGTTAGCCCAGTTAGTCTGCCTTGTTGTTAAACTTTGAATGAAACCTTTTATTATTCTCAGCTTTCTGGTGTCTGCCCACTTTGTTCATTTTTTTATATCCACGTACTGCATTGCCTTGTTTTTGCACTAATTTATTTGCATTACAGCACTGTTTCACTATAATAAAGTAACTGCATGGATCCCGATGTTTGGTGATGGTCTCTTTTGGGTTCTCGAGCACCAGAAAGAGCAGACATCATCATTAATTTTTAAAGGTAGCCAGTTTATTTCTACAGTATATTGTCTTTTTCCTTTTTTGGCAGACAGTTTTATACCCTACAATACAAGTTGTGGTATGGAGAGTAGTACTTTACATGACAGCTGACATATTCAGTGTTATTCTTTCTTTTACCTCATCAGCTTTGTGACTTCACTCATTGTGACATCATTATTGACAAATCTGGCATAATGTCATTGGCTCTTTTTGGTCAGCCAAAATGCCAGTCAGTGAGGTGACAATCCTGATGAGATGGGAGGGGGAACAGTGCAAGATACATCAGCTTCCAGGTAGGGTGTTGTTCCACACATCACAACAAGTTCCGTTGGGTAGAATATTTTCTCAGAGTCGGACTGGTCCACTTGAATGCCTGGAAATTTCAAGGTAGACCCCTCAGTTGGCTCTTTGCCCACCTTCTAAACTCTGAAAATCTTAGCCTGTCTCAACAGTTTTCTAGTTTAGTGTGGTTTTCAGGTCACTAGAATTAAATGCAAACTGCAAGCCTAGTGCCAGTGTACCAAATTAAAGGGTAGCGCTGACATGACTGTCCACCCCCTGGCGATTTGTCCAGGTGGGCCCACAACTTTTCAGGTGGCTCCCCTGTACCACAGTTTAGCCCTTTTCTGAGTAGAAAAAAAGGCAAAAGAAAAATTACTTCAGATATAAACAGTAACAGTCAACTGTTTTTAAAAGTTGATCATTTATGGTGGTGTGCAAGCTCTTTACGTCATACCTGGTGTATAAAGACTCTGCAGAGCAAAAGACAAACGTGATAGCTGTCTATTTAAGCAATAATGACTGCGAAGCCATTCATTTCCAAGGGATTAATGACTGATTGGGAGGATGAGTGGCCTAAGGCACAGCCTCAGGCCACCTCCCTCCAGCCGGTTGTTAATCCAAGGCAATGACCAGCGGGTTTTATTTACTTTTTATTTATATTTTATACTTTGCAGTACAAGAATTTCACTCAGAACAGAGCATACAACATGTTTCCAGCTTAAGTTGATAATAACCATTATGAGTTGGTATTATCGTTGTTACAAGATACAGGGGAATACCAGGTATTATGCCAGAGTTATACAAAATGGCTTTTGTGCTGCTAATGCCTTAAACTACTATTACCTTGTTGAGTTTTATACAGTGAGAGAAACGGCCATATAAGCCTTTATTTAAAAACACCCATAAACAAAGCACAGAAAAATGTCCTCTCTCAGTTTGCTCTCTTAAGCCTGTCCAGTGAATTCCAAGCCATCTACACAATTTATACCTTTCCCACCTCCGCCTGTCAAAAAACAAGTCTAGGAGTTTTTTTAATGTTCACTCTAGAAGCAGATCTGTACTTATAAAAAAGGAACATGGGTCCTTCCTATGGAACAGACTATATCAGGACTGCCATTTTAAGTAAGTTCAGCACCAAAAAGGATGAGCATGGTAATCACATTAGAGACTGGGCTATCTAGAGAAAAAGAAATATCTAAACGATTTTGCTTTAAGTTATGCTTACTCAACTAGTCCCACAGTCCAAAAGTCCAAAGGGTACTATTCAGTGTAGATTAAGTTCTATGGGAAAGTTCCAAAATGTCATTTGCAGTGTCTTTCAAACAATCCCCAAACATTTTTAGCACTACCCACAAATTTAAATTAAACTGAGCAGATGACCCAACTCACAAGTCCATTTTTAAGTTTCTTCCTTGCCTTCCGACTCTGAGGACATCTCTCCATCTTGGGCTGCTTTTTCCACCTTGAGCTTTTCGGCCATTCTTCCAGCCTCTTTGGGGTCAGTGTAGATGTATGTTTTCCTCCCGATGTTCACATGAAGTCTTGCAGGCATCAGCATGCTGGTCAGGATCTCCAAATCTTGAAAACACCGCCTCACTGCATCAAAGGCCTTTCATTTTGTTCAGGTTGCGTAGGAGAGGTCCGGGAATAACATCATCCGGAACCCCTAAATGTGCACATTCCTCTTGGCCCTGGCAGCTTGCAGGAGTCAATTGCGAGTCACTGATGATACTGTGACCACTAAAATAGTACGAGGCTCTAATTTCTGCCCACTGGGTCTCCTTAATGTGATCTGATAAGCCCAGAGGATAAGATCATGAAGGTCTAGTCCGTAGGTCTGATCGAGCCAGGAAATTATAAAAGCACACAAGTCATCACCCTCCATATTCTCGGGGATTCCCAGTATTCTGACATGCGAGGCCCTCACTGTATTTTCAAGATGCTCTGACCTACTTTGTAAAAGAGTATGCTCTTTTACACATGACGCCACTGTTGCCAGTGTCTTGTTTGAGTTTTTTTCAGCATTTGCTGCTGTTTCCCCCAGGCCTTCTACACGTTGTTCCAAAGCCAGCATACGATCATGGTAGGAATCCATCTTTTTGTCCATATATTGGACCGTTTTAGTGAGGGTAGACAGAGCGTGCATGAGCGAGTCATGCAATGCCGGGTGGGAGTCTTCTCTTCTGGGTTCTTCCAATGCATGCTCTGAGGATGCTGTCACCACCTTTGCGGCCCTGCCATGAGACGCAAAGAAATTAGTTTTATTTTCAGAAGTTTTCCATCCCATGGTATCTCAATCCACTTCTAGCGACGCACAAACCTTCGACAGATGAATATGTATATTTCTGCTTCACCAAATAGGTTGAAAATGTATTTTCTTTTATATTCAAACAACACTCTTTGGGAGCTCTCTGAAAGAGTGTCTTGATGACTGAGCAGCTAGCCACACCCCCCGGCAATGACCAGCTTTGAGGTCGTTATTACAATTATAAGTCTAATCGCAATAACAACTTTAATTTTTGCAATTTTCTTTTAATTTCAGATAGGTTTTAGCTGTGTGGTGTGAGCTGTGTGTGCCACACAGCGTCAGTTGGATCAGCCATTTCTAAGACGGTTAATAACTGATCCAGTAGCTAGTCAGGAACCTCACTAGGCTCATGAATAATTAATTAGACTGCAACAAAGAGTGGGTCTTTCTCAGTTCTTCCTTTGACTTCAAATGCTTGCCTCACTTTCAGTCTCATCTAAAAGCTTACTTATTTTCCACTGCTTCAGAAACTAAGTTTCATTTTCCTCTCTATTTTGCATCAGCGTTTCTTCAAGGGATGATTTTTACACTTCCTTCAAAGAAAATTGTAACAGATTAGTTCATCAGAGCTCAACCCAATCTGAAATTATGCGCGTCTGGATTTTCATAACTTACTTTGTATCTGAGTGTATATTTGCTGTGCTGTATGTAATTTATATTTCTGAATATTTTCATGTCATATGTCAAAAGTATATTACTGTAAATGAGCTCTGTGGAATGGTTTTATCTTTGATAATAAAATGAAGTGAAAAGAAAATTTTAATTTCTTATTCCTGGTTTCAAATGTGCCTGTTTTGATGCGTTTGAGATACTTTGGTATGAAGACTGTTATATAAACGCAGTGTGCTGTAATTTTATCTTATTAAACACCAGTCAAAATAAATTTCACCAGATAAATGGTGTTATTTTGTTGATGACATATCTACTATCAAGATAAAAATGTTTATCTTGCTAGTAGATTTCCCTAACAAAATAACAGGTTAGATTTGCCAGAATGTTTTCACCACTCATTGTGCCCTGCCCTCTCACTCTTAAAGATAAATGTTATATTATGAGTCAGACTGCTGCATGTTCCCTGTCTTTAAGAAAAACATTTTGGTCTCTCAGTAGGCACTACTAACCACCAGTAATGAAGAGAGAATAGGGGAGGGGGGTGGAGATAGATGAAATGGTTTGAGGAAAAGCTTTGGTCTATGCAGTATGGTAATATGTTTCTTTTTCTTGATTAAAAGAGAATGCAACTAAACTGGAGAATGAAGTTACTTCCCTACAACATGCAAACTCAGTATTAAACAAGACAGCTGCTGCTTTGCTAGGTAAGCAGGGAAGACTAAGCAAGCATTTGTCAATGCCAAATGTTCCCCACTTGCATTGCTGTTGTACCAGGTCTCACCTTGCTTGTATGCATTTTGACTATATATTTACCCAAGATAGACCAGATGAGATGTAATATGTCATCTGCAGTGGGGTCTTGATTTTACACAGTTTTATACTGCATTTACTCCGGACAGTAGAGGTGAGATGCAATATTTTGTTTTTAGTGTGGTCCTGCTTTTATAATGTATTTTTCTAGGACAGTTCATTTTGGATGCAACATCTCCTTTTCCGTGGGGTTCGGCTGTAGGGTCCTGTTTTTACACAGTTTTGCAATATATTTACCCAGGATAACCCAGCTGAGATGCAGTATCTCATTTTTAGTGGGGTCCTGCTTTAACACATTTTTGTACTGTATTTACTCGGGACAGCACAGCTCAGATGCTATCTTATTTTCAGTGGGATCTTGCTTTTCCCAATTTTTACTTTGTATTTACACAGGATAGCACAGCCAAGATGCAATATCTAATTTTCAATAAGGCTCTGCTTTTACCCAGTTTTACAATGTATTTACCCATGATAGCCCTGCTGAAAGGCAAATTACATTTTCAGTGGGGTTCAGCTTTTACAATGTATTTTTTTCCCAGAACAATGTAGCATAGATGCACAGTTCAGTGGGCACTGTTGTACTGGTTTCTCCTTTTACAAGCTTTTACTAAACATTTACCCAGGATAGACAGATGAGATACAGTCTCATTTTCAGTGGTGGCCTGCTTTTGCACTGTATTTACCCAGGATAGGCCAGCTGAGAGGCATTATCTAATTCTCAGTGGGCACCCATATTTTGACCCCAAATTTCCAACAGTCTTTTTTGTGACCTGACGTTATGATCAAGACAGGTGGAATTTTTCTAAATCCCATCTGAAAGGTGATTTTGCAATGTGACTGAGAAAACATATTTCAGAGAGGATTTGGAAAATGATGTCTGTCATGTTCAGGTGGTGGAGTAACATGGGTATATACTGAATGTTTGGGGCCAAAATCTGCAAAAACAAAGTTACAAGTAAATGTTGGAACAATTCACTGTTTCTTTAAAATGTAGTTGTTTTTTCACATTTTTGACGCCAATTTTTCAACAGTCTTTTTATGACTCTTTCTTCTGAACATGACACATGTCATTTATATAGCAACGACTGACATGTGATTTCATGCCACAAGTGTGAAAACACATTTTGGACAGAATTTGAAAAATGACACCTGTTACATTTATGAAGTGATATGAAAAAATGGCTATGTTGAAAATGTGGGATCAAAATATTGAAAACTACCAAAGTTATTTATGAGTGAAAATTGAAAATTTTTCAACATACCTTTTTAACTTGGTTGGTTTTTAATATTTTGCCCCCACATTTTCAACACAGTCTTCTTATGACCCCACCTCATAAACCCAGTAGGTGAAAATGTTCAAATCCTGCCCAAAAGGAGATTTTGAAGATTTGAAGGACTTCACGGCCGTTGTTCATGAGGTCTCAGAAAGCCCATGTTGAAAATTTGGGGGAAATATTAAAAAGTTATGAGCACAAGTTCAAAGTGCATTGTAACACATTGAACCACATACCTGATTTCCTCAGTTCCCAGTCAGGCGTTGAAGAGTGAAGAAGTGTCTCTGGTCCAGAGAGCGTTACAGTGTTGGACCCCGGTAAGGGTTAAGGGGGTGTGGGGTGGTGGGTGCTGAGTAGGGGGTTCAGGTGGAGGGAAGGTAACAGCAATGGGGCAGCTGTAGCAACAGGCATCAATGGGCCATTTTCTCTTTTACAGGGTGTATAAAACTAAAAAAAAGACTATGAGAGATGGTTTTATTTCAGGTACCGACACTGGGGACTGGGCATCCCAGTGTCACTTTATCCTCTATAGGGATGGGAAGCGACAGGGAGGTGGGAGAGATACTTGGCAAAGGGTGGGATTACAGGAATTAAAAAAAAGACTATGAGGGGCAGTTTTCTTTATTTCAGGTACTGACACTGGGGATTAGGCACCCCAGAGTGTCAGTGTTGTGTTTGGTGGCATTGGGGTTGGGCTCCCCAGTATCACACAGAGAAAACAATGGGGTAGGGGTACTAGCCAGCACCAGGGATTAGGCACTCTGGTGTTGGAAAATTAAGAAGGTAGGGAGAAGCAGTGGGAGGGATACTTGGCAGAGGGTGGGAGGGATTTTTTTTATGTTGGGGGAAGGACCAAAGCAGGCTGACCATGATCCTGATCAGCTCTGCTTGCTGGGTGGCATCATACAGATCAAAGGAAAGAGCCACGATGCAGGCAGCTCTTTCTTTGAACTTCATACAGTTTCTGCCCAGCAAGCCCAGAAGGGTGTCATGATCAGCCTGGCTGATGATTGGCCTGACACTGTCGAGCCCCTTGCAGACCACTCTGCATTGAACTGACAGTGACACACTTCTCAAAATCCACTATCATGCCAACATGCTCACCACTGTGCAAGTGCAAGGATGAACATAAAAACAGAGGTTAATGCTTACTTGTAAATTATAGTTATGCTACTAACATTCGTGCACATCTGCACTTATGCAGTTATCCACTGAGCATGCGCAGCACAGTCTTCAAGCTTGATGCCTCCTACCACCCAACCATGTGGTCCTCCGGATCTGAGTGCTGGAGCAGGAGTCTGAAGCAAGCCTTGCCAAGGGAGGCTGGGTGGTTCACGTGCATGTGAACTGAATACAAATAGTAGACGTATGGTTATAAATATGCAACCTCTATCTCTAGCTACCTAGGTTCATGCCATTATCCACACTTAGACTCAAAACAGTCTTTAGGGGAAAGGCCAAGGTACACACCACAAATTAGATGAAAAGAGACTGGAGGACTGAGGACCCAAAAGAAGCATCCCGAATACTGAGCAAGTTGATGCTGTTATGGGAGATGAATGGGTGCACACTCAACCCAGTAGCAGCCCTACATATTTCAGAAATGCTGTAATTGTAAATATTGTAATTTACCCAATGTTCCACTGCTGTTTATTGAAAAATACCTTGTGTTCCCACTGTTGCACAATCTTACAACATTGTATTGTTTGTACTACCCACATGCTATTGTAACTGATCATCCTTCACAACCCTATGTAACCCCCTCCCCCCAGGTCGCACAGTGAGACGAGCAACTTGTTGTTCAGTGTGCCCTCCTGGTGAAACATTTTAATAAATAAATAAATAAAAATGGGAATGCACCTGGCAGTAGCAGCATACTGTAGGCAGCAGTATGTCTGGTACAGTGAGCCTTCAACCTTGCTCCCCATCCAACATATAACACAGACCGAAGCAGGAGGTTCTCTATCAGGCAATAGTCTGCTTGGCTGCTGGTCTGCCTAGAGCAATTTCAGCATAAGTGACAAACAGCTGGAAAACCTCACCCCAAAATCCCTCTGTACACTCCCCATAGAAGACAAAACCACAAACACTGGGCCCTATGATCTAACAGGTGGGTAATACGCGCCTGTGGCGTGTACCCCACCCGTGTAGCTGCACACCCGTTAACAGGTGCACAAACACCGGCATTCACTAATGCCAGCCACCGGTCCACAGCTCCACCCTCCTAGTGCACAGGACTCTGCAGGGCAACCAGGGGTGGAGTCGAGGTCCCGGGCAGGCATCCAATGAGATGCCCTGCCCGAGATCCACAGTGGATCCCTCGCACTGCAGGTTGCGGGTCCAGAATGGAGCATGCCTACAACAGGTGTCCGGACCCATGTGGCATGGCTCTGTCCCCCAATGGACCTAGGCACAGCTCATCACACCCTGCACCCTCAGAACATACAGACGGACCCTGGCTGCATGCCCTGACCCTGTCCTGTGGACTGCACCCCGCTATGCTGCCATGCCTCATCTCTTACCTGGTCATGCTCCCTGCCACTACCCCACACCGCCAGTGGTGGGCAATGTCCAATGTTTGGGCTGGCAGTATAGCCTAGAGGTTAGAGGAATGAGGTGTGAATGAGCTTGATACATCCAGCAGACCAGACGTGAGTTTGATTCTCACAAACTCCACTTGCATACTGTGTGACTCTGAGCAAGTCACTTAACCGCCCAGTGCTCCCAGATCACCCCTGAAAACAGGCACTTGTGCCTAGTGGGCCTTACCTGGTTACCAAAGACTAAAATAAAAAAAATAAAAAATGTCGGTCCCCTGGCACCGACAGCACCTTCCCCCTCATCCATACCTAGTGGTAGGTGCCAGGCACTCATCCATACAGCAGCTCCTTCCCCTCCGGTACTTCTCCAGGAGTTGTGACAGTACGGGGAGGGGGTTGTGGCACTGTGCCGCCACACCCAGTGGGAGGCATCTGTGGGGATGCACACTGGGTTATGCCTGGTCCCAGCTGGCGACCCCAGTGCCCCTCCTCTGCACCCCTGCAGCCATCACTATGCAACTTAGTGAATGCTGTGTAGTACTGGCATGCCCCAGAATGCCCCTGGTGTGGTGCAGTCCGCAGCCATGGGTGATCGGGTGCATTGGGTCTGCGCGCCCCTGTTAGTGCATCCCACATGGGGGCGAATTGGGTGCAGGGTAGATACTCACCCATGTTACGTGGCATGTAGCCACTCTGCACCTTCATGCATAGGTGCCATTGAGTATATGGAGCATTCGCTTTGCCTCCATAGCTAGAGGCTTCAGAGAGGCCAGTAGAATGACGCCTGGTTTAGGTGAAACTCAGAAATAACCTCAGGCAGAAATTTCACTTGGGGGCATAGAACAACCTTGTCCTTGAGGAAAACCAGATATGATGACTCCACAGATTGCATCAGGAGCTCACTCACCAGTCAGTCTCTGGTGATGGTGAACAAAAATGCAGTTTTCCATGACAAGTGGGAGAGATCACACTTGCCCATAGGCTGGAATGGTTTACCCATAATTCCTGACAGCTCCAGTGGTAGGTCCCATAGTAGGGGTCCATACACTGGAAGGGACAGGTGGTTCAGCCTATGAAGAAATGGCTTCCCACTTTATTGTGTGCCTAGGCATGTAATGCTGAAATGGCACCCAGGAGCACCTTGAGGGACATGGCTTGGAACCCTACCCAAGACAGGGACCAGAGGCAATCAAGAATGTGTAACATGGAGCAGGAGAGGGGCAGCGATCCTGACTCTATGCACCAACATGAAAACCTTGTCCACTTGCAAATCTACATCTTGCGAGCCAGCTCCTTCCAGGTAGCCTGTAGCACCCGAAGAACATCCTTGGAAAGCCCAAAGGCCTGGAATTCTAGCCACTCAAGAACCAGGTGATCAGGTGCAGAGATTGCAGGTCCAGGTGTCTGATCATGCCCATGGACCTCATCAGCATGTCCGGGGGAGGGGGAAGCAAACTCAGTGGTCTGTTGCTGAAACTGAGGAGACTGTGATACCGCAGATGGTGCAGCCAGTGCAGTACAATCTTAATCAAGGATGCCCTGTCCCTCAACCCCTTGAGGACCACCTTGTGAACCAGAGGAAACTGGTGGAAGGTACTGTATAAAGGAGGCCCTGAGCCCAGGACTGAGAGAATGTATACCTCTGCAGAGTGCCCTGCTGAGGGAGATGAGCATAGAACAACCTAAGTGTCCTGTTTACCCAGGAAGTGATCAAATCCACTGATGGTGTTCCCCAGTCTGAGAACACCTGGGATGCCACCCATGGGTGTAGTGACCACTCATGGGACACCTCTCTTTACAACTGAGAGTGTCCACCAGCTAGTTGTTTGCTTCCACAACATAGACCACTAGCAGGTCTGCATGCAGTGAACAAGCCAGAAACCATGTGCACAACACCTCCTGATACAAAGAAAATTAGCGTGTGCCCCTCTATTTTCTCAGGTAGAACATGGTGGTCATGCAGTCTGTGTTGACCTAAACCATTCAATCTTGAACCAGTGGTATGAACTCTGCCAGTGCTAAGTGAACAGCATGGAGTTACAGCAGAAAGATCTATAGCCGAGCCTCACTCAGGGGCCAGAACCCATACACTCTGCAGTCCAGCAGATGCCCATCAGTGATGCATCCATTATCAGATTGACTGAAGGCTCTGCTTGCACAAATGAGATGCCATCCGAGATGTTCTCAGGTAATTGCCACCAACTGCATTGTGGGCACCACCCAAGCAGTACATGCAGACATCGTGTCCAACATTAGGTACCAGCATACCACACACCTCTTGAACCCTGACTACTTCTTTTTCTGTGCCATGGAAAAGACTAACAGTTAAACACTGTTAAGAATACCGGACTGAACCAGCCCACTGGGACAGTGGTTGTGCTACCACTCACGACACCGGTGACCCAGGTTCAGAAGCGGGCATTGGTCGGCAGGAGCTGGCCAGGAGAGGGAGGAGGAGGATCAGGCATTCCAGAGGATGCTTTCCTCCTCCCAGAAGGGGGAGGGTGCCATGTTCCACTGCAGCACTGCCACCTGCAGATGTGCAGATGGTAAGGTGCACTGGATACAGGGTGGGAGGAACAAACTGTGCTGCATATTGTGTGACACATGCTCATATTCGGGACGTAGTCCCTAAATGCCAGCATCTCTATGAGGAGGGGCAGAAAGGCACAACAAAGGGAAACAGGGAGACGAAAAACACCCTGACTGACAGAATGATCGCTGACCTCCACAGACCCACATCCGGTGACCCAGGCACCTCTCAAATCTGGATCCATTGTTCAGCAGGGTGAGGGACTCCCAGTCACCCTGCCATGGAGGGCAAGCCTTGGGGACTCTGGGAGAGGTAAGACCAGGGAGAAGCCAGGTGATGGGGCTGGAAGGGTTGGTGGGAACGTGGACCAGCCAAGGGCTTAGGAGAAAAAAAAAAGAATATAGGAATGAACTAAACTTCAAGAAAAAAAACTAAAAAAGCATGAAAACTAGCAGTAGCTGTAGACCTGTTCCTTTCAGTGAAGGAAAATATTACAGTGCACTGGGGCAGAGCCAGAGGGCCACATGGCTGGGTGACTGGGTGGGTGGTAGGAGGAGTCAAGCTTGAATAATTTTTCAGTCACTGAGTATGTTCAGTGGAAGACTACCTAAATGTGCACAGTGAATTGAGTCTAGGTAGTTAGAATTTAAATGAAAACTACACCTACATATCTTGTACAATTTGCTTCCATGTTAACAGACAACTCGTGTTCGTGTAGTTGTTAGAGATACATGTGATTGCTTTAGTTTCTTTTCACTGTTCACACTAGTCCCTGTAACTCTCCTGGGGGGTCTCCATTTTCTGGGTGTTAAAATCTCACTGACATTGTCCCTGAGAGCTGCATTAGCATATGAGAACACAATGTGTCAGCACCCTTTAGACTCCACAGTATGCCTGTCTGCTTAATTAGAGTTTAACAAAATAAGTTGTGGCAAGATGTGGCATAACATATTTGCCTTCTGTCTGAATTGTAATGTAGAGCTTTTCCCTTAGGGTGATGTGACATCATGTTCTCATATGCTAATGCAGATGTCAGGGACAAGGACATTTCAACAACCATAAAATTGAGAGCCCCAGGATAGTCACAGGGGACTATCAAGAACAGTGAAAACAAACTAAGCAAATGTGGATATCCCCATCAGCTACAGGAAAAGAGTTCCCTGTTGACATAGACAAATAAACTTTACAAGATCTGAGGGTGCAGTTTTCCTTTAATTGTATCCTGATTGCTGTCTTTCTACATCAGCTACTCCTACCTTCCTGCCGTTTTTTAACAAACCTACAAACTGAAATTGACTCTAAAGAGCATTGATGAAACAGGCTGCACCATGCCTCATTTGAATCAGCAGTTAACTTCTATATCTGGCATGTAATTCAGCCCCACTTCAGCTGGCCTGATGATGAGAGTATAACTCTAGCTAGTCTCAAAACAATTTTGTTAGTTAAATTAAGGTATTACCTGCAGCATATTATTTTACCTGCATTACTGCCAAGAGAATACTTATGGCAGTATTGATGCTTGAGAAAAACAAGCTCAATTGAAGGTGGAATGACTTACAGTACCTGGTTCAGTGTTGTTTGATTATGGAAATCCTTATACTCCCTGATGTTGCTGTACCACAGTAGTAATCTCAGAATGCTGCTGTTCCACAGTAGTGATGTCAGAATGCTGCTGTACCACAGTAGTGATGTCAGAATGCTGCTGTACCTCAGTAGTGATGTCAGAATGCTGCTTTACCACAATAGTGATGTCAGAATGCTGCTGTACCTCAGTAGTGATGTCAGAATGCTGCTGTACCACAGTAGTGATGTCAGAATGCTGCTGTACCACAGTAGTGATATCAGAATGCTGCTGTACTACACTAGTGATGTCAGAATACTACTGTACCACGGCAGTGATGTCAGAATGCTGCTGTACCACAGTAGTGATGTCAGAATGCTGCTGTACCACACTAGTGATGTCAGAATGCTGCTGTACCACAGTAGTGATGACAGAAAGCTGCTGTACCACAGTGGAGATCTCAGAATGCTGCTGTACCACAGTAGTGATGTCAGAATGCTGCTGTACCACAGTAGTGATGTCAGAATGCTGCTATACTACACTAGTGATGTCAGAATGCTGCTGTACTACAGTAGCGATGATAGAATGCTGCTGTACCACAGTGGAGATCTCAGAATGCTGCTGTATCACAGTAGTGATGTCAGAATGCTATTGTACCATAGTAGTGATTTGAGAATGCTGCTGTACCACTGTAGAGATCTCAGAATGCTGCTGTACCACAATAGTGATGTCAGAATGCTGCTGTACCACAGTAGTGATGTCAGAATGCTGCTGTACCACAGTAGTGATCTCAGAATGCTGCTGTACCACAGTAGTGATGTCAGAATCCTGTTGTACCACAGTAGTGATGTCAGAATGCTGCTGTACCACTGTAGTGATGTCAGAATGCTGCTGTACCACAGTAGTGATGATAGAATGCTGCTGTACGACAGTGGAGATCTCAGAATGCTGCTGTATCACAGTAGCGATGACAGAATGCTGCATTACCACAGTGGAGATCTCAGAATGCTGCTGTACCACAGTAGTGATGTCAGAATGGTGACATACCACTGTAGTGATGTCAGAATGCTGCTGTACCATAGTAGTGATGTCAGAATGCTGCTGTATCACAGTAGTGATGTCAGAATACTGCTGTATCACAGTAGTGATGACAGAATGCTGCATTACCACAGTGGAGATCTCAGAATGCTGCTGTACCACAGTAGTGATGTCAGAATGCTGCTGTACCACAGTAGTGATGACAGAATGCTACATTACCACAGTGGAGATCTCGGAATGCTGCTGTACCACAGTAGTGATCTCAGAATGCTGCTGTACCACAGTAGCTACATCACTAAAGTTGTGTCTGTAAAGATTTTTATGCTTACCTGCACTGCATATTCCTCATAACCAAGATATCAACAAGAGTGAAGACAACCCCAAGTAAACTGTCTGTTAAGAGATGAACTACTAAAGGCTGGCCGAGTGGCACAGAGGGTTGAGGCGCTTAGTGCCTTACCTCTCCCATGCCAGCAACCCAAGTTTGGAAATGAGCTTGAGTTGCCAGGGGTCGGCTGGAGTGGGGGGAGGCCATGAGAAGGACTGAACGGCCAGTAGGCAGCTCTCCTCTCCTCTCCTGGGTAGGGAAGGCTGGTCTTCCTGGTGCTTGGCTGCCACCAACTGGAAGCTCAGTGGCAGTGCCATGCAGATGGGGGACCAGGTGCTAGGCCAGAGATGGGTGCCTCTGTGACCAAGCTGCTGTGGCACTGGGGAACTAAGGGGGAAAATTGGAGAAAAGAGGACAGGCACAGCAAGGGCACATGATGCCCACTGGCCACACCTCCACTCACCATGTCACCAGGGTGGCCTGGAGCGGGAAACTAGATTATGAGCATTGGGAGGAAGACCAGTCCTCCCTCTTCTGACCCCACCATGGGGTGGCAAGCCATGGGGGTGCCCTCACTACCAGTAACCCTGGGGAGGCGAGTGGAAGGGGGTGGTGGCAGCCATCAGAAGGGAGCCCTCCCTTGCCATGGCCCCAAGGAGAATAAACAGAATATGGAAAAAAAAGAGGAACTACTGTGCCTGGCCCATCAGCACAGTGGTAGGGCTAGCGCTCATGATGCCGGCGAACCAAGTTCAGGAACAAGTCACAAGCCTGAGTCATCAGGGGCCAGCTGGGGGGTGGATCGATCATCCCAGTGGACATTGTCCTCCTCCCGGGGGGGAGAGAGCCGTGCCCCCCATTGTTACTGCCAAATGTAGATGCACGGATGGCAGAGCACATAAGACATAGGGAGGGAGGGATGCTGCACTGCATGTCGCGAGAGCATGCTGACACGTGCTTACATTGAGGACCTAGTCCCAAACACTGGCATCCCTACAGCATCAGGGGAACACAAAACCAAAAAGGGGGAACCTAATAAAGGGCAACTCCCCCCTCCACCCTTAGCTCCATATAGAAGAGTATACTCAACTGGAAGGCGGTACATCTGCTGCACCAGAACGAGGGATGCAAAAAGTAAAAATATTAAAACAAGATGAACTACTAACAATGTTGCCAGCTCATGTAGAAATTACTTAAATCACACTAACTGTTTTTAGTTTTTAATCTCATTCTTTTGTTTGCTAGTTTCTGTTTATTTAGTTAAAAAAGGTAAATGAGTTAAAACAAGTACTGTATATGCTGTACAAAATAACATATGGAAAACTACACACAACAAAGCTGATGTTTCCATTTCAGGGCTAGATGACATCATAGAAACCTCTCAAACTTTGCTGCAGAGTTCTGGGATGTCATCTCACCCCGCAATGGAAATACAGCCTTGTTGTATATGGTTGCCCATACATTATTCTCTATATATTGCACCAACAAAGATGCTATACTGTAGTACAAAAGCTTTCAGGACCACTCAGGCCCTTTTTTAGTTAGGTATATAGCAAATGGACCCATTGTAGCATTGCAAGCTTGAGTGTTGCAATCATTGTATACAGTGTCTTTGTTGGTCCAATAAAAGGTATCACACCATCCAAAATGTCAATGGCTTCCAAAAAAATCAAAGTGATTGAGTTTGCATCTCTTCCTATTTTGGAAAGGTATTTTGATTTGAGCTTCTGTTACGTACTGCAGTATTCCAAATCATGGGCCAAACCAGGCCCACTCAGGACATACGGCAACCTTGCAAATGTCTTCTTGACAAACTGACCCGGAGGGGCAGGCTCGTTAGTAGCACACCCCAGTACAGTGTAAGCCCCCACAGTTTGGATATGTTTAGGGTAGCTAATCCCTGGGTGATATAGCTTGAATGTTTGGGGTCATCTATATCTCAGCACCGTGACCTCTTACTGGCTCTATTGTTTGACAGGCACTAGCTTTGGGTCCAGGGGCAACCACTTTTCTGATATCTTCATTGGAGGATGCAGCCAAGGCTCTATAAACAGAGAAGGGAGCAGGTTAATACTAATACAGATTCATTTTACAGAAACCTTGCCTTTTCTACCCCCAAACTAAAATACACTGGGTTGGGATTTTGCAAATGCCCACAAGGTCTCGAATTCCCATCACAGTCTCCAAATTCATTATTTTTTTGTTGCTTGTGTCCAGGTGGGTTCCAGACACACAGGGAGCTTAAGTGACTTTTTCCATCATAAACAAGTCAAGTCGCGGTTTTCAAACCTAGGTCTGCTGGGTCTCTAGGTTCACAGCACGGTGTTTTAACCCTTTAGGCTGTACTGCTTCCATTAGAACAGCAGACTGCAATGGAATCCCAAGTCATTTTTTAATTATTTTATGATCTGCAGCAAAAGGCAGGATTTAGGGCTGCTAATGGAGAAAGCAGACATATTTATTACATGTCGTGGAGGTACTGGTTGAACTTGAAATAGAGAACCAAACCTTTCCTTGGGGAGCAACCCTTTTCCATTCATGCTAGGATTCAAACTCTGGTTGGTCAATTCATGGTCCTGTGACAGAACCACTGTGTTATACTAATTTCCCTGACTGTGAAGCAGGGGAACAGAGTTCGAATCCTGACATGAACTAGAATATTTTGAATTTTCAGAACTTTAACATTTAAATTCCACCTTCACCAGAGTGGTACCTGTGGTGGGATGGAGATGAGAACAGTAATTCAACAGAAAAAGGATGCAGCTAAGGTAAGCCTGGACAAATACCTACTTACCAAGGGAATAACAGGGTACTCTGGTTAGTTGGATCACAGCGGTTGGGAAATTCTTATAAATTAATACATAAAGTAATACATGCTTGAACAGCATACTTGTTGGTTCCTGCTTATAAAGTAGGGGGACCAGATAAGCCTAGTGTCCATTCTGACCTTAAACTACAGTGTTACTAAGTTATGATCATGAGACAGACTATGTAGAACAGCAAAGTACTGCTACTGAGACAACACTGGTTTCCTGCTTCTAGCATCAGATGCATTTGATTCCTGTCGATCGTTCTGTAGTGTTGCGCAGCAGTGAAGGAATCTGAAAGTGCTGCAAGTCAGACTTCACATAATATGGGAAGGTGGTAGGGCTCGTGGTCTGCAGGCCTTTTGGATCATCTGAATCCATGTCTCTTCAGAAGGTGCAGACTCCCAGCTACACCCCAACTCCTGCCCCCCCCAAAGATACTGTGTAGCCATTATAACCCTGTTTCCATTAGCAGGTACTGTAGTCTAGCAGCAGTATAGAGAGTCATTACAGAGGGAAAGAGAGCATGGGGGTGGGGAGATCAGACAAAATAAACTTTAAATTACAGACAATTTAAATAATGCCTATAATTTTGATGATGACAGAGAACATAACGGCCCAGGAGAATGAAATCATTGACCTACAGAATGAAAATGCACGGCTGAACAATATCTCCACCACCCTACAAGGTAAGAACTATTTGGGCATAAGGCTGTCACTGATGCCAAATGTGAATGCAACACCTCTGGCAAATGGGGCTGCCCATGGAGAAATGTTCACCATAAATCAAGACTTCTGCGCAAAATGTATCTACGGTAACAGAAAACAGCTGAGAACTCCACCACACACGCTGACTAAGCCAGAAGTTATGGAAAATCAGGCATTGACAAAAGAACCCCCTAGAACCTGGCAGATTCCAAACGTCCAAACTGAAAAGAAACATCCCTTAAAAACAGATCAAGTGGGTTGCAATGCAAATGAGCAATTAGCATGCAGTTAGCATATTATTAAACTGCAAATGTATTCAGATTACTTGGTGTTCTGAGAAACAGCTGAGAGATCTGTGACGTACCTTGCAATAAACTCAGCCAGCATCAGCAGCAGGTCAAGAAAAGAGTTTGCAGTAGATAGCCAGTACCTCATATATGGAAGGAAGTATCTCATGGCAGGGCTTTCACAGCTTTATACAAGAGCGGAGAAAAGGCTATGTTGTTCACTCAGGGAGCCGAGCGGATACTGCTTGCCTTGGGCACCCAGACACTGGGCACTTAATCAGGACACTAGTGGCAGATGTACTGTGTCGTGCTTCTTGGGGGTATGGGAGGGAACAGATGGAGTGGAGTGGAGTCACTTGGGTCAGGATGGGAGGGACTGCTGGCCAAAAAAACGTTCAGATTGCTTACCATCTCTAAAATTCAATAATGTTGCTGGTTGTTTTATCTGCTTCCTTTCTTAGCAGAACTGAAATGCATGCTTATTGTATAATTATATATCTAACTTTGTTTTGTGTCAGACCTTGATCCACTCTTAGTGCATACTTCCTGAACATTAGGAATAACCCAAACAGTGCAGCCACATCTGATGCTAAAGTTTCCTCTCCTCCCATTGCATTTTGAGTGACTAGATTGTGTTAACATGGTCCAAAGCCCAGGAAAGATGCAGATGGAGGTTTTTTTCCCTCCTCCCCCCCCAACAGCCCTCCTTCAGAGGCACACCCTAGACCTGTCACCCCGACATCTACCGGGACTTACCTTTCCAGACATCTTCCCCCAGAGCTTGCCCCCCCCGGCGGGGTTGGTGGGGGTCCCCCAAGCCCCACCGATGCACAGATCCAGTTCAGGCTGGTATGCCCAGCTGGTTGGGTGCAGGGCCTGTGGGTGCTCCTATTCATCCTGCTACCGAGGATTTTCCGGTTTTCTCCTGTGGGGTATATGGCATGAACTGACATCAAGGCACTTATGCTGATATCTGCCACATCCTCCCATCTCTTTTGGCTCAAGGTGCCTTTCCCTTGGCTTCTGCAGGGGCCAGTCAAGCACAGAGCTCCTCCCCATCCCCCGCCCGGAGGAGGAGGGTGGTCCCACTGACACTCGATGCTCCTCCCTGAGGCCAGTCCTCTGACACCTCGGGCTTGCTTTTGAACCCAGGTCACCAGGGTCATGAGCAGTAGTGCTACCACTGCACCAGTGGGCTGGCCACAGATGCAGTTGGAGTTGATCAAGAATGTAAACAAACAAACACATTTTGGTGTGGTAACAGATCAAGAATGTAAACAAACAAACACATTTTGGTGTGGTAACACCGGTATAGTGGGCAGTCTGTTATTCACTTTAAAAAAGAAAAAAGATAATCAGAATAAAACTACCAGCAACATCAGCAATCTCTGCATAATGTGAGCAATCATAAAATGTGTTTTTAAACTAGGGACAGTTTGAGGCCTAAGGGGTTGACAATGTCCCTTTAAATGGCATCGGAATGGTATCAAACTCAGAATCAGACTTTCCAATAATCTGATGCAGGGGAAACAGACTGGAACTGGCAAATTCTGAGCAACCCTAATTTAAATAACAATATGCTATCAGAATGATTAATGTTCATAAATAATAACTTATTAAATCGAGGTTTACTGTTTATTCTATTATTCTCATTAATTTTCAGTTGTACAATTACAACGAAAAACACTTTAAAAGACAAAGAACCTCTGTATGCAAGCACTGAGGCAATGGTTACCCCAAAGGGTATTTAGCCGGGAAGTCAAGTTTCAAAGAAATACAAAATTACACATGCCTCTACAATGCAAAGCATCATGGGCTATATATGCAAATTACCACAGAACATTATGTTGGTTCAACTTTAAGCAGAAATGCATGATGCTGAAAGGCCTCTCACACAGTTTGCAAAGGGTGCCAACAAAAGTCATAGACACGTGTTTCATCCTACCAGGACACATCAGTATGCCTCATCTGTTTGGTACCCCAGTGGAATGAACCGGCTACTTTAAGATGGTCTATCTGGGTTATGTTGTGGTGAACCCAATTAAAGCAAAAAACAATTTAAAAGACAAAGAACCTCTGTGTGCAAGCACTGAGGCAATGGTTACCTCAAAGGGCATTTGGCCTGGAAGCCAAGTTTCAAAGAAATACAGAATCACACATGCCCCCCAATGCATTGTGGGGGCATGTGTGATTTTCTATTTCAATTACAACAAAGTTGATTATTCCAAAAGTAACTGATGTGGCAAAACAAAATGACGTGGTGTGTGCACCAAATAATCCTTGTAGTCCACTGATAGCAACAATTAAGACAATTTGTGACATTTAGAAAAATAATCTGTCACTTGTTGAGCCCCCTGAGCTAAAGCAGCTGATTACTTGCTGTTGAAGCGGCTGATTACACAGTTCAGATTTCAAGCCTTTGATAGTAATAAGCATGAATGCAAGATACAAGAAATTGGATTGTAAGTCAAAACAACTGTGGCTGACGAGCTAGTGACGAAGAAGATATCAAACATGTCTTCCTTCTTTGTCCTTTGTATGGAAAACCAATGTTAATCTGTTTTAGAGACTATCTAGGTCAGCCGTACACATCTAGTGATGAGACTGTTTGGTACTTGTTGGGTTTTCATTTAGTTGAGGTTTTAAATAATTTAGATCTATTGGAAAACTAGGATTAAAAAGGTTTATTCTAAAAAATGTGTAAACCAATTTTATGTTATATAATGATGTTTCAAATATTTATTCTTAGGTGACTGCTATTTTATATTGAAGAAAGGAAATGGCTGTTCTATAAAAACGTATGCTACCACAGTAACATTTATAATATTAATTCATAAAATATATTTATAATGTGTTTCTTTTCCATATGGGTTGCACCATAAGCAGGCAGCCCGGGAATGTCATCAGTGCCAAGAGAATGCACATAAGCCACACTGGTCCTTCAGGAAAACAAACTCGTTGGAAGATGGGATACCTTTTATTAGACCTATATCGATGATGCACAAAATACCACAGTACAGAAGCTTTTGGGGATTACACAAGCCTCTTTGTAGGTAGGCAACCTAGTGAAGGGACCAGTTGCAGCCTTGAAGCATTGTGTAAGCTCTGTGGAAAAGAGTGCCAAAAGAGGTGGTAGAGGTGGGGACTATATATGGTATCAAGGCTCAGTAGGACAGTTTCAGGGACTTAGTGACAATGAAAGGTGAGGTAAGGAGGTCGGGAGAAGGTAGGGTGTGTACTTCATCCTGTACCAAGCACTGAAATGGTACAATGAGCTACCTGCTAATCGCACAGATACACCCAAGATTAGTACCTTCAAATCTGGGCTCACATCCCTTCTTGACACTACAAAGAACTGTGCCTGCCTGCACTAATGTGGCAGGACTTCAGCCTCCCACCCCCCCTCATCTACCCTTATATCTCCTCAAACCCCTCCTTCGCCCCTCTCCCCAAATGAGGCCTACTCAGCTGACAACACACTTCTCATGATGACGACGCCATCCCTCATTGACAACCCTACTCCTTTCCTCCTAGGATGACCTACAAACTAGTGAACTCCAATGCTGAGTCCTATTGACCCTATCCTCTTTAAACCTCTCGTTGGATGTATATCATTTCATGGTATTCGATTGCCTGTGTAATTGTTTTCCTGTTTTCTGTATACCCTGTTATATTTGTAATGTTTGTACAACAATGACTTGGAACCTTTGAAAACAAGTCCTGGACTCAAAGGTATTAATCCTAAACTGAAATAAATAAATAAAAATAAATATGGAAGGAGGAGGAGGTGGTGACAGATGGGAGAACTGAGAGACTGATCACAGAGTTAGCGCCTACTTCATAATAGGTCATGGAATAATTGGTAGGAACTTTCCATAGTAGGTTGTGGGGTAACTAGTAGGAACTTTTCATAGTAGGTTGTGGGGTAACTGGTAGGAACTTTCCATAATAGGTTGTGGGGTAACTGGTAGGAACTTTCCATAGTAGGTTGTGGGGTAACTGGTAGGAACTTTTCATAGTAGGTTGTGGGGTAACTGGTAGGAACTTTCCATAATAGGTTGTGGGGTAACTGGTAGGAACTTTCCATAATAGGTTGTGGGGTAACTAGTTGGAACTTTCCACAGTAGGTTGTGGGGTAACTGGTAGGAACTTTCCATAGTAGGCTGTGGGGTAACTGGTAGGAACTTTCCATAGCAGGTTGTGGGGTAACTGGTAGGAACTTTCCATAGTAGGTTGTGGGGTAACTGGTAGGAATTCTAGTCAAAAGGCATGGGCTTTCAGTCTTTTTCTGCCATCACTGTCTATGTTTCTATGTTATGTCTCTATGTGTATCGTAACCCTTGCATAAAATGTCTCTGCTGGTCCAATAAAAGGCATCACTCCCTGCAATAAATCAAAGCCAGAAACTCAAAGTGATTGAGTTTGCATGTCTTCCTATTTTGGAAAGGTATTTTGATTTGAGCTTCTGTTACATACTGCAGTATTCCAAATCATGGGCTAAACCAGGCCAACTCAGGACATACGGCAACCTTGCAAATGTCTTCTTGACAAACTGACCCGGAGGGGCTGGCTTGTCAGTAGCACACCCCAGTACAGTGTAAGCCCCCATGGTTTGGATTTGTGTAGGGTAGCTAATCCCTGGGTGGTAGAGCTTGAATGTTTGGGGTCATCTATATCTTAGCACTGTGACCTCTTACTGGCTCTGTTGTTTGAGAGGCACTAGCTTTGGGTCCAGGGGCAACTACTTTTCTGATATCTTCAATGGAGGATGCAGCCAAGGCTCTGTAAACAGAGAAGGGAGTAGGTTAATACTAATACAGATTTATTTTACAGAAACCTTGTCCCTTCTACCCCCAAACTAAAATACACTGGGTTGGGATTTTGCAAATGCCCACAAGGTCTCAAATTCCTATCACAGTCTCCAAATTCATTATTTTTTTGTTGTTGCTTGTGTCCAGGTGAGTCCCAGACACATAGGGAGTGTAAGTGACTTTTTCAGTCAC
Organism: Neoceratodus forsteri; assembly: GCA_016271365.2. Classification (NCBI taxonomy): domain Eukaryota; kingdom Metazoa; phylum Chordata; order Ceratodontiformes; family Ceratodontidae; genus Neoceratodus; species Neoceratodus forsteri. Next base: position 141,230,238 of record JADMNL010000031.1, on the reverse strand, counting down.
AAACAAGTCAAGTGGTGGTTGTGGGTTGCAAACCTAGGTCTGCTGGGTCTCTAGGTTCACAGCATGGTGTTTTAACCCTTTAGGCTGTACTGCCTCTATTAGAACAGCAGACTGCAATGGAATCCCAAGTCATTTTCTAATTACTTTATGATATGCAGCAAAAGTCAGGATTTAGGGCTGCTAATGGAGAAAGCAGATGTATTTGTTACATTCCATGGAGGTACTGGTTGAACTTGAAATAGAGAACCAAACCTTTCCTTGGGGAGCAACACTTTTCCATTCATGCTGGGATTCAGACTCTGGTTGGTCAATTCATGGTCCTGTGACAGAACCACTATGTTACACTAATTTCCCTGACTGTGAAGCAGGGGAACAGAGTTCGAATCCTGACATGAACTAGAATATTTTGAATTTTCAGAACTTTAACATTTAAATTCCAACTTCACCAGAGTGGTACCTGTGGTGGGATGGAGATGAGAACAGTAATTCAACAGAAAAAGGATGCAGCTAAGGTAAGCCTGGACAAATACCTACTTACCAAGGGAATAACAGGGTACTCTAGTTAGTTGGATCACAGCGGTTGGGAAATCCTTATAAAGTAATACATAAAGTAATACATGCTTGAACAGCATACTTGTTGGTCCCTGCTGATAAAGCAGGGGGACCAGATAAGCCTAGTGTCCATTCTGACCTTGAATTACAATGTTACTAAGTTATGATCATGAGATAGACTATGTAGAACTGCAAAGTACTGCTGCTGAGACAACGTTGGTTTCCCGCTTCTAGCATCAGATGCATTTGATTCCTGTCGATTGTTCTGTAGTGCTGCACACCAGTGAAGGAATCTTAAAGTGCTGCACGTCAGACTTCAAGTAATATGGAAAGGGGGTAAGGCTCGTGGTCTGCAGGCCTTTTGGATAATCTGAACCCATGTCTCTTCAGGAGGTGCAGACTCCAGATACACCCCAACTCCTGCTCCCCCCCCCCCACAAAAGATACTGTGTAGCCATTATAACCCTGTTTCCGTTAGCAGGTACTGTAGTCTAGCAGCAGTGTAGAGAGTCATTACAGAGGAAAGGAGAGCATGAGGGTGGGGGGGGTCAGACAAAATAAACTTTGAGTTACAGACAATTTAAATAATGCCTATAATTTTGATGATGACAGAGAACATAACGGCCCAGGAGAATGAAATCATTGACCTACAGAATGAAAATGCACGGCTGAACAATATCTCCACCACTCTACAAGGTAAGAACTATTTGGGCATAAGGCTGTCACTGATGCCAAATGTGAATGCAACACCTCTGGCAAATGGGACTGCCCATGGAGAAATGTTCACCATAATTCAAGACTTCTGCGCAAAATGTATCTACGGTAACAGAAAACAGCTGAGGACTCCACCACACACTGACTGAGCCAGAAGTTATGGAAAATCAGGCATTGACAAAAGAACCCCTAGAACCTGGCAGATTCCAAACGTCCAAACTGAAAAGAAATATCGCTTAAAAACAGATCAAGTGGGTTGCAATGCAAATGAGCAATTAGCATGCAGTAAGCATATTATTAAACTACAAATGTATTCAGATTACTTGGTGTTCTGAGAAACAGCTGAGAGATCTGTGACGTACCTTGCAATAACCTCAGCCAGCATCAGCAGCAGGTCAAGAAAAGAGTTTGCAGTAGATAGCCAGTACCTCATATATGGAGGGAAGTATCTCATGGCAGGGCTTTCTAAGTTTTATATAAGATCGGAGAAAAAGGCTAAGTTGTTCACTCAGAGAGTAGAGCGGATACTGCTTGCCTTGGGCACCCGGACACTGGGCACTTAATCAGGGCACTAGTGGCAGGTGTACTGTGTCATGCTGCTTGGGGTATGGGAGGGGACAGATGAAGTGGAGTGGAGTCACTTGGATCAGGATGGGAGGGACTGCTGGACAAAAAAACTTTCAGGTTGCTTACCATCTCTAAAATTCAATAATGTTGCTGGTTGTTTTATCTGCTTCCTTTCTTAGCAGAACTGAAATGCATGCTTAATGTATAATTATAACCAACTTTGTTTTGTTTCAGACCTTGATCTACTCTTATTGCATACTTTCTGAACATTAGGAATAGCCCAAACAGTGCAGCCACTTCTGATGCTAAAGTTTCCTCTCCTCCCATTGCATGTTGAGTGACTAGATTGTGTTAACGTGGTCCAAAGCCCAGAAAAGATGCAGATGGAGTTTTTTTTTATTTCTCTTCCCCACCCAACAGCTCTCCTTCAGAGGCACACCCTAGCCCCGTTACCCTAACATCCACTGGGACTTACCTTTCCAGACATCTTCCCCCAGGGCTTGCCCCTCCTGACAGGGTTGGTGGGGGTCCCCCAAGCCCCACCGAAGCACAGATCCAGTTCAGGCTGGTATGCCCAGCTGGTTGGGCACAGGGCCTGTGGGTGCTCCTCTTCATCCTGCTACCGGAGATTTTCCAGTTTTCTCCTGTGGGGTACGTGGCATGAACTGACATCAAGGCACACATGCCGATATCTGCCACGTCCTCCCATCTCTTTCAGCTCAAGGTGCCTTTCCCTTGGCTTCTGCCAGGGGCCAGTCAAGCACGGAGCTCTTCCCCCCCTCCCCGAAGAGGAGGGTGGTCCCACTGACACTCGATCCTCCTCCCTCCGGCCAGTCCTCTGACACCTCAGGCTCGCTTTTGAACCCAGGCCATCAGGGTCATGAGCAGTAGTGCTACCACTACACCAGCAAGCTGGCCACAGATGCAGCTGGAGTTGATCAAGAATGTAAACAAACATATTTTGGTGTGGTAACACCAGTATGGTAGGCAGTCTGTTATTCACTTTAAAAAGGAAAAAAAATAACCAGAATCAAACTACCAGCAACATCAGCAATCTCTACATAAGGTGAGCAATCATAAAATGTGTTTTTAAACTATGGACAGTTTGAGGTCTAAGGGGTTGACAATGTCCCTTTAAATAGCATCGGAATGGTACCAAACTCAGAATCAGACTTTCCAATAATCTGATGCAGGGGGAAACAGAATGGAACTGGCTAATTCTGAGCAACCCTAATTTAAACAAAGATATGCTATCAGAATAATTAATGTTCATAAATACTAATTTATTAAATCGAGGTTTACAGATTATTCTATTATTCTCATAAACTTTCAGTTGTACAATTACAACAAAGATGATTAGTCCGAGAGTAACTGATGTGGCAAAACAAAATGACGTGGTGTATGCTCCAAATAATCCTTACAGTCCACTGATAGCAACAGTTAAGACAATCTGTGATATTTAGAAAAATAATCTGTCACTTGTTGAGTCCCCTGAGCTAAAACAGCTGATTACTTGCTGTTGAAGCGGCTGATTACACAGTTCAGATTTCAAGCCTTTGATAGCAATAAGCATGAATGCAAGATACCAGAAATTGGATTGTAAGTCAAAACAACTGTGGCTGATGAGCTAGTGACCAAGAAGATATCAAACACGTCTCCCATCTTTGTCCTTGGTATGGAAAACCAAGGTTAATCTGTCTCAGAGACTATCTAGGTCAGCTGTACATGTCTAGTGATGAGACTGCTTGGTACTTGCTGGGTTTTCATTTAGTTGTGGTTTTAAATAATTTAGATCTATTGGAAAATTAGGATGAAAAAAGTTTATTCTAAAAAATGTGTAAACCGATTTTATGTTATATAATGATGTTTCAAATAGTTATTCTTAGGTGACTGCTATTTTATATTGAAGAAAGGAAATGGCTGTTCTATAAAAACATATGCTACTACAATAACATTTGTAGTATTAATTCATAAAATATATTTATAATGTGTTTCTTTTCCATATGGGTTGCACCATAAGCAGGCAGCCCGGGAATGTCATCAGTGCCAAGAGAATGCACATAAGCCACACTGGTCCTTCAGGAAAACAAACTCGTTGGAAGATGGGATACCTTTTATTAGACCTATATCGATGATGCACAAAATACCACAGTACAGAAGCTTTTTGGGATTACACATGCCCCTTTTAAGTAGGCAACCTAGTGAAGGGACCAGTTGCAGCCTTGAAGCATTGTGTAAGCTTTGTGGAATGGAGTGCCAAAAGAGGTGGTAAAGGTGGGGACTATATATGATTTCAATACTCAATGGGACAGATTCAAGGGCTTAGTGACAACGAAAGGTGAGGTAAGGAGGTCGGGAGAAGGTAGGGTGTGTACTTCATCCTGTACCAAGGACCGAAATGGTACAATGAGCTACCTGCTAACCTAACAGATACACCCAAGATTATAGAAACATAGAAACATAGACTTTGACGGCAAATAAGGACCGCTAGGCCCATCTAGTCTGCCCATTTCCCTACCTACAGGATAGGCCGCAGATCCTAGTTAACCAACAGCCTATATCTTACTGCCCCCCACAAGAATTGCCTTATGTCTGTCCCATGCATTCTTGAATTCTCCCACAGTTTTAGACCCCACAACTTCTTCAGGAAGTCTGTTCCATGCATCCACTACCCTCTCTGTGAAATAATACTTCCTCACATTGCCCGAACCCCCTCCTTCTATCTTTAAATTGTGTCCCTTTGTTCTTGCAAGTCTCTTTTTCTGAAAGATGCTACCCTCTTGGACTTTGTTGATTCCTTGAGGTCCAGAAGTTTCTATCATGTCCCCCTCTCCCTTCTTTCCTCAAGGGTATACATATTAAGCTCCTTTAGTCTCTCCTCATATGGCTTCTCTTGCAGACCCTGCACCATTTTAGTGTCCTTCTCTGGACTGCCTCTAACCTGTCTATATCCTTGGAGATGGGGTCTCCAGAACTGGACACAGTATTCCAGATGGGGTCTCACCAACTGTCTGTACAGAGGGATAACAACTTCCTGTTTTCTGCTGCTGATGCCTCTCCCTATACATCCCAGTATACCCCAGCCCTCCCTACTGCCTTCTCACATTGCTTGCTAACCTTAAGGTCATCTGATATGATTACCCCCAGGTCCCTTTCCTGTTTTGTTGTTGTTACTACCTCCCCACCCATTGTGTATTCTTCCCCTGGGTTCTTGTTTCCCAGGTGCATTATTTTGCACTTTTGCATTGAATCCTAGCTGCCATACATCTGACCATTCCTCCAATCTTGCCAAGTCCCTTTTCATCCTTTCCACGCCTCCTTGTGTATCAACCCTGTTGCAGATCTTTGTGTCATCTGCAAAAGGCATACTTTTCCTTCCAGTCCCTCTGCAATGTCACTGATGAAGACATTAAAAGGACTGGACCCAATACTGAACCCTGCGGTACCCACTAGTAACCGCCCTTTCTTCAGAGTGGACTCCATTTACAATTATCTTCTGTGTCCTGTTGTCCAGCCAATGTTTTACCCAGGCTACCACCCTGGGACCCACTCCCAGGCTGGTTAATTTGACTATCAATCTTTTGTGTGGGACTGTGTCAAATGCCTTGCTAAAGTCTAGGTAGGCCATGTCCACAGCCCCTCCCTGGTCTACTACTTTGGTCACCCAGTCAAAGAAATCTATTAGATTCGTCTGACATGACCTTCCTGCTGTGAACCCATGCTGCCTTGGATCCTGTGCTCCACTGACCTCTAGGTACTCAACTATTCTTTCCTTCAGAAGTGACTCCATCACTTTCCCTACCACAGAGGTCAGACTGACAGGTCTGTAGTTTCCTGCCTCTGTCTTGGTCCCACTTTTGTGAAGGGGAATCACATCCGCCTTCCTCCAGTCCTTGGGTACCACACCATCCTCCCATGATTTATTAAAAAGAGTAGCCAGTGGTTTCACTAGTTCCTTCCTTAATTCTTAGATTAGAACCTTCAAATCTGGGCTCACATCCCTTCTTGACACTACAAGGAACTGTGCCTGCCTGCGCTAATGTGGCAGAACTTCAGCCTCCCACCCCCCCCATCTACCCTTATATCTCCTCAAACCCCTCCTTCGCCCCTCTCTCCAAATGAGGCCTACTCGGCTGACAACACACTTCTTATGATGATGACACCATCCCTCGTTGACAACCCTACCCCTTTCCTCCTAGGATGACCTACAAACCAGTGAACTCCAATGCTGAGTCCTATTGACCCTATCCGCTTTAAACATCTTGTTGGATGTATATCATTTCATGGTATTCGATTGCCTGTTTTCTGCATACCCTGTTATATTTGTAATGTTTGTACAACTATGACTTGGAACCTTTGAAAACGAGTCCTGGACTCAAAGGTATTAATCCTAAACTGGAATAAATAAATAAAAATAAATATGGAAGGAGGAAGTGGTGACAGATGGGAGAACTGAGAGACTGATCACAGAGTTAGCCCTATTTCATAGTAGGTCATGGAGTAATTGCTAGGAACATTCCATAGTAGGTTGTGGGGTAATTGCTAGGAACTTTCCATAATAGGTTGTGGGGTAACTGGTAGGAACTTTCCATAGTAGGTTGAGGGGTAACTGGAAAGAACTTTCCATAGTAGGTTGTGGGGTAACTGGAAAGAACTTTCCATAGTAGGTTGTGGGGTAACTGGTAGGAACTTTCCATAGTAGGTTTTGGGGTAACTGGTAGGAACTTTCCATAGTATGTTGTGGGGTAACTGGTAGGAATTCTGGTCAAAAGGCATGGACTTTCAGTCTTTTTCTGCCATCACTGTCTATATTTCTATGTTATGTCTCTATGCGTATTGTAACCCGAGGCAGTATAGCGCAGTGGTCTAAGGCTCTGAGCTGCAAATCTGGTGACATTCAGCAGACCAGACCTGGGTTTGAATCCCACAGCTTCCACTTGCATACTGTGTGACCCTGAGCAAGTCACTTAACCTCCTTGTGCTCCCAGGTTGCTCCTGTAAAAAAGCTTCCAGCAAAGTGTGCTGTACCTGGTTAAACAACTAAATTAAAAAAAAAAAAAAAACTCTTGCATAAAATGTCTCTGCTGGTCCAATAAAAGGCATCACTCCCTGTAATAGATCAAAGCCAGAAACTCAAAGTGACTGAGTTTACATCTCTTCATATTTTTAGAAAGGTATTTTGATTTGACCCTCCTTTAATTACTGCAGTTTTCCAAGCCATTGGCTAAACCACCCCTGCTCAGTCAATAAGGTAACCTTGCAAATGTCTTCTTGGCACGTTGACCCAAAGGGGCCGGCTTATCAGTAGCCTATCCCTGTAAAAAGTAGGGCACCCATCTTTTCATACGTGAATGGCATCTAATTCCTGGGTGGTAGAGCCTGAGTGTGTGGGGTTGTCTGTATCTCAGCCCCGTGACCCCTTGCCAGGTCAGTTCTTTGAGAAGCACTAGCTTTGTGTATCAGGGGAGCTACTGGTCTGGTCTCTTTGTTTCTATAAAGATCTTTCTCCCCCACATCTTAGGCGGCTGCATCAGCCCAGTCACTGCCATCCCTGACCAGCGACCACCACCTCCCCTAGATGTACCTATCAGTGGAGTTCCCCCACTGACCCCACATCCCCTGTGGCAGGGCCAAGAGAGGGGGGGCATCCTCCCTTCCCCCCCCAAGATCTTATCCAGAAGTGGGTCCAGGCATCCCTGAGTTGTGGAGCAGGTAGGGGGCAGGCAGGCAGGGCTTCATGATGCCTGTGATGCCTTTTCTGTTTTCTCCGCATGTCTTCCCCCAGCTGTGGCACAGACATCAGCATGTGCTGTGTGTAGGCACACACGCACTGCGTCAAACCTGTGGCCCTGCCCATCATGTCACTCACACTTATACTGCCAGCAAGCCTCCATCGGGTGGCTGTCGAAAGTGGAGCCACAGTCCACCCCTCACCGGGAGAGAACAGTCCCTTGGATACTCAGTCCTCTCCCCTGGCTGATCTCCAGCATCCTGAGTCTGCTCCCCAACCTGGGTCAACAGTATGGCAGGTGACAGCACTACTGCTGAGCCACTAGACCAGCTCCTTGTCTGATCTCTTGATTGGAGGATGCAGTCAAGGCTGTGTGAACAGAGCAGGGAGCAGGTCCATATTAATACATTAACAAGCAGTATCACTGGCACAGACAACAGTGTAATCTAGTGATTAGTGCACCAGTTTGGGAAATGAGAGATCACAAGTTTAAACCCTGGTAAAGTCTAACACTTACTGTGTGACTCTGGAAAAGTCATTTAACCTCTCTGTGTTCTAGTCCACCCAGCAGTGGAAATAGGTATACGCAGGACCCCACTGGAAAAAAAAGATGCTGCATCTCTGATAGGGCTATCCTGAGTAGTATGTAATTAAAAACCAAAAATTCTGATGAATTATTTTACAGTGAGCAAACCTTGCCTCTTCTTGCCCCAAAACAAAATATGATGGCTCTGGAGTTTTGCAAATAGACAAAATGTATTGAATTCCCACCGCAATGTCCAGCTCACAGACTGCAGGGGGGGGGTCCCAAGTCATGTTCCATTTATTGTGTACTGAGATTTTGTGTGTAACCCCCTCCCTTATCAAATTACTGATGGCACTTTAAATATTTGCAGAAGAAAAATACTTTGAGAGTTACTCGCTCCTGTATGGGCACTATAGGGGCTTCCCACAGCAGGCAGCAGCTTCAGTCTAGGCTTTAGAATAACAACTCCAGAAACTACCCCACTCCCTTCCCTGTCTAGGGGTTTAATGGTTTACTGTCTCTGGGAAAAGGGAGGGGCACCATTCTTGAATGGATTCGGGTTCTTTGGTGATGGCTCAAGCTCTGTCTAAGTGCTGGCTCACCGTTGTCTCTCTCACTCCCTCAACACCTCAGATAGTGGCAGCTTTTCAGGCAGCTATAAAACAGTTCATTAGGCAAGCAGCAAAATAACACAAACGGTTTTCTCCTCAGAATTGAACAATCCAAGTCCAAACGATTTAAAATGCAAACCAGATCCGCATTTATTTTCTTCTTCACAAATGCTCAAGCAGTATCAACACTGAGGATCCTCGCTAGATTTATTTGTACATTTCCATCATTCTATGGCCCTCGGCCATGGCACATATTTGGGGAACCCAGGATTTGAACCTACGACCTAGCTACTCTGTTTCCTTCCATGTGGAGCCAAGTTGGGGCTCATTTTCCTCTCAGAACACACTTTCCCACTTTTCTCCCATCACTATGATTTCTGCCCCACCTGTGGCAGCAGAGGCACGATTTCTTTTACATACTGGTAACTCTACTTATCTTGGGGGGGGGCTAAGATGGTACACATTCAGGCACATTTCAGTCCTTTCCACAACAGGCCACCCACACTTCAGATCCATCTGGCAGGGTTCTCAAAGATGCAGGGGCTTAGACCTTTCTTCACAGCAGACACAAACATAACAGCACAGTACCTTATATTGAGTGGACACAGTCAGGCAAAGGGGTATCTGTCACCTACCCCACCGGAGACATCACTGCCACCTGAGTCTCAACAGGCCGTCCCATGGCAGCCACTCTTCTATTACTTCTGTGGAGCCTCACAGGCTCCTCTCGATCCTTCTCTGGATAGCTGCTCCACATTGCTGCTTTCCCCATGTGAAGTGCCTCAGGGGATTCACCCCTCTACATTAGGAGCCAGGGGGCAATCTCCCCACCGTGGTCCCGGGCTTCTCCAGCCCCGACTGATGGCTGCCCCGCATCACGGGCCTGCGAGCAGGCCCCACTACTCCCTCGCTCACTCATGCCTCCTTATCGATGCTTGACTCTCTTTCTCTCCACACTGGCTCCCTTTGTGCCAAATGGCGCTTTTGATTTAACTGACGCGTGCGCACCTGAGCAGGAGCTCAGCGAGCATGCACACACCTCCCACAATGCCGAACAGGCATAATAAAAAAAAAATTAGTAACCCCCCGATTGGCACAGGGGTTACACTTTCCCCCACAGAGACGCTTCACCTCCCGGGGAAGCCATATCACCCTGACTAACCATGGCTGCTGTACTCCGTGAGATAATACGCACTCTCCCACAGGCCATCACATCCAGGCTCCACCAGGCTGACTGCATAGCAGCAGTCCAAAAAGAACTAGGTGGGCAAACCCACCTACCTATGGTTCACTGGTTCCACTAGGTTCACGGCTACTCGACCTGGGTACCCCCAACAATGGCTGTTTCCCCAGGCCAACGTCCAACCCCCCAGGGACACCCTATACTAACTATTTCCGGCTCCAGTTCTGTTCCCCCATTGGACCCTTGAGCAGTACCCAACTAGGCCTAAACTGGCACCCCTTAAACTTTACCTACAACAACAATTCCTACGTTGCTATCTTATGAATATACAAAATTTGCCAGCAGATGAAGGCCTATAGTCTGCTCGAATGTGTAGCTAGCACCCCTTATTCTGCAGCTGCCCCTCCCTTTCACCCTTCCCCTTGTCCTGTCCCATCCCCCTTTTGAAGCAGTCCACTGATCTACTGGATACCACTTCTGCAGGTAACACATTCCACCCAGCTACCACCCTCTCTGTAAAAAAGTGTCTCCTCATTTCCCTCCTGAACCTTCCTCCTTCCAGTCTCATATCATGGCCCCTGGTGTCCCTCCCCTCCCTTACTTTGAACAGCCCCTCTGTACCTGTCTTGTTTATTTCTTTCATGTACTTAAAGGTTTCAGTCATGTCCCCCCATCCCTCCTCTCCTCCAGTGAGTACATGTTCAACTCCCTCAGCCTCCTCTCATATGATAAATCCCCCAACCCCTTGATCATCTTTGTCATCTTCAAGCAGTACTTTAAACTACACTACAATACACCACCTGTGAGTGGCAGGCTATCTTTTAACAATACAGTGGCTATGATAATCTGACTACACAATTAGAAACTGCTAACATGTTTCCCCCCACAGAAAATTCTAGCTGCTACTCTCTCTGATCTAACCTATAATGACATATTTAGGCTAACCTACTTAACAGTGGGAATGAGGGAAACACACCTTTACCCAAATACTGTCTTTTTTCACACTGCTCAGGTGCACATTAAAGTCTCTGGAAACTGTATTTCTACTTTAAAGGTCCAAACAACCCTGTCTTCAGCAGCAGTGGGCAAGTGTGCTTAATTACCAGGGAGTCCCTACTTAACATTTCCTAAAATTCCTATCTAACTACTTAGACCACATTGCAAATGATTGTCAATGAAATGGTACATAAGAGTAAAAAGAAGTAACAATTTTGTAAAACTGGAAAAAATTTCAAAACACTAAAAGTTCTTGGAGTGTTTTTTTTTTTTTTTCTTACCCAGCACAAACTGATCAGGCTACTGTCCATGCTAAAGGCAACTGTTCAGATTTTTCAATTTCACTATAAAACAACAATTCAGAGGAGTAGTAGCAGCAGCCCTCAGATGCAGTCACTTGGAACACCAGGGGGCGTTTGTGCATTCTACTGAACTTTGGTCTTTTGGAGGTTACGACACCTAGCTGCAGGGTCCTCGGGTGCAAAATAGAAACATGGGTCAGGTTTAATGCACTCTCTTCCTCGGCAGTCATGGCTCACAACAAAGTACTTTAACCTGTGTCCAACTCTGTCCTGCACAAGGGCAAAAGTCTTAAACAAAGTGAGTCCTTCCCATGCAGATGAGTTACACATGGCCCTGGCTATCCCATTCACCTTGTTCCAATCGTAGGCAGGGTCTCTGACATCCACCTGGTTCCTGAGATGCACCTTCTCCACGGCTCCTTGGAACACGCAGTCTGACCTCCTACATTCAATTAAGTCCCACATTCTTTCACTGATATGGGGTAATTGGTCCCAGGATTTTCCAGCTTTAGGTAACATCTTACCCATGTCTCAGCCTGACTCTAGTTAGGCAGAGACCTAATGCTTGGCCGTGGGGCCACTCCTCTCGGCAGCCACATTCCTTCTCTGTAGTTTATCACCATCAGGTCCAGCTGATGTCTGGCATCCAGGTCCACTAAGTGTCTTTTGCATATTTCTGGTAGCAAAGAGGTAAGCTCTATGATTCCTAAAATTGGCACTGCATAAGGTTTTGGAATGTCCCATTCTATAACCATATCCTCAAACATCCGAGTAACACCTTCGTCCGGCTGGGCATAAATTGAAATGGTTTTCATGGACCTAGTGGAATTCTCTTCATTGGATCCCTCGCCTTCCTCTACGGCTTCAATGACCACAGCTGACTGGTCAGGGCCAGGGACCTCTTTCTGCACCTTTGCGAGTGGGGAACACAGCTTTAAAGGTTGAGCTTCTTGTAAGTTCTTGGGTAAGCATATTGCCCTCACCATGGGTTCCTGGGTGGGTTTGGCTTTTGATGGACTTCTTTTGGCTTCCTGCCTGCCTCGCACCACAACCTCAGGTGGGCCTGACTGCTCAGTCACATTCCTCACGTAGCCTGTAGCAGTACACAGAATACGTGAGACCCACTCTCTGCCCCTTCCTGTGCCACAGGGAAGTTCTGGGACACTCAGTGGCAGTACAGGGCTGGGCAGATGGCTAGGCCCTGGTATCACCTCTGGCTCTGCTTCTGTTTCGATGACCACGACCTCCTACCACTGCTCAGATGGCTCCATAGTTGTGGCCACACTAACCGCAGGGGACACTCTTCCAGATGATTGCGGCCACTGCCGGGGGCAGGAGTTTCTGGCTCAAGAGCCACATACTGACTTCTTTGCTGCTACATTTCGGCAGGCCTCACCACCCTTGGAACATTTCCACACGTGTATGACACACAAACTGACTGCCTGATCACTCCACTGCCACATTGTCCACAATATATGCATGACTCACCCGAGCTGCTTCTCTCCACAATTGTCCATAACCAATTTACTAGTCCCTCTGGAACATTGATGGTCTGACCAAATCCAGGGGCATAAGCCATATTTGCTCTCACAAAGTTCAGTGTAACATAGAAACATAGAAGCTGACGACAGATAAGGACCGCATGGCCCATCCAGTCTGCCCATTTCTTTTTCTACTTTATAAATGTGCAAATTACTTCCACAACGATTTGCCTGCACAAGTCTCTCTAACTGTAAAGTTTAGATTTAATTCTTCCAGTCAGCAGAACTTTCTTTCCAGAACAAACTCTCCACCATGGGGTATGGTGGACACTTAAATGAATTAACTCAGATAACAACACTCCTTTCTCCTCAAGGTTTTCTAGCAATCTGGGCCTCAGACCACCTGACCTTCCTTTTCTAGTGCTGCGTCTCATTAAACACATCCGCCAATCACACTGCTTCCTTTCTTCATCAATATTCATCACATTTTCTCTTCATGTGAGGAGGCGCCATTTTGTCTCCTCACGATGCAATAAAACAGTACTTAAACTTCCAATACAGGCTGTGGCCTTTCAACATTCCATTCCTGCATAACTGCCATGCGCTTATCTTTCAAATCCCGGACAACAGCCCCCATCTTTGTAACCCCCTCCCTCCACAAATTACTGATGGCACTTTAAATATTTGCAGAAGAAAAATACTTTGAGAGTCACTCTCTCCTGTATGGGCACTACAGGGGCTTCCCACAGCAGGCAGCAGCTTCAGTCTAGGCTTTAGAATAACAACTCCAGAAACTACCCCACTCCCTTCCCTGTCTAGGGGTTTAATGGTTTGCTATCTCTGGGAAAAGGGAGGGTACCATTCTTGTCTGTAAGCACAAAACGGAGGGAGTGCAAATCACAGTACCTTTAAACTTGAATGGATTCGGGTTCCTTGGTGACGGCTTGAGCTCCGTCTAAGCTCTGGCTCACCGTTGTCTCTCTCACTCCCCCAACACCTTAGATAGTGGCAGCTTTTCAGGCGGCTATAAAACAGTTCATTAGGCAAGCAGCAAAATAACACAAACAGTTTTCTCCTCAGAATTAAATAATCCAAGTCCAAACGATTTAAAATGCAAACCAGATCAGCATTTATTTTCTTTCGTCACAAATGCTCAAGCAGTAACAACACTGAGGATCCTCGCTAGATTTATTTGTATATTTCCATCATTCTATGGCCCTCGGCCATGGCACATACTTGGGGGACCCAGGATTTGAATCTATGACCTAGCTACTCTGTTTCCTTCCATGTGGAACCAAACTGGGGCTCATTTTCCTCTCAGAACACACTTTCCCACTTGTCTCCCACCTCTACGATTTCTGCCCCGCCTGAGGGAGCAGAGGCACAATTTCTTTTACATACTGGTACACTCTCCTCATCTTGGGAGGGAGGGGGGTACGATGGTACACATTCAGGCACATTTCAGTCCTTTCCACAACAGGCCACCCACACTTCAGATCCATCTGGCAGGGTTCTCAAAGATGCAGGGGCTTAGACCTTTCTTCACAGAAGACATAAACATAACAGCACAGTACCTTATTTTGAGTGGACACAGTCAGGCAAAGGGGTATCTGTCACCTACCCCACCGGAGACATCACTGCCACCTCAGTCTCAACAGGCCCTCCCATGGCAGCCACTCTTCTATTACTTCTCTGGAGCCTCACGGGCTCCTCTGAATCCCTCTCTGGATAGCTGCTCCACATTGCTGCTTTCCCCATGTGAAGTGCCTCAGGAGATTCATGCCTCTACATCGGGAGCCAGGGGGCAATCTCCTCCCCCTGGTGGGTCCCAGGCTTCTCCAGCCCTGATTGATGGCTGCCCCACATCACGGGCCTGCGAGCAGTCCCCGCTCCTCCTCGATGCTTGACACTCTCTCTCTCTGCACTGACTCCCTTCGTGCCAAATGGCGCTCTTGATTTAACTGACGCATGCACGCCTGAGCAGGAGCTCAACGTGAGCATGCCTCCCACAATGCCGAATGGGCATAGTAAAAAAAATATATAGTAACCCCTCCCCCCCCCGATTGGCACAGGGGTTACATCTTCAAAAGTCAGGTTTAAGGCTACTGATGGGGGAAGCAGGTGTAATTGTCACATGCTACTGAGGTACTGACTGAACTTGAAACAGAGTACCAAAAGTTGCCTCAAACGATGACATGTTTCCTGTTTCTGCTGGGATTCAGACTGTTGTTGGCTGCTTCACAGTCCTGTAACAAAATCGCTATAAGACACCAACTGGCACGGGACATTATTTATTTAATTCAGTTAGCAATCTATAATAATTTTATGGGTCCATTTGGAGAGCCTCTTATGGATCTAAGAGTGTTGCCTCTTGCCTCCTGAGAACGTGCAAGGCGACACTCTTATATCCATAATAAGCCCTTCAAATGGACCAATAAATTTATGCTATAAAGTCGGTGAAAAGAGCTCAAATTCTGGCATGAATTTCAACATTTTGAATTTTCAGAACTTTATTATTTTAAGTTTTAATTTCACCAGAGTGGTGACCCCTGGAGATATGGAGCTAGAATAGTAATTCTACACAAAAAGGGACTGAGTTATTAGCTATATGGCACAATGCCAGAATGGACTGCCACTGAGACCACTTTGGTTGCCTGTTTCTACCATCAGACGTGTTTGGTTCATGTGGATTGATTGCTGTAGTGTTGCACAGCAATGAAGTAGTTTGAAAGTGTCGCAAGTTCAAATTTCCTGTCATTTGGGGGTGGGACATGGCTTGCAGTTCTATTGGATAATCTGAACTCAGGTCTTCTCAGGAGGCACTGGCTCCACCTACATCCCCTTTTCCCATCCCCAAAAGGTAGAAAGAAAGTGTACAACCATTTAGAACCATATTCTCATTAGCCGGTGCTACCACCTGCCAGCTGAGCAGTGATTTTAGACAGAAAGAGCATGGATGCAGGAGAGTTAGACAAAATAAGATACAAGTTGAGTTATTATAAGTCTAATTAAATATTCATGAGCCTAGGGAAGTTCCTGATTGGCTACTGGATTGGTCATTAATGTCTTAGAAATGACCAATCCAGCTGCCAACTGATGCTGTGTAATACGCATGGATCACGCCACTCTGCACAAAACCTAAAAGTAAGTATAAAATAAATGGTAAAAATGAAAATTGTTACTGCGATTAGACTTATAAACACAATAACAACCTCAAAGCTGGTCATTTTCTTGGATCAATGACCAGCTGGAGGGAGATGGCCCAAGGCACAGCACAATCCCCCCAACCGGTCATTAATCCCTCAGAAATGACTGGCCTCTTAGTCGTCGTTGTTTAAATAATGCCTGTATTTTTCATGTTGACAGGGAACATAACGGCCCAGAAGAATATAATCATTGACCTACAGAATGAAAACACAAGGCTGAATAACATCTCCGCCACCCTGCAAGGTAAGACCTAGCCGTGCATAAGGCTACCAGCAATGCCAGATGTGATTTCCACACCTCTGGCAAATGGGGCTGCCTGTGGGGAAATGTTCTCCACCATCCACCGTAAATCAGGACTTTTGCCACTCAGTGCATATCTAGACTAAAGTCAATCTGAAAATGACTCAAGACTCCACCACACACTGACTGAGCCACAAGCTACGGTAAACCTGGTTCTGACAATAGAACCCCCTAGAACCTAGCAGGTTCTACAATTTAGGACCAAAAAGAACCTTCACTTAGAAACAGTTTGAGTGGGTTGCCATGCAAATGAGCAATTAGCAGTATAGCAGCAATTAGCATATAGTATATGGTTACCCATTGTTATGTATAAAAACCAGCCTGCTCAAGATCCTTGTTAAGCACATTCTAAACCATTATGCGCATTCTAAAGTGTTGTTATGCGCATTCCGAACAGTTGCTATGCACAGTTCAAAGGTCATACAATTTTAAATTTCTCATTTATTCTACACCTAGCTACTTACAAATCACCCAGTGTCCAAAGTCATACCTTTTACGTTTCAAAAGTCTGGACATTTGATTTTGATAAGTGAGTAGAACAACGAAATGGCAAGATTTTTTGTTTTCATTTCAGTGGGGGGTCTGTCACTCCAGTGTAAAAAACCATGTACTATAAAAAATAAAACATGGTCAACCACACACAACTCAGCATGTGTTTCCATCTCAAGGTTGAGATGACAACATGGACCTCTCGAGCTTCGCTCTCGCGGTTCCTATGCTGTCATCTCAACCCCTCGATGGAAATACAACCTTGTTACGTATGGTTGCCCATACATTATTCTCTATATTATCACACTACAAATGTAAACAGGTTACTTGGTTTTGTAAGGAACAGCCATAGAACTATAAAGCCTAGAACAGCAATGCTAGTGGTGCTCATGCACCCATTTCCTGGTCGTCATTTGGGGGTAGTTATGGGTAAAAATCAGACATGGGATTGGAACACAGACTATAGTGAGCATTAACTGACGCTAAACTTGATATGATGATGGACAATGTCTATTAACCCCTGCTTTCAATCAGTTTATAACCTGATTATCCCATCGTTATGACATCAGTATGCTGTAAACCTTGCTTAACTATGTCATAATGATGGGATTACAGGATAGAATGTCACCACCTGTCAGAATTCTTGGAAAGGAAAGGTGATCTGCTGCTTGGACATTCATTCAAAACACTCACATTCCATTCAGACAGTTACAGACCCACTGCAGTATAGATCGCAGTGGCTAATTTCAGCACTTCAGTTGCTCAACATTCAAACCAGGAGGCATTCATCGTAGAGTAGGAGAACAAATGCACATTGAAAAACAATTGTATTTGTTTCCTCCTCGGTGGCTACTTTTTCCATACACTATAAAATACAATGCCTGAGCAACGGTGGTCAACCATGAATGTAATCACCTCTTGCAGTTGCCATGACAACTGTAAACCTCTTGAGCTGTGCTCTCGAGGTTTACTTGGTTGTCCTGGCAACTGCTTGAGGTGATTACATCGTGGTTAACCACTGTTACTCAGGCATTATCCTTTATGTCATTGGAGACTAGGCGTATTGGGGGAGACCTTTTATTTATGCATGGCATAATGCAGGATCCACATTTGCTGACAAAACTAGGAATAACGTTCAAACCATGTGTTAAGGAGACATCCCTTAAAAATTGTAGGTTAAAAGTTTAAACAAAATTAAAGGAAATTCTTCTATACAATGAGAGCGGTGAACCCATGGAACTCATTGCCATTAGACTGCATTATCAGTAAAACAATAACTGAATTTAAAAGTAAATTATATAGGCATATTTTATCTGGCAACCTTCTTTATTATTGCCATGAATGAGCTATAGGAGTTACCATGGGCTTGTTGCCTTTTTGCTCCTTGAACATCCTAGTATGTGGGTTGTGTCATCCGCACTGCCGTTCTAGTCTTTATATTTCTACTGGAGCAGCTGAAAAGTCTGTGACGCTTCTTGCAAGAACTTTGGTCAGCTCTGTAGGTCAGAAGCAGAGTTCACATACAGTAGCTAGTCGTCCAAAGGTCATTTAGTTAAAACATTCGAAAGGATTAACATCTCTTAATGACAAAGGGAGGTGACATACTCCCAGGATACAATTTAAGGGCATTTGTACAATTCTGTAAGGGTAGAGGGCTTACAGCTGGGACTTCATCTACCTGTAACCAGCCTCTTCTGCCCACCCTAGCCAGGGACTGGATACAAACCTCTCAGTACTGACGTAACACTATATGTCTCCTCCTAGAGACCTGCCTCCTTAAAGAAGAATCAGAATTTATATAGCACTTTTCATACATACAGTATCCCACAGCACTTTACAAGCAATGCTAGACTGGTAGTGAAGGGACTGAATGTGTAGTGGCAGCCATTTCACACATTAACACCCACACACAGCCTTGGACAACTGCATGAACTAGTTTTTATGAGAAGGAGAATGTTGGTCAGGATACTATGGAAATTCCCCTACTCTTGCAAAAAGTGCATTGGGTTCCTTAATTTCCACCCAGACATCCACCAGGAAAGCACCAGAGATGGGTAGAAGGGATCTCAGTTTAACATCTCATTTGATGGATGGCACATCCTGACAGTACAGCACCCACCAACTACTGCACTGTGGGACTAGAACCCATGACCTTCTGCCCCAGAGGCAGATGTGCTATCAACTGTACCACACTGAAAGAGAAAGACCACAGTCCCAAGCCATTACTGTTTTTAACAAGGTGCAAAATGGAGAACCTTTCAGACTCTTTTTTTCCATTCTAACTAGAACCAGATCTACCTAGAAGCAGGAATAATAACACTCCAGTACCACACTGGTTCCTGCTGGTGGGCTGGGGTGTTTGATCTTTGGCATGAGCATACTGCATGCACCCAAAGTACACCCTCTGACCATCCTTCTGGGGGCTGGGAATCAGAAAATGGAGAAAAGAAAATGACCACATATGGATGAGGTCTGCCGCCGCAGGCCCCATACCTTCAACAACATAACCCACCTCCACTGTATCATAGTCCCTAGAGGGATGACCAGGATGGGTTCTAGGACAGAGCCCTGACTGGCCCACCATGGAGGCAAGTAATGGGGGATGGAGGTTGGGGTAAGTACTGTACTTAGAGGAAGTAGAAGACAGGATTGGGACATTCCAGAAGGAGGCTGGTCTGAGAAGAGTATAAACATTTGAAGAAACAAGACTCCTTAATCATCTGTCACCTCTTTTAACTCCAAGTATACTCTTAAAGAGACACTGTTAACCCATATTGTATCATATTCATTTTGATTGAAAACCCACATTTTATGAATGCTTATGTTCTTTTAAATTCACTAATGATGCCAGCTGCTTTATCTGCTTCCTTTCTTAGTAGAACTGAAATGCATGCTAATAATGTAAATACTATTATACCCAGCCTTGTTTTGTTTCAAATCCTTGATCTACTCTTATTGCATACTCACTGAACATTAGCAACCCTACACTCAAGCAGTGCAGTCACTCATTGTGTAATAGCCTCCTCTTCTCCCACTACATAAGGAGTGTCTAGACTGCATCTGGGGTGTTCCCAAGTCCAAGAAAGATGCAGTGGGAGTTGATCAAGGAATGTAAACAAACATGTTTTGGTGTGGTAACAGCTGTATGATGGGCAGTCTGTTTTTCATGTATTAAAAAAAAAATGAATTGGAATCAAGAAACCAGCTACATCAGGAGTCTCTACAGAATGTGACTAATCACAACGTGTGTTTTTTGAATCAGGGACACACTGAGGCCTAAGGGGTTTGACAGTGTCCCTTTAAACTTCAGCTTGCTTATTCCCATGTTCCAACACCTCATTACATGTAATTTATAAAACAAGTTAAAAAAGTACAGCAATCTGAGAACTGACATATGATACGGGACGTGCCTTTCAAAACGATCCATGCATCATCCACCAGCTGCTATTTTTTAAAGGGAAATCCACCCAGACTGTAAGACTAGCGATTAGATGACTATGACTATGTCTGAATTATGCAACAGACTTGGACTATATCTGAATTTTGCATAAAAATTATGTAACTGTGGAAACAAGATGCAAATTGCATTTGGGACAATTTGTTGCCACACGCCATGAATTTTTGTAGTAAACGGACACCTTTGGTATAAGTTTACAGGTCCACTTGGAGGACATGTTATGGATATATGCATCACCTTGCATGTTCTTAGCTAGAGGACTGTGAACCAAAAGTGAGCAGTTCTGTGGTCCTAATGGCACAAGAGACCCTCCAAATGGTCACGTAAAATGATTCACTGCCCTGCGCAGCCAGTATAGTGTTATGCTTGTGCAACTGAGTTAGTTTGTTTTTTTGGCCGTTCGCGCTCTCTATTCCAGAGGAATTACCACCCTGTAGGGGTACGAAAGGCAAGGAACCCTCTGAGAGGGTTCCACCCCTAGAGGTGCCACAGGATGATTCCCATGGCTAAAGGTATCTTAGGAATCCCCCCCAAAAATATAGTACAATCATATCCCAAAGAAAGAGGTGACACAAAGCTTATCAGCAAGCAGTAACTGTGACGGAGGAGCAGTAACTGTAACATAGTAGAGAAGCACAGACAGTTTGATAACATAATGAGGTGCTCAGTTTGATAACATGATGAAATGCCCAGGTTTGTGTATCATGATACTAATGGTTTGCGTTGAGAATGAGGGGATCCTCTAAGGAGAGAGGGAATGGCAAGACATCCTCTACCTCCAACCAACAGCCGAACCTATCTAAAGAAACAAGGGAACATTACTATGCTAACTAACAGTTATGACCTGAGGCAACGGGAGAGAGAAAAAAAACCTATGAGGAGGAAATCTCTGGGGATCCAAGGCTAGGTCACCTTCCCTCCAGGCTTGGGATAGTTTATTTAGTGATGGTTCTGCAGATACAATTTGGAAAACCCAATTAAAGGGAAGTGGAAAATATTTCACTTTGGAGGAAGGCTCTCACTCAAACCCTCTAGCAGGAACACCGTGGAAGGATGTGAGAAAACTCTGCAACAATATGTGCAACCAAGGTGCGGGAGGAGAGCAACAACTGCTGAGGCACTTACCTGGCCTACCCACCCTAAACTCAAACCAGGTGAACCAGAGGCATTAGTAGGGAGAATGCAGTGAAAGTGTCTTGCTAGGAAAACCACTAAAGTCAATGGCTAACCGTTATAGTGGAACACTAGAGCCAAAGGAGATCATCATAACCACCCTTCACCACTAATCTTAAATTCTACACCAGGAGCTGCTGTCCCGTACCAGGCAGCTAAAGTCAAGCCCGGGGCAAGGACATTCCCAGCTATGGGCCAGGTGAGAAGGATCCCGCCTCAAGTTGGAGACGCTCAAGATGTGGACTAAATGCAGATGCAGAGCGAGATCGGTAGCTGCAGGAATCCTGCACCAGAATAGAATGGCTGGCATGCTCCAGAAATTGATTGAGAGCAGAAAAGCTGGTGAGCTGAATGAGCATGGCATGCTGAGATTGTAATGAGCATTGAGTGCTGAGACCTTGCAAGGTTGAATGCAGAATTGAGTGCAGCAGAATCCCAGAGGCTGAAGCCGAGGGGATGGCAGCAAGCACGAGGCAATGGTTTGCGTAAGCAAGGAGTAATGACTACGTAAGCAAGTGTGGACCTGCACGTAGGTCAGTAAACAGAGGATTAATAGGTGGACTTGCACGTAGGTCTGCATAACATAGGGCAATGAAACAGCACTGAATAGTGGGGCAAGCCAGCCAGGCATTTCAAAGCCAAATCAAGGTGACAAACTCTGAGGATTTTCAGTGGTGAAGACAGGATTTAGAACAGAAATAATTACCCACATTGGCCACGACCCCCAAACACCTCCCAGTCCCTGATGTAGGACAAACAAGGAAGCAATGGAAGGGACGAGAACCACATGTAGATATTAAAGCTAATTTAATAGCCTCAGCAGGAGCTTTAGCTAACCTCAGACTAGAACAGCAGTGTAGAAAGGGAATAACAGGATTGAACTGCATAGCAAGGTTCAGAGCTTGAAGCAGGTGTACAAACATAGAAGTAGCATCTGTATTGAGTACACTGAGTTGCAAACTGCAATAAACATAAAATAAAGGAGGCACAATACTTTGAAAGCAGCTGTCACAGGCAGTGCAATGAACTGCAGCAATGAGGCAAGTAGAATGAGTTGAGCATGACTGAGCTGTATAGCCATGGTTCAGTGTGAGCCAGAATCAGGTGAAAGCAATTAAGTATGCAACATGGAAAAGATCTATGGCTGAGCTGAACACACAGATAATGTTTGCAGTTGCATTGCAAGGAATTTGAGTGTTGTAACTGAAAGCAATTTGAGTTGTGAGTAACTGAAAGCAAGTAGTATGAGCTCTGGAGCAGCAGTATGCAAGAAGCTTAGAAACAAAGCCCCCCCCCAAAAAAAGCAAAAACAAAACCAAAGACACACAAACACAGAAAACAGGGAACAAAGACAGAAGAAGCACGCTCAGCCGAAGGCAAAATACAAACCAGAAGCAGGAAAGAAACACAGAAGCCAGCAGTCAAGCATGAGCAGCGGGGTAGGTCCCAATCAGCTCAGAGGACAGAGAGACAGACAGAGCATTCGGCTGCAAAGAAAAAGCACTTTACAATGAGGCTGAGAGGAACTGCTTATATAGCTCAGGAAGTGGGAGCGGCTGGTTGCTTGGCCACTGAACTTCAGGCAAAGCCTTTTCAATTATAGATCACTAACCTTTTTTTAAATCCTTTTTTCCCCTTAATGCTGATGTCATGCGTGGTCAGCAAGAAAAAGTTTCTTACCATAATAACCTTGTTTCTCCCAGGGGATACTCCAGTATTCATAACTCATCTGCAGTATATCTTTAAGGTCAGATCTGCCCGGAGATAGAATGCTATGCTAATGATGGAATCATTGACATGAGCCACTTTTCAAATGTGCCACCTATCAACTGCCTACACTCTAACCCTCAGATTTCGTGGACGCCTTTAAAGACAAGGCCCAAAATTTAAAATCTATAAAATTTAACTAAACTTATCATAAACAAACCCCCAAGCTCCTATGTCAGAATCACCTGAAAAGCAGAAAACCAAAGAACAAATTCCTATAAAAGTAGAATGTGGCATGCAAACACTAAGGTACAGCATGGAATACAGAGGCCACTTGTTCTTAAACGGGGAGGCAGGGTGGGAGAGTTATGAATATTGGAGTATTCCCTGGGAGAAACAAGGTTACTATGGTAAGTAGCTTTTTCTTCTCACCCCAGGAATACTCCAATATTCCTAACTCTTCTACATACTAAAAAGGAGTACCTTAGAAGGCGGAAAGAACCTATTTTGGAAACAGGCTGTGCAGGACAGCTGTACCAAACCTGGCATCAGCCCTAGCCTGCATATCCAAGCTGTAATACTTGACAAATGTGTGTACTGTTCGCCAGGTTGCTGCTTTACAGATATCCACCAGGGGTATATCCCTTGCAGCTGCCAGTGTTGCAGCTGTACCCCTTGCGGAGTGGGCTCTAAGCCCTGCTGAAGCTTCCTTGCCCACCTTTGAATAGCAAAATTGGATACACTGGACAATCCGAGAAATGGACCTTTTAGATGCTGGATTTCCCTTTCCTACATTCCTATAAGTGAGGAAACGTTGTGTTCTGTCCTGCCTATGGGGCTTAGTGGCTGTCATGTAGTAGCTCAAAGCTCTTTTGACATCCAGGTGTAACCCCCCTGCAAATGGGGGTTCCCAAAAGACTTCCAGGAGCTTGCTTGAATGCTCCAAGCCTGAATGGTGTTTGGCATTTAAGCCATTTATCAGTGAGTGTTTTTAGAGCCTCTGGTACTGTCTCTTTAAGAGCTGTCTGCTTGCAGACATAATTAGTTTGTATGGGGGGACTGTGTGCTTCTCTGAGTACCACTGAGCTGCTGCCAATTCACTTCATTTTGCAGTCACTAGGAATGCAAAGGAACCTATCTGAAAGATGTAACTGTTTGCCAGAAATTATTTAGAGTAATAATGAAATTACAGTTTGTCTAACCTGCTTTCTTTGCAGTCAGAACTGTGTCTGCTAGTTCCCCATTCTAGTTTTGAACTGCTGAACTGGACCAATCAGTGTGGGGTAAGCTAGCTCTAAAATGGTGCCTTGGACGAATCAGAACTTGGACTCATAATCTGAGCCAGCCACAAGAGGATTGTATGGGCAGTGACTCTGGGAGATGTAGTTTAGACTTCAGTGCCTTTTTGGACCAACAGCAGCAGTCTATTGTGAGTGACAGCCAATCCAGTCAAGAACTGGGAGGAACTCAAAGGAAGTGCCGGTTTGTCGGTTGGAGTTTGAGTTGAGCTTTGGCAGTGAAGAAGGAAGGAGCCTGTGCTTTTCAGTGTGCAGTTTTAGTCAAAAACGGTGTAAGGCCCAGAGTTCCGGTCTGCAGCTTGTGTAACAGCTTGTTAGGACTGAATCCGTCCTGTGAAAAGAATCAAAGGATCTTGAAGAGTAGAAACCAGGCTCACCCTGTAGAAGACTGGAGGAATTGCTGAAAATTGCACTCTGTCTGTCAGGAACTGAATCTGCTGTGTGTTCTCCCGGGTATTGTGCAGTAATTGCGATCGGGATACAGATGCAGCCTGCCTGGTATAGTGCTTTCTTTTATTTGGATGTGTGAAGAGGTTTGTGTACCTCAAGTGAGCCCTGCTGACATTGAAGGACCCTATCTTATTTGGAGGTCGTAAGTACTAATTCAGGGTCGCTCCCTGTTGAATTGCCGCATTAAATCCAAATGGAATTACTGTACTGCTGACTGTTTAATTCTCCTTTTCTCTGTGTGAAAGGGCCCCTACCAGCTGCCACGGTTTGGACTAGCCACTAGGGCTTGGGTACCCAGGGACAGTAACTGATAGGGATAGGCCTGTGCACAGAGCCATAGATGAATTATTAGAGTGATAAGCTAATTAACCTGATTTCCCCTGTCCTTGTTATATCCCCTAAATAAATCAAAGCTGCTTGTTTCAGCAAAGTTATACTGCCTGAGGTATTTGTCTATGTTAAAGTACTGTACTGTGATTGTTGCACTGTATCTCATTTCACAGGAGGTCCCAGTGCCGGAACCAGACCTGGGGTAAGTGTATACTGTGAAGGTAATTCTGATATATTGTGTGGGCCACTAGTGGGAAGAAAGGGGGGTTGCAGTGTCCCAGAGGGCTGTGACCAAGTTAGTTTAACTATTGCAAACCCTGACCTCTGGGTGGAGGCACCACCATTGGATCCAGGCCCCTCAACCTGTTAGTGGCAAATCAGGCAGGGCTAGTAGCCCCTGGGATAGCGCCATCTAGGGGTTACATGTTGGAGGCTCACCGCTGGGATTGTGTGTCCTCTAGTGGCCATATTCTGAACCACTGTTAAGAAAAAATGGGTACCCGACAGAAGTGGCTGTGCACCGGCTGGTGGAGTGGTGTACTGGGGAGGAGATCGACCCCAAAATGCTATGCTTATCCTGGACATCCCCTGGGTATCAATACGGACACTGTGCAGGAGTACTTTCCAAGGTGGAAGGTTTACAAAACCCTGTGGTGGTGGGTGGCATGCTAATCTGCTCACCCACACTTTCCTGGCCCTAGTAGAGTTTAAGGATCCCATAGATAGCTCCAAAGTGCCACAGACCATTACCCCAGAGGGAGCCCTCACTGCTTGGAGAGTGATAACTAAGGACAGTAAAGACCGAGGAGATCAGCCCCACCACTATCTGAAACTTTTGAGGAGAAATTTGCTGAATGGTTGCTGGAGAGGGAAAACTGTGGAGGACTTGAAGAAACTATTCTTGCCACCTGGGGTGTTCCTCCCCAACACCTCTCCTGCTCCAGTGCCCGTAATGGTGGCTGAACCAATGCAGACTCCTATTTCTGCACCTGCCATTAGTCACGACTCTTACTGAAGGTTGAGGATCTTCTCTGGCACCTCCCCACCCCCAAGGGGAGGATGACTGGGAGACCTGGATAGACTATTTGCCCCCCAAGTGCTAGAATGGCAATGCTCGGGAGGCGAAAGAGGTTAGTGAGGAGCCTCCGAGGTCCTGCCTGGCTACCATCCGTGCTAAGCGGGTCAGTAACCCTGAGCGACTGCACAGGCCTATCTTGAGGCCTTGGAGAATGTGTATGGAGCCCAGATTCTGATGAGGACCTATGGTGGAGAGTAAGAAATGCACAACAGTACCAAGGGAGTTGTTGTCTGTGTATGTCTCTCGGCTGGAAAAATTGTTGCAAGAATGCCTCAGAAAGGGTAGTTTGCCAGCGATTGAACTGGACCGAACCAGACTGGACAGAATCCTTAAGTCTGCCCCTTCTCAGAACTGCTGTTGCTTCAGTTCGCCTGGCAAATCGACTGGAATCCCACCCTCCTATGATGAGTTAATGAGAGAAATTCGAGGAGTTGAGAAAAGGCGACCTCGGGAGGTACCTACACCAACAGCTGTGGCTACGACCCGAGTGACTGAGGGTGACCCATCAAGTGAAGTTCAGGGGCAGAGGTTGACAGTCAATGAGTGCTCTGACAAGGAAAAAGATATGCCACAATGGGGCGAACTGTTGAGAGAGATCCAGAATTCAAAAACAGTCCCTTTATGAAGGCCACGCCTGCAAATCAGACCCTGACCTATATCCGACTGCATCTGCTATGGGGTGGGGTACCCACCATGTATCTCCTACTGATAACAGCTCCAAACTCAATTCCTTGACCATGGAAGTGGAGAAACTGACGAGATGTCTCCAAATGCTTATCACTTGCCGCAGACAGAGATGGCACCAGGTTTCCAGTTAGTAATACCCCGCCCTGGCTCCCAGTGTGGCGCCTCGCCAGCTCAAACTCCAGAAAGTATGTTTTGCTATAATTGTGGGAAAGATGGGCACATGAAAAGGGAATGCCAGTCCCAAAAGACACTGACAAAGTTGCATATAGGCTACAAGGAGCTTGGAGAAGAAATCAGTGGTTAAGAGGTGCGACGCATGATCAGTGAGGGCACCAAAATGCTAATTCACGTCCTTTTGTGGCAAGGTCAGTTGCCCAGGCCCCCACTACCGCCTCTCCAGACTGGTCCAGAATAGTGGGTCCTCCATGGAGACCACTGTAAAGGTGAATGGAGTGTCTACAAGAGCTGTATTAGACAGTGGCTCCCAAGTGACAATTATGTTCCAGGATTGGTATCAGAAGCATTTGTCAGGCGTACCTTACAACCATTAGAAGGACTGCATGTATGGGGTTAAGTGAGAAGGCCTACCCTATTCCGGGTATATCCGAATTTGGCTGTCTTTCCCCACCTCCGTGGCTGGAGTGGCCGAACAAGTAGAGACCCTAGCCTTAGTGTGTCCCCCACTGGACTGTATGATGGTGTCCCTTTGTTGATTGGAACAAATGCTCATATGTTGGGAAGGCTGGCACAGTTGTGTTATGAAAAACAGGGGTCAAAGACTAGTAGAGCTTTAAGAGTTCCGGCTTTAATTAAGAAGGCCTATGAGGCACAGAGAGATGCTGAAAAAATAGAACCAGAGGAACCGATTGGAATTGTATGGAAGAAGGATCCTGAGTCTCTGATCCTGGCGCCAAATGCCCAGTGTACCTTACAGGGAGAGGTCCGTATCAGAAAGGATGTTAAGAATAAAATATTAATGTTGGATGCACCAGGCGATGGAAAATTGCCAGAGGGACTGCTGGTCAAGCCTAGTATTTTGCCTGCTAGAGCCCATGCTTATGCCAGAAGGGTAATGGTCCAAGTTCATAATGTGTCTGAAAGAGACATTCGAGTAAACAGAGGTTGCATCCTGGCTAATGTGCATTGTGCAGACACTGCAGTGCTACCCAGCAGCAAGAGTTCAAGGAAGAATGACAGAGTAACACCTGACTTGTTTGGTTCGGCGACTCCCCTGCCAGCTGAATGGAAAGTGAGGATCAGTGAGAAGCTTGCCCAGAGAGACCAGGTGTTTTCTTTAAAGGAATGGGATGTAGGATGCGTGCAAGGAGCTGAGCACAATATCCGGCTGCATGCGAAAGACCATTTCGTGAGAGGTCTCGACGCCTGGCACCTGCTGACATAGATGATGTGAGGCGGCATCTGCAGAGATGTTAGCTGCTGGTGTAATACAAGAATCCAGAAGCCCTTATGCTTCCCCCATTGTGGTAGTGAGGAAAAGAATGGAACAGTAAGGATGTGTGTGGATTATCGCACCTTAAACCGTGGGACTATCCTGATCAGTACACAATGCCCGCATTCAGGATGCTTTGGACTGCCTAAATGGGAGCAAGTGGTTCTCTGTGTGATCTCCCATGGGTACTACCAGATCGATGCCCCAGAGGACCGTGAGAAGACGGCCTTTATCTGTCCTGGCTTCTATGAATTCATGAGGATGCCTCAAGGGATTTCAGGTGCCCCAGCCACTTTTCAGCGATTGATGGAGGCGTGCAGTGGGGACATGAACTTACTAGAGTGCCTGGTATACCTAGATGATGTTATTGTGTTTGGCAGCTCACTGGAGGAACATGAGAGCAGATTATTTAGGTATTGGACCGACTGGAGGACTTTGGCCTTAAACTGTCCATTGATAAGTGTCAATTCTTTCAAACATCAGTAAAGTATGTGGGACACATAGTATCCACCGAGGAATAGAGACCGACCCAAGTAAAGTTGAGGCCTTGACCACCTGGCCACAGCCCAAAAATCTAAAAGAACTGCAAGATTCCTGGGATTCTGTGGTTATTATCGTAGCTTCATCAAGGACTATTCAAGAGTGATCCGCCCTTTACTTAACCTTACTCAAGGGTATCCCCCAACCCACAAAAATACAAAAGTCAGCGTCCCTCAAGACTGAAAGAGTGTATTTTCATCCGAGTGAAGTATTTGGGGCCCGCTGGACTCCTGATTGAGACTACTTTTCATGAGATCATATATCAACTTACCCATGCTCCAGTGCTGGCCTATGCGATCCAAGAAAACCTACGTCCTGCACACTGATGCTAGCTTGCAAGGGTTGGGGCTGTGTTGTACCAAGAGCACGAGAATGGCCTGAGACCAGTGGCCTTTGCCAGTAGAAGCCTGACCCCATCCGAAAAGAACTATCCTTACATAAGTTAGAGTTCCTAGCTTTGAAGTGGGCTATTGTTGACCAATTCCATGAGTACTTGTATGGGGCTAAAATACTAGTAAAACTGACAATAATCCTTTGACCTATGTGCAGACCTCAGCTAAGTTGGATGCCACTGGCCATAGGTGGCTTTCTGCATTATCTACATATGACTATGCTGTGAATACGAGCAGGTCTGAACCACATAGATGCTGATGCTCTCTCCCGGAGGCCTGTTCCCCAGAATGATTGGGTCCGATTGGCAGAACCTGACATTCGGCACTCTGCCGAAGTTTGACAGGGAGGAACAAATGTCCACGGACGCAGTGGACTGCATGGTGGATTGCTTGGGAGCCTCTGAGAATTGCATACCTGCTGCTTATTGCCACTTTTCTGCAATAGACATTGGTGCACTGCCTCAGCTGGACAATGACAGTATTCGGCGGGCTCAATCGCGATCCCATGATCAAAGCAGCTTTAGAAGCCCTCTATGCAGGAAAAGATGTGTCCAAATTACGCCCACTGATTTGAGAACTGCACTGTTATACAAAGAAGGTCCTAAGTTGAAACTGATCAATAAACTGTTATACAGAGAAACAGTAGACAGAGGGGACAAGTAGACAAACAACAACTAGTGCTGCCCATTGCCTTTCGAGACTCAGTACTGAGGTTCTTGCACAACCACATGGGGCACCTTGGTATAGACAGAACACTTGACTTGGTGAGATCCAGATTCTATTGGCCTAAGATGGGGGCTGATGTGGAGCAACACATTCGAACTTATGTAGCTGCTTACAGAGAAAGCTTTGACCCAGAGGGCTGCCGCCCTTGTTAACACCACCACCAGTGCACCCATGGAGCTGGTCTGTATTGATTTTCTGAGTTTGGAGTCAGATCAAAGAAATATCAGTAATGTGCTGGTGGTCACTGACCATTTCACGAGATATGCCCAAGCTTTCCCACCAAAGACCAGAAAGCATCCACTGTGGCCAAAGTACTTGTAGAAAATTTTTGTTCACTATGGGGCTCACAAAGAATCCATTCTGATCAAGGGAGACTTTGAGAGTCGTCTGATCAAAGAGATGCTTTCTCTGTGGGGATCGCGAAAGTCCAGAACCACTCCTTACCACCCCAGGGGACCCACAGCCTGAACGTTTCAACCGCACTTTGCTAGATATGCTAGGCACCCTGCACCCAAAGGACAAGCCTAGATGGAGCCAACAAATTAGCACCCTGGTACATGCTTATAACTGCACCAAAGTGATGCCACTGGATTCTCCCCTACCGCCTGATGTTTGGAAGAAGCTCGACTACCAGTAGATGTGTGTTTGGGGTCTCTCCTGATGGGGTTCAAGCTGACAACTATTTACAGTATGTGCAAAAGTTAAAGGCCCAGCTAACTCATGCGTACCAACTGGCTCAAACCATGGCTGCCAAAAGAAATCTGGCCAACAAAGAAAGGTATGATAAAAGGTGAAAGCACAGGAACTCCAGGAGGGAGATCGGGTATTGCTAAGAAATCTGGGACTGCATGGCAAGCACAAGATTGCTGACAGATGGCACCATCTCCCTCACATTGTAGTGGGCAAACTAGATGATCTGCCAGTGTACAAAGTAAGGCCTGAGAATAATTCAAAGATGTAAAAACAATGCATAGAAATCATTTACTGCCCATTGGACAAATCTTAATTGAGTCTGAGCCCCAGAAGATGCCCCTCTGGACCAGTGACTAGAGCTGCTGCTAAGAAAAGATCAAGGAAGTCTGCACCTACAGAAGCAGAGTTAAAGTGTTCCCTGCACAAGTCCGGTTGAGCATGACTGTCAGTCCATATCAGAAGAAAGTGAGAGTGACTTTGAATACTATCCTTCTTACGAACTGAGTCAATTGTTTAGGGCAATCCCTAGTCAATACTGGAGACAAAGCTGGGCCTTCTGGACTGTCTAAGCCCCAGCTTCATCCCTGAGACCATTGCTCCCAGAAAGTGAAGTGCAAAGCATCAGATCAGATGAAATGGAATCATTGTGCATGGTTGAACTGTTTGAGTTTTCAGGAGGAAAATGATAGATTGGGGCAGACTGGTGATACACCGAACAAGAAGAGTATTTTGAGTGCCCTGACAGTCCACTGCCAGTGTCAAAGCTCTCCATGCGAGCCAAATGTTGTGGACTCAGAAACTGTAACTCCTGGAGCTGAAAGTGCCCCAAGTTCTAGCCTCTCTACCCCAGGAGACTCCTGACAAGTGAGGACAATGCTGAAAATGAGGCTCAGAGTGCAGAGACTAACAGTTCCCCTAGAAAGACTGGTCGAGCTGTAAAGCCTGTGGTGCACCCTCAGTTATGATTCCTTGGGAGGCCTGTGGATTTGCCTCTCAATGTTGTCCATAAAGGAGTGTATGTGTCCCGAGCTCATTGCCCAAACTGAGCATCAGTGCTAACTCCAAGTTACTTGTGTTGCCTCTCTAAGTATGGTGCCCTTGCCCCATCCAGCCCCAAGGTAACTGATAGGGAAGGGCCCCTCTTCAGGTTTCATGTACAAGAGGTAATAACTTGAGTTATGGTACAATGTGTATGTAATACTGTGTAAGAGTGACGTGCTAATGTTTCAGAAATGTGTTCTTGGTAAAATGATATATTGACTGATGATTACGTATGTGAGCCTAATGCAAATGTATATAGTTTGCAGTTGAAACTTATGGGGTACTTGGCCTTGAGACGTCAAGCTTTCCCAAACCAGGAAAGTGTAACCTTGCAAATGGGGGTTCCCAAAAGACTTCAGGAGCTTGCTTGAATGCTCCAAGCCTGAATGGTGTTTGGCATTTAAGCCATTTATCAGTGAGTGTTTTAGAGCCTCTGGTACTGTCTCTTTAAGAGCTGTCTGCTTGCAGACATAATTAGTTTGTATGGGGGACTGTGTGCTTCTCTGAGTACCACTCGAGCTGCTGCCAATTCACTTCATTTTGCAGTCACTAGGAATGCAAAGGAACCTATCTGAAAGATGTAACTGTTTGCCAGAAATTATTTAGAGTAATAATGAAATTACAGTTTGTCTAACCTGCTTTCTTTGCAGTCAGAACTGTGTCTGCTAGTTCCCCATTCTAGTTTTGAACTGCTGAACTGGACCAATCAGTGTGGGGTAAGCTAGCTCTAAAATGGTGCCTTGGACGAATCAGAACTTGGACTCATAATCTGAGCCAGCCACAGAGAGGATTGTATGGGCAGTGACTCTGGGAGATGTAGTTTAGACTTCAGTGCCTTTTGGACCAACAGCAGCAGTCTATTGTGAGTGACAGCCAATCCAGTCAAGAACTGGGAGGAACTCAAAGGAAGTGCCGGTTTTGTCGGTTGGAGTTTGAGTTGAGCTTTGGCAGTGAAGAAGGAAGGAGCCCTGTGCTTTTTCAGTGTGCAGTTTTAGTCAAAAAGTGTGTAAGGCCCAGAGTTCGGTCTGCAGCTTGTGTAACAGCTTGTTAGGACTGAATCAGTCCTGTGAAAGAATCAAGGATCTCTGAAGAGTAGAAACCAGGCTCACCCTGTAGAAGACTGGAGGAATTGCTGAAAATTGCACTCTGTCTGTCAGAACTGAATCTGCTGTGTGTTCTCCCGGGTATTGTGCAGTAATTGCGATGGGATACAGATGCAGCCTGCCTGGTATAGTGCTTTTTTTATTTGGATGTGTGAAGAGGTTTGTGTACCTCAAGTGAGCCCTGCTGACATTGAAGGACCCTATCTTATTTGGAGGTCGTGAGTACTAATTCGAGTGTACGCTCCCTGTTGAATTGCCGCATTAAATCCAAATGGAATTACTGTACTGCTGACTGTTTAATTCTCCTTTTCTCTGTGAAAGGGCCCACCAGCTGCCACGGTTTGGACTAGCCACTAGGGCTTGGGTACCCAGGGACAGTAACTGATAGGGATAGGCCTGTGCACAGAGCCATAGGTAGATTATTAGAGTGATAAGCTAATTAACCTGATTTCCCTGTCCTTGTTATATCCCCTAAATAAATCAGAGCTGCTTGTTTCAGCAAAGTTATACTGCCTGAGGTATTTGTCTATGTTAAAGTACTGTACTGTGATTGTTGCACTGTATCTCATTTCACAGGAGGTCCCAGTGCGGAACCAGACCTGGGGGTAAGTGTATACTGTGAAGGTAATTCTGATATATTGTGTGGGCCACTAGTGGGAAGAATTGGGGTTGCAGTGTCCCAGAGGGCTGTGACCAAGTTAGTTTAACTATTGCAAACCCTGACCTCTGGGTGGAGGCACCCGCCATTGGATCCAGGCCCCTCAACCTGTTAGTGGCAAATCAGGCAGGGCTAGTAGCCCCTGGGATAGCGCCATCTAGGGGTTACACAGGCTATGCAGTCTATGTTCACCAGGAGAAGAATGGACAGTGAAGAACACTGGCAAAGTGATAGACTGGTTCAAGTGGAAGTCTGAAACCACTTTGGGAAGGAATTTCCTATTTGTCTGTAGGACTACCTTATCCCTATGGAATGAAATGTAGTCCTTTTCAATGCATAAAGCTTGGAGCTCACTAATCCTTCTAACTGAAGTAATGGCCACTAGAAACATTGTTTTCCATGTGACATACTTCAAAGGTGCTGAAAACATAGGCTCAAAGGGAGGCACCATGAGTTGGGCAATGCAGATGTAACCTAGGGTCGGGGAGAACATGTCACTTGGCATATTGGCTAGGTTTGGCTACTCTGACCAGGGGTACCCAAGTAATCCAGAGACTAGAAGCAATAACTGAATGTCCATACAGGGAGATGGGATTCTAAAGTGTGGCTTTATTCAACAAGACTCTGAATAAAAACATAGACGTAACCCCAAGGGGCTGCACTCCTGGTAATGCAGATAAGGTGCTGACACAGACACATATCCATTCTTGGATCCTAAAATTCCATATGTCATGGACTCTTTAACTAGTGGCACACTACCACCCTCTACTCCATCCCCATGTTGGGGCACTCTCTTCAGGCACTGGCCAATACCTGAAAGAAAGGTATCTGGTGTCTCAAAGCGAATCCGTAGAGGTGAGCCCTGTTATGCCAGGTGGAGGGGGTCTCCCACCTTTTGTTCCATAGACCCATACCCGGCCATTCCTTTGTTTACACACACACACATCCTTGGCTACTGTAGTGCAGACTGTACATGGCTTTATAATGCAGTAACTGTCTTTCTCTGAAGACCCCCCACATACAACAGTCACTACATCTCACTGTTCCATAAGCCTCTTCCTTGGCTACTATAGTGCAGACTGTACATGGCTTTGTAATGCAGAAACTGTCTTTCCCTTGAAGACCCCCCACATACAAAGTCATTACATCTCACTGTTCCATAAGCCCTGGACTTGGCATCCTGACTGACCCACAGCCCCAGAGACTTATTTACTCACTGTTTTGGTGAATGACACTGGCCTTTTGTCAAAGCTTCATCACCCTCCACGTTGCAGGCATCTAAAACTCTGAATGAATCTCATTCCTCAAAAACTGTAGTGCCCCAGCACTCTCCATCAGGCAGCTTCTTCTTTTTCCCAGGCCAGGGGGTTGCCCTTGGGAGCTGGTTCCTTGTGCCTCTCTTATGGTGGAAGCACACACCCTAAGGTAGCTCTGTGTCAGAGCTGAGGGCAGGGGGACCTGCTCCTGCAGAGCACCCCCTCCCTCCACTACACTGCAGGATCTACATCCTTCTCTCTCTTGAGCCTACTCCAGACTTCAACAGACTGATTCAGACTGATTAAAAAAACAACAACATTCTAGCCTAACTCCCAGCTGCAACATTCCATTGTGGCTTATGCTGCTGCAGAATTCTAAATGATGTCATAGCCCCAACTCATCAGAGACTGAAAACAGAGCAAGACATAGTGAAATCCATTTAACTGGAGTTTCACTAGCTGCCTGTCCTTGCCTGCCACTAGATCTAACTAGGGTTCTAGTAACCCCAGGTAACAGGGGGGTTACACAGATATTAATGTCCCAAGCTGGCACCGGTTCTCTCACCGGTGGAAACATATGAGAAAGGCCCTTGAAGAGCCTTTTAAAAATGGGGTTTGATGCCAAAGAAACAGACCTGCCTGCAGATGTATAGGCCGTGACTGAAACCAAATGAATCTTTAGTGTAGAAGGCTATAAGTCTGTGGAATGTAAGTAGACCAGGTACTCCAGTACCAATGGCACTCCTGCCTGGGTTGGCACTATACTCCTATTAGAGCACCAAATAGAAAATCTCTTCCACTTTGCAGCATAGGTTTTCTTGGTAGAGGATTTCCTGTATCCTCTTAAACATCCATAACTGGTTCAGAAAGATGTAAACCAGCATACTCTAGGTCCTCAACAGCCAAGCTTTGAGCCTGAATGACTTGAGGTTCAAATACAGGAGCCTCCCCTGGTTGGAGGTCAGAAGACTGTGCCTCCTGGGAAGGTGTACTGGTTTGTCCACTGACATGGACAGCAATAGGCAGTACCATGGCTGCCTGGCCCAGTCTGGGGCTATCAGAATTATTGTTGCTGGCTGAGACCTGAGTTTCAACAGCACCCTGTATACCAGAGGAAATAGAGGGAATGTATACAGGAATGTCCCTGACCAATCCAGAATAAGGGCATCCAGAGGAACCGTGCCCACTACTGGAGGTCTGCAACAGAACTGTGGCAAGTGGTAACTCTCATAAGAGGCAAAGAGGTCTAATTCTGGGGTGCCCCACCTCCTGAATAAGGTCTGCACCACTTGCCTGTTCAGGGACCATTTGTGATGGTCCTGGCTGATTTGGCTCAGGGCATCTGCCAGAACATTGTCTTTGCCTGGCAGATGAATGGCCTGTAGTAAGGAGCCCAGTGAGTAAGCTAGGGTCCAAATTCTCATAGCCTCTGTGCAAATGAGGCTTGACCTTGTCCCCCCTTGCTTATGCAGTACATGGTGGTAGTGTTGTCTGTCCTGACTTGCACTACTTTTCCCTGTATCAGTGGTTTGAAAGCTTGCATTGCCAGAAATACTGCTGTGAGCTCCAACAAGTTTATGTGTAAAAGAGTCTCTGCGCTTGACCAAGTGCCCTGGGTAGTGTGCTCTGTTAGATGAGCCCCCAGCCCAAGAGGGATGCATCTGTTGTGAGAATCACTGATGGAAGTTCTTTTTGGAAAGGAACCCCTTCTCTGAGGTTGGTTTCCTCTTTCCAC
Organism: Neoceratodus forsteri; assembly: GCA_016271365.2. NCBI lineage: Eukaryota > Metazoa > Chordata > Ceratodontiformes > Ceratodontidae > Neoceratodus > Neoceratodus forsteri. The sequence continues at coordinate 141,193,805 of JADMNL010000031.1, read as the reverse complement.
CACTGAAGAGCTTGTATAAATCTTTTTGTTATAGGAACGAGCTTTGACAGGGAATCCTTTCATTGGCACCAATGAGCTCTTAAGTGAAATTGGATGTCCCTCATCTGAAACCTGGAGCGTAGCACTGTGCTGTTGCAGCTGCCATGTGGCCCAGAAGTTGAAGAAAATGCCTTGCAGGCCTTGGGACATTGAGCTTGAAAGAACCTGCCAACTGCAGGATGCTTTTTACCCTGTCTCTGGGTAGAAAGGCTCTGTCCATTATGGTATTTAATTCTGCTCCTATGAACTGCAGAATTTGAGAAGGAAGAAAAACAGATTTTTCTAGCTGGTTTGAAAACTCCGATTTTTTGAACAGGGGAGGACTTAAAACTTAAAGACAGGCCCTGACCCACTATCTTCAGAACCCACTTGTCTATGGTAATGGTTTTCCAATTCTGGAAAAAATGGGTCAGCCTGCCTGCTACTGGCAAAGGAGAGGCAGCCTAATCGATGAAGTCAGGAGTCCTGCTTAGATTGGGGCTGAGACTGGGCACCACACCTGGCACTTTTTCTGCCCCTACCCCTGAAATACCCTTGCTGCGGGTATTGGGGTGCCTGAGGAAGTACCATGGCCTGATAAAAAGGCCAGGAATTAAATTGTCTGCCCCTGCCTCCCCTACTGAAATGTGTAGAGGTGGTGGAGGGTCTTTCTTTTGCAGAACTGCTATGGAAGGTGGCTTTATACTCATCCACCTTCTTCATGTAGGCCTCTGTATGGCTGCCAAATAGGGAATTGCCCTCCATAGGAAAATCCAGAGTCATATTCTGGGTATCCTGTGTGAGGTTTGTGGCTCTCAACCAAGCAAACCTTCTTTGTGTGATGGTATTTGCCATCCACCTTGTAGCAGTCTCATTACTGTCTGTTGCCATCTGGAATTGGTATTTGGCAGTTTCCAGGCCAAACCTAGCAGTTTCAGCTAGGTCTGCCGAAAGAAGAGAAAGTGCTTTCTCAGCCATGTCCAGGACAGACTGCCAGAGAGCCTTCTGGTACTGGGCTGCAGAGGCATGATAGTTAGCTTGCCTAATGGCCAGAGAGGCTGACATGTAACCTTTCTTGGCCATACTTTCAATTTTCGAGAGTCCTTCTCTGGAGGGTGGGACACCAGAGGGACTTTTGCCTTGTCACAAGCTGCAGCTTGCACCACCCCTTGGTGGTCAGGTAGTGAAATAAGAATTCAGCCCCTGTTCTGTCAAGCTGATACTTTTTATCCAACCTTTTGTCCAAAGGAGGGGCAGATCCAGGAGCTTGGAGGGGTTTTAAAATATCTCTTTTAAAAAACGTATTTATGGGGAGTGACAGTTTTATGTAGGAGTCAGCCCCATCATTTCCAAATATTCAGCCTCCTCCTCATCCTCTACGGCTTCAGAGGTAGGGATGTCCAAAGCATCAGCAATTTTCCTGATAAAGGAAAAATGAGATGAATAATCTTCTATAGTCCTGGGAGGGGAGCCAAACTCCTGTTCAGGGGAGACCTCAGGCTCTATAGGCTCACCTTCTTCCTCCTCCTCCTCCTCCTCCTCACCACGCTCCTCAGGAAAGGAGGGTGGGTTGAAAGGTGCAGAGGTCTGGACTGGGGACTGTAAAACCACAGGCAGCAGACCTTGCAAAGTTTGCATTATTTTTATTGCTTGTGCAATCTCTGAAGGAGAAGGCACAGTGGCAGGCATCATAGAAGTCCCCTTTTCCACAGGGGGTTCAGTGTGCTTTGTTTTCTTTATTTTCTTCCCTGGAACCGGACAGCTAGCCAGTTCAGAGGGTCTCTTTTTACCCGTATCAGGGGTAGAAACAGTAGAAGTTGTGGTGCCACCCACAGACACTGAGGGTTTCAGCTGGTCAGAGCCAGAGGGACCCTTACCTTTCTTATTTAATCTCTCCAGATGTTTTTCCAAAGTCTTTTCTGGAAAAGATTTGCAAATGTCACAGTTAGTTTTTAAATGGTCAAAACCAAGGCAGAAAACACAAATGGAGTGCTTATCTGCCTTGTCAAAAACTTCATCACAGTCAGAACAGTTTTTAAAACTGGGTTTTCCAGTTCCCTTTTTAGGTTTTTCTGACATAATGAAGAAAAACTGCAACCGCAAAGCACTAAAGGTTTTTAAATTCAAAAACACTAATTTTATCGGTTGTGGTCGGTCAGGAACCGATCGGAGAAACCGAGCAGAACCGGGAACCAATAGAAATAGAACTGGGATTAGCGTTTTGGAACCGAAGGTATCGGTTCTAAAATAGAAAGATTTTAGCACATAAAATTTACAAAAACTAGTAAATAACCAAGGACCCCCAAAACTAACTAAAAGTACCTCGGTTTCTCAGCAGTTATTCCAAACCATGAGAAACCGAGAAAACAACACAAAACTAGTTAAATAAACTAACGGTTATTACAATAACACTGATAAGAGGCAGCAAATAAAAATAAATTAAAAATACTGAAGTATTTGTTATTAATAAAGGCTTCTCTGACTAGATGATGATGAGGAAATCTCCAGGCGTCTGGTCTTGACAGGCGGAGAGAGAAATCTGAGGGTTAGAATGTAGGCAATTGATAGGTGGCAGCATTTGAAAAGTGGCTCATGCCAGTGATTCCATCATTAGCATAGCATTCTATCTCCGGGCAGATATGACCTTTAAGGTATACTGCAGAAGAGTTAGGAATATTGGAGTATTCCTGGGGTGAGAAGAAGCCAATTTGTGTGATCCAGTGCATGAGACACTCTCATGGCAATACGAGTACCTCACATGGAACGGAAGGAAGCGCTGTGATTGGTCAGGGACGCTCCCACAGTTGATAATGAATACAGCACTAGGGCTTCTCAGACACAATCAAGGGGTGCAGGTACAGGAAGCCTTGGTATCCATGTCCAACCCTTCTGAAGATCCTGCCCCATGTGTCTAATTATTTCAGGGTAACTAGACAGCTCTGCCCTTGTGGCTGATTTTTCATCGGGTTAATGTATACGTATTTTGATCTTTTAAGACCATTTTATAAGTGTAATACTGTAACCCATCCTTGGTTTCTACAGATTATACATAGAAACAGAGATGATGACGGTAGAAAAAAACCGATGGTCCATCCAGTCTGCATACATTACCCTATTGTATCCCAGGACCTGTTGTATCTGTGGGGTCTTTGCTTACACTGTTCTCCTTTTTGTTATCCGTGCCCCCCACCCCGAGTTCTTGCTGAGTAGCTAATATCCCCTTGACTCTATCCCAGCTGTGTTTGAAGCCATTTGTGGTTTTGGCGCCCACCACCTCTGCCAGCAGACCATTTCATGGCTCAGCCCCTCTTTCTGTAAAATAATACAGTGCTTCCTCACATCCTTTTTGAAACATCTGCCCATTAAAGAGCAACTCTCTGGTATAATAAACGCTTAAAAACGTTAGCGTTACACCAGTTGTTTTGACTTTATTGTTTTCTAGTTGTTTATTTTTTGACTTCACCCTGCTGTTGGTGTACCAAATATCATAGATAATGCAGCAATTATTTCACTGAATCTTTCAAAATGTATCCGACTCATCCTTGCTAACCACACAGTAACTGTCCATGACATCATAGTTTGTTGTCATGGTGAGCACTATGATGCCACAAACAAAGGCACTGTGAGGTCAACAGGGGAGAGGCAGGTGTAAACTGATGGAGACACTAGTCAAAGAGAACCTTGTGAACTACCTGGAGAACAGTGAATGCCAAGATAGTAAACAGCGTGGATTTGTAGCAGGGAGGCCCTGTCAGACCAACCTGATAGTATTTTTTGACTGGATAATGAGGGTAGTGGATAATGCCCACGCTGTGGATTTGTTCTACTTCAATTTCAGCAAGGCTTTCAAATCAGTGCTTCACCGAAGGTTGCTGAAGAAGCTAGAGGATCTGGGTACAGCAAAAGACACAGTTAGTTGAGTGAGAAGCTGGTTGGAAGGGAGACCGCAGAGGGCTGTGGTTAATGGAGCCAAATCAGAAGCAAGGGAGGTCACCAGTGGTGTGCCACATGGACTGGTCCTGAGTCCAGTCCTTTTCAATACAGTATGTTCATCAGCGACATGGGAGACAGAATACAGGGCAAACTGTGTCTCTTTGCAAATTACACCAAACTCTGTGGCAGGATAGTCAGCAAGGAGGGGGTGAGGGAGAGGCAGAGAGACTTGCAAAGGCTAGAGAGGTGGTTAAAGGTTTGGCAGCTGAAATTCAATGCCAAAAAGTGCAAGGTGATGCACATAGAGAACAAGAACCCGAGGACAGAGTGCTGGATGGAGTGGGGTAAAACAGCACGTGATCTCTGAGGAAAGAAACCAAGGGGTCAGCATCAGTGACTCCCTAAAACAATCAAATCAGTGTAATATGGCCTACAGCAAAGCAAACAGGATTCTGGGTGTATTGGAAGGGGTACTGTCAGCAGAAGGAAGGAGGTGTTACTACCTCTCTACAGAGTACTGGTGAGATCACACCTGGAGGACTGTGCCCAGTTCTGGTGTCGTCACCTAAGGAAAGATAAGGACAGGCTGGAGACAAAGCAATGTAGGGTGACCAAAATGATTCAGGGCCGATCTCATGAGGATCAGATCAAGGCATCAAACATACACTCACTGAAGGCCAGACAAGGGAGGGGAGAGATGATAGAGACCTTCAAGTTCCTGAAAGGAGTAAATAAGATAAACTGCAAGAAACTATTTAGAATAAATAGCAGATCAAGGGCGAGGGACATGGGTGGAAAGTGACAGCAGAGATTCAAGAGGGAAGTGAGAAAGTTTCATTTTACAGAAAGGGTGGTGGAGCTGTGGATAAATCTGTCAGCAGATGTGATTCAAAACTATCAATGGTTTCAAACGTGGCTGGGACAGAGTGAAGGGCACAGTGGTTGCTCAGGGTGGTAGCTGTGAAGGGCACAGTGGTTGCTCAGGGTGGTAGCTGTGAAGAGCACAGTGGTTGCTCAGGGTGGTAGCTGTGAAGGGCACAGTGGTTGCTCAGGGTGGTAGCTGTGAAGGGCACAGTGGTTGCTCAGGGTGGTAGCTGTGAAGGGCACAGTGGTTGCTCAGGGTGGTAGCTGTGAAGGGCACAGTGGTTGCTCAGGGTGGTAGCTGTGAAGGGCACAGTGGTTGCTCAGGGTGGTAGCTGTGAGGGGCACAGTGGTTGCTCAGGAGGCGGTGGCTATGAGGCACAGTGGTTGCTCAGGGCGGTAGCTGTGAAGGGCACAGTGGTTGCTCAGGAGGTAGCTGTGAAGGAGGCACAGTGGTTGCTCAGGGCGGTAGCTGTGAAGGGTACAGTGGTTGCTCAGGGCAGTAGCTGTGAAGGGCACAGTGGTTGCTCAGGGCGGTAGCTGTGAAGGGCACAGTGGTTGCTCAGGGTGGTAGCTGTGAAGGGCACAGTGGTTGCTCAGGGCGGTAGCTGTGAAGGGCACAGTGGTTGCTCAGGGCGGTACCTGTGAAGGGCACAGTGATTGCTCAGGGCGGTAGCTGTGAAGGGCACAGTGGTTGCTCAGGGCGGTAGCTGTGAAGGGCACAGTGGTTGCTCAGGGTGGTACCTGTGAAGGGCACAGTGGTTGCTCAGGGCGGTAGCTGTGAAGGGCACAGTGGTTGCTCAAGGCGGTACCTGTGAAGGGCACAGTGGTTGCTCAGGGCAGTAGCTGTGAAGGGCACAGTGGTTGCTCAGGGCGGTAGCTGTGAAGGGCACAGTGGTTGCTCAGGGTGGTAACTGTGAAGGGCACAGTGGTTGCTCAGGGCGGTAGCTGTGAAGGGCACAGTGGTTGCTCAGGGTGGTAACTGTGAAGGGCACAGTGGTTGCTCAGGGTGGTAGCTGTGAAGGGCACAGTGGTTGCTCAGGGTGGTAGCTGTGAAGGGCACAGTGGTTGCTCAGGGTGGTAGCTGTGAAGGGCACAGTGATAGCTCAGGGTGGTAACTGTGAAGTGCACAGTGGTTGCTCTGGGTGGTAGCTGTGAAGGGCACAGTGGTTGCTCAGGGTGGTAGTGGGAGGGCGGGGAGCATGCAGTTGGATAGTGTGGGCTAGAAACCTGTATGGACAATAGTGGCGCAGAGGGTTGAGGCATCTAGCCTTACCTCATGTCACACCGGCTACTTGGGTTGGGGAATGACCTCGGGTCCTCAGGGAGCCAGCCGGGGAGAGGGCAGGGGAGGAGCAGGATTGAGCCACCTATCAGCAGCTCTCCTCTCCTGGGGTGGATGCTGTCCCTTCTGTAGTCCCGGGTTTGTAAGGGTTTATGGGCAGAGTGGATGGACCAGTAGTCTTTCTGCCATCATTGTCTATGTTTCTATGTTAATTGCCCCTTCGATCTTTCATTTTTTCTCTTATACATCTAAAGAACTGTTTCCCCCCTCCTTAGACCCCACCCCCTGCAATACACAGCTCTGTGTCTGCATTTGCAATCCTAGCTGATACAAATGTCCTGCACGGATGAGCTAATGGTACACCCAAGATGTCTGCATAGTCCAGTGCAACTAGAGACCTCTTTGGGGGTTACTGCTTATATATTTTGTAAACCACCAGAAACAGGCACTCCAAGGAGCCATTCACATAGAATGGTGCTCACATAAGATCTACTGAAACAAAAACAAAACATGAAACACCCACTCTGAATGGCATATCAAAATTTACCAGCACTGGGTATTGAAAAAATAATACTGTTCACCACATAATGCAGAAAGCACTTTTTATATTCACAGACTGTATAAACAACATAATATAACACTTAAAAACCAGCGCAAAGTGCAACGTACATGTGCTCGGTATAAGGCAGGACAATTACAGCAGCACAAATAGCATAGTTATATGTAGAGACAGAGCTTGAAGGGACGGCAGTTCCCACCGCTACAGCATAACCCCAAAGGGTGAAGAAACCTTACGTTTTGCTACGTTTAGGCGGAGCTTCTTCTTTATATATTTTATGAAAGAAACAAATCTGTGGCTGGCCAGTGGTGCAGAGGGTTGAGGCATCTAGCCTTTCTTCGTGTCATGCCGGCAACCTGAGTTGGGGAATGACCTTGGGTCATCAGGGAGCCAGCGGGGGAGGGAGGGTAGGAGCAAGATTGAGCCGCCTATCGGCAGCTCTCCTCTCCTGGGGAGGACACTGTCCCTCCTGTAGCCCTGTCACCACCGGGTGGAGGTCCAGTGGTGGCGCAGGCAGGGAAGGGGGTGTCTAGTATGGTGGGGTGTTCCACAGTACCTGGCATGAATGTGTACGTCAGTGCCCTGGACGCATGACGGCAGGGGCAGGGAAGAAATCGACGAAAACCTACAAATTGTAGATTAAAAAAAAGAAGAAAGTAACAAATGAAAAAATTACTCACCTTAGTAATTGTGTTTCTTCTAATGGAGTCTTGCTGTATTCTGACATTATGCAGTTAGCCCCAGTACTTGAACTGCTCCGGAGAGGAAAGAGTTAACTCTATGCCAGAGCATAGAACATTGAGCTTGAGCTCGGTTCAAACCTCTGTCTGCTGCACTTTGAAGTGTAACTGTCAGATTCTTACAAGCTAATACTAACTACCCCCACTAAGTGGAAATTGTAAACATTTTTACTAGCAAAAAGGCAACCAAATATTTTGGATCCCCAAAAGATTCAAGTCGAGAAACCCAAAACAAAAACCAGGTAGTGAACAAAACGATTATCAAATAATAACCATAACCCACTCCTCCTGATTAAAAAGGGAGAGTGCCAAGTACACCGCTGAGGTGCAACACTGCGCTCACCATCCCACTTCCCAAAAAACAGATTCTGAGAGGGGAGGCAGGGAGGGAGGTCAGAATACAGCAAGACTCCATTAGAAGAAACACAATTACTAAGGTGAGTAATTTTTTCTTCAAACAACATGAAGTCTTGCTGTATTCTGACATTATGCAGACTACCAAGCAGTACCTCCATGAAGGAGGGAATCAAACCTATTTTGGGAATAGGGTCTGCAGTACTGCTGTACCAAACCGAGCATCACTCCTAGTCTGGATATCCATCGAGTAATGCTTGGTGAATGTATGGACTGTTTTCCAGGTGGCTGCTTTGCATATCTCTAGTAAAGGAATATCCCTGGCAGCAGCCAGAGAAGCAGCTGTACCTCTAGTTGAATGCGCCCTCAGGCCTGAGGGGGGTATTTGCCTAGCTTTTCATAGCAGAATTGTATACAAGAGACAATCCACCTGGCAATAGTTCTCTTAGTAGCAGGTTTGCCCTTTCCCACTTCCTCATAAGTGAGGAACAACTGGAGGGAGTCAAACCTGAGTGCCTTAGTACGCTCCATGTAGTAGCTAAGAGCCCTTTTAACATCCAAACTGTGTAATCTTCTCCCTCCTGAAGAAGAATGATCAGTGAAGAACGCAGGAAGAGACATGGATTGGTTCAGATGAAAATCTGAAACCACTTTGGGTAGGAACCTCCTGTTGGTTCTGAGGACCACCTTATCTCTATGGAATGAGATAAAATCAGGCTCCACTGACAGAGCTTGCAATTCACTGATACGTCTGGCAGAGGTGATAGCTACCAGAAACACAGTTTTCCAAGTCAAGTACTTAAGCTCTGCTGAAGACAAAGGCTGAAAGGGGGGTTACATAAGCTGAGCAATGCAAACATTAAGGTCCCAAGCAGGAGCAGGATCCCTAAAGGCAGGGATTAGTATGAAGCAATCCCTTGAAAAATTTACAGATAACAGGATGAGATGCTAGTGAGGAGGGCTTTCCCACTGACAGAAGAGCAGACACAACTGACAAGTGTACTTTGAGGGTAGCTGGTCTGAGGCCTAGGCCATTAAGATGAACCATGTAGTCCAGGACTGTAGACAAATCAGCAGTATCTGGGGATATATGTTTCTTGGAACACCAAATGCTGAATCTTTTCCATTTGGAGTTATAAGTTTTTCTGGTGGCAAGCTTTCGAGAAGCTTTGAGAATGTCCGGAACCCCTTGAGACAGATGCAAATTTGTATACTGTAACTCCTCAAGAGCCATGCCTTGAGATTGAGAGACCAAAGGTTGGGATACCAAATCCTCCCCTGGGAGCAGGTTAACAGGTTGTGATTCCTGGGAAGAGATAGGGGAAGGTGGACTGCTAGGGACAGCAACAGGGGATGCCAAGGCTGCCTGGTCCAATCTGGAGCAATCAGGATCACTTTGCAAGATTGTGACCTTATCTTGACCAGGACCTTGAACAGGAGAGGAAAATGAGGGAAGGCATACAGAAATTCCCCTTCCCAATCCAGAATCAGAGCATCCAGAGGGACCGAACCCAAGACTGGGGTCTACAACAGAAGAGAGGAAGTTGGTGATTGTCTGGGGCTGCAAAGAGATCTATCTCTGGAGTGCCCCACTTTGAAAATATCACTTTTAACACTAGGGGGTCCAGGGACCATTCGTGATGTCCCTGTGAAATCCTGCTCAATGCATCTACTAGCACATTGTCCTTTCCTGGAAGGCGGACTGCTACCAGAGAGGTCTGTAGAGAATAAGCCAGAGACCATAATTTCATGGCTTCCATGCACACGGCCATAGACTGAGTGCCTCCCTGCTTGTTGATGTACCACATGGTGGTGGTGGTGGTGTTGTCTGTCCTGACCTGAGCCACCTTGTTCTGTACTGATTCTGAGAAGGCTTGCTGAGCCAGGTACACTGCCCTGAGCTCCAGAAGACTGATGTGGGAAAAGACTCCTGAATGGACCACACTACCTGAGTTGTGAGAGCTCCCAGGTGAGCTCCCTTCCCCAGGAGAGATGCATCCGTGGTAAGAACCACAGAGTGAGACTGAGTGATGAATGGGACTCCTTGCCTGAGGTTGTCCTGATCCTGCCACCACTGGAGAGCCTGGATCAGGGTCTGAGTCACTGGAATAAGCCTGGTTAGAGGATCTTTCTTCTGAAACCAAAAAGCCCTCAAATGAAATTGGATAGCCCTCATCTGAAATCTGGCCCCTTGGACCACTGCAGTGGAGGATGCCATGTGGCCAGAAGCTGAAGAAAATGCCTTGCTGGTCGAGACACCAGCAGGTGGAAAGACGAGGCCAGCTCTATAATGGCCCTTACCCTTGCCAAAGGGAGAAATGCTCTTGCTTTGACAGTATCCAATTCTACCCCTATGAAGGTCAAGAGTTGTACTGGCTCAAGAACTGACTTGTGAAGATTGAGGAGGAATCCTAGAGACGTGAGAACTTGCTGGGTCACTTGTAAATATGACTTGAATTGGTCTGGAGACTGACCCGCTATGAGCCAGTCATCCAGGTATGGAAATATGGAGATGTTTTTTCTCCTTAAAAAGGCCACTACTACTGCTAGGTATTTTGTGAATGCCCTTGGAGCTGATGTTAAACCGAAGAGCATTGCTCTGAACTGGTAATGGCCTGAAGGCAGTTCGAATCTGAGGTACTTTCTGTGGAAGCACCTGATGGGAATGTGAAAGTAGGCATCCTTTAGGTCCAGGGAGGCTAGCCAGTCCCCTGGCCTTAGAGAGAGAAGAATTATTCCCAGAGTCACCATTTTGAACTTTGGCTTTAGTAGATGCTTGTTTAGGTATCTTAAGTCTAGGATGGGCTGCCACTCCCCTGTTTTTTTCGGGGTAAGGAAGTATCTGGAATGCAGACCTTGGCCCCTGTGAATTGTAGGAACTTTCTATATGGTTCTGAGAGCCAGCAGAGATGAAACTTCTGCATCTAGGGCAATGGTTTCGGAGATGTTTGCAGGTGGAAAAGACCTGACCCTCAGCTTCGGAAATTTTTTGAAACTGAGGGCCAGTCCCTGACTTACTACCTCCAGGACCCACTTGTCTGAGGTAAAAGACTTCCAGTTCTGGGAGTACTAAGCCAGCCTGCCTCCTACAGGGATTGGGGAGTCGACCCGGGCTGACACATCTGGGTGTCTGCTTGGCAGGAGCCTTGGGCTGGGAGGAGGATGCAGCCCTGTTCATCCCCCTTCTGCCTCTCCCTCTGAAGAACCCCCTCTGGTAAAAAGGAGAGGAGACCTGCGCCTGGTAGAAAAGCCTGTGAAAAGGCCTGCCCCTAGCTTGCTGCCTCTGAGGAGTTGCCTGCCTTTTCTTGGCCTGTGCACTCCTATAGGTGGTCCTGTACTTATCCATCTTTTTCATATAATTCTCTGTCTGCTCCCCAAACAGAGAATTATTGACAACAGGGAAATCCATAGCCTTAGCCTGGGTATCCTGTGATAGGCTAGTACATGTGAGCCAAGCTAGTCTCCGAAGAGCCACAGATGTAGCCATGACTCTTGATGACACATCATTGGAGTCCACAGCAGCATGAAATTGGACTTTTGATGCCTCAATCCCATCAGCAGCCACCTCCTCCAGCCCCTTGGCCAGCTGGGGGGAGGCCTGTTTAGCCAGTTCCAGTACAGTGTCCCATCTGGACTTCTGGTACCTGGCTGTGTAGGCCATGTAATTAGCCTGCCTGAGTCCCAAAGAAGAAGCCATGTATTGTTTCTCTGCCATGGCATCCAGCTTTCTGGAGTCTTTATCTAGGGGGTGTGAAGCCAAGGGTATGTTAGCCTTATCACAGGCTGCAGCCTGCACAACTCCAAAATGGCTGCATTGCTGGTACAAGTACTCCGTACCTGAGCCTGACAACATGTACCTCTTGTCCATTCTTCTGTCCACAGGAGGTAAAGAATTTGGAGTTTTAAGCAACTTAAGTGTCTGCTCCCCAAAGGATTTGTGAAGGGGAATAGACAACCTCTTGGACTCTGGAATGTCCATCATCTCCACATAGTCAGGCTCCTCTTGTTCCTCAACAGCTTCTTCCAAAGGGAGCTGGAGGGTTTCTGCCACTTTCCTGTAAAACATAAAGTGGGAAGGGGACTCAGAAAGCCTAGGAGGGGAAATACCAGAAGGCCTGTCTGGGGAGATGTCCGGTTCTATGGGCTCATCTAGACCTTCCACACCACCATCGTCATCATCATAACCATCATCCCCCTCCAAATCCAGTTCGTAAAAATCTTCAGGGGAATAATCTTGAACCAGAGGAACCGACCGAACCGAACGCCTACCCAAAGGCGCTGGATCAGTCGGAACCGGATGGAGTGATTCAACTATGCTAATCACCCAGGCAATCTCTTCGGCGGTTGGATGATGCGGTTCTGGATCAGAACCAGACGATTTATCTTTTCTTTTTCTTTTTCTTTGCACCGGAACCGACCCCTCAGGATTGGCTCTCTGTTTGCCCCAGGGTGTATCGCCCAGGTCAGTGGGCACTCACTCAGGTTCAGTCGAAACCGAACGGGGCTGGCCATCCGGGTCAGCGGACTTCTTGGCCTCCTTCTCCCTAAGCCTGCCCAATCTTTTATCCAGGGTGGCTTTAGGGAATTTTTTACAAATTTGGCAGTCTGACTCCAGGTGGTCAAAACCCAGACAATAAACACAGGTGGTGTGGGGATCGGCCTTAGCAAAGGCCTCCCCACACTCACTGCAGTGTGGAAACCCAGTGGGTCCGTTTTTTCTCTTGGGTTTCTCAGATGAAGTCATGCTGACACTTACCCTTTTTGCGGCAACAGCCAGGCAAGACCCCCTAATCGTGTTATGGGTATTTGAAAAAAACGATGAAACGCGTTTTTTTTTAAACCAATAAGGACCAGTACTTCACACTAAATCCTGAAAGAAAAAGACAAATACACACACTAATACAGGAACCAGTTCAGTCAAACCGGTTGAAAAGCTATTTTACAATTTCCACAAAATTTTTTTCTAAGCAAGTCCACTACCCATGCACTTAATGTACCACAGACAGGGATCTGAACTGAAAAACAAAGAAAAGTATTGGTAAAACCGACGTTTTTAGACCAGACCGAACCATGAGCGAAGGAGAAATCTCCGGAGCAACTGATCAGTTAGGCGGAGTAAAGAATCTGACGGTTACACTTCAAAGTGCAGCAGACAGAGATTTGAACCGAGCTCAAGGCGCAGCATTCTGTGCTCTGGCACAGAGTTAACTATTTCCTCTCTGGAGCAGTTCCAGTGCTGGGGCTAACTGCATAATGTCAGAATACAGCAAGACTTCATGTTGTTTGAACCATAGCATCAACATAGTGGTGATAATGTATAGACTAATCAAGCAATCTTTTTTTGCCTTTGCTAGAAATGGAGCAGAAACTGTTTAATGTCACAGAGCAGCGGAACAAGTACATGAAGCTCTACAATGAGGAGAAGGATCGTCACACAGAAGAGATAACTGAAAGAAATCAACAAAATGAAATAAAAGAACAACTGTAAGAAACTGTTCACTTGTACTATTATCCTTTTGGTGGACCACTCTGCAAATTATGCCTGTAAAATTGCCAGAAACTATAAAACCTCCTACCATGCTTGTGTTCTCATCACACTGTTCCATTTTTTGTCTTTTGCACTATAAGCATGCACCTGTTTTAAACAATAGTATTTTAATTTTGGACCTTTAAAAAACAAACAGCTTATACAAAAGGTACCTGGGTCTTAGCAATCCCTTCCGAGCAGCCAAATAGTGTTGTTCTTCGTAGTTTTTGAGAAAACCTCAGCCAACTGATTTTTGTGCAAATGTGAATTATTTCTATTTTTGTACACTTAAAATCTCATGTGAGGGCTGCCGATGACCCAGTTTCACGAGTGGACCCGGGTGCTGGGTGGGGGTGACTGAGAAGGGTGGGTTGGCAGTGCTTCCAGAGAGGGAAGGACAGTGCTGTTCCACTGCCACAGCAAATCTCTGAAGTGGGCAGTGGAGCTTGTCTCCTCCACAGGTGTACGCTGCATGTGTTTGTGTGAGGCCTGACTAGGAACTGCCCAGCGTCAGAGGGAGGTGGGCAGAAGTTAAGGGGAAGGGGAGAACATGACAAAATCTAAGTGCTTTTGCCACCAGCATGACAGGCCGCCGGTGCTCTCGGGCCCTACCTGTGTGACTTCCCATTAGTCCAACAGTGTTTGCCCAGGGTTAAGACCAGCTTTTCCTGGGTGGTAATTTGTACCACACTAAGGGTCGCACTAAACACCTTAGCACGGCGCTAGTCGCGGAACATCTCATAGCACCTGTATTCATGTTCACTTTGCCCCTTGCATATAATTATGGTTTGCCCGGTGCTAATGCAGTTTGCACACGCTATTTGGCCTTTTGAATATGGCAGACCCGCTCTAATCCTGCACTAATCCTGCGCAAACGGTTTGCACACCGCGCAAAGTTTTGAATATCTGGCCCAGTGTCTTGGGGGAGAGCAACAACTCCCTACTGGACCCACCTCAAGGTGTAAATCATTGAGGACCCAGGAAGCGAGGTAAGACATTGGGGCAGAGTGGTAGTTGGGGGAGTCTGAATTAAGAGGTCTGGCCTGAGAATATAATACCTTGATTAGAAAAACAAAATTACAAATACCCCCCCTCGATTAGTACCTTCAGGGTAGAGAGCAGGCAGGATTGATTGTCTCTAGTTTCTCATACCTTTCCATGTTTCAGTCATCCAGTGGAACATTGCACCGTCTCCTCCATGTCACAACATTTCACAAAGTAAGGGGAACTATGAGAGAGAGCCGACTGGAGTTAAAACACACCCCAAACTGTGCAGTGACTACACATACCAGTGTGCTGGGTGCATTAAGCCCTGCACTTGAACCTTGCCCTTTCACACCCGAAGCAAAGCAAAGCTGTTTTCATTTTGAAGCAGTTGCCCACATTACATACAATTTAGGCTAGCTGAAAGGATTTCTGCAGCTGACTGTCTATGAAATAATCAATAGCTTTACATCTGGGAACTTTAGAACCCCATATTTTGTGAGTAAAGATCCCCGTGGGAAGTTCAGGAACTGGTTTGTCAGTAATTCTCACTGCATGCAGCATATTTGCAACGGCATTTTGCTTTTCAGCTTCCAGCAGTTGGGTTTGAAAGGGTTTTTGTAGCTGTATCAGTCTTTGGAATACTAGACTCCGACAGTATGATATCTTGTGTTGGACCAATATGAATAATATTGTATGGTATCAATCCATCCAATGTGACCCAAAAACTTTTTACACTACATCATAAAATGGCTAAGACAAACAAAGAAATGTGATTGGCTAAAGAACATTCTAACCTGGGTAATTATTTCACCATAATTACATGGGGCAGGACTTCCAACACGGGGGGGGGGGAGAACATTGCTTGTTTTAACCCCCCACTCAACAAAGAAACAAAGTTGTTTTAATGAATTTTTCCACTTGTGTTTTTTAAAGCTAGTAAAGCGCAATAAAACCTTCTGGGGATGTTTAATTCTCACCACGCTGGCAATCCGAGTTCAGGAACAAGATCAGGTTACTGGGGGTCAGTCGGTGGGGGTGGGGGGGGAGGACTGAGTGTCCATCAGACAGCTCTCCTCTCCCGTGGTGCGAAAAGGCATGCCATCTCAGCCACTGGCTGCTAGCTGGTGGAGGCCAGCTAATAACACCAGCACTAATATGGCATAGAAGGGAGGGGCTGTGGTTCAGTGGGGTGTGCGTGCCTCCACATGCACATGGTTACGTGCCACTATTGCTGGGGACCAAGTGGAGAAAACAGAAGATGGTTGTCACAGACTTCATGAAGCCCTGCCTGCCTGAACATGTCACTGCATTGCCACCTAGCTCACCAAAGCCACTTCTGGATGAGAGACACTGGGTTGGGGAGGACAACCCTCCCCTTGCCAGCCCCTCCACTGGGGAAAATCCATGGGAGAATGCAGGCAAGGTGAGTCTGAGGAAAGTAGATGCCAGGGGGCGAGCTGGTGACAGGGTTGAAAGTCCGCCTGCATCAACTGAAGGACAAAAAAGCTTTATGGAAAAAAAAAAAGTACTCCGCTATGCCTTATGCCTCACCACACGGGGGGGGGGGCATGTGATTATTGGCCTGTACTGGCACAACTTTTATCTTATTACTTAAGTATATGGGAAGATTTTCAAAAGGATCCCTTCACGGTCCAGCCCACTGCTGTTTTAAAAAGGTAAATCTGTCCGAACTGTTAGAAGATGGTCTAACTGTGCCCACGTTTTGCATACAAAAAAATGCAACTGCTGCAAAAAAATCATATTTGCATCAAGATTTTTGGTGCACATGGCTGCATCATTTAAAAATGGCCACAGGGCTGCTGGGAGGCAATGAAGTGGACACAAACATCAGCACAATATGCATTTTCATCCACATCTGATACTTTTAAAAACCCAACCGACAGTACTCATCCATTAAAGGGTACCATGCTATCCCAATATGATGCTGTTGAAAATGACATGTTTTGTTCTCAGAGTGCATGATTAAGACTCTTTAGCCTGATGCTGAATAACATTTTATGTACCTTACAGAAAAAACTGCACCACTGAAGTAAAAAACCTGGAACAAAAGAAAACTTGCTCGACTGGCCCGAAATCGGATCCCTTCAGGCTTGCCATATGGACGACAACAGCAATACTTACATTTTCCTTGGTTTACATATAAATCTAACGTTCTCATCTGTCTCTTCACCAAAGTTAACACTGTATTATGAATTTGACATCACTGTATTATGCATTCAATAACATAATAAACAGTTATTTTATTTTTTAAAAAGAGAGCAACTTTCTTATTAGTCTACAACATTCCATCCAGTTCATGCTGTTTGACATGCGCTATCTATTAAACCAAAGCTATCCTTGAGGAAACATACTGTACAAGGTTTGTGGGCAGAAATGGGCTGTACTTTCTGTCCATCTGGCTGTGATTTGAAACCAGTGAAACTGTGAACAGCAAGAAATGAAAGAGAAACTCGTGGCTTCAGGGACAGGATGTTTCATACATCGCTGATTCACACCATGCTCTCCTTCCCATTCCATCCTCATTGTTAGTCCCAGCTCCTTCACCTTATTTACTATGTGGTCCTTCGGACTAGAGGCGGGATGAGAAAACTAGTTTGGAAATCAGAGACATCCTATCAACAGAATTTGAGGGGGACACACATGTGGTGGGGGCAGCAGCAAACAAGTACTAAAGGATTTTGTGGGAACATTTTAATTATACAGTTCTCTTAAAATGCATTGCATGGGCATGACAGCCCTGGATCAGTTCAGGATCTTCCAGAACCTGACTTTTTTTCTGGAAAAAGTTCAAGTTCTAATCCGGGTCTGACCATATATCAAAGGTTTGTTTTGTATCTTGTAATGCAAAATACTCCCCCAGCAGGACTTCAGGGTAGAGTAAAATCCACATCCACAATACTTATGGAACCAAAATGGTTTCAGAATGATGAATCACAACATTGTTCTTAGCCAATCAGGATTGTTTGTTTGTAAACATACTAGGTACTCTTGTAACCATACAAGGGAGTCTCATGCACACAGTTTTAAAATTCTGAAGTTCTAAGTTCAGTTGGCATCATCCATTTCCACCCATAGGCGTGGATATTCAGACTGCGCCAGGCTGTGGTGCAAGCCTGGGCGCAGCGCAACTTGGCTGCGCAGGGGCGCTGACAGGGTGATA
Source organism: Neoceratodus forsteri (assembly GCA_016271365.2). Classification (NCBI taxonomy): domain Eukaryota; kingdom Metazoa; phylum Chordata; order Ceratodontiformes; family Ceratodontidae; genus Neoceratodus; species Neoceratodus forsteri. The sequence goes on along the minus strand of JADMNL010000031.1, from coordinate 141,176,360 downwards.
TTCAACGGAGCTGCGCCATGGCACAGCATCGCTGAATATCGCACCTTGGCCACCCGCAGTGCGCATGGCACAGTGGCATTGCACCAGCGCAAGTGGCCAGAGTGGAGCAGGGGGATGCGCTAGCGCAAGTCCCGTTGCGCTAGGCACAACAACTGCGATATTCAAAGTGCACATGCAAATGGGGCCATAATACATGCAAGGCACAAATGGGGCCATTGCTATGTCATTATGGTCTCTATTTGTACGGATGCGCCGAACCCCGGAGACTTGCATGCCAGGTTGCAGCCGCCGGGACTGACGCCCCTGCACATCGCGGAAAAGTGCCCCACTGCCCGATCGCGGGCATATGTAGAATATATTAGACGTCCAATATCCTAGTGGTCCAGTGGACTGCTCAGCATGTCGTGGGCAACAGTAGAAAATAATGCCACCCCAAAACAACTCTGGTGGACTAGCGCTACCCACCCACCGCCCACTGGAGCCCACCGCCCGCTCCCCGTTCAGTGGTGGCGGCAGTTCCCCCCCGCTGATGGACCCACGACTGAAACCATATGGTAGAGCTGTATGCCCATTGGTCCACAGCCTGAGCCAATGGGCATGCAGCCCGTATATACATACGGTCCAGATATGTGAATGTTCCCATATCTGGACTGTGTAGTACAGTATGGGCTGCATGTCCATTGGCTCACACTGTGGACCAATGGGCATACAGCCCTACTCAGATGGTGGGCGTGCAAGCGGTGGAAGCGTGCCGCCCGCCACTGACCGGGGAGCGGGCGTGGGGCCCAGTGGTCGGTGGGAGGGGGGTACTGATAGTCCACCAGGGTTGTTTTGGAGTGGCATTATTCGAGCGGTCCACTGGACCACCAGGGATATTGGATGATTAAGATATTCTACATATGCCTGCGATCGGGCTGCTAGTGGTCCACTGGACCACCAGGGATTTAGGTCTATTATTTGTATATGTATGCCCCGATCGGGCATGGGGGGGCGCGCCACCAGAAGGTGCAGCTGGAGCTCGGGTGGCCACCCACAGGTGGCAGCTGCCGTGTTGCACCCTGTGGGTGGCCAGCTGTTGCTCCTTTGTTTTTTTGGCTCACCTGTGTGCACTGCAACTAGGGGTTGTGCATGCATGGGCTCAACACATCCCGGGCTGAATATCAGGAAGTGCAGAGTACGCATGGGCACGCCCCCCTACCTGCACCGCATACATTACTGATGTGCTCCGGCACATCAGGATTTGTGCCAGGCTCAATCCCTGTTTGAATATCGCACCGGGGCGCATTAGTGGGTTGCGCAATATCCGGGCCATAGAGTTTCTATAATCTTCTACAAAGTCCAACATTTTGCCTATGAACTCAAGTTTTTTTTTTTTTAAATGGCAATCTTGAACATTGTGGTGATAGCTAGCACTATAGTTAACCCAGCCTATCTAGCATACTGTATGACCTCTGGGAGGAAGTAACTAGTTGTCATCTTCCCTTCAACCAGAGTACAATGTGGTTATTAGCACACACAGCAAACAGCATTTATAATATGTTTATAGGTACAGTTCCTGTGTCTCTTATGGTTTTAAGAGACTCTTCTCAAGTGCTTTGTGTGCCAGAACAGCTCAGCTTCACTTCACAGTTCTCTCACCCAAAGAACTCGAGAACGCAATCTTCTAACCGTAAGAGACACAGTAACTCTACTTATAAACATATATCTCAGTGCACTCAGAACTGGAATGCTGGACCACCCAGAATGTGAACCAGAATGCTGGAACTACCTGGAAATGTTATGAGACAAAACCAAAATTAAGTAGATCCAGGGCCGGCCTGGTGGCGCTGAGGGTTGAGTCACTGGAAGTCACACCTCGTGCTATGCCGGCGACCTGGGTTCGGGAACGACCTTGGGTCAGTGGGGGTCGGTAGGAGGAGGGAGGATTGAGTGTCCCAATGGATGGTCTCCTCCTTCTAGGGTGGGATACCAGGGGTGCAGTATGCACCAGACGTCCTGAGAGAGTACCGGTGGAAACACGGGCTCTTGAGGGGTTGGCGGCTCCATCTAATGGGGTTGGGGAAGGGAGACATATACACTGACCAATCAGAGTCCAGGAAATGTTCTTGCCATTGTATAATAATGCATTGCTTACAGAATACAACACACAAATTTTAGTAATTTTGCTAAGGTATGTGCTTATAATATGAGCAGACTTAATAAATATATCCCTATTATAACACTGATAAAAAAATATGACATTTACATCAACTCTGAACATTGCACCTTAACTTCTTACAATTACTGTAAGTGGTCTTGCACCATTGTATTTTTTGCAAAAAAAGGGGCCCATGTGTCAAGGAATACTTCATCCTTACTAGGAGGTGATTAATTCTCCCACTTGCTCATGTAATCAACCCATTCTGAGATGGTTGGTACTGCATTGGTTTTCCAGTATCTCAACATAAGCCTTTTGACTCCTAAAGAGCTTGCAAGAATCCTCAGAATTCGACCAATCAGGTTTTACTGGGACCAAAGATGTCACCATACATTAATTCACGCCATTATGAGATGGGAGCTTTCACTGAACAGAGCAGACACTCTGCACCTGGGGAAAGTTTTCTTGATTTGCAGGTTGATTTTGTGGGTGCTGGTAGGGGTGGTAAGGTGTTGGGGGCCAGAGAGGGGTTGGGTGGGGGACTGGGTGTTTGTATTAAAGTCAGTGGGACTAGGCTGGGGGGAGATAAGTGGAGTGTATTTGGTACATGGGTGGCGGGAAAGGATTACCTTTTAAAACAGCTGCAGCAGTGTGATGTTCACTGGGGTAGGGGGACAGGATGCCAGCGAGGGGTTAGGGAGGGTGGTATCATCATGATTTCCACACAATTTGCCTTGTTATTTTCCATACAATTTGGCCATTCACCACGCGAATCCACCTGACAAATAACAATATGAATTGCAGTCCCCAGCTCCGTGAATTTACCAAAATCTGTGCACTTTTTCAGAGTGAATCTGAGCAGATTTGCAGGTCTCTAATCACTGTGTGTTGTACTTGAGTTTTGGGGAGGGTGAGGGCCACCCACTGTTCACATACCCCCTGTCAGCCAACCAGAGAGCCTTTTTATTTTCAAGCCAAAACCCCACTATAGCCCAACCCCTCAGATATAAAAAATGTATTTTCCCACAGAATAAATTAAATCAAGTACCTAATGTGGTTTCCCTTGAAAACCATCTCCCATGTTTTTTAAAGGAAAGAAATTGTCCATTACATTACCTTTGCAATTGGAGCACTAAGGAGTTCTGTGGTGGCAGAGGGTGGCCACATGCAGCCGCGGTGGCCTCATTTGAGAAACACTGGTGTAACATCACTTTCTATGTGACTAAGATGAACTAGCATGCAGCAGACCCTGTCCTCTGAGTCCCTGGCCATATGGGACAGTGGGCGACATCAGCATTAGTTTCAGGACACAAAATGTAAACTGTAACACAGTGAACATAAAAACAAAAGGTGGCACCATCTCAGCAACCTCCTCACCCCCATCACCTGATCCCAAACCTTGTGGGGGACCATTACCTGCTCTGCTCTTTTTTTCTCCATATTAGGGCCTTCAAGGGGTGGCAATTCCCCCTGGAACACTCTAAAGTTGATGGCTGGGAGTTTGTGTTGGTAAAAAAGGTGGTCTGGTGTCTTCAATATGCTGGTTCAGCACCATGCAGGGCAGGAATTTTCCCAGTAGTCTCCCACCCCTGAAATATTAGTTTGAAAACATGCATGCCACAGGCATGCAACAAGTGTGCATAGGAGTGTTTTCCCCACACTCCTACACCATCCCTACTTAGCGGCTCTCTCTATGGGCCCCCAGCTAGTGTTTCTGAAGCAGGGATTGGGCAACCTCCCACCCTGAGGAGGTGAGTAGCCTCTGGAACACTGTATCCTCCTCTCCCCGCTCAACCACCAGCAATCAAAGCTCATTCCGGAACCTAGATCACCCGTATTGTGAGTGGTGGCCCTACGGAACCACTGCACTGACAGGTCAATCCATATATACAAAAAGTTTAACATGAACTGCTGCTTTAAAAGAAATGTGCTGTGTGTGGAAAAGATGATGTTTGCTGTACTTGCACACTGGTTGTGGACATGCAGTTGCAGTAAGGTGTATGGGCGGCCAGATGTCCGTTTAAGAACCAGGCTAGGAAACTGATAAAGTTGCAAGTTTCATATCAAAGGAAACAAATGTGTATTTAGGTTCTGGATGATAAGAATGAGGCCCGAAAACCTGCGGCAGGAAATATTAAGGGTGGAGGAATGTGACGATGTGCAGAGCCAAAAAACAGCTGTTTTCTTTTTATGGCAGCAGTTGCTCTTTGTCGCACTCACATGACTTACAAGAGGTTGCTACAGCAATGCGCCTACTCATCCTGCATGTTTATTTTTTTTAATACGTTTTTAATCCAAAATTACTGTACTATAACAATAAAATAAACAAAGAAAATTCAATGGTCAAATGTAACAATAACAATTAATACCAACAGTAGTTGTTTCAATCAAGTACAATGGTGAAATAGAAGTTCTCTCTTCCATTTTATGTTAAAATAACATATAGAGAGGTGAAAAAGAAACAGTAATGAATTGTACCATGCTGTTCCCTCATTGTTTGGTAATAATGCACTTTTCAGTGTTGCCCTAGTATTTTGGGATGTCAGAATAGTGTTACATTTCAAATATGGATGGCTGTGTGGATTGGTAGTGGGTTAAGGAACGTTGTACCTCTAGGTCACTGGTTCAAATCTAGCCCAGCCTGGAAGTGGCTGAAAGCCGTTATCACATGAGGGCTGTTCAGTCACCTATGTGAAATGAGTTGTGGTGGTCTCAGTGTGGTTCCCAGCGGGCTGGTGTCCACATCATAAAACCACCAACATCAATGGCACTAATCGGCACCCTTGTTGGCAGTCTCACATGAGAGACCACAGGCTGAATGGACATAGAGGCTGAATGGACATAGAGTCTGAACTAACTAACCTGTTACCTACTTGGTGGTTCCTCCATGACAGGGTTGAGGCATTGGGGTGGAGGAGCAGTGTGGGAAGCTTGCACTGTGATTGGCTGCGCTGTATCAGTTATTTGGATAAACAGAGGGCTTCAGTTTCCAGTGCTGTCAATTTGGCGCCTTTAACAAGTTGCACTAAATTCACATGCAGAAAAAAAACAAGAAAACATGAAATATGGTGCAAAATAATAGGCATGTAAAGAGAAAGGAGGAGAGAGAAAAACAAAAGCAGGCAGAGAAGAAAAAGAGACCTGCCCAGGCAACTGGAGAACCACATCTATAGACAGTATAGTGTAACCTCCCACCACCGGCCCCCCTTTTTTCTGTCAGCAGGGCTGCTCCTCTCACATCTAGGCACCACCGAGAGGAGTGGGGGTAGTTACTACAAGTTATCTTTTGCAGAAACTCTGTGTGGACCCATTACTTCCACTTCGGAGCCAGCCATTCTTCAGACAGGCAAACCAAGTGTGGCAACTACTTGGCTCATACCTGGGGGGACCATTTAGCATGGCCAACAACCTGGGTCCCTGGGAGAAAACATTTGCTCAGCAATGTGCTAGGTTTGTACTTCTGGTCAGGGGCACCCAACTAAATCCGAACACTGGCAGCAATAACTGAAATGTCCAAACCAGGACAGGATTCTAGAGTGTGGCTTTTAGTCACATAACACAGAGAATAACAAAGCAAAGATGGCCCCCCACAGGGCTACTCACTGGTAATGCAGATTACTGAAGTACAGAGCACACTTCTTCACTTCTAACCCTCAGGTTCTGAATGGATCTGGGCACACACAGACCGAACTGGTACACTTCTTTTCTATTCCTTGACATGGCACCCCAGCCAGTACTAGGACACTTTTCCATATGGCATGGAGGTTGATGGTGGCTCCCTAAACCACCCATGAGCACTTTCTAGCTCTCAGGGAAAAATACAAAATCCCACATCTGGGTGCTTTCTTCAGACACTGGCCAAATGCCTGAGAGAAAACCATAGGTGCCCAAACTGAACCCGGAGAGGTAAACCTGGTTACTCCAGATGGGGGGTCTCCCACCTCTTGCTCCCAAATCTATACTCGGCCATTCATTTGGTTACAACACCTTTCTTCGAACTACTGTTTGTAGATGCTCTCTAGAAATGTTTAGCACATTTAACATTCTACATTTCACTCTGGAGGTGTCCTGACTTTAAAAGTTCTGTAAGTGGCTATGTCTTTACCCTAGACCTCCTGTTGCAGATGCGTCTAAGCCATACACAAACTAAAAGTTCTGTACTTGGCAAGTCTTCCTTTGACCCCACAGTAGGCAGACACTTTTACTCTAAACTCTGCCTCAATGAACTTTGTCTCTATTTCAGAGTAGAACTCACCAAAGGTATGCAAGTGCCCCAGGGCTTCTTCCCACAAATGTCTCAGGTACTCACAAACAACTTGATTCTCAGGCAGCTTCTCTCTGTCCAGGCTGGCACAGGGGATTGCCCCTGAATTTCCGGAATTCCCCCCCCCCCCATCCCTCCGGGGATGGGCACTGGAACAACACTAGGAATGGTCTCTACCACTTTCTTCTGGTCTCTTCTGTGTTCCTCTCTAGAGTGAGAACACACAACCCCTTCTTTCTCCGGTAGCTCTATATAAGAGCAAGGCTCTGAGGAGCTGCACACTGCAGCACTCCTCACTCTCTTGAGTCTCACTCAGACTGCTCTTGAAGACTGACTTGAATTCCCCAACGTTCTACAGCTAACCCCTGCAGCTAGCATTCCATCGTGGCTTATGCTGCTGCGAGAATTCTATGGTGACATCATCACTCCAGCTCAGCTGAAACTGAGAACAGAGTGAGACAGTGTGAAACCCATTTAACTGGCATTCCACAAGCTGCCTTTCCCTGCCTGCTACTGGTTGTAAGTGGGATTCTAGTAACCCTGGGGAACAAGGGCGTTACAATAGCCTTTATAGCAATGTACTGTTTTGGGGTGTTGTCAGGTGGTCCAGAGATTATAAAAGTATAAAGAGTTCCCCATTTGCGGTTGAAACCCACACTGTTTTTCTTGAAACCGTGAACCAATTTTCTCTGTTTTTTTTTAAATCCAATACATTTTGTTTAAGCAATAAGACATGGCAAAGTCTGCATTGTGGTGGGGTAACAGCATACCTCAGGTGTGTTGTGAGGCACAAGGCATCGCTGAGTACATTCAACTACCTGAGGTGTGCCATATCCCATCACAACGCACACCCTGGATTGTCTTATTGCGATTATAAAATGGGTTCAAGATTTTTTTTTGGGGGGGGGTGAAGAAATGCACCAAAATCAAAAAAAGAAACATTTTTGTGACTTATTTAAAAAAAATGTTCATCCACCTCAGCAAAATAGTCCCAGCACATCCCTGCACTGACATGCCATCTCAGGTTCAAATAGTATACACAGCTAACTACACACATTTTTAATTAGCTCTTATACCCTCTGTTTTCTACAACCCACCACCATTTACCCATTTCCTCACCTTTTTTCTTTCTTCTTTTCATTATTCCCTCCCTTTTCCCCATCTTGTTTATTTTCTGTCTTGCCTACATTCAATAAATGGAATGTTTACCATGAAGGGAATACAATAATTCATATCTCTGCTCAAGTTCTACTGGAAGAATGTATACCCCACTATAACACAACAGAAGACCTCAGATAGAACCAGGGCTTTTGTTTTATCTGTAGCAGGTTAAACAACACCGATTTCCCCAGTAAGCAGGTAAGGATAGTAAGGGATCTTTCATAGTCAGCAAAGAAACACCATAAATTAAAATTGTGTGTGTAAGAAAAGGATTATGAGGACAAATAAAATTTAATTATTATGTTTTTAAATTTAAGGCAGTTTTATTTTTAGGGCCTCGTTGAAGGTTTTTAGTGACTAAAGGTGACAGCCATGTTTGTGATGGCAATCAGGGATGTGCGGTTGTATTGATTTTAGTGTAAGAGGCTGCTGGATCTTTATTCAGTGCTGTTGTGTTGAGATAACAGCACTGGCTAAGATGGCCCTCAGCCAATCAGGTTTCACGATTTTTAAAACCCCTTTTATAATTCCATTTGTTGAGAGTGGGAGCCGTGTCCTAAATCCAGAGTCTTAAATGGCATTTTTGTCTCAGTTCCCTATCTCCTCCACAGGGTGGCACTACAGATGAGTGTTATGCAGGGGCACCACAAGGGAAGAGGTAAAAATGAGCAGAAAAAAAACCCACAACTGTCCAAAATGGCCACCGATCCTCAAGGGGCCTGTGCCATTGTTGTAGCTGTGAAGTGGCTTCCGGGGCATGGAGGTCTAGTCGGGGCCCGATAGGTTCAAGTTCAACTTTATTAAGCAGGACAACTCCATTGAGCTACCGTGTATACTCACACAGAAGTAGTTTTTTTTAAAGTTTTTTCAGGCTCTTCAATTATGGGTACCGACTTATGTGCGAGTAACTGTAATTCACTAAAAAAACGTGACATCAGTCTGCAAAAATATACACTTTGCAGCCACAGTTAACATCAATTGTCTCCTGCGGTGTGATAAATGGCATCAAAAGTGTTTGAGGTGTTACATTGTTGCATACTTGCTTAGTGTCCTGCAGTGTGTCAAATTGAGACGAGGTGCTACATTGTTTCTTCATTGTTGCCTATTCAAGTGCCATGGTGTTAACTGAACACATTAGTGGCAGCAATTAGCAGGTAGTAGCAGGTAGTAAGCTGTTAAATACTTTCGCATACCTCGCATTACCATCTAACTTGTAGTTTACTTCTGAGATGCCCGCATTAAAAAAAAATGCTGTTCCTACACTGCAGAGAAAATAAAATAAATGAGCTGATTTGTTTTGTTTTTTTGCAATAGCTTTCAAGACTGCATTGTTAAATAAAAGCTGATTTTCACTTTTTACTCAGTGTTTAGTGCTCAGTCTGTTCCAATTTGCTTTTCAAAAGGCATGATTAAATTTTTTACAGACAGTCATTTAGTCATTCAGTAAGTGTTCAGTGCTCAGGCAGTTCAAAAAGTCACTCCGACTTATAAGCGGGTCATAGCAAAGTGCATTAATCTTTGCTACCAAATCATATACCCCGACTTATAAGTGGACAGACTTATGTGCGAATATATACGGTAGTTCATTTGCAAGGAGGTCCTCTGAGGGACGCTTAAGGTACAATACAGCATACAGAAGATACAATAACAAGATAGGCTATGCAGTGCAGTGAAGGTTAATAACAATATAAGCAACCAAAAAGAAAAACATAGGCAGTACATACGATTCAATCGATCAGGAGCAACAGTGAGATGATACAATTCGCAAATGCGGTCACTGGAAATATACAGCCAAAAGACCTTGTAAGCATATATACAATATATACAATTCCATTAACACAGGGACAAAAGTGCAATAACCATAAGTACAGGCAGTGAAAAATTTCAATTAAACTACATACTCAAAAATTGTGGAAGCATTTCATCAATAATTCATACTCGCAGAAATGGAGCATGGGGCAGACAGGAGATAGAGGGTAAGCAAGGGTGAGAGCACAGGAGGAATGAGATGGAGGGGAAGCAAGGGTGAGAGCACAGGAGGAATGAGATGGAGGGGAAGCAAGGGTGAGAGCATAGAAGGAATGAGGTGGAGGGTGGGGCCCACAGCCTGGATAGACAGTTTACTATAACAGACATAATCAAAAGAGAGCAGAAATAGAAGACTGTCAGGACTGGGTTGCTAATGGGGGCGGCATTTACAGGTATCATGCAATTTGTTGGCAGCCAAAGCTTTTACAGATATTTAGGGGTACCACATTTTGCAATTTGAGAATTGGTTGTACTTTGTTCCAAGCCTCAGGGAGCGCATGGCTGATGGCCATTTTGCCGAAGCGGGAGCGAGAGTTAGGGACATCTAACATGATGTGGGAGCTACTCCATAGTGAACAGAGGCATACAGAGTGATGGAATAGACAAACTTATATGGTGGAAGTTTTAGCAGAAGGGCTTTATATAGTCATACGAGAGAGTGTAAAAGCCATCCAGTGGAAAGAGAAGACCAGTCCAAACAAGCACATATATCCCAATAATGAGTGCGAGGGTGGGCATTTGTGATTAAGCGTATTGCTCTATGGTAAAGTGTGTTGAGTGTATACAGCAGAGTATCTTAGCATTGGCCATATATCACATCTGCGTAGTCCAGTAGTGGGATGAAAGTGAACTGTACCAATCTCAGCCTGACTTCAGCTGAGAATAGGGACTTGTTCCTAAAGAAGAAGCCAAATCTTTGCTTCAGCTTTTTCACAAGAGAGTCGATGTGATCAGAGAAAGACAGGTGGTGGTCCAACAGACACCCCAAGTCCTTAAATTTGTCGATAACTTCTAAGTTGTCACTAAGGAAGGTTTTGATGGGAGGCAGGGAGGAGAGATTTTGGGGGAAAGAGGTAAGATGATTAGCATGGAAAAACATGACCTTAGTTTTTCTAGCATTGAGAAGAAGTTTAGCCTGTAACAGATTATGCTGAAGGAGATCAAATTTGGCTGCAAGTTCCTCACAGACTTCATTCATCAAGGATTTGGAGGTATAGAGGACAGTGTCATCTGTGAATAAGTGGATTTTTGCTTTGTTTATATTAACACTAATAAAATGTTTTATTTTTTTTTACTTTCTGTTGTACTCCTCCCCTCCCGTGGCACTCCACTCCCTTCAGGAGACACCTATGGCCGTTCTAGTCCTCACCTCCTACCTGTATCCTGTGGCGGTCCATCCTCCATGTAGTCTTGGCTTACCCCCCCAGGCAGGGACGAGGTAGTGGGGCAAGCACCCCAAATTCCTGAGTCTCATCAGGACGCCAGTCACCGGGGCAGGTAGGGGCTTGGGGATCGGAGCCTGGCGCTCCGTCTACCCGGGAGTGCCGTGGGTGTTTTTCTGATTGTAACCCCTAGGTGGTGCTATCCCTAGGGCTACTACCCCTGCCTGCTGGGTTAGTAGCAGGTTAAGGGGCCTGGGTACTGTAACAGGTGCCTCCACCCGGAGGTCAGGGTTGTTAGTGGCTAAGCTAAGCTAACCTGGGCACAGCCCTCCGGGACACTGTGACCCCCCCCGTCCCTTCTAGTGGCCGGAACAATATACAGTAATCACCTTTGCAATGCCCCTTATTCACCATTCAAGCACCCACACTGTTTGCACTTACCACCAGGGCTGGTTCCACCAGTTCGACCCTAGAGATCCCCTGTAAAACAAGGTTAAGCACAGCAAACAACAGTACAGTGCTTTCAATACAAACTGGAACCACAGTCAAGTTAAAAGCAAAAAGAGCTAGATCTGATTTATTCAGGGGATTTGAACAAGGAAGGGGCGTAATCAGGTTGATTGGCTTAAAAGCTAAATCAATCAGACAGTTATGCATGCACTTCAGAGTCCTTACACAGTCACACACTCTGGGTACCCAGGTAGGAAAAAGGTGGGCTAGCCAGGAACGTTGCCTGCGGTAGGCCGGCATTGCAGCTGATTGGGGCCCTGTGATGGAAGAAAGCAACATGCACAACGCACTCTATTTGTAATCTGGAGCCAGAGGGCTCAGTTCGTGAAAGAAAAGACAACAAAGCAATCAGATGACAACACTTTGGATTTAGCTGTTGTTGCAGGGAACTACCCTGATGTTTACTCATGATACCCAATACAGGACACAGGCAGAATGAAATCGAGATTGCAGGTTGTTGAGCTGCAGTGCCAGGAGAAGCAGGGCCCACACGAATCACCAAGGTGTTGTTCCTGTTCAAGGCATTGAGCAGGGGGCTGATCCCCAGGCAGGTCTCTCGTCGATGAATTTCTCTGTGTAGCGGTTATTCTGTCTGGGCCAGTGTGGCAAAGCCCAGGCCAAATAGAGATGAATACGGATTCAGTCCGTGGAGCTGGATGCAGCGTCCAGCAAGCAGAGCACAGTTCAGAAACACAGTGGGGAATGAAATCACGACCCCACTATCAGCACACAGCACATTTACATGTAAGAAATTCTACTGTACCAGGCCGATCACTACCCGGTCACCATTACAGGGTCTCTGCACAAACCAGGAGTTCAAAGGTGGCTGGAAATCCTGACAGGCCGCTCGCATTCAGCAAATCTTCGGTCTTCTTTAGGTTAACAGCCTGGTCACAATCCAGTGGCTTAAATCATTCTCACAACTCGGATTCAGTCTGAATCCACTCTATTTTCCCTCTCAAGGACAGCAGGCAGGCAGGCCAAAAATCAGCCCTTTCACTGTTCTCCCACATGAACCCACGCAGGATTGCTGCTCGAATATCTCGAGCTGTTACTCCTTCACTTCCCAACTCAGATCTGACTGAAGCTGCCAGCAGCCTGGGACTTTCCCCAGGATCCAAAAGGTTCGGTTGGCTGAACTGTCTGTCAGTCAGAACAAGAGTTCCCCCTCCAGGTCCATTTGGGCGCCAAAGTCTCAAAACTACAATTTCTACAGAATTTTGCTCCCACAAGACCTCTGGGGACAGGCTCCATTTTAGAGTCCCCAAGGGTACTGATTGGCCCATTTCAGCAGTCCAGGACCAAGATGGTGGTGATAAACGAAACTGTCCATGCTGCAAAGAAGGCAGCTTGACAAACTACAATAACATTACCACTCTAATAGATAATCAGCAAATAAGTACATCTCCTAACAAAGCTCCCTCTGCACAAATAGCGATGGCAGAAATGGAGTGATTATCTGGCAGCCCAGGTGGTACTCGAGTTTAGAAGCACTCAGCCCCCATCCCAGATTAACTATAACTGCGATATAGGCAGCTCTTAAAGAGAAAATACACAGAGGCTATACAGGCACTCTCTGGCAATAACATTTAAACTGCTAAAACACAGAACACCAGCCTGGCAGTGAGCATTTAGGCAAGCTCAAGGAAGACTTTTCGGGAACCCCCATTTGTAGGGAGGTTACCTGATGTTCTGGAGGAGTGGCCTAGGCCGTGACGTCAAGGCGTCTCTGCTGACATCCGTCACTTCCCAACCTTCTGTATGCTCATGTGCCTGATAAGCCTCGGGCTTCCACCAGAGGCCAGTCAGGCACTGAGCATGTATCCCCCCCTCCCTCCCGGGAGAGGACAGCTGTCCCTGGACGCTCAATCCTCTCCCTCCCCTGCCAACCGCCGATGGCCGGGCTTGTTCCCAACACTGATAGAATTTATATAGATCATACACAGAGGAGGTCCAAGAATCAAACGTTGCAGTACCCCTTTTATGAGTGGGAGGAGTGGAGACAGTGAGCCTTCCGCCTTTACCTGTTGCGTCCTACCTGACAGGTAGCTAGTGAGCCATCGAAGTGCCAGGCCGGTTATGCCATGGCGTTTTGGTTTCTCAAGGAGTAAAGATGATCGACTGTGGCAAATGATTTACTAAGATCCAGAAGTGCAGCACCTGAGATCTGTCTTCTTGTCCATGGCAAGGAGCTAATCGTTTGAAGCCATGGCAAGGGCAGTAGTTGTGCTGTGAGCTGGCCTGAAATCAGACTGGGACGGATTCACTGACTTTCACCTATCGAGGTAATCTCTTATCTGAGCATTTACTAGCTTCTCTAAAAGTTTTGAAAGTGAGGGTAGTAAAGAAATTGGTCTGTAATTGTTCAAATCCACTTGGTCTCCTGATTTGAATAATGTAACATGTTCTATTTTCCAGGCCTTAGGCACAACACAGGAGGTAACTGACAAATTGAACATGCGAAATGGGAGCAGCTAAGTAATGAAACCCAGATTTGAGGAAAAAAGGACCTATTCCATCAGCACCTGCACCTTTTGGTGTCTAGGTGAAGCAGCAGGTCTTCTACTTGCTTATACTGGAACGAGGAGAATGTGAAAATACTGTTAGTTAATGGGGGGGGGGGTTGAGGTAGAATACATTTTAAGGCAGCAGCTTTTGAGGTGTTGAAGACTAGACCTGCAGCGGAGAAATGAACATTAAAGTTATCCAGGATTTCTGACTTATCGGTTAAGATCTTACCCTGATGGGTAATTTTGTCAGGTAACGTAGAGCACGGTTTATTTCCCTCTGATGACTTTATAATCCCCCAAAATGTAGCGGGATTCCCTTTTGCCAATTTGAAGGCAGTTAAGTAGTAGTTTGCTTTAGCAGATCTAACCAATTTGGTGCATTCATGCTGGCAAGTTCTAAAAGCCGCAGAATCCGAAGGGTTTTTGGTCCACCTTGCTGTGGCCCATAGGTGGTCCCTTTTGTATAGTGCATTTTTTCAGACCAGCAGTGAACCATGGACAAGAGAGCTTCCTGGTTCCGCATTTTTTTCATAGGGGGCACGTTTATCGATAATACCACTTAAGGTGTCAGTAAAAATAGAGTCTGCTTCATTGACATTTGTGGCCAGATAGAATTTCACCCAGCTTATGGCTCTCAGATCAGCAAGGTAGTGGACAAGGCTAAATTTGTGGCAGCTCATTTTCCAAATAAATTTGCTGGTGGTATTAGTCAATGTCAAACCTCTAGTGTAGACCACTGTGCCGTGGTCACAAACATCATTATGAAAAACTGCTGCCTGGGAGAATCTGTAGGGTCTGTTAGTAATGATCATGTTGACTAATGAGCTATTGGTGTTGTTCCTAGGGCTGGGGCGGGTTATTTCTGATATTAATTGGGTGAAGCCTGATTCACCGCTTAAGTCTCTCAGTTGTTTACATTTAGGGCTGGTGCTATGCCAGTCAAGATTTAGATCACCAAGAATGATGGTTTCGTTACCAGGGCAGGGGTATTACAAATTGATATGAAGATAACAAGAAATGCCTTTTCAGGGCCAGTGCAGCACTTTTATCTTTTAGAAACAGTATGGCAATTGGCTCTAGGCCCAGCCCATCTGGTGCTGATTGCTGCCCGGAAAAGAGAACTTAAGAAAATGAAACTTAACTGAAACCTGAGTATCCAACAGTAATGACTGGAACTTTGTGCCAGCCTACAAAATCTGTAGAAAGGACCAGCAGAAGGATAAAGAGGAGGGGAGGGGTTACCCTGTATGAATGAGGGCAAGGAGGCCGCTGTGGACGTATCAAAGGGACAAGAGGGAGATGTCAAATCAGTGTGGATGCAACTGACATCGGGGGGGGTTCAAAATTGAGAACAAGTATGGGCTGTCGAGGGCTGGCCGAGGGGAGGAAGGTTGGAGCATCCCAAATACTGCTCTCCTTCCTCAGGGAGGGGGATCCCAGCTCCTGCTGCTTGTTTGCACCTGGTAGAGACCAGGTGAGAGCACAGAAAGGGGAGCAGTTGTACCCAGATATCTGTCTGGCATGCGTGTGTTTGCCATTACTCACCAGCACCCTGGGTAGAAAATCAGGTGAAGGAAAAAAACACCTGGTCTGGACATGCCAGAATCCCCCCCCCGCAGGCTTTTGCATGACTTCCACAGCAGAACACCCACTACAAGATGGTCCTCAGGAAGCAATGAATAACCTGTAAGTCCACGGTAAAGTCAATGACAGTGCAGGGGGTAGCACTGGCAAAAAAGAGATGAGACAAAGCTTGAGTAAAGAAAAGGGGGAGGAGAAAATTAAGGGCGGGCCTAGTGTATAGACCTCCAGGTCAAAGGGAGGACAAGAACAGGGCACTGGGGGCCGAAATTGTGAAATCATCTGCAAGGGGGGGGGCAGTACTAATGGAAGAGCTTAATCTACTGGACATAAGACTGGGCAATCGTAGTGGTCAAGAGATTTTTTTTGTGGTTGGTACTGTTTCACCCCTGACCCTGAACACCCCTCTGGATGCGAGCCACCCCAGCCCTGTCTCCCCTGATTTTCCTCCTGCTCTTACCTTCATGCAGAAATAGCATGGCCTAGGTGCTCTTTGGGGTGCAGAGCTACTGGGTGGCTGTGGTCAGCAGCTGCTCAGGAATCCATTTTTCCCATTCCTTCCCTTAAGCACTGTGCATGCAGTGCCTGTCCGGGCATTTCCATGCACATATCTGTACATGGAATGTCAGCAGGCATTACTCCCCCCCCCCATGGTCAGTCCCTGGCTGCTTTACCCCCAGCTATTGCTATGGGCCAGGCTAATGCTGGGCATTGAAACCCTCCCTCCCCGGGACAGGAGAGCAGTTCTACAAATACTCTTTTGTTTGCTGCCCCGGCTGATCGCTTGCAACCCAAGTGCACATCTGAACCCTGGTCCCTGGTGTGGTGTGAGGTCTTGCATCCAGTGTCTCAACCCACAGCACCACTGGGTCAGTGCTGCCAAAACTGCCAGAAGCCAAGGACCAGTAGCAGTGCTACAGGACTGCCTTTTTATTTTATTTTAGTCTTTTGGTAACCAGGTAAGGCCCACTAGGCACAAGTGCCTGTTTTCAGGGGTGACCTGGGAGCACTGGGGAGGTTAAGTGACTTGCTCAGTCAGACAGTACTGCAAGTGGAGGTTGTGGGAATCAAACCCAGGTCTGTCTGCTGGATGTACCAAGCTCATTCACAGCTCGTTATTCTAACCTCTAGGCTATACTCCCACCCCCTTTCTTGTACAGTGGGACAAGGAATTTACCAGGGAAGGGGCTATTCTGGATCCAGTACTCTCATAATAGAGATTTTACTGGGGATGTCAGGGTGATGGAGCTGCTGGAGTCCAGTGACCACAGTGGGTTTAAGAGTGACCTGGAAGCCCATCATTACAACTCAGAAACAAATGTCCTAGGCTTTAGAAGGGCAGATCTGGGGAAAATGAGTGAGCTGCCCAAGGAAAGACTGGCCGAGGTAAAGAGCGCTTGGGGGTGAGGGCCAAATGTGGTATGATCAAGAATGCGATATTTGAAGTGACCACAACCTGCATTAGGCAGGTGAATTACAATTGAAAGTACAGAAGATGAATGTAAGCTGGCCTACTACTGCAGCGATAGCTTTGCTGCCTATGGCACCGATGACCTGTGTTCTGGAGCAAACTTGGGTCATCAGAGTGTCTGCCATGGGGAGGAGGAGGATGTAGTGTCCAGAGGACTGCTCTTCTTTGGGGAGGGGGTGACACCATGACCAGTGCATGCCTGGCCCCTAACGGTAGCTGGAGGCAGGCCGTTGGCAGCCGCAACAAGTGATTGGGGAATGGTGGACATCGGATACGTCACAAGTGGAAACACGCGTGACTTCACCCAAACTTCATTGCACACATGCTCCTTAGGGGCGAGACCGAAAATTGGAAACACACCCTTGTTGGCAGGATGAGCTCCAACCCTCCACAGGCCCCTCACCAGTGACCTAAGCACCTTATGAAGCTGGATCCATGATAGGCGGGTTGAGGGACATCCCACCATGCTGCCATTGGTGGGGGTGGTGCAAATAGTGGGGGACTTGGGAAGGGAAAGTCCGGGAGAAGCTGAGTGACAGGGCAGTGGGGGGGGGTCAGTACAAGTGGGGCCAGACACCACAGAAGGGGAATAAACAGAATAAGAAACAATAAATAAATAAAACTAATGCTGTTTTAAAAAGGGGTTGGGGAGGTGGGTAGAGCAAAGAGGCAGTATTCCAGAAGTACAAGAGACAGCAGAATGAGAGCAATAGCAGAGAATATTTCGAAAAACAAAGGGATGCATCAAAATGCACCATTTCCAATGTTGTTTTTTTCCTTGGGAGGGGCATGCCCCCAAACCCCCTTAGCACTGAACACTATTCTTTATGATTTTACCCTCCTCCCCCAAAGGTTTACGGTCTCTGCACATGCCTCTAGCACCTATGATGGTTAATGGGGTCTTAATGTGTTTGTTAAAACGCTGTTATATTTCAGGAGCTGCACAGGCATTGGCTCTCTGCCCATCCAGTCTGGTTTTGACTGCTGCTGGCAAACAAGAACTGAAGGAAATGAAACTGAAACTTAACTTTGTTTCTTTACTGTTTTTTGACAACATGCAACATTTGGTTTCTTTTGCCTTAATACCTCTTGATCTCTGTTTTTGAGTCCAAGTTTTTTTGGCTTCTACATTCTAGGAGTTCCTCAGACATTCTAATATTGGATGTGCAAGGGTGTAGATGACAACCAGAATACACCCAGAATCGGAATCCCCCAAATCCCCTGTCGGAATGCCCCTCAGGCAATCACTGCAGGGGCATTCCAGTAGGAACAGTAACAATTGGGGACATTACAGCAGGTGCAATAATAGGCTGGGGCATTCAGTTCGGGGACACCCTTCCAGATCTGTGGTGCATTCCCATTCCAAATGTGTTCCGCTTTTAAATCAGAATGTGCCCTATACCTGGAACAGTGACCCCAAACTAAATACCCCTGTTTAATGCATATGTCAGTACGCCACCCCCAGTTACTTTCCCCTCCAGACTGTCTCTTATAGTAATTGCCCCAGGTGCATTCCAGCAGGGGAGAGTTTCTGGTTCTGGATGTGTTCCAGTTTTTATTAGATCTGAATGTGCAGAATTTGTTGCAAAACAAAACAATGATCCTTCTAGAACCTTGCTGGTTCTTAAAAATTAGAACCAAACACAATCCCCCTTCCCCCTGAATGGTTTGAAATGCAATAGAATTATTATCAAGTAATTTGATATAATTCATCTGCAAGTTACAAGGTTAGAAAACTGGCTCAAGAAAAAATTACTCACCTTAGTAATTGTGTTTCTTCTAATGGAGTCTTGCTGTACTCTGACATATGCAGTTAGCCCCGGCACTTGAACTGCCCTGGAGAGGAAAGAGTTAATTTCTATGCCAGGCATAGAACATTGAGCTTGAGCTCAGTTTTCAAACCTCTGTCTGTGGTGTGTCTCAGAGTGTAGCCGTCAGATTCTTATGAGCAAACTAACTACACTGCCAATGTGGAAATTGTAAAACATATAAGCCAACAGGCAACAACTTGGGTCCAAAAGACTCAAGTCAAGAACCCAAGAGAAAAAACAGGTAGTGAACAAAATATATAAATCCAAGTTAAAACATAACAACAAAAATAACCACCCCACCCTGAAGAGGAGGGGTGCAAGGTACACCCCTGAGGTGCAACACTGTACTAGCCAGCCCACATCCCAAAACTAGGTTCTGAGAGGGAAAGCAGGAGGGGAAGGTCAGAATACAGCAAGACTGCATTAGAAGAAACACAGTTACTAAGGTGAGTAATTTTTTCTTCAAACAACATGAAGACTTGCTGTACTCTGACATATGCAGACAACCAAGCAGTACCTCCATGGAGGAGGGTACCGAACCTATTTTGGGAATAGGCTCTGCAGTACTGCTGTACCAAACCTAGCATCACTCCTAGCCTGGATATCCAGAGAGTAATGCTTGGTGAAAGTATGGACCGTTTTCCAAGTGGCTGCTTTGCAGATCTCTAACAAGGGTATGTCTCTGGCAGCAGCCAGAGAAGCAGCTGTACCCCTAGTCGAGTGAGCCCTCAGGCCTGAAGGAGGTGTTTTACCTAGCTTGGCATAGCAGAACTGTATATAAGAGACAATCCACCTGGCAATAGTTATCTTAGTAGCAGCCCTGCCTTTTCCCACTTCACCATAAGTGAGAAACAATTGAAGACAGTCATTCCTGTGTGTCTTAGTATGCTCAGTGTAGTAGCTAAGTGCCCTTTTGACATCCAAACAGTGTCATCTTCTTTCTCCTGAAAAAGAATGATCAGTGAAAAACACAGGAAGAGACATGGACTGGTTCAGATGAAAATCTGAGACCACTTTGGGTAAGAACCTCCTATTGGTCCTGAGTATCACCTTATCTTGATGGAATGAGATAAAACCAGGTTCAACTGACAGGGCCTGTAATTCACTGATTCGCCTGGCAGAAGTGATAGCTACCAGAAACACAGTTTTCCAGGTTAGGCACTTAAGCTCCACCGAAGCCAGAGGTTCAAAAGGTGGCTGCATAAGCTGAGCAATGCAGATATTGAGATCCCAAGCTGGAGCAGGCTCTCTAAAAGGAGGGTTGATATGAACTAGACCTTTAAAGAACTTATCAAAGACAGGGTGAGATGCCAGGGAAGAACCATTCCCTGCTGAGAGGAATACAGACACAGCTGCTAAATTAACTTTTAAAGTGGCTGGCCTAAGGCCTAAGCCAGTAAGGTGAACCAGATAATCCAAAAGTGTAGCAATGCCAGCAGCATCTGGTAGAATATCCTTATGGGAACACCAAATGCTGAATCTTTTCCATTTGGAATCATAAGTTTTCCTGGTAGTGGGTTTCCAAGAAACCATAAGGATGTCCAAAACTCCCTGAGAAAGATACAGGCCTGCATATTTTAACTCCTCAAGAGCCAGACCTTGAGATTGAGAGACTGGAGATTGGGGTACCAGATCCTCCCCTGAGAGGAGTTAGGAAATTGCGTCTTTTGGGAAGAGACAGGGGAAGTGAGACTGCTAGGGACAACAGAGGATACCAAGGCTGTCTGGCCCAGTCTGGAGCCAGTAGAATCACCGTGCAGGGCTGTGACCTGATCTTGACTAAAATCCTGAACAACGGGGAAGGGAGGAAGGGCATAAAGGAACTTGCCTTCCCAGTTCAATATCAGGGTATCCAGAGGAACAATCCCTAGGACTGGGGGTCTGCAGCAGAAGAGGGGAAGTTGGTGATTGTCTGGGGCTGCGAAGAGATCTATCTCTGGAGTGCCCCACCTGGTGAAAATTACTTTCAGTATGAGAGGATCCAAGGTCCATTCATGATGGCCCTGGGAGATTCTGCTCAGATCATCTGCTAGCACACTGTCCTTCCCTGAAAGGTGGACTGCTATTAGGAAAGTTTGCAGGGAGTAGGCCAGAGACCATACTTTCATGGCCTCCATGCACAAGGCCATAGACCGAGTGCCCCCTTGCTTGTTGATGTACCACATGGTGGTGGTGTTGTCTGTCCTGACCTGAACCACCTTGTCCCTTACTGAATCCAAGAGTGCTTGAAGGTCTAGGAATACAGCCCTGAGTTCCAGAAGACTGATATGAAGAAGAAACTCTTGTGGAGACCAAACACCATGTGCTGTGAGGGCTCCTAGGTTGGCACCCCAGCCCAGGAGAGAAGCATCTGTGGTTAGTACCACTGAATGAGATTGACTGAGGAATGGGACACCTTTTCTGAGATTGTCCTGATCCAGACACCACTGGAGAGCTTGGACCAGAGTCTGAGTCACTGGAACCAATTTGGTGAGAGAATCTTTTTTCTGAGACCAAAAAGACCTTAGGTGAAACTGAATGTCCCTCATTTGGAACCTGGCTCCTTGTGCCACTGCAGTGGAAGCTGTCATGTGGCCTAGGAGCTGAAGAAAATGTCTTGCTGGGTGAGAAACCAGAGGATGAAATGAGGAAGCAAGATCTGTAAGGGTCTTTACCCTTGCTAGTGCGAAGAACGCCTTTGCTTGAACAGTATCTAACTCTATCTCTATGAAAGTGAGGAGTTGTACTGGTTCGAGACCTGACTTTGGCAGATTGAGAAGGAATCCCAGAGAACCGAGCACATCTTGAGTGACTTGAAGAGCTGACGTGACCTAGTCGAGAGACTGTCCTACAATGAGCCAGTCGTCCAGGTATGGGAACAGAGATCCCCTGCCTTCTGAGGAAGGCCACTACTACTGCAAGGCACTTTGCAAACACTCTTGGAGCCGATGTTTGTCCAAAAGGCATGGCTCTGAACTGATAATGGCCTGAAGGCAGCTTCAACATGAGGTACTTTCTGTGGAAGCACCTGATAGGAATGTGGAAATAGGCATCCTTGAGGTCCAAGGATGCTAATCAATTTCCTGGCCTCAATGAGGGAAGAATTATTCCCACAGTCACCATTTTGAACTTTGGTTTTAAAATGTGTTTGTTCAAATACCTTAAGTCTAGGATGGGTCGCCACTCCCCTGTCTTCTTTGGGGTAAGGAAATATCTGGAGTACAGACCCTTGCCCCTGTATAGAGTAGAAACTCTCTCCATGGCTCTGAGAGCCAGCAGAGAGGAAACCTCTGCTTCTAGAGCAATGGTTACAGAGATGTTTGCAGGTGGAAAAGACCTGACCCTCATTTTTGGAAACATCTTGAAAGTGAGGGCCAGTCCCTGGCTTACTACCTACAGGATCCACTTGTCTGAGGTAACAGACTTCCAGGCCTGGAAGTAGTAAGCCAGCCTGCCTCTTACTGAAATTGGGGAGTCGACCCGGGCTGACACATCAGGGTGTCTGCTTGGCAGGAGCCTTGGACTGGGAAGAGGATGCAGCCCTGTTCATCCCCCTCCTGCCTCTCCCTTGAAAGAACCCCCTCTGTGGAAAGGGAGAGGATGCCTGGGCTTGGTAGAAAGGCCTGTGAAAGGGCTTGCCCCTGCCCCTAGACTGCTGCTTTTGAGGCGTGGCTTGCCGTTCTTTGGCATGTGCACTCCTGTAGGTGGTCCTGTACTCATCTATGTTCTTCATGTAAGCCTCTGTCTGCTCCCCAAACAGAGAGTCATCCACCACAGGGAAATCCATGGCCTTAACCTTAGTGTCCTGGGACAGCCTAGTGCATCTGAGACAAGCAAATCTCCTGAGAGACACAGATGTAGCCATGACTCTTGATGCCACATTGTCAGAGTCTACAGCAGCATGGAATTGCACTTTGGATGCCTCAATCCCATCAGCAGCCACCTCCTTCAGCTCTTTGACTAGCTGGGGGGAAGCCTGTTTAGCCAGTTCCAGAACCATATCCCACCTGGACTTCTGGTGTCTGGCTGTGTAGGCCATATACTTAGCCTGCCTGAGTCCCAAGGAGGATGCCAAGTATTGTTTATTGGCCATGGCATCCACCTTCCTGGAGTCTTTATCTGGGGTGTGAAGCCAAAGGTATATTTGCCCTGTCACAGGCTGCAGCCTGCACTACTCCAACATGGCTGCAATGACTGGACCAAAACTCTGTATCTGAGCCTAATAGCATATACCTCCTGTCCATTCTCTTATCCACAGGAGGTAAAGAATTGGATGTCTGTAAAATCTTTTGTGTTTATTTCCCCAGGGATTTGTGGAGGGGAATAGACAGTCTCTTGGACTCTGGGATGTCCATCATCTCCACGAAATCAGGCTCTTCTTCCTCCTCAACAGCTTCAACCATAGGGAACTGGAGGGTTTCAGCACCTTTTTGCAAAACAAAAAGTGAGATGGGGACTCAGAAAGCCTTGGAGGGGAGACACTGGAGGGTCTGACTGGGGAGATGTTCGGTTCAATAGGCGCATCCAGACCTTCATAATCACTGTCATCATCATCATAATCATCATCATCCGGTAACTCTTCATCCCCCTCCCACTCTAATTTGTAGCAAACATCTGGATCATAATCCGATGGAGTTGGATCCGACCAAACCGAACGCCTAACCAACGGCGCCAGTTTGAATGGAACCGGACAAAGCGATTGCACGATACTTATCGCTTTGGCTATTTCTTCAGCGGTTAGAGTAAGGGATGCTGGATCTGAACCGGCTGACTTTTTTTGTCTTTTTTGACAGAACCAACCCCTCAGGGTCGGCTCTCCTTTTGCCCGAGGACATCTTGCCCAGGACAGTGGGCACCTCCTCAGGTTCGGTCGGAACCGAACCGGGTTGGCCATCCGGGTCAGTGGACTTCTCTGACTCCTTTTCCTTTAGCCTACCCAATCTTTTCTCCAGAGTGGCCTTAGGAAAATTTTTGCAGATTTGGCAGTCTGTTTTGAGGTGGTCAAACCCCAGACAATAAACACAGAAGAGGTGGGGGTCGGCCTTAGCAAAGGCCTCCCCACACTCTGTACAGTGTTGAAACCCAGTGGGACCGTTTTTTTTCTCTTGGGTTTCTCAGACATGGCTAGACTAGAAAAATTACCCTTTACAGCTTTTAGCCAGGTAATACACCCCTATCGGTTACCAACCATGTCACGGGTTGTGTAAAGAAACCGAAAAAAGTTGTTTTTTTTTTAAACCGATAGGAACCGGCACACCACTACTAAAATCCCAGAAAATAAATTTAAACACAGAAGGTCGGTTCCCAATTGGACCGACCGAGAAGAAACCAAAATTTACAATTTCCACAGAAAAAAACACAAAATCACAGTTCACTACCTAGCTACACTGCTTACTGTACCATAGACAGAGGCTCGTAACCGAAAATAAACAAATTGGTTGAAAAAAATGATGCGTTTTGAAACTTTACCGAACCGAAGCGAAGGAGTAATCTCTGGAGCGACTTCACAGTTAGGTGGAGTAAAGAATCTGACAGTTACGCTCTGAGGCACCACAGACAGAGGTTTGAAAACCGAGCTCGAGCTCAACATTCTATGCCTGGCATATAAATTAACTCTTTTCTCTCTGGGGCAGTTCAAGTGCTGGGGCTAACTGCATATGTCAGAATACAGCAAGACTTCATGTTGTTTGAAAAACAAGTTCCTTTTGGGGTTCTAAGTAGAACTGCTTCTAAACAGAATCATAAGATGTTCGCCAGTCCAAAGTCCAGAACCATACCAGATGTTGCACCCAGCAGTGTTGCAGGGGCAAGTGGAGGCGTGCTAATGTCAACCAGAATTCCTGAGTCAAGTACCCGTTCAGTGCTGCAAGGTTCTACCCCTGACCTGCTGCAGACAAAGTACCTCTTGACCAATCAGGAGCCAGCATTCTTTCTACCCATTTCATAATAAGGTGTTAATGTTCTACGGTTTCAACATCATATTAATGTCCTTGTCTCTAGCTTAAAGTGAAAGGTGGACCTCTTTCATAGCCACAAGGCTCTGTTTAACCTTCAAAAAAAAACAACTAACTTTTAACTACTCTCTTCCTTTCCAAACTTGACTATAGTGATGTCATCTACTGCACCACCTCTAAAACCTTACTTTTCCACTCAACCCTCCATATCACAGGGTCCCTAGCTTCATAACTGGCTCCTTTTTGTATTCATTGCTGCACTCCATATAGCCTGGTGGGGTGGTAACTGTTGTATTTGGTGGCTGAAAAATAAAATAAGTACCTTAAACACATCAGGGTCTTGGGAATAAGAAAACACATCACACAGAAATCTAGGCATTCTTGGTTTACTTCCATTCAGCACAGACATAGGGGAAAACTGTTCTCAACACACACACAGGTGCCTCACATGCTCACAGGAAGTACATTTCTTAAAGCTGTACTGTCTAACATTTCTTAAAGCTGCACTACACATAACAATCACCTCTAGAAAACTGAGGATTCCATTACTGGTATATCTAAATATCTAGAGATCATTATAGGAAAAGCATCTTCCTTCCTAATGGAGCTCATTATATTTAAACTTACTTAATACTGACTCTGTTTGGCTAATATGGTGTTGCTGTGAAAACCCAAATTCATTTCTAAAGCTGGCACCTCCTCATTCAGATTTTCAATAGACCGCGCATGGTCCTCACTACAGAAATCACTGAAAGTGACAGGGTATGTCACTGCATTAAAATGTTGGTCTCTAGGCTGGGCCACTGGTGCAGCAGTTGGATTTCTGCTTGCAACACCAATGACCCAGGTTCAGGAACAGACCCTGAAGTCAGAGGGTGGGCCAGAGGGAGAAGGATTGAGTGTCCTGTGGACTGCTCTCCTTCTGCAGGAGGAGCGCGAAGAGTGTCCGGCACTTTCCAGATCCCTGACATCGCTATCACCTTAGGGGGCAGGGCAGAAACTGGACATCATTGCACGCCCCCCCCCCACAGGATCCAGCAAGTATCAGAAAATGCTGGCCCACTGGCATGATGACCTGCCCTGCTGCCATCTCCACTGCCTTCTGACATCCGCCAGGGGAGTAAGCCGGGGCTTGCCTACAGAGCCCATTGGAAGGGGGAGCCCTCCCGGCGGCCCTGCCCAGGGGGGTAAGCCTGGGCATGGGGGATGACTGACGGGGCAGGTCTGACTGCCAAACGGAGGATTGGGGGGCTCCGGAACAAAAAAAATGTTGGTCTCTGATCCACATATTCCATATGTAATGTTTTGGGAATGTTATAAATAAAATCCTTCTGATAGCATCATATGGTTTGTTTTGATCGTAAACTTATTTATTACTTTTTTCTACCTTCTTTTAGTTGATTACTTGCAGTAAATTATCTTCTGTATAGGGTGCAGTTATAAAAGAGACTTGCGCTCAACTTGCTTTCCAATAAATAGATTATAAATTGAAATTGAATAGCCAAGTATCTCTGAGGGGCAAACGATGACACAGTTTGTCGCCATGCTGGCTACCTGGGTTCCAGTGTGAGCCCAGGTCTCTGCAGTCATGCAGCCCATTGGTTGGGGGGTACTTTTGGCTGAGAAGGGGGTGTCCCTGCCTGTTAGTGAACCCTGTGGTAAACAAAGCATGTGGTTCTCTGCCTCCTTCGTGAGGGAGGGGGAGGAGCTTCAGGTCTTCCATTTTCAAAGGATGCCATTTGGGAGGAGGGGTGAGAATGGAAAGAAAAAAATTACCACCATCATCTGAATGTCGTCCATTGGCACTCTTGGCCTGTGTGCCACAATTACAGCTGAGCAGTGGTTACCAGTCAAGGCCCGAAGGGTAAAATGATGGTGGGAGTGGGTACAAGCATTTTTTTTTTGCTGTGTTAATACAACTGCTGAGACCACTCTTATGGTTGTAAGAGTGGTCTCACACGCATTCTTGGGGTATGAGAACTACGAACTGAAGGTGAGCAGTTCTGATACCCTAAAGATGTGAGACCACTTTTACAACCGTAAGAGTGGTCTCAGCGACAATATTAATATATTATTGATCGAGATCGATCAATAATATATAAAACCTTTTAAACACCTGACATGAACAGGCCCATTTCCAGGGCAGCTGGACATGAATTCACAGAATAAGAATGTCGCACATGCAGAGGAAAGGAGTGCTCCGACTGCTCTGGAACACTTCCTTGATCTGTAATTATAATTTATTGTTTATGCTCCTGTTACAGTGGCTCCAATCTCCCCTGGAACTCCCAGTACCTCCTCTAGTCCCCACCTACCTTCCTCTTATTTGTCCCCACAGAGCCTTGGATTACCCCCTCGTGGGGTACAGGGGTGGGGGGATGTAATCCTAATCATGCAAGTTGTCGAGTGACAGAGGCGGTGGTGGAGACCATCCCAGATATACTAGGGCCCATAGATGTCGGCATTAGGGCTGAGCTATTTGCCTTGTTTTCTTGTCCCCGAAGATGTCAGCACATAAGGAGGACCAATGCGCATACTCACAACATATGTGCACAGTGTGGGTCCCCAGTCAATGTCTTCTCATCCCATATGGTGCACTTAACTGCACTGCCACTTGTGGTCAGCTAGGTGTCAGTATCGTACCAAGGTCAGTGACACTCACACCCCAGAGGATGAGCGCATCTGCTGGGATGCTTAGTCCTCCTTCTTCCGGCTAGTCCCCAACAACCCAGGCTCAGTCTCAAACCCAGGTCACTGACATTGTGAGCGGTAGCACTATATTTGTTTCAGCGAGCCAGCTGGGGATTCAAATCTTATGCAAAAAGTCAGACAGCTGGCATAAACTCAGTCATTCTGCTTCAAGACAATTACAGTGATGGAGTTTCAGAGGCAGTGGGGTCTGGTGGTTAGAACACCAGTTGGGAACTAGGAAATCACAGGTTCAAACCTCACAGGAGCAGCCACACCTCACACCACGCCGGCGACCTGGGTTCAGGAACGGACTCGGGTTGCTGGGGGTTGGAGGGGAGGAGGAGGATTGAGCATCCCAACGGATGCTCTCCTTCTCCAGGGGTGGGACTTACGGGTGCCTCGTGCACCCGATGCTCCAGTGCCAGTGTAAGCACGGGCACCGGGGTATAGGCGGCTCTACAGAGTTGGGGAGAGGAGGACATCCGGGGCACTTGACAACACATGCCGTCTGTCTGGACGTCAGTCCTGCATGCTGACATCCTCAGGGGTAGAGGGATTAACAGGGGAGAAAACGGAAAAAACACCCTCCCAACCCTGGATGACGACTGGTCCCACCCAAGGATCTCCTACCCACGGGCAAGACTCCACTGTGCAGGCACTCCAAGGGAGGAAGAGGATCAAGGTAGGAGTTGACTGGGCACTCTAGGGGCAAGATACCATGAGTGGGGATCCACTAAGCGGAACTGACCAAGTCCAAAGGAGTGGGGTGAGAGGGTAGAATAGATGGGATAAAAAGGAAAGTATAAAAAAAAAATAAAACTCACAGGAGCCAAATACTCACTGTGTAACCTTCAGCAAGTCACTTAACCTCCAAGTGCTCCAGTCCACCCACAGCTATGTAAATGGGCAGAGGCAGGGCCCCACTGGAAACAAGATGGTGCATCTCTGCTGGGCCATGATGGGTAAAGCAATCATAAAATTAAAAATAAAAAACATAAACGGGGGTAACCTACAGAGAGCATTCCCCTCAACCTTCTCTTGTGAGGAAAATGTGTTCATTCTCAGCGGTAACTCAATGGATGCGCTGTACCCCAGGAGCAGGTGCTCTGAATTTGAAGACATTTTAATGTGATGGGCTGGTGTGGCGTGGGAGTGCATGCTATGCACACTGACAAAGTAAAACAACAACAATCGGTGTCCAGCTTAATGGAGAAAACAGGTTCTTTGGCCAGTAACCGTCTGATGAGAACATTTTCCATTTGCAAGGCGCAGCAGGGTAACAACATCCTCTTAGATCACTGATCAGAATCTGTGTGCTTTGTATGGAAATGGCAATTAACTAGAACAATGCAGAGGCAATTCCTGTTGAGATGCTGCCAGTCAGTAGGAAGGCATTGAGCTGGCAGAATGGCAGGCAGCAAACAGCACAGCTCAGAACAGACGCTAGAGCTGCAAAAAATAAACCAGGGCTCTAATCGTAGAGTGACAGAATCAGTGTTATTAGAAACAAACAAGACACTGAGTAGCAGGCAGGTGTTTTAGTAAGTTAAAAGAAAAAGAACTTGTGATGCCAAAACCAACATACAGAAAATGTAAATTTTTAATTTTTTGCTTATACATTTTATGCTCCCTTCAGTGCTGCCCCCCCCCCCCTTTCAGGTCCTAGTAGCCTAGCTCCATCACTTACCATGTCAGGGACTAACCCACTCTTGATCACCTATGAATTCCTCCCCCTTCCCCCGTGGCAGAGTCAGGAGGGTCAGGCCCATCCTCCCCCAAAGCACAATCCAGATATTCTGGGGCCCTGTATATGGTGTGGAATCTGTGGCAACCGAGATACCTCATCCTGCTGGCAACCAGTTTCTTCTCCCTGCCCAACTATCCTTGTGCTGAGCATAACCCACCGCCAGCCTTGTCTTGCTGCTAATGCCCCTTCCAGAGGAACAGGCTCCTGGGTCCCCCGTAGGGGTCACTACAATGATGGAACCTAACGTTCCCCCTGGGTCTGGGAGCGCTGCCATGTAGTAGCACCTTCCCAGTCCCCAGGCTGCCTAGCTGGCTTCCCGAGCTCACGTGAGAATTCGGGTTGCCCACGTGGGAGCACTTAATGCTATGCAGATGACCCTATGTTATTAATTTTTAACAGTAGTCAGTCATTAATTTTTTTTTTTTTCTTTTACAAGGATTTTTTCTTTTCCCTTTTACCAGTCAGAAGATCAGATATCCTGTATCGGGACAGCCCTCTACCTGTAAGCAGACATATCTATGGCCATTCCTCTTTAACCTCGCCTGCACTGTGACCTCAGTCATTGTGACATCACTAGTGTCCAGTCTGACAACAGGTCAGTGGCTTTTCTTGTTCAGTTATCATGTCTTAATATCAAATGAGGTCTCAACGTGGATGAGGTATGAAGGGGACTCAAACTAGCCATGTCAAGCTCCTCACACAGTACGGTCCCACAAATCACACCTAGTACTGTTGGGTGTAAACTTTTATCAGTGATAACAGAAAAAAAATTGCTTCAGAATCAGAGCTCCTGGGGCACTTCAGGACTCTGGCAACTAATGCAGCTAGGCCTGAAAATCAAGGCATGTACTTTTGGGTATTAGTTTGATGTTGCAATGCAGTAACATATCCTCTCTAGGATTTCATGAAGGTGTGCAATGTGCATAATTATACAATGGCAAGAAAATGTCCTGGACTCTGATTGGTCAGTGTGTGCCTGAGACAGTGATGATATTACACAATAACATCACTGTGTGGATTTTTTGGATGAGTTGGATTTTTTTTTTCAGAAACAAAGATATACTGCCTCACTAAGAATCTACTAAAAACATTTTTATTTTTATTTTTGTTTTATATAACATTGAGCCATTGTATAATTGCAATAAGGCACTCCAAGGTGTGTGTTATCGTGTAATAACGTCACTCCTGGGGTGGTGGAAGCTTTCGGCTTTGCCTGCGTGCTTCAACCCACCCCAGGAGTGATGTTGATACACTGCCTTATTGCTTAATTAACCCATTAAATGGTTCTTACATAACGTTTTTATTGAGTTTTGTAGAGAACCAACCTTCAAGAGCAATGATAAAAACAGGAAATTCAGAGTTACAGGGGTATAGACCTCCTACTGCATCCATAATGACACCCATATCCCCACAATTAATACTGTCAGATTACATCTCAGCACCTTTAATACAAACTGCAATTCAGATTCAGTAGCACATCCTAATAGGAGAAAAACTAGAAGGAAATACTAAGAGACGAAAAAAGAGGGAAAGACCCCCCCCTTGGATCTCCATCCCCAAGACTACAAATTAGTACAACTACATTAACCCTAAGTCGGACATGAGTCCTGAGGCAGGCGGCTCAAGCACCCATCTCTCCCCTACCCATCAAACTGACCTTCCATTCCAATTTTAGATCATACCCTCCTGTAAGAGACGAAGCTTCGCTACTGATAACAAGCTCAGAAATGTGTCCCAGGTACACTGAAACATCTCTTCCCACCTTTTCAAGGCATATGACAATCACTCCAGGGCTAAGGCCTGAAGCCTGAGGGTCCTCCAGATTGCAACAGTATGTGTAACACAGGACACCCACATATTCTGTACACACTGCCTGGCCAGCACCAGCAGTACCCTGCCCACCTCGGCTGTGGAGCCCACCTCTCTTCTTCCACATCCTCCATCCCAAACAGCATAGAAAGTGAATTATACAGTACCATTCTACCCACCATTTTCGTGAGTTCTTGTGCCACAGTAATCCAATATGGCTTAAGCATTGCACAATCCCAAAAATAGTTTATATAAATACCCTCTGTCACCTTACACCTACCACACGGGCGAGAAATAGTCAGGTTACGTGTCTGCACAACACTCGACAGACAATAAAGAAGGTGCTACCATTTATATTGGGATTCTTTGCATTTGTTGCAGATCAACAAGCCCACGTGCAGTCCTATTACCTCTCTCCAGTTCTCCTCTGTTACAGGACTCCCTAGATCCTGCTCCCATATGCTCCTCACCCCGAGTTTAAACCTGCCTTGTTTAACTACTTTGGCAACAAATCCCTTTGGTGATGCTCTCGCCATCTGAATCATCTGTTCTAGGGGATACAATGGGGAGTCTTTCAGGGGAAGCCTGTCCAATTTCCTACTATATGTGCAGATCTGAAAGTACTGGTAGTAATGTCCTGCCCCAAGTACCAGTTTCACATGTAGATCAGCAAAAGATCTAATACCCTCCCAATCTAGAAATCACCTAGGCATCTATCCCCCTGTTCTCCCATTCCTGGACCCCCCCCCTTCCTCCAGACCTGGTAAGAATTGCAGGTTGCCTGCTACCAGTAGGAGAAGCATAGTATCTGACATTGCTTTCCAGCTATGCTGTATCTCCCCCCCACGCTTCTAAGGCAGATGTGACCAAGGGACCCTTCCCCCCACTCATCGCCTTTTATGTTTACTTGCTGTCAGGACCCAGGTAAGCCGAGAGCCTGACCCTCACATCATCTTCCTCCAGATCAATTCACCTGATGTCCTCACCACAGGTGACCCAATCTTAGATAAACTGCTTCTAAGTGGCAAGATAGTATCCCCAAATTTCTGGGCAATGTAGCCCCTTCCCCCTTTCTCCCTCACTCTTCAGTCACTATAGGCTTATCCTGAGTCTCTTATTTTGCCAATATAAAACCAGAGAACCCCTTCTCCAACTTTTTAGGTTCTGCTTTGTGGGGCCCATGGGTAACATCTGCGCCACATAAAGAAGCTGGGGCAGCACATTCATTTTAAGCAGATTTACGCGGCCCAGTCAAGATATTGGGATCGCCCTCCACCACTCTAAATCCACCAAAATGGTCCTGAACAATGGCCTATAGTTTAGGGCATATAACCCCCCTATCTCTTTTCCCACCTTCACCCCAAAATACGTAAGGGCCACACCCACCATTTTGAGACAACACTGCACTCGTAGGTGGGGTGGTGAGTCCGGCCCCAGGCTCATCATTTCAGTGACTCGTGCAAATTCCAGCAATATCCTGAAAATTCTGCAAACTCTGTGAGCAGCTTTAGTAAAACTGGCATTGAATTATGTGGGTCCATAATGAACAGGAACAAGTCATCGGCATAAAGGGTGAGTTTATGCTGTTTACCCATGCAGCTAAGTCCACCACCCGTGCACCAACCCTATCACCCCACCTTCCCCTAGGGCTTTTATCTTCTCCATTTCTATAATTTTAATAGCCAAGGGTTCAATTGCCAATGCAAACAAAAAGGGGGAGAGGGGGCACCTCTGCCTCATACCTCTGTGCAACTCAAATGCCTCCAAGAGGGCCCCATTAACCAAGATCCTGGCTTGAGGCATTACATACAAGAGGTGGACGCAGGCCAGATAATCATATCCTAATACAAACTGCCCCAGCATCCTGAACAGATGTCCCCATTCCATGCGGTCAAAAGCCTTCTTGGCACCCATTGACACCCATTGCAATTTTAATAAAACATGACTTTTAAAGAAACCATTTTCTGCTTAGCACAGATAAAATCAGTATTTTTTTTTTTTTTTTTTTTTTTTTTATGATTTATATTTCTTCCTCTTCTCCAACCTGCCCTCAAGGCCTTCTCCGGTCCACCACCCCTGCACCAACCCTGTCACCCCGCCTTCTCCTAGGGCTTACCTACCTCCATGGTAGCCACCTGTAGTATCCCCTCCCAATGGTGGAGGTCGACAGGGGTGGACCACAAGCATCAGTTCTGCTTGGCACGGGGAGGATGCCTAGTTCAGAGGGCATGGAGTCTGCATACAGGGTGGAGGACTTCATGGCTTTTTTTTCCCCCCTGTATTTCCTCCTCCCTCGAGGATGCCAGCCAAGAACAGAGTAATGCAAGGTGTTGGCTTCCACTCCAGCCAATTGGCGTCCTCTCCTGCACTTGTTCTGGTTCCTGCCTGCACTGCCACCACATTCCCTAGGTTGCAGTTGCTCAGCGGAAAGAACCCCCTCCCCCTCCTGAGTAGGAGAGCATCCTATGAGATGCTCAGTCCTCATCACTCCAGCCAACCACTGATGCTCCGTGCTCATTCCCAAACCTGGGTCACCAGCATGGCGGCAGGTAAGGCACAAGACACCTCAGCCCTCCATGCCACCAGCCTAGCCAAGTAGTAGTATTTTTTTATAATTTGCAGTTTTTAGCTGGCCTGTTGGCACAACCACTTGTGAAGCTGGCAACCGGGGTTCAGAAGCGAGCATCTGGGCATTGGGTGGTGGATGGGGGAGAATGATTGAGCATCCCAGAGGATTCCTCTTCCTCCCGGGAGGAAGGGTAGCTACCTCTGCTACAGTACTAAACACCTGGATGACCAGGGGTGACACTGCAGTGCAGGTACAGAAGGGAGGGGGACATCAGCCAGATTCCACTCAAGCATGTCTTATATACTCGAAAATGCAGCCCCTAGCATGCTGCTGTCTCTGGGGCAGACTACACCAGAACAAGGATGCACCCTGGGTTGTATGGGATGAGTCCAGGCATGGCTTGGCCCCAACCTGGCTGGCAGTATAGCCTAAAGGTTAGAGTAATAAACTGTGAACTTGCTTGGCACATCCAGCAGACCTAGGTTTGAGTCTCACAACCTCTACCTGCATGCTGTGTGACTCTGAGCAAGTCACTTAACCTCCCCATGCTCCTGGGTCGCACCTGAAAACAGGTACTTGTGCCTAGGGGGCCTTACCTGGTTAACAAAAGAATAAAACAAAAAAAAGTATTCCACTGGCTGCTCTTTCTGCACAAAGGGAATTTCTGCTTCCACACAGGAGGATATGGAGGGTGAGAGTCTGGCTTGTCCAGGCACCACCATGGGGAAGGGGGGAGGGTAAGCCCATGTGATTAAAAGTGGAGGGGGCTAAGCATCAGAGATGCAGGAGAATGGGGCTGGGCCTCACCAGAAGGAAGGGGGCCAAACCAGTATGGGGCATAAACAATAAATAAAAAAATAATTTACGGAGCTGACCCGGTGGGACAGCACTAGCACTGGTGCCTGCCATGCCGACGACTTAGGTTCGGATGCAAACCTGAGTCATCGGGGGTCAGCCAGGGGGGGTGAGAGAACTGAGCATCTAGAGGACAGCGCTCCTCTCCCAGAGAAGGTGTCCAGTGCTTCCAGCAACACGCCTGACACCAAGCTGAGGCTGGGTGTCAGGGCAGCTGGGAAGCCCAGGAGGGCGGGTGGGAAGTTTGCATGATATTGTGTGCTGACAGGAGGGAAGAAAACATGGAGAAAAAGATGTCCTGCCATGCAGGATGAAAGTGGGCCCACCCACAGACTTTGCACCACTGACCAGGCACCTGAACTGGATCCTGCTCCGGGGGGATAAGGAAAAGTCTCCCTATCCCCAGCACAAGGGGTATGTAGTGAGGGCATCAAGGGGTAAGTCCTGGGGTGGCCCACTATGATTGGGACCAGCAGAACAGGGGCATAAACCTAAGTGAAAAAAAAAATAATTTACAATTTTTGCTTCTTTCTCCAGCACTGCCCCTTCTACTGTACATACGGGGCAACCTTGCAGCTCTCACGTGGCCATCTCTGCCTCTTAGCCCTGTCCCACCACAGAGAGCACCCCCCCGCATCAGTGTCCCCCTCAGTAGACCCATCAGTTGGGTGAACAGTGAGACATAGATGCTGGGAGGGCTCCGGGATCATCCTGCTGCATGCTAGGGTGCTTTCCTGCTTAATGAGTCTCTCCCTCTGGTTGCGCCGATGGCCAGGCGTCAGGCATATTCAAACAAACCACAGCACTGCAACATCCAATTAATTTCCTCCATCCCAACTGCAGGACTTCCAGCTGCACTGGCAGCTGAGGTCACCAAGGCAGAAGGTACTGCAGCGAAGTCATGAGGTCTCCCTCCCTAGAGGAGCCGAGCACCCTCTTGGGCACTCAATTCCCATTACCCCCCCTTCCGCTGGCCCTCTAAAGCTCCAGGTTTTGGTCCCTAGTCACCAGTATTACAAGTGGTAATGCCAACACCGTACAGATTGGCTGGACAAAATTAATCTTTTTTTCAAAAGGTGTAGTAACTCTTTAAAACTTCCTGAATAAACAGACTTTCATCTTTATGACATTATCAGGATTTTGCTTTTACTTGTTGTCAGTGACAGATTACGTCTCTGAGAGATTTCAACCAGATTCCCTTCAAAGATGTCAGAGATATGATGCTTATAACGTAAGATATTTCTAGCAATACAAATCCTGAGGTCAGTCGTAGCAAGACCGACTATAACAATAAACAAGTTGAGACAGCCTGCATGCTGATAAATGCTCCCCCCTGAGGACCAGATTGGTACTGCTGCCGCCTTGCTTGCAGTTTTGTCCCATCACATGATTTCTTGGAAACCTAAGTTTCAGTGTTGCTACAGAAACAGATGATGAGGGGTATATATAACAGTTTTCTCAGCTTCTAAGCCATGAGGTGCTGCTGTACCATACTGAGCACAATAACTGCACATTTCTGATTCCTGACTGTCCCAGCAGCTGTGCATATTAGAGTACTCTTATGTCACTATTTTCAAAAGGAGTTCTCCCATTTTGTGCCTATGGCAAAAAGGTTTTGAAAATAGGGACCTATACTCTTATTTTTTAAGTTACAAAAAAAGAAAAAATGGAATTGAGAAAAAGAGGCTGGGCTTCTAAAGTCTTGCAGTTCTGTCTATTTTTGTTTTGCCTTCTGACACCGCTTGGCTCTAGGGTTCTAATGGCAGAAAATCATGAGACAGCAATGCATGGGAAGGATGGGCAGGCAGAGTATGAAAGCAAGATCTCAGTCCTGAAATCCAAAATTGCAGAGCTGAATGAAGTGATTCAAGGTCTGAGGAGACAAATGAGAGAAAGCCTGGCAAGGCAAAAGCTACTTGAAGTGCAGATTTCACAGAATGCAGAGCATCTCAAGAATGACAACACATCTTACCCGGGTCTGGATGTGAATGAAAAGGTACTGTTTTTTAAACTTATTCTTTTTCTCCTTACGCCCCCCCCCTTTGTTCCCCCATCCCCTACCTTGACAGCTGGGGTCACTGCCAGCCATGAGGGCAGGTGAGCAGCTTTCTTCACAGCAGGTGTTAATACTGCTCTATGATTGGCCAGTACGTCACTCTACATAACCCCACATGACCCAAGAGTCAAGGGCAGCATTTCTGTGAGGCGTCCAGTCCCCAGCTGGCTCCGGCATAGGATCCTGTGGATGACATGTGAACCCCTGTCTCCCAGGTATGCTGTCACCATGCCACTGGGCTGTCCTAAATGAAAATGTACTAAAAAAATATATACAGTGTTGAACTGTAGGTAATCGACTGAAACCACAGAATAGTGCCAACATGGTGGGGGGGGGGCACTTATGACATAGAAACTGTGTACATAAATGGACTGTGGTGTAGTAACTGTGTACATAAATGAGTGATGACATAGTAACTATGTATATAAATGAAATTTAAGTAGTTACTTAGATAAATAGATTTATCACAGTCCATTTATATCCACACCTGTTGCATAAATATATATGTGTGTAGATATATAAACATATACAGTACACATTTTAGCTATAGAATAATAGATGGTAGATAAGTTTTGCCTTTCATTGTAACAATGTGCACCAACAATCAAACAGGCTCAAAATCCACTGAACTTCTATCTGCCAGACTGCTTCTCTACACCCCGACGTTCCAATCCTCAGTCTGTCAATGACACTGCAATCTTTTCCACAGCAACCACTTGTAATGTCGTAAGCAGGGGACAATAATGTCAGGTGAAGACAAGCAACCAGAGCAGATGAAGTGTAGGGGCTCGTGAATATATAACTAGACTTACAAATATAAAGGAGAGGCCCACTGAGATGAAACAACTCATTTACTGGGGTGTCCTATTGACAATGTTAGTTAATTACTAAACTAGTTACTTAGTTATTACTAGTTTCGGATATTTTATTATTGGCTTCATGAAATACAGCTGTAGGTTAGGATTGGGGTTAAAGTAAATGTTAAAGGTTCCCTAAATGCCTTTTACACATAGCATGCCATTGCCAGACATGCTTCAGATGTTGAAACTGTAATTTGTTTTGTAAAAAAATCTGTCATGGTCATTTATTTTATGTTTTATCAGCATTTTGTCCTCCAGTTTTCTATGTGTGGCCACACCCCCAGAATGATGTCATACCTATTTATAAAGTTGACTTAAATGTGCCTTACTCAGAAGTACTGTCCTGCATGTTGGTAGTGGTGAGCACTAATATGCAAATGTCCATAGTAAGGCATTGTGGGTAAAATAAGAACCTGTTTTCCAATTTCCTTACTGTGAGATGCTATCCATATTTCTGTAGTGGTGCCAACAATATAAGTTTTCGTATGTTTATTTTCATAATAATGCATTGTACATACCGTATCTAGCTACAAGACTTCTATTCTGGGAGATGTAGTCTCCTATTTCTGCAGTGGGCACTGAAATATAGCAGCCCATCTACTAATATACATAGTGAGGCATTACGGGTACTGTACATGCTGATTTGTTTATCTAAAACTAAAAACTGACAGTGTCCCTTTAGTAACTTTGTTTCCCTGGTATGATGTCACAGTTGGGGTTGCAGCACTGAGAAAAAAAGGGGCGTGTTATGCAAATGAAGCAAAGCACAAAAATAAAAGGATTTGCTTCATGGAAAACAGCACTGTTTGGCAGTTTGAATGGTAGGAGACTGATTCACAACACATACAGTTTACTACTCCCATTTGCTATGAGAACCTTCAACACTTACTTTAACAGCCCTAAGCTATGCACTGCAGCAAATCAAACAGGAGGCTGTCTGGTCTAGTGGTTAAAGCACTGGATTGGAAACCACAAGATCATAGGTTCAAACCACAAATATTCACTATGTACCCTTGAGCAAGCTATTTACTGTCCTGTGTAGGACCATACTGTAAACAAGGTGCTGCAACTCAGCTAGGCTATCCTTCCAGAGTAAGTAAATTACAAAACAGAAACATATTATGATTTAAAAAGAAAATGAAAACATTTATTAATCAAGCTTAAACTCTTTGAAGAGTCTGTTTTTTTTCTGTGTTCTCAGAACTCCTCAGAAAACTTGAAGGAAAAAGCTGAGATCCTCCCAGAACTGACAGCAGAGCTGAACTTGAAATGTGGTGGCCTGCAGGGTGAGTAAATCAGTCACTGAAAACCCACTACACTTTTGTTAAATTTAGATTTTTTTTTCTGTGATGAATCTTTAAAGACCAGGTAGCACATTTGGGGTAGCTAAGAAAATCCAAAGTGCTGCCTACCCCAGGTTCTAGAAAAATTGAGTCAACATTTTTTGTACCAGTAATTGAGTAATTTTTTTACACAGTCATAAGGGTAAGTCCCATGCCTCTCCAGGGTGCACACTGTGCCCCCCACCCAAAAAAAAAACAGCACTTTGATGATGTTAAGTTGGGAACACAGCTATGGTGCTTTCTATGGTGTAAACAGCAGAAATGTGGGGAAGTCAGTTTATACAGACTTGAACTCAGCAGGCCAACTGCCAGTTTTGTGGTAGTATTGCATTATACTCCCAAAGGTGAAAGTTGGCCTACTTATTCATAGTTGTGAACAGCCCTTCCCCCCAATTCTACTTTAGCCCCATTCCTTATTTAAGGTAACCAAACGCTGTTGGGTGGGGGTGGGAGGGGCGAGCTGTAGTGAGGAATCCTTCTAGAGTGGCACAGAACTCCTAACATATGATTGGGTAGAAAAATGATAAAAGCACTTAATTACACACACAGAGTTTAATTTAAATCCCCCTTTCTAGACCTTGGGGTAGGCAATACCTTGAAGTGACTCACCCCCTTGTTAGAAACAGTGTGAGTTACTCTGTAAGCACATAATGTGAAAAGGATTACACTGACAGCACTGAAGGCCTCTGTTTTATGGGACCAGTAGGCATCCCTGGCACTCGCTTCACTGTACTTCCTTATTAGTTAGGACTGGCAAGCCTTTGTTAGTTTTAATTATAACCCAACCAGTTTCTAAAACATTCTTGTTTCCTAATTTGTACCAAGTGATTTGCGTATCTTACACATTAATTATATGCTAATTACTTGCTGTTGTCAATTTGCATTTGTAACTCAAACTAATTTTTTTTCCCAAGGAGGGGTTATTTTTGGTTCCTAATTTGAGAACCAGATAGGTTCCAGAGGTGGTCCAGAGGAGAGAAGCCAGAATGATTCACGGACAACAGGAGAGGCCCTATGAGAAAAGACTGCCTGACCTTACCATGCGCTCCCTGTAGGCCAGAAAAGAGGGGAGGGGGCATTAGTGAAATCTTTAAGTATCTGAGTGGTGTAAACAGGGTGGATAACTGGCAACTATCAAGGATTACTGAGGGGTTGTTTCATTACAAGGGGCCACAACTTTAAATTGACAGGGTTAAAATTTAGGAGGGATAGTCAGATTGGTGGCAGGGCACTAGAGCTACCACCTGCCATGCCGATGACCCGGGTTTGGGAGTGAATTCGAGTCAAGGGTCAGCCGGGGGTGAGGATCAAGCATCCGGAGGACAGCTCTCCTCTCCTGTAGAGGGTGGCCAGTACTTCCTGCAATGTGCCTGATACCTAGTGTAGGCTGGATGTCATGGTAGCTGGGAAGCCCAGTAGGGTGGGGGGAAGTCGGCATGATGTTGCGCATCATTGCACATTGATGGGAAGGAAGAAAACATGGAGAAAAAAAAACATCCTGCTGTGCAGGATGAGTATTGGCCTACCCGCAGGCTTATCACCACCGACCAGGCACCCAAAATGGAGCCTGCTTCTGGGGGGACCAGGTTAAGTTCCCCCCATCTCTGCCATGAGGGGTAAGTCATGGGATCATCAAGGGGTAAGTCCTGGTGATGGTGGGTGAGCGAGCTGGGGTGGGCTGCCATGATGGGGGCCAGCAGAACAGGAGCACAAACCTAAGTGAAAAAAAAATTTAGGAGGGATGTGCGGAGGAACATCTTCATGGAAAGGGTGGTGGAAAAGTGGAACCATCTACCTGAGGAGTTGGTCAATGTTAAGAAAGACATTAGTTACAAGAGACGGTAAGGTAGGCATATGGGATTGGAGAAAATGACTAGGGGAGGGGTTGGTACTAATGGGGTAATCGGATTGGCCATACAGGGCAGCAGGATGGGGGCTCTGCAGAAGGGGCAGCCAGTGCTAGACTCATGAGGAATTAGGCAGGAAATGAACATGCCTGATGGAACATCTGTTTTTCTGTTTGAAAACTTGTGTTTCTAGGAGCCTGGGAAGTCACGTGGTTTGCCCTTGGTCATGGAGAGGTCTGAGCCACTCACTCTCAGCTCATGGTGCTGTGGTCTAACCATGTTACCAACCCACATCCTGGTGGTGCTGAAAAGACTGAACAATGTGTAGTAATTTCCAACTGTGGGCGAGAGGTACAAGTAAGACAATGTCATCAAAGAGCACTCACATTTCCTGAAAATGTCATTACCCCTCCTGAATACAGAGTAAAGATGTAATGATAACCCAGGATATTAAACACTGACAATAATTTATCAGTATAAATTATACATTAGAAATAAAACTTCCTGTAACCTGATTGGTCAGTTAAGGTATTCATCCGCAAGTAAATCCTGCAAATAACCCATGTCTGAGGAATGGCATTTATACAAAACATAATGAAAAACAAATTTGTTTTACACATGGTCCATCATATTATCACAATAGTGCATTCTAGGGCATGGGTAATTCGGGGATTACCCATGTCTCGTGTGGAAAAGTCACTGTGTCTGTGCTTTGTGACACACCACACACAACACCCTGTCATGCCTTATTGCTTAAATAAATAATGCCACAGTTTCTGTGCCGCAGGTTATGCCCCAGTATACAATGACAATTAAACCATCTTCTCTTTCTCACCTCGTTTAGTCTGACAGCAGGGCCCTCACTCACCATGTGCAACTAAAATTCCTGCTCGTCACCTCCAAAATTTCGATTGTTACCTTTTCTCCCTTAAAGCAGCAGAGCAACCAAATTGTGCAAAGAATTTAATCCTACATTTTCTTCACTATAAAAGAGTCCAGGCATCTCCCAGTTTTATTTGGTGGTACAATTTTCCAGTTCCACCAAAATGTACATTTTTTATAAAGGTTTTTATTCTGTATTTTTTTTCTCAAGAAAAAAAGATGGCCTCCACATTTGGCTTAGAAATAGCACTGAAGACATAGCAAGGGTTAGGATCGAGAAAGTAAAAGAAAATAATGATACGCATCATAAAAGGCGTCCAAAACTGCACATGGAGAATATTGCCGAGAATTTTTAAGTGTGATTTACTATTACAACACCATGCCACCATGGACCACCACTCCAGTGAAATGTTGTAACTTACATTTTTTTTCTTCTCCGGCTGTATTCTCCATGCGAGGTGTTGTCTGCACTGTTTCCTACTGTACTGTATTTGGTTTCATGGAGTTGTCATACTAACATAGAAACATAGAAACATAGACTTTGACGGCAGATAAGGACCGCTTGGCCCATCTAGTCTGCCCATTTCCCTACCTACAGGATAGGCTGCAGATCCTAGTTAACCAACAGCCTATTTCTTCCTACCCCCCACAAGAATTGCCTTATGTCTGTCCCATGCATTCTTGAATTCTCCCACAGTTTTAGACCCCACAACCTCCTCAGGAAGGCTTTTCCATGCATCCACTACCCTCTCTGTGAAATAATACTTCCTCACATTGCCCCTGAACCACCCCCATCTTTAAATTGTGTCCCCTTGTTCTTGCATGTCTCTTTTTCTGAAAGATGCTACCCTCTTGGACTTTGTTGATTCCTTGAGGTACTTGAAAGTTTCTATCATGTCCCCCTCTCCCTTCTTTCCTCAAGGGTATACATATTAAGCTCCTTTAGTCTCTCCTCATCGGCTTCTGTTGCAGACCCTGCACCATTTTAGTTGCCCTCCTCTGGACTGCCTCTATCCTGTCTATGTCCTTGCAGAGATGGGGTCTCCAGAACTGGACGCAGTACTCCAGATGGGGTCTCACCAACTGTCTGTACAGAGGGATAACAACTTCCTGTTTTCTGCTGCTGATGCCTCTCCCTATACATCCCAGTATCCCCCCAGCCCTCCCTACTGCCTTCTCACATTGCTTGCCCACCTTTAGGTCATCTGATATGACTACCCCAGGTCCCTTTCCTTTAATTCCTTTAATACTATGCTAGAAAAGCAGATTTGACAATTATGTTTCTATTTTTTGTTAATTTTAGCAGAAGCTAGCTTTTTTGGAAAAATATTTTTTTGTTGCACTGCTGCTTTAAAACTAGAAATGCTGCCAGCCTGTCAGAACAGCAATTGGTTATGGCTTGTAATACCGGGGACCCAGGTTTGGAGCCAAGGTCATCAGAGGCTGGCCGGGGGAGAAGGATAGAGTGTTCCAAAGGAGGTAGTGTACCATCCTCTGTAACGATACTGCCACCTGTGGATCGCAAGTGGTAGTGCAATCAAAGGGCTGTCAGGTGGGACACTGCTGATGTCAGTGCAGCAGCACATCTTGTGGGGAGATGCCCATGACGTCCTGGACAGCATTCTGAAACTGGAAAGAAAACACCCTGCTGCAGCAGGATACTTGTCCTGGTACACTCGGGCCCACGTTCTTTCCTTGCCACCTTGCACTTGGCCATAACAAACTTCAGAAAAAGTAAAAACAAATTTTATAAAACTTTGTTTTTAAGGCATGTCGTTTTGTGTAGGAGGCAGTATAGCATAGTGGTTAAGGGCACTGAGCTGCAAACCTGCAGACTTGTGTTTGAATCCCATCAACCCTTT
This sequence comes from Neoceratodus forsteri, assembly GCA_016271365.2. Taxonomy (NCBI): domain Eukaryota; kingdom Metazoa; phylum Chordata; order Ceratodontiformes; family Ceratodontidae; genus Neoceratodus; species Neoceratodus forsteri. Next base: position 141,133,270 of record JADMNL010000031.1, on the reverse strand, counting down.
CTTGCATACTGTGTGACTCTCAGCAAGTCACTTAACTTCCTTGTGCTCCCAGGCCACACCTGGAAACAAGTTCCAGCTTAGTGTGCCTTTCCTGGTTGAACAATTCTCCCCTTTCCCTTTTGTGTACTGATACCAAAAAAGAAGTATCAGTACAGTCTTAAATAGCATCGCACATATAGAATAGTATTGCCACATAAAAAATGTATTGACAGGACTGATTCCTAACAACCAGACACCAAGCTTTCATTTAAAAAAAGGGTATATTGTTAACCCTAACTGTTTCAAAGTTAAAGCTTTTAAAAGATAATTTCTTAAAATGGGATAACTTTGGAACTGTTAGGGCTAAACACTTTAAAATGAAAGCTTGAAGTCACCTACATTTATATAACAAGATGAGACATTGTTATTGTTTCCTTATAGCAATATACCTGTATGAAAGGATACAGTAAAATGGTTCAAAAACTTTGTAAAAATCCTGTTATTTTTAATAACACTATATAGACATGTATTAACACATGAGAACTGTATTGTAATGATTTATTCATGTTGATTTGACTCCAATATTTCTTTTTTAAAAAGTTTCTAAGCCAAATAGAAAGCTATAGTTTTCAAAATGGAACTTTTTTCAATCAGTATTTTGTCCTCCACCCGAATCAGTCTGATGACACCCCCCCCAGCCCCATCACTGACCTTCTCACAGACTTACCAGTTATCCACAACTTGCACAGAACCCACTGGTGGGTGGCCAGCCATGTCGATTGTGTGACAGCCTGCAGAGAGTGCCGGCTAGGAGCAACATGACATCTTTTCCCTCCAGTTTTCTCCCCTGAACTGGAGTGCCAGGACGTGTGCACCAACATGTCACCCTCCTGTCCTACCCCTTGCTTGCATGCACTCCCACTGAACTCCCACCCAGCCTCCATCAGGTGGCAGTTCCTGCAGTGGGAAATGGTGTTCTACCCCTGCCCCCCGCCAAAGAAAGAGAGCTCTCATCAGGCACTCAATCCTACCTCACCCTGCTTGCCTCCCAAGCAACCCTCATCTGTTCCAGCACCTGGGTTGCCAGTGTAAGGGGCAGAAGTGCAACTGCTTTTGCACTAGGCCACCTTCAGAATATAATTTTAAAGGGGAATGCTCATCTACCCCACAGTAATGCCATGGAACATAGAAGTCCAAATTAAGCAAAGCAGACATGATATTTCTTTTAGTTGCTTACAGTTTTGTAGCTTTAGTTGGTATCTGCTTGATCTTCCATCCCGCTACCCACCATGCCATCAACAGTGTCCCCCGTGGCCAGCCCTCTGATGACACGGATGATGGGCTAAGCCACAGGGGACGTCTATGCGCCAGAACATCTGTTCTAAGTCTGACAGTGTAGAACAGCATTGTTTCGCACTCATTCTACTGGTACCAATTTGTCAGACTTAGAACAGATGTTCTGGTATGTAGACATTCCCTATGGCTTAGCCCATCGTCTGCGTCATCAGAGGCTGGCCGCAGGAGACGCTGTTGATGGCATAGTGGGGGGGAGGGTCACAGGATCAACAAGATACAAAGTAAAGCTACAAAACAGTGTATAGATAAAAAAATACCATCTATGCCTGCTTTGCTTAATTAGGACCTCTACGTCCCACAGTATTACTGTGGAGTAGGTGAGAGTTCCCCTTTAAGTCTTCTAAAGCATGATAAAAACAACTTTATGGAACTGGTCAGATGATATTAGTGGTTGTTCTGTTTAAGAATAAACAAATTATTTTTTAGTTTAGAAACATAGAAAAAGAATTTGTTAACAGAAAAGGACTGCTTGACCCACCCAGTCTGCTCAAGTGTTCCCTACCTATTCAACCTCCACCAACCCTATCTGGTCTCTGCAGCCCTCCCATCTCCCAGCCTCTTTTCTAATATACTCCTATGATTATCCCATGCATGCTTTAAGGCCCCTTCCCCCCACCATTTTAGCCTTGCCACTTCTGCTAGCAGTCTGTGCCAGGTGTCTACTACCCTTTCATTGAAGAAATATTTCCTCACATCTCTCCTGAACTCCCCCCCCACCCCCGAAGCTTCATCACATGCCTCCCCAGTCCTGGTGCTCATCCTCATTTGAAGGCGACTCCCCATCTGTACTCTGTTCACCCCTGTGAGGTACTTGTAGGCTCAGTCATTTTACTGCTCTCTCTCTCTTCACTTCCAGCGTGCACATGTTGAGATCCCTCAGTCTTTCCTCATAGGGCTTCCCATGCAAACCCTGCACCATTCTAGTTGCCCTCCTCTGGACATCGTCCACCCAAAAAAAAGTTTACAATTTATTCCACATTATATAAATTGGACACACACTGGCCTAGCTCAGAATAAGCCATTTATCATCACTAGTATGGGGTCAGGAGTTACATAACTCATTTGGGGTGGTGGTGGGGGGGGGTATTTCTACACTGTCCCTGATTTTCAGAGAGATTCCTGATTTTGCCTAAGAATTATTGTTTTAAGGTTTAAACTCCTTTTTATTACTCTGGAAGGTTTCCATTCCTTAGAATGCATGCTGCCATCTGTTTAGAATGCTCCTTTCCTAGTTAGTGTTTTATCATATAGGTGACAGAGTTCCTCAAACTTGATGGGCTAAGAAACATTCCAAGATGTAGTGATATCTCACAATAAGACCACAGCCTGCAAGAAATTCTGGCCAGCCTTTTTTTTTATATACCTACCTGTAATCCATTTGGATACTAGCAAAAATACACTCTGGAATGTAAGTTGCCATTTGGGATAGTGACTGAAGACACTTGACTTTGCCTCATACCTCACAACACGCACAAATGGAAATTACTTACCTACCGTAATTCTTGATCTTCTTGGATGAAGTCTCCACCACTCATTCACACTAATGGGAGTTCACCAGAGGCGCTATGACCCAGCGGTAGCAAACGTTTTTTGAGAGGGTCGGCATCTGAGATGGAACCACAAGGAAGTGGCACCACAAGCCCCGGCTTGTACGGTAAAGACTATCTCGGTGTCAACCCTCCAACCGCCTCAGTACCTTTTTTTCCGAGGAGGTGCAGCATAACTAACCTAGAAGGACTAACCTACAAATCAGATATAAGATAGTCCGAATGACCCGTGTAAGAAGGGTCAACAACAAAGTCTTCACAGCCCAGCCACTGAAGGAGTGAAGACCAAAAACAGAGTAGTGAGCTCAGGGGATGGTGGGTGGGCATGTGAATGAGTGGTGGAGACTTCGTCCAAGAAGATCAAGAATTAGAGTAGGCACGTAATTTCCATATCTTCCTGGACATAAAGTCTCCACCACTCATTCACACTAACGGGAGAGTACCGAGCTAATAATTCCCCGAGATGGGTGGCAGGAGATAAAGAGCTTACATACTTAGGACAGAAGTCCGTTAAGAATGGTCCTGCCAAACGACAGATGATGCCTGGCATGGACATCCAAGGCATAGTGCTTAGCGAGAGTATGCACTGAGCTCCAAATAGCCACATTGCAAATATCTGCAATGGGCATGTTGTGATGCCGCAACTGCTCTGGTAGAGTGAGAATACACTCTACCTTCCAGCTTGACCTGTGCCATAGAATAGCAGTGGCATAGGCTTGCCACCAGCCATGCTGAAATGCATCTAATAGTGACATGCTGACCCAGCCGGGTTTTGCTGAATGAGACAAACAGTTGTTGAGCCTTGCAAAATTCATTTGTTCTATCTAGATAGAATCGGAGCGCTCTCTTAACATCCAGTGAATGAAGGGTGTGCTCCCCTTCATTCTGGAAGTTTGCAAAGTAGGTAGGAAGGACTAAAGGTTGGTTTAGATGGAATTCTAAGACAACCTTAGGGAGAAACTTAGAATGAGTCCTAAGAACTAATTTGTCCTTGTGAAAAACAGTGTAAGGGGTGGTCTGTGACCAGTGCATATTTTTCAGAAACTCTCCGGGCTGAAGTGATGGCCACCAGAAAGGCCGTTTCCTAAGTGAGGAACTTCAAGTTGCAAGTAGCTAGAGGCTCAAAAGGTTTACGAGTGAGCATGTCTAGCACAAGGTTAATGTCCCAGGCTGCGACTAGAGGTCTGATAGGAGGCCTAGTATGCAAAATACCCTTAAGAAACCTCTTAACTACAGGTAACTGAGCCAGTGGCATGGAAAGTACCGGTTCATGATATGCCGAAATGGCACAAAGATGAACTTTGACTGTGGAGTACTGTAGACCTGTATTTGAGAGGTATAAAAGGTACTCCAAAACTTTATTTGGTAGGCAGGAAAAAGGGTTCCAAGAGGATTTTGCACACCAGATAGAGAAACGCTTCCATTTAGCTGTGTAGGTTTTTCTAGTGGCTGGCTTACGCGCAGCGAAAAGAATATCTGAAACTGTACGAGAAACATTGAACCTATTCACCTCTATCTCTTCAGGAGCCAAGCATGGAGGTGAAGCAACCTCAGATTGGAATGGACCACAGGACCCTGGGTCAAAAGGTTCATCTGAAGGGGAAGCGTCTTCGGGGTTTTTTCCAACAGACTGTTGAGCAGCGAGAACCATATCTGTCGAGGCCAGAAGGGGGCAATGAGAATCATTCTGCACCCCTGAGACTCAAATTTGAGAAGTACCCTCTGAATTAGGGGAACAGGAGGAAAGGCATATAGAAAGCATCTTGTCCACTGCAGCCTGAACACATCCTGACAGAAAATGCCAGGTTCTGGATTTCTGGAGCAGAAGAGAGGCAGTTTTATTTATTTAGTTTTTGTTGACCAGGTAAGTGAACTAGACAAATCCTGCCTATTTTCAGGCACGACCCGGGGGAGGGGGATACAGATGAATGCCAACTGACCTTGAACCAAATTAAGCTGTTAGTGGTATTTTTAGTGAATGAGGGGAAATTTGGCCAGGGCACCGGGGAAATTCCCCTACTCTTTTCGACAAGTGCCATGGGATCTTTAACATCCACCTGAACTACCACCAGAACAGGCAGATGGGACCTCAATTTAACGTCTCATCTGAAAGATGGCACCTCAGGAGTGCAGCACCCCTCTCATGCTGCACTACAGTGTCAGTATTGGGATATTAACCCAAGTGCCTGGTGTGGGGATAGAACCCACAGCCTTCAGTTTTGCATTGAGTGGGTACGCAAAAAGGTCCAGGTCTGGAGTTCCCCATTCTTTGAAGAATGACTGAACAACGGTTAAGTCGAGAGACCACTCGTGAGGATCTGTTTCCGTTCTGCTGAGATGGTCTGCCAGCTCGTTTTGTACTCCTGGCAGGTAAACTGCCTGGATTAGAGCCTTGTGCTTCAGGCACCATTCCCACACTCTCATTGCTTCCCTGCATAATGGGTAAGAGTGTGCACCGCCCTGCTTGTTGATGTAGTACATCACTGCCTTGTTGTCCATTTGAAGGAGAATGTTCTTGTAGCAGAGTATGTCCTTCAAAGCTTGAACTGCATAGAGGATGGCTCTCATTTCCAGGACATTTATGTGAAGTTGGGACTCGTCCTGAGTCCACGTACCTTGGGTGTAGAGATTCTGGCAATGAGCTCCCCACCCAATCAGGGACGGATCTGTGGTAATGGAGATCTAATGATCCAGAGGAGCAAAGGAATATCCTTCCAGAAGGCTGTCCTCCTGTGACCACCAGATGAGTGCCCTCTTCAGAGGTTCTGTCACCTTGATGGGAAAGGACTGAGAGTGAGTGGTAGGGGACCACTGAGTACTGAGCATCCACTGAGAGGTTCTCAAGTGGAGACGAGCTAAGGGTACAGTGAACAGTGAGGATGCCATGAGACCCAGCATCCATTGCATCGCGATAGCTTGAACAGAGCTGTTTTCTCTGATGTATCGGGCCATCTGTAAGATATCGCTCCTTCTGTCCTCTGGGAGAAAAGCCTTCACACAGGAGGTGTCCAGAAGAGTTCCTATAAAGAGGAGCTTCTGGGAGGGTTGCAACTGCAACTTGTTGAAATTTAGTAAGACTCCCATTGACGTGAGGAAGTCCGAGGCCATGGTTACAGCATCCAGAGTCGCTTGTCTGGAGGGACTTGCTAGGAGCCAGTCGTTCAGATATGGGAACACTTGTATTCCGATTTTCCTGAGATGCACTGCGAGAATTGCACAACACTTTGTAAAAACTCGAGGCACCGAACATAGCCCAAAGGGCAGGACTCTGAACTGATAGTGTTGACCCAATGCCACAAAGCTTAGGTATTTGTGGTGCTTTGGGTGTGTAGGGATGTGTTGGTAGGCATCCTGCATGTCAAGGGAGGATAGCCAATCATGTTGATGTAGTAGATGAAGCAAAGGTAGCAGGGTACCTAGTGATATCATCTTGAACTTCTCCTTGTGAAGGAACTTGTTTAACTTTCTGAGATCCAGAATGGGGTGCATGCCACTAGTTTTCTTCGGGACCAGGAAGAAATGGGAGTAGAACCTGTGTTTCGGTGATCCAGCGGATTTTCGAAAGATTGAGCGAGTACTCCTGGTAGATTATCCGGAGGACCCATTTGTCTGATGTTTGTCTGATGTTATAGACTTCCACTGGTTCTAGAACTGAGTCAAATGTCCTCCCACTGCTGAGGAGAAACCCCCCTCGGACAGCTGAGGTGGGACCTGGGCCAGAAACTCAGAAGGTGGCACTGGGCGCTTTGGGTCCTTGTGTCTTCTGCTGCGCTTTCTTTTGTGGCTGAGGCTTGTGGTTTTTGTTAAAACCTCATCTGCCTCTGCCACGAAAGGACTGACGGTTGTGAAATTGACACTTGTTCGCACCCCCCAGGAGAAGGTGGGTGCCAGTCTAGCTGTCTTAATGGCAGATCTAGTCTTCTGAGTGGCTTCCAGAGCTTGCTCCACCTGGGGCCAAAGAGATACATACCGTCAAAAGGCAAAGCCATGACCTGTTGCTGGGTGTCATTCGTGAAGCCTGAAGTATGTAGCCAAGAGTGGCGGCGGGTGCAGATCCCGAAGTAGCTCTGAATTAACTTCTGATTGGGGCAGAGCTTCTACCATTTGTTTGAGTGAATGCCAAAGGACGTACTCATATTGAGAAAAATAGACCTGGTAGCTGGCAATGCGCATTCCCAGGGTGGAGGCAGCAAAGACTCTCTTACCTAAGGTGTCTATCTTGTGAGATTCTTTATTTATAGGCCGGGCTGTAGATGCCTGAGGAAGGACGGCCTTATCATTCTCTGCCAAGACTACAATGGGATCAGCAAAGGCTTGTGAGGCCAATATGGGGCGATCCTTGGGAGGGGCATACTTCCTGTCTAAGGACTTGGCCACGGAAGGAATGAGAGCTGGATTCTTCCACACCATCTGGGAGAGGGTCACAAAAGAGGGCTATACCAGAGGGATCTCCGGGACATGGAGGTATTGGAGTCTTAAAAGCTTTCCTGGATCAATTTCTGTAGTCTGGAGAGAAAGAGTAGAATTTAAATTTTTAAGCAGAGACTTAAAGGAAAGCTCTTCGACCACAGGCTCTGTAGAAGGATTGATCCCTGCTCCCAAGGCAGTGTCATCAACATCATCACCCAGTCGAAGATCTGTGTCAGGTTCAAAATCATCTCCTGACAGTCCAGGAGGGACTGTATGGACAGGAAAGGAGTGAAAATCAGGAGGAAGAACAAAAGAGGAAAGAATCAGAGTCGAGAACCCCTGGAGGTCAGACACTGCCTCACCAAGCCTCGGCGCCGAAGAAGAAAATGGTGCAGAGCACAAGGAGGGCAGCACCATTGAAAGCGGTTTAACACAGGGTGCTGACAGAGGCCACGGCGCCAACAGGGCCCGCGGCACCATGGACGGCATCAACAGAGCCCACAGTGCCGTGGAAGCGACAAGAGTGTCCCTAGCCCCACAGATGGTGCCGAGAGAGTTCCAAGGGTCTGAGAACTGTGATTTGAAGAAAAAGTAGGAAAACTGGTAGGAGACAGAGGCATCGGTGTGGACCCCTGTGCTGCAGCCATGTGAGGGAAATAAACACCCGAACGCAGAGTCGATGGCACCGATGAAGGCGCCATGTGACTAGGAAAGCCCAACTGCCCTACCCATTCCTCCAAACGGCCCGAAGGCCTCGGAGTGACCGGTTCAGGCAACTGGACCAACCTCCGAGCCTACTGTTCCATAAGAGCAGCCCACTGGTGAAACTGCTCATCGGAAGCTCCTCCAATAGGCGGGGAGGGACTCCGTTGTCGAGGAGATTGGTCACCAGAGACAGAAACCGGTGACTCCGACAAAGGTGGAGACCGGCGCCTGGCCTTAATAACCGACCATCTACATGCAGACGTACCAGAGGACGACCTCGAGTAATGCCGTTTCTTTTTCGACCTGTGTGCCGAAGAAGAACTCGAGGCCAAACGGTGCCGTAAGCGGGACAGTTTCCTTTTATGCTTTCGGGGGGACCGCCCATCCCCCTGAGCATCAGACAATCCATTGTCAGACCCCCCCCAGAGAGGGCAGTGGACCGGACCCAGCCTGGCTGACTGAACAGCTTTCATACAAAGTCTCCCTACCATCACCTGACCCGCTCATGGTCGACTCCGTCAATGGAGGGCTGAAGACTTCTTTCTTGTTATAAGTAGAATTAAATATAATTGGTAGTTATTCAAAGATAAACTACAAAACAAAAACAAAACTGAAAACTAAGCTGCTAGTTTGAAGTTTGACTCCCGGCGGGCAAGCGACGTTGTCACTGAAGCGCACTCGACGGCGGGAAAGAAGGAACTGAGGCAGCTGGAGGGTTGACACCGAGATAGTCTTTAACGCATGAGTCGGGGCTCGCAGTGCCGCTTCCTCACGGTTCCATCTCAGACACCAACCCTCTGGAAAAAAGTTTGCTCCTGCTGGGTCCTAGCGCCTCCGGCGAACTCCCATTAGTGTGAATGAGTAGTGGAGACTTTATGTCCGGGAAGATCCTGCTATGTGTCATTGTTTCATGACCAGAATCTTTCAGAACTTGAAGAAGGGTTCTGATAAGGTTCTTTCTGAGAAAACAGCACATGTTCTGGAAGGTACTGAACTGATCAGAACCGGTCCACCTCCCCCCCCCCTCCACACCCCTTATTTGAAGGATTACTTTCACTTTAAAAGCACTGAACATACTTAGAGCAGCTCATTTATTCAGAGTAAAACCATGAATGTTCCTGATTTCTTCAGCTGGAGAGGCAGAGTGGCAGCAAAGGTACTTTGAGGCATCACATCAACTGAGCAGGTGTGAAGAGCGCTGCTTCGAGTTTCAAACAATCCTGGAGAAGACGAGTAAGAGGTGTGAAAAGGACAAGAAAGAGCTTGAGGAGCAAGTGTAAGCAAACATAAATATTCTATTCATGCAGCATTTTAATTTAAATATTGTCTCATCCTTAATATTTTAATATGTGTATTGTAATCCCTGTATTAGATGTTATTACAGCATTCTACATGGATTCTTTTTGTACTGGTATTATATTTTGTATCACTGCAGAGCCATATGGGCCTTGATTTGTTTTTAAATTTTACTAAAAAGTTAAAGGAAGGAGAGAATTTGCCTAGATTTAAAAGCTATAACTAGTAAACGAATGTATAAATCAAATATGCAAAGGTCTGATTCAAAATATGAATTTATCGTCACTTTTGAAGGGGCAGGACTTTCATATCTCACTTGTGGCTCTGCCACTCATGAGTTAATGCCCTGCCCCCTCACATGTGAAGATAAATTGCATCTTTTGAGTCAACCTATTGCATATCTCTCTCTCTCACACACACACACACATATTTATGCTATTGGGTGGGCGTAAAAGGAGTGTGATAAATCCATTTATCTGAGTAACTGTGTACATAAATTTTATGTACATAGTATGTCATCACTCATTTGGGCAGGATTCACGACAAGAATATTTTCAAGTTCCACACCGCAACTGCTGTTGCAGACTGGAATTGCCCGCAGCTGCGGCGGTAGTGATTCACAGCCGCAGCAGTTGCGGAGGGTGCTACATCAGGTTCCAATGCCCGTAGCAGCCTCCCGCAGCTGCGGTGCTGTCCATGGCAACAGTATCCACAAGCTGCTGTATTCCATGAAGCCGGTCATACTCCAGCTCCACCTTAGTGAATAGCCGCAGCTGTGGGCGACCTGCAGCTTCGCAAGTGGATTCCCACTAGCGCCGAGGTTTTCCCGCTGCTGTGGGTCCTTCTCCCACTTTGGTGAATCCTGCCCACAGTTTCTACATCACTGCCCCCCCCCCCCCAGCAGCTTCTGACCCTTCCCGGCAGCTTGTCAGATGGCTGACACTTCTTCTACCCACATCATGTTCACTTTCCCTCACAAAATGAACTTCTTTCACACTGTTCACAGAAGCTCTCCCAGTTCCATTGCCCCTCTCTGCCTCTCAGCTCCAGCTAACCTGCTCAAATTATATTAGCCAGCCACACTGAACCATGATAAAACTGCCAAACCAGCAGAAAGATAAAAAAAGTCTGCAACACTTTTTCTAAAATGAAGCCCTTGCTCTGAATGGCAGTGGTCCCTCGCCTGCTCTTTTAACTGATGGTAGGATCCAGACTTCATTTAACCCTTGCATTTTGTGCTGCTGCACAGCAGCAAACACAAACACACTGCCACCTTACAAAATGGAATTTTACAGGTCTGCCCATCGGCTCAGCGGTTGGAATTCCGTTTGATCGGTGCTTGACAGACACCTGGCGGAGGCTGGGGATATTGCAGCAACCGACGTCTGAGTGTGCAGGGAGGCGGGGCAGATGCTGGACGTCACTGCACATCACCACCTCCAGAAAAAGCCTAGAAAATGCTGGTCACTCTGAATGACGCTGAACCCGGCGCCTGGCCTCGAAAGCTCTCCACCGCACCACCCGCCAACTTATCACAGCTCCATGGACACCGCTGCAGGCCCTGTACCCCACCCTGGGTGGGGGAGCTAGGGAGGCAATTTCAGGTTTGTAGACACCTTTCCCATCAGAGATGGGCAGGTAAGTGGTGCCACGGCCCCGCCCTGGGGGGCAAGCCAGGGAGTATTGGTGGGGTGATAGGCAGCTATGGGAGAGCGAGGCAGGGAGCATGGTGCACGGCTGATGGCCGAACGAGGGGGGAAAAGCATACTAAATATTTAAAAAAAAATACAGAATTTTACTTTTCCCATTTAGAGGCCTACTCCAGTCCCCATGCCACACACCTACCCTTCCACTCTCACTAACAACGTTCACCACTGGCACCAACAGGAGTTGTCATGCCTCTCCTTGTCCCAGGCCATCTTCAACATAAATAATAAAAAATTAATTACCAGTGAAAGGAAAAAAAATCAAGAATGACTGCCCGCAGTTCTCACTGGAGCTTACAAGTCCCCTGGTGCTGGTTGCTCCAGCAGCTCAGTTTCTGTGCAAAATCCAGTGTACTCAGCGATCACAATCCTCTGCTCCAGCTCTATCTAAAATAAAAAAACAACAAAAAAAATAGCAAGAAACACAGCTGATGTCCCGCAGACACATACAACAAAACACTGACGGAAAAAAAACATGCCTCAGCCACACGCTCGCTAAGAGGCGCCACCAATTTTCTCAACTTTTTTTTGAATCAGCCACATATATACGACCAATCAGCAGCCACACTCTCTCATTCACAGAATACTCCAACAGCGTGTTCCTAACACCACCGTGGCAACTGGGCTAGCAACCAAGCTGAGTAAGGCGCAGTGACGTGGCAAACAACAAAGAAACACACACAAATTCACAGAAATATTTATTTTTATAATCTCTTTACTATAGAGTTTAAAAAACACACAAGGTCCCTGCCTATTGCATAAATGGAATACACAACAGGGACCTTGTAAAATAAATTATTTATTTTCACTCATGCTGTTTGACCTTGGCTACATCACTCATGGCTTACACCACTCGTGAGGTTATCTAAGATCATACACCCCTAGTAAAAAAATACAGAATAATGCATGGGGAAGTGTGGTTGATGATGATTTAATGTACACCAAAGGCCATGGGGTTTATCTGGGCATCACACACCAAGGGTGTGCATAAAATCTGAATTTCCACAATTCCCCATGTTTTATTTTTTATATTTACTGGTTAATAGTGGGCCCAGCTTTTTTGTTACAGTTCTCCGAGAAGTGTGGGTTTTTTGCATTGGCGGTTTTCTTTCAGCAGCGTGAGTGGAATGCCAGCGTGAGGACAGCTTCTCAGAGAGATGCTGAGGGAGACTCGTGGCTGTCTCTGACAACCGTGGTTTACAGAACTCAACAATTCACAAGTGTGAATTGTAGAGTTTGTAGGGGTCTGCCAGCAGAGATTTATTGATGCTAACCAGTAAATATAAATCATTTATTCCACAGGTCCCTGTTGTGTGTGTAGGTGTTTCATTAAAAATGGCAATTTTCAGTGTTTTTTATCACAATCATTTTAGACCCTAGGACTGCATCATTTGGTATGCGCCATCACAGTCCTAGGTTCTCTTAACTTCCCCCCAATGTCATGTGGAGCCATTTGGTACTTTTGGAGACATTGAGACCTAAAATTATATATTTTTGCCTGATTTGCTACCTACAGTGAATGTTTGCCATCAGATAGCTAAAAAATGATTAAGAGTTGAGGCATGGAACCTAAAAGTTTTGTAAATATCACATGGAAATAGGTCCTTATTGGGTTTTTGTAAAAAAAAAACTTCATTAGTTTTTAAGTTAATAGTGACTAATCGGTTGCATGTGTATCTAATAAAAAATCAACAAGAAAATTGGCCAAAATTACACGTTGACTTTTCTCATGTTTAATTTCAACATAAACAAAAACTTTAAGGTTAGACAAACTTTTTAATTTGGCAAAAGTTAAGGGTAACAGTTTAGAGTGTGTGTGTGTGTGTGTGTGTGTGTGGGGGGGGTTAGTAAGAGTTATACAATATATGTTTTTTTTATTAATTACTGTTAAAGCTACTTATAATGGACTACTCTGTGCATATCACTATTGTCCGTTATAAACGTCTACACAGTGGGATTACTAGGGCCTGCCGGGTCATGCTCCGTGTGGTGTAAGTGTTGTGGATGGGCCTTATAAGGGAGCTAATGATGGGTGGTGTAAGGCCTAGGAGTGCTTTCTTGGCCAGTATGATTGTTTGATAGCGGAGCCTGCCAGAGAACGAGAGCCAGTTTGTAAAGGCATACAGATTGCAGCTGTATTTATGCGACCCAGTTACAAAACGGCATGTGTTATTGAGCAGCATCCTAACTCTATCGAAGACCATATAAGTGGCTGACCCATAGACTGGGAGACCATAGTCGATGAATGAGAGCATAGAGCTGGATACTGCCAGGCATTTTGCTTCTTCAGTTACATTCAGCTGTTGTATGAAAAGTGCTCCCAGCTTCCTATTTCCGATCTATATGACATTGTCCACATATTCTTTGAATGATAGGGTGTCGTCTAAGATGACACCCAGGTATCTAAAGGTTTCTGCTTGCTTCAGTGGGGCACCAATTGCATTGTGTAAGTTGAGTGGAGTTGACCTGTTCTTACAGTGTGACCCTGTAAAGAGCATAGTTTTAGTTTTTTTGTCTTTTTTTTTATAGATGACAAGCTTGTTGCATTTAAAAGAAAACTTACCCTCCCGATTTAGACTTAGTAGAAGAAGTAGCTTTTTTCTGCCATGGCAAAGTGGTTTAATTTACTTTTTAAAAGTCCACTACCCAGAAGTACAGCAGACGCTTAGGTGGCTCATTTACTGTAAAGGTGCGGTGCTGCACTGTGTGCTTCAATGCAAGCGTACGGTGCAGTGCCACACCTTTACAGTAAATGGAGCTACATAAGCATCCTCAGTACTTCCAGTAGTGGACTTTTAAAAAGTAAATTAAACCACTTTGCCGTGGCAGAAAAAAAAATGCTTTTTCTACTATGCTTAAACTGGAGGGTAAGGTTTGCAGGGGTGGGAGCCCCTGCAAATCACAGTTTTCCTTTAAACCAAAATTCTAGGGCCTCAAAGCTGTGCTGGAATTCTTGAGTAAGGTTGGTGTGTAGGGGACTGCTATAGTATATCACCGCATCATCAGCATATAGCAGCATCTTTGCCCTAGTACTCACTTTAGGCAGACCGTTAATAAGCAGACTGAACAGTAAAGAACCCAAGATTGAACCCTGTGGAACCACTACCGTGACACTCCTGTCACTTGAGAAGATCCCGTTCATCTTCACTCTCTGTGATCGATCTGCAAGGTAACACCTGAACCATGATGCAGCTTCCTTAGAAAGGCCCAGAGACTGTAGCATCATGATTAACAATGTGTGGGCCACGAGATCGAACTCTTTTGTCAGGTCTATGTATATGGCACCAACTACGTGCCCTAAGTCCAGAGCCTCATGGAGAGAGCCGGTGTACTCATCATGATCCGTGATTGTACTGTGCTGATTTCTGAAGCTATGTTGTTCCACACATATTAGGTTATACTTGTTCAGATATTCCAGGTTTGGAAAATATTCAAGCTGCATGATAGTTTTTAGCCTCTGCATTGATTTTCAGAGTCTTTGTAAGGTTACGAATTATTTCTTAAAACAATTGTGTTTCATGCCAGTTTTCGTGCCTTGTAATAGTTTGAACTACATGTCGGCTTTTTTTTCATGTTAAAGTTTGACACAAACCAAAATTTTAAAGATCAGATAACTTTTTAATTTGGTGAAAGTTAAGGGTGACAGTTTAATACATGTGAGGAAGAGTTAGTACACTTTACAATATATATTTGCCAAATTAATAGTAATCACTTAAATTTTTTTCCAAGCAACAATTATTTTCCATTACTTGCAGATGGCGCCATGTTGACGAAATAGAAAGACAAGAGAAGCAGCAACATGCCTGTTCAAGTGGTGAATGTCCCGGAACCTTCTGGTGTTTGCTAGGCATGGCAACAGTCTTTGCACTGACTTCTTGCATGTGAGTGAAGAGACATTGCAGACAGAAATACACAAGTGAAAACTGAGCCTGACTGGATAGGAGAGTTCCACCTCCTAGAGATCACAGTTCTCCTCCCTGTCAATTTAGATATGAGAGCTTGGCCTCCTAGATAGCTCCCGTTTAACTGCTGCCAAACCCATCACCTTGGTGGTGTGCTTGCCCCTCAACTTGCAGAGTCCTGAGACCCGAGTCTCCCACAAGTCATTGAGACAGCTGACAATGAACTTCTCTGTTGCATTCGAGAACCCCACCTGATAACCCATCCGCAGTGCATTGCTGGGGTGGGCAAACAGGTTTGAATTCACATCTGAATACACCCAGGCAGGGTAGCTTGAATGTGTTTGGATCATCACAGTCAGATTTTCAGACAACAAAGCTGAATCAGCAGTTAGGCCAGAGAGAGGGAAGCCTGCACCTAATTCAGATGGTTCAGATCCAGATCTAATATTAATTTTTTTTGTACTTTTTTTTCAATATTGCTTTTTAGCCCCCGAGCCACCACATACCCCTCCTGGTGGGTCTTGCTGCTGCGCTTTCAGTACTCCTTGTCACAAATGCACTCAGCAGGTCAGGCCCTCTGCTCCCACAGTGCCAACCTCCAAGCGCAGTATTGTGAACAGGTAATAGAACAGGGTAACCCCTGTCTGCTTGTGGGTCCGAATCACCTTTGGTCTCAAGTTCTGGGGGGATTCAAACTGTGAACTTTATGCTAGCATACCCAAATGTACAGGCTCGGATAATCTGCTCTTCAGGGGGATGCCAGATATCTTTCGCCTAAGGACACCTAACCAGGTATCCAAAATGAACCCTTAAAATTCTATAAAAGACCTTAGGTATATTCTTACCTTTTCCCAGTTTGGTAACACCATCAAGCTTATGAACAGTTGTCAGATTTAACCATCTATACTTCACGTGCAAAAGAAAGAACTTGGAAGACACACCCAAGCAGTCTTTTTGAAATAAAAGGTTTTCTTAAAAAAATGGATAAAAATATGTAAAATGTAAACACAGAACACTATATCACAAAGCATACAATCACTTAAAAGAAAACAAGGAAAAGTACAAACATAAACTCCTACCACAATACAATTAGACTTTTTCTATCTAATGTATTACCTTCTTACAGTGCTTAAGTTAGTTCTTGTTTCTTAAGAGCCCATAAAAGAAAACATGTGTCACAGATCAGACACAGTCTTAGGTTAAACTGTGTCTCTTTTTAGAATATAAAAATTATATAAACAATGGTCTTCCTGTCAGAGATATTTAAAATACTGTGACTTCAGCAAAACCGAATTTCCCAAATTATAAGTCTGTGGTTTCCCAGTTCCTTCTCTTTGATCTCTGAGCAGTTCCTGTTCCCAGGCCATATCAAAGGATTTTTATGACTTCTCCATCTCTCACTTAGGTGCAATATAGTTTTTTAACACCAGTTGATATTAAATGTTCTTTCTCCTAAGATGTCATAAAAGTTTATTATCTCCATCCTCTGGCAGACTCATAAAGTCCCATTTCATTTCCACTTCAAAGCAGCAACAGGCCATAAAATGCAATGTCTCAAGGAAGTTAATCACATTACAGAGATCTGCTGGTTTAATATATATCCTGTCATTTTTAACTGAAACATGTGGTGGGGGGGGGCATTCCACAGGCTGTCTCATGACAGACACTCACATACCACATTCCATATACAAATATCATAGAGCAAAGCAATCATAACCAGCTGGCCAAGCGTCACACTCTTCATCCCTGTCAGCCACTCCCCCACCATCCCAGCCAATGAGGATCCACACAGAAGGGGTCCCAAGGGTACTGACAATCGTTATGTAGATAGCTCAGTACACATTCCTTTTGGCTTTCATTTTCTCCCTTAAGTCTCTCCATTCACCTAATGTTGTGGGTAGTGACGGCATCAGCCTTAGACACTACAGCATCCCAGTGGTGAGAGGCAAGCTCCCTGGCTCATCCACAAGGGGGGAACTATTGTGCCAGAACTCTCCACCAACCCTCCCTGAGTGAGATGCATTGTTGCATTGTGTTTTTGCAGTTAGTGATATTTCTCAGGTATCCAAGCCGCCCTCCAGACACAGACCACCCCAAGCCTGCTCTACCACTTTCCACCAAGACTTACCTTTGTGCAAGGGCAGTGTGGCCTGTATGCTCCGTGGGGTGCAGGGCTCCAAGTAGTCTGGGTCAGTGGCAGCTCAGACAGTTATATTTTCTTTCTGTGTTTTCCTCCCCAAGGGGTGGTGCACAGTGCCATTCAGACATCTCCATGCATGCTTCTGTGTGTGGAATGTCAGTAGCCACCACTCCTGCCCCTTATTCAGACAGCCCCAGCCTGCCTCACACCCCAGCCAACGCTAGGAGTCAAGTTGAATGCTGAGAACTGAAGCCCTCCCTTCTTGGGAGAGGACAGCAGTCCTCTAGATGCTCAATGACACCCTTCCTGGCTGACCCCTGGCAACCCGAGTTCGCATCTGATCCCGGGTTATCACCGGCATGGTGCAAGATGTGGCATCCAGCGCCTCAACCCTCAGTGCCACCATGGTGGTGACCGAGGTGTACTGTTGAGCAGCCTGCCTCCAGATGTAGCAACCCAAGTCTGCTGCCGTACTCAGGCCTCCTGCATGGCAGCCAGTGTGCTGCTGCTGGATTATCAGGGAAGCACCGAATATTGGTTCTTACCAAATTTACCAAAATCTCAAGGCTTTTTTTAATTACTGAGGCTGGCTTCCTGGGCTAAGGCAATGTTGCCAACATTTTCTAAATTGCGCCTATATCATTATAGTGTATATTCTTTCTAGGATACATTTCCTATTCCACACTAAAGCTGACTGCAGTACATTCCACAAAGGGCAATTGTATAAGTAGCTTGTAGGAGGCAATATCTAGACTATAATTTTCTTTTTATTATTTCTGTTTCACAGGCATGGATGACAGCTGCTCAATAAAATCATGAACTGTGTGCAAGTAGCTTTCAAAAGACTTGGAGCAAGAGAATCAGATCTGGAAGTGACTGCTGACCTGAGAACCAGGACAGCTGGTGGAATGCCTGCCCACCACCCAAGTCCAAATCTACGGCTTGGTAAATACACACTTTATTTTGGAGGTGTAGCCAAAACCAGTGGCGGAGCTGGGGGGGCTAGGGGGCCGGTCGCCCCTTCTGGCTGCCCCAGTGTGAGTAGCAGTGCCCCGCCACATTCTTTATTCACTGTGAAGTGCCCGTTGTTGAGCCCATGATTGACTGAATGCCCCCCCCAGCTCCCAAATGCTCCCAAACCTGGCTCCGCCACCGGCCAAAACTATACTGATGGAGACTACAGCAGTTTACACATTGCAATGTTTTTGTTTTAAATAATAATTTAACCAACTTGGAGGTCAAAAAATGGTATTTAATGGAAGACAGCAACTGTATTCAGGAAAAATACAGTCCCAAATTCCAGAAAACTGCTGCAAGAGGCAGGGCTCCCAGATCTGCAGGGATTCCTGTATTTTACAGGGAAATGGAGCCATGCACAGGGAAATGGTTCCCATAGACTTGTATTGGTTATACAGGAAAGCAGAGTAATTCATTTTCCGTAAGAAATGATGTAATCTGCAGGAAAACCCAGGAATATTGCCTTGGAGTTACGGGAAAAAGGCCAACTCAGTCTGGGAGCTCTGAAGATGGATAGTAGCACAACGAAAATGTGCCCAAGAATGAGTGACATTTCGCCAGGGTAATGGCAGTATATGGGGAGATGGTACTTCCATTCTGGACTCTTATGTCAGCATTGAGAAATATTCAATGAGAAATGTAGACGCACTATGAGAGCATGTTACAGAAAACTGTAATATGACCTTGGCTAGCAGAAATGAGATACTGTAGAACTAATGTATTTCACTTTCATTTTATTTTCGCTATATTCGCTGACCATCTCAAAAACGTGAAAATAATGTGAAAGTGAAATATTGTTATTCCAACTGCTACTGTTACCAATGAACCGGCATAAGTGAAAGAAACACACCTTTGGAACCAGGCATTTGGTGCCTGATTTATTTTTAATTCCTTTAGCTGTATTTTCTGTTGTATTTATTTATGCTGCTGTGAAATTTGATATGTTTTTAATTATTTGTTAGGCCGCCTTGGTTTTGGAAAGGTGCCATAAAAATAAAGTTTTATTATTATTATTAAAATTATGTGTAGCGAATATGCTGCCACCTCTCAGACTTCTAAATATTTTGAATGTGAAATATATTAGTTCTGCAGTACACTATCTCCTTTACAGCAGGGTCCCATGAAAGAATACACTGGTGGGGAATTCAAAATAGACCTAAAACAATGGAGTTTGGATATTACAAGTGATGATAATGTTGTCATATGGCTTGAATTAATTTTCATTCCCTTTCTGGGCATGCTCAGTCATCTGGTTTAATACAATGCTTTGTTTACATTTGAAAGTGTTATCCTCCAGATGTACTGGACTAGTGAAATTTATTGTATGCATACTTGATGTGCCGGCGTTATGCTGTGTCACCATTATTTGTACATATATTTTTAAAACAATAAAAATTATAATTAAGAACATAAAAGCGATTATAAAATGTGATATAGCTGAATGCATGCTCTGTTCTGTATTATTACTTGCTCAGTAATGAAAATTGAAGGCATAGGAATACAGAAACACAAAGTTTGCTGGCCCCCCCCCCAAATCTGCCTATTTTCCATGCCTACGATATCACTGCAGATCCTACTTGTTCTCCAGTCCATTACCCATCCCCCCTTCCTTTCCCATATGAATCCCTTGTGCCTATCCCATACATTCTTGAACCCCGCCACTGTTTTTACCCCACCACCTCCGCTGGAAGGCTATTCCAGGAATCCACCACTCTTTCGGTGAAGAAGTACTTCCTCACATCCTCCCTGAATTTATCCCCTCCAGCTTCATATCATGTCCCCTTGTTCTTGAGCACTTTTTTTTCTGAAAAGTACTTCCATCCTCTACTTTATATACCCCTGTGACATATTTAAAGGCCTCTGTCATATCCCCCTTCTCCCTCCTCTCTTTCAATGTGTACATATTTAGGTCCTTAAGTCTCTCCTTGTAGGGCTTCTGATTCAGACCCTGCACCCTTTTAGTTGCCATCCTCTGGACCACCTCCACTCTGTCTATATCCTTCCAGAGATGTAGCCACCAGAACTAGACAGTACTCTAGGTGGGGTCTTACCAGTGATCTAGACAGGGGCAACACCACCTCCCTGTATCTACTGGTGATACCCCTCCCCATGCCCCCCCCCAGCATCCCACCAGCCCTCCTAACTGCCTTGTTGCACTGCCTCACCACCTTTAGATCATCCGATATGATTACCCCGGTCTCTTTCCTATGTAGTGTTCATCAGTACCACCCCACACATTTAGTATTCTGTCCCTGGGTTTCTGTGCCCCAAGTGCATTATTTTGCACTTTTTCACATAAAAACCCAGCTGCCACACCCTTGTCCACTCTTCTAGTTTTCTCAGGGCACTGCTCATTATTTCCGCCCCACGGAGTGTTTGCCCTGTTGCAGATTTTGCTGTGATTTGCAAAGACGTAGACCTTCCCTTTCAGTCCCTCTGCAATGTCACTTTTAAAGACATTAAAGAGGACTGGTCCCAACACTCATCCCTGAGGCACTCCACTGGTCACCCTCCCTTCCTCAGAGTGAACTCCATTTACCAACACTCTCTGCGGCCTATCCCCTAGCCAATTTTGTTACCCAGCTAACCACCTTTGGACCCACCCCTAAGTTACCCAGCTTGCTTATGAATCTCCTATGTGGAACGGTGTCAGAAGCCTTACTGAAATCTAAGTGAGCTACATCCACCGCTCCACTTGGCAACCCAGTCAAAGAAGTCTATCAGATTTATTTGACATGACTTCCCCTCTGTGAAGCCATGCTGCTTTGAATCCTGTAACCAACTGGATTCAAGATATTCTACAATCCTTTCCTTCCACAGTGATTCATTAAGTTTCCCACCATCGATGTCAGGCTGACTGGTCTATAATGCCAGCCTCCTCCCTGCTACCACTTTTGTGCAGTGGGATTACATCCGCCCTTCTCTAGTCCTCCGGAACTACTCCTGTTTCCAATGAGCTGTCAAATAGGACTGTCAGAGGTGCAGCCAGTACCTCCTTCAGTTCCCTTAATACCTTGGATACACCTTGTCTGGCCCCGTCGTTTTGTCCACTTCAAGATTTGTAAGTCACTTTGGGACTCTCTTCTCTGAGAAGGGACTAGTGTCCACCTCTATCCTGCCATTGCTCTTGTTACTTTTTTGTGGCCCTCCCCATCTCTCTGTTCTGTGAACACTGAACAAAAGTATTTGTTCAGGATGTCTGCCATTTTCTGGTTCCCCTCTGCACAGTCCCCCCCCTTCCCTTTTTGACCTTACAATCCCACCCCTGATCGTCCTGTTTAAGTTTACGTACCTAAAGAATGTATTGTCTCCCTTTGTTACTGCCTGAACTATTCACCATTTGCTTTACTTATTCCAAAATTACCCATTCTTTTTATTGTTTTCCTTTTTTGTTTCTAAATTTAGAATGTTCATGTATTTTACATACAAAATGGGCCTGTGGGTACAGCAATCCATAAACTGCATTCTGAACTGTTACCAACAGAGGGCAGCTGATGACATCACTCACTAGCAGCATAAACAGGGATGTATTTGTATGTGATCTCTTTTCGGCATCCTCAGGGGTATATCGACAAGATCAAACAGACAGAGATTTTTGATCTAGTGCCCTCCAAGAGGACATGGGGACACACAGTTCACCTCAGAGGTGGTAAATTCAGGGGTACAGTTAGGAAGCACTTCTCCCAGAGGGTGGTGAACCAATGGAATAACCTACCAGTGGAGACAATGAGTGTGACAATAGTGCAGGCCTTCATGGTAAGCCTGGACAAATGTATGGTTACCAAGGAAATCACTGGAAACTCCAGGAAGTAGTGTGGATAAGGAATGCCTTTAAAGCAGAAGTTTGTGGTAACATTGAAAAGTTTGCCCTATACCTTTTTTCTATTTTAGATTGTCCCTTATCTCTTGACTTGTATGATACCCTTTTATCCCCGTTCTGAGTCTGCTTTAGTATTTTTTTATATACAAGTTTTTATTCTTCGGTGGCAGGCTGGGCGGATGAGTTAGCCTTGTCCTGTTGCTCATGGCTGTCCTGAGTCTCCTGCTGCCATTATCTCAGAGACCAGGCAGGCCACTGGGGCTGGATGCATGCTCCAGATTTTCCACCTCTGTTTCTCCCCTGGTCATGGCTGGACGTGCAATGAGCATGGCATGTGAACTACACCTCTGCAGAGGCGCCCTCAGCACTCTGTACACCAGCCCTTCCCCATGCTACGAGACAGTGCATGCATTGCCACCTGGATTCCTCCAGGAGGCAGTCTAGTGGCAGGTGGTGTGACTTCCCTCCCGAGGGAAGAGAGGTGTCCTATGGATGCTCCATCTTGCCTTTCCTGGCCGGCCCCCACATGACTCAAGTCCGTTCCCGAACTCAGGTCACTGGTTTGGCAACAGGGAGGCATAGATGTCTAAACCCATGGTGCCCCTGGGCCGGCCCTTGCTTTAGTACTTTTTTTACAGCTGAAATAAGAAAAAGAGAGTTTCTTCGAATATGTCTCAGACCTTGTTTTTATCTCTAGTCTCTGTTGTTTTTGAGCACCTATTTTTGAAAATCCCTTTTCATGTGACTATTATGAACTAGCATGCAGCAGACACTGCTCCCTGATTTTATGGGATGATAGGTTTACAAAAACAGCAGAGAATACTGATGAAAACCTGGTCCGAGCCATATTAAAAAGTGCACTCCTTTTATTATTTCAAATGTGAAAAAAGTGCTAGAGCAGACTCAAAAATTGGGAAAGCAGGATATCATACAAGTCAGAAGATTAGTGGCAATCTAACTTTTTCACCACTCTCATGCACTGCTGCTCCAAGTTAGTACATATTTACATATCACACTAATTCATACCTGCTTAGCAAGCTGACTTACTTCAGCTTTTATTGTTCGACTTTGCAGTCATTACAATGTTAATAAAAACAATACACATATATTATACAATGGCAAGAAAATTTTCTGGACTCTGATTGGTCAGTGTGTCCCTGGCACAGTGATGTTATCCTAGCACAACCTCACTGTATTGTTTTTTAGATGATCACCATTATTCTCTCTTAATAAACAGAGATATATTGCCACACTAAAAATCTACTAAAAACATTTTTTAAATGTTTTTTATTTTTAATTTTGTGTAACAATGAACCATTGTATAATAGCAATAATGCACTCCAGGGTGTGGGTGTGCTAGGTTAACCTCACTTCTGGGACATTGGACGCACTTGCCTGCGGCCTCGTGCCCAACCACCCAGGCATGAGGTTATCCCAGCACAACCCACACCCTCTCGTGCATTATTGCTTAAATTATAACAATAAGACATGTATGATCTAAAAAATAAATTAGAAAATATTACATTATATATCAAACATGACAAATTTGCAGACAGTTAATTCATGTAAACTTAAAGGAATTTTCCGACATAAGGTATTGGGCTTCATAGCCCAATACCTTATGACAGCGTGAGCTGATGGATGTTAAAAGTTTCATTTTTAAGTGCCTCAATTTAGTAGGAGAAGGGATCGTAACTGGTGCTAATCTGGCACCCAGCCAATCCCTTTCAGCTTCCTGGTGCCTCCACTCTGCCGCTACGCTCCGAGATTGTGACACGTGTGAGCAGGGAGAGCGCAAGTGCGAGTCCCATACAAGTCTATGGGGACTGTTTTAAATGCCATCTTTTAGTAACTTTAAGTACTTGCAGAGGAAGATTAAAGCCACTGCTTAACTAATAGGGGCCTATTAGTAA
Source organism: Neoceratodus forsteri (assembly GCA_016271365.2). Taxonomy (NCBI): domain Eukaryota; kingdom Metazoa; phylum Chordata; order Ceratodontiformes; family Ceratodontidae; genus Neoceratodus; species Neoceratodus forsteri. The sequence goes on along the minus strand of JADMNL010000031.1, from coordinate 141,109,479 downwards.
AGCGATGGCTTTAATTTTTCTATGAAGCCCAATACCTTATGGCAGTAGGTCAGAACTTAACTTTAATTAAAAAAATAACAATGTAGACTGTAAAATTCTAATACACAGGAGGCAGACATAAGGTGGAATATCCAAGCCATAACAAAACTTTGGCCAAACAAAAATCTGCATACATTTTCTAATCTGCTTATTAATATAACGTATTACAGAAAAAAACTGAAATTATCTGCTAAGTTTCCTGAAAGAACTGGAATTTAGGTCCCACCCAGTTTCCCAAACCCAAAGGAATATTTTTAGGGTACTAGGACAAAAATGGAGACACTGTTTTTCAGATATGTGGACTTAGTTATACCTGCTTTTGCCAGGCAACTCAAAACATTTCTGAACTCCTACTGGGAAAATCTCCACCACAATTATATTGTATGTGACCTAAGAGCTCTGCCTTATGGGCATGGAACAACATGTACAGGGAGCAACTAGGCAAATAAACTTCTTGGACCTGGTACTCAGCAATATGGGGGCCAACATCCAGCACTGTATGGTCACGCCCCCTCTCGGCTCTAGTGACCATGACATGGTAGAATTTACCATTAAGAAGAATATACTAGGGTTAGGGGTGAAACCCTAGTAAGAAATTATGGCAGTGTCAACTATAGTATAGTTAGAGATGATTTTGGCAAATGGAACTGGAAAAACGACATGCAATATAGGTCAGTTCCATCTATGTGGGATGCTCTGGCTGGAAAGATAAACCAAATGGTAGATAAGCATATCCCACTCATAAAGAAGTATAACAGTTCTGGAAAGATTCCAGTCTGGATGAAAAGTAAAATCAAGAAACTACTACACAAAAGAAACAGAGCTTATGTTAGGGCAAAGAAAAGTGGGCATGAGAAGAACTGGGGAATATACACACAACTCCTTAGAAAAAGTAAGAAATGCATTTTAACAGCCAAGAGGGATTATGAACTTAAACTGGCCAATAAAGGGTTAAGGACGACTATAAAACCTTCTACAACTATATCAGTTGTAAAAAGCAGGGCCCACAAGGGATTGGTCCACTAAAGCAAACAGATGGAAGTTTAACACAGAAAAATGTACTAATGGCTGAATGATGTAATAGCTATTTTTCATCATTATACAATATAAAAACCAAAGGTGAGAAATAGCATCTTGAAACACATAGGCCCAGATATTCAAAAGGGTTGCACATGGCAGAACAGGGATGCGCCATGCGCAACCCACCAATGCGCCCGGCACGATATTCAAAGGGGCAAGTTGTGATGCGCAACTCCCAATGAGCCAGGACACATCAGTAATGTATGCGGCGCAAGTCCGGGGGGCATGCCCATGCATAGGCGGCAGATCCCAATATTCAGCCCGGGATGTGCAGCACATATGCTGGCATAACTCTGCCTTGCACCACTCGGGGGGGCGCAAAGATGTCCCTGGTAAAACCAGGAGCAAGTCCTGGCCACCCACAGGTGAGCTGCCATATTTTAAAGCGTAACACAGCAGCCGCGGGCCATGGGTGGCCACCCGCCCACCCAGAACACTGTCCACATGCTCCCTGCCCTGGGAGCGGTGTGCCCCGATCATGGGCATATGTAATATAAATCCCTGGTGGTCCAGGGGACAGCCCACCAGTGCCCAATCATGGGCATAAGTAGAAATAAGTCTTGGAGGTCCAGTGAAACGTTTCCCATCACCTGATCATGGGCATATGTAATATACATCCCTGGTGGTCCAGGGGAAAGCCCTCCAGCGCCCGATCACGGGCATAAGTAGAACTAATCTCTGGTGGTCCAGTGGAATGTCCCCCATTGCCTGGTCACGGGCGGACACATCACTAGATACCCTGGTGGTCCAATGGTACCTCCCTCCCGCTGAGGTCCCCGCCACCCAGCATCCCCCCGTCATCGGCGGGTGGCAGCACCCCACCCAAATGCCACCCAGCCACCTGCCAAATGACAGAATACAGTATGGTCTCTACGCCTATTGATCCACTACGTGGACCAATGGGCAAGCAGACCATACTGTACTACACAGGCCCAATATGTGAATGAACACGTTCCAAGGCCTTTGATAAAGTACCACATGGAGAATTTGTAGACTCCCTGACAGAATACGGCATCCATGGGAACATAACAAGGTGGATCAGCTCTTGGCTATCAGACAGAAAACAAAGGGTGACAATCAGGGGATGCAGCTCAGGATGGCCGGAGGGGATGAGTAGGGTTCCGCAGGGGTCTGTCTTGGGCCTCTGCCTTTTCAATGTATATATACATTCTATGACAGCCAGGGGAGGTGTATGAGAAGCAAAATTTGCTGATGATACAAGAATTAGCTATAAAGTTATCAGCAACATGGAAACTTTTTTTTTTGTTGTCAATTGTTTAACCAGGTGAGACACACTAAGCTGAAAGCTTGTTTACAGAGGCAACCTGGGAGCACAGGGAAGTTAAGTGACTTGCTCAGGGTCACAGAGTATGCAAGTTGGGGCTGTGGGATTCAAACCCAGGTGTCCAGATTTGCAGCTCAGAGCCTTAAATCACTGTGCTATACTGCTAGATTACAAGAAACCCTATTAAAACTACAGGGCTGGGCACACGATTCAAGACTTACCTTTAATGTGGATAAGTGCACGGTCATGCACTTTGGAAGGAGCAATCTAGGGGCCACTTACAAGTTAAATGGACAAATATTAAGGGAAGTCAAAGATGAAAGAGATTTAGGAGTCAGGGTCTCAAATGACTTAAAATTTAAGCAACACTGTAGCCTGGTGGTCAAAAAAGCAGGCAATATTGTGAGCTGTATATTCAGGCACATTAAGAGCAGAGAGAAGGAGGTCTTGTTGCCCTTGTATGGGTCTCTGGTGCGGCCGCATATGTAATATTGTGCACAGTTCTGGTCTCCTGGGTATAAAGGAGAGATTGCGGCACTGGAGAGAGTTCAGAAAAGAGCTACAAGAATGATTGATGCTGTACAGGGTTTGGGAATACCAGGATATGTTAACAAAACTGGGGATGTACACATTGGAATACTGTAGGTTGAGGGGAGATATGTGCATGGAGTTCAAGGCTCTTACTGATACCAATTTGAGGGAGCAGCTGGGACTAAAGCTACAGGAACAGATACATCAGACTAGAGCACATATATGGCAGTTCACTAGGGAAAGGTATAGAACCACGAAAAGAAAGCATTGGTTTAGTATCAGAGTGGTCACAATCTGGAATCGGTTGCCACTATAGGTGGCATCATGGAGCTCCATGCAAGCCTTTAAAATAAATCTGGACAGATACTTGAGGGGAAGTAACATTATGGGTTATCAGTAATTTTGAGAGTCGAGCTATATGGACGGTATAGTCTTCTGAGCTCTGAACAAACCTATGTCACCTATGCCAGCTGATAACTCCAGCTTTAGGAGAACTAGAACATCTTCTTGCACTCCTAGTGACAGAAATGGGACTAGACCCTTGTATTGGTTGCCCCTTAACTGGGTAAGCTTTCCTTTAAGACCAAATGACCTACTAGGTCTGTATCAATCCCTAAACACCAGTGAATTACAAGGAAAATTTTACGTCCATGCTCACCTGTCATCCAAGTGCTAGAAAACACCTGGGATGGGATTTTCAACCCATCTGGGACTGCTGTAAGTCCCACTCTGCAGCTGGTCAATGCAGACTAAATTCTCTGCACCTGTGGACTTTACTATTTTCAGCCCATGCAGCTGCAGGAGATGTTATGCCTGGTCTCACCAGGTGTAACATTTTGGCACAGCTGTGCCAAAAATAACAGCCAGAAACGGCTGTAAATCAGGGATCTAGTCATAAACCAGCTCCCACTTTGAAAATACAGTGTGTGTGGGGAAAACTGCACCTCCGCAAGTGAAGCCCCATTTGTGGCAGTTTTTCCTCGCACTGGCACTGATTTCAGTGGCTCTGAAAATCCAACCCTGGTCCTGCCTTGAGTTTGTGTTCTTTCATCATGGACTTCTAATTTCCAGCAGTGACTATCTTATTTGAGATTCAGTGTGCAGTACCATTCAAGGTAAGCCTAGGACCCCTTCCTAATTAAAACAGCTAGCCATAAAGCCAATATCACTTACTAATCCTTCCTAAGGTGAAGTATCAACAATTTGGTTAAACCTGGATCCTAAATGTCCTTATTATCTATAAACTCACACCTTGGAGTACTCTACCACCAAGGTTAACTTTCTGGACACCACAGTCATCATTAAGGATGGAACCTTACATACATGTATTTACAGGAAGCCAACAGACAGACAGAGATACCTGCACAGGAAAAGTAACCACCCAAACCATACAAATAAATCTGTCATATACAGTCAAGCACTTCGTTGTCAATGTATTTGTTCAAATGAGGATGACAGAGATACACATTTGACGATGTTGAAAAACACCTTTATGGAGCAGGGACACTCTTCCAGGGAAATTGACAGGATAACAGAACGGGCAACGCAAGTACCAAGACAACAACTACTTCAATATAAAGAAAAAGACAGCTACAGAAAGGATACCTTTGGTAGTCACATATCATCCAGACCTTGAACGTCTGCGTAAGATTATTAAAGATCTCCACCCAATATTTAGTGAGGATGACACCCTTAATTGTATTTTAAGGAACTCCCACTACTATCTTTTAAACAACCGCCAAATTTATCCAGCCTAATTATTGGAGCAAACTTTCACGGAACAGAATACCATGTCACACAATGGCACACGACCCTGCAGTCGACGCCCCTGCAAGACTTGTGGGCTCATTTCTACCTCAGACTGTGTGGTTACATCACAAACAGACAATTCCAGGTGCATGGAGTTATACATGCATGTCACGACATGTTGTTTATTTCATTCAGTGCAAGAGATGTCCACAAACAGGTTATGTAGGAGAGACACGCCAACAGCTCCGCACTAGGATGAACTCACACAGACATACTATTACAGCAAGGAAGACTGAAAACCAGTGGGGCATCACTTCTCCCAGCCTGACCACTCAGTCTCAGATATGTCAGTAATGGTCTTAAAAGGAAATCTCAAAAACACACAACAGAGACGAGCTTTTGAGATTAAACTTATTTTACATCTCAATATGGTAGCAGATGGGATGAACTTGGATATTGGCTTTATGGGACACTACAGAAACTAACATCCACAGACCTTTTCTTCTTCATACTGACATATTATAGGACTTCAGCATGTGTGAGATGTGGATGCGTGTGTGTATGTATGTGTGTGGGTATGTGTTGTGAGGTATGTGATATAACAGATGTGGGACTTGCTGTCACTTTGAGGTAAGTCTCTATTTAGCTATATGGAGTTATAATGTGTTACTATTTTATTTCACACACATAAAGAATTTCTCCTTACTTTTTATCTTTGCCTGTGGGGATTGATTCCATTGCACCATATTCAGATTACCCAGCCTGCTAGTGTACATACAGGAGTGTTATCTTACACTGTTATATATAATTTTGTAACTCTGTACATATTGGGATGTATGATCTCATTTGCTTGGGGGTCCTGCACATATCTTTTACATTAGGCTAATATTGTAGTAATTTACTCAGGATTTCATGACAAGTTGTATTCCTTTGGGAACTATTACAGTGACTAAGTTAATATAGGTTCACTAGGAGAGATTGAGTGTGTGTGTGTGTGTGTGTGTGTGTGTGTGTGTGTGTGTGTGTGTGAAAAAAGGAGGGGGGGAGAGAGAGAGAGACAACATCTCGTTTAAGCTATGTATCTCCCCACCCACATTATTGTGATGTGGGGTGGGTTAGGTTGTATTGTTTGTATGAACAGGAGGAGATAAATTACATTTTATCTCTTTTCAGATTCCTTGACACTTGTGGTACATGAAGTTGCTACATTCTCAGTATATATTGACATCAGTACATATCAGGCTGCATGGTCTGAATTCCTTGAGGTTCCTCGACTAGAGTTTTTTGTTTAACATTAATATTATCAATTTATATTTAAATTATCATTTATATAGTCCTGAGGTTTTTGTAATTTCTTGGGCCTTTTATTTAGCTTGAGAATACAGCTGGGTGGCATGTCCAGCTAGGTTTTACACATCACACAGTGTGCACTGATGTTTTTAGACAACTTTACTGGTAATTCTTGTCTTTAATGCATACATTGTAATTTCATGAGCCCTATAACTATCTTAGTTTGTCTTAGTTGGGTGGGGTTGCCTTTTCAGTAATCACATCCTTATACTGACTGTGACACTCATGGCTTGATTTGGGAGTTATCTGCTTCAGCAGTGTTATCTTATGTCAATTAAATTTATGTGCAGTAGGATCTTTGCATGTGTGTTGCACTAGCACATCTGAACCCAAGGTTCATTCGGACTGAGGGCAGTATTGTACTGTTAAACTTCTCTGACATCATCTTCTTGTTTTTTTTTTTAAATGAGTATTTTAAACCAATGGGGATTTTTTTCTGTTTTTCTCTGCATTATCTAGCTGTTATAAGTATTGTATTTTCTAAACAACTGCCATGAGCTTCTGAAGAAGGACTGGTTGGTCCGAAAGCTAGAGCACTTTGTTCTTGTTGTTACATCTATGTTGGTCCATTAAAAGGTATCAAATCATTTGCTTCTGGATCTCTTCAGCCTTAGTAATTTGTAAAGGGCTCATGAATTAAAGAGCAAGTCAGGCCTTTATGTCAAATGGTAGATATTTCTACAGTTTAAGAATAATCTACAGAAAATATACAAACTACCTCTAATAACAACAAGTACTGTAAATGATGAAGCAGGGTGTGGACATGAAGGACGTACACTCCCTTCCACCCTTGAATTACTGTGTTACTGTGTTGGCACTGAAGTCATTTGCAGCCACCTACTGGTGACAGAGCAGAATACGCTTTAGTGCCTTTTTGTAACTCTTTCCTTTTAATTGTTATTTTTTATACTTGTAAACCAGATGAGCAAAAACTGCCTATTTTCACAGGTGACAAGTCATATCTAAAAAACAATACAATACATATTGATAACACAACAATTCGGAACAAACAACTCTATCCACATCAAAGTGCAAATGCAACACACTGAACACAAAGAAAGATACATTCATGCTTGAGAAAAAAGCCACTGTTTTAACCTTTTTTTAAAACACGGTACAGATTTACTTTCAACAATTTCAAAAGGAATCTTGTTAAAAAAAAGTTGGCGCTCTGAATAACAAAGATCTCTGCCCAACAGTCTTTTTAAATAAGGGAATTTTAAAGGTAAATTTAAACTGGTACCTTGTAGACAGAGTATTTAGAGCCCTAGGAAACATTAGGGAAACAGAGGGAGGGAGAAGTCCTAGTTTTACTTTATTAAAAAAAATACCCATTCTGAAGCAAACTTGATTATCAAAAGATAACGAGTGAGATTAATCATACAGATCAGATCGATGAGATCGATATGGCATATTTAGCCAAAATCTAAGGGCAGAATGATATGTAACTTGAAGACAATTTAAGGCACTACTGCTGGAGGAAGTATATATTAGAATACCATAATCTAACACTGAGAACAACAAAATGGAAATTACGTACCTAACGTAATTCTGATCTTTCTGGGTATCTTCACCATTCATCTCCTTTGGGTACTTGGCCAGAGGTCATGACCCCTAGGGAGCTTTTTTTTTGGATGGATGGAGTTGATGCACCATCGGTGCCACCCTCGAGGCCAACGCACTGCATGGTGCTCGTGGGTTGGCCATTAGGTGTTGTCGACTCTGCCCTCCCGCCAGTTCTGAGTCGCTGTAGAGGTAAGAAAAAGAGTTGGGATGGTGGGACAAGAAAGTCCAAGGGACAGATAAAGGAAAAGATATATAAACTAAAATGAGAAATAAACGACTGAGAGGACAGAACATGTTTGAAGACTAAGGGGATTGGGTAGGGGCCCCAATCTCTGCAAGCAGAAAAGGAGGAGAGAGAGTGGGTTAAGGATTTTAAGAAATAAGGATAAGAGTGAGAGGGGGGAAAAACAGGAGAAACATACCCGGTAACCCTGACCTGTCTCCAGTTTGTATAGGAACTGTGAAGGAGTAGTCAAGAGGCTAACTGCCAGAATTCAAGGCACAGAATCACTGGCAATAACTCCCAAAAAGCAGAATCGGTTATTCTGGAAGAAAAGACAGGATACAGGGATATCTCCCTCCTCTCAAAAGGAGATTTTGGTGTAAGAAACCTAGTTTCTTGAATTAATTGAGGTTATGTCTAAAGAACAAGAAATCAAAGGATTGACGGGGAGAAGGGAAGAAGGAAAGAAAGGAGGGCAACTGCCAACCCCAACCCCACAGGGGTGGAGCCAAAGCACTGAAGAAGGAGTGCCCCCCAACGGCCCCCATTCTGACCACTCTGCCCTAAGAACATTATCCCCCTATGTGTCCCAGTTTACCCCACTCCTGACTAAAAGAAAGGAGGGGGGCGAGAGAGGGGGCACAGAGAGGGAAGGGGAACCCAGAGACTGAAGCCCCAGGGGGATGCAGGGTGGGATTGTGATGAATGGTGAAGATACGCAGAAAGATCAGAATTATGGTAGATACATAATTTCCATATGTTATCTGTGTCAATCTTCACCATTCATCACCTTTGGGTGAGTGCCGAGCCCCCCCTCGAAGGGGGCTTTTAACCGTAACAGGCTGAGTCCCTTAGCTCTCAGTGGGTGACACACTAAGAGGGAGAACCTTCATGGGTATGGAGAGGCCCGAGAGTGAGGAGAATGAGATGGGACCCCTGGAGGGGGTAGGATGTTGCCCCGACAGATGCTGTCTCACCCTACGGGAGAAAAGACAGGTTCTTTGGTGAGTGGAGTTAATCACCCTACGCCGGGCCAAGGGTCACAACTGGGAGGGACGTATCCATGCCGTCTGCCTAGTGCAGATTGCTGTCCCTATGACCCTGGTAGCTACCTCATTGGTGTCATACGATGCCTTTGCTTGGTGCCTTGCTAGCTCCAGGCCACATGCAGAGAGTGCAATGGCTTGTCTGGATTCCTCCTCGTCAGGCATCGAAGCTAGGAGTTGACCTAGCCTGGACCGCAAGAACCTGTCATAGGATGCATAGTGGGCCTGATGTACTGCAATAGAAAGCAGCAACCGTGCCGAGTAGAATGTCCTCCTCTCCCAGAAGTCAAAATCCAAGGAATCTTGATTTGGGGGCCGGTCACGGTGCAGGGCACGGAGCCCATCAGGAGTATCCAAATGCACCAATCCTGACTGGGGATGAGGCATGAAACCTGAAGACTCCGGGGGGGGGCACAATACCGCTGTCAGAGATCTCTAGGGGCTGGGACTCCAGAAAAGGGTCTCTGCCAGGAGCAAAACAACACCTCCAGAAAGGGAGCAGGCCAGGGGGGCACCACAACGGTGTCTGCATTGAAATCACCCAGAAAGGCGCGCGTCAAGTGCTCCGGATTGTGTTGAGTGGGTGGGGTGATGCACAGGTCCTCCAACATCCTCAAAAAGAATCGCTAATACTCAGTGAGATTAGCAGCTGGAGAGATGTGGACAGACAGCTCCTCTTCCCCAGAAGAGGGGGATGAGGAGTTAGAGGATCTCAGAAGTTCAGTAGCTGACTGCTCAGGGGGAGGTTGAAAAACCTGTCTGTCCATAGCCCTGACGTAAGTGGGAAATTGAGCAGCCACCGCTCTGAACTGCTCCCAGGAGAGAGGACCACTAGGACCAAGAATACCAGGGAGTGCAGGAGAATGTGGCAGAGGAGTTGGGGCAGAGCCGACAACAGAAATCAGGCTGATCTCCGCCTGGGCTAGGGAATGCACCAGGAGCCCTAGGGAAAGAAGGAGCTCTGGAAAACTCCACAGCCAACAGCTGATCAACCACACTGGAACTACCTAGGCTGTGCCCTTAAGAATCCCCCCGTGAGGTGACCGGGGCCATGTAGATCCAGAAGGATGGTCTCCTACCTCCAAAGAATGGGACCCTCTCGAGGAAACCGAAAGTGAAAAGTGGAGATCCGTGATACGGCTTCTCCCAGAGCCCAGGTTGGGCTCCGAAAAAGGCCGCCACATGGATCCCATACCTCTCGACCCCTCAGAATCTGAGAGTGGCCTCCTCCTCAAGAGAGCCAGCCCAGGTAGCTGGCAGCCCTGGTCAGCCCCCGAAGGAGCTATCCAGGGAGCAGCACCCTCCCCTCCTGTGGGTGCTCCAATCTGCCCCAAAGTTGGGCGATCCAGGCACACCACCTGAGGGGGTACCACCACTAAGGGGTCAGAAAACCCTCCAAGACCAGGCTCAGAGCAATGGAGGCCTGCACCACTGCCTGGTGGTCAGCACCCCTGACCCTAGTCCCAGGAGTCACTGCCCGCTCCCCAGAGGCACGGCTGGCCCCAGTCTGTTGAGGACACTACCAAGGTGTCCACATGGGCAGTGAACTCCAAGGAGTCAGACTCCCTGTCTGACTCAGAGTCCGACTCCTCCTCCGAAGAGGTGGAGACCAAAGTTCTGTGCCAAACAGTGCATGGATGCCCGCTACTATCCCAACTGAAAAGGGAACCAGAAACCGAGACTGCACCAGAGTCGGTGCCGACGTCCCCAACAGCACCGCGAACGGTGCCAGAAGAGGACACGGCTCCAACAATGGCAGCAGCCTTGGAGTCGAAGCCTGTCACGGTGCCATCTCAGTCCATGATGCCGCAAGTGGTGCCGAGACCAGAGACAGTGCTAATGATGGCCCTGACTGTGCTTACAGCACTGCGAACGGTGCCGAGGTTGGAGGCCCCCATGGCGCTGACCTGCCCCAAGGTGCCGTGAGCGGCGCTGAGGACAGAGATGGCTCAGATGATGGCCCCAACTGCACTCTTGGTGCCACAGATGGCACAGAGCTCTGAAACCCTCATGACACCATGTCCACGCTCGGAGCCACGAGTGGCTCCAGAACTGGATATGGCACCATGCTCAACTACAGCGCCACGAATGGCGCCAGGGCAAGAGACAGTCAAGGACAGTGCTGTAGAGCCTCCCACAGCACTGCTAACACCATTGGTGCCGTGAACAGCACTAACAGCAGCAACGGCACAGAGCAATAGACCGGCACTGACGATGGCACCATCAGGGCCCACGGCGCCGAGGCACAAGACAGCGCCGACAGATGGCATCAAGAATGGCGCTGACGCAGGCCTTCTGAGCTGTGGGTACAACACCAGAGGAGCCTTCGTCCCCCCGAAGGGGTGATTGCCAAGGTGGTGCCTCCTGCCTGTCCACCGGGGGGGACAGACTGGGCCTCCTGCACTGCGGAAGAGGCCTCTGCCACGGCTAGGCTACAAGAGGCAGAGGTCCCCTCCTTGGTCCATATAGAACTGGGAGGGAACCCAGAGGAAAGGCTGAGAGAATGTGGCTTGGCCTGATGAGTGCGTGCCGGTCCCCTGAAAGTCGGCGGAGTTCGTCTCACTTTCCACACGCATTGCTCGATGACACGGCAGTCCATGAAGAAGCAGGCGTCCCACGAATCCATGTTGTGTAGCTGGCCAAGACACGCGAGGCAACGGTCATGCTGGTCGGTGATGGAGTACTTACAGCCGCGTGATCACTGATGCATGGGGGGCCGTCCCATCTTTAAAGTTTTCTTGCCCTCCCAATCAAGACATGACCTATGGAAAAAGAACACCAAACAAGACCCGTAAAATAAGGAACAGTCTTACCAGGCAACATCGAGTAGGGCGAACAGAACTGGCAGGATTCTTGGAGTTGACAGACTTCGATATGGAGTCGATGAAACGGAGTCGATGAATTTAGTCGAAACTGTGACACGAAGGCTTCAAAGGGTAGGCCTTTCAGAAGAGATTTTCTTCACAAGCTTCCCACGAGGTGACCTCGATGGCGGGAGATGAAGAACTGGCGGGAGGGCAGAGTCGACAACACCCAACAGCCAAGCCGTGAGCACCACGCAGTGCGTCGGCCTCGAGGGCGGTGCCAATGGTACTTCGACTCCACCCATCAAAAAAAAAAAAAAAAGCTCCTGTGGGGTCATGACCTCCGGCCAAGTACCCAAAGGTGATGAATGGTGAAGACTGACACAGATAAGATCTATGGACCAAAAGTCTTCTAGATTCTAGAGTCAGAAATTGCTTGATCCAATATAGAGAACCCAACCTTTGATGTAAGATTTACCTAAGATTTTGATGGTGTGGCTCAAAAGTAAACCGACTATCTAGTATTACTCCTAAGTACTTAAAAACTGAAACAAGTTCAATAACATTACTCTTGTTATTAATGATGGAAGGAAGATTAGATGTTGTTTTCTTATTATGGGACATAGTTTCATTACATGTGAAAAATACAAAACTAACAGTATTTAAAATATAGAAAACAGGATTATACAAAAAATACACAGGGGTTGCTCAGGGGCTGACTGGGGAAGGGAGGATTTAGCATCCCTTGGGTAGCTCTCCATCAAGGGAGGGGGAAGGGGGCACACATCCCGCTGCTCAGATGCCACATGGAGAACATTTGGTGGCATCACAGTGGGATCACAGGTGCATGGGAAGGGATCCCATGCCCGGACACTGGGGGCATCTTCATGGAGGCAAAGTGCACATATTGTACCTTTGCATGGGCATGGACACAGGGTGAAACTGTAGGAACAAAAATGCCAGTAGCAGCTGGGTGATGGCCTGATCCCCTACAGGTTCTGCAACAATGTCTGGACCCCTCCAGAACAGGTCATGTAGTGAGGACACACAGAGGTACGTAAGTCCCAGTGAAGTGAGGTGACGGGGTGGGTTTGAAAAAAATTCACAGGTTGTTTTATAGTATTTTATTTTTCTGTGTATTAATTTAGTGCTCATGAAAGGTGCTGGATTGACAGCACTGGAACCTGAAATCTTCTGTTTATCCATATGATAGGTACAGCTGGGGGATCACAGTGCAAGCTTCCCCACACTGCCCCGCCAATGTACCTCAACTATGCCATGACCACCACATAGGTGCGAGGGTAGTTCAGACTTCATGCCCATTCAGTCACTGGCCTCTCATTTGTGACTGACAACAACGGCGCCAATTGTGTAATGAATCTAGCTCATCTCACTATTCCTAGGCATGGATGCCGCATCCTTGGATACCTAAATTGCAGTTGTCTTGGTCCTAAATCCTCCATTCCATATTCAAAGCCCCAACTCTTTCCCAATGACTCACCAATCCTACCAGATTCAACAGTCAATTCTCCAACGACTCCCATTTGGATTGGATCCTGTCCATGCATTCCCATCATGTTGTTGCTGCAGACAGCTTTTCTGATTTATTTAGTGATCATTGTATCACCTATTGTATTCATAAAATTAGGATGAACAAGACCCCATCTAAAATTATAATTATCCTTGCCCGATCTCCTGTCTGATCTTCTAATTGCTGACTAAAGCCCTGTGTACAAATCCCTTGACCCTGTCCAGGCACTGTCTCACTCCTGCACCTTATTCGTAGCCATTTGTGACACCCATGCCCCAATCACATCACCCAGAGTAAAGGGGTGGGGACTCATCTCCCCTGGGTCTGTGCTGATTATATCGAACTATCTAAACTAAGAGATGCTGCCTGGTCTGCTCATAAGGCTTCTGGTGCACCTGCTGACTGTCAGCGGTACACCAAGTTCAGAAACCTATGCACTAACACTCCCTGTAAAGCCAGAGCCGCTTACTTCCATTCTACGTTTATTAGGGAATCGTCTTCCCCATCCAAATTCTGGAATGTGGTAAATAATCTGCTCTGCTCCACCCCTCACTTTCTGCCTCTGATATCACCAGCATCTGGTGTAACTCGGGTGTGGTCCCAGACCAAAAATCCAAAACGAATACCTTGAATATCTAATTTGTTGATGGACCCAGGCTATCATCCCCACTCCTCCTCCTGATCATAGTTGTTACTCCACTCATGGCTCCCCCCATACTGCTGGTGTCCAATTTGCCTTCTCCAGCATCACCTACTTAGATGTTCTCCAGAAGCTTTCCTGCATTAAGCCTTATTCTCACCTTGGGACTGATGCCCCCCTTCCCCCCAGTTACTCAAGTTGGGAACCCCTGGTCTTGCTGCCCCCTGGGCCCATATTTCTAACTGTTCTCTTACCAGTGGCATTTTCTCATTGCTGTGGAAGCATGCCACGGTAATCCTTCTGCACAAAGGTGGCCCCATGTACCCCCCCAAGTATTCCAGGCCTATCTCCCTGTTCCTCATTATCTCAAAAGAAAACATTACTTACCATAGTAATCTTATTTCTTCTAAGGGAATGTTACTGTGTACTAACAAATGCAGTATGGTCTCACCATAGGACTGCCCCAGAGCTGAAATGGTTAATAGAACCAATATCAATAGTGGAATGTTAAGCTTGAGCTCAGTTTTCAAATCACTGTCCCTGGTTGCACTTCCTGCAACCGTCAGATTCTTACGAAGCATGCAGAAGCTAAAAAGACACTATCTAACAAAGCTAAACTAACAATTAGTAGAACCCCTGTTAGGGGAAAAAACATCCCTTAAATAACAGAGGGCATCACTGAGACTCAAGTCACAGATGCCCAATAAACTAATAGGTACCCACAGGTTTCCAACTTTAGTTGTACAGACAGCATGCAGTACCTTGTAGGTCCTAGCAGGGGAGGAGGGTGGGAGCTCAGAATACAGTAAGATTCCCTTAGAAGAAACAAGATTACTATGGTAAGTAATGTTTTCTTCAAACCCCAAGAAATTTTACTGTATTCTGACAAATGCAGATTACCCAAGCTGTGCCTTTGGAGGTGGGCAGAAGACCTACTTAGGAAATAGGCTCTGCAGAACTGCTATGCCAAACCTGGCATCAATTCTAACCAGAGTATTGAGGCAGTAATGTTTAGTGAATATGTGAACTGACTTCCAGGTAGCTGCTTTATGGATTTCCAACAAAGGGATATCCCTAGAGGCTGCTATGGATGCAGCTGTTCCTCTCGTGGAGTGGGGCCTACGACCCTGAGGGGGTTGTTTGCCCACCTTGCTAGAGCAAAACTGGATACATGCCACAATCCACCATGCTGTGGACCTCTTTGTAGCAAGTTTACCTTTCCCCACTTCCCCATAAGTCAGAAAATGCTGGGTCCTATCCCCTCTGTAGCCTTTTGCATGTCCCAGGTACTAGCTGATAGCTCTTTTAACATCCAGGCTATGCAGCCTACGTTCACCTGAAGAAGAAGAATGATCAGTGAAAAAGACTGGTAGTGTAATGGACTGATTGACATGAAAATCAGACACTACTTTAGGAAGGAACTTGCTATTGGTCCTAAGGACCAGCTTGTCCCTGTGAAATGCAATATAATCAGTCTCTATGGACAATGCCTGACGCTCACTGATCCTTCTCACTGAGGTAATTGCAACTAGGGAGACAGCCTTCAAGGTTACATATTTGAGGTCAGCTGATGACATAGGCTCAAAAGGTGGCTGCGTGAGCTGTGCAGTACATATGTTGAGGTCCCACACTGGGGTGGGAGCCCTATGTGGGGGTGCAAATGGAGAAAACCCTTAAAGAATTTTCTAAATACTGAATTTGATGCCAGTGATGATGCCTTACCTACCGACAGATAGGCTGATACAGCAGCCAAATGCACCTTGAGTGTAGAAGGCCGAAGGCTGAGGGAGTGGAGGTGTGCCAAGTAATCCAAAACTACTGGCAAACCCGCCCGAGTGTGATCCAGACCTCTCTTTTGACGCCAAATGGAAAATCTTTTCCACTTGGACGTGTAAATCTTCCTGGTGGAGGGTTTTCTAGAAACCCTAAGGACCTCCATAACCCCTTCTGAAAGGTGCAGATCAGCATATTCTAGGTCCTCAAGAACCACGCCTTGAGCCTGAGGGGCTGAAGGCCGGGTTAAAAGATCGTGCCCTGGAAAGAAGTCAACAAGTTGTGCCTCCTGGGGAGGCAGACTGGTCTGGACACTGACAATGCCAGGACTAGGGGGTACCATGGCTGCCTGGCCCTGTCCAGAGCAATGAGGATCATTGTGGCAGGCTGGGATCTGAGCCTGTTCAGAACCCTCAGTAGCAAGGGAAATGGGGGGGGAGGCATATAAAAACTTCCAAGTCCAATCCAGAATGAGTGCATCCAATGGGTCTGAGCCCAAGACTGGAGGTCTGCAACAGAATTTGGGAAGCTGGTGATTGTCTAGGGCTGCGAAGAGGTCTATCTCTGGCGTGCCCCACCACTTGAATACCACTTGCAGCACCTGCCTGCTCAGGGCCCATTCATGATGGTTCTGATTTATCCTGCTGAGTGCATCTGCTAACACATTGTCTTTTCCTGGAAGGTGCACTGCTGACAAGACAACCCCTAGAGAATAGGTGAGACCCCATATTCTCATGGCTTCTGTGCACTGGGGTGTAGACCTTGTACCCCCTTGTTTGTTTATGTAGTACATTGTGGTCATGTTGTGTGTCCTGACCTGCACTACCTGTCCTTGTAACAGACTGGCGAATGCCTGAAGTGCTAGGAAGACTGCCCTGAGCTCTAGCAGGTTGATGTGAAGCAGTGATTCCTGTTTGAGCCATGTACCATGAACAGTGTGTTCCCCCAAGGGTGCTCCCCACCCTAGTAGGGAAGCATCTGTGATCAACACCAGGGAAGGAAGCTCCTGAAGGAAAGGAATTCCCTGTCTGAGGTTGTCTATGTTCAACCACCACTGCAGTGCTTGCAGGAGGATTTGTGTGACTGGAACCAGTTTTGACAATGGATCTGATTTCTGACGCCAGTACAATGTGAGGTCATACTGGACAACCCTCATCTGAAATTTCGCTCCTGACACTGTGGCTATTGGAGCTGCCATATGGCCCAGCAGCTGCAGAAAGTGTCTGGTAGGCCTGAGATTTTGGGCCTTGAAAGTGCCTACCCATTAAACCAGGGTATTTGCTCTTGACTGAGGCAGAAAAACCTTTCCTTCACTGAATCCAGCTCGGCTCCTATGAATTCCAGGAGCTGCACTGGTTGCAGTACTGAGTTTTTCAGACTGACCAGGAACCCCAAAGAGTGGAGGAGCTCCTGTGTCAGTGCCAGAAAACTGCTTCACCTGATGTGGAGACTGCTCTATGACTAGCCAGTCATCCAGGTAAAGAAACACTACCACTCCTAACCTTCTGAGGTGTGCCACAACTACAGCCACACATTTTATGAACACCCTTGGAGTAGACGTAAGCCCAAAAGGCATTGCCTTGAACTGGTAGTGACCTGATGGCAGTCTGAATCTCAGGAATTCTCTGTGGGACTGTCTTATGGGTATATGGAAGTAAGCACCCTTTAAATCCAATGATGCCAACCAATCTCCTTGTCTTAGGGTTGGGAGGATAGTACTCATGGTTACCATTTTGAACTTTGGCTTCAGTATGTAACCCCTAGGTGATGCTATCCCAACTGCTACTACCCCAGTCTGCTTGGCTAGTAGCTGGTTAAGGGGCCTGAGTTCTGAAACGGGTGCCTCCACCCAGAGGTCAGGGTTGGTAGTGGTCAAGCTAACCTGGGCACAGCCCTCTGGGACACTGTAACCCCCCTCTTTCCCCTCTAGTGGCCTGAACACTGTACAATAACCACTTTCACAATACCCCTGGTACACCACACAAGTACCCACACTGTTTGCACTTACCACCAGGGCTGGTTCCTCTGGCTCGATCCTTGGGACCCCCTGTAAAACAAGGTTAAGCACAGCAAATAGCAACAGTACAGTACTTTGAGCACAAACTGGAACCACAGTCAGATTACATGCAGAAAAAGTTAGAACTGATTTATTCAGGGGACTTGAACAAGGAAGGGGCAAAATCAGGTTAATTAGCTTAAAGGTTATAGCAATCAAGCAGTTATGCATGCGCTTTGAGTCCCCCCACACAGTCCACCTCTGAGTACCCAGGTAGAGAAGAGATGGGTTAGCCAGGACAGTTGCCCAGGGTTGCAGCTGGTTGGGGCCCTATGATGGAAAACACAACATGCACAGTACACAATATTTGTAATCCGGAGCCAGAGGGCTCAGTTCTTAAAGGAAACGAAACAACAAGTCAATCAGATGACACACTCAGATTAAGCTGTGGAGCAGGGGGCTGATCCCCAGGCAGGTCTCTCATTGATGGCTTCTCTGTGCAGTGGGTAGTCTGGATGGGCCAGTCTGGCAAAGCCCAGACAGCATGGAGACAAGTTCGGAAGCAGTCTGTTCTGGGCTGGATACAGCTTCCAGCAAGCAGAACATCGTTCACACAGTGGGGAACTAACTCACAACCCACTAGCACCTCATAGCACATTTACTGTATGGGAATTATACTGTACCAGGCAAAGTGCTCCCCGGGCACAATCGCAAAGTCTCTGCACACACCGGGAGCTTAGGGGTAGCTGGAACTCCTGACAGGCCAATCGCATTCAGCAAAAATATTCAGTCTTCTTCAGGTTGAGCCTGGCCCACTTCAGTAGCTTACTTTAGTCACACTAACATGGATTTGGTCCAAAATAATTCTCTTCTGTCCCTCTCAGGAGCAGCACACCAGCATGCAGGTCAAAAACTTAGCCTTTTCAGAGTTCTCCCATGCAAATTCACTCTGGATGGCTGCTCAGAAACACTTCAGCTCCTTCTTGCTCAGCTTCCAGCTTAGTTCTAATTGAAAACTGCAAGCAGCCCAGGACTTCCCCAAGATCCAAAAGATTTGGTTGGCTGATTTGGCTGTCAGTCAAAGCGAGAGCTCCCCCTTCAGTTGCAAAAAAGGCACAAAAAAGCTCCAAACTAAAGTTCCTACAGATTTTGAATTCAGAAAGCTCCTGTAGTCCGGCTACACCCTAGGTCCCACCAGTACAGCTTGGTCCAATCTGCAGTCCAGGACCAAGATAGTGGAGACAAACAAAACAGTCCTTGCTACAAAGAAAGCAGGTTAGACAAACTACATTATCATTATCACTCTAAATGATTTTTCAGTAAATATTTACATCTTTCAACAGAGCTCCCACTCAGACTACCTAAGCTGCAACTAGGCAGCTCTTAAAGAGACAATACACAGAGGCTACACAAGCTCTGGTAATCACATTCAAACTGCCAAAACACAGGACACCAGCCTGGCAGTGAGCATCTAGACAAGCTCAAGGAAGACTTTTTGGGAACCCCCATTTGTAGGGGGGTTACAAGTAGATGCCTGTTTAAATGCCTGAGATCTAATATGGGTCACCATTCCCGTTTTTTTTTCAGTGTGAGGAAGTACCTTGAATAGAGACCCTTTCCTCTCTGTGCCAGAGAAACTGGTTCTATTGCTCCCAGTGATAGCAGATTCAGTACCTCCTCCTCCAACAACTTTGTTTCTGAGGGGGATGATGATCTGAAAACTCTTGCTCTCAGCCTTGGCTGTAGCTTGAAACTGAGAGGCAGTCCTTGGCGCACTACCTCCAGAACCCATTTGTCTGTAGTGATGGTTTGCCATTCTTGCAGGTAGTGGGCCAATCTTGACTGGGGAGACGACCTGGACAGATACCTCAGGGTGTCTGCTTAGGCTGGGCTGCTGGTTGGTGACTAGGGGCTAGTTCGGATTCCACCTCTTCTGCGCCTGCCTCTGAAATAGCCACTCTGCTATTGATACTGAGGGTAGGCCTGTGGCTGGAAATAAGGCCTATATTGACCCCTACTTCTAGCTCCCCTTGCTTGGTTTCTCTGAGGGGTGGAGGCCCTCTCCTTGGCTGCAGCACTTTTGTAGGCTGTTTTGTAATCATCCATTTTTTCATGTAAGCCTCCGTCTGCTGACCAAACAGAGAGGAGGGCTCACAAGGGAAGTTCAAAGCCTTGGACTGTGTGACTTGGGTCAGACTGGTAGTCCTAAGCCAAGCAAATCTTCTGAGGGAAATAGAGAAAGCCATCTGTCTGGATGCAGTGTCATTATTATCTACAGCCAGTCTGAATTGTGCCTTATTTATTTTTATTTATTTTGTTTTTGTTAAACAGGTAGGTGCACTAGGCAAGAGATTTTGCTTATTTTCAGGCAAGACCCGGGAGGGTTACACATCAGAAACAGCAGATACATAGTGTCCATAACAGAATACAAAACATCTAGTTGGAAGGAAAATACAGTAACACATGACAATTTAGAATACATGGCACATTCAGGAACAACAAGTAGAATATACATAGCATCAGGATAAACAGTAATCACAGTTACACAAACTTTTATAGACTTTTGAAAACAGTATAACTAATTAAAAAATACATATACAGCAAACACTGGGGGTACATAAGTGCTGAGAGGAAGTACTGCTTTCAAGGTGGAAGATCAGTGGTAGCAGTGCAAGCGAGTGGAGACAAGCAACAGGTAGAGCAGGAGCAGAGACCTGAGCTCATAAGGTGAGTTCTTAAACTTTT
Organism: Neoceratodus forsteri; assembly: GCA_016271365.2. Lineage (NCBI taxonomy): Eukaryota > Metazoa > Chordata > Ceratodontiformes > Ceratodontidae > Neoceratodus > Neoceratodus forsteri. The sequence continues at coordinate 141,089,121 of JADMNL010000031.1, read as the reverse complement.
TTGAAAGGCCCGGTGAGTAGCTGATTGTTTAACATAGAGTGGAAGGGTGTTCCACATTCTGGGAGCAGATATGGCAAATGCAAGTTCACCCTTCTTGGTGAGACATCTAGGCGTAACAAAGGAAGCATTTTCAGCAGATCTCAGTGTATAGAGCAAGTCAGCTTGTTTTAGTAGAGTTACAAGGGATCTTGGAGTACTAGTCTGGGTTAATTTATCGACCAGATAACCAGCTGTGTACAGACGATAGGAGGACAGGGTGAGCCAACTGAGAGAAGAATAGAGCTGACAGCGATGTGTTAGTTTAGAAGCCGCAAGGGCGAAGCGGAAGATACTATTATAACAAGTGCTCCATTTCTGGACTACTTGCTTGCTAGCATTAAGGTAGACTATAAAGCCATAGTTGAGGCAAGTTTGAAGAATTCCCTGAGCAATGGCCAGCCTGGCTGTCAAATTTAGAGTGGCTCTTACCTTGTAAGCCAGGCCAAGTTTACTGTTCACTGCCTTACAAGTGGCTGCAACATGAAGATTAAAGTCCAGTGAGGGGTCAAGAGTCATCCCAAGGTATCTGAAGGATGTGACTGTATCCAGGGTTATGCCATCAGGTCCACGAAGGGAAAGTCCCATATGACAAGCTTTTAGCCTGGGGAAGTCCCAAAGAGCATTGACACTGTTTTGCTAGTGTTAAGTAGGAGCTTATTTTGTTTTAGCCAAGCCCAGAAGCAGTCAAAGTTATATTGAAGGGAGGTGCAAACTGCCGAAATGTCATTAGCGGCAGAGTAGATAACCATATTGTCTGCATAGAAAAGAGACAAAGTCGATCCGTACGGGGGAAGGATTATTTATAAAGAGACAGAAAAGGAGGGGACCAAGAATAGAACCTTGGGGAACACCAACTGAGATAGAGACAACATCGGATGTGACGTTCCCTATTTGAACAAATTGTTGCCTACCCAGAAGGTAACTGCCAAACCAGACCATGGCAGAATTTGAGAAACCAAGAGAGGATAGTTTGGAGAGCAGAAGAGAGTGGTCAACCAAGTCAAAGGCCTTTGTGAGGTCGATAAAAATGGCCCCAGTGAGTTTTTCTTTGTCCATGTTAAGCAACACATCATTAGTAAATTGTAATAGTGCTGTGGTTGTGCTGTGGCTGGACCTAAAGCCATGCTGGGCTGGGGATAATGGATTGTTTTTATGCAGATACTCCGTGACCTGAGAAGACACAGCCTTCTCTAGGATTTTATCCTAGACAGATAAGATGGCAATTGGTCAGTAATTACTCTTCTTCTAGAGTCTCCTTTCTTATGCACTGGCACAGCACGTGCAATTTTCCAGATGGATGGCACCGTCCTGGTCATAATAGATAAGTTGAATATTCTCGCAACAGGAGCTACAATGTCAGCAGCAATAACTTTAAGGAACTTAGGTAATAGTCCATCGGACCCTGAAGAGCCATGTTCAGGAATGGCTCTCATAAGCCTTAATACATCAATAGTCGAGACTGGTTTAATACTAAACTGGGTCGATAAAGATTCAGCAGGGTTTATGACTTCCTCAGAGCATAAAACGAGCTAACCAGGAATTCCGAGAGATCAGAGAAGTGAACATTAAGCGAAGTAGCAATCGTGCTTTGGTTACTGCAGTTAGCATCATTTATAATAATTTCAGTCAGAGGCGGGGATGGGCCTTTCCTTAAAAAACTTTTAACATGGTTCCAGAAACCCCTAGCATCGCCACAGGATTTTTAAAGAAGCATACCACAGTATGCTGTTTTTGCTGCTCGGATGTCTTTTTTACATATTATTCTCATGGTTCGGTACTTAGACCAGTCATCAGGTTGGTTAGACATTTTGGCAGCAACCCTGCTTTATCTCTACTCTTCATTGCTGAGAGGAGATTCTTATGCAACCATCTAGTTTTAGCGCCCCTAATTCTCCTTCTTTTGTGAGGCACATACTTGTTTTGAAGGGGAAGGAGATTTGATAGTAAGTAATCGAGAGCTCTATCAACATTTGTTGTGTGGCATAACGGGGACCAATCAATGCATCTTATTTCCAACAGAAGTGCTGCAATATTTAATTTTGAGAAATCCCGGAACTGTATGATCTTAGGAAATAGCTTAGGACAGCTGGCATTCCAGACACAGAAAGTGAGTGAATGGTCACTGATTGAGTCAGGCAAGGCACCAACTTCAAGAATTCCACTGACATGATTAGTGACAATCCAGTCCAATGTGGATTGGTGTGAACTGCTGGAAGAAATACAAGTAGGTCCAGTAACCAGCTGGAAGAGGTGAAGCTTTGCAAGAGTGTTATTATATACACCAGAGTTACTACTAGACCAGTCAAGGTTAAAATCACCAAGTAATATAATTTCTTTAATCCTCTTTAGAGAAGACTGGTGATCGATGATTCCATCCAGGCCAGTTAGCACCCCCTTTGGAGGATTATAGACACAGACTAGGTTTAATTTATTTTCCCCACCAAGATACAGTTCCACATGAAGTATTTCGCAGGAACTGTGCATTCCGCGAAATAGTACTGAGACCTTGAGGTGATTTCTGTAGTAGAAAGCAACCCCACCCCCACCTCACCCTTCACGAGGAGGGATGATCAAATCTAACTAGGTTGTATCCTGTTAACTTAAGCACAGAATCAGGAATATCTGGCTTAAGCCAAGTTTCAGAGAGTCCAAGGATATCTGGGGAATACAGTTTAACCCATGCTTCAAGTTCAGTGAAATTAGAGGAAATACTTGTAATATTCATATGGGCGATTTTTAGGTCCCTTGATAGAAACCACTGCAGGAAAGTGATAGGATTTGCCGCATCATTTGGACCCGAATTGGGCTCAACGTCACCAGAGAGGGATATGAGAATTTTGTTAATCCAAGAAACGAGAAACAACTGAATAGGATACCTGTACTTAGAAGCCTCAATGCCCCTCTTTGCAGCTTCTTGTAAATCAGCTGCCATAGGGGCTGGCACAGATTTAGTAATTTCCATAACCATGTCCCACAAGGTCCTCTGGTATCTGGCTATGTATGCCATATAAGAGGCCTGTCTGATAAGGAGAGAGGATCCCAAATATGTCTTCCTTGTAATGGTGTCCATCCTCCTTGAATCTTTATCAGGAGTGTGGGAAGCCAGGAGAATGCCAGCCTTGTCACAGGCAGCGGCCTGTACCACTCTCTCATGGCTAGGGTGTCCAAACAGGAAGTCTGCCCCAGCCTTGGCAGCCCAATATTTTTTGTCCACTTCTTTATCTACTGGTGGCACAGAGGTAGGAGTCTGCAGGATCTTATGAACCTGCCTCTTAAGAGGTTTATGGATAGGTACCAGCAGCCTCTTCGAGACAGGTACATCCATTTTCTCTCTATAGTCTTGTTCTTCCTCCTCATCAGTAGACTCCTGCATAGGAATATCAAGAGACTGAGCCACCTGTTTAATAAAGGTGTAATGAGAGGTAAAATCCTCATGTCATTTATTAGGGGAGTCAGAATGATGAGGATCCGGGGAAACCTCTGGTTCAATAACCCTCCCATAATCCTTATCCACATCATCATCATATGGACCCTCATCATCATCATCAGCTAACCATTTCTGTTCAATTTCTAATGAACCAAGAACTGGTATAGGAGCTGAAGGGGCCTTCCCAACCAGAACCAGAGTGCTCGGTTGCAAAGCCTGAATTATCCAGATAGCGTTTGCTATCTCCTCAGCAGTCAGAACTGCTACCCTGTTCCGTTGCAGTTCGACAGTTACATGCTTTTCCTTCTTTTTCCTTTTTCCCCCGGTTGCCAGGTTAGTGGCAGGATCTGTGGAGTGCTTTCTGGTAGGAGAACCATCACCCTGGTCAGAGGGCTGTTTCTCTAGTTCAACTTGACCCGTGGACAGTTTGTCCTTAGCCGGTTCAGCAGCCTTATCGGAAATCTTCTCCTGCAGTCACTTAAGTCGCCTATCAAGTGTCGACTGAGGGAAGTATTTGCAAATATCACAGTCCTCTTGGAGGTGGTCAAACCCCAAACAAAAAACACAAATTAAATGAGGATCTGCTTTAGCGAACGGTTCCCCACACTCTGTACAATGTTGGAAACTCTGTCAAATTATCTGCTTTTGGTCTGTGACATTGAATAGAAGATAGACCAAAAGACCGAGTTACCTCAGTAAAAACACTTTTTTTTTTACTGCAAGAGTTAAATTAAACTGTAAAAATAAAGAAACAATATCGGTTTGTTCCCAGTTGGAGAAACCGAGTAGGAACCGAAGAAACTCACCAAATATTCACTAAATCTAGACTAATTCTACCTGTAAACCAAGGACAGTGCTTCAGAAATTAAGCATTATACAATGGGGAATGAAAATCCTGTAACCTCATTGGTCAAAACACTTCACATGACCATGGTATATCCTGTAATATCCCACGGCTAAGAAATGGCATTAATAAAAAAACATACTTAAACACAATTAAAATTTATTCTACACATGGGTCCAATGTATAATCTCAATAAGGCAGTCCAGGATGTGGGTTATTAAGGGATTTACCGACTTCTTGCGTGGTTAAGTCACTCAGCTGCACCTCGTGACACACCACACAAGGCGTGGGTAAATCTGAATAACCCACCCTGTCGTGTCTTATTGTGCTTAAATACATTTATAGGGGTGTTGTTATTGGGGATTTACTCACCTTGTGTGTGTGTGTGTCACCAGGCACAGCCAAGTGACTTAACCACACAAGAAGTGGATAAATCCACCACTAACCCACACCCTGCAGTGCCTTATTGTGATTATACAACGGACCCATGTGTAAAATACATTTAAAATGTGTTTAAATATGTTTTTTATAAATGCCATTTCTCAGCTGTGGGTTATTGCAGGATATGCCACTGGCATGTGATGTGTTTTGACCAATCAGGTTACAGGATTTTCATACCCCACTGTATAATCAAAAATAAACAACGGACTTTAGAAAAAAATGAGAAAATAAATTTCTTCGGTAAAAGTGAAGGAGACTGTCTGGAGACGTCTTACTGAAGCAAAGGGAATAAAGAATCTGACAGTTGCAGGAAGTGCAATCAGGGACAGTGATTTGAATACTGAGCTCGAGCCTAACATTCCACTATTAGCATAGGTTCTGTTAACCATTTTGGCTCTGGGGCAGTCCTATGGTGAGACCATACTGCATTTGTCAGACTATAGTAAGATTTCATGGGGTTTCATCTACTGGAGAGGTTGGTTGCCAAACAACTAACTGCTTACCTTACCAGAATATCCTTCTTGTCTGAATACCAATCTGGTTTTCATGCAGCTCATTCTACAGCTACTTCTCTGCGCAGACTCACTGATTTTATTCTTTATAACAGAAATGTGGGCCTACAGACCTGTGTTCTTTTCTTTGATTTGGCCAAAGCATTTCACAGGGTTAACCATTCTCCCCTTCTAAATAAACTCAGTGCCTCTGGCCTCACCTGTCCTTCCCCTGGTTCTCACATTACCTCTCTGGCCACACCCAGTCTGTCTCCGTTGGGTCAGTGCTATCTGATCCTTAACATACCAACATGGGGGTCCCACAGGGCTCTGTTCTAGGGTCTCTCCTTTTTACCATTTTTGTAAATGACTTGCCTCAGTCTGTATCATCCTGTAGCATACATATGTATGTGGATGACATCCTTACTCAGCTGGGTGATGTCCTGCCAATATCTCAGTGGTCCTGCAGTTGGACTTCAATGTACTACGAAAACTGGTTTAATGCTAATTATCTGACTCTCAATCAGTCCAAAACTATTACTATGCTCTTTGGCACCAAAAAATGTCTAGTTGCCCCTTCACCTTAACTGTTCATAGCTGGCACCCCACTATCCTGAGTACCCCAGTATTAATATCTCAGTGACATTCTGAATAGTTCCCTTGACTTCACCTTGCATAGCCAGACACTAGTTTCCAAATCCCACAAGACGCTTGTGTCTGTCTATTGGATGAGTGACTACCTCTCCCTGGGTGTACACAAATTCCTGACTGAGGGCTTAGTCCTTCCAGTCTTTGACTTGGGAGATGTGGTTTATGATGTCACACCAAAATGCCAGTCAGTGAAATAGGATACCCTCTTTAATACCCTCTGTAGGTTTATCCTAGGTGCCCCTGCCCGTACTCATTATTGCACATTTACAACCATCTGATCTGGCCATCACTGACTGATAGACATGTACAACACCCAATGGCTTAACAAGCTCCCAACCTACTTGTGCTCCCTCATCACTTCTGCTGCTCTGACAGCACACCGTGTTCGCTCTCATTCTGGTAAGAGATTCATCATCCCACAATGCAAACTGAGTTCCACAGACAGGATGGAGGCGGTCCAAAACTGTCCTTTCCAAAACTGGGCACAGACAAAGAAACAGAAGGAAAAAAATGTGGCCCTTCAAGTCTGCCTAGACCCTAATTGCAAGTCCATCCACAGTTGAAAGTAGTGTCTGGCAGTCCAAGGACACAGAGTTTTGAAAGCTAAGTCCATGGAATTGTAACTTCATCTTGTGGAATCTGTGAATATCTCCCTGTGTGTAATTTGTTTGATCTCAAAAACTGATGTTGGGTTGTTTCTGCTGCATTGAGCCAAACACTGCTGTTCCATGTCGAATAGGGTCATCTACTGTAAAAGTATAACAACACAAGAAAAAGCGTCTCAATGTGTAAAAAGATGGAGCCATACACAATTTGAAAAATACTCATTTTCCCTTTTGATCCAGGGATATTTATTTTAGGAAATACGGAGTCTCTAGTCTTTCTGTCATGTCCAGGAAAAAAGGTGGCTGTTGGTAGCTCTATTGTGTTTCAAAAGACTTATTTTATTACATTGGAAGGATACACATCCACCAGACTTACAGGAATGGATCAATTCACTAGCAAAAGTAGCCATCAATGAGCGTATTAGCCATCTTAATAATAAGACACTACATAAATATGAAGCTAATTGGGCAGCCTTCTTTCACTGGCTAAATAAGAACTGAGTTATTACTTCAGGTTTAATGATTTTTTTTACAGTAAAAAGTATGTGACATGCTCTTTGGTAGAACTATGATAACCAATTTTATTCACCAAATACTCATACAAATGGTCCGTTGGACAGTAGTTTCAAGATTATATTTAAGAATGTTGTAAATTGATAACATTTGTATGGAGTGATTTGCTGTACCCTACCTAAAGTGATCAGTTTCATTATATGTATATTTTGAAAAGTTAAATAAAAATTGTTTGAAAAAAAAAAAAACTGTAGACTCAGAGCGTCTGCACCATCCTTTCCCTCAAAAGATAAATCCACTCAGATGTAGTAGGATAAAATTCAAAGGTTTTAGTCTTGAGAAAGCATGAGTATCGTGCAAAAACCTTTGACTCTTTTTGCGGGAAGGGGCATGGTTCAGAGCTCTTGGTACTTAAATAAAACCTTTGAATTTTATCCTACTACATCTGAGCGGATTTATCTTTTGAGAGACAGGACGGTGCAGGTGCTCTGAGTCTACAGTGTCATGAATATTGTAAAAGTATACCACTTGTTAATGAATTTGGACTATAGGGATTCTGTTTACATGAATGGCAGGGGAAAGCTCAGAGGAAGGAAAGGTGATAAATGGGGTACCTCAGGGTTCAGTGCTGGGACCAGTCCTCTTTAATGTCTTTATTAGCAACGCAGCAGAGGAGCTGGAAGGGAAGGGAAGGTCTGTGTCTTTGCAGATGACACTAAGATCTGCAACAGGGTGGACACTCCAGAAGAGAGTGGAAAGAATGGGCAGGGATCTGAAAAAACTGGAGAAGTGGTCAAGAGTATGGCAGCTGGGTTTTAATGAAAAAAGTGCAAACCAGTGTACTTAGGCCATAGAAACTCAGGGGCGGAGTACAAAATGGGTGGAGTGATACTAACAGTGACCAAGCAGGAAAGAAACCTGGAAGTAATCATATTGAATGACCTAAAGGTGGCCAGGCAGTGTGACAGGGCAGTAAGGTGGGCTAGTGGGATGCTGGGGTGCATAGGAAGAGGTATCACCAGCAGGAAAAGGAGGCGATGTTGCCCTTTTAAGATCACTAGTATGACACCATCTGGAGTACTGTTTCCAATTCTAGAGACAACATCTCAGGAAGGACATAGACAGAGTAGAGGAGGTCCACAAAAGGGTTACCAAAATGGTGCAGCTTGCATCAAAAGCCCTATGAGGAGAGGCTAAAGGAGCTCAATATGTACACCTTGGAGGAGAGGTGGGAGGGGGGGATATGATAGAGACCTTTAAATACTTCACAGGGGTCAATAAGGTACAGGAGGGGAGTATTTTTCAGAACAAAAGAAGCTCTATAACAAAGGGACATGCTATGAAGCTAGAAGAGGGAATAGTCAAGAGGGACGTGAGGAAGTATTTCTTCACAGAAAGGGTGGTGGATTCCTGGAACAACCTTCCAGCTGAGGAAGTGGGGGTGAAAACAGAGGTGAGGTTCAAAAATGTCTGGGCTAGGCACAAGGGAATTGTAGGTGTAAGGGGGGATACACACCATAGATCAAGTGGATCAGCAGCAAAAATGAAAAAAATTGGTAGACTGGGTGGGCCAAGCATCCCTTATCTGCCACCATAACGTTTCTATGTTTCTATCTCAGCACATCACACCTATACTAAAAGGGTAGCACCACATAAGAGTGTGTATTATTGAGCGCATCAATATGAGCGACTCAATAATACCGCTCCCATGTAGAGCGAGTAGAGAAAAGGAATTATTTATTCATACTGAAAGTGAATGTAGCATTCAGGGTTACGCATTACACTCACGAGCAATAAGGATAAAAGGATCATGTGGCCAAATCTTGCCAAGCTGGCCATGTGGTGTAGTGGTTGAGCCACTGTCCCTGGAGCCTGAGGTGCTGGGTTCAGGTCCTGGTGCGGCTACTGCTTTTGCTTCCAAGGGGAGTTTCTATTAATTTCTAAGTCTACTCCCCCTGGAGTTCAGAATCCTTATTTTGGGAGTGCGGGGGGCTTGCCCCCCCCCCGCATAAACAATGAATTACTGTATATTTTTAGAGGACCATCACTGTTTGTGGTGGTCTCTCTAATCGGAAGTCACCCTTTTGTTGCGGGCGATTCTTTCCTCGCTCTAATGAGCAACATGATAAGGGACTCGCCCTTATCACATAAAACCTTCAAAAAGCAACTAAAATGTATTTTAAAAATGTACTTTTCACCTTGTTTCTTTTTTTTTAACTTTTTTTTTAACAAGCAAGTTATTTTATAATTGCAAGAGTGCGCTCCCAGGGCATGTGTCATGGCATAATGTCACTTCTTGGGTGTTGGATGCACTCAGCCTGTGGCCTTATGCCCAGCCATCTTAATCGTGACAATATCCCAGCATGACACATGCCCTGTTGTGCATTATTGCTAAATGTATATGTATATGTACATGTCTTTACAATGGTCATTTGAGATAGATTAAATAAAACTGAATTGAATAGATCTTACCATGCACACCTATACTCTTCTGCAGTGGAGCCAGATCCAACTCGAATAAATCACCTGTTGTCTCGAGTTAAGTTACCCACCCTTACTCTTTCTCAGCAAAATAAAATCATCTCCCCTATAACGGAGGGTGAACTCCAAATGGCAATAGAAAATCTTAAAAATGGGAAGAGCCCCGGACCGCATGGGTTCGGACTGGAGTTCTATAAAAAAAAACTGGGATCTCATACAGGAACCTTTATTAGCAGCCCTACAAGCCTCACATAAATCATCAACTTGCCCGATTTCCTGGAGACAGGCCATGATTTCGGCTATATTAAAACCTCAAAAACCTCCCCAGTTGTGCGGCCCCATCTCTGTACTTAACCAGATTATAAACCGTACGCCAGTATTCTGGCCCGTAGATTGGATGCCATTCTTCCCACCTCGATCCACCCAGCTTCATTAAAACTAGAAAAACTACAAATAATGTCAAACGCACATTACACCCAATCGACTATGCAGTTTCCACTAAAACCCCACTGACATTACTAAGTTTAGACGCCCAAAAGGCTTTCAATATGGTGAATTGGGATTTTCTGCAGTCCACTGTGGCTAAGTTTGCATTCCCACAGTCCTGTTTAGATATAATCAGTGGCATCTACATGGTCCCAGAGGCGACGGTAAAGGTAACTGGCTGCCATTCATCCCGCTTCAGCCTACATCGTGGCACCTGGCAGGGATGCCCTCTTTCCCCTACCTTTTTGCTATATTTGTTGAGCCTATCGCTAAACTCCTAAGACAAATGGAACAACTACGTGGATACACTATAGGCTCCACAGAACATAAAGTAGTGTATTACGCGGATGACTTACAATTATACTTATCACACCATGAAGATTCATTAGGACCGGCGACCCCTCTCCAACCTCCTACCGGAAATAGAAGCAGCTTCTGGTTATACTATAAATCAAGGGAAGTCGGAGGCCCTTATTATATATGGTTCACCCTCTCATGTGCACCTACAGGATTACAACTACAGATGTAACAAACCAGCTATTACTTATCTAGGCACCCAAATACCACCCTGTATTAAAGATTTATATAAAGTCAGCTATACCCCTTTAATCAAACAAATTCAATCAGACCTTGACAGATAGCTCCCCCTGCCTGCTCCCATTACTCACCAGAATACAATCTATACAAATGAATACGTTACCCAAAATATGATATGTTATGCAAAATATTCCACTCCCCCCCCCACCAAGATTTTAACAGTTGGAACAAATCCATTAAGAAATAAATATGGGAAGCGGGAGAGCCAGGGTGGCTCTTTCCAAGCTTCAACTCTCTAAGGAATGGGGGGTCTGGCTCTTCCTAATGTAACACTTAGGTGGCACTATCCCGAGGGCTACTACCCCTGCCTGCTTGGCTAGTAGCAGGTTAAGGGGCCTGAGTTCTGAAATGGGTGCCTCCACCCAGAGGTCAGGGTTGGTAGTGGTCAAGCTAACCTGGGCACAGCCCTCTGGGACACTGTAACCCCCCTCCTTCCCCTCTAGTGGCCTGAACACTGTACAATAATCACTTTCACAATACCCCTGGTACACCACACAAGTAAACATACTGTTTGCACTTACCACCAGGGCTGGTGCCTCTGGCTCAATCCTGGAAACCCCCTGTAAAACAAGGTTAAGAACAGCAAATAGCAACAGTACAGTACTTTGAGCACAAACTGGAACCACAGTCAGATTACATACAGAAAAAGTTAGATCTGATTTATTCAGGGGACTTGAACAAGGGAGGGGCAAAATCAGATTAATTAGCTTAAAGGTTATATCAATCAAGCAGTTATGCATGCGCTTTGAGTCCCCCCAACACAGTCCCCCTCTGGGTACCCAGGTAGGGAAGAGATGGGCTAGCCAGAACAGTTGCCCGAGGTTGCAGCTGGTTGGGGCCCTGTGATGGAAAACACAACATGCACAGTACACAATATTTGTAATCCAGAGCCAGATGGCTCAGTTTGTAAAGGAAACGAAACAACAAGACAATCAGATGGCACACTCAGATTAAGCTGTTGTTGTAGGGAGCTACCTTGGTATTTACTCAAGATACCCATGACCGGACACAGGCTGGACGAAAATCGAGACTGCAGGTGGTTGATCTGGAATGCCAGGAGAAGCAGGGCCCACACAAGTTGCAAAGGCATCATTCCTGTTCAAGCATGGAGCAGGGGGCTGATCCTCAGGCAGGTCTCTCGTCGATGGCTTCTCTGTGCAGTGGGTAGTCTGCCTGCGCAAGTCTGGCAAGACCCAGACATCATGAAGACAAATTCAGATACAGTCCATTTTGGGCTGGATATAGCTTCCAGCAAGCAGAACACAGTTCACACAGTGGGGAACTAACTCACAACCCACTAGCAGCTCATAGCATATTTACATGTACGGGAATTCTACTGTACCAGGCAAAGTGCTCCCCGGTCACAATCGCAAAGTCTCTGCGCACACCAGGAGCTTAGGGGTAGCTGGAACTCTTGACAGGCCGATTGCATCCAGCAAAAATATTCGGTCTTCTTCAGGTTGAGTCTGGCCCACTTCAGTAGCTTACTTTAGTCACACAAACTTGGATTTAGTCCAAAATAATTCTCTTCTCTCCCTCTCAGGAGCAGCACACTGGCATGCAGGCCAAATATTTAGCCTTTTCAGAGTTCTCTCATGCGAATCCACTCACGATTGCTGTTCAGAAACACTTCAGTTCCTTCTTGCTCAGCTTCCAGCTTAGTTCTAACTGAAAAACTGCAAGCAGCCCGGGACTTCCCCAAGATCCAAAAGATTTGGTTGGCTGATTTGTCTGTCAGTCAAAGCGAGAGTTCCCCCTTCAGTTGCAAAAAAGGCACAAAAAGTTCAAACTGCAGTTCCTATAGATTTTGAATTCAGACAGCTCCTGCAGTCCGGCTACACTTTAGGTCCCACCCGAACTGATTGGTCCAATTTGCAGTCCAGGACCAAGATAGTGGAGACAAACAAAACAGTCCTTGCTACAAAGAAAGCAGGTTAGACAAACTACATTATCATTATCATTCTAAATGGTTTTCAGTAAATAGTTACCTCTTTCAAGAGAGCTCCCTCTCAGATTACTTAAACTGCAATTAGGCAGCTCTTAAAGAGACAGTACACAGAGGCTATACAAGCTCTGGTAATCACATTTAAACTGCTAAAATGCAGGACACCAGCCTGGCAGTGAGCATTTAGGCAAGTTCAAGGAAGACTTTTTGGGAACCCCCATTTGTAGGGGGGTTACACTAACTTAAACCATTACTGGATAGCTACATTAATATCCCACATGCAACTTGGTTATTACCAAGTTCAACTACCCCAATCTGGACATTATTAGAACGAGGCATGACATCACTCCCCCTTGACTCTCTCCCAATTTCACAACCACCTCATATGGAACATACCGACAGATGCTCTCAACTTACCAGAGCACTATTGGAGAGCTGGAGAAAATACCTCAAGTCCCCAGAACATACCTTTCTTGCCAATTGGATGGGGATTCCTGCCCAGCATCCAGACTTTGCACCTGCGCAGTCGGATGCTCTGTTTCACAGATGGCTCACTAAGGGACTCATACACACCTATCGATTTTATGAAGCAGGATTGTTTCAAACCTTTGAGCAATTGAGGGAAGCCTTTGCCCTACCCCACCAAGATTTTTATAGATATTTATAGATTAGACATGTCTTGGGCAGCAAGTTGGGCCTAGACATATCTCACATAGGGATTCCCCCCCACATACTATACTCACACACCTACCAGATTTATACCAACAGGGACATTTGATCTCACGGGCTTATGCAGCCCTCCAGAGCTCAACACCCCAATATATGGAGATGGATCATTTTCACTGGGAAGCCGAATTAGGGATTGTGCTCTCTCCGGACAATTGGCTACAAATCTAGCGAAGACAACATAAAACCAGTAACTCGTACTCCTGGAGAGAATTCTCTTGGAAAGTTGTAGCTAGATTTTTTTTCCTCACTCCACAAATCACAGCCAAATATTCTGAATCAGGAGATTCCACCTGCTGGAGATTGTGTGGGTGTGAGGTATCCACACATATTTGGGTTCTGTCCAGTAGTACAAGCTTTTTGGCAGGGAGTGGATAGTATAACCAGGGAACTTTTCAATATTATAGGAACTCTTATGCCAGAGATAGCCCTCCTCCTTCATTAATTTTTTTTAATTATTTAACCAGAAGTGGCACACTAAGCTGAAAGCTTTTTTGCAGGAGCATCCTGGGAGCACAGGGAAGTTAAGTGACTTGCTCAGGGTCACACAGTATGTAAGTGGAAGCTGTGAGATTCAAACCCAGGTCTGGTCTGCTGGATGTCACCAGATTTGCAGCGCAGAGCCTTGAACCACTGCGCTATACTGCCTCCCTGACAAATTACCCCAGACAAATTAAACATAAACAACACAAATACTTATTGAACATCCTAATGGCAGCAGCCACAAACTGTATCACTAGACTGGTTGAAGGCAAGCCAGATCCTCCTACCATCACCTCATGGGAAAACACTATTTATGATATCTATAAAATGGAGAGCCTCATTGCCAGGCTACAAGATAAAACCCAGGAACTGTTGTCCTACTGGACCCCCTGGTTTCTATATATTGCGGAAAAAAGAAATGATATTGTTCCTTGAGGGAGAGGTGAGAGCATATACTCCTCTATCTTCTCATTATTGCTTTAAACAAAAAAGGAACCGGCCAGACCATGTATTAAAACTGCCCCCTCCACCCCACCATCCTTATCCCTCTTTAGTTTGTTTCTATGACTGCTTACAGATAGAATGTAGCCTGAAATAACAGAGTGCAAACAGGGATTGATCATAGAACAATCTATATTGTTGGGCAAATGTACAGACTTTCCAACATATATACTAATGATGATATACATGTGTATCAAATCGTAGTTATGTTCATCCTCTATATGTCATTGTCTGTCAAATCCTGCTGACTGTATCCTTTGTGAGCTGAAAGAAAAGAATGGAAAAATAAAAAGTTTAAAAAAAAAAAACTGAATTGAATAACCATGACACTCAAGGCAGTGAGTCCAACTGCCTGCCCCCACACCAAAGACTTCAACCATCCCACAACACTGGCCCTTTAGGCAGTTTTTTGCTAAATGTACTTCATAAACAGCATCTGCAGCTTCAGAGTACAGTAGTTGCAGCCAGCAGTGATTACAGCACTACAGACATCAGGGCAAGTCCACAACATCATAATTAGCAGTGTGTGTAAAAGTACAAAGGCAAACTCAGACCTGGGCTGGCTGTCAGCCTCGGACATTATTCTGCTTCTACAGTTATTTTAGAGACAAAAAGACGCCTGTAAGAAAGAAGAACATGAACCCTTCAGTAAGAAAATGGACTGTTCACATCCTTGGCTTTTGCACCATCTTGCTTTTCCTTGCGGCCACCGTGACCGTGTCCATGGCGGTGCTGGTCTGGAACTCAGATGCTGTCCGGAGGTGGAAGGATTGCCGGGACAATCTTCACAATGAAACCTCAGTGCTGAAGGCAAAACTGTTAGTGCTGGAGAAGGAAAATGCCAACTTGCGAGAACAACTGGAACAGGGCTTACAGAGGGAGGAAGAACTGAGGCTGCAGTTCCATCAGGTTCAAAATGGCTATCTAAAAGCAAATGCTTCATTAGTCTCCTGCTGGAATCATGTGGTATGCAGTTTTTTGCAAGTTAATTTGCAACTTTATTTTCTTTATCTCATTCACTGGCGCTGCCCTCATCTATTAAGCCTCCCAATGCTGTCCTTCCTTTCTCTGTCACTTACCCACCCTTTAACCTTGCAGGTTTGCCTCTT
This sequence comes from Neoceratodus forsteri, assembly GCA_016271365.2. Classification (NCBI taxonomy): domain Eukaryota; kingdom Metazoa; phylum Chordata; order Ceratodontiformes; family Ceratodontidae; genus Neoceratodus; species Neoceratodus forsteri. Next base: position 141,073,782 of record JADMNL010000031.1, on the reverse strand, counting down.
CCCATAGTAGAGCATTTAGAGGTCAGCATTCCCTGCAGGACAGTTCTATTAGTGGGCTTGGAGGGTAGTCAGTTTGATGGGAGCTTAAGAGTGCTATTTTCTTCCAGCCCCGTGGCATCGGCATTAAGTGTGCCACACATGCATCCGCAGCAGCAGAGTGGCATACAGAACAAGTTGTCACCGCTCCCATGAGCCTCTCCAGCTGTGCCCAAACCTGCGGCCACCAAGGTGGCTGTATTGTAGCAGAGCGTGATGCTCTCCTTCCCCAGAAAATGAAAGTGTCCCCAGGAAAGTTGATCCTCCACCCCCCCCCAGCTGGCTGTTTGATGTATAAGGTTTGTTACCAAAGCCAGGTCACCTGCACCACAAGCAACAACGCTGCCACTGTGCGAACAGGCCCACCCTCAGATTTCTTTCTGCATGTTTTCATTCTTTTCTTAAAAATATTTTAATGCAGTCAGTGACCTGGGTGTGGAAATTAGCACAAATCTTTAGGGGCCAGGTTGGGGGGTTGGAGCACCCAAAGGACAGCTCTCCTCTTTCACGGTGAAAGGACTCTGTGTCTCACTATTAGATTGCCACCAGACAAAAGTCAGGTGATAGCACATTTGCATGCATGAGAAGGACTGCTATCAGATGTTGGCACTCATGCACTCCAATGTGTGGGAGCGTCTGTGTCATTGCACGCCAGCACCCTGGGAGGAAAAGAAACAGAGGACAATACTCTGATCCTATGTGGCACATGCTGCAGGCACCGCACGACCAACATGGCAGGCCTCCTACCACCATGTGTGGTCCTGAGTAATGGTGGACAACCAGTAGGTCCATGTAGTTCAGTGACGGGGCTGGGGGGTGGTGCCACAGGACCAAGGGACAGAGGATCAGAAACACAGAGTAGAAAAAATATATATCGTACAGCTGTCTCCACAGCACTGGGCAGTAGGAGGCCACTTGGCACACCTGTGATCTAGGTTCCCATCAACAGTGGAGGCCAGCAGGGGGTGCTCTGAGCATCCATTAGGACACTGTCCTCCTGGGGGAGGGGATAATGTGATTGCACTACCACTTGAATGACGCCTGTGGTGAAACAACAGTGGTGTTATTGATTATGCAGGTGATTATGTGCCACCAGACATTCCACGGACATGGGAGCATCGTAGGTTGGATTCAGACAATGTAGGGAGAATGGTGGGCTCATATTTGGGGACTATCAGCTGCTAGGATGACGAGACAGCCAGCTGAAAGACATGCCCACAAGGCCCATGGAATGCACAAACCGCTCACATTCTCCTGGATCGGGATCTCCCTGAAGTACCCTTGTCACTGGCTGAGAAAGGGTGCACACTGTTGGATGGAATCTGCAGTGCATGACTGTGGGGCCCAGATACCCGACTTGAGGTCAAAAAAGTACTCTTACTGTACCTCCCAACTAGCAAGAAGTTCCCTTAAGTTGAATGGTTAGAGCTGCTGCCTTCAGAACTCAGGATACCAGGTTTGATTCCCAGCAAGGTCTGGGGGTGTGTCTACTCAAGAAGAAGGAAATGGAGATAACAGTTATTAAATTAAGGTGGCACCCAGGTAGGAATTAGGATCTATCTCATGCAGCATGACTGTGCCAGGCACTTCACAGCAGAATAACACCCATTCTAATTATGGGCCATTTGTAAGTATGGGTGGGCCCTTTATGGTTCTAATTAGAACCCATTACGGCTCTAAAAATATCTTGCTTTCCTACATTGTAGAACACTGTAATTTACATATTTTCATGATAATTCACATAGTTTCATTGATAATGACATTTTAATTACATTACACATTTGCATTTCAAACCATTTAAATTGTTTGTTTATTGTCAAGGATTTTTTTGTCCTCTAACTGCCACCTTTGCCTGACATTTAGGTCCTTCTGCCAGCAACCTGCCAGCCCCTCAGCCACCCCCACTGTTGGACCACGGGGGATCCACATGGAGAGGGGCCCGACAGTACCAAGACTGTCATACAGGTGGCAAAGGGACACGGATTTTTCGGCATTTTCTCCCTGGCCCCTTAGGTCCCACCCACCTTCCTCTGACCCTGGACAGTACCCTGTCAGGCCCCACACATGCACGCAGGTGAACCCCTGCAGAGGAGATAAGCTCCCAGGCTCAGCACAGGGGTCACTGTGGTGGTGAAACCCAGCATCGTCCCTCCCTAGCTGGGAGCACTGCTGAGCTGCACTACTACCCCAGCCTCACTGGCTACCTAAGCAAGCTACCAGATCTCCTCCTGAACCTGTGTAGCCAGCATGGGTAATCAGGCAACCCTTCAAACTGGTTATAGAAACATCGCATTTGCTGGCAGATAAGGACCGCTTGGCCCAGTTAGTCTGCCCATTTTTCCCTGCTTATAGTATCACCACAGATCCTACTTGTTCTCCAGGCCATTCATCTGCCCTTTCCCTTACCCTAAGATTCCAATATGTCTATCCCATGCATTCTTGAACCACACCACTGTTTCTGCCCCCACCTCCTCCACTGGAAGACTGTTCCAGGTATCCACCGCTCTTTCTGTGAAGAAGTACTTCCTCACATCTCTCCTGGATCTAATGCCCTCCAGCTTCTTACCATGCCCCCTTGTCCTTGAGTGCCTTTTGTTTCTAAAAAAATATTCCCCCCCGTACCTTGTTTACCCCTGTGAGGTATTTAAAGTTCTCTATCATATCCCCCCCCATCTCTCTTCCAGGGTGTACATATTTATGTCCTTTAATCACTCATCATGCAGTTTCAGATGCAGACCCTGTACCATATTAGTTGCCCTCCTCTGGATCGCTTCCACTCTGTCTATGTCCTTTCTGAAATGTGGTTTCAGCTCTTTTTTAGAATAGGCTACATTGTCTGGGTGTTGTTTTGTGTTTTTTACAAGCTGTTCTGTCCATTCTCCTTATCATATGTATGTATGTTTTCAATTATATTATCTTTTCTTACACAGTATATACTGAAAGCAAACATATCAACATTAGAAAGTGAATTATCCAGGATTCTGAATGAATCCTCCGAAATGAACCAGACAAACAGCGCTCTGAAAGGTGAGTAGGGGTCATTGGCAGTGCATAAATGGTTTGGTAAAATTAATATTTTCACAGTAAGATTATGGAGGGACTGGCCCCAAATATCTCTGTGGTAAATGTGTCTGCTTACAGTATGGGATGAGTTGGGTTTACATGTCAATATCAGGATCCAATCTGGGCTGGTAGTGGCTGAGTGAAGGCCCCATGGGGTGTGTGGCATCTCCTGGAATAGTTTGAAACTTCAGCCACTGGATGACCAACAAAAGTTCTTGCCAGGCTATCAGTGCAGCAGAAGGGCTACCCACCTGTGATGTCGGCAGCCTGAGTTTGGAAACGAGCTCAGGCCGTCAGGGGTTGGCTGGGGGGGGGGGGAGACTGAGTATCCCCGAAGACGCTCTCTTCCTCTGAGGAGGATGGGTAGATGCTGTTGCTACCTCATTGCCACCTGAATGACCACAGGTGTAGTGCGGTAGCCTTTAATCACGATTTCAGTCATTTCAGTCTCCCCCCATCAACTCCGACTCTACCTAGCTTTCGCTGGCTTCATCCGTGAAAATGTCATAAGATAATAATGTATTTCTGGCAAAAACATGATTCACTAAACTAATTTTCATTTTCTTTCATTCCTGAACTGAGATACATGAATTTTTTAAAAGTTCTTGCTCACTTGCAAGGCCCAGTATGACAAAACGAAACAACTTGATGTGGTGCTGTGCTGTTTACCATCAGAAGAATGTGCTAGCACCCTTATAATTACATCTGCCGAATAAATCCAATGTTTACAGTCAAAAGGTACCCTCAGTTTAAGAGATCTGTATATCTTGCAAGTGGCAGCCATCACTAATGGCTTAAGCATTAATTACAAAAATAATTATAAAAACTGTTTTTTAAATATCTGAAGAAATGAAAAAGGTACTGGTTATGAAGCTAAGGATGTCATAAATACATTTTTGCTAAACAAAATATATGATGAATTTCTTTGCCAACTAAAAAATGTTGCTGCTTTAAATTTGACCCCTAGAATGTTGTAAAACCTTCTTGTTTTGAATCTAATCATTTTTATGAATATGCAAAGATATGCAAAATATATGCTAACAGCATGCTAATGCTAATTTGCAGTCACTATAATCTATTCTATTTTAGAGTAGCTTCTTTTTGCTTCTGAGTTTCAGAACTGGGTGTTCTTTCTTTTTTTAGAACCGGTTCTGCCCTTCCCATCCCTTCCCCCCCGAAATGTTACATGGAAGGTGAATGATTATTGATTGATTGACTGATGGAGAGATTGATTGATGATTGATTTGAAACTGTTTCACCAGGTAGACATACAGAAATACAAAAAATAACCTTGATTACAGATGCAAACGGGGGTCACAAATAAGAATGAAACACAATACTGTGTAAGTAATAATGTATGGTGTGACCATACACAACAAGCCTTTGTTTCCATTGAGAGGATTGAGGTAACAACATATGGAACTCGAGACTGAAACTTGAGAGGGCCATGCTGTTATCTCAACCACAAGATGGAAATGCAAGGCAAGTTGAGTATGGCCCTCCTTATTTTATTTTTTATAGTATATATGGTTATAGTGGGAACTAGCAAGTGGGAGCTACAAACGGCGCTGAGCACCAGTACAGAGACAGAGTGCTCAGTGACAATGAAAGTGGGCTGCCAGGCAAGAGTCAGCACAAGCAGTGACACAGGTGCACTTGATGACACAACGTGCACAACTTTTCAAACTGTGCACAACAACTTTTTGAGAGCCACTAAATTCCATACACAATATGCTCTAATCATGTACTACTTATAATTTCGAAACTGTATACAAAAATTACAATAATTACAATGTATAAGCATCTGAAACAGAATGAGACATGAAGGACAGTTGGTATCGTATGAAAGCACAGTACAGGCCTGGTACCGGCAATGCCGGTGGATGAGCGGTTTCCCAAGACTAGGTTGTTCCAAACTTGTGGGAGAGTTCGTGACTCAAAGCTTATGTCAAGGAACAAGAAATCTAGTTCCTGAGTGGGAGTGAAGGTGGTGGCTGAAAGGAGCACCAGGGGTGAGAAGGGTGCTCGGGTAACTGAGGAGTCTGTTTATTTATTTAGTTTTTGTTAACCGGGTAGGTGCACTAGCCATAAAATGACTATTTTCAGGCACAACCCGGGAGAGTATAACAAAAGCAGAACAGTTGAACAACAGCAACATGGGTACAATAATACAAATAGAGGAACAGTACAGCAGTGCTACAAAAATACAATGGGTAGAAACAACAACAAATAATGGCAAACATTAGACAGATAATGGCAGTAAGATATATAATAAGTGCAGAAACCATGGACCCGACCTGTGGAGTGAAAGGGTTAATAAGATAGTAAGGTTAAATAGAGACAAATGTGAGGAATGTTCAAACATAACAAGAAAGACTGACAGAAGGAAGGTCAGGGGTGGTAACTGGCAAAACAACAGTGGATGGTCAGCAACAAGGTTCGAGAAGGAAGAGAGCTAGTAGTCAAGAAGTTATTTACAAAGAGAAGGAAAAATATGGGGAGCGGAAGAGGAGACAGTCTTGGAGCTGGATTAGAGCAGGGGTGACATTACTGGTAAGTCTCAGGAGCTTCAGGTTGGGTCAAAGCATGTACAAGCATCAGCTAAGGATAGATAACGACGATATTCACTTTTAAATCCAAAGTGAGACTGAGACAGCCAGAGGTTGAGTGGAAGAGCATTCCATAGCCTGGGAGCAGAGAATTGGAAGACCCCTGTGTCTTTAGTCGTCCGACATCTCGGAACATAGAGCAAGGATTTGTCAGCTGATCGCAGGCCATGGGAGGATGGTTGAGGGACCAGCAACGCCGCCAGCTGGGATGGTTTTTTTTCCCGGATGATCGAGTCCATTAGTGATCCAAGGTAGTATTGTCTACTGGCAGAGGGTGAGAGCCAATTCAGATCCTTATAAATAAGGCAGTGATGTTTGAGTCGAGGCGACGAAGAGGCAAATTGGCATATATTGTTATAAGTTACGTCCCATTTTAGTAGGGAGGTTTTATGGGCAGAGGTAAGAATAGAGGCACCATAAGTAAGGGTTGGGAGCAGAATACCTCGGGCATTTGCTAATTTGGCCGAGGGTGTAAGCATGTAGCTCGTTTTGTAAGCTACTCCTAGTTTCGAGTTTATAGCTTTGCTTAATCAGTACTTGAACCTGTAAAGAGTTAGGTACTGCACATGCCTATCCTTCAGTGAGGCAGAGTTTAGATGAGACCCAGATCAGACGAGGGCCATGCATCTTTTGAGTTCTATATCAGGTGAGCTGCCTACACCTGCTGCTTTGTGATGAATGACCAGTCTCCTACATGAATATTAAAATAGTCACATTGCACTGATTACTCCCCTCCCCCACAGGTGAAGCAGCTCGGTTAAAACAGAAGTTCTCCACCACCCAGCGGGAGTTGAGTGGGTACAAAGAGTGTTACTCCAAGATGGTGGAGAGCTGGAAAAGTGCAAAGGCTGCAAGAGATCAGTGTGAGACCAGTCGGACTGAACTACAAAACAGCATGTAAGAACAATATAATTTATTTAGGTTTGCACGTCATGCGCAAACTAATCATAATATGGCTGTTGGACTTTATTGCCAAAAGTGAATACTTTAAATAGTGCTTACATCTCATGTTATTATTTTGCCTGAGATAATATTTATGTTTGTATTATAAAATGGGCCATGTAATTCCTGTAACCTTATTGGTCGAAACATGTCACATACCCATCGAATAGTTTCTGACAACCACACACCTCTGTGGAACTACATATTGTTTTAACAAATAAAAGCTAATTTTATTATTACTTTTTTTTATTTATAGTTTATGTCCCCAGCAGCTGCTTCGCCCCCGGCTCACCCACCGGCACCGGCACACACTCCACCGTGGGACTTCCAACCCTACGAACTTCCCCTTGTGGCAGGGTCGTCCCAGGGGATGGTGACCTCCAGGATACACATGCGGCAGCTATGCCTGGGCCTGCTGGCCAAGCCAGGAAGTCCTAAGGCATGTTTTTTTCCCCCCCTTGCAAGCAGTTGCCCCCGGAAGAACGTTGCATGCAAGGATGCCAGGATGTCACCCCATGCGCCTCAGAGAGACATCAGTGTCTGCCCATCCCTCCACCCATCCCATGACAGGCTTGTTGGCGATCCCTGCCCCCCAGCTCACTGCTAGGGCCAGGTATGCACTGAGCACTGTAACCCCGGCCCCCGAGGAGGAGCGCAGTCTCTTGGATGTTCATCCTCCTCCTCGGCTGGTTCTCCAGCAGCCCAAGTTCACTTCTGAATTCAGGTCATTGGCATCATGAGCAGTTGCACAAGTGCTGCACCAGCAGGCCAGCATAAAAGCTAATTTTATAAGGGAGATAACACCCCAGTGTGTTCTGTCATAAGGGAATAATGTACTTCTTGGCTGGTTGCAGCATTCGGCTATGCCTCATGCCTAACATCCACCCAAGGCATGCTTTATTTTCTTATAACTTCACACCCTGTCACATGTTATCCCATACTTAGTAACATGATTTTTTTTTTATTGTGGGTTTGTACATGGAGGACCCCATGGCTGTGTTAGCCAATCAAGTATTAGTGAGGTTTGGGCATGCTTCCTACACTTCTGCTGCTGATTTTGTCTCAGCCTTGGCTGCCCCAGTCAGGGAGTTTCTTTTCTGGGGTGCTCTTGAGTCAACCTTTCGTTTTCCCTTCTGTTTTTCGCATATACCATTTACTGTGTCTCCCCCCAACACTGTTTTCAGCCAACTGGGTTTACTGTTTGGGAAGGGTGCAGGGAAGGGGCAGATAATGGGAAGGGGAAGCAGTGAAACACTGAAACAGCAGTGGGGGCTGAAAGGTAGCACTTAAGTCAGCTCATACCCATTCACCTGGTAAGTGATGTGTTGGTATCACATGCCCAGAGGGGTCCAGCAGGGGAGGTTTGAAAGCAAGGAGGGACTCCCCAAACTTTCTGACAGCCCTGATATAGGCATTCTGCTGGGTTACTTTGCAGGGTTACTATCTGGGGCAGGATAAGGGAGGGATTAATGGTAAAAAAAAATACTCCAGCAGACCCAGGACAAATGTAGCCGCCCCACCCCAGACTACATTAAAGCTCAACTGGCTCCTCCCATACCTCACTTGCTCCTCTTCCAGGACCTTTACTGTTGAATGAAGTATCCTCCTCCCAGCTTCAGGAACCAGGGGGCCCCACCCACAAGGGACAAGCTGTAGGTTATGTTTGAGATTGCAGGGAGGATGTCGACCAGAGGCTGGTGGAGGGTTGGATCATCAGAGGACTCCTTCAGCAAGCAGAAGGACTTAGACAGGCGGAAGAGAAATGAGGGGCAAAAATATAAAGGAAAAAAAAAAAGACGTTGTTATGTGCCTGAGTTTGCATGTTTCAGGTGTCAACATTAACTATCTCTTGTTACAGTCACAATTAGACCAGGTGATGCCGGTCCTGACCAGTGTTCTGCTTGTGATTTCAGATGGTCCTACATGTCTGAAATTGAAAGCCTGAAACAACAAGTAAACACACGTTCCGGTGACCAGCGCTGTGATCCCTTCTGGATTTACCTGTGGGTGCTGGCAAGCAGTTCTTGTTTTATTTTTCTTGCTAGTATATTATGGGGGGAGGTAGGACATAAAGTAGGGTATAGATTCAAAGAAACATAGACAGTGTCAACAGAAAAAGACCCAGAGCTCGATGCAATCTGAGCATTGAAGAGACAGTAGAACCAAGAGTAGCAGGCAGGAAAATGTTACACATTTTAAGAAGTAGCCTGTTGTGGCCTTTTATTTCTTAACTATTTTTTCTTTGTTCATTAGAAAGGTTTCTATGTGATAGCATTCTGCTGAATGTGTGGAACAGCACTCTGCCTGGAAGCAAACATGTTTAGTTCTGGTCCTCCCACTGCACTGTCAGCACTGTGACCTCACTGATAGTGACATCACAAGTAACCGACCTGTCAGCTGCAGAGTGGCTTTTTCTGAGCAGCTGTGAGGTCAGTCAGTGACGACCACAGTGCTGATGATGTAATGGAAGGAACAGTGCTAGATATGTGAACTGCCAGGCAGACTGCTGTCTTACACATCACACCAACTAACACCAGATGAAAAATCTTCTGATTAAACAAATGAAAAGAAACAGTACCTCAGATACATAAGGTAATGGCTGACAATTTTTAAAAACTGATATTAATTTTAGGCAGTACACTAGCTCTTTAAGGTTCTCTTTACATGTATCCTCTCCCCGTAATAGAAAAAGGCAGAAACTGATCTAAAAAAAGCCTAGAATCATATTGATTCAAAATTTAGAATATAAAAGCATCTCCCCTTAAAGCCAATCTGAATGATTTAAAATGTAAATTCATATTTTGCATGCAATTAACATCTCATTAATATACAGATGTACAGAAATTACCAGCTCTAATAATTGGTTTGGAAACAAGAACATCTCTCAGAGTCTAAGTAGCATTATCTATAACTAGAAGAGGAAAAGGTTTACACTCCCTTATTCCTACTAGTGAATCACCCGACAATGCTGACTCATCCGGAAGGGGTAGGTAAGATGAAAAGAAGGCAGTTTCATGTGTAACCCCCGGACCCCTGCCTTTTTGCAAAACAACAAGTGGCATGCTGTTGAAGCTGACAGCAGTACCTGGTGGGGACTGGGTTCGGGGAGGACTAGGTTACTCGGCACAGGGAGCCTAGGTTTGGCTACTCTGCACAGGGGCACCCAAGTAAATCCGAACACGGGAAGCAATAACTGTAATGTCCAAAACCAGGAATGGGATTCTAAAGTGTGGCTTTTATTCACATCCAAACTGAACAAACAAAGCATAGATGGGCCCCCACGGGGCTACATTCCTGGTAATGCAGATTAGAGACACAGAACACTTCTTCACTATTCCAGCCCTCAGGCTCTGAACCCACCAGGCACACAGCCCAGACTTGCACGCATCTTTGGGTACACAGCCCGACTTGTACACTACTTGGGTTTTTCCCATGGCCCGGCTCCCCCGCCGGCCACTTGATTGCAGTCCATATGGGAATGAACCAGTTTTCCTGTTGGTGGCTCCCCAAACCACCTTAGAGCCTTCGACTCCTAAAGGGAAATTTCCTTCCAATCCTACGTCTGGGTACTTCCCTCATCACTGGCCAAGTGCATGAGGCAAAGTAGAACTCCACAGAGCAAATCCATAGAGGTGGACCTGGTTACTAAGGGGTCTCCCACCTCCAGCTCCCACAATCCATACCCGGCCATTTCTCTGGATACTAAACAACTCTTTTGAAAGCTTGGCAATGTAGATTACTGGGTAGACATATGTCACATCTCCTCTACATGTCTTGACTTTCCCTTTGTGCTGGACTTGAACATACTTTTACTTTTGGCTAAGCCTATTACTCTAGGCCTCCCACTACTTCAGTAGTCCAATCCCCACTTTAACACAGTTCAGGATGAAACATGGGCCCTTTAGAAAGAGCAGAACTCACCCTTCGGTGTCAGGGCCCCACAGGCGAATCTTGATATCTTCTTGTACCCCACACACTTGGGAAAAAATAAGGCAGCTTCTTCTCTAGCAGTAACCAGGGGTTGCCCCTGGAATAGCAGGCAAACCTTCCTGCCCTATCCCCTGAGGGATGGGACACAGAGACCTGTATCCACCACTTTAAAGAACAGCTTACTGTGTCCCTCTTTAGGCGGGAACACACACCTTTCCCTAAATGTAGCTCTGTTTCAGAGCTGAGGCTCCAAGAGCCTGTGCACAGAACTGCTGTGCTCCTCTCACACCAATCTCCAACTACAGACTACCGACTGACTGTTCAAAACTCCCAACATTCTAATCTAACTCCCTTCTGCAGATTCCAATGTGGCTTATGCAGCTGCGATAGTTCTACGGTGATGTCATCCCTCAGTCTCAGCTGAAACTGAAAACAGAGTGAGACAGTGTGAAATCCATTTAACTGGAGTTTCACAAGCTGCCTTCCCTACCTACCACTAGGTCTTACTGGGATTCTAGTAACTCCGGGTAACAGGGGGGGTTACACATGTTTGCCTTGCATCCATCTCTCAACATAGGCATTTTACCAGCACATCATGCACAGTTTCTACTAGCCTGGACCTTAATCCCAAATCTTCACCCGAGCCCAAATATTCTCACTGGTAGCCTAGGCTACTGCATCACCAAGAGTCCACTAGATTTGGCAGTTTCATAAATATTATTACAAGCAGGGGATACACAATGGCCTGACTCAGAATATGCAGTTTATCTCCTCGTATCCTTCCTTCCCAAATTCACCACTCCTCTTCCTCCTATTCCCTTCATTCTTCCCTTCATAACTTCCTGTCTCCCACTTGCTCCTGTTTAACCCCCTTAATCTCCCTCTCTTTCTACTCCCTGCCTCCAACTCCCTACACCCCTTGCACGTCTCTCAGCATCCTGAAGCGGTGTAGGAGGGGTTGGCTGGCTCCTCCTGCATCTCTGCTCTCACTCCCCCCTCCACCATTAACCTTAATGAGTTGCCTGAGTGGCTGTTTTCCCCCATTCCCCCTCCTCTCAGGCACCCCCTTCTGCCCTCTCCTCTTCACCTATCAGCACTTCTACATTCTCCCCCTGCTCCCAGCACTTATTCTCCTCTCTGAGCCTGTTCCACAAACTACTTGCACTTATGTCTGCAACCCTATTTCCTGTATACACAATTTGTTCCTGTTATTTCATCCATTAATTGCACTATAATTTGTATTAAACTGCTCTCCTATATTGTATCTTGTTTCTTATTAATTGTATGTGTTCATATCCTCCTGTAACACCCTTCCCCCCAGGTCACACCCTGAGACATGCAACTTGTTGTTCAGTGTGCCCTCCTGGTGAAACATTTCAATAAATAAATAAATAAATGTGGGGGCAAGATCATAACTCATAAGTGGTGAAGCCACAGGTGGTTTGTGAATATCTTGCCCCCTCACATGTGGAGATAAATTGTGTATTTTGAGTCAAACCATTGTGTATTCGATTTATACAACACTGGTTTAGCAGTTATAACTTTTTTAATTCAAATTTTTATAAAGAGTTTTTGCTTTTCTATGATTTGAACTGCTGGCTTCAGTGCAGTACTTGCCCACTGTGATGTCTTCAGCATTGTTAGAGGTGCTCTCTGATCGGCTCTGTTCCGTGCAATGGTCAAGGAAAGTGATCATGACATATCTAACCTCTAGATAAATGTCTATCTGGAGGTTAGATAGCACGATAAATAGAATGCAATTACTGGTGACCATAAATATCAACCAGATTACTGTTTTGCTAAAAATGCATATCAACTAGATTTCACATTATTATGCTCCAAAGGCAATAATAACCTGAAATCCAGTTGATATGACACTTCATAATAACCCAGAATCCAGCTGATATTACATTCCCCAAAGAAAAGACTTTAAAACTGTTACGTTCCATTGTTTCACAAAAAGTATTTCAACTGCAGTATTTTCAAATGTGTTTTATTCATGTACAGTTCAATTTCTTAAAAAATAAAACTGCACTCTAGCTAACGTCTAAAAACATCTTTTTCTTTCAAGCTGCTAGAAATACAGTCTAAACCTCCACATCAGCAATTATAAAAAATAAAGAATAGTATGTTTGATGTTACGGATTTTTTTCCATAACACGCACTTACCTATCCATTATTCTCTATATATCTGATGGGTGGCTATCAGATATCATTTTTATCTTCATAAGAGTTCAGTGACTTCTTTGCCACTCGTGAGGGTTCAAGAAGTCACTGACCAAGAATGAAGATAAAAATTATATCTGGGAGCTAACTATCAGATGTCTCGTTTATACAGTCTACTTTAGTACTTTTTTTTTTTTTAACTCTCTTTATGCTCCCAGGCCCAGGGCATCTCTCGGAGGTGCCCTCTCGATTGTAACACCTCCGCTCCCTGCCTGAAGTCTCTCCCTTCCAGCACCTCCCCAACTGGACATTCCAGACCCCTGGATCACCCCTCGGGGGAGGGCACCCCACTCCTACTTGGCGGCCTTTCTGAAATTAGAGGGTCCGTCCAATGGGGAGGCTTTGTCAGCCATCGGGGAGAAGGCCTGGCATTAGGGATGTGAGTGCCAGTCACTGGAGCATCATCGCTTCCCTGGTCCATGGGGAATTTTTTGTTATGGTTTCCCCACAGAGCTTGGATGTGCAATGACGTTAGAGGCACTTGCGTATGAACATCCACTGCAGCTCCATCCCCTGCTTTTTGCCATATGCTCCTTTGTGCTGCCCCCAACTGCCGCCGGGGGAGGGCCCAAGAGCAGTATGAACCCCTGGTCCCTCCCCAGGAAGGAAGAGCAGTCCTCCGGACGCTCATTCCCTTCCCTCCCCTGCTGACCTCCAGCGGCCTGAGTCTGTTCCCAAACCTGGGTCGCTGGCATGGCACAAGGTGTGGCGTCCAGTGCCTCAACTCTTAGCGCCACCAGGCCTCTACTTTAGCACTTTAAAAAAAGATTGTAGAAATGGCAGCTGCTTCGCAGTTCAGCAGAGCATGAGGCACAACGCTCAGTGTTGGTACAGAGTGACGTACCCCACTAATAAGATAAACAAGATGATGTATCCAACAGCAAGATAAAAAATGTGTCTAGCTGGCTACAGTTCTGAGCCTTTGATAACGTTTTTATTGTGCTGGAAAAATGCTAATGTACACTATATAAAATAAATTTATCAAAGAAAATGTATCATCATTAATGTATAAGTGCTACCCTAGTAATGGTATCCATCAGTCAGAGACACTGGTTTCTTGGTGCTGTTTCTGTGCACCTCTCCAAACTCCACACATACACGCTAAAGTCTCAGACCCTGTGCAAGGGATTGTGGGTATATAAATCCTTGTACAGAACAGGCTGACAAGGATTCACCATCCACAGGCACAGAACAAAAAATTACTCACTGCAGTAATCTTCTTTCTTCCAAGGGGTCCTTCAGCATCAGTAATTTTTTACACTTAGCTGGCTAGGTGCAACTGCCCCGGAGGTGTGCCTTTAAGAGATATTTAAATGAGCTTAGGGACAAGCCAATCAAAAGACAGGAGGGGGTGTGAGCTGAGTGAGAGCTGTTGAAGGCTTCAGAATTTTGTTCAAGGAAAAATGAGGGCAAATGCCCCGAAAAAGAATCAACAGGATTCAAAAAACATGCAAATGTCCACAAAAGTGGAAATAGAAACAACAGCAACACGAGCTAAAAACTCATCAATAAGAAACTCAAAATTTGGTAAAAGGTGGCATAAGAGCCCTTCTCCGACAGGTGAACTGGGGAGGAATGGTGGGCGCTTACTGATGCTAAAGTACCCCTTGGAAGAAAGAAGATTACTGCTGTAAGTAATTTTTCCTTTTTACCCCAGGAGTCCTTTAGTATTGGTAACTTTTTTGCAGACTACCAAGCAGTACCAAGTGGGAGGTACGCAGAGAACCTACTTAGGAAAGAGGCTCTGCAGAACCGCCCTGCCAAATTTGGAATCAGATCTGGTCTGCACATCCAAACTGTAGTGTTTCACAAAGGTGTGCACAGATTTCCAGATAGCTGCTTTGCAGACATCCAGTAGGGGGAATGTCCCTTGCTGCGGCAAGCAAGGCTGCACTGCCCCTGGTGGAGTGGGCCCTGAGCCCCACTGGAGGTTGTTGACCAGCTTTCTCATAGCAGAATCTAATACAAGAGACCAACCAACGAGAAATAGTTCTCTTGGTAGCTGGTCTTCCTCTGCCTACATCCCCGTAGGTGAGGAACAACTGAGTGGAAAAGCATCTAGACTGTCTAGTATGCTCTAGGTAGTGAAAGATAGCTCTATTGACATCCAAGCTGTGGAGCTTTTGCTCGCCAGGAGTGGATGGCTCAGTAAAGAAGACAGGCAGAGTAATGGACTGGTTCAAGTGAAACTCTGAAACTACCTTTAGCAGAAATGTCCTATTTGTCCTGAGCTCAACTTTATCGTTGTGAGGGATGATGTAATTCGGCTCAGTGCACAGGGCCAGTAGCTCTGAAATTCTCCTGGCCAACGTAATGGCTACCAGGAAGACGGTCTTCCAAGTTACAAACTTGATGTGGGCCATGGACATAGACTCAAAGGGTGGATTCATGAGCTCATCTATGCAAAGGTTCAGGCTCCAAGGAGGAACAGGCTCCCTGGTTGGATATTGGAGGTGCAAGAAGCCTTTGAAAAACTTTAAAAATGTTGTGGGGAAAAAGCTGATTTCTTCTTTCCCACCGAAAGGTAGGCCGAAATTGCCACCAGGTGTAGCTTGAGTGAAGATGGTTTCAAGCCTGATGCCTATAGGTGTACCATTTAGTCTAGCAGCTAAGGGTCTGAAGCTGATAGGGGTTCGACCTTTTCGCTCTTGCACCATTTGCCTGCACAAGTCTTCTTAGTGTTCGGTTTTTAGCCATCCTCAGTATCTTAAGGACCTGTTCAGAGTACTGTGAGGATGGAAACTCTAACTCCTCAAGAACCAGGCCTTGAGGTGAAGAGAGTGTATGTCTTGGTACTGCACTCCCGTCTGAGGAAGGGTCAGCAGGGAGTGAGCTGGAGGCAGGCGAATGGGCCTGTTGCAGAACACTGAGAGGAGAGGGTACCAGGCTTGCCTGGGCCAGTCTGAAGCCACTAGGATCATCAATGCAGGCTGCTGTCTGAGTTTCAGCAAAACCCACAGCAAGTTTTGAAGGAACTGCTCTGACACAGGTATCAACTTTGAAAATCTGTTGCTTCTCTGAGACCAGCGAGCTTTGACGTAGGCTTGCAGGAGTCTCATCTTGTACCTGACCCCTGGGACAACTGCAGTTATAGAGGCCATATGTCCCAGAAGTTTGAGGAACTGTCTGGCTGGTC
Source organism: Neoceratodus forsteri (assembly GCA_016271365.2). NCBI lineage: Eukaryota > Metazoa > Chordata > Ceratodontiformes > Ceratodontidae > Neoceratodus > Neoceratodus forsteri. Next base: position 141,057,840 of record JADMNL010000031.1, on the reverse strand, counting down.
TTGGCTGTCTCTGGGCAAAAGAATATACCACTGAAAGGAAACTATGAATTCTTTCATGCGGGAGGAAAGCATATCCCTTCTGAGTGTTCAGCTGGGCCCCTATGAAGGTGAGCAGCTGGGTGGGTTCCAGGTGAGATTTCTTTCAGATTTACCAGAAAACCCAGAGACTCCAGAATGCATTCTGTGAGGGAAAGAGATTCCTTGACCTGGCAAGGAGATGTTGTTACTATGAGCCAGTCGTCCAGATAGCGGTAGAGAGTGACACCCAGTCTCCTGAGATGTGCTGCTAGCACTGCGAGACACTTAGTAAAGACTCTTAGGGCCGAGGACAGACCGAAGAGCATTGCAGTGAACTGATAGTGACCCAAAGGAAGTTTGAACCTGAGAAACTTCCTGTGAGATCTCCTTATGGGTATGTGGAAGTAGGCATCCTTTAAATCTAGGGAGGCTAGCCAGTCTCCCTGCTGTAAGGACTGTATGACCAGTGACAGAGTGACCATTTTTGAATTTGGGTTTTTTTCAGATGTTTGTTTAAATATCAGAGGTCTAAGATAGGTTTCCACTCCCCAGTTTTCTTTTCTGTCAGAAAATACCTGGAGTATAGGCTTTTGCCCTTCTCGTAGGCGAGGACCCTCTCCACTGCTTGTAAATCCAGAAGGCTTTGTACCTCCATTTTCAGCAGCGGTATCTGTGTTGGGGACTGAGGCCATGACACCTGGGTATGCCTGAGGTGCCAGCACCCACTTGTCCGACGTGATGAGGGACCAGTGCTGAAGATAGTGGGAGAGTGTGCCTCCAACCGGAAATGGGGAGGCGACCTGGACACTCACATCAGGACTTAGACAGACAGGCAGTTGGCTGGGTAGAGGTGGCTCTTCTTTGGCCCCTTCTGCCCCTGCCTCTGAAAGACCCCTTGTACTGACTGAAGTCAGATTGGGGATAGGGACTGTAAGGCCTGGGAACAAAACTTCTGCCCCTGGGAAGGGATCTCTGAGGGTGGTGGGCATAGGCTTGGATGAGTGGCTCTGCCAGGAGGCCTTGTACTCATCGACTTTTTTCATGTAGTCAGTGGTTCTGTAGTCAAACAACATATTTTGATCACAGGGAAAATCCATGGCCTTCTGAGTGTCTGTGGTCAGACTGGTTGTTCTAAGCCAGGCGAAGCGTCTCAGAGAGATGGCATGGGCCATTGCCCTAGAGGCTGCATCATTGTTGTCATCTGCCATGTGGAACTGGTACATAGTAGCTTCCAGGGCAGTTTCTGACATATGCACCAGCTCCTGCAGCATAAAATCTGATCCATTGCAGGCGATAGCCTGGACAGATTTCCAAAGGGCTTTCTGATGTTTGGCTGTGAATGCCATGTAAGAAGAAAGCCTGAGAAGCAGGGAAGCTGTGGCATACATTTTATTTGCTATAAAGTCAGTTTTCTTGGAATCCTTGTCAGGGGGAGAGGGGGGCAAGGAGACTTCCGCTTTCTCGCAAGCTGCCTGCTGCACTATACTCTCGTGGCTAGGGTGTGCCGACAGGAACTTGGTACCATTTTTAGACAATTTATATTTTCTCTCAAGCCGTTTATCAACCCCTGATACTGAAGTGGGGTATTGAAGCACCTTCATGGTATTTTTTTCTAAATGCATCATAGAGAGGGACAACCAGGGTCTTTGAGGATGAAAGACCCTTCATCTCCTTATTATCTTCATCTTCTTCGACATCCTGGTTAGCTCCTGCATAGGGAGGTCCAGGGTGTTCAGCATATTTTGTATAAATGTAAACATAGAGGAAGTATCCTCATGGTCACCCGGGGGATCCCCAAGGTGAGGGTCCAGGAACTGCTGGGGCTCAAGGCCCTCAAAATCCATGTCAGGGGCATCATAAAATTGATCATCATCTGCATCACCCTCACAGTCTACAGAAGAGAAAACTGGGGAAAAGTGCTTGCCAGCCCCAATAAATCGAGGACCCATCTTCTAAAGGGTCTGAAACAGTTGCCATGCTTTTTCCATATCTTGCACTGACGGAAGAACCTGCGCAGTTTGTAAGTGTTTTGTTTTTTTCTGTATGCTTTAATCTGCCTGTTGTTTCACTATTGCCTTTCCCAGGAGCAACGGAAGCATATCTGTCTTGACAGTTTCTTTTTAGCCACTTCATCCGAGGCTTGATCAAGCTTCTTTTTTTTGCCACTCTTATTTTTCAATTTGTGAGGAACTTCATCTTTGGAAGCTTAATTTTTTGGCTGGGATCTGGAGGGTTCCTCAGTACCTCTGCTTTTAGTATTAGTACTTTTGAATGGCCCCTCATTGGAAGCCTTTGATTTATCCTCAGCCATAATAATCAAAGGTTTGTCTGCTATGTTTGCCAATTTAAGCACAGAAAACCTGTCCTGGACCTACGAACTGAGTGCAGGTTTCTGTTAAAATACCACCGACCAGTCCTGCCCCAGTTAATAAACTCCGTCTATTACTAGTGCCTTTATTTTTTTTGGCTATAGAACTAGGATCTATACCAGTGCCAATCTTAATGGAAAGCCAGTAATACTCAACTGCGCACAGGTGGCTGCTGAACCCTTACGGACAGTCCTGACACAGATGATACCAAGGTCCAGTAATATAACAAAAAAGGTTTCCTCATAATTGCCAATCTAGAGAGAGAACCCCCAGGTACTGTTAAAATTTGAAATCCACTGCAGGTGCCTCGCAGTAAACCCCACAAGGTCTGAGGTAAAGAACAAGGCAACTGTCCCTAATTTGATGGTTCCCACAAGAATTTGCCACAAAATGAAGGAAACCATCGAACATAAGCACCCGCAATAAAATTAGGCTTTACATTAAATAGTCGCGGTAAAAATAAAAGTCAAAATAGCGCCGTCGCCCTAAAATTAAAAAATTTGTGTGGCGCTAATGAAAAAGTTAAACTTTCACTCAGCACAGTAAAGGAAATAATTTATGAAGAAACTTTACCCAGATAAGCACTAGGGGGCTGTCAACAAGGAAAGTTGGGAGCTACCTCAGAGGCAATATTGCTCAGTCCAGCGCAGAAAAAATTCTGAAGCCTTCAACAGCTCTCGCTCCCTCCTGTCTTTTCATTGGCTTGGCCCTAAGCTCATTTAAATATCTCTTAAAGGCACACCTCTGGGGCAGTTGTACCTAGCCAGCTAAGTGCAAAAAAGTTACTGATGCTAAAGGACTCCTGAGGTAAGAAATCACCTTCTAGATAGGCTTTTATATCTGCTCCAGTATAGGCTGAGAATGATGAAGTACAGACTCGTATTTCATTGTGATGCACAGAGATTCACTGAGAGACACACAGTAACCAAACAAAATGGATATTTTTTCTCTCCTAGCATCCATTTATGGATTCTATACACTGCTGTTCTTGCAAACTTCCGCTTCTGTTTCATTTGATGCTTCCAGTGTACTAAATGACTGCTTTTTTAGTATGTGAGATGCTTTTATTTTGTTAAAGAGCATCTTCCCCACTGTGTATTGTTGCCGCATCAACCACTCAAGCATGTTTCACATGCTAACGGTATATCCAGGACTAAAAGTGTACAGAAAAAACTGTTGGATTTATAGGGGTCCCAATTATGGTTACTGCAGAATCCCTTTTACGCTTCATAGTGGCAAATTTTTTTGTTTCATCCATTTTATTATTAAAAACACAAAGCACGTGCATAGAGATACTGTAGAACACTGCAGGACAAATAAAGGGTCATGTGAATAAGAAAAAGAAACATAAAAAAAGTACAACACACAGAGTTGCCAGCCAAGTGGCATGGAGGACAGAGGCAATGAACACCTCATCTCCTGCCATGCCAGTGACCCACGTTCATAAATGGACACGGGGGGGCCGGCCCAGTGGCATAGAGGGCTGAGGCGCTGGCACCTTACCTCGCACCACGCCGGCGACCTGGATTCGGGAATGGACTCTGGTCTCTGGGGGACAGCAGGGGGAGGAGAGGATTGAGCATCCAAAAGACTGCTCTCCTCTCCTGGGGTGGGCTAGGGAGCTTGCTTTGCTCTGTAGCGGCCCCTGGTGGAGACTGGGAGCACTACAGATGCAGGCGCGATGGGGAAGACAGGAAAACTACAGAACATGGCGCCCAGATCGACCGGATGATGGCCGTCTGGACCCTCGCATCCACGGAGCCCTCAGATAGCCAAGGCCATCCTCAGCAGCACCCAGGGCCAAGAAAGGTAAGCCGGAATGCACTTTCTCCTTGGAAGGAGAGAACCCACCCAACAAAGGGATACATCAGGTTACCCTGGGCCGGCTGCAATGTGAGGCCAGGAGTGGCACTGGGAGGTTCAGAAGGGATGCGGGGAGCTCCTTGACAGAGCCTGAAGGAGTGGCCAGTTGGGCGCAGGGATGATAAACAAATAATGCAAAACAAAAAAAAATGGACAAGGGTTGCTCAGAGGCTGGCCAGGTGAGGAAGGATTAAGCATCCGTAAGACTGCTCTCCTCCTTCAGGGAGGGGGATGCCATGTCTCACTGTTCACTACCCCCTAGAGATATCTGGGTGGTGGTGCAAGTGAGGTATACAGTGGGAAGGGATCCATGCTCACTACATGTCCATAGACCAAGGGCAGAAAAAAGTGGAAACATGAAGGCCTGGGCTTCATGAAGCCGTGCCTGTGTCCTGATGGTCTACCCTACCAGTCCAGTCCTGAAGCCACTATGAATTGTCTGCTAGGGAGGGGGACGGCCCTCCCCCTCCTGCCACAGGGGAATCCATAGGAGTACCTGCTTCAGAACACGGAGGAGGTAAGTGGATGACCGTTGGGAACAGGGCTGATAAGCTATCCAGACCCACTTAAGAAAGATAAAAACCCTTGTGGGGAAAAAAAAGTACAACACACACCGAGTCCTCTGCAGAGGATGAACAGCACTCTGTAGGTAGAATACCACAGAGGGTTGCTGTGGTTGTAGAGCCACGGTGTTACCCTCTCTGGTTAGGAAACCAGTGTCACCAACTGCACTTAAACCATTAGCTACCCTAGTAAGAAGTGTCCAGGCACTTCCCAAACTGATATCACCCATGTAAGAGCGTGAGGCATTACTGCTGGGATATTGGGAGGCTCACTTCAAGTGTTTAACATGTTTCCTTTATTTCTGATAATGCTGAGAATGTTCTAGTTTGAAATCTGGTAGTTTTTATGTACTAGAACATTTACAGACTTTGTGGAGCCTGCGTTAGAACCAGAACTGCTTTGTGTTCACCTGTAAGTTAACATAGACGTGCATGCAGTGAAAACTTTTTTTTTTTTTCTGTTTTAGACTGCCCCCTTATCTCCTGACTTGTATGATACCCTTCTCCCCATTTTGAGTCTGGTTTACAATTTTTTTTAGAGTTCAAATAATAAAAGGAGCATGCCTTCTGATATCGCTCAGACTAGGTTTTCATCAGTATTAGCTACTGTTTTGAATAACCATTGTTTAACATAATTTCTGGTTTGACTAAAATGAACTAGCATGTAGTAGACCCTGCACCCTAACCTTATGGGACAACAGGTGTAGAAAAACAGCTGAGAAAACTCATGAAAACCTGGTCCAATCCCTATTAAAAGGAACAAGACTTTATTTAATGCAGATGTGAAAAAAGTGCTAAAGCCACCTCACAACTGGAAAAGAAGAGTATCATAAAAGTCAGGAGATAAAGGGCAATCTAAAATAGAATAAAAAAGTATAGGTCAAAAATGTCACCACTATAATGCACTGCTGATTTAACACGGCCTCTGCTGTGTGTCTGTGATGGTACAAGAGACTCTGTGTATGAGGTTTGGGTGAGAGGACCGCAAAGTGTAGCTAAGTAGTTCTCTCTGCCCAAACGTCATGAAATGAGTATTGCATACTGTCAGACACACCCATGGCAGCCCTAATAACTTGTCATAAATCACTCGAGTTAGCTTGTGATTTTTTTTTTTTATTAACACACTTGATTAGCTAGAGTGATTTTTAACAAGTTTTAGGTATTTTTTTTATTACAAAAGTTAAATTAATCCACACTTTCCCTGGGTGAGAAGGGGAAAATGATCCACTCCTAACATTCCTACACAAGAGACCACTGCATGCGGGATAAGAGTTATACTAACTCTGCACACCGATTAGCTGTTATTACTTGAGTGATTTTTAGTTGTCAAAAGCTGGTGCAGACCATTAGGAATTAGGAAGAGTGACATGTGAGGAAAATGGTAGTAAAGAAATGGTCAGGTAACAAGAGGGGGGATCATTGGGTGACATAGAATATCAAATAGGTATTGGCAGACGTCTATCCCTGACATACTGGGAGGGACCTGTGACCTGTGAAAGCAGAGTCAGATTTGCCCCAGATCTATTTGATGTCTCTCTCTGCTACCAGCCCTCAGTGCTGCAGCTCTCCACGCTAAGGACCAAGTGCAAAGGACATCACTGGGAGTCTGCCAGAGTCATCCAGGAGAGACAGCTAACAGCCAAGAACTCTGAATGTGTCAACATTGGTAAAGCTGTTTATAAAAAATACGTACTTTGTTTGTTTGAACCTATTTAAGCAAGGTCTTAGCAACACCTATGTGGGTAAGCACTACAATTTAGCAGCCTGTTTTTGCTGAAGTGCTGCCTATTGCTACTACCGCTGCTAGCTCAATTTAAAAAGCTGTGCTAAAGTTAATGCTTACTGGCTGCGCCCTAGCTGGGTGAGCACTAATAGTTAAATTAGTTGTCTGTTTTGTAGTGGCTATTACTGATAATTCCAGTTTAATTTAGAAGTCTGTGCTAAAGTTAAGTCTATTGTTACATCCTATCTTATTGAGCACTAGAAGTTTAATTGGATATGTTTCAGTACTAAACTTGTTGCCTAAGGTATTAGCATGGGGTACAGAAGGGAGACAGATTGGCAGCACTCTCAGGCTCGCTGGCCTTTTCTGAGGTCCTCCCTGTGTAGGGCAGGGTGGGGAAGAAGGGCAGCATTAGGAGGGATGAGCTAGAGGAGTTTAATGAATGGCTTAAGAAACAGTGTCAGGAGAAGGGGTACCATTTTGTGGGGAACTGGGGGGGCTTCCAGGACAGGAGGCTCTTCAAGGGTGATGAACTCCACCCGACAAGAGAAGGGGTCTGCACACTGGAGCAGAAGTTTGATGTCTATATCGCACATTTAAACTGACTTTGGGGGAGACTGGGGATGGGGAACCACAGCGGCAGATGAGGAAAAGGGTGTCCTAGCTAGTACCACCCCACACACATTGTGGGGCTAGCAGCAGCTCAGCGGGTATAGGAATGAGGCATAATCTGAGGCAGGTGAGGGGACACTGGAGAAGGGGAATGCAAAGTGTGGAAGCACCAAGAAAAACACGAGGCTAAGAGAACATGGAGAATACAAGGGTCATAGACAGGGGAATAGCAAAGGGGATCAGGAGTCAGATAGAAGGGAGTATTCCTTAATGCCAGGAGCCTGAGTAATAAAATCAGTGAGCTACAGGTGCTGATGGCAGACACTGAGGTAGACCTTGTGACCATCATGGAAAAATGAGCTACAGAAAATAATGACTAGGACCTGACGGTTCCTGAATACTCATTATTGAGGAGAGATAGAGGAAAAGACAGAGGGGGAGGAGTAACCCTTTATGTCAGGGATGGTACCAAGGTCATGGATGATGGGTGCATCAGGGGTAGTAATAGGGGGTGAGAGTCACTGTGGGTACAAATCATGGCAGTCTCGAGAAAGAAACTATGCTTGGGAGTGTTCTGTAGACCTCCGAGGCAAGGGCAAGAGAGGGACAGAAAGCTTGGGGAAGAATGTGAAAGGGGGTAGCAAAGGGTGAGGCAGGGGCAGTGGGTGATATGAAGCTGCCAGACATCGATTGAGATGTTCCAATCACCAGAAGCACCAGAAGTTAGGCCTTGCTGGATGTACTCCAACGCTGTCTCCTGGTACAGCTAGTCAAGGAACCCACCAAGCAGACTGTCATTCTCAATTTGGTGCTTACCAACTCAGAGTTGGGAAAAGTACTGAGAGTAGAGGAGCCATTAGGGAACAGTGACTATAACTCCATTTGCTTCACGCAGGTCCTTGATGCTGGAAAACCCCAATCGAGAACTAAAGTCCTTGATTTTAGGAGGCGGACTTCAGCATGCTGAAGGAATTGGTCAGGGAAAAGTTAGTCGGAGTAGACAATTTACATGGAGTGGAAGAGAGATGGGAGTAATAAAGGTGACCATTCTTAGGGCATCTAAGTTATGCATGAGAATGGTAACCAAAATGAATAAGTTCAAGAGGCCATTATGGGTCTCACCAAAAGTCAGGAAAGCAGTAGGAGCTAAGAAAAAGGCTTTCTACAAGTACAAAGAAAAGCTGGAGGAGGACAATGGGGAGAGTATTTAGTGAGAAAGAAGGAGGCAAAGAGGGTGGTTAGGAAAGGAAAAGCAGACACAGAGCTGCATACTGCAGAAGGGGTCAAAGGCAGAAAAAGGAGACGGAATCATTAGGCTGTCAGAGGAGGGGTAGGATGATAGAAGAGGACGGGCAAAAGGCTGCTATACCTAATGATTATTTTTGTCAGTTTTCACCTGGGAGGAAGGTGGGCCCTTGCCTGAGAGTGGCATCAAAGCAGCTGATAAGGGGGTCCTGGAGATGAGGTAGCCAATACTTACAAGTGACAAGGTAAACAAAGGGCTGGTGACCCTAAAGCTAGATGACCCCCCTGGACCAGATGGGTTGCATCCAAGGATACCCAAAGAACTGGCAGTGGAACTGGCTGAACCTCTGGTAGGACTGCTCAACTGCTCACTAAGAACAGGGGTAGTTCTGAAGGACAGGAGGGTATCGGATGTCATTCCACTCCATGGGGAGAGACAAAGAACAAGCAGGGAACTACAAACCTGTTGGTCTGACCTCCACTGTAGGGAAGCTGATGGAGTCACTAATCAAAGACGATTCCATAGACTACCTGGAGAGCAATGGTCTCCAGGATAGTAAACAGCATGGGTTTGTAGCAGGGAGGTCCTGTCAGACAAACCTGATAGTTTTCTTTGATTGGGTGATGAGGGAACTGGATAAGGGCCATGCCATGGAATTGCTCTATTTCAACTTCAGAAAGGCTTTCAACTCAGTGTCCCACAAACACTTGCTGAAGAAAATGGAGGAGCTGGGTGCAGCTAAGGACACAGTTAACTGGGTAGGAAACTGGCGAAAGGGTAGGCAGAAGAGGGTTGTGGTCAACAAGGTCAAATCAGAAGAAAGGGAGGTCATAAGGAGGGGTGCCACAGGGATCGGTCCTTCACCCCGTCCTCTTCAACATATTCCTTAATGATATTAGAGAAGGCATCCAGGGCAGGTTGTCTCTCTCTTTTGCAAATGACACTAAGCTCTGTAGGAGGGTGGGTAGCAAAGAGGGAATCAGAGAAATGCAGACTGACTTACAAAAGCTAGAGGTGTAGTCTAAGGATTGGCAGTTGAAACTCAATGCCAAAAAGTGCAAAGTGATGCAACTAGAGAATAAGAATCCCAGGACATAGTACTGGATAGGTGGGGTGAGACTTACCACTACGGTGAAGGAATGTGACCTAGAAGTTATCATCAGTGACACGCTCAAGCAATCGAGCCAGTGAAACAAAGCCTATGGTAAGGCTAGTAGGATGCTGGGGTGTATATGGAGGAGTACTGATAGCAAGAGGAATGAGGTACAGTGAGGCCACACCTGGAGTACTGTGCCCAGTTCTGGAGCCCTCACCTCAGGAAGGACAGGGAGTGGCTGGAGATGGTGCAGTGCAGGCAACAAAAATTATTCCAGACCAAGAGGGCAGGTCTTACAAGAAGCACCTCAATGCCCTGAACATGTACTCACTGGAGACCTAATTGGAGAGGAGAGATATGATGGAGACCTTCAAGTTCCTAAAAGGATTAAACAAGGTAAACTGTAAGGAACTAGTTAGTTTGAATGCTAGTTCGAAGTCATGGGGGCATGAATGGAAACTGACAGGAGGGATGTTCAGGAGGGACATAAGAAAGTATTATTTTACAGAAAGGGCAGTGGAGCCATGGGACAGTCTACCAGCTGAAGTGATGGGCACTAAAACAGTTGATGGTTTCAAGCATGGTTGGGACAGAGTGAAGGGTATAGTGGCCACTTGGGGTGACAGGATCGGGAAGGAGAATAGGAGGAGGAGGAGTAGGGGTAGGGCAAGGACCCTGAATGGACAGTAGTTCCCCGGGTTTGACAGGAAACTCGGGCAGACTGAATGGACCATTGATCTTTTTTTGCCGTCGGCTATGTTTCTATATACCATGTCTCTACCCATTATATCACATGACTGGTCAGTTGTTTACCTTATTAGAAAGGTATTGGTCTGGCAGAGTGTTGCAACCTGTGTCCGGTCTGGTACCCAAGGCTCAGACCAACACTGGTCATGGTGTGCAGTCCCGATGCTGAATGTCTGCCATTCTGTGTTCCATTCCCAGGCTCCAGGGATGCTACAGAGTAGACGTTCTGGAAGAGGACCTTGAGCCATGCAGAGAAGCAGCAAGTGCATTAGCTTCCTGTTGGGAACAGGATGAAATGACAGGGAGTGCATCTGAAGACTCATGCACGGAATCAGAAGAGTCCCTGATGGCTTCAGGATGAGGGAAAGCCCCCCCCGTGTGCAGGTTTCATGGAGAATTCCACTTGGCATACCCATATGGGGTGGCTGTCCTTCCTCTTGGGGAGGCTCTGTACCTCATGGGATTACTATTGCAAGCCTACCATGGTGGACCTCCTGGGTTCAGGTGCAGCAACTCTCCTTTGCTCCATGGAGTCTGCTGGTCTATCATGAGGTGAGCTATGGTTTACACATGACACGTAGAAAATGTTAGAACTTTTTAAAGAACTACTGGTTCATCTGTCCAAGCCATTACTGAAGAGATTGGGGCTTATACGGAGGTACGTAGACTATAGACAATGACAGCAGAAAAAGACCAATAGTCCATCCAGTCTGCCCATGATACCCTATCTAATCTTGGGGACAACTGTCCAGCCAAGGTCCTAGCTGTCCCCATCCACCCTCCTATTTACCTCCCAGTTTCTGTCGTCCCAAGTAACTACTCTGCCCTTCACTCTGTCCTAGCTGTGCTTAAAACCATTAATGGTTTTAGTGCCCACCACCTCAGCAGGTAAACTGTTCCATGGTTCTACTACTCTTTCCATAAAATGATACTTCCTCACGTCCCTCCTGAACATCCCTCCTGAGAGGTTCCACGCATGCCCTCATGACCTCAAACAGTTACTCATGCTAAATAATTCCCCGCAGTCCACCCTGATCATTTCTTTCAGGAGCTTGAAAGGCTCCATTATATCCCCACTCCCAGCTGATCTCCAGCGAGTACATGTTCAGTGCCTCGAGGTGCTTCTTGTTAAAACCTACCCTGTTGGGCCTGAATCATAGAAAAAAGAGAAAAAGTTGAGCACTCACCAACCTCAAATTAAATCAAGGGCACAGGTCATAAATAAGTTACAAAATACTTTATTACATCCAATTTAGAAGCATGAAAGTCTGACACATTTTGGATGTGTCTGCATCCTTTCTCAAAAGCTAAAAACAATATAAAACACAGCAGTTAAATACCCCAATGCAAAATACATCATCAGCACCTAGTGCAAACTCCTATTTGTTTTTTGTGGGCCTGAATCATCTTTGTCACTCTTCACTGCTCTGTCTCCAGACTGTCCTTATGTTTCCTGAGTGAGAACTCTAGAAATGGTGGAGGCAGTATAGTGCAGTGGTTTAAGGCTCTGAGCTGCAAACCTGGAGACCTGGGTTTGAATCCCGCAGCCTCCATTTGCATACTATGTGACCCTCAGCAAGTTGCTTAACTTCTTTGTGCTTTCAGGTTGCACCTGTAAACAAGCTTTCAGCTTATTGTGTCTCTCCTGGTAAAATAAAAAAAGAAATGGGCAAAGTACTATAAGTAAGGCCTCATCAAAGACCTATAAAGGGGCAGTATTACCTCTTTTCTTCTGCTGCCAACACCCCTCCTGATATACCCCAGCATCCTGTTTGCCTTACTACAGGCCTTGCTCCACTGGGTAGCACCCATGTTGAGTGCGAATTATTGAGCACTATACTTTTGAGCAACTCAATAATACCGCTCTCACTCAGAGCGAGTGATGAAGTAAGTCACTATATCCTGTATAGCGAGTATAGCAAGGAGCTATACTTGCTAGTAAGGGATATAGGATCCTGTGAGGCCAATTCCTGCTGAGCTGCTCACACAGTGTAGTGGTGTGCACCACTGCTTATGATGCCAGCAGACCCAGGTTCGTTTCAGGCAGAATTTTTTTTTCTTTTAACTTAATAGCTACGGTCCTCTGTGATTGTACTTAGCCCAGAGAGGACAGTGGGACAGCTTAAATAAGCTCTAGCAAGCACTGCGGGCTATTGAATCTCCTGCTGCTGCGTACTGCTCCAATGTCAGCTACAGGGGATGCTGGGGTTTGTAATAACAGACGTTTTCAGCCTAGAACTAAGCAAAATTAGTCTGACACACTCTACTATACTACAGTAGACAGCAAATAAACCAAAATATATTTGCAAGCAAAGTGCACATTGGGACCAGCCCTACACTTGAGCATGAGGGCCCTTTACTGTCATATGACTGAAAATGGAATCTTGGTTCCTTCAGCATTTATCTGCTCCCATTGCTTATTCCCTACTTGAGCTACAGACTTTGCTTATGTAATCACAGTTAATCCAGTGGAAACATTATGATGTCACAACAGCAAGTTATGACTTCAAATTGGGAACAAGCTTCAGAAGCAGATGAACTTTATGGGATTAAGATCCTATGCGTGTGCAAATTTTCACAATAAATAATGGTGATGAGAAATCTATGTAACATATATGAAATGCAAGCTGAACTAAACCTAAATATTATGTTTTTCAAAGTTGTCCCTAAAGCATTAGCATAACTTTAACAATGAAACTTCAGCACATCTCATCATTTTGTTTTTTCTTTCAGGAAGGGCCGGACATTGCCGACAGCACCAGAAGATAAATGATGAACTGCTGCCTCAGTATTGAAGGTGTGAGAACCGAAATGGAATTATTAGCTACTGTAATCACATACAGGAACTGAAGATATATGACTTGCTTCATCAAGGAATGCATGAAAAACTGCATACCTGCCATTTGACCAAAGGTCGGCCAAGTCTTCATGACGTGCTCCCCCCAGTAATGCAATACTATCGTGAAAACCTACAGTTTTAATGGTCTACCATAGGATACAACTGACACCATTTAATAGGCTGAAGCACAAAACCAGAAGGAATACCGTATCATACTTACTGCAAATTAGGAGCATGTAGAACTGGTTCTACAAAAAAAAGGAGCTCTTTGAACCGGTCTGGTTCTAAAACGTGGAACCAAAGGGAGCCACCTCCTCCAACCCCCCTCTAAAGGTTTCAGTGATTAGCGCAAACAAAAACATCAATATACCCATTTTTATTGCATTACTTAACTGACACATGTGGTTTTGTCATTTTTGAATGTTCCTCTCTCTTTCTCTTGCTGTGCCTGCCATGCCAAGACTATAAACACCTTTTGTGTGAGGCAGACGTCTGGGGCAGCGACTCTGTGTACTACTGTTTAAACTCCACTAGCCTCTCCCTTTCACCGTGCTTCCTCATGGGGAGCAGTAAACCTTTTTGGAGAATAACATTAGTGCTGTACAGTAAAGTGAGCTGAGATTTTCTTGCCAGCCCTCAACCAGCCGAAAAACAAGGGAAAACTACAATAGTCTATTAAAAAGGAGCAAGTACTAGGCTGCATCCAGTGGCGTTATTTACTGATTATGGCCAAGAAGCGGGATTGGGCTTCCATCACAGGTAGCATGGTACTTGCAAATGAGTCGCGATTGCCACCAGGCAGTTATTCAAAACGCTGTAAAATGCTGTAAAATTCGAATATTTGGACTTATGTGGTGCAGAGAAACGAGTGCCTAATTTCTCAGGTATTGTGACACTGTGCACAGTACTTGCGGCGCATTTACTCTTCAGACATTTACCAGGATGAATTTGCTTGCAGGGTATTGTTGATCTGCAATGTATTTGCTTGTGCTGTATTGACCTGCAATGTATTTGCTTGCGTGGTACTGACCAATGGGTTAATACAGAACAAGCAAATACATCGCAAGTCAATACCGCGCAAGCAAATACATCGCAGGTCAATACCACACAAGCAAATACATCAGGATAAATGTCTGCATAGTAAATTCGCTGCAACAAACAACTGCTAATGGAAACAACAGCAAAGCACAGTACAGCGCACAGCATGTTGTGGGTCAATCCCACAAAGTCAAATGCGCGATTGCCACCACGCAGTTATTCAAAACCTGCAAAATGCTGTAAATTAGCATATTATTTTTGTGTATTTATTTTTTGCTTGGGTGACTACGTTCATATTTGTACTGTTACTGCATTGGGGGGGCTGCGCCCCCACCCCCTCCATCCCATTGTGTGCATTCTATTTTTATATCTAATAAAGTTCTGTTGTGTTAGCTGGATACAACCTGTGGGGGCCAATTCTTACTTATTTCACTGCATTGGGGGGCTGCGCCCCTCCATCCATCACTCTGTGTGCATTCTATTTTTATTTTTGTTGTGTTAGCTGAATGCAGTCTGTGGGTGCCAATTCTGACCTATTTTACTGCACTGGGGGTGGCTGTGCTCCCACACCCCCTGTCCCATTGTGTGTATTCTCATATTATTTTTGTGTATTTATTTTTTGCTTGCGTGACCGCGTTCGTATTTCTAATGTCACAGACCAGGAAGTGGGTGTGGTTACAGGTAGCGCAGGATACTATAGTACCCAATTGCTGGAGTGCGCATCTGGCCATAATCAGTCAGTATCACCTATCCGGCTACTAGCTGCACAGAAATATAAATTTTTCACAGTCTTTCAGAAGGCATTTCTGCACTCATAGCATTAGTAGTCATAAGAAAAAATTACTCACCGCAGTAATCTTCTTTCTTCTAAGGAGTCCTTTAGCATCAGTAACTTTTTTGCACTTAGCTGGCTAGGTGCAACTGCCCCGCAGTGTGCCTTTAAGAGATAATTAAATGAGCTTAGGGCCAAGCCAATCAAAAGACGGAAGGGGGTGTGAGCTGAGTGAGAGTTGTTGAAGGCTTCAGAGTTTTTTCGAGGAAAAACGAGAGCAAATGCCCCGAACAAGAATCAGCAGGATTCAAAAAACATGCAAATGTCCACAAAAGTGAAAATAGAAACAATAGCAACACAAGCTAAAAACTCATCATTAAGGAAACTCCAAATTTGGTAAAAAGGTAACATAAAGAGCCCTTCTCCAACAGATGAACTGGGGAAGAAGGGTAGGAGCTTACCGATGCTAAAGCACCCCTTGGAAGAAAGAATATTACTGCAGCAAGTAATTTTTTCTTCTTACCCCAGGAGTCCTTTAGCTTCAGTAACTTTTCTGCAGACTACCAAGCAGTACAAAGTGGGGGGTGGGCAGAGAACCTACTTAGGAAAGAGGTTCTGCAGAACTGCCCTGCCAAATTTGACATCAGATCTGGTCTGCATATCCAAACTGTAGTGTTTCACAAAGGTCTGCACAGACTTCCAGGTACCTACTTTGCAGGCATCCAGTAAGGGACTGTCCCTTGCTGCTGCAAGCGAGGCTGCAGTGCCCCTGGTGGAGTGGGCCCTAAGCCCCACTGGAGGTTGGTGACCAGTTTTCTCATAGCAGAATCTAATACAAGACCCCAACCAATGAGAAATAGTTCTTTGGGTAGCTGGTCTTCCTCTGCCTACATCCCCATAGGTGAGGAACAACTGTGTGGAAAAGCCTCTGGACTGTCTAGTATGCTCTAGATAGTGAAAGATGGCTCTTTTGACATCCCAGCTGTGGAGCTTTTGTTCACCAAGAGTGGATGGCTCAGTAAAGAAGACAAGCAGAGTAACGGACTGATTTAAGTGAAACTCTGAAACTACCTTTGGCAGATTTCCTATTTGTCCTGAGCTCAACTTTATCGTTGTGAGGGAAGATGTAATTCGGCTCAGTGCACAGGGCCTGTAGCTCTGAAATCCTCCTGGCAGACATAATGGCTACCAAGAAGACTGTCTTCCAAGTTACAAACTTGATGTGGGCCATGGACATAAGCTTGAAGGGTGGATTCATGAACCAGTGTATGCAAAGGTTCAGGCTCCAAGGAGGAGCAGGCTCCCTGATTGGAAGCTGGAGGTGCAAGAGGCCTTTGAAAAAATGTTAATAAATGTCGTGGGGAAAAAATTATTATTTTTTTCTTTCCCACCGAAAGGTAGGCCAAAATTGCTGCCAGGTGTTGCTTGAGGGAGGATGGTTTCAAGCCTGATGCCTGTAGGTGTACCAGGTAGTCTAGCAGCTGAGGTCCAGAAGCTGATAGGGGTTCGACCTTTTCGCTCTTGCACCAGAGGGAAAACCTTTTCCATTTGCTGCATAATACTTTTTGGTGTTCATTTTTTGGACATCCTCAGTATCTTAAGCACCTCTTCAGAGTACTGTGAGGATGGAAACTCTAACTCCTCAAGAACCAGGCCTTGAGGTGAAGAGAGTGTATGTCTGGGTACTGCACTCCCGTCTGAGGAAGGGTCAGCAGTGAGTGAGTTGGAAGCAGGTGATTGGGCCTCCTGCAGGACATTGAGAGAAGGAGAGGGTAACAAGCTTGGCTGGGTTGGTCTGGAGCCACTAGTATCATCGATGCAGGCTGCTGTCTGAGTTTCAGCAAAACCCTAAATATCAGGGGAATGGGAGGAAATGCATATAGGAACCTTGCTGACCAGTCCATGATCAGGGCATCCAGAGGAAGTGTTCCCAGAACTGGAGGCCTGCAACAGTACGGAGGAAGCTGAAAATTGAGAGGAGAGACAAACAGATCCATGTCTGGTATGCCCCACCACCTGAACACTGTGGCTAGTACTTGCTTGTTTATTTATTTATTTATTTATTTGCTTTTGGTAACTGGGTAAGTGCACTACGCACAAAGATGCCTATTTTCAGGCACGACCCGGGAGAGCACATTTTAGAAATACAAAATTGTGTATGTGACGCAGCACATGAAAGCAGTACAGTACAGAGTCAAGTCAAAACTTCAGGTATGGGGAGACAAAAATTTTGGCAACAAACATGAATAGGTTTACACAGTATGATGAAAATACAGCACAGTAGGACAGGGATCACAAAATAAAGTTAAGTAGGAACATAGGCGTTTGCAATAGCAGGCATTCATAGAGACAATATATCAAGGAATAAAGAGGTGGTTGAACTGGGAGGAGAGGAAGGGAGAGCAGTGGGGGGGAGAGAGAGAGCGATAAAGAGCGCGGGAGAGGCAGGGAGAAAAGAGATGCGAGAGAGCGAGGGAGAGAGAAAGCAGAGAGAGGGAGGGAGAGGACAAGGATGATTGAAACAGAGCAGGGGAAGGAGAGTGGAGCTAAGGCGGATTAAAACAGGTGCAGGGGTTGATAAAGCGTAAGTGTTCTTTGTGAAGTGACTTAAAAGTGGTATGGGAGGCTGCTTGTCGAATAGCTTGGGGTATGGAATTCCAGTATTTTGGAGCCACGTTAGAAAAGGCACGTGCACTCATATTGGTTCTGTGTCTGGGTATGTGAAAGAGGGCTTGGTCAGTCGAACGAAGGCCATAAGAGAGAGGCTGTGTGTCCAGTAGGGATGAAAGGGATTGCAGGAGGCCAGATCTGACAATACTATCAATTAATGAGCCAAAGGCCTGGAGTCTGTGAGCAGAGGGGCACGGCCATTTTAGGTCACTAGAGAGCTGGCAATGATGTTTGTAACGTGGAGATGCGGCAGATGCTGTTGTAAGTGGTGTCCCACTTATGGAGGGATGATTTGGAGGCAAAGAGGTAGGTGACTAAGCCATATGCAAGGGCTGGGAGAAGAAAGCCTTGGGCAACGGCAGGTCTGGCAGATGGGGTAAGGGCATATCTAGTTCGGTAGGCACTACCTATTTTACGTTAACTGACTTACAGGTGGTTGTAATGTGTAGGTCAAAGTCGAGGGATGGATCGAGAGTAACACCCAGGTATTTAAAGGAGTTAGTGCTAATCAGAGAAGATCCGTCCATGCAAGGGATAATTAGGGCATTTTGATTCGCTTTAAGTCTGGCAGAGGGGCCGAAGAGCATGAAGTAAGTTTTACTAGAGTTGAGAATAAGTTTGTTTTCAGTGAGCCAGGATTGAATATTAGCAAAATCAACGGCGAGAGGGTGGATTAAGTCGACAACAGTTCTGGCACTATGGTAAATAACTAGATCATCAGCATAGAGCAGAGATGAACAGTTGTTTGCAAGGAGTGGGATGTCATTAATAAAGATAGAGAAGAGTAAGGGCCCAAGGATTGAGCCCTGGGACACTCCGACGTTAATAGTGGAAAGATCTGATATGGTAGAGTTAAACACTACAGCTTGTTTTCTGCCGGACAGGTAGCTTTCAAACCAGGCCACTGCGTCAGTGGTGAAGCCTAGGGAGCATAGTTTAGTAAGAAGAATGGTGCGGTTGACCAGGTCAAATGCCTTAGTTAGGTCAGTGAAGACTGCACCTGTTAGGAGGCCTGAGTCCATGGAGGCATATATGTCACTGGTGAGTTTGAGGAGGGCAGTAGAGGTGCTGTGTCCTTTTCGGAAGCCATGTTGTGAGCTAGACAGAAGGTTGTATCTTTGGAGATATTCTATGGATTGGGTGGACACTAGTTTTTCCAAGAGTTTGCTAACTACAGAAAGAATTGCAATGGGGCGGTAGTTATTTATTTCCTTAGGGTCACCCTTTTTTGGGATTGGTGTGACTTTGGCTATTTTCCATATATTTGGTACTATGCCATGGCGTAGAGACAGTTTGAAAATTTTGGTTAAGGGAGAGGCGATGAGTGGGGCAGCAGCTTTTAGGAACCTTGGTTCAAGTCCATCGGACCCTGTGCTGGTGCTGTCAGGAATAGTGAGTAGCAGTTTTACCACTTCTCCTCTCTTTATACTCCGGAACCTAAAAGGTGGGTGCGTGAGTATCGGATTGATATCGCAAGGGGATACAGTGTTGAGGACAGGAGGGAGGGAGGGAGGTGAGGTAGTTTGAGAGGTCTGAGAAATGGTGATTAAAAGAGTTTGTTATGGTTGTCAGGTTATTGCAGTGAATGCCATTTAACAGCATGTCACAGGTATGCGCCCTGTGATTAGCACCAAGGAGCGTTTTTATGGTGGACCAAAATTTCCTAGAGTCGCCTGAGGCTTTTATTAGCAGGTCCTTGCAGAAAGAACTTTTGGCTAAGCGTATGTTTTTCTTGCATGAGTTTCTCAGACAGCGATATAGATTGTGATCAGTTTGCAACCCAGTGATCTTGAAACGCTGCCAAGCCTTATCCCTGTCTCTTATTTGGGTAAATAGGACTTCTGTTAACCATTTTGTCTGGGTTCCACGAATCCAGCGGGTGACACGGGGAGCATGGATGTCTTGGAGAGGGCTAAAGTGGTTCAGGAAGTAGTCAAGGGCCTCCTGGGCATTAGTTGAAGCATAGATCGGGGACCAGTCAATCAGTGAGAGATCATAAGTAAACTGCGCTAAGTTAATATTGGCCAGATTCCGGAAGGTAATGAGTTTTGGGGGTGGAGATGGTTTACTGGTAGAGTGCCAGATACAGTAGATAGGGGAGTGATCACTAATAGCATCCGCAAGGGTGCCTGCACCTATTATGCTGTCCGGACGGTTTGTTAGGATCCAGTCAATCAGAGTACTGTTCCGAGGGGGAGCCATAATCCTAGTTGGGTCTGTGATCATTTGGTGAAGGTTGTGGTCTTGTACCAGGGTGTGAAAGGACTGGTTTGTGGTACTAGACCAGTTCAGGTTTAGGTCTCCCAGAATAAGGACTTCGTTACGACTGATGGTGCAGTCTATTAAGGAGAGGAGTTCTTCAAGACCCTTATTGCCACTAGCAGGAGGGTTGTAGGTGCAGACTATGTGTAATTTCTTTGAGCCTAGCTGTAGTGTGGCATGGAGTGCATCACAGTGAGATAGTGTAGACAGTACATTATGGGATAGCAACAGGTGTTGCTTATAGAAGATGGCAACTCCTCCTCCGTGTTTGGATGAAGGACTATCTTGTCTGATGAGATTGTAGTTGGGCAGGGAGCAGACAGCATCAGTGGTGGAGGGTTTTAGCCAAGTTTCAGATAGGCACAGGATATCAGGGAGCTGTTGAGTAGTCCATGCCTCAAGTTCAGCAGTGTTATGAAGGAGGCTCCTAATGTTCATGTGTACGATGCAGAGGCCTTTGGTATCATTCCAGATTGTATTATTTAGAGGGAGGTTACCCACTGGCCCCGGGTTTAGTTCAACATCCCCAGCTAGCATTAGGGCCAGGAGGAAGAGGTACCATAGCTTACGATGAATGAAAGGGGTGGGTAGGGTGATGCTAAGCACTGGTGATTTTTGCAGGGTATAGGACAGGTGGTAGATGAGTTTGTGAGGGACAAGAAGAGGGGAAGTGTCGCGTGGCCAGTATGAGGGCGATCCCAGTGTGGAGAGTGTACCGTCATCTGGGTGGGTGCAGTGATGATAAAGTCTTGGAGGGTAATATAAAATAGGCAGCCATATGAGGTTGAGAAGAAAAGAGATTAGTAGTAATGTACCAAATGAGCTTAAGGCCATGTTGAAATACTTCAAGTGAGTTATTTGTGAGTGGGATATAGGGTATGAGAAATCCTTGCAATGAGAGAAACAGGACTTGTCTAGCCAGTTGAGTTGGATTTTAGAGCTGGCGTGAGAGGAGCTAAAACTTTTGGGAGCACAACTGGAAAGGGTAGAGGGTTAGTGGTAAAGTGGGTTGTGTTGAGGATTATAACAGCAGCTATCTCTTTAAATGAGAGGCAACTTAACAGAGAGAGCTCTATTTGGTTCCGGCAAGGCAAGAATAGCAACAGAGAGTCCGATATCCACCTCAGATTCAGGCTTTGTAGACTGTATGAGAATGGAAGCAGCTTAATTAGCAAGGAGTCGGTCGTTCAACATGGCTACTAAGGAGGAAGTAAAATTTGTACCGCCGGTTCTGAGAGCTTATTTATGGAGCAAGGGAAGTAGCTCCACTGGGGATTGCAGTGAGAGTTAGGTTAGACAGTGAGAGCACAAGCTGCTGAAGGGGCTGTCCAGAGTGCACTACAGGCTGTTGCTATATGCTAACTGCATTTATAAATAGGAGGTCCAGTTGATTGTTGTGTACAATAGCATTTAGGACTAAACAGGCAGAGCTCAAAAATGTTTAGGAGCTGTCCAGACTGCACTACAGGCTGTTGGTTAATGTACAATTAAGCTTATTAGGTTCCTAGTGTTTCAGTGGCCGAGAGTACAAGTGTATGCAAGAGATAGGGGAAAATGTGTTGCTGCCTCAAGTGGTAGAAAGCTATAATCTGCGGGTGGGAAAGTGAACTGATCGGTTAAAATGCACCTGGGCAGCTCTATATAAGGGAGAGCCGACCAAGGGTGGTGGTGGGGGCGGCGGGGTCTAAACTCTGTCCCTCTAAATGCTGCAGCAGCTCGCGGTTCGACTGTCCGTACCTGTAGTGCCAGAGATTCAACCAGCTGGAGGGGAGGGAGGGCTTCAGGAGCCGCCTGGCCCTCGCGACCGTCAACCGCCTGCTGCTTCGGGGGGGGGGTCCGAGTGAGCGATCTGGGGGAAGAGGAAACAAATTTCTGTAAGTAGGGGTCTATTGTCTGGCACACAGGGCTAGGGGGTGAGAGAAAGGGGAAGGTTCAGTCAAGGCAGGAGAGAAAGGAAAAAAAGATTTCGAGCTTTGCAGGGTTTTACACTATGAGCTGAGCAGGGTTGAAAAGGCGCCAGTTTTAAATAAAGCAAGATTAAGGCACCAGTTCACTAGGTTCTAGTAGCCACAGGGTTGGAAATTTAACTGCTTATGACTTAACAAAAATAGTTTACGTGGCTACACAAGGCAGTGGCTTGCAATAACTTTTACTTCAAACATATTCAAAAGAAAAATAGGTGCCAAAGTCCTTCTCTGTCTGTTCAGTGTCCATTCGCTCTGGCCTTGACTGATGCAACTTAGAGCATCCGCCAGAGTACTGAGTTTGCCTGAGAGGTGAATAGCTGAGAGGCTGACTCCCAGGGAGAATGCTAGAGACCAGAGCTTCCAAACAGAGTATTCCTGATCTGGTACCACCCTGATTATTTATTTAGAACATTGCAATGGTGTTGTCTGTTCAAATTTGAACCACCTGCCCTTCTATGCTGGAAGTGAAAGCTTTGAGAGCTAGAAAGACTGCTCTGAGTTCCAAAAGATTTATGTGCAACTGTGACCCTTCGGGAGTCCAGTTGCCGCTTACTGAGGCACTGTCCAAAGAAGCTCCGGAGTACAAAAGGGAGGCATCTGTGGTGATCACCTTTGTGGGAAGAGAAGCTTAAAAGGGAACCCCTGCCTGCAGATTTGCAGTGTTCTTCCACCACAGCAAGTTTTGGAGGAACTGCTCCGACACAGATATGAACTTTGACAACTTGCTGCTTCTCTGAGACAAGCGAGTTCTGAGGAAGGCTTGAAGGAGTCACATCCTGTACCTGACCCCTAGGACTACTGCAGTCATAGAGGCCATATGTCCCAGAAGTTTGAGGAAATGTCTGGCTGGTCTTGGCTGTCCCTGGGTGAAAGAATCTACCACTGAAAGGAAACTCTGAATTCTTTCCTGCGGAAGGAAAGAATATCCCTTCTGAGTGTTCAGCTGGGCCCCTATGAAGGTGAGCAGCTGGGTGGGTTCCGGGTGAGATTCATTTAGATTTACCAGATCCAGAAGCAAATGATTTGATACCTTTTAATGGACCAACATAGATGTAACAACAAGAACATAGTGCTCTAGCTTTCGGACTAACCAGTCCTTCTTCAGAAGCGTAATGATTTACCAGGAAACCCAGAGACTCCAGAGTGCATTCTGTGAGGGAAAGAGGTTCCTTGACCTGACAAGGAGACTTTGCTACTATGAGCCAGTCATCCAGATAGGGCATTGTGATGAACTGATAGTGACCCGAAGGAAGTTTGAACCTGGGAAACCTCCTGTGAGATCTTCTTATGGGCATTTGGAAGTAGGCATCCTTTAAGTTTGGGGAGGCTAGCCAGTTTCCCTGCTGTAAGGACTGTATGACCAGTGACAGAGTGACCATTTTGAATTTGGTTTTTTTTTCAGATGTTTAAATACCTGAGATCTAAGATAGGTCACCATTCCCCCGTTTTCTTGTTTGTCAGAAAATACCTGGAGTAGTGGCCCTTCCCCTCCTCATAGGTGGGAACCCTCTCCACTGTTCGTAAAGCCAGAAGGTTTTGTACCTCCAATTCCAACAGCAGTATCTGTGTTGGGGACTGCGGCCATGACACCTGGGTGCGCTTGAGGTCTGGAAGCTGCTTGAACTGTAATGACAGACCCTTCTCCACTATCTCCAGCACCCACTTGTCCAACGTGATGAGGGACCAGTGATGAAGATAGTGGGAGAGTCTGCCTCCAACCGGTAGTGTGGAGGTGACCTAGACACTCACATCAGGATTTAGACTGAGAGGCAGATGGCTGGGTAGAGGTGGCTCTTCTTTGGCCCCTTCTGCCCCTGCCTCTGAAAGACCCCCTGTATTGGCCGAAGTCAGATTAGGGATAGGGACTGTAAGGCCTGGAAACAAAACTTCTGCCTCTACCGCCCCTGGGACGGGGTCTCTGAGGGGTGGCGGGCTTAGGCTTGGATGAGTGGCTCTGCCAGGAGGTCTTGTACTCATCAACTTTTTTTTATGTAATCAGTGGTTCTTTAAACAACATATTTTGATCACAGAGAAAATCCATGGCCTTGTTCTGAGTGTCTGTGGTTAGACTGGTTGTTCTAAGCCAGGCGAAGCGTCTCACAGAGATGGCATGGGCCATCGCCCTAGAGGCTACATTATTGTTGTCATCTGCCATGTGGAATTGGTACATGGAAGAACCTGTGCAGACTTGGTTTTTAAGTGTTTCGTTCTTTCTGTATGCTTTAAGCTGGCTGTTGTCTCGCTGTTGGCTTTCCCAGGAGCAACAGGAGCATTTTCGTCTTGACAGAGTTTCTTTTTAGCCACTTCATCAGAGACTTGATCAAGCGTCCGCTTTTCATCACTCTTATTATTTTCTAATTTGTGAGGAACTTCATCTTTGGAAGCTTTATTTTTTGGCTGGGATCTGGAGGGTTCCTCAGCACCTCCGCCTTTGGTATTAGTACTTTTGGATGGCCTTTCGTCGGAAGCCTTTGATTTATCCTCAACCATAATAATCAAAGGTATGTTTTCCAATTTAAGCAAAGCAAACCAGTTCTGGACCTATGAACTGAGTGCAGGTTTCTGTGAAAATGCCACTGGCCAATCCTGCCCCAGTTAGTAAACTCTGTCTCTTACTAGTGCCTTTTCTTTTTTCTGGTTGTAGAACTGGGAACTATGCCAGTGCCCATCTTAACAGAAACCCAGTAATAACTGCGCACAGGTGGCTGCTGGACCTTTATGGACAGTCCTGACACAGATGATACCAAGGTCCAGAAATATAACAACAAAGGTTTCCTCATAATTGTTAATCTAGAGAGAAAACCCCAAGGCATTGTTTAATTTGTAATCCACTGCAGGTGCCTCGCGGTAAATCCCATGAGGTCTGAGGTAAAAACAAAGGCAACTGTCCCTAATTCTTCAGTTCCCAGAAGAATTTGCCCAAAAATGAAGGAGACTGTCAAAAATAAGCACCCGTGATAAAATTAGGCTTTAAAATAAACAGTCATTGTAAAGATAAAGGTATAATAGCATGGCCGCGCTAAAAATAGAAATGTGCATGGTGCTAATTAAAAAGTAAAAGTTTCACTCAGCACACTAATTGAATTAATTTATGGGGAAAACTTTACCCAGATAAGCACTAGGAGGCTGTCAACAAGGAAAGTTGGGAGACACCTCAGAGGCAATGTTGTTCAGTCCAGCAGAGAAAAAATTCTGAAGCCTTCAACAGCTCTCACTCAGCTCACACCCCTTCCTGGCTTTTGCTTGGCTTGGCCCTAAATTCATTTAAATATATCTCTTAAAGGCACACCTCCAGGGCAGTTGCACTGAGTCAGCTAAGTGCAAACAAGTTACTGATGTTAAAGGACTCCTGGGGTAAAAAGGTTTGGTTGTCCGTTAAAAAAAAAAAAGATCCAATGCTTGGTGTCCTTTTATTGTTTTTCTTGATGTTCTGAAGTGCAGTGTCACACTCCCAAATCGCATATAAGGCAGCAGCTAAGTAACAAAAGACCTGTAGCCATATTTTCAGCAATTCAGGGACCAAGTCCCATTCCGCAGCCACTGCTGCATGACGAAATCTCCGCACCTGCACAGATTCCTATTTTCAGCCCATGCTTCACACGGGTGGCAGGCACAGCAGCGGAAGTTGTTACACCTGGACCCACCAGCAGTAACAGTTTGCCACAGCTGTGCTAAAAAAGACAGCCTCAAGCTACCGTAAATTGGGGAAACTGTCATAAACAATCTCCCTATTTCAGAATCTGGCATGTGTGGGAAAACTAAACCTGTACCGATTTCTGGGGTTTTGAAAATCTCACCCCAATCTTTCAAACCCCCCCCCCCCCAACAGGGCTTTGTGGGATTTGGAAAAATGTACAGAAAACACACTAAGAGACCAATGTTTCTGACTGGTGGATGCCATAGCTAGGATAGGATTTATACAACACCAGTGGAGATAAGTTTTCCTTGATACATTTGTTTATACAATTCACATTAGCATATTGATAGTGTACTTTAAAGTTTCGATAAAACCAAAAAAAAAAGACACCAAGCTGGATCTTTTTAGTCATAGATACATAGATACATAGATACATAGACAGTGTCGGCAGATAAGGGCCTATGGCCCACCTAGTCTGCCCATTTGAGCTTGTAAGTTCAGTTTGTTTTCCTAGAAGTCTATTTCCCCTTACCCCTGACCTCCAGAATTCCTTTATGTCTATCCCATGCATTCTTAAATCCCATGATTGTTTCAGCCCCCACCACTTCCTCTGGCAGGGTGTTCCACTTGTCCACCACCCATTCTGTGAAGAAATTCTTTCTCATGTTTCCTCTGAATCGCCCTCCCTCCAACTTCATCCCATGCCCTCTAGTCCTGAAACATCTTTTTCGCTTAAAAATAGTGTTTTCCTGCACCCTGTTCCTCCCTGTAAGATACTTGTATATCTCTATCATATCCCCTCTCTCCCTCCTCTCCTCCAGGGAGTACATGTTCAGTTCCTTCAACCTGTCTTCATAGGACTTGTGATGCAACCCATGCACCATCTTTGTTGCCCTCCTCTGAACCTTCTGTCTGGACAATCTTTCTTCTGACTAATAATGTGGTGAGTGCAGAAACACCTTCTGAAAGACAGTGTACTAATGAGTCACAGAGGTTGCCAGAGAAACTTTGAAAAAACATTGTATA
Organism: Neoceratodus forsteri; assembly: GCA_016271365.2. Classification (NCBI taxonomy): domain Eukaryota; kingdom Metazoa; phylum Chordata; order Ceratodontiformes; family Ceratodontidae; genus Neoceratodus; species Neoceratodus forsteri. Next base: position 141,031,392 of record JADMNL010000031.1, on the reverse strand, counting down.
TAGACATATTTGCATTTATATTTCATTTATAAAATGAGCACTAAGAATCCTGCATTCTGAGTAGATGAGACTTGTTCATACCCATTGGATTAGGACAGCGCAACCTATGGGTATTAAGAAATCTCGGTGCCAACCTGCCTCCTTACCAACCATATTACTGTACTATGCCCTGTTACTTACTTTAATGCAAATTTTCTAGATATTACAAAATGTCTATACTTGCACTGCACTCTAGTGGCTCCTTGCTCTTAGTTTAGTACTATATTTCCAGCACTGCATAATTTTTTAACTGACTTATAATTTATCTAAACAAATTAAAGATGTTTACAGTCATCTAACTGCATACTCATTTTATAAGTGCAACATGAAAACTCCAGGGTGTTGGTCCTGCTGCCTCAACCACACTTCCAGGGGCTGAAGGCACTCGGCCTGCAGCCTTATACTTTACTACTCCCCTGGGCTGCAGTTGGAGCAGCACAACCAGCACCTTGTCATGCCTTATTGCTTACATATTTTCTGTGTTTATTTTCCCTTTTTCATTTTTTGTAATTAAAGTTTTTATTGCTTTTCAATACAGTATTACACAAAACACAATTGCAAACCACAACTGCCACCAAACACTTGTTTGACTTGGTCTCTGAAAATATGTGTACAATAAAGCTCTTCTAACTTAATTGTGAAAAGAACGGGTTCTCATTTCCCGTTGTTCCTGTACACTGTTGTCGCCCTGAGAGCCCGCTCTGCCGCCACATTTCTGTTTGTTTTCTTAAGGAAATCTGAGTCTTCCTGGTGCATATCAGTGTTTAAGGTAAAATCTGGGATATACCTGAATATTGGGGACAGTTTCGAGATGTGTGTGTTGAGGAGGCCTCGAGGCCCCCTGTCCCCTCCTTCTAGTGTAGAGTGCACTGGCCAAAGGCCCCAACTGGTGACAGGCATGGCAACACTTTGAGGGGTAAGCAGAGGATTCTTATTTAGAGGCGAAAGGTGACCAGTCCAACGATGAGGACCTGTGGGCAGGCTGGAAGAGTGCCACAGCCCCACATGATGAGGAATGGAAAAAAGAAGGCACTGTTAAAGAAAAACAAACAGAATGCTATAGCTTCAGGAAAGGTGACCACAGGTGGCAGTGCAGTGGAGGTTCAGTGGGGAGGCAGGATGTCAGTCAGCTCTGCTCAGGCATGCTCTGCGTGTGCAAGTGTGGAACCTCTACCATGTTGGTATCCATGAGTGGGGAACCAAGAACATGGAAACCAGCCTGGCTCCCACAGGATAATACAGCCAGTCGCAGCTGGTACCACCAGAAAAGAGGTCTCCTTTTGCCAGTGTGGGCTGTGAACCCCTGAAAACTTCAAGTCCTTCACTAAGCAAGCCAGCTTATTCAAGCTCCCATATTTTTTGATATATTTTTATGCAATTTTCAACTCATATCAGTCTCAAAACAGGGGCTAACAGTGGAAGTGGGCTGATATTCTACAGGAATTTCATTTCATCTGATCCACTTACAGGCTGCTGACTCTTCTTTTGAGTGGGGGGGGCAGCACTGTAATAAGTCTTATTATACTGTGTGACCCTGAGCAGCTCAAGTAACCGCCCCAGTGATCATGGGTCGCCTCTGAAAATAGGCCTTGTGCCTAGTGGGCCTTGCCCAGTTACCAAAATGAATTTTTAAAAAAAGATACACATATCAAACTAAATGTAAAGGAATGCAGCATAGGAAATGGATTTGAAAGGGCTGCTAAAATAAACCTAGATTTTGACAGGTTAAGATAGACCCAGAAAGCTTTTTTTTTTAAGCTCCACCAATTTTCCATTTTCATCCCTGAACGTTGACATAATACAGTACTCCTGAGTTTCTTAGCCTGGTGGTAATAACAACTTCAGTGATGCATCGGTGTCTGTTGGACTGAAGGCGGAGTGCATTTGTTAGTGTAAGACATTAAAGACAATGACTCCTAAATTTCAAATACCATGTTTATTAAGAATTGTTTATGCATGCAATCACTGTCTTGAACAGTAGAGAAGGCATCTGGCCATGCCCAAGTTACTTTCAATAAAATGAGATCCTGTATTGTGCTGCATTTGCTGTGGCTGTAATGACCCACACTGTATTTGCAGCGGCTGTATTGACCCACGCTGTATTTGCTGTCACTGTACTGACACAAAGCTGTATTTTGCTGTCACTGTACTGACTCATGCTGCATTTGCTGTCACTGTATTGAATCACACTGTATTGCTGTCACTGTATTGACCCACACTGTATTTGCTGTCACTGTATTGAACTGCGCTGTATTTGCCGTCGCTGTACTGGTCCATGGCACTCCACGCTGTATTTGCTGTCGCTGTACTGGTCCAAGCTGTATTTGCTGTTGCTGTATTGAATCGCGCTGTAGTGCTGTCGCTGTATTGACCCACGCTGTATTTGCTGTCACTATATTGAACCGCGCTTTATTGTTGTCACTGCAGTGACCAATGCTGTATTTGCTGTCGCTGTATTGACTCTGGCTGCATTTGCTGTCGCTGTATTGACCGACGCTGTATTTGCTGTTGCTGTATTGAACCGCGCTGTATTTGTCCCACGGGTCAATACAGCGACAGCAAATATAGCGCGGGTCAATACAGTGAAAGCAACTACAGCGCGGGTCAATACAGCGCACGTAAACAAATGCCCCGCGATACATATCCTCGTCAAGTCGTAGTAAAATTCGCCACAACAAACAACCGTTAATGTAGAAGATAGCAAAATACAGTACACTGTACAGAGTCTTGGCATTACCATCTCCGATGCCGTTCTGGCAAAATTATCTTATCTGATACACAAGTTATGTCTTCTGACTTCGTTGCCCAAGGCTGTCCCTCAGCCACCTCCTACAGTGCTCATTTAACATTGTGCCCTGCCTGCTGACTATAAAATGGGGTCAAGCCACTGAGCCCTTCCCCTGCTGACTATGTGAAAAGAAAATGAAAAGCAACAAAGAAACAAGTTTGGACGCCTACCCTGTGCGCTCTCCGCTCGGCTACACCGCTGCTTTCTCGATGCGGTAGCCGGTAGTAACGAGAGGCGCAGCCTGGAGGTGTGGAAGAGTGGCCCACCTCGCAGGCTCGACACGCTGTTCCCTGCGCCTCTGGTGTGCCCTCCCCTCTCTTCTGCTTCTCTCATGCACGCAGCGGTTGGTACTGTGCCAACTGACTCCTGGATGTGCAAACAACTGACAAGGCTCGAGCGATTGCCCAAAGCGGACCCCCAATTCAACCAAAAAACACACCACACTGTTTTGGTATAAAAAAGGCCGCAGTTCTTTTTACTTGATCAAAAGTTGTATACATTACATGGGACATAACATTTATAAACCTAATATGTACATTACAAATTTACATATGTATGCACTTTACAAAATATCATATATACATTTTAACATATGTACATTACATATCCCATCCCTCAAGACCCCTTGGGCAGCCCTAATTCATGTATTGCTGAAACCCCGGCTCCTTCATCTGCTTGTTTGAGGGGAACTCTGGCCCTTTAGTCCAACAGACCCATTGAGGGCTGAGCCTTTCCTCAAGACAGTTCCCCCCCTTACCCGAATTTAGGGGTTCCTAGACCCTTGACGAGGAGCATGCCCATCAGGGCCATACCCCTCATCTCTGAGTCTTGGATCCCAGCGTTCTGGTGCATGCCCCAGCCTGGGTGCCTTCATCTCCCGATCTTCCAGGGCATACCCGTCCTAGGGTCGTGCCTGTCCCCCTTGACATCCAATCGCAGCTCTTATGTCCATCTTACCCAGGGTCAGCCATGAATTATCACCCGCTGTCTATACATTTCAACTAGGTTTCCTACTAGAGCCGCGACAGAGCTTTTGCTGCAGCCTTAAAGTTTAAGGGCGGGAGGTGGGGAAAATTTCTTGCTGAGGAGCTGTTCCAGGAGGGCGAGATCCCCTGGGACAGCTCCTTAAATGTACCTGCTGTGACCCTCCCTGTAGGGAGGGTCTGGTTCAGCCCTCTCCGAGGATATTCCCGGATTGGGCTCTTTGCTCAGGGGGGCCGCCTCCTCCTTGTTGGTGGGCGGCCCTCCTTGCCCCACCCTCTTGGGGGCCATCGGCAATCTGCCACCCCCGGTGAGAGGCCGGTGGGGCTATTTGCCCAAAGTGGACCCCCAATTCAACCAAAAAACACACCACACTGTTTTGGTATAAAAAAGGCCGCAGTTCTTTTTACTTGATCAAAAGTTGTATACATTACATGGGACATAACATTTATAAACCTAATATGTACATTACAAATTTACATATGTATGCACTTTACAAAATATCATATATACATTTTAACATATGTACATTACATATCCCATCCTGCAAGACCCCTTGGGCAGCCCTAATTCATGTATTGCTGAAATTCTTGCTCCTTCATCTGCTTGTTTGAGGGGAACTCTGGCCCTTTAGTCCAACAGACCCGTTGAGGGCCGTGGCTTTCCGCAAGACAGTTCCCCCCTTACCCAAATTTAGGGGTTCCTAGACCCTTGATGAGGAGCATGTCTGTCAGGGCCACACCCCCCATCTCTGAGTCTTGGATCCCAGCGTTTCGGTGCACGCCCCATCCTGGGTGCCTTCATCTCCCGATCTTCCAGGGCATACCCGTCCTAGGGTCATGCCTGTCCCCCTTGACACCCAATCGCAGCTCTTATGTCCATCTTACCCAGGGTCAGCCATGAATTATCGCTACTTACATACGATGCCAACACGTATCTCCCACTAATGCCCAAGGGATCTTACTCTTTCCAAACAGTATTGTTTCGCAGAAATCATTGAGCGTATTGTTGAAAATGTCATTCCCAATATCAGATAAATGACCCCCATCCTGGCTATATAGGCCCTTATCAGATTTTGTGATCAGGAAATGCCTGATTACCTCCACTCCCATTGAAGCCGCGAAATGGGACACCTCCCTATTCATGGACCTCCGTGCCTTGTCCATGGCCCCTGCCTTTCGCTCCCCACGCCACTGCTGGCGTGGTATCATTCTAGTCCATGCTAGAATGGTGCGAGGCAACATCTGTTTTAAGTGGGACAAACCCTTCTTAATATCCCCAATTAATCTCAGTGCCCCTAGGGTGACCGAGTCGTTCCCTCCCAGGTGGATAACCAGCGCTACCGGTGGTTGCTTATGTAGACCCAATGTAACAATAGTTCTGCATAATGCCCCCCACTTCATCCCGCCTTTTTCTGCCCATTTTATCGCAGCTCGACTCCTTGGGATGCCCAGCTGTCTGGTGTAAGGCCGTTTTCTTGCCCTCGTGTATGCCTCCCTTACATGCGAATGACCCACAATCCATATCTGAGGGGTTGCTGTAGACGTGCCTGCAATACAAAGATAGAAACATGTGAGTAATCTCCCAATCTGTACTTCAATTGCCACTTGTGCTGGGTTCTGCAACGTCACTTCCAGTTGGGTTCTGCTGAGGCCTAATGTACCCCATGTATGCTTTTGAAGCCCACCTGCCGACCCTTTTTATCTGCTCCTCTTTTAACCCACACCTGGCTGCCTCGGTGGCTGCTCCAATTCTGAATGAATGGGTGTTGTATGAGGTTGGGTTTTTTCCCGCCATCCATAAACCTTTTCTTAGGACAGTCGTGAACTGTAGCCTTGTAACAGCTTTTCCGTCCCCATGCACAAACAAATGCCCCGGTCCTATTGGACGACCCGCCACATACTCACTCATTGCCGACCATGGGCAAATGTTCCCTGGTGGAGCCCTGAACAGTGTTATAATGGCAGGGGGACCACACTGGTTTGTTTTTGATTTTCGCAGCTGAAGACACAGTCTGTCCTGCCAGGTGACGAAATCACTAAACTGAAGATTGGTGTTCTGGCTGCACAGTGAATTAGACTGTGGTACCAACTCTGAAACCCGGAAAGCCCCCAAAAATGCACATACGTATAGGGCCCTGAAAAGCTTGGTTTCATAACCCGAGCTGCAAGTGACTGACAGTGCTTTCAGGAGGCTGGACAACTCAGGTAGTCCTATGGGCTTCCTCGTGTCCGCCCTTTTTCCTGCTGGTCTAGACATCCCCTGTATCATTTTCTTTGTAATAAAACTACTGGTTGGATCAGGGAAACCCTTGTACTTACAAAGAAAGGCGATGCCCGCTAGTTGAAGGCGTATCGCTGCTGGGGATCTTCCTATGCTTTCCAAGCGAAGGATGTAGTTTTGAACCTGTCTTTGGGTATTGTGTAGTACCATGCTTACCTCATGACCACAAAATTACTGGAAAGACCCATAGCTACCTACATACTTCCTCCATGTCAAGGGGGCCACAGCGAGTTGTACCAGTTGCTGCAATCTTGGTTCCCAAGTCTCCAGACCACTTCCGGTATTTGCGTGGGGAACTGGTCCGCCTACGGGGCTAACCGTCTGAAGTGCTCGAGCTGAATTCGAGACAGGGCATCCGCTATAACATTTTCTTTTCCTGGCAAATGACGTGCCTTAAAAGAGATGTTGTATCGTAGGCAACATAACACAAAGACCCTCAAGACCTTCATCACCTCTTCAGAACGAGATGTCTGCGAGTTCAATATGTCTGCTACTGCCCTGTTGTCCGTGTGAAAAAGCACTTTCTTATTCTGAATTTTGTGCCCCCATACCCCTACGACTACCATGATAGGGAACAATTCAAGAAGGGTGATGTTTTTTGTGAGCCCCCTTGATACCCACTCCTGTGGCCAGCGTCCTGCAAACCATGCACCTTGCCAGAATGCCCCAAAACCAGTGCCACCTGAAGCATCGGTTACCATGTGCAAATCTAACAAATGGTCTGCTGGAGTTTGCTAGATGGTGATACCATTGAAATCTCGTAAGAAAAGTTCCCAAACCTGTAGGTCTGCTTTTATGCCCTGTGTTAATCTGATGTGATGGTATGGTTTTTGGGCGCCCCCCCAGTGGCTGATGCCATCCGCCGGAAGAATGGCCTGCCCGGGCGAATTGCCTGGCAAGCAAAATTCAAGTGGCCTATAACAGATTGAAGCTGTTGTAGGGTCACCTTCTTTGCCCTGCCCATTTCCCCCAACATTGTGCTCAAAAGTGCCACCTTGTCCTGCGGTAGTCGGGAAACCATAGCCTCGGAGTCTATTTCTATGCCCAGGTATGAGAGGCATGTAGTCGGGCCTTCCGTTTTTTCCTGCACTAGCGGGACACCAAAATACCCCATTAATGAGATGAAACCTTGCAGCGTCTCAGCACACGTGGTTGCCCCCCAGGGACCCATAAATAGAAAATCATCAAGATAGTGAACTATATGTACATTATGTGTGTGTTCTCTGGTGGCCCACTCCAAGAAGGTTGAGAAAGCTTCGAAGGCTGAGCAGCTTACAGAGCATCCCATGGGCATAGCCTTATCCATATACCATTGGCCTCCCACTTTGAAGCCCAGTAAATCTTGGTCATTCGGATGTACTGGCAGCAGACGGAAAGCGGATTTGATGTCGCATTTTGCCATCATTGCCCCACGGCCTATTTCTTGTATGTGGCACAGTGCCACATCGAAAGTTGTGTATTGCACTGTGCAATCCTCTGGGTTGATGAAGTCATTTACTGAATTGCCCCTCAGGTAAGACAGGTGATGAATGAGCCTGTATTCCCCCACTTCCTTCTTGGGAACCAGCCCTAATGAGGATACCCTGAGGTTGTGCATGGGGGGGTAGTCGAATGGTCCCGCCACCCTGCCCGCCTGTATTTCTTTTGCAATTTTCATTTTCAGGATGTTGGGAAGTAAGTTTGCCGACCTGAGATTGCGAGCTGTGGTTTTTTCCCTTGGCCTCTTGTATGGTATCCTAAAACCATACTTGAAACTGTCATGAATATATTTGGCTGTTTTTTCCGGATAGCAGTCGAGCAAGGGGTCCATTCGGTCTAACCATACTGGTGAGTTAGCTAAACTTCCCAGCCCCCTTTCCTTTTTCATTGCCTGCTCCCTCAATGTTTGATTTTTTGGAGGACTGTCGTGTGCATTCTGATAACCTGTGTTCTCCCCGCACAACTTGCATATGTGCCCGTACTTACAAAAGGAACGAAAACATTTTCCTTTATTGTAATCATAGCATGCCTTCCTACCTGCTCCCTTCCTCTGATCCTTCCTGTACTCTCCCCTTGTTTGTCTGGCAATAACATGACCACTGTCAGCGTAAGTTACCACATTGGGCCAGCCCCGCGTCATATAGCGGACCCACAGGTCTATGTGTGTGTTTTCCCATTTGAGATTGGGTTGCCTATATAGTTTCAGACGAAACTGCTCATCATATTTTAACCACGCATATCCATCAAATGACAGATGTGCAAATTTTATGGTGTCCCTGGATTTTAGAAGAGCAAGTAGCTTATCAGGGTGTTTCATCCCATAAACTGACATAAAAATGTCAAAGGCTGCTGCCCAATTCTCAAATGTGAAAGGTACCTTCGGCCGCTGTGGCCTCTCTTGTTTCTTCATTTTTTCATCGCTCATTTCTGGAATTTCTCTATGCAATAATGAAAACATATCTATAAATTCCCCTTTCCAGATTTTTTCCTGGACAGCGTCAGATAAGTGGTCCCCCAATGGGTCTTCCACCCCGGCATATGCCCAACGCTCTGGAGGTGCTGATACTGTGTTTGATTTTTCCCCCGTTACTGTATTGGTAATGGTATCTGTTGTAGAGGCTACCATCTCATGCTCTTGTAAGCTCGGTGTCACGCTTTCCTTGTTAATTGGGGGGGTTTGAATTGAAGGCCCTACACCTGTCCATACCTGAACAGCTGCCCCTTGTGCATTACCCCCTTCTACTGAGGCCCCTCGGGAGACATTGGAGTGAGGAGGCTGGATCAAACGAGCCTGGCCCCTGTGGTGGTGAACTGCTGTCCACCTCCTGTGACTTAAAAGGGATTCATCCTGCCCTGCCCACGCCGATTCAGTCCCCTGGTGCACCCCACATCCGTGGTTATCCCCTGACCCAGTGGCCCCTGCTATACCCATAGAGGTACCCTCGCCAGGCTCATTGGCTGGAATTGTCCAGGGCCCCACGATGGGGTTGGTCATTCCACCCTGCTGGGTTGTTGGGAAACTGGGAGCAAAGGGGGCCCAAGGATTCATTGCTGGTCAAGCGGTGGGCATGTTACTTGGTCCCCCATACATAAATGGCCACATGAAGCGATTATGCTGCCATGTTTGATGCCCTGGCATCACCGGCCCGGGATTGAACCCTGAAGCCCCCCAGTGCCCCAAATGGCTGTTTACCCTTTGACTTTCTTGTGATTTCTTCCCGACAGTTTGATCACGGCCCCCCGTCCTATCTCCCGTGTGCCTTGCCCTCTTCCATTCCCGTTCTCTTACCTTTTTGGTCTCACGGCCATCACTGGATTGGTCCTGCTCGCTATCTGAATCGGACCACACTAAATCTACCAATGCATCACTGTCCTGATCTCCCTCATACTCACCGATCTGTGGCTGTGCAACTGGTACCACTGGGGTTTTCTCCCTTCCTTCATTCTCTGTCCTGGGTTGGGCCACGGATGTGCTCTAGTCTGTTCTACTCCATTTTTTCTCCGTCTGCTTTTTTCCAGCCTCTGTCAATAGTTGGGACTTCCGCTTACTTTGCTTGCCCTGCCCCTTTTTTGCAATGGATTATTTCGGAGCCATGGATTCCAACAATCGGGCCGATGGCTGGCTACGCCTGGGCTATCGACCCTCATCCTGTGCTGGTTCTTGTGGCCTATACTCTAATATGGTGGGAGTGGGAGGGTCTGCCACAGTTTGCTGCTGCCTGCCTGGATTGGCAACTAGCAGTTCGGGTTCCAGCCTAGACATGGTTGTCAGCCAATCTGACCCCCCAATGTCCTTTAGGCGTTGCAGGGCCTCGCGGAACGCTTGGTCTTGCCCTTGTGCATGGATAGCCTGTGCCACATATTGTGTCTGGCTTCCCAGCTCAGAAAGGTCTTGACCTGTACCCTGTGCCCTTTCAGAAAATTGGGGGGCCTGGCTGTCCAGAACCTGATTATTCTGAGGTTCAGCCATTTTAGTTATTGATCGTAAGGGGCAAAGTAGTGATTAGCGAGGCGATACCTATGAGACAAAAAACATTCATTATTTTCTCTTTTTCTTTTCTTTTCCCGTCCCCCTCTTCCCCTATCCTTCCCCTCTCTTTTTGGTATGCACTGTACTCATCTGGCAGTCTATTCTCTATATCCCTCTTAAAATTTTGAGGCCCACACATCACCCCAATACCCTGCTTATGCCTTAAAATTCTTACTGCCTCTCCTAACGTTCTCCCTCACAAAAAGATTTTCATATTAAAACAAATACTGCAATATCCTATTGGAGATAGAGGGAATTTTTTTTTCCCCCTTCCTTCCTCGCCCTCCTTCCCCTCCTTTCTCTCCCTATCCCTTTCCTTTCTTTCTCCCCATCCTCCTCTCTCCCCTCCCTACTATTTCCCTCTTCCCCCCTTTGCTCCTCAATGATAACTTAAAATTGCCATATCACAGGTCCCCTAATAACTAAAATTCCCAACAGTGCATTTTATTGCTCCCACAATCTTACACTTACTGCACAATACTTTATTGCCCCCAGGAGCTTTGCTTAATCCACATGGGTTAATGCAGAGCTCAGAGAGAGAGAGAGGGAAAGAGGGAGGAAAAAAAATAAATTGGAGCCGGGAGGGGCAGAACTCTGCCCTGAAAAACAGCCACCCCTACCCCCCCGCAAGGGCAAGGCCACCCCGCACACCCAAGGGGGAAGAAAGTATGGCAGATTGAGAAGGCCGAGCCCAGTGGGCCACGGACTCCATTAGCCCAACGGAACACCAAAACACAGGCCGCATGCACAGCCACAACAAAATTACCGGCCCAAACTTCTTTTTGCAGCATTGTATTTTAATTGCCATGCCGAAGGCCCTTAATGAGTTCAATTCCCAATAGTGCATTATAAATACTCCCACCATCCACCCCCCAACAAACAGCAACAAACTCAATTTGCTATGGCTACTCCTCTATACTCGCTCTGCACAATACTCCATTAACCCTGAAGAATTTAAGCTCATTTCGCAAGAGCTCCTAGATCCTCAGAAAATACCCCTAGATGCTACTGGAAAAGGAAGTGCAGAGAGAACTAGTTGATGGAAGAGAAAAAAAACAAAACGCCAAGCAGCTCACATGTGGAGCAGAGCTAGACCCTCAGAAAGCCACCCCCCCCCACACCTCCAGCAGGAACAGGCTCCCAGACACCAAATGGAGCAAGGAAGCATGGCAGACTAAAGAAGGCAGAAATCAGGAGAGACCCAGGCCAGAAACCTGGCTGTCACCAGGAGACACAGAACAACTGCACTACTACAACAAAAATTACCTACCCAACCTCTAACACACAAAAATGAGTTGCCGCCTGACAAAGGAGAGAGGGGAAGCAAATGCCCCAGAGAACAAGAAAGAGGAATGGGAGGGGGTGACCTGGGCCAAAGGGGGGCCCAAGGAAAAGCCAAGTGGAAGGGGTGAAACTGGGAGGAACACCCAAGGAGGGTGAAAGCATGGCTGCATAGAGAAGGCCAAGACCAGAGGAACCACGAATGCCAGGAGCCAGTGGCACCAGGGAACCGAAAAACCTGCACTACCCTACCAAATTACAGGTCCAACTTCTGAAAAGAAGAAAGGAAAAAACACACACACTGCTGCCAGAAGGAGGCAGGAAAGGCAGAAAGTAAATGCCCCAGCAAGCAACAATTGGGGGAGGGGCACCTGGGACAAACATAGGAAAAGCCATGTGGGTGCTGGGAACAAAGGAACAGCCCAAAGAATGTAGAATGAAAAGACCAAGGAAGCCCTAGGACATAACCCAGCCAAGCCGACAAAACCCTTTTTTTTTTTTTTTTAACTAAGGGGATTACCAAGCAAACCTGCAACTACAGCCTTTTACAGAGAGCCCCATTTCAGGACAACTTCTTACAACAAGCTTTAAAGGCAGAGAAAAGAACACACAAGCATGTTAAGAACTAGCCCCTAAAATTGCAGGCCACTGGAATGGGATTGCAGACTCCAAAAAATGGCAAATTTCCAAAAGATAAATGAAAAACACTTACCTCAGATTCAGGAACACACAGCAAAAGACTAAAGCGGGAAAAAACACAAAACGAAAGTAGGCGAGCAAACTGCTGAACCACGCGGTAGAACAAAGGACAGGCTGAAAACCGGATTTTAAAAAAGGCAAACCAAAGCGAACAAAATTTCTTGCTGAGGAGCTGTTCCAGGAGGGCGAGATCCCCTGGGACAGCTCCTTAAATGTACCTGCTGTGACCCTCCCTATAGGGAGGGTCTGGTCCAGCCCTCTCCGAGGATATCCTCGGATTGGGCTCTTTGCTCGGGGGGCCTCCTCCTCCTTGTTGGTGGGCGGCCCTCCTTGCCCCACTCTCTCGGGGGCCGTCACCAATCTGCCCCCCCCGGTGAGAGGCTGGTGGGGCTATTTCCCGTTTCCTTCCTTCGGCATGGAAGAAGAATCCACCAGAGTATAGTCCGCTTACTCTATTGGCCTTGGTTTGTATATTCACCCTGCGTGAGGCATGCACACATGCAGAATTTCCTGTCCGTTTTGTGTCTGATGCCCAACTACAGATGGGGAGTTTTGTGTGAGGACCAAGGAGCAATGTACTCACACTGAAACATACCGTTGTTATTTTTTACCTGTTAGATATAGGCAGAGCTTACTATGCGGGGACCCAGGGGCTCCCATCCTCCATCCATTTTACAACGTTATACAAGATCCCTGAGAGTCACAGCACTGCCCCCCCTACCCCAACAGTCACAGGATTGACCCCCCACACGTAACAGCACTGCACCCCACCCCAACAGTAACAACACTGACCCCCACCCCGCAGTTACAGCACTGGCTCTCCCCCAGCCACAACAGTCATAGCACTGACCCCTGACTGGATACCCCCCACTGAACTGCAACACCACTAACAGTCACAGCACTGACTCCCCACCCCCAGTGACAGCACAGACCCTTCCACCTACACTGAGTCACAGCACTAACCCACTCATCACCATCTAGTCACAGCACTGATCCCCAGTCTCAACAGTCCCAGAACTGGCCCCGCTCTCAAAAATGACCCCCACCCCAGTCTGGATACTGCCTTCACTCAACAATCACAGCACTGACCTAACCCCCAGTTGAAGCACTGACCCCCACACCCAATAGCCACACACTGACCCACACCACATTCAGAGCAGACCCCCCACCCCCAAGTAGTCACAACACTGACTGCCCACCCCAGCAGTGAAAGCACAGACCCCCACCTCCCGACAGTCTCAGTTCTGACCTTCACCCAATAGTGACAACTTTTACCCACCATCCCCAACAGTCACAGCACAGACCCCATCCCCAAAACTCACCGCTCTGACCTACCACCCCAACTGTCACAACACTGACTACCTACCCCAGTCTGGCCCTCGCACCCCCAACACTGACAGTACTGTTCTCCGCCCTCAACAATCACAGCACTGACACACACCCCAGTCTGGACTTTGCCCCCAGGCACAACACAGACCCCTATTATCTTCAGTGACAGCACAGACCCTCCCACCTACATTAAGTCACAGCAGTGCCCCACCACCACCACCCAGTCAGCATTGACCCCCACTCCCGACAGTCGCAGCTCTGACCACCTACCCAACAGTTACAGAACTGTCTCAACCACCTACCCAACAGTCACAGAACTGTCCCCACCCTCAACAGACACAGCACTGGCCCCAACTGTCACAGCACTGACCCTCCCACCCTCAGTGACAGTAAAGCTCCCACCCCCACTCAGTAGCAGCACTGACTGCCCACCCCTAACATTGACATCACCGACCCCCACCCCAACAGCCTCAACTGTGACCCCCACCCAATAACCACTGACACTGTATGAGGCAGAGGTTGGGTAGATGCCTGGCATGTCATGTACTGAGTGTGTGCAGCACCGCCACTGGCATCTTTGCACGCCACTCTCTGCCAGGAAAAAGAAACGTGGAAAACTGCCGGTGGTTGGAAAAAGGTGGCCACTCACGGGCCCCACCCCCAACCAGTTGGGCTCACCAGCTCAAACCGGATCCTACGTGCTGTGGGGGTCAAGAGCCTTCCCCCACTGACCCCAATGGGGAGGGCAAGCCTTAGGGGCAGAAAGGCTGGTGTGAGTCCCGGTGGAGGGATGGGGCTGGGGTGCCCACCTGATTGTGGGCTGCCGGCACAGGGAGCATAAAAGGAGTTAAAAAAAAGTCAGACCACCACCCAGTCTGGACATTGCTCCCACTCAAAGGTCACAGCAGTGACCCCCACCCCAACAGTCACAGCACAGACCTCCCCCAACCCAGAGTGGCAACACAGCCCCTCAGTCACAGCACTGATCATCCACTAATCCTCACCCCCAACAGTCTGAGCTTTACCCCCACCCAATAATCACAGCACTTACCCACCACCCCCAAAAGTCACGTTACTGACACTCATCCCCAGTAACAAGAGCACTGACCCTGCACCCCAACAGTAACAGTTCTGACCCCCCCACTGAATAGTCACAGAACTTAGCCTTCGCCCCCAACAGTCATAGCACTGACTTCCAACCCCCAACAGTCACAGCACTGACCCCATCCTCAATAGTCGTAGCTCTGACTCCCACTGTCAGTCAACTCACTGCCCCCAACCCCACCCAGTCAAAGCACATCAAAGTACAATAGGCATACCTCTCAACTGTCCAGGAATAGAGGCAAATGATTTGATACCTTTTATTGGACCAACATAGACGTAACAAAAAGAACAAAGTGCTTTAGGTTTTGGACCAACCCAGACCTTCCTTGGAATCTTCTGAGGAAGGACTGGGTTGGTCCAAAACCTAAAGCACTTTGTTCTTTTTGTTACATCTAGGTTGGTCCAATAAAAAGTATAAAATCATTTGCTTCTGGATCATTCTTACAAGGTCCAATACGGCAAAGACTATATCTGTATGTCAGGATTAAGAGGGACATTTAGGCAATAAACCATGAGAGGGTATGGGTTATGGTGGGATTTACCACAGCTGGTGTGGTTTGGCCACATGGTCGCAGGCTGAGTGGTTAAATCCTCGCCAACCGTGGTAAAGCCCACCATAACTCATGCCCGCTTGTGGTTTATTGCGATTATACAGTGTCCCCCCTTTTTATGTAAAAAGAAATAAGGGAAAAAAATACTTTTTTTGGCAGTTTTAATTATTAATTTTTTTATTTATTATTACACCACAAAATGTAGTTCCCGGTTGCTACGTACAATATTGGGCATTACCCCCCCACCACCACCACCACCAACTGAGACGTATGCTGACAGGAATTTTAGTTCACAAGTGATAACTGAGGGATAAAGTCACAATGAAAAGATGTGTGTGACACTGACAAGCAGTGGGAAAGCAATGTGTGAAAAGGGGGGAGAGAGAGACAGGCAGGTTGTCTGTCAGCACTATTTGGTATGTATTTTCCCTGGTGCTGAATGAGGATCAGAAATTTTTTTGATAATCTGGGAGAGAAGAAATTTGTTTTATTGTAACACACACTGGAGGGACTGAGGCAGAAAGACAGCATGGCAGCAGTGTGTGTGTTTTTTAAATGAGCGTGTCCATTGTTTTTGTGTTTTACCGAACAGCTGGGCAAACAGCGCATTGGAAAACAGGAGGAGCTACCGGCGCGCGTCCTCCAGCCCCATCGGAAGTGAAACGGATGTCCTTTGTCTTTCACAAAATGTAGCATTTTTTGTTTTGCTTTTCATGTACCTTGGCCTTCCGGAATACTGGAGAGGGTCCACATTTGAGAGGGAGCTGACCGCTAATGGCCACAAGTTTGGAGCATGGAACAAATTTGTACAGTGTGCTGCCCTACTGGTACCCCCTGTTCAGCATTCCTGTGAGTGGAGGGTGAAGGTGAACAGTTCGGATTGCAGTCCGTTTTAGGTACTGGATGCAGGCTCCAGCTAGAGTGACACATTCAGGGGTGTGGGGAACCAAATTGCTACCTACACTACACATTCAGTATAATTATAGTAAGAATAGCCAGATACCACAGTTCGGATGACAGTCCAGTTGCAATTAGGCAGTATCTCTGCACAAACCATATGCTCTGCGGTTCTCTGCAATTCCCAACGGGCTGATCGCTCCAGGAGCAAGTCTCCGGTCCACACCGGGCGAAATTCATTCTTTCACAATTCAGGATTCCAGTCACAATAACAGCAATTTCGGATATAGTCCGATATTAGAATGCAGACTTCTTCACACGGCAAGATAGTAACAGGCAGACCAGATACAGCCTTCCCGCCAATTCCCCACGCTTCCATGCAGGAGCAACTGCTCGAATTACTCAAGCAGTTCACTCTCCAAACTCGAACTCTACTCTGACACACTGCTGCAAGCAGCTCTGGGATTTCCCAGTGATCCAAAAGGTTTGATTGGTTGATCCATCTGTCTGTCACAGAAAGGGCTCCCCCTCCAGGTCCATTTAGGCGCCAAACAGAAAAAAACTACAATTCCTTCAGAAATTCACTTCCACAAGACCTCTGGGGACAGTCTCCATTTTAAGGTCCCCTAAGGTACAGATTGGTCCAAACTGGCAGTTCAGGACCAAAATGGTGGCTCTTAGCAGAACAGTCCATGCTGCAAAGGAAGCAGGATAGACAAACTACTACTGTATAACGCAGTATAGTCGCGCAAATAAAATTCTGTTTGGTGGCACTATGCTTACATTTTAGCGTCAACAAATATTCACGGTATTACAGTACCTGGAAGTCAGCTGTCAATAGTCTACAAAGTGATGAGAATACCGGTGACTGTATTCCATCATTTTGCAGACTACTGACTACAGAGTGCTAGTAAGATGTCTCTGCTATCTTGGCTGAACAAGAAGCTTGCTGTCAAGCGAGACTTATCTGGTGAGCCCCTGAGCACTTTAATCCTTTAATCCAGTTAGTCCAGGAAGCCCCGTCACTGTAAATTTTAGTTTACTTTAGTTTCCCTACACTCGCACTTGCGGCATGGAGAACGGAACAGAAATGAACCGATAGCATTTGAACTCATGTGAACTGAAAGAGTATCACATGAATCGATGTAGCTGTTACATTGTGGGCAACCGGTTCTACTCCAACATGCCGCAGAATGCATAGCAACACTTGGTGAGTGCCTTAAACTACATTTGGGAGTTATTGGGAGAAAGGATGTTTAAAAGGATGTTTTAAAATACGTGCAACATAAATATACGCGTGCACTTAATTTTTACAGATAATAGGTACCAAGCAAATAGTGTGGAAATAAAATGACCACGGAATTAAGGGGTTATACAGTATATTATTGTTACTAAAGCAGATAATTAGCAAACAATCACGGATTCTATTAGAGCTTCCTCTGCACACTTAGCAATGGCAGAATAAAGCAGCTGTATCTCAGCCCAGGACGGACTTGAGCCTGAAACCACTTGGCCCCCAATCAGAATAATTATAACCTACTAGATAGATACCTCTTAAAGAGACAGGCACGGATGCTGACAGGGCACTCGTATGCAAGCACCTTCAGACTGTTAGACACAGAACACTAGCCTGGCAGTGGGCATTGGGCAAGCCCGGGAAGACATTTTAGGAACCCCCATTTGTAGGGGGTTTACACTAAGAACTCACACACCTCCCTTTTCCCTCACCCTGGCACCGCATCAGGCCTACTCACTCAGCCCCAGCAACACTGTGCCCCTCCAAGTTCCTAGTGCTAATCTAAAATGGGGGAACAGGCTTTTTTAGCCACTGCACCAAAATTCTGGAACTCACTTCACTAAAGAGTCTCAATCTTCCCTCACATGGGCTCTTCTAGGGTGCCCTCTTTAGTCATCTTATAGGGTAGACCTCTTGCCACTGTGCTGATTACCTCTCCTTCTTCCCATGCTATGTTATCCATTTTAATTGCCCTCTCATCTCGGGGCATGCCCCGCCCTAGGCATGGTGTGCCCCAGCTAGCAATCCTAAATCTGTATATTATGTTGCTGTATGTACGTTCATAATCAACTGTATATTTATAGTATGAAACCCATGTACGTAAACTTCTTGAACTGTTTCTTGCTCCTGTTGTATGTTGTTTACCTGGCCCCAGGCTGTTTTTCTGTATTGTGTATCTTCTTGTGTTTATTTGTTTACACTGTTGTATTCTCCCAGGCTGAACCTGAAAATAGGCACTTACATGCCAAGTGTACCCTGTCTGGTAAACCAAAACTAGCTAAATAAATAGCACCAGTGTAGCATTTTTACAAACCAAATTGTTTAACTCATGTTTTGTGCCACTTTATTGAAACTGTTTCCAAATGTCAGTATAGCCTAGAGGTTACAGTAAGGAGCTGTGAATGGAGCTTGGTACATCCAGCAGACCTGGGTTTGATTCCCACAACATCCACTTGCATACTGTGTGATTCTGAGCAAGTCATTTAACCTCCCCAGTACTCCTGTGTCACTCCTAAAAACAGGCATTTGTGCCTAGTGGGCCTTACCTGGATACCAAAAGAATAACTAACTAAATGTGTTTTACTACCTGGTTAACAAAAGCAAACTTTGTTTGTGTCCTGTTCTTTCAGTTACTCTTGAAAATGTGCTTCCCAGCTTGTTTGTAATCATGCTTCTCTTATCTCCACCCAGGGCCAAATTAAGGTTATCAGGGACCCTAGGCCCAAGTAAAATATGCGGCACCAGTTTTAGACCGAACGGCACTCCAAGCAGAAACATTCATGGTGCCTCCTTTAGCGCTCCCATTGCCCCCGCTCCACCGTTCTGCTCCAGTGCACACCCAAAAAGTGATAAAACGTCTGTGAATACAAGGGTGGCAACAATAATTTGGGTTTTCATATTAATATTTTTTGAATTTCAAGCTGATGTATGCTTATACTTCCTACTTTAGTGCACCCCTTCTGTGCTGGGTTCCATGTGATATGAGCGACGAGTTTTAAGCGACTACAGTAAGAGCGAGTGCACATTGCCCACTGTAACAATGCCGAGGCGCACTATGCCAAAAGCATAAACTGGGTTGGCCGGCAACAGTCTATTGGGGGACAACATAACATATCATATTTTTATGTGGGAGGCTGAGACCCCTGCACCCCCCCATGCAGGGGGCTGTGCCCCTCACACACCCCATTATAATAATAATTAACTACGTGGGGGGCCTGACACGGGGGGGGTACAGGGGAAAAAAAATAAACATAAGTACAGCAACACAACAAAAACAGTATTCGTCCACACATGGCTCTGCATCTGGGTCCTGCTGCACCAGAGGTAGTCACTGCCTCCACTACAGCATACAGCCAGCTCAGAACTGCCTAGCCAAACACCCTCCCATATCCTCACACAAGAGAACTCCCTAGCAGAGTCACTGCGTGCATCCCGTCGCTGTTTTCTCCTGTAATCTTAGCTGTTCCCACCTCTCGCTATGCTGTTGCACTCGCTCTTCTTACAGGTGCTCAATTTGAGTCGCCCATATCACTGGACACCCTGTGTTGGCACCCCAAGCAGCCGCTTGGCTCAGTTGTGCATAACACCACCTCTGAAAATATGAGGCTCCTCACACAGGGCCATGCCCTTAGATTAGAGCTAACTGTTATTTCCTCTTTATGTTATCAGTGAATAGATTTCTTTTTAATGATTACACATCCACTATGTCACAGAAGTATAAAAACAAAAACAAGTAAAAAATCTGTCCACATCAGAACCTTTGCAAGTATTTATCTTTCTGATTTGCTTGCTGATCGCTGAAACATGGGATCTATGACTGAATCCCGACAGTCAGTCTCCTGAACTCCATAAGCCCGAGTTTAGGACACCGACTGCCAGAAGACTGACAAGGTTTGATGCAATGCAGGGGACAAGCTCCCTGCATTCCCTGTAACTAAAATAACCAACTCCGAGGGGGAGCGGATCTTGGAGTAGGTTAAAACAGTTTACAGGGGCCAAAAGAGTGCTGCACAAAAGTGGAGACCTGTGTCTGAGCACAGTGGTGGCCGAGCTACTAGTGGCTTAACCCTCCATGCCACGGGAGCAGCTTGGCCAACCACTGGATTTTTTCCCTACTTGTGGTGCATGGCTAGTGGCAGGGTAGCGGTTTGTCACATCTGCTACCTTACCCCTGCCGGCACCAGCGTCCATCTCTCGGGCAGGTGTGTGTCGGACAGCCGAACTAGGGATCCTGAATGTCGGGATCCCAAATTTTGGCATTTTGTCATGCTCCCAATATATGCATGTAACCCCCCCCCCACAAATGGGGGTTCCCAAAATGTCTTCCTTGAGCTTGCCTAAATGCTCACTGCCAGGCGATGTCCTGCGTTTTAGCAGTTTAAATGTGATTACCAGAGCTTGTATAGCCGCTGTGTACTGTCTCTTTAAGAGCTGCCTAATTGTAGTTTAAGTAATCTGAGAGGGAGCTCTGTTGAAAGATGTAACTATTTACTGAAAATCATTTAGAGTGATAATGATAATGTAGTTTGTCTAACCTGCTTTCTTTGTAGCAAGGACTGTTTTGGTTGTCTCCACTATCTTGTTCCTGGACTGCAAATTGGACCAAACAGTACTGGTGGGACCTAAAATGTAGCCAGACTACAGGAGCTGTCTGAATTCAAAATCTGTAGGAACTTTAGTTTGGAGCTTTTTTGCGCCTTTTTTGCAACTGAAGGAGGAGCTGTTGCTTTGACTGACAGCCAAATCAGCCAACGAAATCTTTTGGATCTTGGGAACTCCCGGGCTGCTTGCAATTATCAGTTAGAACTAAGCTGGAAGCTGAGCAAGAAAGAGCTGAAGAATTTCTGAGCAGCAATCCTTAGTGGATTTGCATGGGAGAACTCTAAAAAGTCTAAGTTTTTGGCCTGCATGCCGGTGCGCTGCTCCTGAGAGGGAGAGAAGAGAATTATTTTGGACTAAATCCAAGTTTATGTGACTAAAGTAAGCTACTGAAGTGGGCGAGGCTCAGCCTGAAGAAGACTGAATATTTTTGGTGAATGCAATCGGCCTGTCAAGAGTTCCAGCTACCCCTAAGCTCCCAGTGTGTGCAGAGACTTTGCGATTGTGCCGGGGGAGCGCTTTGCCAGGTACAGTAAAATTCCCGTACATGTAAATATGCTATGAGCTGCTAGTGGGTTGTAAGTTAGTTCCCCACTGTGTGAACTGTGTTCTGCTTGCTGGAAGCTGTATCCAGCCCAGAACAAACTGCTTCCAAACTTGTCTCAATGCAGTCTGGGCTTTGCCAGACTGGCCCAGCCAGACTACCCACTGCACAGAGAAGCCATCGGCGAGAGACCTGCCTGGGGATCAGCCCCCTACTCCACGCTTGAACAGGAACGATGCCTCTGCAACTTGTGTGAGCCCTGCTTCTCCTGGCATTCCAGATCAGCCACCTGCAGTCTCGATTTTCATCCAGCCTGTGTCCAGTCTGGGGTATCATGAGTAAATAACAGGGTAGCTCCCTACAACAACAGCTTAATCTGAGTGTGTCATCTGATTGTCTTGTTGTTTCGTTTCCTTTACGAACTGAGCCCCCGGCTCCGGATTACAAATATTGTGTACTGTGCATGTTGTGTTTTCCATCACAGGTCCCCAACCAGCTGCAACCCCGGGCAACTGTCCTGGCTAGCCCATCTCTTCCCTACCTGAGTACCCAGAGGTGGACAGTGTGGGGGGACTCAAAGTGCATGCATAACTGCTTGACTGATATAATCTTTAAGCTAATTAACCTGATTTTGCCCTTCCCTTGTTCAAGTCCCCTGAATAAATCAGATCTGACTTTTTCTGCATGTAATCTGACTGTGGTTCCAGTTTGTGCTCAAAGTACTGTACTGTTGCTATTTGCTGTGCTTAACATTGTTTTACAGGGGGTCCCCATGGTCAAGACAGAGAAACCAGCCATGGTGGTAAGTGCAAACAGTGTGGGTACTTGTGTGGTGTACCGGGGTATTGTGAAAGTGATTACTGTACAGTGTTCAGGCCACTAAAGGGGAAACAGGGGTGTTACAGTGTCCCGGAGGGCTGTGCCCAGGTTAGCTTGACCACTACCAACCCTTACCTCCGGGTGGAGGCACCCGTTTCAGAACTCAGGCCCCTTAACCTGCTACTAGCTAAGCAGGCAGGGGTAGTAGCCCTTGGGATAGTGCCACCTAGGGGTTACATCTTGGAGGCGCACCGCTGGAATTTTGTGTCTTCTAGTGGCCGAAACTATGAATTATTGTCAAACATAAATGGCTACCCCAACAGAAGTGGCTGTACACCAGTTGGTGGGGTGGTGTACTGGGCAGGAGTTCAACCCCCAAAATGCTATACTTATCCTGGATATTCCCCTGGTTACCAATAGGGACACTGTAGAGGGAGTACTTTCCAAGGTTGAATGTTTACAAAACCCTGTGGTGGTGGGTCGACAGGCTAATCTGTTCGCACAAAGTTTCATGGCGTTAGTAGAGTGTAAGGACCCAGTAGACAGTTCCAAAGTGCCACAGACTATGACCCCCGAAGGAGCTCTCACTGCCTGGAGAGTGATAACTAAAGGCAGTAAAGACCCCAGGGAGAATGAGCCCCCCCCCCAAACACTATCTGAGACTTTTGAGGACAAATTTGTTAAGTTGTTGCTGGAGGAAGGGAAAACTGTAGAGGACTTAAAGAAACTATTCCTGCCACCTGGGGGTGTTCCTCCACCAACACCCCCTCCTGCTCCAGCACCCATTATTGCCCCTCCTTCTGTGCCCATGCTAATGCTGGCTCCTATGTCTGTACCTGCCATTAGTTACGACTCTTACCGAAGGTTGAGAATCTTCTCCGGCACCATCCCCACCCCCCAAGGGGCGGATGATTGAGAGACCTGGATAGATTGTGTTGCCCCTTTGGTACCTGAATGGCAGTGTGCGGAGGCTGAGAAAT
Organism: Neoceratodus forsteri; assembly: GCA_016271365.2. Lineage (NCBI taxonomy): Eukaryota > Metazoa > Chordata > Ceratodontiformes > Ceratodontidae > Neoceratodus > Neoceratodus forsteri. The sequence continues at coordinate 141,008,473 of JADMNL010000031.1, read as the reverse complement.
GGAAAAGGATCATAGAAAGTTTGAGTGGTCCCACCCTAGAGGCCATTACATTTCTGAGGTCCACAAACCGTGATGCATCTGCCCAGAAGTACCTATCTGCACTGGAAGGCAATTTTGGGAGCACTGAGTCAGGGGAGAACTTGTTGTGGAAATATCAAGGTACAAAACAATGGCCAGGGGAAAGTTTGTCTGCATATGTTACTCATCTAGAAAGAGCACTGCAGAAGGCTTACCGAAAAGGTGCGGTAGCCGCCAGTGACTTAAACCATGTGAGGTTGGGGCACATACTGCGACATGCAAAGCATTCTAAATTGCAGCTCCTTCATTTAAGGCTCCCAGATAGAAGGGATAATTCACCGGACTATTGTGACTTGATAAAAGAACTCTGGGAGGCTGAAGATGAAGAGGGGGATTGTAATTCTAGTGTGAGTGCAGCCCAAGTGATCACAGCATTGGAAGGCCCTTCCGAAGTGGGGACCAATGAGGGTGTGCCACCATGGGATGAACTGCTTAGGGAGTTCAGGGAAACAGAAAACAGTCTCTTTATGAAGACCGCTCCTGCAAGTACAGGCACCGACCCTTATGCAACTGCATCTGCTATGGGGTTGGGGGTGTCCACCCAGGCATCTTCTGCTGACAGCAGCTCGAAACTCGATACCTTGACTATGGAAGTAAGAGAATTGATGAGATGTCTCCAAATGCTCACCACACAGCAGACAGAGCTGGCACCAAGGTTTTCAGTTGGTAGTACCACCACCTCAGCTCCCAGTGTGATGCCTTGGCCACCCCAAATCCCAGAAAACATATTTTGCCATAATTGTGGGAAGGATGGGTACATGAAGAGGGAATGTCAGTCCACAGAAGACCTAGATAAAGCTGTATACAGGCTTCAAGGAGAGCTTCGGAGAATGAATCAGCGGTCAAGGAGTATCCAAAATGACCACAGTGAGGGTTCAAGAAGTAGTAACTCAAATACCTGTGTGACTAAATCATCTCTCCAGGCCCCTGCTACTGTCCCTCCAGACTGGTCCAAAATAGTGGGCCCTTCAATGGAGACTACGGTGGCTGTGAATGGTATTCCTACTTGGGCTGTGCTGGATAGTGGGTCACAAGTGACCATTGTATTTAAGGACTGGTACGACAAACACTTATCTGCTGTGCCCTTACAATCCCTGGAAGGCCTACATGTGTGGGGGCTGAGCGACAAGTCTTATCCCTACCTAGGATATGTCCACCTCTGGTTGTCATCTCCTGCAGCTGTAACTGGTGTACAGGAGCAAGTCAAGACACTGGCCTTAGTGTGTCCCCCTACTGGACTGTATGATGGGATTCCCCTGTTAAATGGTACCAATGCCCATATGTTTGGGAGACTGGCACAACTTTGTCGCGAGAAACAAGGGCGACAGACTGGGAGGGCCCTAAGAATTCCCGCTTTGATCAAGAGGGCCTATGATTTGCAACAGAACCCCAAGGGAGCAGACCAAGATGAACCAGTAGGGGTCGGGTGGAAGAAGGATCCCGATTTAATGGTACTGGCCCCTAACGCCCAGTGTACAGTTCGAGGGGAGGTCCGCCTCCGCAAAGATGTCAAGAACAAAATACTGACGTTGGACACGCTAGGTGTTAGAAAATTGCCGGAAGGATTATTGGTTAAGCCCAGCATCTTGCCAGCTCATGCTCATGCCTATGCACGACGAGTGATGGTCCAGATTCATAACGTGTCAGATCGGGAGATCCGGGTGAACAGAGGATGCACCCTAGCTATGGTACACTGCACAGACACTGCAGTGCTGCCCAGCAACAAGCCCCCTGGCAAGACAGGTAGAGTGATTCCCGACTTGTTTGATTTTGGTGACTCCCCGTTGCCGGCTGAATGGAAGACTAGAATTAACCAGAAACTTGCCCAGAGAGATCAAGTGTTTTCATTGAAGCAATGGGACATGGGATGTGTCCAGGGTGCGGCGCATCACATACACCTGCTTGATGAACGGCCATTTCGAGAGAGGTCTCGACACCTAGCCCCTGCAGACATAGACGATGTGAGAAAACACTTGCAGGAAATGCTCGCAGCTGGTGTGATACAAGAATCTAGAAGCCCATATGCTTCTCCCATTGTGGTTGTGCATAAGAAGAATGGATCTGTGAGAATGTGTATTGATTATCGAACTGTGAATCGGCAGACTATCCTCGATCAATACACCATGCCCGGTATACAAGATGCTCTGGATTGTTTGAATGGGAGCAAATGGTTCTCGGTGTTGGATCTTCGCAGTGGATATTACCAGATTCCTATGGCTCCGGAGGACTGTGAGAAGACAGCCTTCATCTGACCTTTGGGGTTCTACGAATTCCTGAGAATGCCACAGAGGATATCGGGCGCCCCAGCCACCTTCCAGCGACTGACGAAATGAGCAGTGGGAGACATGAATTTGCTGGAATGCCTGGTGTACTTGGATGATGTCATTGTGTTTGGGAGTTCCCTAGAGGAATGTGAGAGTCAACTGATCAAAGTACTTGACTGACTGGAAGATTTCGGCCTCAAGCTGTCCATCGACAAGTGCCAGTTTTTCCAAACCTCTGTGAAGTATCTGGGGCACATAGAGTCTACAGAGGGGATAGAGACTGATCCTAGTAAAGTTGAAGCCTTGACTACTTGGCCCCAGCCCCACAATTTGAAAGAACTACAATGTTTCCTGGGATTCTGTGCCTACTACCGCCGGTTCATAAAGGACTATTCCAAAGTGATTCGGCCACTCTTGAATCTTACCCAGGGTTACCCTCCTACCAATCAGAAATACAAAAAAGGGTCAATCAAAGAACCAGACAAAGCATATTTCCACCCAAGTGAACTTTTCGGGTCCCGTTGGACACCTGACTGTGAAGCAGCTTTCCACGAAGTCATATACCAGCTCACCCATGCCCCCATCCTCGCTTATGCTGATCTCACCAAACCCTATATGCTGCATACTGACGCCAGTCTGCAGGATCTAGGAGCTGTACTGTATCAAGACCATGAGGATGGCTTGAGACCAGTGGCATTCACCAGTAGAAGCTTGACCCCATCAGAGCAAAACTACCCTGTGCACAAGTTGGAGTTCCTTGCGTTAAAATGGGCCATTGTCGACCAGTTTCATGATTACCTCTATGGGGCGAAAATATTGGTGAGGACTGACAACAACTCATTGACCTATGTACAGACTTCAGCTAAGTTAGACACCACGGGGCACCAGTGGCTTTCTGCATTGTCAACATATGATTATGTTGTTAAATACAGACCAGGCCTGAATCGTATTGATGCTGACACCCTATCTCGGAGGCCCATTTCCAAGAGCGACTGGGTCAGGCTGTCTGAATCTGACATCTGAGCATTGTGCCAAAAGTTTGATAGAAATGAACAGATGTCTACGGACACAGTGGGCTGCTTAGTAGATTTCTTGGGTCCCTCTGACACCTGCATACCAGCTGTGTATTGCCACTTCTCTGCTCTAGATATTAGTGCATTACCTCAGTTTGACAATGACAGCATTCAATGGGCTCGATCCTGAGATCCTATGATTCAGCCAGCGCTTGACGCCCTTCGTGCAGGAAAAAATGTGCCCAAGTTGCATTCCTCTGATCTGAGAACCGCTTTATTGTTTAAAGAAGGCCCCAGGTCGAAGCTGCTTAATCAGTTGTTGTATAGAGAGACTGTAGATTGGGGTGGCCAAATAGACAAGCAACAGTTGGTCTTACCCACAGTCTTCAAAGATTTGGTACTGAGGTCCCTCCACAATCATATGGGCCACCTTGGTCTCGACTGGACCCTTGACCTAGTACGATCTCGATTGTACCGGCCCAAGATGGGGGCCGATGTTGAGCACCATGTAAGGACTTGTAGTCTCTGCCTGCAGAGAAAAGCCCTGCCTCAGAGGGCTGCCCCCCCCCTTGTCAACATTACTGCCAGCATCCCAATGAAACTAGTTTGCACAGACATCTTGAGTTTAGAGTCTGATCAGCGAAACACTGACAATGTGTTAGTGGTTACGGACCATTTCACACGGTATGCACGAGCTTTTCCCAACAAAGATCAAAAAGCATCTACCGTGGCCAAGGTGCTAGTGGAAAATTTCTTCGGCCACTATGGTGCCCCCCCAGCGAATTCACTCTGATCAAGGCTGGGACTTTGGGAGTCGGCTAATCAAAGAAATGCTCTCTCTATGGGGGGGTGTGAAAGTCAAGAACCACCCTTTATCACCTGCAGGGGGATCCTCAACCTGAACGCTTTAACTGCACCCTGCTAGACATGCTAGGCACCCTCCACCCAAAAGATAAGCATAAATGGAGCCAGCAGATTAGCACCTTGGTACACGCATACAATTGCACAAAGAATGATGCTACCGGCTTCTCTCCCTACTGCCTCATGTTTGAGGGAGAGGCCTGGCTGCCTGTTGATGTCTATTTTGGGGTTTCTCCCGATGGGGTCTGAGCCGAAGATTACCTGCAATATGTACAAAAACTTAAAGCTCAATTGAATCATGCCTATCAACTGGCCTAGACAATGGCCACCAAAAGAAATCTAGCCAACAAAGAAAGACATGATAGAAAAGTAAAGGCTCAAGAGCTTAGGCCTAGAGACTGTGTATTGTTGTGAAATTTAGGATTGCATAGTAAACACAAAATTGCTGATCGATGGCATTATCTTCCCCATGTCATAGTTGGAAAGCTGAATGATTTGCCAGTCTACAAAGTGCGCCCAGAGAATAACTCCAAAGCTGTCAAGACCATGCACCGTAACCACTTGCTACCTATTGGTCAAGTTATAGTTGAGGCTGAACCCACCGAGATTGATTCCTCTGGACCAGTGACTCGTGCTGTTGCAAGAAAGAAACAGAGTCAGCCTGCCCCCGTGGTTGCCAATTTAAGACTTTCCCCGCAGCAGGCCCAGAATGATAGTGACTGCCAGTCTAACTCGGATGACAGTGAGTGTGATAATGCCTATTACCCCTCATGTGAACTGAGTCAGTTGTTTTGTGGAAATCCTATGTTGAATTATGGGGATGAAGCTGAGCCTTCTGGACTGCCTAATGCCCCGACATCATCCTTGGAGCCAATGCTCCCTGAAGGTGAAGTGCAAAGTATCATGTCTGAGGATGCTGAGTCTTTGTGTATCGTGGAACTGTATAATTGGCCTGAAGGAGAGGCTGATGGTATGAGTCTTTCTGGTGACATGCCAGAACTTGAAGAACACTATGAGAGTGCTGACAACTCCTCTTCAGTGCGAGAGTGTCTTCAAAATGAGCCAAGTGTTGTAGAAACAGAGACTACAGAGCAAGGGGCTGACAGTGCTCCCAGCTTGGACATTCCCCTTCATGCAGAGGCACCCCTCACAAGTGATGAAAGCTCCAAGGCCATTGCTGAAGGTACAGAGATGGTGGTTGTTCACTCCAGAAAGACTGGCCGAGCTGTCAAGCCAGTGGTGTGCTTCAGTTACGATTCCCCTGGGAGGCCAGTGGATTTGCCTCTCAATGTAGTCCACAAAGGTGTTTATGTCTCTCAGAGCTCACTGACCAAATTGAGCTTGACGGCCCATTCCAGGTTACTTGTTTTGCCCTCTCACCATGGTGCCCTTGCCCCATCCAGCCCCAAGTTAGCTGATAGGGAAGGGCCCCCTCTTGCATTGTTTAGAGCAACAGTTCTCAAACTTTGTCATAGTGAGCCTCCCCTAAGCCATGAAAAAGATCTTGAGCCTCCCCCAAAATACAGAAATATTTTTGGGCCTCCTCACAGAAAAATGGCCTTCTTCACAGTACATCAGGAATAAATTGAAACTTCTTTGCATAGCTTACTCTCATGTTATTAAGCTTATTGTAACCCCAACCCCCAACAGGACAACCTACTTTCTACGATATTTTGACTCTTGAACCATTGTTACCCCTTACTGCCATATCTTCATGGGTCAGACTGCTTTTTCTGTTTCTTCTCTAACTGGAATAACCTTCCTGATGACCTCTCCTCTCCCCCTCTCACCCTGCTCTTAAGCAACTTCTCAGGATCATTTTGCTCCCTCCTGCTCTTATTCCTAGTACCTGTATGGTTAACTCTTGTATTTGTACAGTTGTGCTGCCAGTCTAATTGATCAAGTGTTCTCGCATTGTTGGTTTATTGTTCTAATTTGTTTGTACTTTTATTCATTTTGTATTGCTTGAGTGTTTTGCAGTTACATTTTAAATTATATTATCTCACTACCCTTCCTTGTGTACACCTGATATAAGCCATGGCTCAGTGTACAGTACCTTCCCTGGTCACTGACCTGTGAATAAATAAAAAAATTCACCTACTGTTATCCTCTTTCAGTTTGCCTTATCCCTTCATTCAAAATTTACAAAGTTCAACATTGAAATACAATACTTTTTCAAGACTTGCTTGAGCCTCCCCTAGAACAGGTTGGGGCCTCCCAAGGGAGGCTGGCCTCACCATTTGAGAACCCCTGGTTTAGAGTACAAGAAGTTATTACATGATTCTATATAGTAAAGTGACAAGTTATGCCAATTGATGAATCAGATAGTACTTGTATAGCATGCTAATGATATAAGTATCTTGTATATGTTGCATTTTCAATTTTATGATGGTAAAGACTTGACGCAGACATCAAGTTTGCCGAGGCAGAGAAGAGCGTAACCCCTCTACAAATGGGGGTTCCCAAAAAGTCTCCCTTGAGCTTGCCTAAATGATCACTGCCAGACTGGTGTCCTGCATTTTAGCAGTTTAAATGTGATTGCCAGAGCCTGTATAGCCTCTGTGCACTGTCTCTTTAAGAGCTGCTTGATTGCAGCATAAGTAATCTGAGATGGAGCTCTGTTGAAAGATGTAACTATTTGCTGAAAACCATTTAAAATGATAATGATAATGTAGTTTGTCTAACCTGCTTTCTTTGTAGCAAGGACTGTTTTGTTTGTCTCCACTATCTTGGTCCCGGACTGCAAATTGGACCAATCAGTTCTGGTGGGACCTAAAATGTAGCCGGACTACAGGAGCTGTCTGAATTCGCAATCTATAGGAACTGTCGTTTGAGTTTGTGCCCCTTTTTTGCAACTGAAGAGGGAGCTCTAGCTTTGATTGACAGCCAAATTAGCAAACCAAAGCTTTTGGATCTTGGGGAAGTCCTGGGCTGCTTGCAGTTTTCAGTTAGAACTAAGCTGGAAGCTGAGCAAGAAGGAGCTGAAGTGATTCTGAGAGCAATCCTGAGTGGATCTGCATGGGAGAACTATGAAAAGGCTGAGGGTTTGGCCTCCAGGTCTGCCTGCTGCTCCTGAGAGGGAGAGAAGAGAATTATTTTGAACTAAATCCAAGTTTGTGTGACTAAAGTAAGCTACTGAAGTGGGCCAGGCTCAACCTGAAGACGACCGAATTTTTTTGCTGAATGCGATCGGCCTGTCAGGAGTTCCAGCTACCCTTAAGCTCCCGGTGTGCAGAGACTTTGCGATTGTGCCCGGGGAGCGCTTTGCCTGGTACACCAGCATAACCATGGAAACGAGCTATTAAAACACAAAGTGCAGGGGCTCCAGTAGGACAATAGTCCCCAGATAAAAAAAACTGCTTTCTTCTACAGGCAGGGGAACTATTTTATAATATAATAACTTAAATGGAAACAGTCATTTGCAGGGGCTCCTGCCCCTGCAAACCTTACCCTCCGGTTAAGCTTTTGCCTAAAAAGCACCTTTTTTCTGTGTCCGGGAACATAATTTGCTTACTTATGTAGAGGTGAGCGGCCTGATCAATCCAAGGCAGCATGGCTTTACCAGGAGCAGATCCTGTCAAACAAATTTGATAGGAGTTTTATAACACGGTCACCAAGGACCTGGATCAGGGAAGAGTAGTAGATGTTGCTTATCTGGATTTCAAGAAGGCATTTGACTCTGTGCCACACAGGAGACTGCTGTATAAGCTGTCATGCCTTGGGCTGGGGCAGAAGGTGGTTCAATGGGTGGGAACTGGCTGGGGGACAGGAGGCAGAGGGTCATTATAAATGGGTTGGCATCCGGAGAGGACATGGTCACAAGCAGGATCCCTCAAGGGTCAGTGTTGGAACCCCTACTGTTCAATCTACTTGTAGGGGACATTGTGGAAGGCCTTGAGTGGGGTGTCAGTCTGTTTGCAGATGATATTAAAATCTGCAATAAGGTAGACACTCAGGAAGGGGTAGAAAGAATGCAGAGAGATTTGGGGAGGCTCGAGCAATGGTCAAAGAGGTGGCAGCTATCATTCAACACAGACAAGTGTAAGATCATGCATCTTGGTTACAGGAACCAGAGGGCAGGGATCTGTATGGGGGGCAGAGACCTGGAGGTAACAGAACGGGAAAGGGACCTAAGCATCACTATATCAAGGGACCTGAAGTTGGAAAGGCACTGTGAGAGAGCAGTGGCCAGGGGCAGCAGAATGCTGGGCTGCATAAGAAGGGGGATTATCAGTAGAAAAAAAGAGGTCATAGCACCCTTGTACACCAATCTAGTTAGAATGCATTTGGAGTATGGAGTCCAGTTCTGGAGGCCATGCCTCAAAAAGGATGTGGGGAGGCTGGAGCGAGTTCAGAGGAGGGCACCGAAGATGGTAAAATTACTTAGCCACCTGTTCTATGAGGATAGGTTGAGAGATTTGAACATGTACTCCCTGGAACAGAGGAGGGAGAGGGGGGACATGATTGAGACCTTCAGGAACCTTAAGGGTATAAACCGGGTGCCAGTGGAAAGCATCTTCCAGCTGAAGGGGAATCAGAGGACGAGGAGGCATGGGTTACAGGTTGAGGGGGAGCAGTTCAAGGGTAACATTAGGAAGTACTATTTCACAGAGAGGGTGGTGGATAAGTGGAATAGGCTTCCGGAGGGGTTGGTTGGAGAAGCAACAGTGGAAGGCTTCAAAAAGGCATAGGACAGCCACAGGGGAGTGTTGGGGAGGGGGCATGTCCTAGCAGATAGACAAATGGGCAGACTAGGTGGGCCTGTCAGTCCTTTTCTGCCGTCACACTTCTATGAATCTATGACTGAAAAAACCCTCTATACTTTTACAAAAGCAATGCTCACTGCGTCCACCTAAACCAAGCCTTTCAGCAATGTCTGGTGGAAAACGCACCTGCTCCTCCGATTCTGCACATTATTTTTCTCCCGACTAACTTGAAATAAATGGGTTGTTCTGACACAGATAATTGCTACAGATATAACTCCACTTATGCCAGCTTTTCCCAATATGCGCATAAAAAACAGCGTGAACATTTAAACGCGGCATTTACATCACAAAGCAACTTCCACTTAAGGTTAACTGCAAAAAAAAAAAAAAAGAAAGCGCTAAATACCGTTACCGCGTGCTAGTGCAACTTTACCGAGTGCAAGTTGCAGCTAAATACACACTTACTCATCAAAGTGAATGTGCAAGTTTTCGCCCTGCCGGAACCACCCCCAAAAATAATGATTAGCGAGCAGATCCTGGGATTCATAGATTCATAGAAGTGTGATGGCAGAAAAGGACTGACAGGCCCACCTAGTCTGCCCATTTGTCTAGCTATCTGCTAGGACATGCACCCCCCAACCATCCCCCCGTGGCTTCCCTATGTCTTTTTGAAGTCTTCCACTGTTTCTTTTCCAACCACCCCCTCCGGGAGTCTATTCCACTTATCCACCACCCTCTCTGTGAAATAGTACTTTCTAATGTTACCCTTGAACTGCCCCCCTCCACTGCAAGTCATGCCCCCTCATTTCACCTGTACTCCCACTTTTCACCTTTACTCCACAATCTAATGTATGTATTCGCATTACAAGTCTGTATAATTTATAAACAGTGCAGAGAAACGGTGCCGAAACAATTGTTTGTTTGCGATTGGTGGAGACTGGGACAAGAGGGAAACTGGAAACTGGGTGGGGGAGGTTAAAGAAGGGGCATTGGTCAGATAACAGGCAGTACAGAATAAAAGAAAAAAAAACAGAAAAGAAACCCCTGACATGGATGGATATTATTAGGACTTATGTTTATGAATGGTACAGAGAAATGAATGCTTGCTTTCTCGGGTATTGTGACGCTCTGTGCACTGTTTCACTATCTTCTTCATTAGCGGTTGTTTGTTGCAGTGAATCTACTATGAGGACATGTATCGCGAGGTATTTGCTTTTGCTGTAATGACACGTGCTTTATTTGCTTGCGCTGTATTGAACCACACTGTATTGACCAGCGCTGTATTTGCTTGCATTGCATTGACATTGTATTGACCCATGCTGTATTTGCTTGCACTGTATTGACCCACGCCGTATTTGCTTGCAGTGTATTAATCCACGCTGTATTTGCTTGCACTGTATTGACATTGTATTGACCCACGCTGTATTTGTTTTTGCTGTATTGACCCACGCTGTATTTGCTTGCACTGTATCGACATTGTATTGACCCTTGCTGTATTTGTTTTTGCTGTATTGACCCACACGGCATTTGTTTTTGCTGTATTGACCCATGCTGTATTTGCTTGCACTGTATTGACATTGTATTGACCCATGCTGTATTTGTTTTTGCTGTATTGACCCATGCTGTATTTGCTTGCAGTGTCTTGACCCACGCTGTATTTGCTTGCACTGTATTGACATTGTATTGACCCACGCTGTATTTGTTTTTGCTGTACTGACCCACGCTGTATTTGCTTGTGCTGTATTGACCCACAGGTCAATACAACACAAACAAATACAGCACGGGTCAACATCCCATAAGCAAATACAACGCATGTCAATACCGCGCACACAACTACATCGGGATAAATGTCTGCATAGTAAATTCATTGCAACAAACAACTGCTAATGGAAAAGATAGCAAAACACAGTACATCGCACATCGCGTCACGTGTCAATACCACAAAGTCAAATGCGCGATTGTCACCATGCAGTTATGTAAAACCTGTAAAATGCTGTAAATTAGGATATTATTTACATGTATTTATTTTTTGCTTGAGTGACCGTGTTCGCATTTGTACTGTTACTGCATTGGGGGGGCTGCGCCCCCACCCCCTCTGTACCATTGTGTGCATTCTATTTTTAATTCCAATAAAATTCTGTTGTTTTTAGCTGAATGCAGTCCTTGGGTGCTAATTCTCACTTATTTTGCTGCATTGGGGGGCTGTGCCTCTACTCCCTCCATCCCACTGTGTGCATTCTATTTTTATTTCTAATAAAATGCTGTTGTGTTAGCTGGATACAACCTATGGGTGCCAATTCTTACTTATTTCACAGCATTGGGAGGCTGCGCTCCCCAACCCCCCTCCATCCATCCCACTGTGTGCATTCTATTTTTATTTCTTTTGTGTTAGCTGAATGCAGTCTGTGGGTGCCAATTCCTCACTTATTTTACTGTATTGGGGGGGCTGCACCCCCACACCCCTTCTCCATCCCATTGTGTGCATTCTCATATTATTTTCATGTATTAATTTTTTGCTTGCGTGACCACGTTCGTATTTCTAACGTCACAGACCAGGAAGTGGGTGTGACTAGAGGCAACGCAAAATATCATAGTACCCAACTGTTAGTGTGCGCATCTGGCTGTAGTCAGTGAGTATCACCTATCTGGCTACTACGTGCACAGAAACAGAAATTTTTCAGTCTTTCTGAAGGCATTTCTGCACTCATAACATTAGTAGTCATAAGGTTCGGTTGTCCATAAAAAAAAATAAAAATCCAGTGCTTGTTGTCCATTTATTGTTTTTCTTGATGCTTTGAAGTCTAGTGTCACACTCCCACATCGCATATAAGGCAGCAGCTAAGTAGCAAAAGACTTGTGGCCGTATTTCCAGCCATTCAGGGACCAAGTCCCACTCCGCAGCCACCGCTGCGTGATTAAATCTCCACACCTGCACAGATTCCTATTTTCAGCCAGTGCTCCACACGGGTGGCAGGCAGAGTGGGAGATGTTACTCCTGGACCCACCAGCAGTAACAGTTTGCCACAGCTGTGCTGAAAAAACAGCCTCAAGCTACCGTAAATTGGGGAAACTCATAAACCATCTCCCTCTTTCAGAATCTGGCACATGTGGGAAAACTGCAACTCCGCAGGTGAAGCCCCACTTGCGGCAGTTTTTCCCACACCTGTGCCAATTTCTGGGGTTTTGAAAATCCTGCTGCTAAAGTTTCACCCCCCTACACAGCTTTGTGTGATTTGGAGAGACATGCAGAAAATGCACAAAGAGACCAGTGTTTCTGACTGGTGGATGCCATAACTCAAATAGGATTTATACAACACCAGTGGTGATACATTTTCCTTGATACATTTGTTTACACAATTTACATTAGTATATTGATAGTGTACTTTAAAGTTTCAATTAAAAAAAAAGACACCAAACACTGGATCTTTTTAGTCTGGACAAGCTTTCTTCTGATTAATAATGCGGTGAGTGCAGAAACGCCTTCTGAAAGACTATATTAAAGAGTCACAGAGGTTGCCAGAGAAACTTTGAAAAACACTGTATATAGACGCATTTGCACTTCTATTTCATTTATAAAATGAGCACTAAAAATCCTGCATCCTGATTGGATGAGGCTTTTTCATACCCATTGGATTAGGACAGCGCAACCTATGGGTATTAAGAAGTCCCGGTGCCAACCTGCCTTCTTACCAACCATATTACTGTATTGTGCCCTGTTACTTACTTTAATGCAAACTTAATACATATTACAAAAAGTCTGTACCTGCGCTGCACTCTAGTGGCTTCTTGCTCCTATTTTAGTATTTCCAGCACTGTATAATTTCCTAATTAACTTGTAATTTATCTAAACAAAGATGTTTACAGCCATTAAACTGCATACCCATTTTATAAGTGCAATAAGAAAACTCCAGGATATTGGTTCTGCTGCCTCAATCACACTTCCAGGGGCTGAAGACACTTGGCCTGCAGCCTTACACCTTACTACTCCCCTGAGCTGCAGTTGGAGCAGCACAACCACCACCTTGTCATGCCTTATTGCTTACATATTTTCTGTGTTTATTTTCCCTTTTTCATTTTTTGTAATTAAAGTTTTTATTGCTTTTCAATATAGCATTACACAAAACACAACTGCAAACCACAATTGCCACCAAACACTTGTTTGAACTGGTCTTGGAAAATATGTATACAATAAAGCTCTTCTAACTTAACTGTGAAAAGAGTGGGTTCTCATTTCTCGTTGTTCCTGTACACTGTTGTCATCCTGACAGCCTGCTCTGCCGCCACATTTCTGTTTGTTTTCCTTAAGGAAATCTGAGTCTTCCGGGAACATACCAGTGTTTAAGGTAAAATCTGGGACATACCTGAATATTGGGGACAGTCGTGAAGTATGTGTGATGAGGAGACCTCGAGGCCCCCTGTCCCATCCCTCTAGTTTACAGTGTACTGGCCAAAGGCCCCAACTGGTCACAGGCATGGCAGCACTTTGAGGGGTAAGCAGAGGATTCTTATTTAGAGGCGAAAGGTGACCAGTCCAGCGATGAGGACCTGTGGACAGGCTGGAAGAGTGCCACAGCCCCACATGATGAGGAATGGAAAAAAGAAGGCACTGTTAAAGAAAAACAAACAGAATGCTATAGCTTCAGGAAAGGTGACCACAGGTGGCAGTGCAGTGGAGGTTCAGTGGGGAGGCAGGATGTCGGTCAGCTCTGCTCAGGCATGCTCTGCGTGTGCAAGTGTGGAACCTCTACCATGTTGGTATCCATGAGTGGGGAACCAAGAACATGGAAACCAGCTTGGCTCCCACAGGATAATCCAGCCAGCCGCAGCTGGTACCACCAGAAAAGAGGTCTCCTTTTGCCAGTGTGGGCTGTGAACCCCTGAAGACTTCAAGTCCTTCACTAAGCAAGCCAGCTTATTCAATCTCCCATATTTTTTTATATAAGTTTTTATTTAATTTTCGACTCATATCAGTCTCAAAAAGGGGCTAACGGTGGAGGTGGGCTAATATTCTACAGGCATGCATCTGATCCAGTTACAGGCTGTTGACCCTTCTTTTGAGTGTGGGGGGGGCAGCACTGTAATAAGTCTCATTATACTGTGTGACCCTGAGCAGCTCACATAACCTCCCCAGTGATAGTAGGTTGCCTCTGAAAACAGGCCTTGTGCCTAGTGAACCTTACCTGGTTACCAAAAAGAATAAAAAAGATACAAAAATCAAAATAAATGTAAAGGAATGCAACATAGGAAATGGATTTGAAAGGGCTGCTAAAATAAACCTAGATTTGGACAGGTTAAGACAGACCCAGAAAGCTTCTCTTTTTAGACTCCACCAGTTTTCCATTGTCATCCCTGAGCGTTGACATAATACAGTAGTCCTGAGTTTCTTAGACTGGAGGTGATAACCTCAGTAATGTATTGGTGTCTGCAGGGCACTGGACCATCTGCTATAATTAAAGAGTTTCTATGAAAGGAAGCTGGAGCATAAACAGTTGGAAGGTCAGGGTTTTTCATATGGGTGGCAGGCGGAGCCCAGACCACAGTGGGAAGCAGCCGAGTTCAGCTAGTACCTATTTTTGTCCTCACAGCGCAGCTCTTATCCTTCCACAGTAGGCTGACTTGGAAGCCGCAGTACCCAGCCACACACCAACAGATGGCGCATTATTGCTACTGCTTTCCACAAACCCCCCATTTCAGCCTTATTCCAAACAGACTGTGGGTGTCAACAGAAACACTCTAACTGCAAGCCTGCCAAAGTTTCTCTGGCACTGGGATCAAATCCCAGAACACAATTTGTTTCCAGATTTTTAAAGGACAGATTTGGTGCCCACAAAAGGTGGAGAAAAAAAAAGAAATGCAGTCCTCTGTATTCATAATTATAAAAAGACTTTGGAAGTTCAAGCAGTCTGATGATTGGTCAGTCACTAGCCAGTCAAGTAATTATGTCAGCACAGCCCACATGTCTACTGTTTTCCCTGCTCAAACGGCACCTGTGAAAAACATCAGTGCTGTTTCCCCTCACACAGACTTAAGCATTCATAACATTATGTATCAAGTGAGTGCACTCAACCAATCTGAGCACTTTTTTTCTTTGGGCATGAGACAGTTTTATTCTGTGAAGAATATCTCACGTGCAGCTGCCCTGGAAATGGACATGTCAGGGTAAGGTTTTTAAAAATATAAATATATTATTGAACAAGCTTGATCAATAATGTATTAATACCACCCCCGTTAACACTCTCAGGGTTGTTAAGAGTGGTCCCACTTACACTATTAGGGTATCAGAACTGTTCACCTTTTCGGTTTGCACTTCTCATACCCTAAGAATGCACATCAGCCCACTCTTACAACCATAAGAGTGGTCTTGACAGTGGTATTAATGCACAACATATGGCTAGATTTTCACAGATTTGTGGCACAGTTTGGCCACAGTTATGCTACTTGTAGCATGACTGTCAGACCACATAAAATGCAGTCTTACTTCATGTCACAAGTGCCACGAGTTGCGCATCAAAAATGATGCATGCGTCCAAAAAACAATGCACGCATCAAACACAGCATCATATTTCTGCCACAAAGTGAGCAAAGTGTTATAAATGTGTCAAACTGTTTGAAAATAGCCCCCAAACATCTGGGAACATTTGCAGTGATGCAGCCGAGGCAGAATAAGACCTGCATCTGAACCTTTAAAAATCCAGACCTTACAATTTTTTTCTAAAATGCCGTTATAAAATGAGGCATTTTAGAAGCTCAGTAGTGCAGCCCCGGGGTTGTGGGTTTTATTGTCATAACCCATACTCTGGATGGTTGAAGGCCCAGGGCTTAGCGTCATACCTCCCAATGCACCCCTGGGCATGGGGTTATTACAGCGGGTCCCACACCCTATGTCATATATTATTGCTTCATTTAGGCATTGGGAAAGCAGCCATGGTGCATGCTTCTGCCACACTGCTTTTCCACTGTACTCAAAGAGGGGACTTAAAGAGGGTGTTCTGATTTAAATGGGAGGTCCAGAATCAAAGAGGGAGTCTGGACTTGAAGTAGGTGCCCAAAGTTAAAAAACGAGTGTCTCAGACTTAAAAAAAGGGGTCTAGATTTATAGGGGGTCCAGACTCAAAGCGGGTGCCCAGACTTAAAAAAGCAGGTCTGGATTTAAAGGGGGTGTATGGACTTAATAAATAGGATCTGAACTTACAGATGGTATCTGGACTTAAAAAAGGGGGTCTGGACTTAAAAAGGTATCATGACTTAAAAAAGGGGTCTAGTCACCAGAAAAAAAAATCCAAATTGACTTCAGCAAAGTTGAATTGTACTGTATTCCCAAAATTTTTTTCTTTTTATACTTCTTCATACCAGGATAGCCCAACTGATATGCAGCATCTCATTTTTAATGGCGTCTTGCTTCTACCCATTTCCACAACTGATTGAGTTGAATGGGGAACTGGGAGTTTAAGTGATTTTCTCAAGTTCCCAGTCCATATTTGTGTTTAGTGGGGTTTGAACCCGTGATCTCCTGGTTCCCAAGTCAGTGCTTTAAATGCGACACCATACTGCTTCCCAAAATCTTTCAGGCTGAAGGCTTTCTGTTCTTTACTACTCAGGGTGTTTACATGAAAACCAGAGCATTGTGCCTACCAGTTTATCCACAGCTAGCTTGATTCTGGATCTGAAGTCATTATATATGCTGCTTGTGGCATCATATCAGCAAAATGGCTTAACCGTCTATTTTATGCAAATATATGCAAATTTCCAGGTTAAAAAGAATTTCCATGACATTCCAGTCTAAGGATCGTTTTTAGCGAAGACTGTCGGCTCAAATTATGTTGGTCTGATCTTTATTTTTGGATTGTCAAGCTGGAACCCATGTCCACTATGGGGCCAAAACTACCAAGATTGTCCAGCCCTTTGGAGAAGAAGAGGACATCTGGAACACCCTTCTAAACAGATGGGTCTGCCAAGGTGCAAGCAGTAGTCTTACATAAACTGTCATTAATCAGGCAGCACCACCCATCGGGAGGAGAGATGGATTTAAACTGCCCGGACCCAAAAGATGACAAACTGTAGGCAGAATACAGGACTTTTAAGCCATCTAAAAGAAACCCCCAAATAAATTTAGTTTTGTTTGTTTTTTAACAACGTATACAGCAAAATTTTTAAGCAGCACACCAGGTATAGGCAGGCTTGCACCTACCTCATCTGTGAAAGAAGAACTGCCCTGAACCTGTGAGTTAGTGTTTCCAGCAAAAGCTGTTTTTCATACCTGGTTCCAATTATTTGCTTGAGCCACCTTCATTGTCCTTTTAGTAAACTCCATGGGTGTTTCTAATTTGTATACAGGGGGTCAGTACCATTTTAGAACTGTATGAATGTCACCTCCAACCACAGAGTTTTATAGGACAGTAAGGATGCATTGCGTCACCCATATAAGAGCTCAGCAAATACTCGCTCTGCGACTTTGGGCAAGTCACGTAACTTCTCAGTGCTCCAGTGCACCGACCTGTGGAAATGAGTAGAAGCAGGATCCTACTGTAGAAATGAGATGTGGCATCTCTGCTGGGCTATCCTAGATGAATAAATCTGTAAGAACGACATCACACAGTACTAAACCAGTCTCTACTATCGGAGTGTAAATCAGAAACTCCCACTGTATTCACTAAAAGGACAGTATAGATGGAACAATGACAGTACGCAGCTTCTATGGAAAACACAGGCCTGCTTATCCACTCTGTTACCAGCTTCCCTGGCTAAAGGACGGGGGCTGTGCTAGACTGACCATATGTCAAACAAAGTACACAACAAGTGATGGATACAGAGACATACAGTGCCAGGAAGAATACTACAGAGCTGCACAAAGGAATTCACACCTATACTCACCACAGCTGCACACAAAGGCTGAGATACGTATAGCATCAAAAAAGTTTCTTAAATGCAAACAGATTAGAAACTGTCAGAAGTGTATATATATATCACACAGTGAGAACTTTGGTGGCTTAAGTTTATTTTCTGGTGGTCTCACTGTGTGTTATATATTTAGTTTTGACTGATTTAAATCAGATATACGTTTACTAAACTTTTTTTGATACTCTGAGTATCACAGCCTTGATTTAATTCTGTCCGCTGAGAATGGGTGCTGTTTCCTTTCAGATGTCCAGTTTTAGCTGGGACAGTCCCTGGTTTCTGATGATCTGTGCCAGTTATTTTTTGAACATTTGCATTGGTCCTGTTTTGTGAGAGAGACCTAAAGGGCTCTAAGCCAGATTTCAGCAAACCATTGTATGTATGGATATGTCCAGGTTTTTCCTTTTGCTGTAGAGATGTCTCTCCCCAGCCGGTAGCTCATCTCAGGGACAGCTAAATGCATCACTCCAACAGGCTGTGTGCCCTTTTTGTACTCCTGTAAGTTTACCCACCTCCTACAGTTGTAGTACAGACTGTGAGTTATAATTGACTGCCCACCACCTGTTAATTCCTTGTCTTTGTGGCACTCACGCCACCTGTTTGTTTTGTAAGTTGTTCGTCCTGTACCCCCTCCCCCATGTCGCACCTGGAAATGAGTCTCTGCTCAGTGTGCCTTTACCGGTTACCGACTTTTAAATAAACAAACAACTGTACTCTGTTCAGGCCAAACTCAGATGTCATTCAGATGTCTACCGGGTTTTTCTCCTGCATTTCTTCCTGCCCACCTCCCTGGTGGGGGCAGTGCCTCTGTCGGCACTGCACAGTCACAGCTTCCTCCGCAGCAGGAGCAAGCTCCCTGGCCCAGACACAGGGGTCTCTGTGGTGGCGAAACCTGCCACCAGCTCTCCCCCACCAAGACACATCACAGAATGGCAACTGTCTCATCCTTGGCCTGCCTCCTGATGTGACTTATAGGGTTCAATTCTGAACGTGGGTCATCTGCTTTGCAGCGCAATGCACTGCTACTGGGCCACTAGTGTGCCCTTTGTCCAGGTTTTTCATCTGGAAAATCTGATCACCCTAGGATTAATGCTTACTGTACATTATCCACAGTAACTGCACACAGTACTAAAGCAGTACTATGTGTACCTGTAAGAAAATTGCTACATTTTTTTCCTTCAAATCTAGGAGGTCCCATCCCAATCTGTGTAATTACTGGGCTACTCCTATATATAACTATAAAGAGAGTAGCAGGCTAAGTTTTAGATTTGCATGTAATTGCTGGTTCAGCCATGTTTACAGGCTCTAGTCTATTCGTGGGAAGGACTGACAATCTGGCAGCAAGGACATGCTCTTTGTGGTTAGCCATCCTGTGATGGAGCAGGATGCAGAGAGAAGGCACGCACACACCAGCAGTCCTTAAAAGTGCTCCAGTCAGTAGACCAACTTGAAAAAGGCAAAGAAAACTGGACACACACCAGGCATTATGAAGACAGAAAACTATTTATTGCATGAACAAACACTGAGACAACACCCCTACGTATTGACATAGGCGATAAGTCTTCCTTAGGGGTCTTTGACAGACACTGCTCATTTCCTTTGCTCTTTCAAAATGAAGACTGAAAAGCCCCTGAATGCAGCCCACTAATATATGTTATTATGAACAGGGAGACTGCTTTTTATGATTGTAAGACTGGTGTTGTGTGCATTCTTAAACTCTGAGAACCAATATTGGAACATAAAGAATGTAAGTGAGACCACTCTTGTAACTGTAAAGAGTGGTGTCTGCGGCAGTATTAGTCTGTTATTGGTTGAGATCAATCAGTAGTATATTACACATTTCTTTAAAAAATGCCCCCGATGCTGGCGCAGTGGTGTGAAGGACTGTGGCATTGACTGACTCATTTTTATTTATTTATTTAAAAATTGGTAACCGGTAAACGCACACTGAACCGAGGCTCATTTCCAGGTGCAACCCAGCGGAGGGGGGGTAGAAAAGGATAAAACGATAGATAACATGGACAAATTCAGTGTTACAAAAGTGCAAAGTCAGAATACAGTAATACGAGCTGACCTGCTGGCACAGCGATAGCCATACCGCTTGTGACACTGATAACTTGGGTTTAGACATGAGCCTGGGCATCGGATGGCTGGCTGGGGGGGGGGACCGAACATCCTACGGACTGCTCTGCTCCTCCAGGGGGAGGGTGGAGAAAGCTCCCAGCATTCATTTGACCCCTGGTGGAGGCCAGGGGTCTGACAGTTGGAGCTTGCATCTTCAGGAGGTGGAGCAGACATCAACATATGCGCCACTGATATCATTGTGTGCCCTGCCTCCCAGAGGACAAAAGTGGAAAACACTCAGGCCTTACAGGTTGCCACTTGCCTCGTGCTGCAGGCCCCGCACTGCGGATCCATGGCAACCCTGGACACCAAATTCAGACGTCCATCGGTAGCAAAGGGCCCCCTCCCAAAGGCTCTGCCCTGGGGATAAGCCACAAAGGAACACCGGGGAAGGTAAATCCCAGAGGCAGTGGATCACAGAGCTGGGCATGGCAGTTAGGGCCAATGGGGCCACATCATAGGAGGAGAGCAAAACCAAAAAGAGCACAGTAATACAACAGTAAGAGCACAGTGAGCAAGCAGGTCATGATAAGGCAGTAGAACATTACAACAACCGGGTATCATGTCATAATAGTGACCCAAAACAAGCGACTAGAAATATAACGACTCATTTTGGGCACTATTATTGTGAGCTACCCTGCAGAATAGCGAAAGTATGGGATAGTGACCAGAGGGAAGGGCAAACAGAAGGGGGGTGGAATAGCAAGGGGAAGGGGAGGGACAAGGAAGGGTTTCGGGCACTGGTGTACCCTAGCCATGGACATGGTGGTGTGGGTGGCTACTATGGGACAGCAGGTACTGAGTTTGGGATCATGAAATGGTACATTTTGTCGTAACTGCAGCTGCAGAACTTAAATTTGCAACATCTGATTTTTGCCCTCCTCGATATGCACCCCTGGAAGTTGAGAACTTAATTATAGAAAAGTGGGGCACAGCCTCCAGCAAAACACTTTTTAAAAATCTGGATGTCGGGTTGCCTGAAGTGTATATCACAGAGTTGCTTTTCAGCGATATACACCCACCATAATAGCGATCACTGTTTTGCATTCGCTGTTATGACATGGAACCCAGCAAATGTATGAGTGGACACAGCTGAAGGGATACAGGACCTACAGGAAGATCTGGAAAAGCTGGGGAGGTGGTCCAGGATCTGGCAGCTTGGCTTCAATGCCAAGAAATGCAAAGTTATGCATATTGAAGCCAAGAATCCCAGGATAGAGTACTACTTGGGTGGAGTCCGAGTATCTGCCTCAGAAGAGGAGATGAAGGACCTGGGAGTGATGATCACTAGTGACCTGAAGCACTCCACACAGTGCAAGAAAGCAGCAGCAAAGGCAAACAAGATGCTGGGATGTATATCTAGGGAGATCAGTAGTAGGAGAGAGGAGGTTATACTGCCCTTGTACAGGTCACTGGTAAGGCCGCATCTAGAGTATGGAGTTAGGGTTATCACCTGTCCTGATTTTTGCAGCACAGTCCTGATTTGGGCAGCTGTGTCCTGCAAAAAAACATGAAAAATACTACATGTCCTGATTTTATAGTAGAAAAAATATTTTCTAACTTTCCACTAAATGTTGCAGAAAACTACAATACCTTAACTAAATTACCTTAAAATGATAAGAAACAATAGAAGCAACTAAAATACTACAATACTTAGTCTTAATTCTGATTATATAGAGAAAACAAGTCTGTTACATTGGTCGTGGTTACGTACTGTCCTGCGAAAAATCATGTTTCAGTAAGAAATGTCCCACTTTGGGCTTCTTAAAAAGTGGTAACCCTATATGGAGTTCAGTACTGGTGCCCACACCTCAAAAAGGACATTAACCTGCTGGAGAAGATCCAGAGGAGGGCTACAAAGATGATAGCCGATCAGCAGGGCAAGGCATACGAGGAGAAGTACAGGGCACTGAACATGTACTCCCTGGAAGACAGGTGAGAGAGAGAGAGGACATGATTGGGACCATCAAGTACTTGAAAGGGATAAATAAGGTTGATAAGGAGAGTCTTTTTAAGCTGAGTGGCAAACACAACACTAGGGGGCACAGTCTTAAGCTGGAGGGTGGTAGGTTTAGGAGGGAGGTCAGGAAGCAGTTCTTCACAGAGAGGGTGGTGGACCCTTGTATTGCACTGCCATAAGAGGTCATCTCATTGAAGACAGTGGGAAGCTTTAAGAGAGCCTGGGATAGGCATGGGGGAAAGTAAGGAGCATGGGAGGAATGAAATGGGAGGGCAGGGACATTAGCTAAAGCTGTGGACCCTGCAATACGAGCAGACTTGATAGACCAAATGGCCTTCTTCTGCTGGCTTCTTCACATGTTCGTATGTATGGGGAAGTGTCAAGGGGGGAACAGGAGCAAAGGAGGGAAGGCATCTCAGCTGATATCTGAGGGAGACCGGGGAGGTACTGAAGCAGAGGGAAGGAGGAAGCAGGTCCCAAAGAGAGGGGAGATGATAGGCAAATGCTTATTAGGCAGCAGAGGTAGGGGACATGGCAAAACCAAAGTGTGATGGTCCCTGGAGCAGAGTGAGCAGGACACAGAGGGCACAGTGGAGAGGAGTGATGAGAGGTAGAAGGGAAGGGACCCAAACCAGAATTTAGACATAAAGGAGACACAGTGTATCTGGCAACGTGATGTTAGAGGGAGCATGGATAGTGATGTATAAAGCGAGCAGTGATGGGTTCAATAGGGTGAGACAGTTGTAGAGAGACAGAAGGAGTTACAGAGGGTATCCAGTCTGGCCAGGGAACTTGGGGCGGGGGGTGGGTGAAACCATAGACCACAGCCACATAGTCAAAAACTGGGAGTACTATTTTAACATTCTACTGTGCTGGCATAAATTTTGAGAAAGTTTTTCAAAGGAGTGGTTTCTGGTGCAGAGCATGGGTCGTCAGCCCGAACAAACAATCCACAAGGAAGATCTGCATTCCAGCCACAATATTACCAGAGACTACTTCAGTCGTCAGAAATTTATTTTTAGCAGAGTAACAGGACAAACAAACACTCTTCTTCCCTCAGTATTTGGCCCAACAAGTCCTGCCCCTCAGGAAGGCCTTGTGTTGTGCCGAAGTGCTGGGGAAGTAGGGTGTTTGTTTGTCCTGGGCACCTTGCTGCTAAAAATTAAATTTCTTACATTTTTTTGAATTAGTCTCTGGTGTTATTTGTGGTTAGAGTGCAGATCTTCCTTTTGGATTACTGTGCTGACACCCCTGGGGCTGAAACAAATCAGGGGTGCTTGGGGTTGACTGGGGAAGGGAGGTTCGAGCATCCCTAGGACAGGTCTCCTCTCACAGGGAGAGGGGGTTAACATGTCCCACTGTTTGCCTGCTGCCTAGAGGAATCTGCATGACATCATAGCAGGACCATATAGGAAAGGGACCCAACCTGCAGGCACCGGAGGGGGGGGGGATGTCTCCATGGAGGTGGAGCTTACACAGCGTACTACTGCATGCAATCTGGGCCCAGGAGAAGAAAAAACAAATAACACCTTGGCCACAGGATGGCAGCCAGACGCCTCTGCAGAGGGCCCTGCACTCAGTGACTGGGCACCTTCACAAGTCCTGTGCCAGAGGAAATCAGAGCAACATAAGCCTCAGAGAAGCCGGTTGATGAGGCTGGGCTGTTCTGCAGTGGGAGATCAGGGCAAAGAGATGGACAAAATATAAACTGAACAGAAAAATGCCACAGAATGAGTTATTTTCCAGGGCGCCTGCACGTGAGACACTTTTTACAGAATAAGAGTGTCTCTTGCACATGGCAAAGGAGCCCTCTGATTGGCCAGAAGCTGTCTCTAGGAGCTGTCCCTCAATCTATAATGATAATGAATTAAAACAAGGTGCCTGGAGTTTGCTTGAGTGTCTCGGAGCCACATACTCAATGTGTCTTTTCTTTCGCTCACTGCGTTTATGTGTACCCTCAGTTACCCACCTCTTTGGTCTGAAGTACTTTGAGACAGCATTCACCAGAAGCTGTATTATGTAAGCAGTAACCCCACAAAAGGGCATGGGTTTCTAGAAGATTAATGCATGCCTCAGGTCAGTTGGAAGGGATGAGGCCAATAGCTAAGTGCCTTTTAATGCAGCCGGGGACTGCATTAACTCTCAACAAGCCCATGCTCTAGAATGGGTTATTGTTTTTATAAAAATGGGAAAAGCTTTGTTTTTTGTAGTGAAAAAATATTTTATTTTCCTGTATTTAGGCTGTTGCTAAGTAGAACATGTGAATTTAGTAACAAAGGCCGATTGCCTTCAAATGATTCCAGGAAGAGCATTTATTTTGAAGAATCCTATGCCCTGTTGTGGGTTATTGCATCTAAAAAGTGGAAAAAGTTTTTACTGTACTGGAAACAGGGTTATTTTCATTTAGTTGGGCTGTTGCTAGGTAGATTGGGGTAGGTTAGTTGCAAACTGTGGTTTCTACGAAATTAATCAACAGTCAGGTGATAGGTGAATGCTTCAGGGAAGACCTGGCAGTATGGGGATGACCTGGGTGGGGTGGAGGAACAGTGGCTGAAGCTAAAAGGGGGCACAGTGAAAGCAACAAACCTCTGCATCAAACAACTGAGCAAAAGCGAAAACAGAGACTGCTATGGTTTTCGAAAGAGGTAGCTGAAAAAAGTAAAGACAAAAAGAGTAGCTTTCAGAAGATATAAGGAGATGCAGGAGGAGTAGTAGGAGGAGAAGGACAGGAGGTGTATTAGGAGAAACAGAGAGAAGCAGGGAAAGCAGTAAGGAACATGAGGGCACAAACTGAAGTGAGAATAGCCCAGGCAGTAACAAAAGAGGACAAGATATTTTTAGGTATGTAAGTGAAAAGAGGAAGATCAGGGGAGGGATTGTAAGGTTAAAAAGGGGTTGGGGGAGACAAGTGCAGTGGGGAACCAGGAAAAAAGCAGATATCCTGAACAAATAATGTTGTTCAGTGTTCCCAGTGGAAGGAGAAGGGGAGGAGCTCAGTGAGGGAGGTGGACACTAGTCCTTTTTTTCATTCAAATTTTATTGAATTTTATAAGAGAACATTTACCAACTGGATCACCAAATATGAGCTAAAGAGACAAACAGAACAAGCCAGGGAGACCCTTTGGGGTTACAACTCTAAACATGGTCCAAACATAAACATCCAGCTAAGAACAATTCCATGTACGGAATCCAACATGATTAGCTAATTACAGGGTATGTGAACAAGAATGAGCAGTTAAAGTCAAAGTATGTATCCTTATAAGTGAAAAATGGCTTAAAGAAAACATTATACAATCAAGAAGGAGTGTTGACTGTGTAGAGTGGCGGGGTGAGGTATGAGCATTAAAAGGGGCAGTCATCAGGTGATTTATAAGAGGGGGGAGTTAGAGATCTTGGTTCTGCTTAGTTGTATCCTCGAGGGAGATGAGGGTGCATTCAGGGATATTGGGGTATTGTGACGGGGGGGGCACAATGTGGCACAACATGGTTGACCCCCTCCCAGGGGCTGTCAAAGTACCATTAGACCAGCCGGCTGGTGTAACGGTACTGAGCTCTTTGTCCCTGGGGTGGGTTTCGAAAATCCAGATGTCAGGGATGTGGAATCCTCCTAGAACCAAGCCACAGTCAGTTTTGTGGCGTAAGGCTGGCGCTAGCACACTTTGGTGCAAGCAGCCTGCTGACTGACGTAGGCTGCTTTCTAAAATAGTTTGGGTGTTACCCTTTGTGTAAGGTGCTTGTTGTATCAGGCATGTTGGATGCAAGCACCTTGCGCCATTCTAAGGGCTTTGAAAATCCAACCCCTAGATTTTATTGGTAGAACAGGATTTTTAGACCCACCCAGGCTGCCTCTTGTCCCTCCCTCCTCCCTTCCTTCCCTCCTTCCCTCCTTCCTTCCTTCCTTCCTTCCTTCCTTCATTCTTTCCTTTTCACTTTTCTGTGGGGCAATCTGCAATTAATTACAAAGCAGTCACAAAAAAGGATACTCAGGATGTACAGAAAACAGACTAGTAATTATAATATCACACAAGTGTGGAAGCATTATGACACTAATAGCACTTTAAAATCCTCCAATAATCTAAAAAAGCAAGTCAACTCTCCACAGAACCTGCAGCAATCTGACAACTAGCATTTGGATTGCCACAAAGGTCACCAATACTTCTTCCACAATACTAACTGTCCTCTTGTACAGTACCCAGCACAACCTTCTGCCTGAATTCTGAACGCAGCTTGACAACGTCATTGGCTAGACAGTGCAAAGTGAGAGGCAGCTTAGGCTGGTGGGTAAAGTGCAAAGTTGTGAGTCTGGAGATTCAGGTTTGAAGCTCACAATAGTCACTCACTGTGCAGGTCTGAACAAAATTACTTAACCTCCACACTATACATTAGTAGGGTCTCCGCAGAGAACCTCTTATGGTATAAAAGATTCTGAGTGTGAGGTTGGGGCAAGAGTAGCGTGCAGTGAAGCTGAGCTGTTCTGCCTGCCCAAGGCTCATGTGAGGAGTCTCTTATGCCATAAGAGATATCCCTGCAGAGGCCTTATTAACTTATTATAAATAACTTGAGTTAGCTGGAGGGATTTGTAATAAGTTTTAAGTATATTGTTTTTATTTCAGAACTTAGAATGAAGCCGCCTTCCCCCTGGCAGTGAAGTGGAACACCACTCCTAACATTCCTGCACAACAGCCCACTGCACGCAGAATAAGAGGCTCAGCAGCACTGTGTGCTGACTGGGTGAAATCCCATAAAGCATTTATCGTTGTAATTTGGTAATCTCTGTAATCCTTCTCTCTAATCTGTCTCTGCTCTTTGCATCCCCCTCCCCGTGCACCAAAAACAGCAGTAACATTCTCTCCTCTTCCCTCTCTTACACTGCAAATTCCATTGGGATGCAATAAAAAGGGCTACATAAAACTCAATTCTTGTCCCTTCCCAAAAGTGATGATCACTTCACCAATTACCTGTCATCTCTGCTATTCATGTGCAATTCCACTAGGTGGCACTTGTGTTCCACACAGGGAAAGAGCTTCAGCGAAAATTGAGGGAAATATTTTGTACCATACATGCATAAAAAGTATTATAATGCAGTCTAACTACACCAATCAGTATGCACCTATAATTACACTTCCTCTTATCCGGCATACAAACACTGTCTGGCACTCATCACCCAGCTGCTTCCAACTCTGCTGACAGATGCTCTCATCTTGCAGGCTCTCTTACTCACTGAATTCAGTGCTGCATTACAGATGATACAGTCACCACTTATTCCAAGCTGTTCTTTAACTCTGAGATTTTTAAAAACAATGAAAAGGAAAAACTGTCCACTGTTCAGCATTATGCGCCGAGTGCATCAGTGGTGTCAGCATGTCCTGCAGTCTGTGGGTTGGTCGCTACCAACTGTAACTGGGGTGGGAGTGGGGGGCCAGAAAAAGTTTTAATTTTTAAAGTTTCAAACACGTCTCTGAGCTTTTTATCACAGCAGTTAGACTGCTTCATTATAGTAATGTGTATACTTGTTGGTGTTTCTTACAGCATAAGAACATTATCTCGTGCTGTTTGAGCTGATAGAACCAATCAACTTAATTTTGCAGTCCTCTCACCCAAACAGCATGAGACAACATTCTTATGCTGTAAAAAACCCCACAAGTATACAGCACTTTATTTTAATTGTCAGTTTCAATGTAACTCATCATTAAATACATGCAACAGGGTAATTACACTGTAGTTACATGTTTGTTGCATGCAACTACACTGCACTTGCTATGTAGGTACAGTGAGTGTAGTTGCACTGTAACTACACACTGAGTTAACTGACACTTAAAGTGTAACCCATATTACTATATAACATAGTAATTTAAAGTCAGAAAGGACTCTGCCCCCCCCCCACTTTGCAAGAATCAGAGATTAAACAAGTATACTATGCAAACATACCAAATTATAGGGATTCACCCCTCACTCTACCACCCAACGTAAATAGCAACAGAGGAATTTAAGGTCAGAAGGCACTCTAGGTCTGTCATGTTTACCCCTCTTCACAGAAAAGGATGGAATAAATCTGCTGTGCACACCCTTACCAATTCTTAGGGGTTCTCTACACACTCTCCTACCCAGGGTACCCTGTGATTCCCTACACACTCTACTACCCAGGATTCCCCGTGATTTCCTTGATAAGCAAAAGGAGTCCAGGCTAACTTTAAGGCGTGTACTATCTTCATGTCCACTGTCTCTGATGGTAGGCTGCTCCACAGCCAGAGGTTCTTCACTCTCTATGAGAAAAAAGGCCTCCTAATGTTACCCCTGAATTTTCCAACCCTCAGCTTCGGGGGGTGTCCCCACATTCCATTGCAGGACCCCAGACCAACATCTCCAACTGTGCGATCTTATGAATACTCCTGATTATGTGAAAGACTCATGTCCTCTCCTAGCTCTCCTTTCCTCTCCGAGATGAACATTTTTGTCAACTATTTTTATGCTCTATGTTGCAGGCAGGGTAGCACCCCAACTCAGTCCACCACCCCATGGCTGGTATCCCCAACAGCCACCTCAGACTGCTATGGTGGGGCTCCCGAGGGAGAGACCGAGATCAACCAAGTGTGGCCTGAGCCTGCTTTGGAGTCGTTCAGTGCGGAGGGTTGGAGTCATCACAACGCACTGCCATGCAGGTTTTTCTTTGTGTTGGTGTTTTCCCCTAAGGTGTGAACATGCAATGATGTCAGTAGAAGGCCTTGCATGCTCCTATGCATGCCTTGTAGACATCTACCATTGTCTTTCCCCCTCACTATGGGGTCCCTGGCTGGTAGTCATCCAGCCTGCACTGGGGGTGTCACCCAAATGCTAGGCTCCATGAACCCTTTCCCCCCTGAGAGGGAGAGCTGTCCCTGGGACTCTCATCCATCCTCCCCAATGGCCGACACTCCAATGCACAGGGCTCACTTCCGAACCCTGGTTGTCAGCATAGTAAGCAGAAGCACTATTGCTGCACAAGCAGGCCAGCTCTAGGATGAACATGTTAAGGGCTTCTAGACTCTCCTTATAGCTTTTGCCCCCTCCTCACCCCCAAACCGCTGATCATTCTGGTGGCCCTGTGTTCCAGCCATTCAACTGCCTCAGTGTCCTTCTAGCACTGAGGAGAGTAAAACTGCACACAATATACTTTGTGGTGCCTGACTAGGGCCGTGCAAAATGGCAAGATTTTTTCCCCTGCTGTACTTGTTTACCCTACTTTTGATGCATGCCAGCATTCTGCTGGGCCTCCTGACATCAGCCATGTACTGCTTGTCCTGGTTAGCCCCTTGTCTTTCATGATCCCCCAGGAACTTTTCCTTATTGACTGCAACAAGAAGAGCACCACTCAATGTGCAGATCTTACCTCTGTTTTCCCTCCCCAAGTATAGTACCTTGTATTTGCAAGTGTGTGTGTGTGTGTGTGTGTGTGTGTGTGTGTTTATGTAACCCCCCTATAAATGGGGGTTCCCAAAAGTCTTCCTTGGGTGTGCTTAAATGCCCACTGCCAGGCGGACGTTCTGTGTCTTTACAGGTGTAAAAGCGCTTGCATGCAAGTGTCCTGTTAGCCTCCGTGCCTGTCCCTTTAAGAGACATTATTTTTGTAGTGTGTAATTAATCTGGGTAGAGGCCGAGTGTTTCCAGGCTTGAATCCTGCCCGAGCTGCAGTAATATTGCTCTGTTCTGCCATCGCTAATGGTGCAGAGGGAGCTCTATTAGAACCGGTAATTGTTTCCGGATTAGCTGCTCTAATAACAATGGATTATAGTTTGTCTAACCTGCCCTTCTTTGCAGCATGGACATTTCTGTATTGCACCAATCAGTACCTTTTGGGGACCTTCAAATGGAGTCTGTCCCCAGGGGTCTTGTGGGAGTGAATTTCTGTAGGAATTGTAGTTTTTTCACTTTGGCGCCTAAATGGACCTGAAGGGGGAGCCCTTACTTTGACAGGCAGATGAATTAACCAACCGAACCCTTTTTGGATCAGAAGGAAGTCCCGGTGCTGCCTGCAGCAGAGTCAGTCTGACTTTGAAGTGGAGAGAGTGAACAGTTTGAGACATTCGAGCTGCTGCTCCTGTGTAGTCGCGCGGGAAACTGGTGGAAAGGCTGAGTTTGGCCTGTCTGCCTACCTGACCCTTGAAAGGGATCCTTAAAGAGTACCTAAATAACCAGACTGTATCTGAACCAATTGTGACAAAAGCCGCCGAATTGTGACTGTACCTTTGCCTGAAGAAGACCGAAGATTTGCTCCACGCAATCAGCCTGTCAGGATGTCTGAATCACCACAGAGATCACAGTTTTGCTCAGGAAAGCTGAAATTGCAACCGGACTGTCATCCGAACTGTGGTATTGCTTTTCTTTTACTATAAGTGTGCTGAATGCTGTTAGTGAGTCATGATTTGGTGCATCCAGCATTTTCCGGACTGAATCTGAACTGTTCACCCGGCCTGGGCCCTGCCAACTTGGCCTAGCCAGCTACTTGAGAAGCAGAGAAAGCCATCGACGAGAGACCTGCCCAGGGATCAGCCCCCTGCATAACACCTCAAACAGGAATGACACCTCAGTGATTTGTGTGGGCCATGCTTCTCCTGGCAAACCAGCAAGTCATCCTAAAGTCTCCATTTCATCCATCCTGTGTCCTGTACTGGGTAGTGTGAATAAACACCAGGGTAGCTCCCTGCAACAATAGCTCAATCAAAGTGTGTCATCTGATTTAGTTGTTTTGTCTAATTATCACAAACTGAGCCTCCTGGCTCCAGATTACAAGTTGTGTGTGGTTGTGCATGCTTCTTCTTTCCATCACAGGGCCCCGACCCACTGCAACGCCGGCCTACACCCGGGCAATGAATTAGGTTAGCCCCCACTTTGTTCCAACTGGGTACTCAGAGTGTGTGACTGTGAAGGGACTCTAAAATGCATGCATGATTGCCTGATTGAATCAGTTACAGAACTAATCAGCCAACTTACTCCCCTCCCTTGTTCATTCCCCCTGAATAAATCAGATCTAATTCTTCTTGTATTTAACCTGACTGTGGTTCCATTTTGTACCAGAAGCACTGTACTGCTTTTACCTGCTGTGTCTAACCTTATTTTACAGGGGGTCTCCAGGGTCGGACTGGTGGAACCAGCCCTGGTGGTAAGTACAAACAGAGTGGGGATTTGTATGCTGATTGGGGGCTATTGTACCTCTGCATGCTATTCATTATTTAGGCCACTAGAAGGGGAAACAGGGAGGTCACAGTGTCCCGGAGGGCTGTATCCAGGTCAGCTACGCTACCACTAACCCCGACCTCTGGATGGAGGCACCCATTTTCAGTACCCAGGCCCCTTAACCTGCAACTAGTCACACAGGCAGGGGTAGTAGCCCTTGGGATAGCGCCACCTAGGGGTTACATCTTAGAGGCTACCGCTGGGCTTAGCGCACCCCTAGTGGCCAAAATCAAGAATTATTGTTAAAGATTAATGGCTACCCCAGTAGAAATGGCTGTACACCAGTTGGTGGGGTGGTGTACGGGGCAGGAGATTGACCCCCCCACAATGCCTTGCTAATACTGGCTATACCTATGGGCACTAGTAAGGACACTGTTAAAGGGGCACTTTCTAAAGTTGAATGTTTGAAAAGAGCTGTAGTGGTGGGTTGACAGGCTGATTTAACTGCCCAAACTCTAATGGCCTTGGTGGAGTGTAGTGACCCCTTGGACAGTTCAAAGGTGCCCCAGGCTATTGTCCCAGAGGGATTCCCAGCCGCCTGGAGGGTGATAACTAAAGATAGTAAGGATCTCTTACAGGATGAGCTCCCACCGTTATCTGAGTCTTTTGAAATGAAGTTTGCCAAGTTGTTACTGGAGGAGGGTAAAACTGTGGAGGAGTTTAAAAAATTATTCCTGCCACCTGGGAGTGCCCCTTCCCTGCTGTCCACACCAGTCCCAGCACCTGTTCTGTCACCAACTTCTGTATCTGCCTGTATGCCAGCAGGTAGTCACAACCCTTACCACAAGCTCAAGGTGTTCTCTGGCATCCTCCCTACTCCTGGAGACCTGGATAGACTCTGCTGCCCTTGCGGTACAAGACTGGCAACGCTCAGAGGCCAAAAAAAGGGCCCGCCTGGGGGAAAGTCTCCAGGGGCCCGCCCTATGTGCTTTTCACTCCCTGAGGTCCCCTGACCCTGACGCCAAAGCCCAAGAGTATTTAGTCACCCTTGAAAATGTGTTTGGGGGCACCACTAGTCTTGAGGCGTTGAAATGGAAACTTAAAGATGTTAAACAACAGCCGGGGGAATTGTTATCTGCCTACATGGATCGATTAGAGGGAATCCTACAAACCATTTTTCAGAGAGGAGGCTGGGCCTCTAGTGAGGTGGACCAGGTAAGACTGGATCATATACTCCGCTCTGCCTGGCATTCCAGCTGGGTGTTGCTCAAATTGCAACTGCACCAAAGGAAATCTGGTCCCCTGCCCTTCCATATGTTGATGAAGGAGGTATGGGAAGTTGAGGAGGAGGAAGGCTCTCAGGAACCCTGTGCGGTTGTGGCTGCCGCAACCCCCTGCTCCAGGCACGGGGTCAGTCGCTGATGGCCTGGAATTCCAGAAATCACATGATGGAATCCGATAACTAAATGCTGGTGCCAGTCCCGGGGAGCCCAGCAAAAAAGGGATTGCTAAGGATGCTCCGCCATGGGATGAACTACTGAGGGAGTTCAGAGAAACAAAAGCCGGTCTCTCTATGAAAACTGCTGTGGCAGGTACAGACCCCGATCCTTATCAGAGTGTGTCTGTTATGGGGTTGGGGGTGCACACCCAGGCATCTCTTGTGGACAGCAGCTCAAAAATTGATGAATTGACATGGAAGTGAGGGAATTACTGAGACGTCTCCCAATGCTTGCCTCACTGCAGACAGAGGTGGAACCAAGAATTTCAGTTGGTGGTACTTGTCACGCAGACAGGGGTAGTAGCCCCTGGGATAGCGCCACCTAGGTGTAAAGCTACCAACTTTCCAGGGCCTAAAACTGGGACAGTCCATCCTGACCATGACACCACCACCCCACCGTGTCACTCTCACAGGGACTGCCGCAGATAACGCCTCACACAATCAATTACATTTTGCTGCTTGCTCTGGCCATGCCGCCCCACAGTAACATCAGTAGCAAACATCCAGATTAAAACAATACATCATTCTGCTGCAGCAAGTTCCAAATCATGATGTACAGAAAGTTCATTAGAAACAAACCTGCGTTAAATTGTGATCAGACATTCGAGCTGCATGTATTGCTGCTCCTGACAGTCCCATCCAACCCGCTTACACTCACCTCATTTGCTGAGCAAACTTCACTTCAGTGACTACCAGCACCACACCAAATTGTTTTCATACACTTCCCTACAGCTGATCAGGTTTGGGTACCTTAGTTCACTGCTGCCGGTCTCTTCTCTGTCTGGAGTCCCTCTCAGCTACTGGCAGGCAGATGTCCACATGTGCTTGTTTGCACTACTACCCAGTCTAATCTAACAGGAAGGAACATGCTTTACTGTGCTCCCACTGACGTGCTTGCGGTACAACACAGGCACAAGGGTTGAAGTTGCAAACTGCTGTCCAGCCCAAGTAGCGCCGCAGTGGTGCTGAAATTACTGTCACTCACGAATTAGCGGGTAGCAAAAAAATGGGACAAAACTGGGACACGTAAGCAAAAACCAGGACAAAAGTGACGTTTTGCAAAACTTGTGGGGACACTGGGACATGCTGCCTAAAATAGGGACTGTCCTGGGAAAATAGGGACAGTTGATAGCTTTACCTAGGGGTTATATTTATAAGTTTATGAGTAGAATTGGAGGGCCTGTTATGGTTATATGAGTGCTGCCTCATGTGTTCTTAGGACCAGAGACTGTGAACTGAAAGTGAGCCTTCTGTGGTCCTAAGAACGCACAAGTCAACACTCTTATAGCCATAACAGGCCCTCCAACTGGATCCATAAAATTATTTTAGATCACTAACTTTATTAAATAAAAAAAAAAGACTTTTTTTTTAATTTAATAAAGTTAGTGGCAGGAGTGATCATCAAAAAGCCCGGTACAGTGCTCAGTGCGTGAGATACTCGTACAGCAATAAGAGTACCCTTTTATTTATTTTTTTTTATTTTTATTTTTAATTTTATTACAACTAGGATTACAAGTACCTTTGAGCCAGGCTCTTTTACAAAGGTTCTGCGTCAGAGAACAAATACAATACAAGTTACAGAAATAGGAACAAAACAATGAATAGGTCAGCATATTAGGTTACAATGGTAGATCAATACAATAACTAGAATAAGTAGAATGTACACATGGGAACACAGAGTAACAGAGGGATAAGTAGGAGGGAGGGTGGAAGATGAAGATAAACGCGAGGAGCGAAGTTGGAGTGGGCAGGAATCGCAGCCAAAGGGCATGGTCATCAACTGGGAGCAGGCTGAAACTAGTCAACAAAAAGGGAAAGATCATTGAGGGCTCAGAAGAGGTGGGGGTTAAGGGGGGAAGAGTCAGGAGTGGTGAAAAGAAAGAAGAAATAAAAAAGTAATATAGAGGAAAAGGAAGGGGTGGAGATGTGGTAGGTGATAGTTGGAGGGAACAAAAACGAGAGGGCTGAGGAAATTATAGGTAGCATTCACAGGAGCTAGAGTTAGTAAGGTGGAGGTGGAGTTTATGTTTGAATGAGCCAAGGGTGGTAGTGGAGGAGATGTCAGGATTGAGCGCATTTAACCAGCTAGGCACTCTGAAGGCAAAGGATATTTGGCCCTGAGAGGTGCGACGGCGGGGAACCTGAAGGAGCTGGTATTCAGAGCCCTTGGTGTTACGTGGCTTTAGTGTAGAACTAAGCAGTGCTTGGACTCCCGGCGGAGCGAGGCACATGGTTACTTTCTTTGCCATAATGCAGGTTTGGTATTTTATGCGATTTGAAAGTTGAAGCCAGCCAGATTGGACATACAGGTCACATGTATGAGTGAGACGATGCGCACCAGAGATAAGCCTGCAGGCCTTGTTAAGTGATGTTAAAATTCGTCTCAGGGCAGTGGCAGAGGCAGAGCCATAGATTATAAGACCATAATCAATGATGGAGACCACCAAGCTTTGGATGGCAATCTTCAGTGCTTCTGCAGTAAGCTGTTGTCTATGTCGGTAAAGTAGGCCTAGGTGCATATTTGCTGATTTGGCAACATTGTCTATGTGTGCCCCATAGGAGAGATTTGAGTCCAGGGATAACCCTAGGTATTTGAACGACTGCACTTGCTCAAGGGTGTTGCCATTGCTGGTAGAGATAGCTAGGGGGTGAGATGGATGCCTGTTTTGAGAGCTGTTAAAGAGCATTACTTTGTTTTTTTTTTAATGAAAACTCACGCACTACTGAAGGAAGCACTGTGATTGGTGGGAGATGCTCCTGCAATCTATAATTAGTTTTCATCTTTATTGGAGGAGTAAGTCAAGTTAATGGAGCTTCTGCCAGGGAACAGGCAGAGAACACCAAGAAGGAGGAGCTGCTGTTATAACTATACTTCTCGACTGGGACTATATTACCTTCCTTCCCTCCCCTCCACCCCCGCACCCTAAGCCAGTTCTACTTTTATAGGTACAGGATTTGACTGACAACAGGACCTTCCTGTTTGGGAGCAGGAAGTGAGTGATCACAGAGCCACAAAATACTCACCATCCTAGAAGGAAAAGAGTAGCTCTCAATCCCCCCCAGCTGCTGGAGGTCTGACTCTAAGCAAGTAAGGAGACTACTGAGAAATATAGGAACTTCTTGTCTCAGAACAGGATGATCAGGAGCTTAAAGGGCACAGAGGCAGTAAGTAAGTAAATAAGGAGAAAATAAATAAATAAATAAACAGAGGAAACAGTAAGTATTCCAAACAACAGTTTGTAACCCCAAGGGGGCGCTATCCTAAGGGCTACTACCCCTGTCTGCCCTAACTGCAGCAGGGTGAGGGGCTCAGATTTGTTGGCGTGTGCCTCCACCCAGAGGTCGGGGTTAGAACAGTCAAGGTTGACTCGGTCACAGCTCTCTGGGTTGCTGCAACCCCCCTTTCTTCCCAATAGTGACCCACGCAGTTCAATTTCAGTGTCCTTACCATATACTCTTATCCCCCGGCTCGAACCAGTCAGCTCACTCCAGGACCCCCTGGAAAGTAAGGTACAGTTACGCCACATTCACTGTGCAGTATTTCACCATTAATACACAGGCTAGCCAGAGTACTTTTGCAAACAAGCAATCTGATTTATTTGAGGGGGGAAATAACAAGGGCCGGGGGAAATCAGGTTGATTAGCTTACCACTACAGTATATGGGAATCTACCTAGGGCTCTGTGCACAGGCCTAACCTATTAATTACTGTCTATGGGTACCCAAGCCCTAATGGCTAATTCCTCGATGCAGCTGGTTGGGGCCCTGAAACAAACGAGCATTTAATTCCTGAGCAGATCAGATGGAGCCAGTAAGCTCAGTTAGGGCAGTCAGCAATACAACCAAGCGATTATTGCATTTGTTTATAAGCTTTAACAGGGGGCTACCCTGATCCAGTACTCACAACCCCAGCGAGAACCACTCTCTCACCACTCATGGGCTGATCCTGAACTCAACAGCCTCCACACACATTTATATGGAGAACAACAGAGGGTACCATACCAGGCAGCTGCTTCAAGACCCAACCAAACTCCACGGCAAATCCGGGCGTTTCACTGCAGCTTCAAAGCGTCCTGACAGACGGGCGCATTTCAGCAGATTCTCCAGTCCTCTTCAGGGTGAAGCCTGGTAGGTAGCTGTGCTTGTACACAGCCTCCTCTGACCGCAAGCCCGCGGATTTGATTTGTGGAGTGCTGGCAATGAAAAACGGCCAACTCAGGCCTTTCACGCGTTTCCCGCGCGAACACTCAACAGCGCAGAAGCTCAGAGCTCCCCTCTCCTTCACAGTCACAATGCTTCTGACTCTAGCAGCATGAGACAAATCCTTACAGCTCGGGCGCTACCTGATCTCATTGGCTGGTTATGCATGCCAGTTACTTATTCTAGCCTTCAGTGGTGCGAAAAGGCACCATGACCCATAATGCCACATCCAGGAATTACAAGCGGTGCCCCCATTGGTCATCTGGCTCCATCCAGAGTCCTGATTCTGGGTTGGTCACCTCCACTTTACTTCCATTGTCCCCTAACTACCATTGGACCCCCTTTTTACATGGTCCGGGTCCAGTATGGAGGGGTACACCACAAAGTCCCAGCTGCAATAAAAAGGCGTTAGGCAAACTGCGATTTCACCAACACTATACATGTTCCTATAGGAAACAACTACACCTTTCAGATGGGTTCCCTTAGCACCCCTAGCGACTGCAGAAATGGAGCGATCAAACAGCAGTCCAGGGCGGGATTCAAACAGAGAAGACCAGTCCTCTATTTGAACCACTAACGCCTGCGAGCAGGCAGCTCTTAAAGAGACAGTACTGGAGGCTTTAAAAGCACTCACAACCCCCACATTTAGCAGCCTTACTCCGAACACCAGCCAGGCATGGAGCATTTAAACAAGCTCTGGGAAGGCTTTTAGGAACCCCCATTTGCAGGGGGGTTACAAGTTAATAGGCCATTAATAAGACATGATGGGAGTGATGCAGTGCAGTGGCTGTGGAGCAGCAGTCTTCCGGGAGACGTTCTGGAGGATG
Source organism: Neoceratodus forsteri (assembly GCA_016271365.2). NCBI lineage: Eukaryota > Metazoa > Chordata > Ceratodontiformes > Ceratodontidae > Neoceratodus > Neoceratodus forsteri. The sequence continues at coordinate 140,970,898 of JADMNL010000031.1, read as the reverse complement.
CGGTGTTGTCCCATCTGCAGGCACCTCTCTGTGCTGAGGGAAGAGGTTGCTCATCTCCAGGCTGAGTTGGCCAGGATTTGGGGGACCTCCTCTCCCACCCAGGGTCCACCAAGGCTTGGAGGGACAGGGAGCGAATCCTCAGGATCACTGGAGCAGCTGCACGGGGGAGGGAGCTGGATGTCATTGTCCACCTAGGGACAAATGACCTGGCTGAGAATGGGATCAGAGCAGTGCAGGAAGAGTTTGTGGAATTGGGAAGGGGACTTAGACAAGTAGCACGTATAATAACCTTCTCGGAGGTGCTGCCTGTCTATGGCGTGGGTGAGGCTAGGGTGCTCCACACCATGGGATTCAATCAGTGATTGAAAAACTGGTGCAGAGCTGAGGGATTTGGCTTCACTGGGGACTGGGGGTCCACCTGGAGTGATGCAGGCCTATACTGGCATGATGGTCTGCATCTGTCCAGGAGGGGAACCAGGATCCTAGGTGATAGATTTAAATGCTTCATTGGCAAGCATTTAAACTAGCCAAGGGGGGAGGCACTGGACAGGAGCAGGGAAATCCTAGCCCCCCCCAAAATCAGGGTAGTAAGTGAGGTAAGCACCAAGATAGAGATGTCGATAGGGGGAAGGGCAGGGGTAAATGGAGAATATGACAAAGGCAATAAGGACAGGGATGGGGCAAAAAGGGGTAAGGCCATCAGGAAATGGAGGGTAATGAGTACCAATGCCCATAGTCTGGGCAACAAGATCCCTGAACTGGTGGCCTTGATGGAAGAGGGGTGCCTGGATATCGTAGCAGTCACGGAAACATGGTACACAGAGAACCATGCCTGGGATGTTAACATACCAGGGTACATAACCTACAGGAGAGACAGGGAGGGGAGAAGAGGGGGAGGAGTAGCTCTCTATGTAAAGGAAGGGATAAAAGCAACGGAACAAAATATTAAACAGGGAGGAGAGGAGAGGGGGCACTGTGGGTCACGTTAGAGACTGGAATGGCACCACAATCCGCACAGGGATTGTATACAGACCTCCATGTCAGGGGGAGGGAATGGACAAGCATATGATAGATGGCTTCCTTAGGATGGCAGAGAAAAGGGAGATACTGTTGATGGGGGACCTGAATATGCCAGATGTTAACTGGAGCACCTTTGCTGCAGCCACATCCAAGAGCAGGGCCATTCTTGATGCCCTACAGGTGGCGTGCCTCAAACAGCTAGTTTTGGAACCCACTCGTGAGGGAACAATCTCAGACCTCGTACTCTCAAATGGGGACTGTGAGAGGTTCTCAGATCTAGAAGTGGTTAGCCATCTGGGAACAAGTGACCACCAAACAGTGTGGTTCACGATAAACTCAGCTAGAGAGTCAAGCCATACAAAAGTAAGGGTACTGGACTTCAGGAGGGCTGACTTTGGCAAGATGGGAGAGTGCCTTAGAAAAGCACTAGCAAACAGGCTAGATGGAGGGGTGGAGCAACAATGAGGAAACATCAAAACTGCAATCACAGAGGCAACAAGCCTTTGTGTGAAGCAAATAAATAAATCAAAACAAAAGAAAAAGCCACTACGGTTCTCAAAATAGGTGGCGGGGAAGGGTAGGGAGAAAAAGATAGCACTTAGGAAGTATAAGAAAACACAGAAGGAGCAGGACAGAGAACTGTACCAGTTAAGGCAGAAATAAGCAGGGAGGGAAGTCAGAATAGCAAAGGCCCAAACTGAGGAAAGGATAGCCAACTCGGTTAAGAAGGAGGATACAACCTTTTATAGGTACATCAGGGAGTGTAGAAAGACAAAGGGAGGGATAGTGAGGCTGAATAGAATGGACGGTGGGTGGGCAGAGAGGGACAGTGAAAAAGCAGGGATACTGAACGAATACTTCTGCTCAGTATTCACAAAAGAGGAGGAGGGGAAGGTGCCTAATCCAATTAACAGAAGCACTCTGGATAGGGGGTTGATCCTAGTCCTTTCACAGAAGAAAGGGTTCTGAAAGAACTCCTAAAACTGAAAGTGGACAAAGCAATGGGGCCTGACGGAATTCACCCCAGAATTCTAAAAGAATTAAGGGGAGAACTAGTGACACCACTGACTACCCTTTTTAACAAATCATAGCAGGATGGTGTGGTACCTGAGGACTGGAGGAAGGCAGATGTGATTCCCCTTCACAAAAGTGGGAGCAAGACAGAGGCAGGAAACTACAGACCTGTCAGTTTGACCTCTGTGGTAGGGAAAGTGATGGAATCACTTCTGAAGGAAAGAATTGTTGAGTACCTAGAGGAGTGGGGCACAGGACCCAAGGCAGCATGGGTTCACAGCAGGAAGGTGAAGATTAATAATCAAATTAACCAGCCTGGGAGTGGGTCCCAGGATGGTAGCCTGGGTAAAACATTGGCTGGACAACAGAACACAGAAGGTAATTGTAAGTGGAGTCCACTCTGAAGAAAGAGGGGTTACTAGTGGGGTACCGCAGGGTTCAGTACTGGGTCCAGTCCTTTTTAATGTCTTTATAAGTGATATTGCAGAGGGACTGGAAAGAAAAGTATGCCTCTTTGCAGATGACACAAAGATCTGCAACAGGGTTGATACACAAGGAGGCATGGAAAGGATGAGAAGGACTTGGCAAGGTTGGAGGAATGGTCAGAAGTATGGCAGCTTGGATTCAATGCAAAGAAGTGCAAATAATGCACCTGGAAACAAAACCCAGGGGATGATTACACAGTGAGGGGAGGTAGTAACAACAACAAAATGGAAGGGACCTGTGGGTAATCATATCAGATGACCTTAAGGTTAGCAAGCAATGTGAGAAGGCAGTAGGGAGGGCTGGGGGGATACTGGGATGTATAGGGAGAGGCATCACCAGCAGAAAACAGGAAGTTGTTATCCTTCTGTACAGACAGTTGGTGAGACCCCATCTGGAGTACTGCGTCCAGTTCTGAGACCCTATCTCCAAGGACATAGACAGAATGGAGGCAGTCCAGAGGAGGGCAACTAAAATGGTGCAGGGTCTGCAAGAGAAGCCATCGAGGAGAGACTAAAGGAGCTTAACATGTATAGCCTCGAGGAAAGGAGGGAGGGGTACATGATAGAAACTTAAGTACCTCAGTGGAATCAACAAAGTCCAAGAGGGTAGCATCTTTCAGAAAAGAGATGTGCAAGAACAAGGGACACAATTTGAAGATGGGGAAGGCTCAGGGGCAATGTGAGGAAGTATTTTTTCACAGAGAGGGTGGTGGACGCATGGAACAGCCTTCCTGAGGAGGTTGTGGGGTCTAAAACTGTGGGAGAATTCAAGAATGCATGGGACAGACATAAGGCAATTCTAGTGGTGGGTAGGAAGAAATAGGCTGTTGGTTAACTAGGATCTGTAGCTTATCCTGTAGGTAGGGAAATGGGCAGACTAGGTGGGCCAAGCGGTCCTTATCTGCTGTCCAAGTCTATGTTTCTATGTTTCTGTAGTTAAAATACAGTCATTCTAAACGCTTTACTGTTATCAGAGGATGTAGTTATGGTGCAGTCACCATGCATGCGTTATAATTACTGGTGAGTCCATTTATTGACTGGGTGACACCCCTTTGTAATGCCATAATAACCGGCCAGTTATTACAGTGTGGGTGTCAGTCGGCCAAAGTGGAATCAAAACCTGCTGCCTTCTGCTCACAGAAACAAAATGCCACAGAAAAGGATAAACTGACTAGCAATTATATAAACAAGCTTTTGTCAAAGCCAAATGTTGTCTCGCTGGCATTGGCATTGGTAGTGCAGGAGTTAGAGATGCATAATAGGAATGGCAGTGAAGTATTGAAGTGACGCCAACACCCCACCACCACCCTGTAGAGACTGACCGGCATTGGGGTGTGCCTTTGGGTTTTCAGCTATAACGCTCATGCCATTGTACCTCACCATACCCTGTAGACACTGACAAGTGTTGTGGTGTGCTTTGGGGTCTTTGGGCATTATACTTACCCTATTACACAAGGAAATACGCGGAGGTGGGTGTAGTGTAGGAGAATGGGGTGAACTTTGTGGTCAAACACTGCAAGGCGCACCACGATGCCTGTCACTGGCTGCAGGGTGGGGGTGGGGGTGGAATGGCATGAGCATTACAGCCGATGATCCCGAGTCATATCCCTGATGCCTGTCAGTCTCTAAGGGGGGGGGGGTGCTACAGTTGGAAACCCTAACACCGTAGTCATGTGTTGGTATTTTCACTACAAATTTTCAACATGGGCATTTTGTGACCCTACCTCATGAAGAGCAGCACAATCAGTTTGTTAGCCGAAAGGTGGTTTTGCACAGCGGCTATAGCATTTGGCAACACAGGGACGAAAACACATTTTGGGCAGGAATGTGGAACATGACAACTCTATTGTTCATGAGGAGGTGTACAAAAATGGCAACGTTTAAAATCTGGAGTGAAAAAAATGAAAAATTGGTGGACTCATTAGCATGCATAGAAACTGCACAACACACACCCGTAACCCAATTATTTGTGGAATTTTTTTAGCCACATTTTCAACATAGGTATTTTGGGACCTCCCCTCATGAACAGTGATGCTGTGATTTTGTTAATGTGTCCTAAAAGGTGATTTCTCACAGCGACCACGCCATTGTGCACCACAGCTGCGGAAATGCATTTTGGGCAGGCTGTGAAAAATGACAGCTGTACTGTTCATAAGGAGGTGCAGAACAATGACAATGTTGAAACTCTGGCGTGAAAATATTATAAATTCGCGAACTTACGAGCGTGCGTGCAAACTGCACATCACGCTCATAACACAGTCATTTTATGGAGTATCATCAACAAATTTTCAACATAGGCATTTTAGGACCTCTGCTCATGAACAGTGTCACTGTCATTTTTTGTAATCTGTCCTGAACACTGGTTTCCCACAGAAACCACGCTATTCTGCACCAGATGTGCGAAAACACATTTTAGCCAGGATGTGAAAAATGGCAGCTGTACTGTTCACAAGGAGGTGTGTAAAAATGCCAATGTTAAAAATCTGGCATGAAAATATTGCAAATTCGCGAAGTTACGAGCGTGCATAGCAACTGCGCAAACGCAGTCTCATAAAACAGTCATTTTTGAATTTTTTCCACCAAATTTGCAACATAGGCTTTTTGAGAGCCCACCTCATGAATACTGGCACTGTCGTGTTGTTAATCAGTCCCGAAAGGTGATTCCTCACAGTGACCGTAAAATCACCTTTTGGGGCCGAATAACGCCATGACAGTGACAGAATTCATGAGGAGGGGTCCCAAAAACCCCATGTTGAAAATTTGGTGCCAAAACTACAAAAAATGCCTGAGATATGCATCACAGTTGAAAAAACCCTATTCATTCCATTATACAGCTTACCGGCATTTCCTCAGTTCATGAGTCGGCTTTGAAAAGTGCAGACATGTTCCAGTCACAAGATCGTTCGCCAGACTCAGAGGTAAGTATGGGGTGAGGAGGGTGTCGAGGAGTTAAGTGCGCAGAGGGTGGGCGCGGATTCGGGATGAGGGGGCAGGAGATGGCAAGGGACCGTTTTTCCACAGGGTAAAAAAAAAAAAAACATCGCAGGACAGTTTTTTTTTTTTTTTACAGGGTATTTGGCATGCTAGGGTGGGGCTCCCAGCGTGCCACCCAAGTGTTTTTTCTGGGGGGATGCAGTAGCCGATAGAGGATTGGGCACCCCTGTCGGCACATACAGAAGGGGAGTGGGAGACACGAGCCTAGGAGGATAGGGCACCCCCCTCAGCACAGAAGAAAGGGAGGGACATCATGCCAATGGAAGTGGGCTCCCCATTGTCAGATCTAACTGAGAAAGGGGGAACTGAAGCCGATGGGGGACTGAGGCCCCGCCCGTAAACAAAGAAAGCATTTTTGGTGGGCGCATGATGCGAGAGGATTGGGCACTCCTTGGCACACAGCGGAAATGGGGAAGGGGAATTATGCCAATGGGGGTGGGCTCTCCGTTGGCATTGTGACAGCGGCGGCAGCACTGCCGCCATGTTGCCTGCACATCGGAGTCGTGTAGTCACGCTGCATGAAACCGTTCTCATTGCAGCGGACCTTTTCTCAGATGTTGTGGCTGCATTACATATGCAGGGTGTCGGCTCCTGCTGCTGGCTGATTGGGGAATGAGGGACGCACCTACTGATGCATGCCCTGCATTCGCCCAACAGTGACAGCGCCTCCAAATCTGCTACTACCGCAATATGTTGGCTGCGCATGCATGAGCCAACATAAAAATGGGGTGTTACATTATTTGTTTTTTTTTGTAATACCAGTACAAATCACTCAAGCTTCCCACTCGTGGTTTTTGTGGTATTACACAGATCGGGTGTGCAAAAAAAAAAAAAAAACACTCATAATGTACAACACCCCATGCATTAACCTCTATATTCTTATCAGAGGATGCAGTTCTAGTACACTTACTATAAACTCTTCAGCCCTATCTTTATGAGAGGATACAGTGAGGTAATTCTAAACTCTTGCATTGCGGATAAGAAACTTATTTTTAATTTAAGGCCATGACCTGCAGGGGTCTTCTGCAGAACTCATCAAGTTCTGCTTTCTAGTCTGTATGTTAAGGCCCCAATTTGACGCCAATTTCCTCCAATGTTATATTGCCAGAAGCTACTTTGCTGAAACATTTCCCCCCAAAGCTAGAATTCTCAGCCTATGAACTTATTAACTGTACTACTCAATAAAGTCTAGATTAAAGCTTACTCACACATCATGCTAACAGACTTTCCCTATGTCCCTTGATGTTGTTTCCTTCATTTATGTTGCAGCAGTGCATGTTATGACAAAAATTGTGTATACCTTTTTATTCTATTTTAGGTTGCCCCTTTTCTTTCACCTTATAAGGTTACCTTTTTCCCATTTTTAGTCTGCTTAGCATTTTTAGACTTGAAATAATTAAAAAATGCACTCTTCTAAATACGGATGTACCCAGCTGTCCATCATTATTTGAATCTGTTTATAAACACCCACTGTCCCATAATACCAGGGAGCTGTGTTTGTTGCATGCTAATTCATCTTAGTGACAAGAGAAGGAATTTTGATCATACCATTTGGGACCCTGCAGCAGTCTTATATTGTGGGCGTGGGGATAAATTTTGCTACTAGTAAGTAGTACATTTTTTGCAACAAGGGGAGCACTTGATCAAAGTCACTGGGGATAAAGCAATCTTAGAAGATTACATTTCCTGGCTGGCCAAAGGAGATACCCAACCCCTTGAGTACATAGTGAATACTGGATGGGCAACTATGCACAACATAAAGGATTGTGTATGAGCAATCATACACAACAAGGCAGTTGTGATAGAGAGGTTTCTGTGGTAACCAGAGACCTCGAGAGCGCAGCTCGAGAGGTCCGTTACCACGAAAACCTAGAGATCTTTCATGAGGAATAGCGTTCCACCATACGCTACAAGTGTGTTCTGCAACAGAGGGGTTCTGATTCCCTCTGACCTCGACAGCAAAATTTGAGAGGTCTGTGGGAATCAGAACCCAGAGGTGGCAGAACACAGTTGTGCATAAAGTTGCTCATCCTGTCATTTTTATAGTGTGTAGTATTATGTGAAACATATGCGTACCAGTTCTTCTGCTTTCAGAATGAACCTGACTTGTGCAATCTCTAGAGGTTTCAGAATGCTGTTGTACCACAGAAGGGTACAGTCATATTCCATGACTTTTGAACTGTGGTACAACAGCATTTTGAAAAGGATGGAATTCTATAAGTAAGTAATAAGGCATGATGGGGTGTGTGTGGAACACATTTTACTACACAGCCAGGGGCATAATAAGGCACAAGGCCGAAGGCCAAGTGATTTTAGCTGCTGGCCATGCGGTAAAATGTGTTCCACACACATCCCAGAGTGCCTTATAGCACTTATAAAATAGGCTCCTTTTTTTAAAACTTCTTACAGTTGGGAAAAGTATGTTTATATGTAGAAACAATAGATTTACTTGTGTGCATTTATGATAAAATAGTCCTTCCACCCACTACAAATGATGTCATTGATGATGTCATTGTATTGTTGCCTACTTTCTTCGTCCTGTTTTTTTTTCCTCTGTTTTTCTCCACATTCAAGATATGGAATGTTTCTCATGGAATACATGGCTTCAAAATTCTGCTCAGTTCCACTGGTAGAATGTTAAGTCTCCTAACATAGTACACACACACACACACACACACACACACACACACACACACACACACAAAGGCCTCTGTTACAGCCAGAGACTCAATTATCTCACTGTCAGGGCAAGGAGAAGAGATTTCCCTGACGAGCAGGTAAAGCTAGAAGGGGGATTTTTCATTGTCAGCAAAGAAACAGTTGTAATGAAAACTATAAACAATACTTAATGTTTCTAAAGTGTTTGTGTGTGTAAGGAGAATGTGATGATCAGGGAAACAACATTTAATTAATCTGTTTTATTTTGTATTTAAGGTAGTTTTAGTTTTAGGGCTCAGTGGAAGTAAATGTGATTCTTCTTACAGTTACAGGGCAAAACAACAATGGCTGCCAATTGAATTCTTAACATTTTATTAGCGTAATGATTCCAATGGTGATCAGTGCACATTTGGCAGCACTTTTTATTTTCCATGCATGGAGCATAATTGCTACATGAACAACAGCCAATCAGATTTCAGGATTTTCCCCTTACCATTTTATAAAGAGCAATGCTCTACTATACACTATATCAGAATACAGTGGGAGTAAGAGAGTGGGGCAGCTGTCTCTGACAAAAAAATATGGCTAAAAAGATTGTAAAGGGGATGGAAAGTGACCTTGGCACCAATTTGGAGGGAATACTCCTGGATGGTTTTGGTCAGGTTTTTCACACCCCAGTAGTGACTAAACTTTTTTGGCAATACCAGGGGGGAAGAGTGTTGGAGGAATTGTGGAAATAGAAGCACTTGTACACATATTTTTGGGGAATGCCCAGTCATCGCTAAGTATAGTGTCAGTGGCTCAGCAGGTAGCACACTCTCCTCTGAGGCTGGGAGATCAGAAAGCTGTGGGTTCTATCCCCACACCAGGCACTTGAGTTAATATCCCAATACTGATGCTGCAGTGCAGCATGGAGGGGGGGTACTGCACTCCCAAGGTGCCGTCTTTTGGATGAGATGTTAAACCGAGGTCCCATCTGCCTGTTCAGGTGGACGTTAAAGATTCCATGGCACTTCTTGAAAAGAGTAGAGGAAGTTTCCCTGGTGTCCTGGCCAAATTTCCCCCATTCACTAAAAATACCACCAACAGCTTAATCAGGTTCAAGGTCAGTTGGCATTCATCTGTATCCCCTTGCCCTGGGTCGTGCCTGAAAATAGGCAGAATTTGCCTAGTGCACTTACTCGATCAACAAAAACTAAATAAATTAATTATGGGCTTCAAGAATGCATGGGATAAGCCCAAAGAAATCATAGTGGAAAGGAAGGGGGAGGAAGAAAGAGTTGTAGATCAGGCACGTCTGATGTAATAGTGCAGGTAGGGAGAAATAGGCAGACTGAAGGGGCCAAGTGGTCCCAATCTGCCATCAAATTCTATGTTTCTATGTCTATATTTCTATGTGTTGGTCCCAGGTCCACCATACAATTATGAAAGTGATTGATGCAAATTAAGTTTTTTCTTTCACACATCTGATAATGGGTCTCCTGAAAGCAGGCATCCTGGCAGCTAAAAGGAGAAAGCTGCTGCATATGGATGTTAACCATGGCACACGAGGGCATTACAGCTACACGGTTATGCAAAGTTTCCCCAACAGTGTATTGTCTGGAAACACAAAATACAAGAGGTCTGTAGCATGGAGCTCATAAAAGCTAAAGTAAATCTCAGATTTAAAACGTTTCTGGATGTGTGGAACCCCTGAGACACTCCTTGGACACAGGAACCAGAAACAACAGAAAGCCTATTAGACATACTGGTGGACTTTTTTTTCATGCAAATCTCTTTTTTACCATGGAAATAATTACGCACACCACATGCAGTATCCCCCTGCTGGATTTAGGGCTGTCTGAACCCTTTCTTACATAAGAAAACTGGGTAAATAGAAGAGGGCTGACAACCTCTTTGGACTTACCACCCTCATAGCATTGGTCGTGACACATATGACTTTCACTTACTTCACAGCATTGTTTAGTTCATTACAAAAACAAATTGTTTTAATTTTTTTGTTTGTTTTTAAATGGTTCTTTGCTATTCTTCTTAAGTCATCGTATCGGAGTTATGACTCACTTCATGCCTGTAATGTCATATTTCCTCACTTTTGAATAAAGCTGAGCTTAAAAAAGGAAAAAGGGATTTTAAGCAACGTATGTTTCAAAATGGCAGAAAATACTAATGAAACCCCGGAAACAGCCATACTTAAAGGAGTGCTTCTTTAATTATTTTAAAGCTACAAAACAACTGTAATGCAGACTCAAAATGGGGACAAACAGCACCTTACAAGATAAATGAAAGGGGCAATCTAGCAGAAAATAAAAAGGTGTATGTGCAAAATGTTCACAGGAAAGTACTGATGCTTTAAATCTGGAAGACATATGAATGGTCATGATGGTTTATATTGGCCAAATTACTATCGTATAACAATTTAAAATGAAGAAAAAGTAAAAAAAAAAAAGGTGATTTCCCAATTAATTTTTTATCACTGTGTCCCTCCTTTATCCACTTCTGACACTTCGCTGGTTGCATCATAGCACTCTACAACAACAGGACTCACCACAGGCAAGATGGCGCTGCACTCACGGGGCGGGGTGCTCCCTTTCTTTCATTATTTCACAATCACTTACATTATTTCACAGATTATTTACTTGGGATAGTCCATTGACGTCTTTTGCAGGCATCAGTCACAGCTGGCTTAGTTGTGGTTGGCCGGCATAGGAAGATGGAAGAGTGGCTTCTTGTTATACTCTATCCTGTTTATTTTAGTAAGTTAATATGATAGTTTCCTAACAGGAAAAAGTATTTTAAAACAACCAGCATGACTGAACTTGGTGGGAGGGGGGTTCTCAGCAGCAGATGACGACTGTTTGCCTTTTAAATATTCTTTTCACCTTCATTTTTTTCTCTAACCCCCACTCCCACCCAATGATGGGGTTACCACAAATGTAGCCGTCTCCCTGCTGGGTGGACAAGTGAGGGGCTGCCTTCACAGACAACACCATTTACCACGTTTACACACAGTTGTGGTTACTGGAAAATTGACATTTTTGGGGGGTATATCCCAGCAACAAAACTTACATGTAAACAGCACAGCTTCGTGGAAACCAGTGTTTTCCATTTAACATGTTACCGGGAAAGGGTATACCAGTAACGGTGCATTTACTGGCTAGCTGTGGGCACGTAAATGTGGTGACTGATGCTCCATCGCTAGATTTACATGCACGTTATCCTGTAAAAGCAGCATTTCTAGATAACCCTTTACTGGTAATACCTTCACTGGAAAACATTGGTTACCAGGAAACTGTGCTGTTTACATGCAGTTTACGTTGCAGAGAAACATCCGCAATATTTTCTGTTTTCCTAGTAACCAAAACTGCATGTAAATGCAACGTATGATTAGCTAGTGGGGAAGGGGCGTAAATACTGGGCAACCAGTACCTCCCTCTGGAAGTCGAGCACCTCAACTCTGTAATATGGCCAATGCCCTCCCCTTGTTGAATCCAGTGTAGGATCTCTGAGTATGGATAACTGTGATCTTCCAGAGGTTCACCATGGCGCCACAGGTAAGCGCAGATAACAAGTTTTTTTTTTTTTCTGTGTTAGCATGCATTGTATCAAGTTGAGACTGTATCAGCCAATCAGATTGCAGATCTGCAATGCAATTATCTCACTGCAAGGGCACTGTAGTTATGCAAATGAGGGGAAGGGCACCCTAGATATGCAAATGAGCAACTGATGGAATGGTCACCCCATAAACGTTCTGACAGTAGCTCACAGCAGAATAAAAAAAATAAAAGTTTTCATTCAATAAAGTTTTAATTCTGCGAATAATTCTACATCTTCACTCTGCACTGTGAATAATAATGATCTTGCTATAATATCGATAGTGTCATGTTCCACAGGTTGATACTTGTGCATGAGTGCACAGGGTGGCAGTAATAAAGTGACCTCATATAAGTGCCACAACATAACATTATTGATATAACAATAAGGGACCACTGGCATAGTGGTGTGGCAGTAGCATGTTTCGTGGTCACCTGGGAGGCAAGGCTTTGCACACATGGCTCAGAATACCACATGGTTGCCAACTGGAGGCCAGGCGTATTGCGGAGGTACAGCACTCAGCTAGTGGGAGGGAGGACATGGGCCACCCCCACATTCACACACCCCCTGCCAGCCAACCAAGAAGGAGTGTACGTTTCAGCTGTAAATGAAGCCATTCTCCCTCCCAGACACAGCAAGGGTGCAGCCCTGTTGAATCATGATTGTTAGGGTGGGGCAGGAGGATGGGATGAAGTCAATAATGATAATCATAATCATAAAAGACTAATGGGGAAAACAAAACCAGAAAAAAATATTACATTTAAAGTGAAATTTGTCTAAAGATCTATGTTTAGTGTTTCCCCTCAAGGCACCAGGCACAATTCATGAGCTTGCTACCGTAGTCAGGTGTCCTAACCCCTAGGCCAACTCCTGCGACTGCTGCATCAGGTTACCGTCGTTCTTTAACTCTCCATATGAAGCTAGCTGTGCTTCCCCTGCTGGTAGCCTCCCTGCTCTGCACCCTACTAATTGTCACTCTATTTGCCTCTATCTCTGCTATAGACCAAAAGTGCCTCTCTCTCTCTCTTCACTCCTGCCTTCCGACCAGATGTGTCCCCCCACCCATAAATTAGATGGGAACTCACCCATACGGGCCCCCCCTCTCCTATGCCTTGCTATCCAAACATAAAAGTTGCCTACTAGGTTCCTTCTTGTATTCCATCACACTGCACCCCCCATCCCACCCTGTCATGCTCATACAGACTGATTCACTCTCTGCTGCTGCTGCTGTTGACGGGTGACGTTGAGAGCAACCCAGGGCTACCAAATACCACTGTAGACCACACTTATTCTGTATGGTCCACCTCTACTGGTCTGAAAGTTGCCCTCATAACCCTCTGCAGCTTCCCATCTAAATTTACGGACCTTGAGTCCTGGGTAGCCCTCTACAAACCACATGTCTTTGGTATATCTGAAACGTGGCTAAAACTCCACCTCCTCGATGCAGCCTATTATCTACCAGGGTACTCCACGTTGAGATAAGATAGGCCAGGCAAAAAGAGGGGTGGTGCTGTAGCTCTCTATATTGGGGAGCCTCTCACTGCTTCCACCATTCTTCACTCTAACCACAGATCCCCTAGCGACTGACTCATTACTGAGCTGACCATCACCTCTGCCCAAAATATCCATGTGGGATGCTGCTACAACCCCCCAGCAGAAGGCACCCCAGGTCTCACCTCCTACCTTGGGGGTCTGGGTATCCTCACCCCCCCCACCCGGGACACCATCCTCACAGGGATTTTAACCTGAACTGGTTAAGTGCTCAGGAGACAGACTACTGGAACCTGTTAAAACAACGTAATCTGGTTCAAGTCATCTCTGTTCCCACCAGGCATAACAAGCAGACTCAAAACCACACTCTCCTAGACTGGCTTGCCGCCAACAGAGAGGATAAGATAATTCTATCGGGGGTGCTAGCTGATGCCATCAGCGACCACTCCCCCACCCATATGCTCTGGTCTACTAAGATCAAATGCCTCCCCAACTCCTCTCTTTTCACAATTTTAAATGCCCAGATACTCCCACCCTCCTTGACGATGTTAGGGCAATTAAATGGTCTTCCCTCTACTCCCTTATGGATGTGTCTCAGGCCATGGGCCTTTTCACGGTAGCCCTCCTACGACTACAAGATCGGCACTTTCCCCTCACTACCCTGGAGAGTGAAGGGTGGCTGCACTCACTGGGTCTCAAAAGATCTCTTGGCCATGTTGAGGGACAGGGACAGAATGTGGTCAGACTATAAAAAGGCCCCCTCCCCACTCTTTGGAACCAATAAAGGCACCTGTGAAACTGGTGCAAGCAGGCCACCCTGGCTCAAAAGTGTGTTTTTTTTTTCCAGAATCAACAAAAGGACTGTTTCAGGGACCTGCACTGCTTCTAGGGTGCAACTGGCTCCTTGCTTCACCCACATACCCAAACCTCTGCCAGCCACTTAGACACCACCTCTGTCCGCCTAACTGAACCCCTAGAGGTCACCCAGACATTCAATAAAAAGTTCTCTGATCTGTCTGCCCACCTTAGCAAGCTATCTACCCAGCCTCTTACTAGCCCTGCACCTAATCTTACTGACCCACCTACCACCCTTCCCCCCGCTAACTCTCCCACCCCTCCTTTCTATTTCCGAGCTATCTCCACTAAAGACTGCCAAGCTTCTAAAAAGCCTACCCAACTACAGCGGTCCTGGCAGTGATGGCCTTTTCCTGGCTGTGCTCAAGCTAATCTTCCCATCTGTCCTAAAACCGCTCACCTCCATCTTTAATCTGGCCTTGTCCATGTCCTCTATGTCTAACTCCTGGAAGCATGCTAGGGTGGTGCCCATCTTTAAAGCAGGTGACACTCTCTCAGTGGATAATTATAGGCCCATATCCCTGCTTCCCCACCTTAGCAAGCTTCTGAAAAGGTCCACTGGCAACTGTCTTACCACATCGACAAATACAACATTATGTCATGCCAACAACACGGCTTCTGCAAGTTCCACTGCACTACATCTGCCCTTGCCCTATTCACAAATCACATCCATTGGAACATGAACCAGAGGAAAGCCACGGGGGCAGTCTTTGTAGACCTGTCCAAGGTGTTCAACTTGGTCGACCACTCCTTACTACTCTCCACTTCCATAAACTTGTTGCTCTCCAGAGACCTCTCTGTGGTTCAAGAGCTATCTCTCTGGGAGATCTCAGTCTGTATGCATTGGCTGTGCCACCTCCCCAGCTCTTCTAGTCACTATAGGTGTTCCACAGGGCTCCATCCCTGGTCCAATGCTATTCTTCCTGTTCATTGATTCTCTCCCCTCTGACCTGTGATGCCCTGCTGTATGCTGATGATCTTGTCCTCTTTTATAGCGACAAGACCCTGGAAAACATATCCACCATTCTGTCCCCTAACTTTAGTTCTGCATACACCTGGTTTCAGTCACATCACCTCCTAGTCAATGAAAATAAAACCAAATTGATGCTTTTTGGGTCTAAACCCTACCTTGTTATCATCACCAAGTCTGGTTCCACCCTCTTGGTACTGACACCTGCTGGATCCACACTACAAAATGTGCCAAACTTTAAATATTTGGGCATAATCCTTAATCCCTCACTCTCCTCTATGAACCATGTCACCACTGTAATACGTCGGGTTAACCAAAAACTTGGGGCGGCTTACCGACTAAAATTGTTCTTAACCAGTGAAGCCCATCTGGCTATTGCCATAAAAAACTTGCTACCTATTATTGACTACTGCTCCCCAATATACTTTTGTATGTCCCTGAACCTACGCACACACCTTATCTCAACCTATAACAACATCTGCCATTTCGTTGTCCTGGCACCGTACTCCACCCATCACTGTCACCTATACCAGTCACTGGGCTTGCTCCCACTCCCCTCTCATTTTGACTGTGCCCTTGGCTGTCTTATCGACAGCACCCTCAGATGTGGTGAGGCTTCTCCATATGCATCCATCCTGAAGGCTCAGGCCACTTGGAGATGTCTGTGTGCAACCTCAGTCCCCCCATGGAAATCCCAAATGTCTCTACTGCTATGGGGGCCAAAGCGCTATCTGCTGCTGCTCCCTCCTTGTGGAACAGCCTCCCAATGCCCCTTCGCTCCCTAGTCACCCATAGCAGTTTCAAGCACCGCTTCAAATCCTGTCTACTAAGTGAAGCCAAATGCCTCTGCTCTCATGGGTAGTCGTCTGCCCTCTCACCTCCCCTACTTGCCAGCTTTTGTTACCGTTTCTGCCCAGTCCTCCTGCATCTTTTCCACTTCGCTGTGTCTTCCCAGCACCCCTGCCCCTCTCCTTGTTTCGCTTCTCCAGTGCCTATGTATTCCTAGTTTATGCCACATGTCTATGTCACTCCTACTTGTATTACTTGCACCCAATTTGTCCTGTGATCAGTCCCTGTATACTACTGTACAAGCTACTGATTTTTCTTCCGTATGAGCTAACTTTTGAGTAATATGTTTAATGATTACTGTTGACTCATTGTAAATTTGATATTTCCTGCTCCAATCTGCCTATAATTGTAAAGTGTTAAGTCTCTCTTTGTAATTCCACTGTCTACTGTGACTTCTGTGCCGCATGTTGTGGCCCAGGTCATGCCTGAAAATGGTTCCCGGGATCAGTGCACCTACCCAGTTATCAAAGACATAAATAAATAAATAATAAATAAATAAACATTTGGAGCGTGTTGGTTATACAGTAATGTACAGAACTGGCCAAGCTGAGCCACCCCCCTCCCCACCAGTTTAGACTAGATGGCCTAGTAGTAACATGGTTGCTGATTCCCTGAAAAGTAGATTAGTGGTAACTAGAGAGCAAGGACTTATTTCTATCATTGCAAAATGTGAACACGTGTGATCTCTCTGCCCCTCCCCATAATGCCAGTCAGATACCAGTATATCCCATCTTCCCTCTACTCCTTCCCCAATTCAGGTCTCACAATGTTCTCCTTGTCCCTCTACCACCTCCACGCAACCACCTAGTCAGACAGGTCCCATAGTTCCATTCCTCTCCAACACCCTACACCTTCATGTTTCTGGGCTAAATGCAACACTAGTATACAAACATCGGAACATATGAATATGCCAGCAGATAATTGTCTTATAGTCTATCTAGTCTGCTTGAGTGTGTAGGTTCCCTCTGTATCTACAGAGGGCAGTGGTGGAGCCAGGTTTGGAAGCGTTTGGGAGCTGGGGGGCCATTCAGTCAATAATGGACTCCACAATGGGCACTAAACAGTGAATAACGATGGTGGTGGGGTGCCACTACTCACACTGGGGCAGCCAGGAGGGGCAACCTCCCCCCTAGCTCCCCTCTTGCTCCACCACTGACAGATGGACTTGCCCCCCTCCCCAAATCTCCCTTGACCCCTTCAAGTTCCTCCTCCCCCCTCTCCACTAGCAACTTTCCCCTTCATTCTGTCCCATCCTTTCTTGAAGCTATCCACCATTTTCAAGGAGACCACCTCCTCTGGCACCTCGTTCCACTTGGCCACCAAGCAATATGAAGCAAAGAAGCAACCCAGCTTTAAAGAGGCTCAAACCCCACAGGGACAATTTTTTTTTTGGTGTGATTTCTTTATGCTCCCCCCCCCCCAAGGTCCCAGCCGACAACTCCTTTGGGAAGCCTAGGGCCCACTCCCAGCCCCTGTCACCATCCTGCCACCCTTGTTACTGCCGCGGCCTGGTTACAATTACTGTATTGTTTTCCCCTCCTAGTTCAGCAAAGATGAGCCAGATTGCTGCCCAGTCTCGCCGCCTATCCTGGATCCTAGAGAATCCCCTCTTACGTGCCTCATGAGGAGAGACCCTCACACAGTAGGGTTAGTGAGGGTGGACAGGCCCCCACCCACTTTGATAAGAATTTGGAGACTGCGCCAGCCAGTCTGTCACCACAGCAATTGGGCTACTGTTCACAAAGCCAGTGACCTAGGATCAGGAACCAGCCCCGGAGGGTGGGAGCCAGCTAGGGGAAGGAGGACTGAGCATCCCAGAGGACACTCTCCTTCTTCAGGGTGGGAGGGCAGCAGATTCCGCTGCACATTGCCACCTGCGACCATAGGGTGGCAGTGCAGATGGACCTGCTAGTGGGGGGGGGGTCTGCTGGTGCCGTGCATGGCTATGAAACTGTGTGCACATGTACACATGGTGCCATTGATGCTAGCCTCCCATGGGGATGGAAGAAACAAAGCGGAAAGCACCCTGGAACAAACAGAATGGTTCTGCTGCCTCTCAGGCCCCAACTCACCTACAGGCTAGTCCCCACCCCACACTTTGAGGACTGCAACCTCTTTATGTACTGGAGACACTTTTGTTTCCTTCCCTCGATGGAATTTACCACAGTGGCAGGAGCTGCGCACTGTGCACCCCCTGGCTGAGGACATAAGCACCAGTAATGGCAAAAATGGGTCTGTGGTTGCTGAGGAGAAGATGGGGACAGCAGCACAGAAGAGGGATTAAAAAAAATAATAATAATTTGGTGGTAGTGGGTTCCTTTATCCTGGGCAGGCAAATGGAACGAGACCTATTCATGCCGACATCATCCAGAAGCATGCTGGGTATTTTATCACTCTATCCCATTAGACATTGGACCATGAAAGCATAGCACTGCACATAACGAGTTTGCAGACCACTAGGATCCTGCATCTCCTGTCCCTCTGCTGTGCTGGCATGAGCTATGCTACCTAGGCTCCCCTAAGTGGCACTCATAAATCAGAGAATGGATGAGTCCTCACCCGGTGAAGGACAACATCCTCTGCGACACTCAGCCCTCCCCAACCAGCGCCCCGACCACTGAGACAATTTTGTTTTGAAAACATATACATTAAGGAAACATAGTATAGCTGCTGTTTCACAGAACCACTCATCTTTGCAGCCTTCTCGCCCAAATCTCATGTTCGGAGTCTCTTATACCATAAGAGACCCCCCTCAGAGTCGTTATCAACTTAAATGCCTTCCTCTCTTATTTCTCAACTTTCATGAAAACAGGATTCACCATCACTTTGTCCTTATCTGCTCTTGCTGTCTGTCTGCAAGAAACATCATAATGATTTCTACACCAGCAAGTTGTGATTTCACAAGTGGAGGATTGTGATGTTACTTGCAGACAAGCAACCAAAGCAGATAAATATTAAGTTACAGAGATTCAGTTTTCATGCAACTGTCCTTGGTAATAAAGACTAGGTAGATAATAAATACTGGAAAATGTGAATTATGAGTGAAATAATGTCTAAATATTAGGTTTTCCCCCAAAGTTTTCCACATGGTGTCTTACACTTTTAAAACTCGCCAGTGCTGGTTCTGAGTATATTCTGCATCTTGTAATGTAGTGGCATGTACATAGGAAGTCAGCACTGAAAGAGTTAAAGAGGCAGTAGCACTCCCAGTGGCACAGGGTTCTATGAGTGGAAATCCTGCCAGATTCCATGGCAGGCTGCCACCCCACGTAAATGACTCGGGAATAATGAGCATATTATTTACTTCAAGAAAACCGTTCCGGATGGGTAATCACCGATGCGTAAGTTCTCTTTGTTGTGGGCTGGTACTTGCAAAGTCCAAACACTGTACAAAGTAGGGAATTGGACCACTCTAAGCAAACAGACATCAACACACTGTGTTATTTCTGGTGAATCTCCTCTATTTTTACAACTCCCCAGCGTTTCGCTAACACTTTAATGGCTTCTTCTGGGGAACGCTAACATTTTCAACACAGACAAAAGGTGCCAATTAAAACCAAATCTCAAGCATTGTCTTTTCCAAACTATCGCTCATGTTTTTTTCTCTTTGGGACAATGACTGCTTCTGTTCAATTTTTAGCTGAAATTAAATGCCGAGAAAATATTTGAGCTACGCTATTTATATTTAATCCATTCATAGCCACTATTCCACACCATGTGCCGGCACATACCAGTCCTAGAATGCGCACAATAAAATGCTACTGCCATAGCTGGCCCGGTCACGCAGAGGGCTGAGGCGCTGGTGCCCTACCTCATGCTATACCAGCGACCTGGGTTTGGGAATGACCTCAGGTCGTCGGGGTGCTGGCTCGGGGGGGGGTGGTGGGTTGGAGCGGGATTGAACCATAGCTCTCCCCTCCAAAGAGGTGGATGTCCACCCGTCCGTAGTCCCGCTTCCACCAGGTGGAGGTCCAGTGGGTGCATAGGCGGTACGGAGTGGCGACGAAAGTCATAAGGGGTGGAAGGAGCCACCGGATCCTGGTGTGTACGTGCGCCTCCATGTGTGTACATGCATGTGTGCGCCGTGGCCTCGGGGGGTGGGAGAAATTCTGAAAAAGAAATAAAAGTGAATATGGAAAAAGATGCTACTACCACTGCTTTACCAATCTCCAAAGCTTGGCTGTCAAGTGGTTGCAACAGTGTTGACTTTACACTATCATAGTGTAAGGTACACGAAGTAACTCATAAGAGTTTTCTCTTTTCATGTAGCTGTTAGGGATATACCTGTATGTGATTAGTTTGTTTTCACGGTTCATACTAGTACCTGTTACTATCCTGGGGGGTCTCCATTTTCTGGCTGTTAAAATCTCATTGTCCCTGAGAGCTGCATTAGCATATGAGAACATGATGTGTCATCACCCTTTAGACCCCACAGTATACCTGTCTGCTTACTTGGAATTCAACAAAACAAGTTACAGCAAGGTGTGAAATACCACATTTACCTTCAGTTAGCTCTACTGTCTCAAATGTAATGCAAGTTTTTTTTCCTTTAAACTGCATTCAATCTGTGTGTCTCTAGAGAGTTTTTTCGGGTTATGTGTGCATTCAGCATAGAGATACATGGTGCAAATGGGTGCTGTAGCATCATGTTCTCATATGCTAATGCAGCTCTCTGAGACACTGAGATTTCAACAACCAGAAAATGGAGAGCCCCCCCCAGGCTAGTTACAGGGGCTGGTGTTAACAGTGAAAACAAACTAAAGCAAACATGTATATCCCTAACAACTACATGAAAACAGTTATCTATGACAAGGAACAAATAACATTTACAAGATATGGCAGTGTAGTACTCCTTTAAGTAGCTGTTGCAGTAAGCCATAAACAGCATTTAAAGCACAGGAAAAGGAAATTTTTCATATTTTCACCTTACAGGTAGGTCAGATCAGCATAGTGTGTGGGTGTCTGTTTACCTAGAGCCTTCCAGCCCCCTGCTTTGTACAACATATTTGCTTGCCATGTGGAGGGGGGGACTTAGATTACCATTTTGAACCCCATGATCCCAATTGGGGGAGCAAGAAACACAGTCCAGTCTTATAGAATGCATGTTTACCACACTATGTCAGTGAAGGCTTTGTGGAATCTACTGCTGCATGATTGCCTTCTAATGACCAGGGGATGGGGGAGTCGTGTAGTGTAGAATCCCTCCCTCAAAACCCAGTGGTATGCTGGCATTGAGCAGAAATGCATGCCAGGTATCCACTCCCAAGTTGACATCATGTGCTGGTGTCTAAGGAAAGATTTGAACTTTGCACCCAGGTTTCCTACTAGGTCAGCACTTCTCAGGTACACCCCCCAAACCATATGGGTAACAGTGGGACAGTCTCAGATGGGGGAGTATCCCACAGGGGAAGAAGAAGGGGCTGATGTGAAACAAATCGAGAAAAAATTTTTTGAAACACATTTAGAACTTCTGGAGGCAAAACAAACATAGCAGGAAGTTCTTAGAGCCTCTTCACACTGAGCTCATGACAGAAAGGCGCCATTAGTGGTGAATACCCATGGAACTTCAAAGAGAACACAACAGTGAGAGCAGACGGGAGGGAGGGATAACCTTTGAGATGCTGGGAGCCCTTTTATCCTCATTTTCCTAAAAGGATTGAAGATGCCATTTTCCTGCCTTACCTATTGTTCTTATCAGAAGAGGACAGGGATGCAGGGCCGGAATCTCTCAGATGGTTTCTCATGTCCACTTCCTGTCAGACGGCACGCCACAGTAGCAGCAAAAATAGAGCTATCAGCAGCAAACTGCACAGATTTCTCACTTCTCAGTCTATTTCTTTGCAGGCCAAGATGCAAACTGCTAGACTGAGTTTGTTTTGTATTTTTTTACCAACTTCCTTGCCCCCAGGAGGTGCAATCTTTCAGGCACTCGTCTGTGATGCACCTCTGCTTGCCCCACTCCCTCTTGCCAATCTGGCCCATGGACTATCTGTCAGATGCCATTCTGACAGCCAAAAATATCATCCAGGCATCACTAATGTAAGCCCCCTCCCCGATCTGGGGGATTTCTGGGGGTGATAAATGGCTGTCAGGGAGGGCCACACACCATGAACATTTATATTTCCTAACACCACAGTTCTGTGAGTTGGGGGGGACTAACTAAATGCCTGGATTGGACCAGGTCTTCCCTTCAGTAAAATTTCCTTGTCACCCTTTCCCTCCCAGGTTCCCCCATCATTCTGATCAGCTGCAGGTGGCCTCTGATGCTTAGAAGACTCTGGGCCAGGAATGATGACCTCCCCCCGCCTAGCCCCCATGTGACCTGCATCCATTCCCAAACCCAGGTCAGTGGTGTGATAGGTGGTGTGGCTACCATCACCTCAACCCATCATGACACTGGTCCAGCTCCAGATAAGTTTTTAAGGGCGAGATCCCATTAGGAAATAAAGGCTTTGGGGGCCACTGCCCCACAATAGAAAAGGTGCTGCCATCTTCCTCGCCCCTGACCTTCCACCACCACGCCAACTGGGATCAGAGTCGCTGAGGCTCTGAAACCTGTAAAGGGAGAAAGAAGTGCACATGGAACACAGAGGGACTTAACACAGTCATGGCTTGTGTGGTCAATCATTTATTAAAGGAATAATGCCTGACAGGGTGGGTGTTATGCTGGGATAACATCCCACCTCGGGTGGTTGGACCCGAGGCCACCGACCAAGGGCGTCCAACACCCGAGAAGGGATGTTATCCCAGCATAACACCCACCCTGGAGGGCATTATTCCTATTATACAATGGCTTGTTGTTTTATACAGAAAAAAAAAGAATTTTAAAGAATTTTATTTAGTGTTTAAAAATATTTTTTTAAGAAAAGATGCAAACAATCAATATGCTGCTCAGTCAGATCATCAGCAGGGATGTTATGCCAGGATAACATCCCTGCTGTGATGGCCAACTGACCAATCAGGAGCCAGGATTCTTTCTTGCCATTGTATAATGAGCGGTTGACCTCCAGCACTGCTGACAGTGATTCACAACTCCAGGAACAAACTGAAAGCTGGATTTCCCAAGTGAACAGCAGGGGCTATTACAGATTGGGGCTGGCAGTATAGCCTAGAGGTTAGAGTAATGAGCTGTGAATGAGCTTGCTACATCCAGCAGACCTGGGTTTGATTCCCACTGCCTCCACTTGCTTATTGTGTGACCCTGAGCAAGTCAGTTAACTTTCCAAGTGCTCCTGGGTTGCCCCTGAAACAGGCATTGTGCCTAGTGAGGCTTGCACAGTCACCAAAGAATTTTAAAAAAAATAATTAATTAATTACTGTCTGTTAGCAACTGCTGTTGGAATTGACTGGCCTGAACTGTAGCTGATAGCTGAAAAGGAGACAGACCACACATCTGCCAGAGCCAAGCAGAATTCCTGCACATAAATAGGAGAGGTAATCATGTGCTTGCATAATGGAGACATGGGAGAAGCAAGAAGCCAGATGAGGTGTTTGTAAGGGTACTTTGCCCTGTGATAATTCTTCAGGCACTCTGAAGGACTTTGCTGCCTCGCGGTATGCATTCATTTTATATCAAAGAGCAGCTCTGAGTCTGGGGAGCCGCCCAGCCAGTACCATTGCCATTTACTGGTTGTCACAGTACACGTGAGCGTTGGGGGCTTGGATGTAGTGTATTGGTCTGACACAGTCGGGCTTCACAGACTGAAGCTGCACCTGTCAGATCAGAGGGATAGATCATTTGCTACTTGCAGAGAGGAGGAGGAGGAGAGATCTGAATGAACCTGCATAGAGTCATTTGGAGGCCTGTATTGAGAGTGGATATGAAGCAGCCAAGGAGGGACCCACTTCCGTTGCGACACTACATCCTGCATACGGAGGAAGATCCCACTTGACTGGGAACTCAGGGCCTTGCCCCAGCAGCACACAGTTTCCTATTAGTCATTTAAGAAACTGTTTAAGGGACTATGTCATCCATCCAGGAGTACAAATACCCAGTTGGGGTTTGTTCTGGGTTTTGTTTGCAACTTAAAGAGCAGGTTATTAGTAAGGATATATACCTGAAAGAACGAATGTTTGGGGCATTTTGCTGCCTCTGCAGTCATTCAGTTTGCTTTTATTTGTTTCTTTACTTACTTTTTTTCATTCTATTTTTATTTTGCCAACTGCTAGTGAAGAAAGAATCCAAAGAAATCTCTTGTAATATAAAGTCAGAAGGTCTTTACTGGCAAGGCAGGCAGTGTATTTCAATGGGAAACTGCAAATCTGTTTTCTGAGTTTTATGGAGAAATAACACTTTCTACCACCAAAATATTGTATATTTAGTAAAATGTTGTGATTTTTGATAAACTGTAATCTTTTATTATAATTCAGCATGTGACATTTTCTTCATAACCAGATTTTACTTTGGAAGAAGAAAGAAGCTAATTATTGTTTTAAAAAAATGTATATTCATACAGATGGACCACAATAGTGCAAACATATAAAGGGCAAAGTTTGTTACTGAAAGAAGTATCTATTTATTTTCAAAGATAGAAAAATATATTTAGTTTCTCAGTGAAATACATAGGGCTCCTGTAGCTGGCAGTTTCTAATATCACAATACCAGAATTCTACTGAATTCTTTTTACTAACAGTGTGAAAAGCAAAGGTAAAAACTTACTTGTTTCACTGCAGTAACAAATATTTTGTTACAAAAGTAGAAACTAATTACTAACACATCAAAATGCAATAAACAAGCCAGTCCAGTGGCGCTGAGGGTTGAGAAGCTGGACGCCACATCTCGTGCTACGCCGGCAAACCGGGTTGGGGAGCGAACTCAGGCATCGGTAGGGGAGG
The DNA here is from genome assembly GCA_016271365.2 of Neoceratodus forsteri. Taxonomy (NCBI): domain Eukaryota; kingdom Metazoa; phylum Chordata; order Ceratodontiformes; family Ceratodontidae; genus Neoceratodus; species Neoceratodus forsteri. The sequence goes on along the minus strand of JADMNL010000031.1, from coordinate 140,946,136 downwards.
GTTGAGGATGAGTGCCCTTGTGGTGCTCTCCTCCCCAGGGAAGATGGGGGGATGTCCCAGCGAGCCAGCATTCCCCGGTGGAGATCAGGGGGCACTGCAGCAAGCCAGGCAGCACGCAATCAGCGTGGCTGACGCAGGCAGGGTTGCCATGTGCCAGTGCGTCGGACATGTGCCATATGGGGGGGGGGCTGGGGTAGAGTGCAGAACAGGGAAAACACCGGCGCCATGGACAGGTGACAGCAACTGCCCCCCATGCCCTCTGCTTACCCCGACTGGCCTTCCAGTTCCTCCACTCGGGCCCTACTCTGCAGCCAGAGTCTGACTTACAAGAGCGCCCAAGAGGTGGGGGCGACCCACCCCGGGCGGGTTAAACTGGGGGTGCTGGCTGCGGGGAGGGGGGGAGAGAGAAGGCACAGATCAGGGGGGCCTCAGGCGGGCAAGACATGGACAGGATGGGGCCATGACTGGAGGGAAATAAAGTAAAAAAAAAAAATACAATAAATAAAATAATAATTTGTCTACTTATTAGAAGTACACATCTGGGGTCAGATATTCAGGAATGCACCAAAGGCCAGCACAGGTCCAGTGCAGTGCAAAACCGATGTGCCATGGCACAGTGAGTGCCATATTCAGAGGTTGCGCAAGCCAAACTGTGCCAGCACAACCCAGCTGAATATGGCAGAGATACACCATGGCACAAACAGAGGTGCATCATTGCGCAAACAGACATGCCCCATGGTGCAAACAGAGCTGGGCCATGGTGCAAAAAGAGATGCCCCAGGCAACTGTGGGAGCAGAGCAGCAGAGGAACAGAGGGGGGCATGGCACAGCGAATGGACCCAGGGACAGAGCCAGGGAAGCACAGTGTCAGGCCAAAGGAGGCCACCACTGGCAGGGCACACACAGGCACCCAGACAGCCCACGCCAGAACACAACGGTGGCACAGATAGCAGGCAACAGGTGGCACCAATGGCCAATGGAGGGCCACCAATGGAGTCTCCCTCCAACAGGCCACAGGCTGTGCCCCCACCCTGTCAGACCACAGCAATCAACACCCAGGACCATGCAGCCAAGCACACACACACACCACACACCTCTGTGAGCTGCCCCATGGGCACGCCAAGGCACAGCCACCGACCAAGGAGCAGGACAGCACCACAGTGGGACACACCACAGCACACAGCAGTGAACTGCAGATGCACAACACTCGCACTGACATGCACACACACCACATGGAAATACTCTGTGCCACTGCAGCATGGTTCCTCACACCACCTGCAAAGCAGACACTGACACAGGTAGGTACATCAAAAAATATATATTTAACAATACAACTATGTACATGAACAAGAGGGTGGGAAAGGGTAGGAAAGCGAGGGAAGGGAGGCAAAAACTAATGGTGGCCATGCCCTGCCACCCCATGGTTCCCTCTCTGCCTCTGGTCTGCCAACATCATCCAGCACACCTGCAGGACCGCCTCCATGGTGGTGGATGTGATAAGAATCAGCTGGCGGAGCAGTCGGTAGTACAGTGGTATCCACCTTCTCTGCTGGACACCTATGACAAGGGATAGGACAGGTGATCAGTGCAATGTCTCAAGCTACCATGCCCACCCATGTGCAATGGGCAGCGGGAACATACACCCCTGGAGTGCCCACCACGGCCACCCACAGGGGGATGGGCCAATGCCTTCCAGCAACTCGGCACACCATTACATTGCACAAAGGTGGTCCCTGCCGCACAATGGCCACCCGACTGCGCAATGGCAGTCACATGGCACAGTACACCAGCAGCACCACAGCAACAACAGTGTCAGTCGGGCGCACACCCACCCCACCAACAGCTGGCACACGTGTGCAATGGTCGCTCCACAGTGGCATTCACCACGCACAGTGCAACACACACAGCTGCCACGGCACATGGCACAGGTGGCCATGCCTGCACCCACTCCCCCGCTGCCCCCCCAGTAAAGTGCGCAGGACCAAGATAGTGCCTACCTGCCCTCTGCGGCCCCACTGATGCTGGTCCTGCTCCTGCACTGCCTCCGTGGCCTGCTGCCGCCTGCTGTTCTGCTCTCACCACTCTCGCTGCCCTCACATGTTGGCAAGCCTCAGGTCCTGGGAATGGAACAAAGACAGGTACACATCAGGAATCATCCACAACATCTGCCCACCACCCCCACCCCTGTGCACAGGGTGTGCCCCTGCCCGACACGGCCCGCACAGCTGTTTCGCAACGCAAGCTGCGGCTGGCAATGCCACTCCGCAATGTGCACAATGACAGTGTACCCCCTCTGCAGGGCATGCCAGGCAACCTAGCCAACACCACAGTATAGCACTAGGGCACACATGCAGAATGGGCTGACTTATCTAGCCGTGGCCCAGCCCCTCGCTGGACACGGGACTGCAGCCATTGCAGGTGCTCTGGGTCCTGCTGCACAAGGTCCCCATGGCTGTGGCAGTATTGCTTCCCTGTTCTGGCCACCCCAGTGCATTGCTGCAGACTGTCAGCAATCCCCTACTACATCGCAACCCTTGGCTGCTGCAGGGGCACCAGTCCAAAGAGCTGTGGGGCATGTGGCTGGACACATGCCACCAGGTTCACAAGTTTGACCTGGGACCAGTTTCTTGCCTGCCGAACACCATGCTGAGCCATAGTGCCAACCACAATGTGGGGAAGCAAAATGGTGACCGGAGGCACACGTGTGCACAAAATGCACCAGATGCGTGATGCATGGGTACATGTGCTGTGTCCACCCATTGCGCAATGCCGGAGATGTGCAACATGGGCGTGATCAGACGTGGCACGTGGCAGGGGAGTGACCAGGGGTCAGGAGGTCACACCAGGGGTCAGAGGCTGGCCTCCGCACAGTGCGCACGTGTGCAATAGCAGGCATGGCGCACCATGTGCCACAGTCCCTATTGCGCAGCGGGCGCACAGTATGCAATTGGCAGCAACATTGACCGGTGCATGTGCACTGCGGTCCTGCGCAGTGCGTATGCCTGGGCATTGCACCGTGACTTACTCCAGAGCAATCTCATTGCGCACGGAGCAAATGTGCGATATTCAGCCGCCACATGCAAATGAGCTCATCAGCCAATGCATGGTGCTCTGGGAAAATTAGCATGTCATTACCATTGCGCCAATGCTCATTTGCATGCATTGCACTATAAAAGCGCCACGGACCGGCACAGGCCATGGACCGGTATTGCAGCCATCTGAGGTAAGTTGCGCATGCTGCTGGGGCACACCGAACCCAGCCAGCACATCAGGGGGAACGGATTAGGGTACTGCTGACACTGACACACTGAGCTGTCCATGTCCACAAGTAGCAACATGTCAGAACGTTAGGAGGGTGAGGAGCGTGGGCCTGCTCACAAGCGCAGACCCAATTTCACAAAGGCAGAGGCCCTGTTTGAGGCCTACCTCGACAGGGAGCCACTGTTGAGTGGTGCCACAGGCACACCACAGGCCAAGGCTGGGGCCTGGGAGAAGGTGGCAGCATGCGTGAACCAGCAGGGCAGCCACCAGTGATCAGTGCAGGAGTGCCACAAGAAGATGGGCACAGATAAGCAGTGCATCAAAGAGAAGGTGGCGGCCATACGTGCAGCCTGGAAAGCCACCAGAGAGGGGCCTGCTGATGTGCCACAGCTCACGGCGCAGGAGGAGTTGGTGGCAGCCACCATGTGCCGCAGCACCGTGGAGGGTGTGCCAGGTGGAGGATTCCAGATCGGTGGCAGCCCATCACTGCATGGTACATATGTCGGGCATGCATAGCATGCAGTGGCTGTTTTGGGGGGAGCGGGCACTCATGGGCCTTGCATCACAGACACCTATTTTCTCTTTCAGCACCAGTACACCTGCGTGCAGAGGATGGGGCACCAGCAGCAGCCGTGGAGGCAGGACCAGCCCTGGAGGACAAGCCATCCACCTCCATGGGCATCTGGGGGCCTGATGGGCTGCAGCACACCACCACTGTCCAGCCGGATGTCCTGGGCATGGGGTCGGATGAGGCCCTGGATGCGTTTCTACAGGAGCTAGTCTCGGCATCCTCTGCGTGGAGACACAGATCGGGCCGGGGTCCGACACCAATGATGCCCTAACCATGATCCTGGACAGCATGGGTGGTATTGTGGGGGAGATGCCCATACCAAACACCAACAACACAGGCAGCATGCCCAGCAGCCTATCAGCGGTGGAACAGCTGCCCGCCACCACTGCAGGTGCTGCTGTGTGCACTGCCACAGCTGTGCCATGTGTTGGTGATGGTGCAGCCGTGCAGGCGCTGGGCAGCGTACAGTGGCTGGATGGGCAATGGCAGCAGGCTGCAGGAGCCACAGGGCAGCCGGATGTGGGGTCTGCTGCTGGGGCGCCTGCTAGGGACATACCCTGATCTTTAATTAAAGCATTATACCTGTAAGAACACACCACAAGATCCCAGGTGATGACCGACTAGAGGCCTACACCGATCCCACTGCTGGGTACTCAATAACTTTAACAAAAAGGGAGCTCCCTAGAATACAAGGAGCACATGTAACTGGTACCAGTGAGGGTAGAGTGGCCTGGACAGTGCAGTAATGCACCTCAGACTTTTGTGTGGTGTGGGGGTGGGTTTTCTAAAGCACAGCAAGGGGCTGTCTAATATATCTAATTTCGCTGTGCCTGGACGGCACTAGAAGCACAGTTAGCTATATTAATAACTACCTTATTTTTCACTGCCCAACCCTTTTCTTTTTCCTTAGAACCTGGTTCCCCTATTCAGAATAAAAGCTTTATTATTTGCTCATATTTAGAGTCTGTAAGCATATAGGTGCAGCGTTAGCACTACCATTCGCAACACCAAAGAGCCAGGTTCAGAACCTGCCTGAGTCATCAGGGGCTGGCCAGGGAAAGAAGGCTCTAGCTTCTCAGAGGATGCTCTTTTCCCCCGGGGAAGAGGGTCGGTGCACTTCACTGCAGAATTGCCACCTGGGTAATCACAGCTGTGGTGCAAGTGGAGCTGCGATGGGTGGGTGGATGAGGAGTGGGCGATTCCTGCCTGAGACATCAACATGCTTGCGTGCAAATGTCTGCTCCAGTTCTAGCCCATGAGATGCCTGGGGAAGGGGGATGGGGAATGGGAAAATTCCCCCCGCCTGCTGAATAACACCTCTCCTCCTCGTACGCTATGCACCACTTACTAGGTTCCCGACCCGCACCTCAGCTAAACTCCTCCTGGGCTTGGGGAACCCAGGGGGCTCCACCACAGGGGCAAACTGTCGAGCACCCTAGGGTCAGAAGATAAATCCCAGGAATAGTGGGTGATGGGGCTGAGGGGGGAGAGAGGCTGACAGGGCAGGTTCAGCATTAAGGACACATGAAGCACAGTAAATTGTTTTTTTTAAATTGCTTTTTGGGGAACTGTTGTTGGATTGCGGGTTCATGGGTGGGGGAATCCTGTAAGACGGTACAGCATCCCAGGGGGTCGTACTATACGTCCACCAGGTCCACTTAAATCTTCTTTGGTGGGAAGGCACTGAGCAATTATTTCAAATCTGAATATGAACACCCCCCCAACCAGGAGTTTAATGACCCAGTCCCCTCAGCCTTGTTTGATCCCACAAGACAGGGGTGACTGGTGCCAACATCCGCTGTGGCCTGGCTTCATGTATTTTGCTTCCTGTTTGTCTTTATTGCTGTCTATACTACCATGAAAAAAGGATCCCTGCTCATAAGACTTCATCAGCTCTGGCTACTCATCTCCATCTGAAATCCTAATCCGTGACTAGGGATACTCAGAACTGGCCAATTCCACTCCGATAGGACTTTTAGGAATTTGGAATTTCCAGTTTTAAATCCAGTTCCTATTCCAATTCTAAAAAGGACCATGGAATCACATTTGGAATCCTAATTCCTAAATCCAAAATATATAGAAACATAAAAATGTGCTGGCAGAAAACGACCCCTTGGCCCATCCAGTGTGCCTGAAATACCCCCTCTGCCCATCTACTTAATCTTATGCCCTCTGTTTCATACCCTTCCACTTTTATTTAGCCCCATGTAGTTGTCCCAAGCTCTTTTGAATTTGCCCACTGAATCTACCCCCACAACCCATTCAGGCAGCCTGTTCCATGGACCCATAACCCTCTCTGTGAAGAACTGCCCCCTTACATCACCTCTAAATCTACCCCCTCCAGCTCAAATGCATGTCCCCTAGTGGATTTGTTCTTACTCATCCTGAAAATGCCACCTTCCCTCACTCTGTTTATTCCCTTCAGATATTTGAGGGTTTCCACCATATGCCCCTTTCCCTCATCATCTCCAGTGTAAACAAGTTTAGTTCCTCCAGCTGTTCCTCGTATGACCTCCCGTGTAGCCCTTGAACCATCTTGGCTGCTCTTCTCTGGACCCTCTCCAGCCTGTCCCTGTCATCCTGTAAGTGTGGCCTCCAGAACTGGACCCTGTATTCCAGCTGTGGTATGACCATTGTTTTGTATAGTGGCATGATCACTTCACTTTTCTTGCTTGTAAGGCCCCTTCCTATGCATTCCAACATTCTGGTTACCTTCCCCACCACCCTTTCACATTGATTCCTAACCTTCAAGTTATCCAAAATTGTGATCCCCAGGTCCCATTCCTGCTCTGTAATCTCCAGTCCCCCCCCCACAAGCCAGTATTTTGCCCTTGAGTTTTTATGCCCTATGGGGCCTATTCACGAAGGTGCGGATGGGCTACACGCCACATAACCCAGGCGCATAGCCCACACGCACCCATGCACACCCACCACAGCATTCCCGAAGGAGCTATACCCCCTCCAACACACCAGATCCCCTGCCAAGCATGGACCTCTGTGCATGGTAGGGCCGGGGGCTCTGCAAGGGGGGGGGGCCATTCCCTGCACTCGGCATCATTCCACAGACATGTGAGTGCGTACATGAGGCTGGCAGCTATGTGTCTGGAGGCAGCCATACCGCCTGCGTGCCCCCTCCAGATGCCACCACCAGACCCGCTGGAGCCATCGGGGGTCATTGAACCCCCGCAGGAAGGTGCCCCTGTCGTTGGGGGATGGTGGTCAGGCCGGCCAGCACATGTGCCCCCTCTGGCAGCATTGCCAGTGCTCTACACCCCCCCCCCACCAAGATGGTGCCATACCAATGCAAGGGATCTACTGTGGAACCAGGTAGGGCAGCCGATTGGCTGCTGCCCAAGACTGCAACCCAGCCCCATGCACCTCCACGCCTGGGGGGTGGGGATGCAGACAGGAGCTAGGCGGAGGCTGCTGCTATGTGAATACGGTCCCTACACGGATCTTCTGTGAGTGTGCAGCTGCACGCACCTTGCGCGCCTGCTCCATGCCCCGTATTGATTAGGCCCCAATGTGCATAATTGTACTTTTTTTTTTTTGCGTTGAATTGTAGTTGCTACTTCCATGACCACTCCTCCAGCCTGGCCAGACCCCCCCCCCTCCGATGTGTCCACCTGTTACAGACCTTCGTGTCATCTGCAAGCAGACACACCTTCCCATTTAGGCCCTCTGAAATGTCCCCAATGTATGTGTTAAACAGTATGGGTCCCAACACAGACCCCTGAGGAACCCCACTCATCACCACTCCTTCCTTTGAATGTACACCATTTATCACAACCCTCTGAGTTCTCCCCCCCACCAGCCAGTTCTCCACCCAATGTGTTAGTTTGCCCCCAACCCCCAAGCTACCCAACTTGTTTATTAGCCTCCTGTGGGGGACGGTGATGAAGGCCTTTCTGAAGTCCAGATAGGCTATGTCCACCACCCCTTCCTGATTACATATCTCCATTACTTCCTCAAAGAATTCAATCAGGTTGTCTGACACAACCTTCCACCTGTGAACCCATGCTGGTTGTCATCTATGAGGCTCTCATCCTCTAGATATTGTACCAGCCTTTCATTTATAAGTGCTTCCATCAGTTTTCCCACCACAGAGGTAAGACTAACTGGGCAGCAGTTGCCCGGCTCATCCTTTCCTCCCCCCTTGTGTAATGGCACCACATCAGCCATTCTCCAATACCCCCAGGACTCTCCCCTTGTCTAGAGACAGATTAAATAACCTTGTGAGTGGTGCCGCCGGTTCCTCCTTTAACTCCTTGAGTACCCTGGGGTGGATTGCATCAGGGCCTATTGCTTTGTCCATCTGCAGTTTTCCTAATTCCTCCAGTACCCTACTCTCTGTAAAGGGTCTTGTGTCCATCTCCCTGCCAACCCTTTCCCTGCTTCGTAGCTCTTGCCCCTTCCCTTCTTCCTCAACCCTGAAGACTGAGGTGAAGTAGTTGTTCAGTAGATTCACCTTTTCCTCCTCCCCCTCTATCAGAACTCCCCCTCCTCTTTGAATCTCATAATCCCCTGCTTGCTTCTCCTTCTGTCATTCACATACCTGAAAAACTTCTTGTCTCCCCTTTTGGCCTCCCAAACTGTTTTCTCCTCCGTATCCACTTCAGCCCGCCTGACTATTTTCCCGGCTTCCTTTATCTTATCCTTATAAACTTCTTTGTCTGCCACCCCTGTGATGCTTTGTAAGCCCTGAAAGCCTTCCTTTTCTCCCTGACTGCCTTCCTCATCCCTGTTGTAAACCAAAGTGGTTTCCTCCCTCTCTTACGTTTGCTCACCCTCCTGATGCATTGCTCTGTCACCAGCAAAATTACCCTTTTAATTGTCCCCCACAGCTTCTCTATGCCTTCTAGGTTTTTCTTCTTCCCTTCTATTTCATTTTGTAAAATTTATTCCATTTTCTTAAAATCCGCTTTCCTGAAGTCCAGTACCCTAGTGGTGGACCTGCTCTTATCCGACCCCGCCGGAAGGCTAAACCGTACCATCCTGTGGTCACTGTCTCCTAGATTTTCCCCAACCTCTACATCTTCCACACTGTCCCCATTTGTTATAACCAGGTCCAGTATGGCCCTTCCCCAGTAGGTTCCCTGGCCAGCTGGTGAATAAATGCTTCCTGCATGGACTGCAACAGCTCCCTGATGTTGCTGTTGGGATTCCCCAGTCCGCATCAGGAAGATTTAGATCTCCTACCACCAGGATTTCCCCATTGCCAGCCATCCCTTGTATTTCCCTAGCCATCTCCCTATTCACCTCCTCCCCCTGATTTGGCAGTCTGTAGACCACCCCTATCCTTACTGCTTCTCCTGTCCTCTTACTTAATGTGATCCAAAGGATCTCCACTGATGTCTGCCCATCCCTGCTCACTGTTGCTCTTATCCTGCCTCTTACATGTTGGGCTATCCCTCCCCCTTTTTTCCTTTCCTGTCTTTCCTATAAAGACTATACCCTGATAATTCCACTTCCCAACTGTGATTATCAGTCCACCATGTTTCAGTTATCGCTATCAGATCTAGGTCATCAGTCCCCACCACTGCCTCCAGATCCCCCATCTTATTTCCCAGACTCCTGGCATTTGCCAGCAGACCCTTCCATCTTCCCCCTCCTCTTCAGTTCTCCTTCCTACTAGTGTCCCCTGCCCCCAGTTGCAGGGGAGTGTGAGTTAGGTAAGTTCCACTAGCCACTTTCCTAGTCCTCCCCTAGCTTCGTACTCCCCCTTCCTTAGTCTAAATCATCACCCAGGATTCCGTCTATGTACCCCTGCAGGTTCCCCCTGAGTAGTCTAGCTCCTTCGTCATTTATATGCTGCCTGTCCCTTGTGTACAGGTGTTTGTCAACCCATGTGTCCCCCTCAGTCTCCTATACATGCATATCCCTCCCTCCTCCCTTCTGCAACACTGCCTCAGCCAATGGTTAAAATCCTTGACTTTTAGCTGCCTAGCCATACTGGAGCAATGCACTGGCAGGACTTCCAAAAATGCCAGGGAACTGACTATCCCTTTACAATCCTTTGCTAGCTCCCTGAATCTCCTTTGTACCTCCTCCACCTCCTCCCTGGCCAAGTTGTTCATTCCGAGGTGCAGGACTAGGTGTGGTTTGCCTTCAATTAATCTACTGTTCTCCTTGATTCTCGGAGGTGCCCTGCTTGTCTCCTTCCCTGGATCACAGAAAATTTATCTCCCCTTATATGTGTAACCCCTTTGTTACCCGGGGTTACTAGAATCCCAGTAAGACCTAGTGGTAGGCAGGGAAGGCAGCTTGTGAAACTCCAGTTAAATGGGTTTCACACTGTCTCACTCTGTCCTCAGTCACAGTTGAGACTTGAGAGATGATATCATTATAGAACTGTCGCAGCTGCATGAGCCACATTTGGAATCTTCAGCTCAGAGAGTGAAGTTTAGAACTTTGGGAAATTCAAAGGAGTCTTCCGTTTGTCCTTAAGCAAGAAGGAAGCATTAGTGTGCAGTGTGATTTCTCACCAGAAAAAGGAACTGTTCCTGTATTTTACCTTTTTAAGTGGTGGAGACCGCTCCCTCGTCAGTGCCCCCCTCCTCTGGGGGAGAAAAGTTCTCTGTGGGTTCCAGGGGCAATCCCCTTCTCCCACCCTGGGAAGGAAGCTGCCTGATTTAATTTCAGTCTGTTCATGTATAACAGCAAAGGTTACAGTACTTCACCTGTGGGGCACCTGCAACAAACGGAGGCAGTATAGCGCAGTGGTCTAAGGCTCTGAGCTGCAAATTTGGTGACATCCAGCGGACCAGACCTGGGGTTTGAATCCCACAACTTCCATTTGAATAGTGTGTGACCCTGAGCAAGTCACTTAACCTCCTTGTGCTCCCAGGTCACTCCTGTAAAAAAGCTTTCAGCTTAGTGTGCTATACCTGGTTAAACAACTAAATAAAAATAAACAACAAATGGGTGAGTGTTTGGCTCCATTGGAAGGGGCAAACATCTTGTTTTCTTCAGTTGGATTTCAAGTATTGGGGACTGCTATTTGGGAGGACTATGTCAACTAGGACAAACAAATAGAGCAGTCAACTGTTTAAAGTGTTAATGGATTTAAAGTTCGCTGTAGAGGGGGTGCTTCAGGTCATCCACCGTTCAATCTACATTTTAAAGTCTAAAGTTTTCTGTGTGTCCAGAGAAATGGCCGGGTATAAGCTGTGGGAGCTGGAGGTGGGAAAACCCCCCATCTTTAGTAACCAGGTCCACCTCTACGGATTTTTTCTGTGTTTTTGCTACTTGCCTCATGCGCTTGGCCAGTGATGGGGTGGGTACCCAGACATGGGTCGCAACTTGAAAATCTCTCTAGGAGTCGCAGACTCTAAGTGGTGTGGGGAGCCACAGGATGGGAAAATTACTCCTTGTTGGATGGGAGTCTCCTTGTTTGATGGGAGTACTCCTTGTTTGATGGGAGGATCGATTGGAAGTACGAAACCAAATCTCTCTAGGAGTCGCAGACTTCAAGTGGTGTGGGGAACCACAGTTTGGGAGCCTCCTTGTTTGATGGGATGTCTTTCCAAGTAAAGTTTGGGTTCATTCGTCAAGTGGACTGTCAGTCGAGTGGCTGGCAGGGGAGCCGGGCCAATCGGGCTATGTATCCAATGCGCATACAAAGTCCGGGCTGAGTGCCTGGTGGGTCCAAAGCCAGACAACTGTTGTAATGTGTTCATTCCACAAATGGACCGCTGTGTTTAACCTCTAATCTGCATTACAGAAACATAGCCCTTTGGGGGACCATGCAGTGCTTTGTTTACGTTCAGTGAGTTAATAAATAAAGCCACACTGAAAAATCCCAATTCTGGTTCTGGACATTACAGTTATTGCTTCCTGTAGTTGGATTTACTTGGGTGCCCCTGTGCAGAGTAGCCAAACCTAGGTCTCTTGTGCCAGGTAACCTCATCCTTCCCCCGAACCCGTAGATACATATGTATACCCATGTTACAAAAATGGAAACATATGGTTACATATGCTACCCCCTTTCTCAATCAGTGGATCCCCTTCATGATTGAGTCCCCATATACCATTGCTGATTTTGTATTTACTATCTGCGAGGATGTCTCAGTAACTCTTCCCTGGTGGCTCTACGATGCCGGTTCGACAACTAATCATAGTGATGGATTTATGTCGACCGCAACTTGCGATTGGCAGAAATCCAACTTGAGACCCGGCCATTTTTTTTTTCATTAGGGGGCTTCGCCCTCCCCCCAGCATCCCCCAATCTCTAGGATTCTAACTCCGAGTTGGAGCTGGATTGGAGAGGGGGTGCAGGACCAGGAGAGAGAGTGCTGGGGTCTCAGGCGGTCTATTACAGTGAAAACATCAATACTGTTGGCATCGACATTGTCACTGTAATAGTGTCACTGCCCTGGGCGCATACCTTCCCTGGCTTCTTGTTCTTGATTTCCTTACGCTTCTACCCTGGTCTTCTTCATTCCCCACCCCTGCATATACCATCCCCATTTTCTGTTGTCCTTCTCTATGCTGCCCAGTCCTGTTCCCCTCCCCTCTCTCCTCCCTTCCTTGCCACTACCATTTCCCCCTTTCCTTCCCACTTTGACTATTCTCCCTTATGTTGTCCCCAAGGTATCCCATGAGGTGGGCGCATGGGGAAGGGCACCATCCGTAATGGCAAGTCATTCCCTGCGAAATCCCTCATGGTGATGGGAGGGTAGGGCGACCGGATGGGAGGTGGGTGAAATGGGTGACAGGATGTGCCATATGTATGCATGCGGGGGGGAGCGAGCACAGTGAGCATGGGCTGGGAGGGGGCAGAGGAGTTATAGGGGGTGGTGCTGTGGTGGGTTGCCGAGCTGCATCGTGGTGTCAGGGGTTGGCCTGTGGTTGGAATGGGTGAGGTACTGGGTTCGGGTACGGGCGCTGGTGCGATTTTATTGCACCCGGCCTGAACCTTTAATTTTACAAGTTTTCACCCCCCCCCGACATGCACTCCCCCTGGAGTTGAGAATCCTTTAGTAGGAGGATGCCGGGGGGAGGGTGTTGGAGGAGTGCAGCACCCCCACTGAAAACATTGAAATATATGTCCTCGACACTGTTGTCCTGTACACTGAGGGTGTCAGAGTGCTGAAAATGTTTTCGGCACTCTGACTACGTGATAATGGCAATCGCCTTTAGGCTTTTGCTGTTATCACATAGAACCTGTCCCCAGTGTTTTAGCTTTTTCCAAAAAGGACCTTGGAATCACATTTGGAATCTTTTTTCCTAAATCCTACGTGCCTATGTAAAAGCAAGTTTTAACCTTCCCGCAAAGGAACTTGGAATCAATCGCATTTGTAATCTTAAACCCTGAACCTGAAATTCTTATGTAAGAACAGGTTTAAGCCTTTAATTTCAGAAGTTGGATTTTCAGACTGTAGTTCTGAAAAATGGACCGCAAGCTGACAAATCTGATTCTGTGACTCGGAATCCGAGCAGCCATACTTGTGACATCATAATGGTTTCCACAGAAACAGACTGTGATGACATAAACAGGCTTATGATGTCAGGTGTAGTCAAGCAGCCAGAGCAGATGCAGCCCATGAGACAGGGAGAATAATGTGCAATAATCATTATGAAAAAGGGAAAGTAAATTCCGAAAATAAATAGAGTTTACACTGAACTGCGTTGAAACAGTATACTTTTCCAAAGTTCCTTCAGAAACATCAGGGGCTTTTTAAAGCTGCCATGAGGGGAATTCACACACACACACACGAAAGGTCGCTGCTTCCTTAATGCTCAACATCAACCTCATGAACAAAAACAAAGATATGGCACCAGAGATGAAACTAACAATGGTCCTTCCTTGGGCTGACCTGTTATGATAACCTTATGCAAATTGTCCCATTTGGTTTTTCAGGAAGGAGGTGGGGTAGGGGAAGAACATTAAACAGCATGATTAGACACATTTCAGTTGGAGATTAGCAGACATGCAGTTTGTCGTTCCTTGAGAACTAGTTACCAAACTGAGGTGGGAGAGCTGGCAGTCAGTCACCATACAGCCAAAATATTACCTAGGCACAGAGAAGCCACTCCACGATGTACCAGAGCAGATACTCCATGGCCAAGTTTGGACTGGAGTCTAAGGACATCAAGACCTCCAAAGACAAAGGCTGTGAGTTTTACATGAAATACTTCTTCATTTATGCCTCCCTGATCCAGTTCTTAATCATCGTTGCCCTGGTGCTGTTCATGGTCTATGACAACTCTTCCCAGATCGCAAAAAAACGGCAGGAAAACCTGGAGACACACAACCATGACCTCATTTTCCAGGTCAAGAACCTTTCAAGCCAAAACGAAGTTATGACCCAGTCCTTGAACAAAAGCTTGACTGAGCAAAACAAACAGCTGGCCGCACTATCTGGAACCAAAAACATTCTGGACCAGATCAACAAAACACTTAACAGCTGCAATGCAGAAACAGTGAGTACACTTTTACATCCATTGATGTTTCTCTCTATTATTTTTTTCATAATGGCAGTTATGTTTACACAATAATTGCAGTTTGAAGTTGCAGCCTATAAGATTGGTTTCATTTAGGAGGCTAATAGGGCAGAGTGTGAGCATCTGAGCCTCAGCAGCAATACTACACCTGTATGTCTATGTGTACATTCTAGCATCTCTTATGGGTATTATAAATTGAGGGAATGCTCTCAACCAATCAGAGTGCTCTTTCCTCTGAGTGAGACACTCTTATTATGTGAAGAGTGACTGACATGCAGCTGTCCTGAAAACAGGCACCTTCGAAGAAAGATTTTTTAAAATTTGAATATATTAGTCAGCCCAGTGGCGCACACAGCTAAGCCACCTAGCACCTCACCTCTCCTACGCCAGTGACCCAGGTTCAGGAATGAACTTGGGCTGCTGGGGGTTGGCTGGGGTTGGGGGTTGGGAGCAGGATCGAATGGCCGTCTGACAGCTCTCCTCTCCTGGATTGGAGAGGTTGGTCTTCCAAGCGCTTGACTGCCACCGAGTGGAGGCTCGGTGGTAGTGCTGTGTAGATGAGGGGCCAGATGCTAGGCCAGGATGGGTGAAGCGGCACTGCCAGTTCCAGTGTGCACACACACGTGCACCTCCACAAGTGTGCATGACCAAGTTTGCTGAGTCCCTGGGGAGGAGGAGGAAAAAGGATGGGCACAGCAAGGGCATATGACACCCGCTGGCCACCTGCCATATCACCAGATGGCTTAAGGTGAGAAAACCAGATAACCCGCTTGGGGGGAGGCAGACCTCTCTCTTGACCTCACTATGGGGGGGGTATCCCGTGGGTGTGCTCTTGCCGCCAGGATCCTGGGGAGATGATGGACGGTGGGGGCAGTGGCAGCTGGCAGAAGAAAGCTTCCCTTGCCGTGGCCCCAGGGGACAAAAATTGAAACAGAGGGAAAAAAAAGTGAATATATTACTGATGATCTCGATCAGTAATATATTAATTCCACCATTGAGATCACTCTTATGGTTGAAAAGTGATCTCACTTATATTCTTAGAGTATTAGAATGCCTCACCTTCGGTCGCGGTTCTCACACCCTGTAAATGCATGTGAGGCCACTTTTACAACTGTAAGGGTGATCTTGGTGGTGGTATTAATCTGCACAAGAGTTATGAATAGGAGAACTGCAAAATGTTCTGAGGTTCTAATAGGTTCTGATACGCTAAGCTCCTGGTACTTTTTTATTTATCAGAGTACCTATGTTTATGCTTGTATTTATTATTATCAGACAGCAAAACTTATGTAATTAAGTAATAGTCACTACAAGAACGTTTGAATGCCTAAATATTGTTTACCTGAAATGCACCTGTGGCTAATTCCTAACTGGGGAAAACGGCATGTTTCACTTAATCATACCTCTCTTCTGTTTTTAGAAACTTAATAAAATATATTATGCAAAAAAGGGTTCTGATAGTTAACTGAGCCTAATCAGAACTTTCAGAACTTTTTAAAGTTCAAAAAGTGTCTTAACCATCACTTCCTATGCTTAAACTATTGTCAGTGAAGGGAACGGGATCTAAAAACAACTTGGAGTGGTACTACACCACTTTCAGTCTCTTTTTGGGTCATTCTACCACACCGCCAGCCTTCATACTAGATGAAGACCTGCTGTGGGAGTATACTGAAGCAACAGTGCAATGAAAAGGGGTTAAAAGTTGACCCCACCTTTTTTTCTTCCTAATCAATGCCGGGTGTCTTCCAGTTTATTTTGGTGGTAACATTTTCAGTTTTTATTGTCATTTAAGACTTTTATGAAAGTTCTAGAATAATTATTTCTCAAGAAAAAAAGATGGCCACCTCATTTTGGCATAGAAATAATATTGAAGACCCCAGGAGGGAAAGACTCCAGACAAAAATTCAGATGTACAGTACACAGCATAGGAAGCATCCAGAAAACCCAAATCAACAGGACTGGCAATATTTTTCATAACTACAGCAGAAAATAAGCTTTTTGAAACAACTTTTTCTTTGCACTGCTGCTTTAAGCTTTAAAATTGATGGAGTGAATTTTCAAAGTCCCAGAGACTGTCGCAAGCCACTGGTGCACCGATCACAGGGCACAAGGGCTTGCAACAGTCCCCGGCTAGGTTTCAGGATTTTCACTCACCTGCGCCAAATGCTGCAAGTTTGACCAGCTTCCCTGGTCTAGATTGCAGCATTCTGGGGACCATTGTTATGGGGCTTGCATCAAATATTTGGAGCAAGCTGTTGTAAGCTGGGAAAACTATCATAACTGCACCTGATGTACTAAAATTGGGCACAGTTGTGAGAAAGGTGGTCGATGCAGTTGTGCCAAAAGATTGGGGTGGGCACAGACCTTGACACAAGCCCTGCATCACTGTTTGAATATCCGTCCTAATGCTTGTTTTCTGTAGAGCTTTTTCCTTCCTTGCCATGTCCATCATCCAGAGATATACCCTCATTCCAGGGATGAACCCTGTCCTGACCCATTATTCTCTAGTCTCTTCTGGGTCCATTGCCACCCCTGACATCCCCAAGACTACCCGGTTGTCGCATGGGCTCCAGGGGGAGGGCTCAACCCCCCGCAGCCCACTGTGCAGGCTAGGATCCAGTGTCAATCAAAAAAAAAAAAACAGCACACACAAAAGTTGTCAAAATAAAGTGAATTTTATTCATAAAACAGTGTACAAACAGCAAGCACACTAAGCCAGGTGCCCCGGTGCTTCATGGGCTACTGTCTCTTCGTCAGGGGGTATTAAGTTGCCAGTGATACTGACTTCTCATTTAAATGCCCTGCTCACATTTCATTAGTTAAATGCTTCTAAATTGCAGCTGTCAAAATCTTCAAGGTTAGTAACCTAATTGGTCAGAATGGAGGTGCTGAATGATCTGCCAACCTGGTGATCAGTTTCAAAATGTAATTTGCGACGCTGACCTGTCGGTTCAGCGGTAGCAGTACTGCTCACAACGCCAGTGACCTGGGTTTGGGAACGAGCCCGGGTTATCAGACAGCTGGCAGGGGAGAACTGATCATTTCACAGGATGCTCTCCTCCCCAGGCAAGAGGGGGGACCCACTAACACTCTCTGACTGCCACCTGGGTGACCACAGGTGATACTGCAAGCTGGAGTGTGAGCAGGGGCAGGGAGGGATGTCATTTGCTGAGCTAAACAGATGCCTTGCGTCCCGCAGGTTCCAGTATGCATATCCCAAAGGGAGGGGGTTAGGGTCAGAAAAGTGGGAAAAAATATCTCAGTCACGCAGAATGATGGCAGCATGGAATCTCACAGACCCTGTACTCACTGCTCCAGGCTACCTTCCTGTACACAATGCTAGCCTTTTTAAGGGAACTGAGCCAGCCCAAGGATCACCATATGGGGAGAGGATACCATGGGTACAAATACAGGCATCAAAGTAAGCCTTGGGAGAAGGTGGGGTGACTGGGTTGGGGCTCCGGATGGCCCAAAGAGGGCCTGCGGCAGGTTGAGCAGTAAGGGGCCAAAAACAAAATGCAGTTTCTGTTTCCATGAACTAACAAGGCAAATAATAAAGAGAGCAGTGTATATCAAACTTAACATTGGTTTCCTACAGCCCAGAGGAAAGGAAGAGAGATACAGTTTCTCCACCCAATAGTGCCAAATGTTAGAAAAATGATTTTAAGTGCATGAGTACAGTTTAAAATGGGGTGAGGGGTGGAGAGTTAAGGTGGAGAGAACCAAGAAAAATGGAAAAAGTGTTATCAAGGCTCCTTAAAACCATCCGTAAATACAAAATCGGACCCCATACTCCCAAGTATGAGAGTGTTTTATTTCCAGAGATGCTGCTCTCAAGTAAACTGTTATTAAGGCCCATGTTCCTGGAGGGGTCATAATTTTGAAATAAATGAGGGTGATACATATTTATATAATTAAACACTCAAGCATTTAAAGACTGTTTACATTTTAGTACATTGTACAGAAACACAGTGAAGTCCAGTAGTTCAGTTAAAGCAGTTGGCTGCAGAGCCTTAAGGTAAAAAATCCATCAGTGCTTCTTTTTACAACAAGATTTGTGTCTTGTTACACCCTTTGTGTCTAGGGGTATTACCCCAATGATGCGGAACTTGGCTATTTTCAGATCTGCTTCCTGGCCTTCCAGAAAATGTCTGCCCACTGCCATACTACAATTCCCTGAGCATAGATCTCATAAGTGCTCAAGTATGTGCTCTTTTGCTGGTCTGATGATCCTACCCACATATAGGCATGGGTGCAGACAGTAAATAACATAGACCACAAAGTCAGTTTGACAGTTATCAGATCCATTGATAGCTATGTTAATGTTCAATTCAGAGCATGAGAACTCTACCGCTTACCCCATTCAGATAAGCCACGCAGTTCCCACAAACACAGATGCCCTTAGATGCAGGGGGTAGCCAGATGGGAAGCATGGTATTATTGGTAGCATATGGCTATGTGTTATAAGATCATTTTACGTTTTCCCCACAGCTATAGGTGATCCTAGGGGGATCTGAAACAGGACTGAGGGAAGTACAGTGCTGCAGTATGGGCCATTTCTGAATCACAGTATCCTTGATTCCTAGGGTCAAAACATTGTATTCAGTCATACATGTTACAGGATTCAGTTCAACATCAGTTCCTAATCTAGGTTCTAAGAGGCTCTATGTCTCTGTTTCTAGCTTTTGTCAGTGCTTCATCCAGTATTGCAGTGGAGTAGCCCCTTTCTATGATCCTGACATACATGTCTCTAGGATGTTGTTTGAATTCCTCAGATACTGAACAATTGCAATATAGCCACAAGTGCTGGTCAAAAGGGATCGAGGAGACGAGTTTATGTGGATGAGATCAGGTTGTGTGCAACACTGTGTTGCCAGAAGTTGTTTTTTTCATAACCTACAGTACTGATTTTTTTCTCCTTCTTTAGCTGATAATTTCAAATCCAAGAATTCCATCTCCACACTCTATTTTAGCTGTACATTTCAAGTTCAAGTTATCATCATTCAGCTCTCTAACAAAATTCCCTGCAGGTTCCTTTGTGCCACTCCCTACCACTAGGACATTGTCAATAAAGTGGTGCCAGTGTACCACCTAGTCAGGAAATGGGTCGTTTGCATCACTGTCGAAGAAAAGATGTTCTTGCCACCTTAGATATAGACTGGCAAATGAGGGGGCAACTTTGGCACCCATAGTGGTGCCATACTTCTGGAGATACATTTCACCATTGAAGGTGAAAAAGTTTTTGGTCAGAATAAATTCCAGAGTTCTGAGAAGGAAACTAGTAGGTGGTATACTGGTATTAGTGTTTCTGTGCAGAAATCATTCCACTGGTGACTGGACACCCACCATGAGTACTTTGGCAAAGAATGACAGTGGAAGGTAAGTCCCGGCAAAGATGAGTGATGGGGCTGGGAGGGGGTTATCATAAGGGGCAGCTGGGGTGTAGGAACATAAATAGATAATGGGGAAAAAAAAGATTAAAAAGGAAGAAAAAAAAGACTCAATGCCCAGTACAATTATGGCTCCCTCTGATAAAGCCCTCTCTAACTAGACTAAGGTGCGTGAATGTGGACTTAGTTTTGTACCAATGCCACAGATCAATAAATTCCATATAGGTATTAAACTGTTTAAATTCTATAGGAAACAAAATTTATAACTGCATTTTGGTGGGGTGCCAGTGAACACTATTTCTTCCACAGATTCCAACAGACAAGAGATATCTTTTTGTAATCTCCATGTTGGGGAATAGTAGTGACTCACAGCAATTTAATGACAGTTCTTTCCTCTCACAAGAGGCAGATTTGGCTGACTTCGTTATCAAAATAGTGCACTACCCTTCCCCCCCCCCGTATGGGACCTAATGCATGTACTACTAATGTTAAGAAGTGACATGAAATATTCAAACTCAGATCTGTCTTTTCAACAGGAACCATTGAGCCTGTCTTATTAACTTCTCAGAAAAAGGTAACTTGTGAAGTAGACACATTGCTTACTACGCCAGGTGATTGGAAAGGTAGTAACCTCACGGTAGGGGAACAGAACACCATGGAAGATATAATGGGGAATAGGGTGGTTCTAAATAGGGAAGACTGCATCACTGAGGCAGGCAGACTATTCAATGATGCAACTACCTACGAAAAACAAACTCTGGTCAGAGCCAACATGGCTGCTGCAGAGCGATGAGCTTGAGCCAGAGAGTACTCAGAGCTTCCACTGTGCCTGATGCCGTACTTGAGTGATACTTGCGCATGCACAGTGATCGATAAACACTGTGCATGCGTGAGGAAGAGCCTACTGTGCCCAAGATGGCCACCATGACAAAAGTGCACTTGCATGATTTTCATACGTGCACAATGAGCTTACAGTGGCCAATGTGGGCACAGTGGCCTTTTTTTCTGCCTGCAACTGCAGAAGTGGTGGGCAAAAAAATAGTGCCCTCGTGGGGTGGGGGGTTGTGTGCCTGCAGAGGGAAGGGGTGGTAGAGAAGCAATGTACCAGCACTGTGGAAAAAAAACAGTGTTAAGTATAGGAAAACATTTCATTTATTTCTAGAAACGACACTGCTGTATCTCAGAAACCACACAAGCTGCTGTCACAAAAAAATTCCTACAGCAAGACCTTGCCTTCTAGACCACACATAGAAAATTTTAGCTCACTTCATCAGAGCCAAAGATATTAATGTTCAAAATTTTAGGTTTGACATTAAATGGCTACTCAACCCTAACTATAGTGGCGCTATAATATAGATTTCTAAAACATTTACAGAGCAACTGACACGTCCAGGAGTACTTCAAAAAACATAATATTTAGATGGAATTCTGCTTACATTTCACATTTCACAGTTGTGAGGAGAGGAGAGAGAGCTTTCTTTGAAAGGGCATGGGCTGGCTGGGTTTGTCCGATGTTGGGTCGGTCGCAGGTTGCCTCGGCACCAAGAACAGCAGCAGTGGATCCGGGTGAGATGGTCGGAGCAGCCAGCAGCAGTGGAGGACTGGAGCAGCCAGCAGCAGCGGATCTGGGATGGTTGGAGCAGCCAGCAGCAGCGGAGGACTGGAGCAGCATGAGCATCTGGAGTTGTGGCAGCAGGTCAGACAACTCGGCAGCAAAGCCAACTTGCATTCATACAAGTTATATTATATCCCCAACACTAGTCTCTTCTACAGATACAGGAAATGTACTAAAGAAGTAATCCTAAAACCTGAGTAGTCAGAATAAAGATGCTTTATTTCCCCTTGAAAAAGCTGTGTCATGTATTGGTAGTGGGGGGATTATATTCTGTAACATCACCACAAGTGAAAATTCTGTGGAACTCATTGTAGATGGAATTGGGAAGCATGAACCATCTGGGCTGGTCGAGCAAGCCACTTCGACTGTTGGGGGGGGAGATGGCAGTAATAATGTCATCGTAACATTGCTGATGAGCACCTTCTGTGAGTTGGTGGGATAATTCAGTTCAAGTAAGTGAAAGTGTGCGGGCCAGTGAGCCATTACTGTGGAGGGAGACTAATGTTGTGGGTTGTGGTCCAAGAGTGAGACAGCACCACTGCCAAACTCTCGGGGTTGGGCTGCCTGCAACTCTCTGCCAAGTGCTGGGGTTGGGGCTGGGGCCATTGGGCCTGGGTTAATTAGTTTACTTTTATTTTTTTTACACGGATGGACAGGTGAGGGGGGCCCACTGGAGGTACATGGTCTGGGGCCCACAAAAACCTGACGCCGGCCCTGGCAAGCTCCACCTCTGCAGAGGTGCCCCCACTTTCAAGCAGGTGGGATGCCTTCCTGTGCGTCCCATTGCATTACCACCTAGATATGCCAGCTGGCAGCTGCCTAGTGAAATGCTCATACCTCCCTCCCCAAGGAAGGAAAACTGCCCTTTGGCTGTTCAATCCTCCTTTCCCTGACCAGCCCCTGAGCCACCCATATCTGTTTCTGAACCAGGATCACGGCATGCCAGGAGCTGAGGTGCCCTGCGACTCAGCCCTGCACGTCACCGTGCCAGTTAGGTTGACGTCATTCTAAAAGAGTTAGTTAGGTTAGTGGCTGGAAACCCTCATGTACAATAGATCACTTTGAATTTTAACTCTAAAACATTAGTGTTAAAAATACGACAATATTTCGGTTCAAGAATAGCAGTAAGGCACTCCAGGGGATGGGTTACCTCAATGAATTTAATCAGCCTTTGCCTTAAGGGGACTGGCAGTATAGTTTAGAGTAATGAGCTGTGAATGAGCTTGGTACATCCAGCAGACCAGACCCGGGTTTGATTCTCACAACCTCCACTTACATACTGTGTGACTCTGACCAAGGCACTTAACCACCCAGTGCTCCCAGGTTGCTCCTGAAAATAGAGACTTGTGCCTAGTGGGCCTTACCCAGTTACCAAAGACTAAAATAAAAAAAATGCTTCATGACCCCCAGGGTTAGATTAAATGATAGTGACCAAAGCCTTATTTATGCCTTCATAATTAATTGGCTTAATTTCAAAAGCAAGATTTAGTACAATACTGCATGCTTGCAATAGCTTAGTCATGCTTACCAGTAGGCTTCTTTCTACAATTTGCATATGTTTCCATTTCTCACCTATGAACTGGTATGACTAGAATGATGCAGTAGCCAGTTTGGGGCATCATGGCTTTAGAAGAGGTAAAGGAAGATTTTTGTCATGAGAAGCCTCCTACTTTCATAACATCAAACAATCCTGTACAGGGAGCTGCCTACACATCATTTATTTGTTTATTGAAATGTTTCACCAGGAAGGCACACTGAACAACAAGTTGCTTGTCTCCCGGTGCGTCCTGAGAGGAGGGGGGTTTACAGTAAGAAGTGGAATTAGACAGTAAATTTACGTAACTCAGAACTCAGGAAAAATATGTACATTAGCTTTTAAGATGATACACACAAATATACATTTGCCTGGATTAAACTGTATTGACAGGATTAAAATGTATCATGACTGAGAATTATGCAAACAGTAATATGCAATGCCCAGGCTGGGCGGTAAGTGCAAGAGTTGTGCAGGTTTGAGTAAACTAAAACAATATAAGTGTCACGAAGTAAGGAGCCAGGGTGGGGCTAAAGGGTTTGAGGCATTTGACTCATCTAGATTTTATTTTTCTGAAACAAGAATAAACCATGTGTGAGGTTACAGTAAGAAAGCATTATGGCAGAAAAGATGGTACTTATAATGTATGTCACAGAACAGAGCTTGAGAAGCTTTCTGGTGCTTTTTTAATTTTTGCTTCAAATCGTATTTCACAGACAGTATACAAGAACTGTGTCTAAAGGCAAGCTACATGAAGGTGTTTTTTAGAAAAACACTATATTATACAGTTTAATGTAAGCAGTGAGAGTGGGTTATATTCAAAATATAAAACAACTTACAATTGACAAACAGATGTGTCAGTAGCTTAAATTAAATTAACATAAAAATTCAAGTCCATACTTCAACTTCCTCTGAAGACCAAAAATATTTTTTGGGGGGAAGGGGACAATGTGGTTGCCTCTTTATTTGCATCACAGAGTAAAATCCCAATCACCATCAACCATCATTATGGCACAAAATAATCTCTTCTCAAGGTGCAATTGCCATTGCATGGTAATTTATTTCTTGGAACATTAAAGTGTTGGATTGGTTAGGAGCTCTGGGTCATGACTTGGTTAAAATATATTAAAAGCAAGCAGTGAGGCTGGAAGCAACAAGAGGAGAGTGAGACAGAGAGAGAGAGAGAGAAGAGAGAGAGAGAGAGAGAGAGAGAGAGAGAGAGAGAGAGAGACCACACACACAGGGCACTCTGCAAACTCAGCAATTCTTCAGATGTGGTTTGACATCTAGTTCATATAGTAGGCAGATCTGCACAGTGTGTTCATATTTGTATATAAAAAAAAAGATCCTCATTCAGCAAGTATCCAACTGCAGAAAATTAGCAACTGACTCTGAAACAGCTATAACTGCTCTGAAGATTCTTAACTAATGAGACCTTTTCATTTAACACTGAGACTGTGGTTTCACACCAGCTACAGTGGTTTCCCAGCTCTTGATGCTGCTACTGCTGCATCTTCCTCGTCGGGTTCAAGTGACCCCTCATCTTTGCTGGGTTTGTCATCAGTGATCCCTGTGCAGCGAGTGGATCTTCTCCCCGGTCACTGCCAGCCCTGCTGCTGCAGAAAAGAGGGAAGTTACCGCCGCTGCTGCATGAACTAACAACACACAATAAAAAGACAACAGGTGCTATGCCCAAGATGGCCACCGTAGTAGAAGTGCACATGCACTATGCTCCCAACATAGCGAACATCACAGCGGTCATCTTCAGCACAGCAGGCTCTTTTGTTTCACCTGCAACTGCAGAAGGTCTTGAAACAAAATAGGTGCTCCCGTGGAGGGTTGTGTGCCCACAGAGTGGAGGGAGGGGGAACCAGCGGTGACGGCATGACTGCAGCAGCACTGTGGAAGCACACGGGAGAGGTATCCGGTCATGTGCTTTCAGAGTCCCTTTTCTCCTCTCCTTAGCAATACATACATGTGCTGCAGAGAGGAGGGAATACCGCACATGGGAACAAGCAACCACTGCACAGTGTGCTTCACAATAAACACAACCATGGAGACAAGCCATACAAATACAAGGATACTGGACTTTAGAAGGGCTGACTTTGGCAAAATGGGTGAATACCTGAGGAATGCATTAGCAAATGGCCAGAAAGGAGGGTGGAAGAACAATAGAGAAAATCAAACTGCCATCATGGAGGCAACAAGCCTTTGTGTGAAACAAATAAAGAAAACAAAGCGGAATAAAAAAACACTATGGCTCTCAAAAGAAGTGTCAGGGAAGGTTAAGGAGAAAAAGACTGCATTCAAAAAGTATAAGGAATCACAGACAGAGCACAACAGGGAACTGTATCAATTAAAGCAGAAAGAAGTGGGGAAGGCAGTCAGAAAAGCAAAGGCCCAAACCGCGGAAAGAATAGCCAACTCAGTTAAGAAGGGGGATAAAACCTTTTATAGGTACATTAGGGAACATAGAAAGGTTAAGGGAGGGATAGGGAAGATTAATAAAGGAGAGGGGAGGTGGGCAGAGGAGACAGTGAAAGGCAGAGATAATGAATGAATACTTTTGCTCAGTATTCACAAAAAGAAGAAGAGGAGGAGTTACCCAACCAAACAGTAGAAGCACTCTGGATAGTGGGGTTGATACCAGTCCATTTAAAGAAGAAAGAGTACTGAAAGAACTTCTAAAACTCTAGGACTCAAGCGATGGGGTCTGACGGGATTCACCCTAGAATCCTAAAAGAGCTAAGGAGGACCTAGTGACACCACTAACCACACTTTTTAACAAATCATGGGAAGATGGGGTGGTACCTGAGGACTGGAGGAGGGCAGATGGATTCCCTTCACAAAAGTGGGAGCAAGGCAGAAGCAGGAAACTACAGACCTGTTAGTTTGACCTCAGTGGTGGGGAAAATGATGGAATCACTTCTGAAAGAAAGAATTGTTGAGTACCTAGAGGCCAGCGGGGCACTGGACCCAAAGCAGCAAGGATTCACAGCAGGAAGGTCATGTCAGACAAATCTAATCTATTTCTTTGACTGGGTGACCAAAGTAATAGACCAGGGAGGGGCTGTGGATATGGCCTACCTAGACTGTAGCAAGGCATTTGACACAGTCTCGCACAAAAGATTAATAATCAAGTTAGCCAGCCTGGGAGTGGGTCACAGGGTGGTAGCCTGGGTAGAAAACTGGCTGCACAACAGGACACAGAAGGTAATAGTGAATGGAACACATTCTGAAGAAAGGGGGTACTAGTGGAGTACCTCAGGGCTCAGTACTGGGTCCAGTCCTCTTTAACGTCTTATAGGTGACATTGCAGAGGGTCTGGAAGGAAAGGTATGCCCTTTGTGGATGACACAAGATCTGTAACAGAGTTGATACACAAGGGGATAGAAAGGATGAGAAGGGACTTGGCAAGGTTGGAGGAATGGTCAGACATATGGCAACTTAGATTCAATGCAAAGAAGTGCAAAGTAATGCACCTGGGAAAAAATCCAGGAGAAGAGCACAATAGCAGGGAGGTACTAACAACAACAATAATGGAAAGGGATCTGGGTGTAGTCATATCAGATGACCTAAAGGTGGGTATGCAATGAGAAGTCAGTAGGGAAAGCCAGCGGGATACTGGAATGCACAGGAGGGCATCACAAGTAGAAAAGGAAGTGGTTATCCCTCTATACAGACAGTTGGTGAGACCCCATCTGGAGTACCGTGTGCAGTTTTGGAGACCTCATCTATGCAAGGACATAGACAGGATGGAAGCAGTCCAGATGAGGGCAACTAAAATGGTGCAGGGTCTACATCAGAAACCAATGAAGAGACTGAGAGAGCTTAATATGTATACCCTTGATGAAAGGAGGACGGGGACATGATAGAAACTTTTAAGTACCTCAAGGGAATCAACAAAGTCCAGGAGGGTAGCATCTTTCAGAAAAAGAGATGTGTAAGAACAAGGGAGCGCAATTTAAAGTTAGAGGTGGGACGGCTCAGGGGTAATGTGAGGAAATTCTTTTTCACGGAGAGAGTGGTGGACGCATGGAACCGCCTTCCTGGAGAGGTTGTGGGGTCTAAAACAGTAGAGGAATTCAAACATGCATGGGACAGACATAAAGCAATTATAGTGGGGGGGTTGCAGGAAATAGGCTGTTGGTTAACTAGAATCTGCAGCTTATCCAGTAGGTAGGGAAATGGGCAGACTGGGTAGGCCAAGTGGTCCTTATCTGCCATCAAAGTCTATGTTTCTAAGTATCTGTGGGGCTCTGCCCATGCAACTGTAGCTACACAGTAATCCCACAAATTTATATAAACTAGAACTGTATGGCTTACTGGATAGGGCTTTATCAGGGGGAGCTGTAATACAGAAAGGGTATAAGAGTTTGAAAGTGAATTCACTGGCCACAGCTACATTTTCTGCCTCCCAAAGACCCACAAAAACCTTATTACACCCCAAGGGAGAGCCACTGTATCAAGCATTGGGTCTTTGACTGAAAATGTGGTTGCACTTAAAGTTGCAGTTAACTACAATGTAGTTACAGTGTAGCTACAATGTAACTACATTGCAACTACAATGTAGTTGCATGCAACAAAAATCTAACTACAGTGTAATTACCCTGCTGCATGTGATTACTGATTAGTTACATTGAAACAGATACTTCAAGTGAAACTGAAAACTGTAACAGGTTTATTGACTATTTTCTCCAACCCATTGTCAGCAATTTGAAGTCATACACATGTGAATCAATGCACCTTATGTCCAAGCTTAAGGATTTTTTTAAGCTTTCTTTACTGGGTTTTAGCATAGATAAACACAATACTAACAGTACAAGTACATACTTGGTCCAAAGTATTATAATCACAAGCACTGAAATGCATTATACCAGAATCTGAACAAGACATCTATTTAGCACTACAATGTAAGGGGTACAACTGAATTTTTCAAATTAAAATTGACAGCATGAATAAGGAACACAACCATTGCAGCATACTGTACTATATTATTATCTAGTTCAAAGTTATAGTACAAACACTAGCAAGGTTGTGTATTTTATTGAAATGTTCATCCCAGATATATAGGACACTTGACTACAATCACAAATTGCACAACCCTTTTCTCTCGAGTGAAGCAGCCAGGGCATCATAACAATAAAATCTGCTAAATCAATGTGGTTTTAGAAGGGTGAGAAGCCCCAACTGCCAACTCGTAGAAGTGGTTTAAATGAAAACTGGAGAATTTAAAGGGTCCATCTTAGAACAGTTTTAGAGTAAGGTTATAACTAACTTTACGCACAAGACCAACTCATCTGAGAACACTGGAAAGTCTCGTCAACAAGGGACAGAAACAGAAAAGCTATTCATGCTGTAGCACTCTCAGGCAAGAGATGAAAGCGCCCCTCCTCCCTTCTTGTCCCTATGAACATGGTGAGAGCCATGAGGTATAAGGGCAATAGCACAGAGTACCACCATATTAGTTTGTAAAGGAAAAACATTTTCACAGCTGTTGACCACCCTAAGTTCAGCCACAGGAATGTTATACACAGTGCAAAGCTTTAGTGCATACTGATGCTGGGTCCTGCTGGATGCAAAATTTAAGCTTAAGGATTTGAAGTGGGAAAAGATTTTGTTTGGAGAGGCCTTGACATCACCTCGCTGTACACCAGCACCCCATGAAGTCTTGGTCTCAAACCCGTGGAATAGTTTCTGCACAAAAACACTGGTTCCAGTACACCACATACCAGTTTCCTGCTCAGATCTCTGGAATTTATTTTAACCTAAAACTTTTTTGCCTTTAATGGTTAAATGCATCTCCAGCAGTGTGGCACTGCTATGGGGGCCTAAGTTGCCCCCTCATTTGACAATCTATACCCAGTGTGGTGGAAACAACTTTTCATCTGTAGTGATGCAAACAACCCATTTTTTGGTCAAGTGATGCACTGGCACTGCTTTGTTGACAATGTCCTAGTGGTACGGAGCGGCACAAAAGAATCTGCAGGAGATTTTGTTAGCTGAATGATGACAATTTGAACTTGAAATGTACAGCTAAAACAGAGAGTGTGGAGATTGAATTCTTGGATTTGAAATTAGTTAAAGAAGGAACAAAAAATCAGTACTGTAGGTTACTGAAAGCCAACTTCTGGCAACACAGTGTTGCACGCACCCAACTCTCATCCACTGTCCTAAATTCATCTCCTCGATCCCTTTTGGACAGTGCTTGCGGCTATGCTGCAATTGTTCAGAATGTGAGGAGTTCAAACAACAGTCTAGAGACATGTATATCAGCTTGATAGAAAGGGGCTACTCCAATGCAACACTGGATGAAGCACTGACAAAAGCTAGAAGCAGAGACAGAGATAGCCCCTTAGAACCTAGTAACATGTGTGACTGAATACAATACTGTGACCCCAAGAATCGAAGATACTGTGATTAAGAACTGGTCCATACTGTAGTACTGTACTTCCTCCAATCTTTTCTAAAATTTCTCTAGGATCACCTATAGCTGTGGGACAATCTTAAATGATCTTGTAACACGTAGCCATATACTACTTAATAATACCATACATCCTACTTGGTTACCCCCTGCACCTAAGGGCTTCTACATTTGTGAGAATTACATGGTTTGTCCAAATGGGGTAAGGAGTAAAGAGTTCTCATGCTCTGAATTTAACATTAAGATAGCCATCAATGGGTCTGCTACCTGCCAAACTAACTTTATGGTCTATGTTATTTACTGTCTGTGCTCACACCTATATGTGGGTAGGACCATCAGATCAGCAAAAGAGCGCATATCCGAGCACTTACAACATCTATGCTCAGGGAATTACAACACTGAGGTGGGCAGACATTTTCTAGTAGACCTTGAAGGGGATCTGAAACTAGTCAAGTTTTGCATGGTTGTGGTAATTCCCCCTAGACCTAGAGGGGGCGACAAGACACAAGTCCTGTTGCAAAAAGAAGCAAGGTGGATTCTTTTTCTTATTCTTTTTTTCTATTTATATAGTCATTTTTTCCCCCATCTTCACTGACCCTGGCATCCTTGGCGTGAGCGCACATATGGAGGCACGTACACGTCATGCACTATAGGATGCCCCAACCTACTGATCGCCCGTAACCCACCTGCACCACCACCAGACCTATACTCAGAGGCAGCAGGACTGTGAGAGGGTGACCCCCCCTCCTCTGCGGGAGAGGAGAGCCACCGTTAGGCAGCTCAATCCTGCTCTCTCCCCCTCCCCCCCATGCTGGCTCCCCAATGACCCGAGTCCATTCCCAAACTCAGGTTGCTGGCGTGGTGCAAGGTAAGGTGTCCAGCACCTCAGCCCTCTGCACCACCAGGCCAGCAGCAGGGTGGATTTTTAACCCTAAGGCTCTGCAGCCAACTGGTTTAAATGAGCCGCTGGACTTCACTGTGTTTCTGTAATATACTGTATACTGAGAGTTTAACAGTCTTTGAATGCTGTAATATTTAACTATATAAATATGTATCATCCTATCTGATTTATTTCAGAATTGTGACCCCACCAGGAAAGTGGCCCTTATGGACAGTTAACCTGAGAGCAGCAGCACATATAAACAGAGACTTTGAGGTAGATAAGGACCACTTGGCCTGCCTAGTCTGCCCATTTCCATACCTATTGAATAAGCTGCAGATCCTAGTTAACAAACAGCCTACTTCTTCCTACCCCACCAGAATTGCCTAATGTCTGTCTCATGCAGTCTTGAATTCCCCCACTGTTTTTAACCCCACAACCTCCTCAGGCAGGCCATTCCATGTGTCCACCACCCTCTCTGTGAAAAAATACTTCCTCACATTGCCCCGAGCCATCCCCCCTCTATTTTCAAACTGGAAACAAAACACTCTCAGTTTTGTAGCATTCTCTTCTGCATCATAAGAAATATATTCTGCTTATGAAATGCCTTTTTTTCTGCACACTTAGTTGAATTAAACGTATGAGAACATAGTCTCCAATTTTGTATTTAAGGATGGTTTTAAGGCGCCTTGATAACACTTTTCTACGTTACTTGGTTTTATCCCCCACCCCGCTATTTTAAACTTTACTCATACACTTAAAATTATTTTCTAACACATAACACTATCGGGTGGAGGCATTATATCTCTCTCTTCCCTTTTCTCTAGGCTGTGGTAAACTAATCTATTTTTGATATGCATGGCTCTCTCTATTATTTGCCTTGTTACTGTAAACAGAAATTGTATTTTAAAGTAGATGACAGATCACTCAGCAGCTCCATTTCAAACTGTTAGGTTGCTAACCTTGAACATTTTGACTGCTGTAATTTAGAAGTGTTTAACCAATTAAATATGAACAGAGCATTAAAATGAGATGTCAATATCACTGACAACTTAAACCATGCCCCCTAGTGAAGAGGCAGCACCTCTTGAAATGCTGGGGCACCTGGCTACATTTGTTTGCTATTTGTACTCTGTTTTGTGAATAAAATTCACTTTATTTTAGCAACTTGTGTGTGCTGGTTTTTGTTTTTGGTCTGCATTGCCATTTTCTGAGCAGCACACTGTTCGTACCTTTTCAAGTGCTTTGCTTTTTTCTGTGCTAGGATCCTATGTCAGGCAGCCACTAGGGCCTAGGAGGACTCCATTAACCCTGTCATATTATTTGTTCTTTAGTATTTTTATTGTTGGGAAGTACCTTTGAGGACAAGTTCACTTTTTCAAAGGTTCCACATCAGGATGTATTACATAAGCTACAGTACGTTATCACAGATTATACAATGGCAAGAAAAAATCCTGGCTCCTGATTGGTCAGTTGGCCATCACAGCAGGGATGATATCCTGGCATAACATCAATGCTGATTGTTTGTTGCTGCTTGCAGCATTATCCTTAGGCATCTTCTCTTAAGAAACAAAAATATTTTTCTAGACTAACAAATCATTCTTTAATTCTCTTTTTTAATTCTGTATATAACAACAAGCCATTGTATAATAGGAATAATGCCCTCCAGGGTGGGTGTTATGCTGGGATAACATCCCTTCTCTGGCCCAACCACCCGAGGTGGGATGTTATCCCAGCATAACACCCACCCTGTCAGGCATTATTCCTTTAATAGGATGTTACATAATGTTTACATAAAGTGCAGCACAGAATCACATACAAGTTAGTTACAATCTAAACATCATATTACCTGCAGTTACATGAAACTTGTCCTAAGAGTAATGCATGTACAGAGCTTTTAAACTGCACCAGGTTTGACACTGTTTGGTAATGAGTCAGAGAGAACATTCAGCCGCTCTGCTACTCTGGCTGAGAAGAAGCATTGGCCCTGTTCTGCAGAAGAGTTTTATAAGGCTATTCCAAGATGTGCTCTTGGTGTGATACTGGTTTTCAACAAAATGTTGGTAGTTTTTGATTTTGCGGAGAGGGAGTTAGCCCCAACAGAGCCTTTCCCCCCAACATGCAGATCTGAAACTTAATTTTGCTTGGAAGAGTCAACCAGTTGGTTCAAGCATAAAGGCAGGCAACTGTAGGTGAACTTGGCAATGCCTAGAACAAATCCACAGGCTTTGTCACATAGGGCTTTGACCCAGTTCAGGACTGTGACACGTACCGCAGAGTATAAAATGAGGCCATAGTCAACAAGTGCAAGGATGGAGTGTGATATAGTTAGGCATCTTGTCTCTGGGGTAAAGCTATTCTGTTTACAAAAACAGAACGCTTAACTTACCACTGACTCTGATAATCAGGCTCTCCACATGGAGAGCAAAGAACAGAGTATCATCTATTTTTTTTTTTTTTTTATTTAGTTGTTTAACCAGGTATAGCACACTAAGCTGGAAGCTTTTTTACAGGAGCGACCTGGGAGCACAAGGAGATTAAGTGACTTGCTCAGGGTCACACAGTATGCAAGTGGAAGCTGTGGGATTCAAACCCAGGTTTGGTCTGCTGGATATCACCAAATTTGCAGCTCAGAGCCTTAGACCACTGCGCTATACTGCCTCAATGCATAGCCCTTGGTATTTAAAGACTTCAACTTGCTCCAGTCTGAAACCATTGCCATTGTATATATTCAGGAGGGAGAATTTTTTTATAAGAACTAGAATAGAGCATTGTCTTGGTTTTCTTATAGTGAAGGACAAGAATATTGTTAGAGAACCATTTTTCCACAGATTTGAAGTTATGTTGTAGAACTTAGGTCAGGCTGTCCTTGCAGGGGTGCCTTGCCAAAACTACTACATCATTAGCGTATAACCATTAGCTTATAACAGAACTTTGGCACGCTAACAGGCTTTAGGCAGTTGACTGATGAACAAACCAAATAACTGCAGGCCTAGAATGGAGCCTTGAGGCACTCCAACTGAGACAGACCTATCCACAGAGATCAATCCCTCTGTTTTAACCTTCAGTGTTCACTTTGTTAGATAAGTCTCAAACCAGAGTACAGTGTCTAAGGACAGAACCAGATGTAGTAGCTTTTCAAGTAAGAGCTTGTGGATGACAAGGTCAAAAGCCTTCATCAGGTTGCACCTACCTTATCTCCACTGTCTAATGCCTCATGAAGATAGTGTATTCAACCAGTGCAGCACTGGTAATGTGTCGTTTTCTAAACCCATGTTGGTGGGTGCATTGGACATTGTATTTGTCTAGGTAGGTGGTAAGTTGATCATTTACAATCTTTTCAAGTGACTTGGACAGAGGAGGGAGGATGAAGATTAGTCTATAGCTTGCTAAGTGTGTTCTGTCACCACTTTTGAAAGCAGGTGTGACCAGTGCCGACTTGCATATATCAGGGTACTGGGAATGCTGCAGGGAGATGTTGAACATTTTTGTAATTGGGTAGGTTAGCTCATTCAGGACCAGTGATGACTTTAATGTCCATAGTATCACCCCACCCTGGTTTTACCCTGTTTATTTTTTTTGTGGCTGGTGTCCTACTAAGTTCACCATCTCTGCCACCTTGCCCCATCCCCTGGGACTTACCTGCTACTCACCAGAGTGCACCCTGGATTTCTGCCCAGCATGAGGCCACTCAGGGAGCCACCCTGCTACTCCCTAAACAGTGCCACATGGTGATCCACTGGCAGAGTGCCTTGGACAGCTGCATGGGGCTCGTCATGGGAGATGAACATCCTCCATGCCTCAGCTGGTTTTCCCCTTGTTTTTGGGAGGTGTGGGGTGCAATGATATAAGGGAAAATATTCGTGGACATCTGGCACACCTCCTGGAAGACTGAAAGCATTGGTTGCGACACCCCCGGCCTCCATCTGGGATTGGTCAAGCACCGAGCCCTCATCCCCAACCCCTGGAGGAGGAGAGTAGTCAATCAGATGTTCGATCCTCCTCCCACTGGCCCGCCATCTCCCCAGGCTCACATCTGAACCAGGGTTGTTGGCATCGCAGCTGGAAATCCAACCCCTGCTCTAGTGGGCCGGCTACCCTGTATTGTTTTGATATATTTTAGGTGTCTGATTCAGGATGGTTCCAAAATAGAATTTTGGATGAACGTGGTCTGATTATATGGGCAATTTCTGATAAGGTACAAGTCATCATAGTTTAAGGATGGAGAGCTTGGGGGATAAAGAAGCTTAAGTCAGTAAAGGCCTCCTTAAACCTGTTTGCCATTTTAGTTGGGTCTAAGACCTCTTTCCCATCGATACGCAGTATGGATGGGGACATTTTTTTCCTCTTTGCTTAAAAGGCTGTTTACATTGTCCCAGAACTTTTCATCATTGTTCCAGTTCTGGATTTGCTGGGCCTTACAAAATTCTGATTTATCTATTCTAATTCTCCTTTTGCATTTATTGCATAGCTCCCTATATTTCTGTAAGTATAAAAGTACTAACACCAGGAGACCTGGGGGGAATTGAACCACACTCCCAGATCTGAAATCCCATTGTGTACTGGTGCCTTAGTCATTCCACTGCGGGAGCGACTAGACCAGGCACTCCAGCACACAGCAACTCTATTCTTCCTTAGCTGAAGCACAGGGCAACAAGTGTAGTGGTAATTCTTTTCCGCTATTATACCCCTCTCGCTTTAAATGCAGGTGCACTCTACACCACCTGGTTTTTGTTTAGCTGTATTGACCTGGTACCCTTAAGGCCCCAGTTACATTGGAGTGGGGAACGGTCATTCATACTGTCAGGGAGAACTTTGACTTCATTTACTTATTCTGGAAGAGTTGCTAGTAACCAGTCTACGAGCATTCAAGTAACAATTTTATAATTAGTTCTGGTACATTCCATGGCCTAAATTTAAGTTACCAGAACTGTGATTGTAACTCTATGGCCACCAGTGGTCTTGGAGTTCCAATTAACAATGAAGTCTTTGGTAACTATTTTTTCCCTTTTGTGTTTTCTTGTTTAAAGTTTCTACAGGATTCTAGGCCTTGTATGGTTTCCTGTGGTGGGATGTAGATGGTCATTAGAACAGTGCCCAGGATCAGTTTGGTAGTCAGGTATTCACAGTCACCAATTTCATCTTTGACTACAATTTTTCTGACCTTTGGGTCTGACCTCTAGTAGATTAAGCAACCTGCTCCTCACTTTTCTGAGTGATCCTCCCAATGTGGATTAAACCTAGGGAGTGTGATAGTGACATCAGGTATTTTAGGGGTGTGCCATAATTCTGTCAGAGGTATTATATCTAGTTGTACTTATTCAACCCAGCCTTCAAACTTGACAAATTTAGTAATTAGGCTAACAATGTTTAAGCTTCCCTGATTCTTTTGTCCAGAACCCAGGCTATCAAAGGCCTGAGGTTTGGGTGTGCATTTCCCGATATACAAAATAAAGGGCATCACTCATAATGCAGGACAGTTGAGAAGTATACTGCCTCTCACCTTGCTTCGTGACTTACTCTGTGGTTTTAAATTGCTAACTGAAGTTTCACTTAGTGAAAAATTTTGTATAGGTGGAAAGGAATACAAAGGGCAGGATAAGCTGTAGCTAAGTCCTTGAAACACGAATTGTAATGAAGTCATATTATTTCTTACGCTGAAGCCAAGAACCCAAGAAAAGAGTATAGGATTAATAGGGTGGTAGCAGAGAGCACATCACTGGAAATGGGACTGGGGGCGTTCATAATGGAGAGTTCTGAGTATATACACTGGACCTGATCTATCACTGAGTTAGCACAGCATAGGATCGGGGACTGGAGTGGGGGCTTACTCTGCACTCTGAGTGTCTCTCTTCTGAATCTGGATGCATCAGTTCAGCTCAGAAGTCAGAACTAGGTGCCAAGGGACAGGCTTACTGGTGGGGTGGGGGTCTTGGCAGCAGGTCCAGAAGTCTGCTTGCTGGGTTTGGGTCTGTGACTAGTTTCTGGAGAGGAGGAGGTAATTTGAAAGAAACCTACAGAAATGGAAGAAAGACCCTCACTACCTTGTCTGTCCTCCAGCCCACAGCAGTCAGTAACAGCAACCACACTTAGCGACCCCATCATCAGCAAGCTTGCATTAAGGTAAGGGAACACAGGAGGCAAGACTAGGATGGGGGAGGAGAGTTTTTTCTGGCCCACTAACAGTCTTTTTAAGTTTCTACTGAGTAGGGTGAGGTTTTCATGTACAGTACCATGTATATGGTTCGATGTGCTTACACAACTGATTGAGATAATATGAGATGATGCTTGTGTAACTTGATTTGCTTTGTGGCTTTCCATCTCTCTATCCATGAGATATACTACCCTGTAGGGGTATGATGCAAGGAACCCTAGAGGAGAGTCCCCCCTACAGGTGCCGGGAATGAATGTGTCAGCTAAAGGTAGGTTAGGAAGAAGCCCACGGGGAAGAGAGGAGCCGCTGGAGGAGGAGAGGTGGATGGTGGGCAATGAAAAAGAATCCTGGCAAAGTCCAGGATGTTGTGACCTTTTAAACTTGATGGGGGAGTGACATTGTTGCTCCGCCCATCGAACCTTGGGCTTAAAGCCCTCCCATTTGATGTGCTTATGCAACTGAATGAGATAATATGAGATGATGCTTGTGTAACTTGATTTACTTTGTGGCTTTCCGCCTCTGTATCTGTGGGATATACCACCCTGTAGGGGTACGATGCAAGGAATACTAGAGGAAGGTTCCCCCCTACAGGTGCCAGGAATGAATGCATCAGCTAAAGGTAGGTTAGGAAGAAGCCCAAAAAGAATATCCAAAGATGTCAGGCTTCAAAGAGGCAAGGATGATGAATGAATTCTGTGACGAGAAGGGCTAACTTCCTAAGAAGAGAGGGGAAAGCCGGGCCACCATCCACCTCCATCCAACAGCGGAACCTAACTAACGAGAAGAAAGTACTAACTCTAACTACTATAATGACCATTGGCACGGAGAGGAAAAAAACCTTTGAGGAGGAAACCTCTGGGGATCCAAGGCCTAGGTCACCTTCTCTCCAGGCTGACAATGTTTGATTCAAGGACATATATTGGTAAAGAGAATGGTTCATAGATGAGGGATACAAGTAGAGAGGATGACAATGGGATAGGGAAAAAACTCCAAAGAAGCACAGATTAAATAAGGGACATGAGGTAGCAGGGACCCAAGGAGGGTATGCTCGAGTAGTCGATGAGCGATAGTAGATCAGGGGAGCAAGGATGGGAGGGAGTAAATCATGTATGAGTCAGAGGAGCAAGGGGTATCCAGATGTGCTCAAGAGGATATTCCAGATGTGCTGATGAGGAGACATGATAATGCAGACTGGCTTGATTGAATGATGGGATTGAGCTGACACTGAGGTTGAAGAGGCATGCTTGATTATGCGATGTAAATGATTAGGCTCTGAACGATTAGACCCTGAGGTTGTAGTCGATAAGGTAGTATGGAATTCAATGATAGGAATGTTCGAGTGAGTGATGTAAATAGATAAACCTTAAGGTAATGCTGAGTGAATGATGACTGGATTTATGAACTCGATATGACTGGAGTGATGAACTCGATACATGCGGTAGGAGGGCCACAGTTGACAGGTGGCATAGGAGTTATGGTAGGTACGCCCAAAAAGAATATCTATAGCAAGCCATGAGTGGAGTGAATCCTGGATGGCTGGTACAGAATTGGAAGAGAAGACAAGAATGAACTTGAAAATGAACTTGTATGAAGAAAGTAAAAGGAAGTAGGCTCCGCGAAAGGATGTAGACTCCGAGGCCAAGAAGGGAGATCTGGAACCAGAGGCAGCTCAGACTGAGTGATTAAGGAACAAAACTGGACAAGGTATGATGAGGAGTGAGCAAAATTGGATGATGTATGATGAGGAGTGAAGCTAAGAGCATAGTGAAGCCATGATGGCTGGTACTAGAAAAGGCGCTAGGACAAGGAAGGTAAATTAGGAAACGGATGAGTTACAATAAGGGATTGAAGTCATTGAGGCTGGTACAGGAAAGCGAGGTATGAAAGGACAAAGGACAGAGGGAGGTCAATGGGGTAGCACAGGACCTAGCCGATACAGGATGAGAACGGCAGTAAGGCGAGCTGGATGAGGTAGCACGCAGGCCAGGTTCGATGGAAGGCCAGATGGAGTCAGCCAGAGATGGCCCAACGATGTGTGTAGCAGAGCAAGCTAATAGAAAACTGTGGCATGATGAGATATAGAAGCCATGACTGGAGTGAATCCTTGACAGATGATGATGGATGGAATCAGGAACCAGATACATGCGGCGTGAGGGCCGTAGATTGATGAGGTGGGCATATGAGTAATGATAGTTACGCCCAAAAAGAAATACTGAATGCAGCGGAGGAAGGTAACATAGGAACGGATGAAGTACGATGATATATTGACGCCATGACGGCATGTACTGGAAAACGCGGTAGAAAAGGACGTAGGACGGTAGGGATTGAATTGGATGAGCAGGTCGAGGCAAGGTATAGCTGATACAGGAGGAGAACCGCAGGAGGGATATGAGTCATGAGAGGTCATGACAGGTATGCCAAAGAGAATTCTTGATCACAGGCCATATTGAGGCGGCCAGAGATGGCTCAATGGTGAGGAAGGTAAAATTGTAGGAAACTGAGGAGGTGCGATGATGAGGAATGGCAATGGAGTGAAGCCATGACTGGAATGAAGCCGTGATGGCTGGCACGAGGAAGGTAAATAGGAATGGACAAGGTACGATGAGGGAGAGAGGGAAGCCCAGAAGACCGGAATGAGTAAGGGTTATGAAACCAGACTGAAAACTAGGCAGAAATTGCCTGAAGCTGATCTTTCATGGGCAGACAGTGCTACCTGCTGGTCAGTAGGAGAACCTGTGCATGATAGAGCAAGAATCCCCCAGATTTAGGCTGGACTGCAATGTAGCAGATTGGTAGAGAGAACAACCTTCCAGGGACAGCATTACATGGGAGGCAGTGAAAGTGCAGGATATCCCACCCAAATTTTTTTATACATACACACACACACACACACACACACACACACACACACAGGTGCAGGCGTGCTGCCCAAAATTGGGAATGGATCCAGATCAAAAGCAGAAAAGTCATGCTCAGTATGAGAATAGCAAATACCTTGAACTGAAACGCCAGCCAGACAATCGAGATCTGACAATATGGGTCTGCAATAATGTCTCATGAACAGATGCATAGTCTAATAATGCCCGCTACAAAACCATCAGGTCAATCCCAACTGACTTCAGAAATGAGGCACTAAAATGAGGGCAGCACCATAAGTGGGCAACAAACAGGAAAAAAGGTGAGCCTCACTCACCAGATAGTCTGGGACCATGAAGCAGGGATAAGCATCCGGGGAGAAGAAGAGCCAATGAGTCACGTATGTAGCAGTGGAAGAACATGAGTGAGGGGAGGGAAGCCAGGAGCGAACCCCAGCAAGTCCCACTAGTTGGAGAAGGTTGCACGCATCCTAGATGCAATCCAGCTGAAATGCCCAAACTGCTGCTCGGTAAGCACCGCAGCATGTCTGAAACTGCAGGTGCCTCCATCAGTGAGATGGAGTATTGAGAGTGAAACAAAATCCTGGATGGCCACCCCGGGAAGCCGAAGTGCAGAGCAGAGCCCCAAGCTGAGGGAATGCCAGCAGAGGAGAAAATCGAAGAGCAGGAATGGCCTCCCGAGATGCGAGCACCGGAGGCATCCCCGGAGATTCCGTGATGGGACAGCCAACAAGGTAGGGCAAGCAGGCGGACTCATGAAATGCAGCGCCAGAACAGCAGCTGGGGGTGGGGGGATGAAAGCGGGAGAGAGGACCGGCAGTCGCAAGAAGCGGCAGGTGAAACTAGCCAAAAGGAGAGGGAGAGCCGAGCCAGCAGGAAGTAAGGCTGCCAGCTGCAGCAGGGTGTCAGAGGGAAAAGAGTCAGTGGCCAGAGATGTCCCCAAGAAATCAACAACAGAGCATGGAGGAGCGGAGCCTCCGGCAGCAATGAAAAATAATCCTGGCAAAACCCAGGATGTTATGACCTTTTAAACTCGATAGGGGAGTGACGTTGTTGTTACGCCCATCGAACCTTGGGCTTAAAGCCCTCCCAATGTGGAATCGGAACTTCTGCCACTGATTCTGCCTCTGGTACCTTAGCTGTCACCAAAATGGAACTGCAGTTGGACCTGGAAGGTTTGATTATCCAACATTTTCCCAACAGAATGGAATCAGGTGATTCAAAGCAACTCTACTCAGTACCACATAGGAAGCTAGTTAGGAAAATGCTCCAACTAGGGCCAGGGGACAAAAATAACTTATTTGATCAAAAACTGAAACATAGAAACATAGGAGTTGTCAACAGATAAGGATCTCTTGGCCCACCTAGTCTGCCCATTTTCCCCCACCTACTGTGCCACTGCAGACCCTACTCGATCTCCAGTCTTCTCCCTCCCTTGCCTTACTTCTAAGGTCCCCTTGTGTTTTGACTGGTTGACTAATAAAACCCAGAGGATGCTCTTAGATTTTTTTTACATAGGTACATAGAATTTGAAAGCAGATAAGGACCGACTGGCCCACCCAGTCTGTCCATTTTCCTACCTACTGCAATCACTCCAGATCCTAATTGATCTGCAGCTTACCTTCTCTATCCTACCACTAAAGCTGCCTTCTGCCTAGCCCATGCATTCTTTAATTCAGATATTGTTTTTGCCCCTACAACATCTGCAGCGAGGCTATTCCATGCATCCACCACCCTTTCTGTGAAAAAATACTTCCTCACGTTACCCCTAAGTCTTCCCCCCTCCAGTCTCATATTGTGCCCCATTGTTTTTGCACATCTCTTTTTTTTTAAAGATGCTGCTCTCTTGAACTCTTTTTATCCCCTTGAGGTATTTGAATGTCTCTCTTATATCCCCTCTCTCCCTCCTTTCCTCCAGGGTATACATATTGGGTTCCTTCAGTCTTTCCTCGTGTGGCTTCTGGTGCAGTCCCTGCTCCATTTTTGTTGCCCTTTTCTGGACTGCCTCCGCTCTGTCTATGTCCTTTCGGTTATGTGGTCTCCAGAACTTAATGAGGCCTCATCAGTTGTCTGTACAGTGGCATCACCATCATCTGTTTTCTACTGGTGATGCCTCTCCCTATGCACCCCAGCATCCTTCTGGCTCTTCTCACAGCTTTTTCACATTGCTTGCTAGGCTACATTTAGGTTTTCTGTTGTGTTTAACCCCAGGACCCTTTCCAGTCTGGCTGTCATCAGTACCCCCCCCCCAATCTTCTATTCCTCTCCTGGGTTCTTGTGCCCCAGGTGCATGACCTTGCACTTCTTTGTACTGAATTTAAGCTGCCAGACTCTTGACCACTCCTCCAGTTTGCCTAGGTCTCTTCTCATTCTTTCCAGCCTGCCTTGAGTGTCAGCTCTATTGCAGATCTTAGTGTCATCTGCAAAGAGGCATACCTTTCCTTCCAACTCCTCCACATGTTGCTTACGTGGACATTGAAGAGGACAGGCCCCAGCACCGAACCCTGAGACACCCTGCTGGTTACCTGCTGCTCCCTGGATTGAACTCCATTTACCACTACTCTCTGTGTCCTGTAGCCCAGCCAATTTATGACCCAGTTTACAACCTTGGGACCCACTTCCAGACTGCCCAGCTTGTTTACTAGCTTCTTGTGTGGGATAGTGTCAAATGCCTTGCTAAAGTATAGGTAGGCCATATCCACCGCCCTTCCCTGATCAACTACTTTGGTCACCCAGTCAAAGAAATCTATCAGATTTGTTTGACAAGACCTTCCTGCTGTGAACCTATGTTGGCTTGGGTCTTGTGCCCCACTGGCCTCAAGATGTGTCACAATCCTTTCCTTTAAAGGAATTGTGTGAGCTAACAGTGTGGGCTTCATAGCCCACTACTCTGGGGCAGTGATAGCCCCTCTGTGTGAAAATACGTTTTTTTTACTCACTTGATAATGTTTGGGAAGGTGCCGTAATTTTGTGTCCAAACCCGGAGCCAGATGATCCTTCCCACTTCAGGTCACCTGCTCGCTCCCTTGCTTCCGTTTGTGATGTGCTACCAGGGAGGCGTGGATGCGTGCCCAATACAGATCTATAGGGTTAACTTTTAAAATGATTTTATTACACTTTAAACTAACATTTGATAAAAAAGACAGCCACTGCTCAACTAGTAGGGACCCTATTAGTTGAGCAGTGGCTGTCATTTTTATCAAGCGTTAGTTTAAAGAGTAATAAAATCATATTAAAAGTTATCCCCATAGACCTGTATTAGGCGCATCCCCGCACTCTCCCTGATAGCACATCACAAAACGGGGGAGCACAGGGGCGGAGCAGGCAGACTCGGAAGTGGGAAAGGATCATCTGGCTCCCGGTTTGGACAAAATTACGATCCTTCCCAACGTTATCAAGTGAGTAAAAAAAAATTATTCTCACACAGAGGGGCTATCATTGCACCAGAGTAGTGGGCTATGAAGTCCAAACTCTGATTTTTTTTTAAATCACATACATACTTTAACACTGATTCCATTATTTTCCCCACCACTGAGGTCAAGCTGACTGGCCTGTAGTTACCAGCCTCTACCTTGCTCCCACCTTTGTGGAGTGGTACTACATTCACCCTCCTCCAGTCCTCCGGCACCACTCCCCCCTCCAATGATTTGTTAAACAGTGCTATAAGTGGTTCCACTACTTCCTTTCTGAGTTCTTTCAATATTCTGGGATGTATCCCATCTGACCCCACTGCACTAACCACTTTTAGTTTTGAGAATTCCTTTAGAACTCTCTCTCTTCCGTGAATAGACTGGTATCCACCACCCTTCCATGTGTGTTTCTACTGCCTCACTGTGGTCCCTCTACTTCCCCTTCCTTTGTGAATGTTGAGCCGAAGTATTCATTCAGGATTTCTGCTTCTTCTAGGTCCCCCTCTGCACCCCCCCTCCTTATTAGCCTCACAATCCCTCCCTTGGTCCTTTTCCTTTCACTAATATACCTGAAGAAGGTTTTGTCTCCTTTTACTGACTGGGCCATTTTTTCCTCTACAGTATTTGTGCCTTTGCGCTCCTGACTGCTTTCCCTGCCTCCCTCTGCTTTGCCTGATACAG
Source organism: Neoceratodus forsteri (assembly GCA_016271365.2). Lineage (NCBI taxonomy): Eukaryota > Metazoa > Chordata > Ceratodontiformes > Ceratodontidae > Neoceratodus > Neoceratodus forsteri. The sequence goes on along the minus strand of JADMNL010000031.1, from coordinate 140,902,897 downwards.
TTCCCTGTCAACCTCCCTCTGTGTTTCCTTGTACTTTCTGAATGCCTGTTTTTTCTCCCTAACCTTCCCAGCCACTTCTTTTGAAAACCATATTGGTTTTCTCTTTCAGCTTTGTTTGTCTTCTTTACACAAAGGCTTGTTGCCTCTGTTATGGCTTCTTTTAGTTTCTCCCCCTGTTTCTCTACTCCTCCCCTCCTTTCCCAGGGTTTTCTTGAGATGTGTCCCTATTTTTGTAAAGTCAGCCCTCCTGAAATCCTGGACCCATACTTGCTCTTAAATGGCAAATTCTCCGATGACAAGATAGTGACTAGTGGAGTACTACAGAGTTTGGTCCTGGGGTCACCAATGTTCAATACGTATATCTGGGACATATGTGAGGGTATTCAGGGCAAGGTACTGTGAGTGCACAGATGATACAACACTCAGTGACAGGGTTGATAGTGAAGAAGCAGTTACAGTATGTGGCAGGATGTGAAAGGATTGAAGAAACGTTCCAGTAATTGGCAACTGGAATTCAGTTATGAAGGAGACATTCGGGATGCCCTTGTGTGCCCTAGTATGAGTATTTGGGGTTTGGCTATATAAGGGTATTTTATACTGGAGGATCTTTGACAGAAGTACCATAATGTAATGTCATTTATTTCTTGTTATTTTATTCCACCCAAAAACAAGGTTGATATTTCACGGCTAACATTACTCCACTTCACCAGAGCATATGGTGGCTCCTACAGTTCAAAGCATGAATACAGGTTTCAGCATACATAGCTATATTGATTCCTGATCAATTAATAAAGCCTTATTAATTGATCAGAAATCAATATATCTATGTCTACTGATACATATATTTATGCTTTAAACTTTAGGAACCATCTTATGAGTTGAAATTTAATGCCAAAACGTCAAATGTGATGCAGACAGTGGCAAAAAAACTGAAGTTTATTGCACTGATGGAATGCCAGTAGAAAGCATGGAGGAGGAGGAGGAGGAGAGAGACTTGATGGAGGTGATAAGAAATAGCCTACAGCAATCTTCCTAGTGTGATAAGGCATATGGCTGGGACACATTAGGAAGAGCTGCTTCACAGAATGTGAGGCGGACCCTTGGAATAGACATTCAGAACAGGTAGTAATCAGCTGGTACTTTAACGACCAAGAAGCTCAGACTTGACAAGTATTGTTATGAAAAAGGAGTGACGGAATTCCTACTAAGCTGGGGGATGGGGGGGCAAGATGGACCACTGGTCTTCTTCCCTCCCTGAAGCTCTATGTATGCTGTGTGTAAGTACAACATTTTGCAATACCTTATATGAAAGATACAGTAAACATTTGCAGTGCTCGAGTTTTAACCGTGCCATTTTCTCTCTCCGCAGGTGAGACTAAACCAACAGATTAACATATTAGCTAAAGCATTTGATGCCACAAAGGACTGCAGCGCAAAGATGCAAATTCAGAAACACCAATGTGACAGTAAGATAAGACAGTTTTTTAGGGGCAATAAATCTATAAAACAAAATGCTCCTGGAATGTGTAGTGATTTGAGGGATATGATTGGCTAATGAGAGTGCAGAAGGCATATAATCCCTAATGACCGCACACTCTGCTTATTTACATATCTGATGAGATTGAGATTCAATGCCAAGAATTGAAAGTGATGTACATTAGGAACAAAGGACCCACACATAGGGTACTGGATAGGAGGGGTTTAGATGGCCATTTCAGCAGAGGAGAGAGACCTAGGAGTCCTCCTCAGTGACTCACTGAAGCAAGTCAGACAGTGCAACAAGGCCCATATCAAGGCCTCTAGGATGCTCAGTGGTAGAGGGAGTAGTTTTGACAGTAGGAGGTGGGAGGTGCTAATGCCCCTATACAGATTGCTGATGAGGCCTCACCTGCAGTACTGTGCCCAGTTTTGCAGTCCTCACCCTAGAAAGGACGTTCACTTATTTTATTTATTGAATTTTGATAACTGACTAGGCTCACTAAGACAAACTGTCCCCTTTTCAGGAGTGGTTGATGGGATGGAGTCAGTGAAGTGAAGGATCACAGACATGATTCAGGGCTGGTGGGGCAGATCATATGAGGAACGTCTGAAGGCCCTGAACATGTGCTCGCTGGAGGCTGGACAGAAGAGAGGGGACAAGATAAAGACTTTGTTCCTAAGGGTTAGAAGCAAGGTTAATTGAGAGGGTCTGTTTGTTAGAAGTAGAGATGCAGTCATGAGGGGGCAGACTTGAAGATTAGTGGGAGGTAAAGTCAAGAAGGATGCGAGGAAGTTTTACTTCACAGAAAGGGTGGTGGAGCCTTGGGACTAATTACTGGCAGAGGCTGTAGGTGGAGGGCAGTGGCCATTAATGGGTTCAGATATACAATAAGTGGAACAGGACCATGGGACTGATAATCCCATTTGGTGGAACCAGGAAGGGGGAGGAAGCAGAAGAGATGGAGGGCATGAATAACCCATTGTGGCACTAGACTGGGTGGCAAAGTAGTATCAACTATGGTCAGACTTGATGGGCTATTAGTCTCTTTCTACCATCAGTATGTTTCTATGATGTAGTCACTAACCAATGGCAAGACAGCTTTAAGAATGCTTGATGACATCACAATCTAGCTTTGCTGCCTTCAGAATAAAACAAATACAAATTGAAACAGTTGAACTAACATACAAGGAAACATAGAGGATAATGTAAGGTCATCAGTGAACACAACATTGTTTGTTCACTGATGACCACACATCATCTTTTATAGTGTATGGGCACCAGCGATAAACAAATTAGTACTCCTGTGGCTGTGCATGATAAACCCAATGAACCTCACCTCTTCAGTTTAGTTTTGGCAAATGTTATGAGCACAGGTCGACAGCTACCTCAAAGCTGCCCACCGGTCTGCTTTCCTGCCGTCACCCCAGGCTCACTGCAGCTTTAAGAGGGTGGAGATCATGCTGGACTCTCCAGTGAAGAATGACTCTTAACGAACCCCACCCAACCTCACTGCTGACCCTGTGCCAGCCCACGCACCCCCATCAGCCAGCCCAGCAGCCGGCACTGCAAATCATCAATGACTGTCCTGGCGCCCTGTTTGGTAACAGCCAGAAACTGAGGGGGAAAAAAAAAGAAAACTAGGTGGGGCTTTTTTAAAAGAGGCACACAGGGCAGACTGGGTGAGCCTGGTGGTCCTTTTCTGCCGTCACATTCCTATGTTCTTATAAGTCATTCCAGTGTATGGCTGATTTGTTGTTCGTGGTTACACTGATATACAGGGGAAGCCATCGCCAATTGCTTTTTTCCAACTGAAACTGACAAGTGTGGGGATAGCACCACACAAACCAGGGTAACAAGACCACAAGGGCATTCCAAGTTGTTGTACCATCAATGTGACGTACTCGAGATGGTACAACTATCTGATGTCACATCGATGGTACAACAGCACTGGAAACTGATTAATTTCAGTTAATAATAACCCTCTCCCATATACTATATTGTAATTATTTCATATAAAATTTTTTCTGCTGATTTTTCTGCCCCAGACTTTGGTGGCATCCCCCAGCCCCATCACCAACTCATTTTGGGCACCTACAGGTTTACCACCCACAGGTAGCCTGCCCCATAGAGTCATGAGGGATCTGAGGGGGGCTTAAATGAGCCAAGGCATTTTTCCTACTGGTTGACCCCCAGAGTTTCATGCATGCAATGATCTGTTGCATGGTTAAATGCAAGGCATGTGATGTGCTGCACCTGCTGAAGTGCTGCCCACACACTGTCCCTACTGATGCTGCCATCCAGCCTCCACCTGATGGAAGTCAAGTGGCAGAACCCAGGACCCTCCCTTCCCCACCCTGAGGGAGGAAAGCTGTTGCGGGATGCTCAATCCTCACTCACTCAGCTGCCCCGAGTGACCCTGGTCCATTCCTGAACCCGGGTAACCAGCATGGGTGGTGGAATGGCATCCAACACCTCAACCCACCATACCACAGGGCTAGCTGTAACACTGTAAGTTAAAAGGAAATGTCCAGCAAAACCATCCCCACATTAGTGTGGGGCAATCCCCAGTTACACTTTTTGGGGATAATGTAAAAATGTTTTTTGATATGTAGTTTTTGTGGTATTTTCCATTTTCTCCCTGTAACCCAGCCCCCACCTCAGATGCGTGCATGCATGTGGAGGCATGCACACGCTGCATCTTGAGGTAGCCACCTACGTGTCACCCTCGCTGCCTACACTGACCACCAGGCCTTCTACCCTGTGGCAGCATGACTATGGAGAGGGGGCGAACACCCCATGGAGAGGAGAGGAGAGCTCCTTCCAGCTACTCAGTCTGGCTCAGACCCTCCCCTCATGGCAGCTCCTTGATGACCCAAGTACGTTCCTGGACCTGGGTTGCCAGCATGGCGCGAGGTAAGGCATCCAACGCTTCAGCCTTCAGCACCACCGGGCCGGCATAATGTAAAGTTTTACCTGAACATGTTCTTTGGCAATGTTGTTTTTATCTGGTTGATCTGCTGTCCCTTCTGTCTGACATTTTACACAGAGCACTACTAGCGACACAACCTCGCAAGGTTGATGTAAGAGCCAGGGATCAGCCGCGGCAGAAAGCAGTTAATGTACTAATAATAGGAGCGATATTAATAGCTCCAGTTTGTCCTTTCCAGATCCTGGCACCATACCAAAACTACGAATAGACTCACCTAAGCTTTGTGCCATATAACATACCTAGAGGATGATTAACAGACAAGTAACATAACCCCTAGTCATGGCTTATTGCTTAATAATTGACATGCTTCTGTGAAGACCACTGCTATTTCAACACCTCAGGGTTCTGTGACATCAGAGTTAAAACAAAAAAAAACAGAAAACGGACTACATAGCAAACATTTCCTAACTATAGGGGATTACATAAGAATTTGGTGATGGTTGAATTTGTATGTTTTAAATTTGTACAAAGAAATACTGCAATCTCTTCCTACAACAAATTGGTGTTGAGTTTCTATGAGTCTTCATTTTTTACTGGGAAGGTAGATCCATCTGGGAAAACTCTCATGTCCATGTCAGCAGCATTCCTAGTGCCTCAGCAGCTAGAGCAGTCCAAGAGACAGGCAATACTACATCAGAGTAACTGTGAATTGTTTTGATTTGTTTTTATTCAGTGGAAAAAATGATGCTGAACAATCAGAAAACTAACATAATTCAAGAGTATGACGTCTACAAAGCAAACTGCACTAAAAGCAATGCAGAACTGAGTAAAAAACTTCAGTCTTCCGAGACCGAGAAGGAGAGCTGTCGCCTAGTTCAGATTGATCTCAACAGAGAAAAGGATGCCCTGAAAGAGCAGACTCAGCAGTGCCAAGGCAGATGCAACTCAGTTTTTGAGGAGTTTAATAAAAAGACTGATCATGTAGTGAGCACCTTCGATCGGGCAATCCAGGGAACATTCCCAATCATCCCAATGTTAGGGTCATCTGAGGAAGTTAGAAAACAAATAGAGCAAATCAAAGCAAACTGTACACCCCTCTCATACACAGTCCGCCAACAGTTTGAAGAAATTCTGAGACAAATGAAATCTGAGATCAACAACATTGTCAGAGATAACAGCCAGCTGAGGTCGGAGAGGGACAACTGGCAGATGAAGTTGCGTGACTGTGACAAAAACCGGACCAGCATGGTGGATGAGATGAACAGGAAGATCCGGAATGTTGCACTGGCAAAAGATGCAGAACTCCAGAAAGAACTTATGGAGAAAATGCAGCTAAGAAAAGAGAAAGACGAGCTCAGCAGAAAAATAGAGGAGAAGGGCCAGCAACTTTCCTACATCGGTACCACTTTGCAGGCTCTCAATTCCTCATTAGTCCAGTGCAATAAAGCCAAGGTACGTGTTTGTTTGTTTGTTTTTTAATTGCACAATTTATTAACCAAGGACAATCCAGCAAAGATGGTAAACCTTGTTTTTTTAAATTCTCTCTTAAAATGGCAAGGATAAGTCCAGAGACCTAACTGGATGACATTCATCACATGACCGTGCATTAAAATACTAACAATGCAAGCTAGTCCAGTGGCACGGAGAGATGAGGCTTTGGGACACCACACATCCGACCACATCGGCAGCCTGGGTCCATGATTGGATCTTGGCTGCTGGGAAGTTGGCCTGGGGGGAGGATCAAGAGTACAATGGATTGCTCTTCTCTCCTGTGGTGGTGGGAATTTCACACCACTACAATGCTGGGATTTAAACATTTTTCACCACACGTGTTCATGAGGTGGGGTCATAAGAAGGCTATGTTAAAAATTTGGAGTCAAAATATGTAAAAAGGCCAAAGTTATGACCATTCATTGCAATTTTGATATGCATGCTCGTAACTTGGAAATTTTAAATATTTTTACCCCATATTTTCTAGGTAGCCTTCTTATTACCCCACCTCATGTATGTCACAGCTGTCATTTTTCAAATCCTTTCCAAAATGTGTTTTTGAACCTGTGGCATGAAAATGGTGTTGCTGTTGCATGGAAATTACATTTTGGTGGGTATTTGAAAATGTTCTGTACCGGGCACATGAGATGGGGTAACAAGATGACTATGTTGACAATTTGGTAGCTGTTGCCCTATAAATGGAAGCACAGGGCTCTTCCAGTGCTACATGCACATATGCATCTTGGGAGGGATAGGAGCACAGTGCAAATAACAATATGATTACTCTATCTCAAAAACTACGGATGGATGGAGCGCAGAGTCCTTAGGGTTTGAGGGTCACTTCTATGTTAAACACTAAATTTTGTAGTTTAATAACTTCATAGCCAATCAGCCAGTTGGCAGAACATTTTTCAGGTGCCATCAGGGACCTACGATCTCTTGAAGATGCAAGTTTCATTCTGGTCGGATATGTGGGTGCGGAGATACAGAGTGTCAAAAAATGTGAAAATTACCATTTTTGTGTAAATTCTTTGTCATGCCCTTGAACAAAAACTGTGTGGAATTGTGGTGAATTCATGGTAACAGGTCTTAGGTCACAGGTGTGCCTTCTGAAAGTTTGGTGAAAAAATATTAATCCATTCAAAAGATATTAAATGCTAGCATTTCCCATTATTTTCAATGGGAGCAGTTAGATGTCCCGTGCAAAAAAGGATCCTTTATTGCAACGGGATAATCCTTTACTGCAAATGAGTAATCCTTTCTTGCAAACAGGAAATCCTTTTTTGTGCTACCACCATTTTCTTTTACAGTTGGTGAGGGAAACAAAATGTGATAATTCAAAAAAATGATGTTTTAATTTTAAGCCGATAAGTACAGTAGCTTGCTTATCGGGACTCCCTCAGTTGGATTCTGCAGTTAACTGGTGGCAAATGACTTTCAAATTTTTTTTTGACATAATAAGGATCCTTTTTCCTGCTCCTTAAATCCTTTCCCTGGTAGTCCAGTGGTCCCTCTGTTCTGTGATCGCCATTCCACGTTTTTGTTATATGCCTTGGTAGTTCAGTGGTCCCTCCCCCTCCCCCGTTCTCTGATTGTCATCCCCTCAGTAGGCCTCCATCTGTTGAACCACTTGACTAACTTCTTAAGCAATACACAGGCTGAAGTAATTGTCCTGGGAGACTTCAACCTGGGTTGGTTCTCTGACATCTCCTTACCACTTAAAGTACTGTGTGACACCTTTGGGTTGGTTCAGTTTATTTCTGATGCTACATGACCAGTCAGAGCTAACTCAAGTAAAAGCTCCTTGGTGGACATTGTACTCATGAATAAGCCACACCTATTCTCCCATTCAGGTGTGTTCTTCTCGGATATCAGCGACCATTGTCCCATTGCTTGCGTAAGGACTGCATCTAAACCCCCCCCTCTTCCTCTAGGTACACCTTCAAAAGATGTGTGCATAACCTCGACACTTATGCCCTCATTGAGGATATCCAGGAGTCTCTGCTATGGCAGGAATTTTACCTGACCAAAACAGTCGAGGATGCCTATAAGCCATTTGAAGCCATTGTACTAAACGCGCTTGACACTCATGCCCCATTAGACAAAACCAGGATAAAGAAAAAATCCTTTCCGTGGTTTACACTAGAGCTGAGAACAGCCCCACATAGTAGGGACAAATTATGGAAAAAGGCTCGGAAAACAAAGCTCCCTGAAGATTGGGCTGCTTTTAGGGCTGCCAGGAACTTCTGCACGAAGCTAACCAGAACTAAAAAAGCTTCTTTTTACCAAACTTCACTGGCTTCCTCTGCCAATTGTCCCGCAAAATTTTGGAAAACACTCAAAGACACTGAAGGTCATGTTCCCCACTGGGTCTCTTCTGTCAAAAATCTCGAAAGGTGACACAATCATCACTGACAAAGTAGGGATCCTCGATCTTTTGAATGACCACTTTTCCACTGCAGGACTGGCCTTTAACTCCTTGCCGGCCAGTCACCTTCGCACCTAATCCTTAGCACAGGTAGCTTCAAATCCTCACCACACCAATCTGCCTCTTCCTTCTTTTTCCATTCTGTCTCCCTCAAGAAGGTGGAGGACCTGTTACTGCACCTGGACGTCAGGAAAAGCGCTGGTGCTGACCATGTTGAGCTATACTTCTTAAAGATCAGTTATCGTGTATTGGCTGTTCCGATCACACACCTCTTTAACTTATCTCTTTCACTGGGTGCATTTCCCAAAATGTGGAAGACAGCCCAAGTGATCCCCTCTGTTCAAATCTGGTGACCCGACAGACCCCAATAATTATAGGCCCATCTTGCTACTACCTATTCTCTCCAAACTACTTGAAAAAGTAGTAAATTCACAACTTAGAGATTATCTAGACTCCTCTAACCTACTCAACCAAGCCCAGTCAGGCTTTAGGCACCGCCATATCACAATTACTGCTCTCGCAAAGGTAACGAATGACTGGCAGAAAGCTCTCGATGAGAAATTATCGGTGTGCACAGTTTTCCTAGACCAAAGCAAGGCCTTTGACACCGTAGATCATGAACTGCTTCTGAATACCCTTTGCACCTTTGGCTTAGACCAGACATCCCTGAGCTGGTTCTCCTCCTACCTCTCCGGACGCTCTCAGCAGGTAAAAGCTGTGAGTAACCTCTCTCTTCCAAAATCTATCAATAAAGGGGTACCTCAGGGTTCCATCCTGGGTCCATTACTCTTTTCGCTTTATATCAACAATATCGACATGTGGGTTTCATCCTCAGACATTCATCTCCTCGCGGACGATACTGTCCTCTACTTGTCTAGACCTACCCCCGAGCAGGCATGCACAGAATTGCAGAAAGATTTCAACATCCTGCAGCATAATTTGCTCAAGCAAAAATTGTTGCTAAATGCTAAAAAAACTAAAACAATGATTCTGACCCCGAATAGCATTGCTCCACTGGCATCTACAGCAGGTTTTGTGAAACCGATCACCACCTTACTCAATGAACCCCTTGACTATGTTGACAAATTTAAATAACTTGGAATGTGGATTGACTGCCGTCTGTCCTTCCTGGTTCATGTAGATGAGATCGCAAAAAAACTGAAGCAGAGGCTCAGTGTATTCTACAGAAACAAGCACCTTCTCACCTATGAGTCAAAGAGGAGGCTGGTCCTAACTACCTTCTTATCATTATTGGACTACGCCGACTTCATTTACAGTCAAGCTCATGGGACAGCCCTAGCCAAACTTGATGTTCTCTATCATAGAGCCCTCCGTTTCATCTCTGGGAAACCTTACTGTACCCATCACTGCGACTTGTACTCAGCAGTGGGTTGCCCGTCTCTTGCTTTCAGAAGACAAAGGAATGCTGTCCTTTGGACCTACAGAGTAATTACTAAGATGTTGCCCCAGTACATCTCTAACTGTCTGCCTCTATGTGTCTCTGGCAACTATGTTCTGAGAAGCCAATATTATATCTACCTAATGTTGCCGAAGGTCAGAACCCTCTTTGGCAGATCCTCCCTTAGCTTCGCACTACCCCAGGTTTGGAACAAGCTTTAAATAACCCTAAAATTAGCAATTCCCATTAAAATCCCTGAATTCAAACTCCTGTATGCGAGACTTTTCTCTGAACACTGTAAGTGCTACTCCTGATGTGCCTTGTCAGGTTATGACACCTAGAGACCAACCCCGACCTCCTACATGCACTTAAAGCATTCCACCTCAGGCTTCCACCTCCTGCTCCTTCCTAGGTTCTAATTTCCCTTGGCTGCTCCTCACTGTCTTGGGGTACATAATGTTTTGCCTTATACTAACAATACGGGATATTTAAATGTACTCTTCAAAACAAACATTTTGGTGTGAAACTTCCATATCTCACCTGACTATCTAGCTTATGTATAGATTTATATACTTATATGCTGCCTCATTCGTATCCTGTTTGAATTCCCACCCTATGTATAGCCCGTATTTTATTTTGCTGTTATACCTGTGCTACTTTTATCATGAGTAGTATTGCTGTACCTGTGTATGCATATGTGTAGCTCTTATGTATTGGATGTTATTACTGTATGCCCAGGCCCACCTTGGAAATGAGCTTGTTCAACGTTGCTTCACCTGGTAAAATAAAGATTGATTGATTGATTATATAGAATTCATTGGTGATCTAGTGGTTCTTCTACCCTCCCCCTGCCTTGTCTTCCTGGTGTCTAGTGACAGCTGCCCCCCTTGGTGTCCAGTCCCTGAAATAAAGAAAACAATCCTTTTGTTTCCCTGCAACAAAAAAAAAGAAAAGTTCTCTCGCCGATCAGCACCCCCCACCCTTACCTCCCACTCAGCACCCACCATCCCACACCTACCAGTACATCCCCACACACCGTCACTCAACTGAACAGGTCCCAGGTTTGAGATCCACTCTTCGATTAAAGACACGTCTTTCTGATGGAACCAGCGACTGCAATATGAGACATTAAGGTAAATGCGGTGCAATGTATTTCAATGGGGTTTTCAACTTTGATGCATAACTAAGCTATTTCTTGACATTTTACCACCAAATTTTAAACATGGCCTTTTGGGGACCCAACCTCATGAACAATATGATTGTCATTATGCATCACCAGCCCAAAATATGATTTTGCAGTCGCTTGGTGAAATCACCTTTTGGGCAGGATTTGAACTTTGTTCGCCACACTTGTTCATGAGGTGGGGTCATAAAAAGGCTATGTTGAAAATCTGGGGTCAAAATATGTAAAAAGGCCAAAAGGCCAAAGTTATGACCATTCATTGCAATTTTGCTGTGCACACTTGTAACTTTGGAAATTTTAAATCTTTTGACCCCAGATTTTCAAGATAGCCTTTTTATTACCCCACCTCATGGATGTCATAGCTGTCATTTTTCAAATCCTGGCCAAAATGTGTTTTCACAACTGTAGTGCAAAATGGCATTGCAGTTCCATGGAATTACATTTTGGTGGGCTTTCAAAGATTTTCTGTATCGGGTACATTAGGTGGGGTAATAAGATGGATGTTCTGACAATTTGGTCACTGTTACCCTATAAATGGAAGCGCAGGACCCTTCCAGTGGTACATGCACATACGCATCTATGGAGGGATAGAAGCGCAGTGCAAATAACAATACAATTACTCTATCTCAAAAACTATGGATGGATGGATGGGAGTGTAGGGCCTGGAGGGCCCTGCACTCCCACAGGTAAATAAGGGTATGAGATACATTATAGTGGAGGCTGTAATTATGTCATCTCAAAAAGTAAGGAAATTCTTGGCAAAAAAAACTTTGTCAATGAGTCAGTTTTGGTTCCAGAGTCAAAGGTTTGGAAATGTGCTGTTAGGGTTTCCAACTGTAACCCACCTCCCCTTTACTGGTAAGGTAACAACCATAAACAACAAAAGGTATTACCCCTGGCATTAGGGCAATACCTGGTCTGGGCTTCTAGGCAGTCGGAGGGAGGGGTATAAAATAACATTTCTATTTTACTCGAGCCTGGGGGAGAGGTACCAGGGCCACATTGTGACAACTAAGTCTGAGGGGGCCCCAAAAATGTCACACAGGTCATGCAGAGAAGGAATGTCCACAACAGGAATGGGATTGTACTGTATGGCTTTATTTCTGACAAGGTGTCAGTCAGAAAGTGTGCTCCCCCCCCCCAGGCTTTTGCAGGTACAGAACACACAATGCACACAGAACACTCTTTAGCAGGCACAGTTCATAGAGAACGCAACTGTTTTTCAGGTACAAAACTTGTCACAAAGAACACATTTCCTTTTGAACTTCCAAATATAGAGGATACATAATGGGCACGAGTGTGATATGTAAAATATTTTCACTCCTTTAGAGTGACCTCTGAATTTGCCACTCGTGACTATCCAGAGGTCACTGTGCGGGAGTGAAAATATTTTCCTTATCACACAAGTGCACATCATGTATCTGATTTATACAATAGGAGTGTGTTTCAAACAACATGAAGTCTTTCTGTATTCTGACATATGCAGTTAGCCCCAGCACTTGAACTGCTCCAGAGAGGAAAGAGTTAAATTCTATGCAGAGCAGAGAACGTTGAGCTCAAGCTCGGTTCAAACCTCTGTCTGCTGCACTTTGAAGTGTAACCATCAGATTCTTTACTCCGCCTAACTGAACAGTCTCTCTGGAGATATCTCCTTTGCTTACAGTTTTTGGTCGGTTAAAGTCGTCGGTTTTACTGATTATTTCATAGTTTTCTTGGTTCAGATCCCTGTCTGTGATACAGTAAGTACGTAGGTAGTGGACTAGCTTTGAAAAACTTGTGAAAATTGTAAAATTGAAGTTTTCAACCGGTTTGGCTGAACCGGTTGCTGTGTAAAGTTGTGTTCTTGTTTTTTTCTTTGAATTTAGTGTGTGGTACTGGTCCTTATCGGTTTTAAAAAAAAACGTGTTTTTTTACTTTTTTTTCAAATACCCATAACACGGTTAGAAAACGATAAGGGAGTCTTGCCTGGCTGAAGCCAAGTAAAGGGTAAGCTTTCTGGTAAGTATGGCTACGTCCAAGAAACCCAAAAGAAAAACCAGGCCCACTGGGTTTCAACACTGGAGTGTGTGGGGAGACCTTTGCTAAGGCTGATCCCCACACCTCTTGTGTTTATTGTCTGAGGTTTGACCACCTCAATTCAGACTGTCTTTTGGCTTTAGGGAAATTCTTGCAAATTTGGCAAACAAAAGGAAACTGCGACCAGCAGAAATACAAATTGGTGCTCGCCACAACAAGCAGCCAGCTTGTGACAATTTTAGCACAATCCAAAGTAGTGGTATCACTCGGTTCTCTTGCCATCTGATCTAGCTGATCCAAGAAATGCACGAAAAAGTTTATATATTCAAACTGCTTTATTGGTGGCAAAGTGTACCAGCAACAGTATAGGCACCCTGCAAGCATTCAGTGCTTCGACTCCTCATGAGTCTTCCTCAGGGGTGTGGCTACAATGGGAAACAGTCATCACTTATATACATCATCTCATTAATTATACATGAGTTTATGTCATTACATGTTTAAGTGATTTCATGCTTTTTATTCATACAAAAAAACAAAATAAAATAAAATGTAATACAGTACAAATCCATCATTCATTCAAGTTGAAATTTTTTATATATATATATATATGTGTGTGTGTATTTTAGTTATTTTTACTTTATCTATAAATCCAATATGTTCACATATTCCAAAATGTCTTATTTAACTTACATAAATAATAATTATAAGCTATTTTCAAAATATATTTTGAACTTATAGCTAAAATTTTTTTCCAAATATTCAAATTCTATATTATTCACATTATGTACTTTTCATAATATAGATATAGTAATTCCTAACGATCAGATCCTTATTAGCCTACTATAAGTTTACCATTTTACCATTTTATTATATCTATATTTCTGATCTCATGAAGGCTGCCAATGGCGCTCATTCAACAATTTTAACAATATAGTAAGCTAGGAATTGAATGTCCTAGGCAGGTCTCACTGTCATAATTTCCATTCTTGATTAATACAGATTCTCTCAAATTCTTAGGTTCCTGATAGATGTTGATTTCTGTATGGGCAAAAAAAGAGAGAGAGCAAAAAGAAAGGAGGTCATGCATCTCAATAAATAAACAAATTAACAGAATCAGTTTCTTTTCAGAAAGGGTTTTAAATCCCATCTTTCATTAAGTCCAAATGGTTTCACTCAATTTAACTTGTAAATCCACATACTTTCTTTCTCCAGTAATACGTTAGATCTATCTCCTCCTTGTATTAAAGGATGCACCCATTCTAGACCCATAAACTGGATTTCTGATTTGAAGGAATGGTGTGTTAAAAAATGCATTCCTACTGGTGTGTCTTCTTTTTGGTTTAGGGTAGATCTAATGTGCTCCTGGATTCTTATTTTCACAGGGTGGACTGTCTTGCCAACGTAAATTAAATTACATGTACACCATAGTACATAAATAACGTAACTGGTATCACATGTGATGAGCTGCTTGATATCTACTTTAATGTTCGGCTCTAGTGGGTGTAGAAATGTTTGACCCGGTACACTGTATTTACAGATGTTACATCTGGAACATTTATAAAAACCAGATGGTCTCTGCAGTAAGCAAATAGTTCTATCCTCTCTTTGTGCTGATTGTAACCTACTGTGTACCATAAAATCTTTTAGATTTTTAGCCCAACTAAATGAAACTCTGGGTTTATCACCCACTACTGTCCCTATGACTTCATCAGAATGTAGGCTGTGCCAGTTTCGATGAATGATGTTACCAATCCTTCCTGCTTTGTGATTAAATTCAGTTATAAAAGTACATGGCTGTGTGTGTTGTAGAGTCTGATTCTCTGCCTGGCTCTATTCCTGTAATGAGTTTTCCTCAATCTAATGTACCCACTTTCTCTTTTAATTTTTTTTAAAAGTGAATTATCATAGCCCCTGGCTAAAAACCTACAGATAAGTTCATCTGCTTGTGTGTTAAATGAATCTTCAGACTTGCAGTTCCTTTTTAACCTTAACAGTTGACTGTAAGGAATTGAATCTTTAAGATTCTGAGGGTGAGCAGTACGAGCATGTAAAACCGAGTTGGCTGCTGTCAGTTTGCGATAACTAGATGTATTAATAACTTTACTGTTTTCTTGGACTGTCAAAGTCAAATCCAAGAAATTGAGTGTTTTTTTATTCATCTCAAAAGTGAACTGCAAATTCAAATCATTATTATTGAGCCATTGTATAAATTCTGGAATTATATTAAGTAGCGCCCTGCCATATACATAGTACATCGTCAATAAATCGAAACTAATATTTTATATATTGGCAATATGGATTTATTTGTTTATTGACTATGTACAGATGTTCCCAGTAACCTAAAAAGAGGTTGGCATAACTTGGTGCCATTGCTGCACCCATAGCAGTGCTGCACTCCTGTAGGTAAAATTGATTCTCAAATTTAAAATAATTGTGTTTAAGAATAAACTCAAGTGCCTATACCAAAAATTCTTTTGATATGTCATCTTCTGTACATGACCTATCCAAAAAATATTGTACAGCTTTTAGTCCTTGGTGATGTTGAATCGATATGTATAGTGACTCGACATCTATGCCTACCCATGTGAAGTCTTCACTCCAATCTATGTCTTTTAATTTATACAATAAATCTTTGGTGTCTTTAATATAAGATTTTAATGTTAGGACACTAAACTGGAGGAAGAAGGCAATACATTTTCCTAAATTTTGGGTTAAACTTCCTATCCCAGAAACAATGGGCCTACCTGGTGGATTATTTTTGTCTTTATGTACTTTTGGCAAGATATAGAAACCAGGAATAACAGGATATTCAGACCATAAAACTTGGTATTCTTTTTGAGAAATAACACCTTGTTGTAAATAATGTGATAAAATGCTTTGCAGTTCCTTTCTATACATTAAAGTTGGGTCAGTTCTAAGTCTTTTATAATTATCACTATTATCTAATAGTGACATAACTATATTCTTATAATGGTCCCTATCAAGAATCAGTATATTCCCTCCTTTGTCTGCGGGTTTAATTACTATATAGAGGTATTCTGGGATACAGTTTCTTCAGCCTGATGTTCCATCCTGGACATATTGAATTTTGGGGGAATATGCTCATCGAGTATTGTTTTGACCTGCTGACATACCACCTTCTCAAAAGTAGCAATTGCAATGTTATGAATGTTAGGGCAAAATACAGACTTCAGTCTGAATTTAATCTTTCTCCATTTCTGTATATGTTCTTTAGCAGCAACATACTGTGTTCTAGTAAATGTTGCTGAGTCAGAAAGTCAGAATCATTGTCCTGTTCTTGTAATAAGGAATCAAGAATATCTAAGTCAGAACTGAACTGATTAACATCAATGTTTAAAGAGTCACTACTGAAGTTCTCAGTGGCTTTGCCATACTGAGACAGGAAGTCAATCGGCCCCTCATTGTCCTGCTGTAATATATTGTTAATTACTTGAGCTCCATAACCTGGTTCAACAAGTCTTTGTAATCCATCTTCATTATCTATTTCAGTCGTTGCCATGACATCCATTAAATAATCAATGTCCTCAATTGATGGTACATGCTTCCCAGCTTGATTGATGTTTTCATTATTAATTCTTTCATTAGCAGTTGCTGATGTGGAGCTTGTAGGAAATAAACCCATGTTGTTATCAGCAGTTTGTTTCTGTTAAAAAAATGCCTTCAGCTTTATTTTCCTGAAAAATTTGTACAGAGCTACAAAAACCTGAAAATCATTTATAGGGGGAGTGGGAATGAAGCTGAATCCTTTTTCAAGTACCATTATTTGTTGCTTTGTAAGATGTACAGAGGAGAGGTTAATTATTTGCAATATATTTATTTCTTTTTGTCCCTCAGTGGGTAAGCCCGTTTTTCTTTTGGACCTTTTGCGCCCACGTTTGCCCCTCCTCGTTTTCCGTTTTTTGACCCCTGATTGTTTATGGTCGTAGTAGATGTTGTAGAGGTTCCAGCTATTTCAGTATCAACTGGTGGTTCTTCTTCCTGATCTTCTGACCGTGTAAGCTTATATTTATTTTTATTTCTATTCTTGGAAATACTTCTGGACAAAAATCTAACTTTAAAACGTCCCTGACTGTTAGAACGATCGGTCCTTGGGTTTTGACCAGCTTACTCTATTGCCTTTTTCATAATCGTTTAGGTCTCGCAGTAATATATTGTCCTTTCGCTCTGTGATGAATGTTTCATACTTAAATAACTTGCTTTTAAGACGTGAGTCCAATTCTTGATATTGTAATTCATTTTTAAGGGATATAACTTTTTCTTTTGCTATATTTATTTCTTTTAGTAAATCTTCATATTTCTGAGTATCCCATTTAATCAGAAGTTTAAGAAATATTTTAGAACACTCTGAAGCAGCTGCTAACCATTCTTCTTTATAGGGGAACTCTTCTATCCAACTGGCAGGAACTACAGTACTTTTTTATACTATATCTATACTATGAAAAGTACATAATGTGAATAATATAGGATTCGAATACCTGGACATTTTTTTTTAGCTATAAGTTCAAAATATATTTTGAAAATAGCTTATAGTTATTATTTCTGTAAGTTAAATAAGACATTTTGGAATATGTGAGCATATTGGATTTATTGATAAAGTAAAAATAACTAAAATACACACACACATATATATATATATATATATATATATATAAAATTTCTACTTGAGTGAATGATGGATTTGTACTGTATTACATTTTATTTTGTTTTTTTTATATGAATAAAAAGCATGAAATCGCTTAAGCATGTAATGACATAAACTCATGTATAATTAATGAGATGATGTATATAAGTGATGTCTGTTTCCCATTGTAGACACACCCCTGAGGAAGACTCATGAGGAGTTGAAGCGCTGAGTGCTTGCAGGGTGCCTATACTGTTGCTGGTACTCTTTGCTGCCAATAAAACAGTTTAATCTATAAAATTTTTTGTGCATTTCTTGGATCATCTAGATCAGATGGCAAGAGACCCGAGTGACACCACTACTTTGGATTTTCCCTAAAGCTACCCTGGATAAAAGATTGGGCAGGATTAGGGTACAATAATAAAATCAGGAAGCTTAGTATTCACAAACAAAAATTATTTACATCTTTAAAAAAGTGCCAACCTGAACAAAAAGAGGGTAATTTTACTAAGTATAAGAAAGCATTTAAAGATCTAAAAACATCAATCATCCTGTCTAAACGAAATCTAGAATTTAGAATCGCTCATACTAAGGACTCACATAAAAGTCTTTATTCATATCTAAATAACAAAAAGGGCAACACAAATAAAATAGGTCCATTAATTATCGATAATACAACTATCCTCTCAGATAAGGTTACCTCAATAGAGTTTAATAAATATTTTTGCTCTGTCTTCAAACAGGATAAGGAGCCCTTACTATATACTAATGCTAGTACATCTTCTAGCTATTCTATCACCATTCCCGATACTCTTAAACTTTTAAAAACCTTGAAGCTAACAACTAGCCCAGGCCCTGACAGTACTACATCTAAATTTATTATGGGAACATACAATAACATTGCTATTCCACTCACCATCATTTTTAATAAATCTCTAGCAGAGTCTAATGTTCCTTCCGACTGGAAATCTGCCATTGTAACACCAATTTTCAAAAAAGGGGTACATCACATGGCTGAAAATTACAGACCTATCAGCCTTACCTCCATTCCATGCAAACTCTTAGAAAAACATATTAAATATTTAATTGAAGAAGAAATGCTGGCATTAAAAATAAATGATGTTACACAACACGGATTTAAACCCAGGCATTCCTGTACAACGAACTTGTTATCCTTTTACAACTCAGTCAGCAGTTATCTCGATCTAAATATTCCAGTGGATGTCATTCTGCTTGATTATAGTAAAGCATTCAACAAGGTTTCACATTCTATACTAATAAAAAAACTAGTAGCATTAGGTTTCTCTAAATGTATCGTGTCTTGGGTTAATAGCTGGCTATATAAAAGAACCCAAACTGTTAGGATTAATGGTGAATTATCGGATGAAAAATCTGTGACAAGTGGAGTCCCTCAGGGCTCGGTGTTAGGTCCCACTCTGTTCAGCATCTTCATCAGTGACCTTACTATTTCATCACAGAATACTTTATCTAAATTTGCGGATGATACTAAATTGGGAGGACCTGTTGATAACGAAACTAATAGGAGTATTCTAATAAATTATCTTAAAAAAATTGAATCCTGGGCAGTAACCAACAAGATGGCATTTAATGTGTCTAAATGTTCTGTGCTACACTTTAGCAAAAAAAATCCCAAACAAATATACCATCTCAATAATGTTACACTTCGGGAATCCCTCATCGAAAAAGACCTAGGTATACTGGTCGATAATAGGTTGTCTTTTTCAAACCACTTTAATAAGGTTACTAATAATGCTAATGCCCTCTTACGTAGGATTAATAATACTTTCATTCTTAAAACAGATGAATGCATTATGACTCTATACAAAACTCATGTTAGACCCCACTTAGACTATGGTTCATCCCTGTGGAGTCCGTATTTAGCCAAGGACATCACAAAAATGGAGAAAGTTCAAAGAAGGGCCACT
This sequence comes from Neoceratodus forsteri, assembly GCA_016271365.2. Classification (NCBI taxonomy): domain Eukaryota; kingdom Metazoa; phylum Chordata; order Ceratodontiformes; family Ceratodontidae; genus Neoceratodus; species Neoceratodus forsteri. Next base: position 140,883,383 of record JADMNL010000031.1, on the reverse strand, counting down.
AAAATCATACCTCACCTTTCTCGTTTCAATTATGAAACTAGGCTCCATAAAATTAAGCTATATCCGCTGGAATTTAGAAGGCTACGGGAGATCTCCTTCAATTATTTAAAATCGCATAATCTGCTACATTAATGAGATCATGTGGATTGTCTTTGCATCCAGAAAGATAGTAGTAGAATACATAACAAACAAATTGAAATTGAGAAATCAAGAAAAACAGAAGACAGCAATTTTTACTATTAGAGCTCCAAGAGTTTGGAATTCTCTGCCACAGGAAATAGTTGACTGCCAGAATATTAATACATTTAAGCTTAAACTTGATAATTGGCTTCTGGACAGAACATAATCTATCAATGATCCACATTGTGTGGAGGACATTCTCGATGGGCTTTGGCTTTCTTTTGTCCAAATTACCAAGTTACCAAGTTAGGGAAAAGGAGTCCAAGAAGTCCGCTGACCCAGATGGCCAGCCTGGTTTGGTTCCGACCGAACCAGAAGGAGTGCCCTCTGACCAGGGCAATACTCCTTCAGGCAAAAGGAGAGCCGATTCCGAGGGATTGGTTCCATCAAAAAGAAAAAGAAAAGAAAAATCAGCCGGTTCGGATCCAGAACTGCATCATCTGACCGCTGAGGAAATTGCCCGAGTGATTAGCATAGTGGAATCGCTTCGTTCAGTTCCGACTGATCTGGCACCTTCTGGCAGGTGTTCGGTTCGGTCAATTTCTCCGGTTCAAGATTATACCCATGAAGACTTTTATGAACCGGACTTGGACAGGGATGGTGATTATGATGATGATGAAGGTGATGATGATCATGATGGAATAGAAGATCTGGATGAGTCTATAGAACTGGACATCACCCCAGGCAGGCCTTCTGGTGTTTCCCTTCCTAGGCTTTTTGAGTCCCCTTCCCACTTTATGTTCTACAGGAAAGTGGCAGAAACCCTCCAACTCCCTATGGAAGAAGCTGTTGAGGAGCAAGAGGAGCCTGACTATGTGGAGATGATGGACATCCCAGAGTCCAAAAGGTTGTCTATTCCCCTTCATAAGTCTTTTGGGAAACAGACACAAAAATTGTTAAAAACTCCAAATTCTTTACCTCCTGTGGACAGACGGATGGACAAGAGGTACATGCTGTCAGGCTCAGATACGGAGTACTTGTGCCAGCAATGCAGCCATGTTGGGGTCGTGCAGACTGCAGCCTGTGATAAGGTTAACATTCCCTTGGCTTCACACCCACCCGGATAAAGACTCCAGGAAGTTGGATGCCATGGCAAAGAAGCAGTACATGGCATCTTCTTTAGGACTCAGGCAGGCTAATTACATGGCCTATACAGCCAGGTACCAGAAGTCCAGGTGGGACACTGTACTGGAACTGGCTAAGCAGGCATCCCCCCAGCTTGCCAAGAAGCTGGAGGAGGTGGATGCTGATGGGATTGAGGCATCAAAAATCCAGTTTCATGCTGCTGTGGACTCCAATGATGTGTCATCAAGAGTCATGGCTATATCTGTGGCTCTTCAGAGACTAGCTTGGCTCAGATGCACTAGCCTATCACAGGATACCCAGGCTAAGGCTATGGATTCCCCTGTTGTTAATAATTCTTCTGTTTTGGGAGCAGACAGAGAATTATATGAAGAAGATGGATGAATTCAGGACCACCTATAGAAGTGCACAGGCCAAGAAAAGGCAGGCAACTCCTCAGAGGCAGCAAGCTAGGGGGCAGGGGCAGGCCTTTTCATAGGCCTTTCTACCAAGCACAGGCCTCCTCTCCTTTTTCTCAGAGGGGGTTCTTCAGAGGGAGAGGTAGAAGGGGGATGAGCAGAGCTACATCCACCTCTCAACCTAAGGCTCCTGCCAAGCAGACACCCTGATGTGTCAGCCCGGATTGACCCCCCAGTTCCTGTAGGAGGCAGACTGGCTTACTACTTCCAGGGCTGGAAATCTGTTACCTCAGACAAATGGGTCCTGGAGGTAGTAAGCCAGGGACTGGCTCTCAGCTTCAAAAAATTTCCAAAGCTGACAGCCAGATCTTTTCCACCTGTAAACATCTCCGAAACCATTGCCCTAGAGGCAGAGGTTTCATCTCTACTGGCCTTAAGGGCCATAGAGAAACTCCCTACAATTCCATGGGCAAAGATCTGTACTCCAGATACTTCCTTACCGCGAAAAAAACAGGGGAGTGGTGGCCCATCCAAGACTTAAGATACCTGAACAAACATCTATTAAAGCCAAAGTTCAAAATGGTGACTCTGGGAATAATCCTTCCCTCTCTAAGGCTAGGGGACTGGCTAGCCTCCCTGGACCTAAAGGATGCCTACTTTCACATTCCCATCAGGTGCTCCCACAGAAAGTACCTCAGGTTCAAACTGCCTGCAGGCCATTACCAGTTCGAAGCAATGCCCTTTGGCCTAACATCGGCTCCAAGGGTGTTTACAAAATGCCTAGCAGTAGTAGTAGCTTTTTTAAGGAGAAAAAATAATCCATATTCCCGTATCTGGAAGACTGGCTCATTGTGGGTCAGTCTCCAGACCAAGTCAAGTCAGATCTGCAAGTGACCTAACAAGTGCTCACTTCTCTAGGATTTCTTCTCAATCTTCCCAAGTCAGTTCTCGAGCCAGTACAGCTTCTGACCTTCATAGGGGTAGAGCTGGATACTGTCAAAGCAAGAGCATTTCTCCCCTTGGTAAGGGTAAAGGCCATCATAGAGCTGGCTTCTTCTTTCCACCTTCTGGTTTCTCGAACAGCAAGGCACTTCGTTCAGTTTCTGGGCCACATGGCAGCTTCCACTGCAGTGGTCCAAGGGACCAGATTTCAGATGAGGGATATTCAGTTTCACCTGAGGGCCTTTTGGTCTCGGAAAAAAGATCCTCTAACCAAACTCATTCCAGTGACTCAGACCCTGATCCAGGTTCTTTAATGGTGGCAGTATCAGGACAATCTCAGGCAAGGGGTCCCATTCATCACTCAGTCTCATTCTGTGGTCCTAACCACAGATGCTTCTCTCCTGGGTTGGGGAGCTCACCTGGGGATTCTCACAGCCCAGGGAGTGTGGTCCACTCAGGAGTCTCTTCTCCACACCAGTCTTCTGGAGCTCAGGGCAGTTTACCTGGCCCTGCAAGCCTTCTTGGAATCAGTACAGAACAAGGTGGTTCAGGTCAGGACAGACAGCACCACCACCATGTGGTGTATCAACATGCAGGGAGGCACTCGGTCTACGGCCTTGTGCATGGAAGCCATGAAATTATGGTCCCTGGCTTATTCTCTACAGACCTCTCTGGTAGCAGTCCATCTCCCAGGAAAAGACAATGTGTTAGCAGACGCATTGAGCAGGATTTCCCAGGGCCATCACGAATTGTTCCTGGATCCCCTAGTGTTAAAAGTGATTTTTTCCAAGGTGGAGCACTCCAGAGATAGATCTCTTTGCAGCCCCAGACAATCACCAACTTCCTCTCTTCTGTTGCAGACCCCCAGTCTTGGGCTCAGTCCCTCTGGATGCTCTGATTCTGGCTTAGGAAGGGACATTTCTGTATGCCCTCCCTCCTTTTCCTCTACTGTTCAAGGTCCTGGTCAAGGTAAGGGCACAATCTTGCAAAGTGATCCTGATTGCTCCAGATTGGGCCAGGCAGCCTTGGGATCCCCTGTTGCTGTCCCTAGCAATCCATCTTCCCCTTTCTCTTCCCAGGAATCACAACCTGTTAACCTCCTCTCAGGGGAGGATCTGGTATCCCAACCTTCAGTCTCTCAATCTCAAGGCATGGCTCTTGAAGAGTTAGAATATGCAGGGTTGCATCTGTCTCAAGGGGTTCTAGACATTCTCAAAGACTCTCGAAAACCTGCCACCAGAAAAACTTATAATGCCAAATGGAAAAGATTCAGTATTTGGTGTTCCAAGAAGCATATATCCCCAGATACTGCTGATCTATCTACAGTTCTGGATTACATGGTTCATCTTAAAGGCCTAGGCCTCAGACCAGCTACCCTCAAAGTACATTTGTTAGCTGTTTCTGCTTTTCTGTCAGTAGGAAAGCCCTCCTCTCTGGCATCTCATCCTGTTTTCTGTAAATTTTTCAAGGAATTGCTTCATACCAATCCCTCCCTTTAGAGATCCTACTCCTGCTTGGGACCTTAATGTTTGCATTGCTCAGCTTATGCAACCCCCTTCTGAGCCTTTGTCTTCAGCAGAGCTTAAGTGCTTGACTTGGCAAACTGTGTTCCTGGTAGCTATTACCTCTGCCAGATGTATCAGTGAACTTCAAGCTCTGTCAGTGTAGCCTGATTTTATCTCATTCCATAGAGATAAGATGGTCCTTAGAACCAACAGGAGGTTCTTACCCAAAGTGGTTTCAGATTTTCATCTGAACCAATCCATGTCTCTCCCTGTTTTCTTCACTGATCATTCTTCTTCAGGAGAGAGAAGATTATACAGTTTGGATGTTAAAAGGGCCCTTAGCTACTACATTGAGCATACTAAGGCACTCAGGTTTGACTCCCTCCAGTTGTTCCTCATTTACGGGGAAGTGGGAAAGGGCAAACCTGCCACTAAGAGAACTGTTGTCAGGTGGATTGTCTCTTGTATACAATTCTGCTATGAAAAGCTAGGCAAAACACCATCCTCAGGCCTGAGGGCTCATTCGACTAGAGGTACAGCTGCTTCTCTGGCTGCTGCCAGAGATATACCCTTACTAGAGATATGCAAAGCAGCCACCTGGAAAACAATCCATACATTCACCAAGCATTACTCTCTGGATATCCAGGCTAGGAGTGATGTTCAGTTTGGTACAGCACTACTGCAGAGCCTATTCCCAAAATAGGTTTGATTCCCTCCTCCATGGAGATACTGCTTGGTAGTCTGCATATGTCAGAATACAGCAAGGCTTCATGTTGTTTGAAGGAAAAATTACTCACCTTAGTAATTGTGTTTCTTCTAATGGAGTCTTGCTGTATTCTGACCTCCTTCCCTGCTTCCCCTCTCAGAACCTGTTTTTTGGGAAGTGAGTGGGCAGGCGCAGTGTTGCACCTCAGGGGTGTACTTGGCACTCTCCCTTTTTATCAAGGGGAGTGGGTTGTTGTTATAATTTGGTAATTATTTGTTCACTACCTAGTTTTTGTTTTGGATTTCTCAACCTAAGTCTTTTAGGGATCCAAAATATTTGGTTGCCTTTTGGTCTAGTAAAAATTTTTACAATTTCCACATAGTGGGGGTAGTTAGTATTAGCTCATAAGAATCTGACAGTTACACTTCAAAGTGCAGCAGACAGAGGTTTGAACCGAGTGAGAGCTCAACGTTCTATGCTCTGCACAGAATTTAACTCTTTCCTCTCCAGAGCAGTTCAAGTGCTAAGGCTAACTGCATATGTCAGAATACAGCAAGACTCCATTAGAAGAAACACAGTTATTAAGGTGAGTAATTTTTTCTTTCTGCTGTTTTTTGGTTTGATGACATCACCACAGTGATAATAAATTCATTTATTTTCACTGTGGTGATGTCATCACAGTGGTTATTCCACTGCAATGAGAATACACGTTTTTATCCAATGAGTTATTGTGTTGTCTGTATATCCATGGCACCTCCAAACCTCACCTTTAGAGTTATGTACGCCTGATAGGCTGCTGATGCACATGTGACCTAAGATCAAGTTACGGTCTGTCCTCCAAGCCCCTTCCTGTTTCCTCTCATCTTCAGTCTTCGATGTGCATCTGTTAGGCTGCAACACTTCCTCCAGGCTCCAGCGCAACTACAATACAGGAAAAGGTAATTAACCTACTATTATATATATTTTGGCACAGACTACAGTACCTGTTCCACAGGGGGGAGGAACTTAAGTGAGTTTCCTCAGGGTGGATTCAGATTAAGTCCCAGACTAAGCAATTTAGAGCAATTGAGTTCAAGCATCTAGCACTCTTAGAATAAGCGCAATAGCTTATGACTGGGTCAAAGAACGTCGGTTGTTTTCAAGAGATGATTTAAATTAGAAATGTCTGTACCTGCTGAACGAGAGTCTTTCCTTTAAAAAAATAAGAAAAGAAAAACGCCATTGGGTATATGCTGGGTACTGTGCTGGCAACGGAGCCTTCCCTTCCGAGCGAGGGCTTCCGGCAACATAATGCACGTGCAATCCCTGATCAACGATTGCACAGTGTCCAGGGCATGCACTGAAATATTGGTTGCTCCTCCTATCCTGGCTCTCCCATCCCCTTTACGTAGCAGATGGAGGCGCCCACAGCCCAGAACAAACTCTCTGCACAGTACCACCCTCTCTACTCTGTTCCCCCCCTCTCCACCAACAGATATTGAATCAGGGCGAACGCACCTGAAAGAAACCACTGCAGGACAGAATGCAACCGTGCATCACAGGGTGCATGTCAGTTTCCCCTCACTGACTTGGCGCTGGCATGGGGCCAGTAAAACAGCTTTAAATGGTGGCCGCCACCCACCCCACCTCCTCCTTCTCTCTCTGGGGACTCCACTCTCCCTCAAAGCATGCGCGGTACTGTCCAATTCACACATGCATGTGCAATACGCTGGTCGCGCATGCGCACCACACGGCCACCATCTTAGAGGCCTCAGACCATGTGCGAGACCATTCCCAAGCGCCCGCGCATGTACACTGACACTACATCCTTTTGCATCGCGGAGGCTCCCACAGCCATTCTACACACGCGGAGGTCTCAGAACCTCATGAATGCCCACAATCGCTCGCAACTCAGCGAGTTAGCTCCAATTAGCCTTAAGAAAGGGCATAGTGCTGCTATAGAGACGAAGGGGAAAAAATTATGGGGGCCTCATATGGTACAATGGATAAGTCACTGTATTACCAGCTAAGGTCACAAGTTTGATTCCCAGGGAATACATACACCTGCCAACTCATTAGAGAAGGGGAAATTATGGCACTGTCAATGAAGGGTGAAGCACAGACCCCATTTAAGTGCTAACTTATTAAAAAAAAAAAGGAATATATATATATAGATATAGAGAGAGAGACCCTTAAAGCAATGATTCTAAAATAGACTCTCTACTGTCTTTCAGATGTCAGCATCCAGAGATTGTAGTGCTTGTGAGGTCCCTTTACTACCACATCAAAAAGGAGTATTTTGTACAGCATGTGAATTGGACAGTCCCGAGCAGCTAGGAGAGATTCAGGACTTTGCTATGGCTGGACTGAGCCACTCCAGAAGAGATTGGCAGGTGGATCCGGCCACAATTGCCTTGCAAAAGGCTACGGCAGCTATGCTGCAAAGCCAACAAACTTTCATGCTGCAGGTCCTAGAACAATTGGCAGGCAGGAATAAACCCCAACCTATGCCTTACCCACCACACATAATGCAGAATTTGAATGACGGGGTGGCTAAAGAAATCACACACCCGCAGGTCACCATAGATAATAACATTCTGCCAAGCAACAACAACAATAATCATAAGGAGCCTGCATCCCCGCAGGACACCCACGAAGAGTCACCATACCACTTCGATACAGAGGACCCTCTATTCCCAGAGGTATCCTCTATCGCCATGAGACTTTTCTCACCCGAAAATGTCAACGATTTAATCCAATGGATCAGGGCAACATTAGGCTTCGAAGCCCCCCCACCTCCCCCGAAACCACACTGGACCCAATGCTCAAGCCGCCTCCCAAAATAGCAAACTTCTTCCCGATATGCCCTACGTTGGCAGACATAATATCAAAGGAATGGGAAACCATTGACCCAGCCAGGATCCCCGAAAAATGATCTATGGATAGATTGTATCCAGTTCAGGAGGACAGCACAAAAATCTGGTGCTCTGCACCGAAAATTGACCCAGAAATAGCGGAACTTAACAAAAGAGCTGTCCTACCAGCTGAGGGAACGGCAGCACTAAAAGACCCCACGAACAAGAAAATAGAGGACTTCCTCAAAAAGATATATGAAATGTCAGGACAGTCCATCAGAACATCAGCTGCAGTGGCCTACGCCGCTACAGCCCAGATCAAGTGGCTAGAGAAAGTAGCCAAGAAGCTAACCCCAAACTCACAGGAGGCCGAACTGCTGAAACAGACCACACAGGCAGCAAAATACCTGGGAGATCTGGCCATGGACTCTCTTAAGATGGGGGCCAGGTTGGCAATGGTGACAAACAGAGCTAGAAGATCCCTATGGCTCAAGCTATGGGAAGCAGATGCAGAGTCCAAGTCTCGACTATTAAAACTTTCATTCAAGAGAGAAAGAGTCTTCGGGGAAGGCCTACACGAATTCCTGCAGAGTCGAGGTCAGGGCAAGAAAGCAGACAGTGACAGAGACTCGGGGTATCTACCATCTCACCGAGCCTGACATCACACCTTTCGCTCTAGATCGGATCGCAGGGCCAACAATCACTCCTTTCGAGACAGAAAAGCCACCAACTTTCACAGTAGATCTGTCTACCAACCCAGGGGCCAAAGCTCGTATAGAGGCAGAGCCAACCCCTCAAGGGGAAAATTCCCCTCTCAAAGGGGATGACCTTTTAAAAGATTTCCACAATGACTACCTGACAGCCCCACAAACCCAGCAAATACAGACGACAAGCCAAAACCTCCCAATAGGGGGACATCTACAACTGTTCAGTGCAGCTTGGGCCTCAACCACAACGGACAGATGGGTGAACGAAGTGGTAACACGAGGTTATGCCATAGCGTTCAAAGAGCTACCACACAGGGAGAGATTAATAATCTCACCCTTATCAAACAAAAATGCCCCTCAAGACAGATCCAATACATTCTACACACTCTCCTCTGGGCAAAGGCCATCCAGAGGGTCCCTCAACAGGAGAGGGGCAGAGGAATTTTCTCAATCTTTTTCTTAGTTCCCAAAAAGACAGGAGAATACCATCCAGTTCTGGACTTAAAGTTCATAAATCAGTTCATATCTCCAAGAAAATTAAAAATGGAGACAATAAGATCCACGCTTCGATCCTTAAGACCAGGAGACTTCCTAACCTCCATAGATTTAAAGGACGCATATCTCCACATACCTATGCTCCCTTCACACAGTCAATACCTCAGATTCCAGATACTGAGACAACAATTCCAGTACAGGACTCTACCTTTTGGACTGGCATCAGCACCACGGGTATTTTCCAAAGTGTCAATCATCCTAGCAGCAAAGCTTAGAGAAGAGGGCATTCACATCATCCCATACCTAGATGACTGGCTGATGCGAACCAGGTCATACCAGGAGTCGGAGGCAGCAACCGAACGAACACTACAGGCCCTACGAGACCACGGCTGGGTGATGAATCTGACCAAGAGCTGTCTCTCAAACCATCTCAAAGCATCGAACACTTGGGGGCACTCATCGACACCAAGGCGGGACTAGTGAAGCCCACAGAGGCTCGCATCACCAACATTATACGGCTGGCAAAGCGGCTCATTACAACAAATGAGCCAACAATAGCACAAATATCTCAGTTGCTGGGATGCATGTCCTCCTGCATTGATCTGATACCCTGGTCAAGGTTCCATATGCGCCCACTACAGATGCTGCTACTCCAATACTGGTCACCCACCGAGGACAGCATGCACCACAAGATAAAACTTTCCTACAAGGCCAGGTCCTCCCTGCAGTGGTGGACAAATCCACACCACTTGAACAGGGGAAACCCACTAGAAATAGTACACAATGTCACCATGGACACCGATGCCAGCCTATGGGGCTGGGGGGCAACACTGGGGTATAGGACGGCCTAGGGCAGTTGGCACCCCCAGGAAAAGAAGCTACCAATCAATGTACTAGAATTGCGAGCAATTTGTAATGCTCTGATATCATTTCAACCTCAGGTAGAACATTTATCCGTACTAATACGATCAGACCACAGGGCAGCAGTAGCATACATCACCAAACAGGAGGGAACCAGGAGCACAGAACTGATTCGGGAATCAAATGCAATATTGATCTGGGCCCAAAGTCACCTATCGCATCTGTCAGCCATACATCTAGTGGGGAAACTGAACACCGCAGCAGACTGGCTGAGCCGGGAGCAATTACATCCCGGAGAATGGCAACTCCACCCCGAGGTGATGGCTCAGGTCCAGAGAAAATGGGCAGGATAGCCATAGACCTCATGGCAACAAACAAAAACAGACAGAGGAATTCTATTCCAGATTCAGGGAACCGCAATCCATGGGGGGTGGACACCCTGTCAATCCCATGGTACCACGATTACTCCTACATTTTCCCGCCCCTGCCGCTACTGAACCAGGTACTGGCAAAAATCCGTCAATCATGGAGAATCATAACCCTAATCGCCCCTTACTGGCCACAACGGGCATGGTTCACAGCCATTGTGGCAATGGCAATGGACAGACTGACCCTACCAGCCTGCCACGACATATTACGGCAGGGGCCAGTGACTCACCCCAACCCCAAGAACCTCGCCCTCATGGCCTGGCTCCTGAAAAAGAGAGACCATTGAGCGCAGGGTACCACCCCTCAGTCATAGATACCATGCTTCAATCGAGAAGAAACTCGACCACTATGACTTACTTGAGACAATGGAATGGTTTCTCCACATGGTGCCATTCCAGAAATATTATCCCAGAATCACCTACAATCTCTGAGATCCTACTATACTTACAACAAGGCCTAGACAAAGGCCTGGCCCCATCCACCTTGAGAGTACAGCTGTCCGCTATAGGCGCAGCAGTAGGAGGATTGAATGGGTCTACCCAGGAGCACACCTGGACACCGTGCACTTCCTCTGAGCAGCGGCAAATATCCGCCCCAGAGTACGAACAAACGTACCACCATGGGACCTCACCCTGGTACTGAATGCACTCACCAAAAACCCATTTGAACCAAAAAAAGACATTGAGCTTTACAGGCTAGGAATAAAGGCGGTATTCCTAGTAGCAATCTGTTCAACATGCAGGGTCGGAGAGCTAACAGCACTATCCCACAAGGAACTGTTCACAACGTTCACACAGCAAGGGGTCACGCTACGCACGGTCCCCTCATTTATCCCCAGAGTAAATTCATAATTCCATATCAGCCAACCGATAGAACTACCAAGATTCTACGACAATCCCAACGACAACTCAGAAAAGGCCCTACACACTCTGAATGTCCACAGAACACTCCAGATGTACATAGACCGAACTATGCCACTCAGACATACTGAAAGACTATTTGTCATCACTACAGGACATAAAAAGGGATCTGCCGTGGCACGCGGAACAATTGCCACCTGGCTCAAAAGAGCAGTCACAGAACCATACACGGCATGCCAGAGAGTGCCACCCATGGGAATAAAGGCACATTCTACCTGGGTGATATCCACATCATGGGCAGAACGTAACTCTGCAACAGCCCAAGAGATATGCTCAGCGGCAACATGGTCCACTATTCACACCTTCACGAAACATTACAGACTGGACACTTCACTCCCAGTGAGGAACACTTTTGGACATAGGGTCTTATTAACTGTTAATGGACATATTGAGCCTACTCTCAGCTCCCCCCTCCCTACTTTTGAGGGTACTGCTTGTTAATCACCCTAAGGTAAGGTTTGGAGGTGTCATGGATATACAGACAACACAATGGTAGTTTACTCACCTGGTAAATGTGATTGTGTTACTGTATATCCATGGCACCTCAGGCCTCCCTGGGGAGCTGACAGAGGAACAAAACAATGATAGTTAGTATATTGCGGGTGCTATCGCGACCCAGGAAACACAAAGAAGTCTGTGTAAGCAAGAAAAGAAATGATAAATAAGATTGTTTTGACACATCATTGTCTAAGGTACCATCTTTAAGTCTGTGCATATCAGCTAACTATTCCTTTCACAGCTATGGAAATATCGAAACTGAAGATGAGAGGAAACAGGAAGGGGCTTGGAGGACAGACGGACAGACAGTAACTCGATCTTAGGTCACATGTGCATCAGCAGCCTATCAGGCGTACATAACCCTAAGGTAAGGTTTGGAGGTGCCATGGATATACAGTAACACAATTACCTTTACCAGGTGAGTAAACTACCATTTGCTCAGCCCTATTGTGTGTGTGTGTAATATATGTTTTCATAACATCTTTTTCGAGCACAGACCAAAACTGGGTGAACTAATTACCACCCAGGGAGAACTATGTTACCACCCCAAACCTTGTAAGCAGATTGGGTCCCTCTGCAACCTGGATTGAGGGGTTAGTTCTATTTCGACCAAAGCCAGACTGCTCTGAAATTACAACAGTTGCAGACTCTTCAGGCACTGCTGGCCACTGAAGACAATCCACATGCACATCCTTGTGCTGGGGCACCAGTGAACCCTACTTGAACATGGTTGTGCTCCTTGCTACTAGCAACTTGCAAGGCACCAGAAAGTCCACAGGTAAAACAGCAAATGGACTTTGTACTAGGCAGAGTTATACCCTCAAAGCATTTGTATGTTCCCACAGAACTAAACAGTTCCCAAAAACTGCAGGGACTCTCTTCCATGGGACCAACCCACAGTGACACTTGGGAAAAGTCACAGCAGTAATTACACTCCAGCCCCAGGGCTATAGGGCTTCCTGAAATACTGACCAAATGACAGGATTCCCAAGTAATTTACATTCAAAAGTTAAAGCTTTGTTGTAAAACACACACAGTCTATTCTGGGCAGCACTTAGGAAGTGACATGGTGAGGGGATTGCCCCAACAATTACTCACTGTCTCAAGATGATCACAACCTTGTGATGAAATTCACCCCTAGGAGCCTTGGAACAGATGGTCTCCACCACTATCTGGTGCACAGACCAATCGCTGACACATTAAGGTGAACAAAAACAAGTGGGTCTCTCCCTCTGAAAGTTGGGCTGCTGGGTAGCAGGGCACCAACCTGTTCAAACTCCAAAACTATTTGACTAATTAGTCACACTGAAGCTTCTATGAGCACAGAGGATATGCTGCTGCAATAGTTCAATATTCAAATTAGCGCCACTCTGCTATGCAGCAGCTAAGCAAAGAGGGCTTATTTGAACCTACATAGATTTTATCTTTTTGTGTGTTGCCCACCTACCTACACTATACTGAAGGGGTTCTAGTAACCCCAGGGGAACTTGGGAGTTACACAACCCTAACACCCCACCCCCACCATGTAGGCAGCAACTGGCGTGGGGGGACCCCTTGGGGTTGTCAACCCTAATGCTCACTCCATTCTCCTATACTGTAACCATATCAGCTTACTTACACGTGGAATGGAGTAAGTATTAGGGTTGGCAAACCCAAGCCACCCCCTCACACACATGCTGCTGCCTGCATGGTGGGGGAGGGATGTCAGGGTTGGAAACCCTAACAGCACCATTCCCAACTTTTGTCACTGGAACGTTAACTAATGCATTAACAAAGGTTTTTTTTTGCCAAGAATATATATATATGTGTGTGTGTGTGTGTGTATATATATATATATATATATAAAATTCATTGCAAAAAACTGTTAATGCAGATATCAGGGTTGTAGAATGCAATGCGCACAAAGAAGGAAAATGAAAAACATTAGGGATCTGGGTCTCTAGAGTACTGGCGAATCAGTGGCGGGGTCTTACCTGGGGTTGTCAACCCTAATGCCCACCCCATCCTCCTAGCTTGTAGTCTCCTGTCCAAAGCACACGCTACAGCTCCAACCTAACTGCCTCAAAGTGATACAGTATGGCCAACATAATCTGTCGGAACTTTCTTCATGGCCATGTGAAGACGTTGCATTTGACCTTGTCTGGTCAGGAGAGGGGGTGGGCATTAGGGTTGGCAACCCAAAGTAAGACCCCACCCCTGGTTCACCAATACTCCAGATAACCAAATCCCTAATGTTTTTCATTTCCCTTCTTTGTGCACTTTGTTTTCTACAACCCTAACTGATGCATTAACATAGTTTTTTTACAATGAATTTCCCTTCTTTTTCTGATAGTGGAATTGTATCCTCATTTGCACAGGTCCTGACAATATTGGAGACAGTCCAGACCCAGTGCATGGGCCCAGCAGGCCCTGGCACGCAGTCAGTACCTTGTGGGTGAGGTTCCTTGACCCATCACAGGGTGTGGTGGCTGTGCCAAAACACTGCTCCATCCCTACCTAGGCTGGGGCAGGTGCTACATGCTGCAGCACCTTCCCCATCAGCCATGTCCCATTAAACCAGCTCACTGAGTTCACACCTGAACTCAGCTCACTGTCACGTTAAGGCAGCATGTTCCCCAGTGGTGCAATGGACATCACTGCAAACAACATTACTTAATAAATTCTTCAATTTTTTAACCCCAAACTTTCAACATAGTCTTATGATCCCACCTCGTGAACCCAGTGGATGAAAATTTTCAAATCCCTGCCGAAATGCCATTCTGTGCCACAGGTGCAAAAACACGTTTCAGCCAGGATGTGAAAAATGACAGTTGTAATGTTCATGAGGTGGTGTAAAAAAATGACTATGTTGACAAATTTGGGGTCAAAATATAAAAAATTACCAAACTTATGCGCGTGCACAGAAAATTTTCAACATACACTCATAACTTGAGCATTGTTAGAATCAATTTATCATAACCTTTTAGATTTCACCTCATGAACACTGTTGGTGAAATTTTATTAATTGAGTTCGAAAGGTGATTTCACTCAGCAACTGTAAAATCACCTTCCAGGCCTGATTAATGCATTATCACTGACATTGTTCATGAGGTGGGGTTCCAAAAAGGTTATGTTGAAAATCTGGTGAAAAAATTCCTAAAAATATCAAAGTTATGAACATAAGTTAAAAACACCATTGAAATACATTATATGGCACTTACCTTTATTCCTCAGTTCATGGTTCGGCTTTGAAGAGTGGAGAGTCAGACATGTCTTGGTCCACAGAGGATGACAACATTTGACCTCTGGTGGTAAGTATAAGGTAAGGGGCAGTGGGGGGTAGGGCTTAGTGGGAGGGTCGAGATGGGGGGAGGGGGATGATGAGGGACGATTTTCTTTCTTTCAGATTAAAAAAAAAGATGTAGCGGGACAGTTTTTTTTTTTTCAGGAACCAAGGAAATTAATAAACTATTTCGGGACACTGGGGGTGGGCTCCCAAGTGTCCCACACAACTGTGGGGGCTTGTAAATGCCAACATGGGGACTGGACCCCTTAATGTCAGCAACTCTTAATAAAACAAGGGGCTGCGGGGGGCATCCGACATGGTGGGTGGGCATCCTGGTGTTGGATTATGCAATAAATAAACACATGCATGCATACATACACTGACACTGGGGATTGGGGTCCCTAGTGTGCAGATACAGTTTATCAAGGCACAGCACAGTCAGGGTGGTGGGGCTGTCATGACAGTAGCCCTATCCCGGACATACGAGTCACAACACAGTAGGGGTTGCTATACAACACAGTTTTTGTCTGTTAGTAAACAACTGTGTTGTATAGTGCAACTGGCTGTTGTTGCAAAAATTCAGCTATCCTTAGAATCTTATTTTTTTTAAACTGCACATGCTCACAACTGGAACATTTTTCATAAATAGTTTAAAAAACACTTGACGGTTGGACCTAAAAGCAACAAAAGCACCCACCTTCAATCAACCTCTATCAAGCCTGAAAGTTTCAGATTTCAAAGCCTTATATTTGTTTAGTTATCGGGGCCAAAAAAAGTCTTAAAAGTTTCAAAAAGGTGATTGTTACATTTTTTGCACCTCTGTAACTTTGTCCCAACTGAACCAAAATTTTCAGGATCAAGTGATCTTGGCACAAAAGAAAAACTGCAGTTTAACATTAAAGCACTTACTCAACTCTAATAAATGGGCACTACTGTGAGATATATATATATATATATATAATATATATCTATTACAGAACATTTTCAAATCCCCACCAAAATGTAAATGTGCACAACTGCAACGCCATTCCACGCCACCAGTGCAAAAGCACATTTTGGACAGGATTTGAAAAATAACAGCTATAATGCACATTAGGTGGGGGTGATAAGAAGGCTATGTTAAAAATATGGGGTCAAAATATTTTAAATTTCAGAAGCTTACGAGTGAGTGGAGTGAAATTGCAATGAATGGTCATAACTTTGGAATTTTTTGATATTTTAACCCCAAATTTTCAAAGTAGTCTTCTTATGACCCCACTTCATAACCCCTATACGTGAAAACTTTCAAATCCATGCAAAAACACCATTCATTGCCACAGGTGTGAAAGCCCATTTCAGATAGGATGTGAAAAATAACAGCCATACTGTTCATGAGATGGTGTGAAAAAATGGCCATGTTGAAAATTTGGAGTCAAAATATTGAAAATTAGCAAACTTATAGATGTGCCTAGAAAAAAATCAATGAATGCACATAACTCAACCATTTTTAGGAATTGTTTCACCAGATTTTCAAAATGGCCTTTTTGGGACCCCACCTCATGAGCACTGGTGGTGAAATTTCGTTATTCAGTCCAGAAAGGTTATTTCATGCAATGACAGTGAAATCACCTTCCAGGTCCAAGTAACGAAACAGCAGTTGCAGTATGCATGAGGTGGTATCCCAAAAAGGCCATGTTGAAAATTTGGTGAAAAGAGTTGAAAAAATGGCAAAGTTATGAACCTAAGTCCAAAACGCCATTTAAATACGTACATTACAGGGAACTGGCGTAAAAGGAATCAAGCTCATGAAAAAGGAATTGGCTCAAACTCATGAAAAGGAATGGGCTCACAAAAAAGTATCCTTTTTTGCAAGATCTGAAAAAGAAATCGGCTCACAAAAAAGGAATTGGCTCATGAAAAAGGAATCAAGCCAGTCGCGAAAAAGGATTAAAAATGCCAAGAAAAAACCCTTCCAAGGTTGTTTTTCCACCAAATGACTTCAGAATCCACCTAATGGCATCCCAATGACCAAGATACATGAGTTGGTGTCTCTGTATAACTTCATTTTTGTGGGTTTTTAATTTTGTTGTTGTTGTTGAAAAAACAGAAAACAAGATGGCGGCTCACAAAAAAGAACTTTTCTCTCATGAAAAAGGATTTTTCTCTCACGAAAAAAGATTTAAATGTCACAAAAAAGGAACAGGTCTTGTGAGAGTCAATCCTTTTTCGCAAAAATAAATCATTTGTCGGTGTTTCTCCCTCTATCCTGAAAGGGCTCTTCCCATTGAAAACAATGGAATATGAAAAACTTAATAACTTTGCTATAGATCAATATTTTTACACAAAACTTTGCATACCTGTTCTGTTACCCAAGCTGGTTCTACCATAAAAAACACTTCTAAATTCCACACCGTCTGGGTGCAGGGTGATGAGGAAAAAAACTGTAGAAAGTGGTGACTTTATGACGTTTTCTACTATGCAGATCTGAGAATCCGCGTACTCAACCAGAATGAAACTTGCAACATCAAGAGGTCTACCCCATGGGAAAGTGCACACCACATTTTGAGCAAATCCATTGATCGGTTGCAACATTATTAAAGTGCAAAATTTAAGGTTTAACATTAAACATGCTACTCAACCCTAACTATAGCTATAAACATACTTATAGGAATATGCCATGGCCCCAGTGGAAATATCAATGATATGTTTCCTGAGTGCAGTCTGACCTTAAGACACCATGAGTGGTGAAGCTATAAGTGCTATCAAAGGTCAAACTGCACAAACTATATATAGTATATCATCACTCCCTACGGATCTATATAGCCTGTCTGTCTATCTATCGATCTATCCATATGTTCTCCGTCTCCACCATGGCTTGATGTCTTGTAATCTGGGCACTAAGCAAACCCTTTTACTTTTGGTTAAATCAATGACCGCTTCATGTTGTTTTTATGGTGAGGCAGCCATGCTAGTCCTTTGGGTGTCTTCACGCATCAACTCCATTTCCTTTTATCCACCTCTGGTAGGCCATAGTTTTGTGAGTAATTCCATTATATTATGATGTCACACCACAAAGCTCTTTATACGTTAGTAATAAAGCCCTGATCCCCAACATCCACACTTCCAGGATTCTGAATCCAGCTATGCAACTCCCCTCTCCCCAAAAGCCCCACTTACCTTTTTTGTGGAGCCCTCCCCCCCACCTCAGCCCATTCCATAATTTAGAGGGGTGTCCAATAGTTCAACACACAAAAAGCTCAGTTGCTCTCCCTCTCCCTCCCAAACCCACAGCACATATGCACACTAATCTGACTGACAAAGCATGTACCGGGGTGAGGAGGAGGATGAGACTCATCTCACCACTAGTGATGCATGGCAGAGTGATTGGTTTGTCTGCCTAGTGTTATCAACAATATGTTGAGCCTCCTTCACTCCCTTCCTCTGTCCCTCACTTGTTCCCTCCCTTCTTTTCTCCCTCATTGCCTGTGTTCAGTCTATCAGTAGGACTGTTGCACTTATGCCCAGGTTAGGGAGGGTGAGTGAGGGAAGGAAGAGGAGGAAAAGGAAAAGAATCAGCATTTATATAACACTTTTCATATACAGTGTATCCCAAAGCACTTTAGAAGCAATGCTAAACTGGTAGTGAAGTGACTGAGCTATCCAGCAGTTAAAATATAAGCCCTTGGGTGCAGTAGCACCCTTCTCTGTTAAATGACTCTTACACAGGGATTAATTAACACACAATGGTCACATGGCTGTGTCCTTGCTGCCACAGCTTTGCCCTGTCCTTTAACTGGTCACTGTATTTTCAGTGGGGCCGAATTTTCAAAGGCTACAGAATGACACAGGGTGCTTGCATAAAAAAAACAAAAAACAACTGACACAAGGAGCAGGATGCATCAAAACATGCGTCAGTTCTGATTTTCAAAAACAGGTCTGCATGCGCCAGACTGGCTTGAGCCATGCTTGTGCCAAAAAAATGCCTGCACCATGCAAAATGGATGCCTGCATCACTGAAATGATGCACCATCCCTTTATTTGGGATTTTCAAAGAATGCAAGTCCTGTCCTTGTGCCTAAGATTCATGTCGCTGTTAGACCAGACAGAGCTGATCTAACGTACACTAGGGCATATAAAGAGGCCCACAACAGGGGGGGAATACCTGACTATGGTACTATTAAGGGTCTATATTCTCTGCAGGACTACTTTAGAACATTTTGGGGGCTTAGTCTTGGCCATTTCGTCTGCTGTATTTTTTGACTCAGCTTGTGTCATTTTCGTCTGTTGCGTCATTTTTGACAACTTGCACCATTTTTGTGACTCAACTTGCGCCATTTCTGTTGACACAGCTTGTGTCATTCTCATCCCTTGCATCATTTGTTTGACACAGTGGACCTCTTACATCAGCTTGATGGACTTTGCCACAGAGAACACTTTTCTTGCAAAATATGGTGCACAGTATTTGGGCACACCTGAATCTAACACAAGGTGGTTATTTGACACACCCTGCATCGATCTAAATGCCTTTTGAAAATCCAGCCCATGATTTTTTTTGCTATCTTTTTCTCAGTAGTCTCTTGCTGCCTTCCTGAGTCAATTATTTGTCAACACAAATCTCCTGGTGTCACACAGACACACTACCTGGTTAATGTTGAACCAGTAGTTACATTGGAAATGTTAAGGTGGGGGAACACTTCCATCTAGATTTCTAGGTGGTGGAACTGTCTTTTCTAAGTGATGGAACTCTTTTATAGTAGTCGATGGAGAAAGATGACAGAGGTGGTGTAAGTGTCACCTTTTTTTTTTAAGTGGTGGAACTGAGTTCTTGTGGGCTCCTGCTCAGTCTAACCTCTGTGGTGAACCCAGCTGCTGCCTGTCAGCTCAGGCTACAGCAGAAATGTTTTACTTTCACTTGTGTTTGTTTTCGTACAGGGAGCTGTTTTTCAGGCTCCAACTCGCCCATTGGTTCTCTCCCTTTCTTAGCCAAAGGGGGTGCGGTTCTTCTGCCATGGCAACTGGGGCCAATCTACCTCCACAAGCAGTGCACCCATGACTGTCAGCTGTCATCACCATCTCCACTGCTCTGTTGCTCTCCCTCAATGCTGACAGGAACTGCTGCCAATTTTCAGTCTCCACCGCCAATTTACTCGCTAGTGCTCTCTCATGACCTGCTGAGTACCTCATATGTAGCACCTCTTCTCCATTGCCGCATCTGATAACGTACTGTCTTGGATGATGCTGAAGGGATATGTACATAGCAGTGGACTAGCAAATTTCTGTGCCTCCCGAACACTCGCATCAGACTCGCAGTCCTCTGCTCCTTTTCTTTCTGGTGTTCATGTACCCTGCTGCCAGAAGGCACGTGCACATAATTCAAGTGACAAAAAAATGGTGTAACAAATTTTCCCCCTCAATAAAATCAAGCATCGTGGCTACCTCATGGTGCTGTGTGCTGACCACCTGGCCTCCTAAAATCCCAAATGAACCCCCATGTGTAAAAACTCCTCTAGGTTGTTAATGGCTCTGGTGTTTAACACAGTATGTTTACTTTTTTAGGGAATGGGGTGATCGATCACAGGCGTACTGAACCTAAGAATTCACAGCCATTCTGCACTGTTGTTCAAACTACATGGAGTCAAAAAGTAGTGCACCATTGTTCTTTACTGAACGTTCATTTGACATCATTTACATCACACAGGGGTAAATCCATTTGATGCATTCTTGACTTCAAAGGGTCACTTGCCATTCTATAGTCAGAGGCTGTAGCTCTTGCATTTTGTTTCTTCCATAATTTGTTTGTGCCCCTTTGTTACCACTGTCCCACCCCCAGCCCTCTGCCTGACCAGCTCTTTAATCCACCATCTCCGGGATTTACCTTTTTCAAGCCAGTATCCAGTAGGTAGCGCTGAGCCTGTAGCAGGCTGGCAGGTGTCATCCTGGCTGGTGGGGGGGGTTCCACTGTTTTTTCACCCTGTTCCCCGAAGTTGGCCTGCGTGCAGTGTGAAGACATTGCATGCACTCAGCGCCTGAGCTTGGCATGCTGAGAGGTGGCCACTGCTTTACCACCTAGCTTTTGCTAGGATGCAGCCCACTAGGCCAGCCATCTCTTACATTTCTCAACTCTAACCAAAGCTGTGTCTCAGCCAAAAGCAGGGGACAGATTCTTTCAATGAAAGTTGCCTCTAGGGCAGCCCTGCCTGGGGAAGCAGACATTATAGCTAGGTCTGCCTCCCAGGTAGGGCTTCAACCAGCATAAATAGCCAAGCTTTACTGCTGTGCCAGCTTGGTGGTGTAGTGGAAAGGTCTCTTGATAAACAAGAGACTGTGAGCCTAATTCTCAAAGCTCCCGGAATGGTGCAAGGGGCTTGTGCCACAACGAATGACACAAAGTGCCCTTTGTGTGAAAAGATGCACTGGGAACAGTTCTTAAATGCAGCCTGAATCAACCGCAGGCTGCGTGCACCAAAGGGGGCATGCGCCATTCTTGCGGCACAAAATAGGCTGGGGCATGGTGCTAGGACGCATGCAACAGACACAAGCTGCCACATCCCCTAATTTAGGATTCTCCAAACCCTCCCAGAGGGTGAAATTCTAAGAACCCTTAGACCAGCCAGGACTGGTCTAAGGGTACATATAATTTCACCCTCTGGGAGGGTCAGAGCATTTGCGCCACTCTCGGAGTCCTCCCTGGGCAGGAGCGAACATGTGCCATGCTCCCCATCTCTGATCCCCATTTATTAAAATAAGCACATCCCTGGTGGTCTAGCAGACCCCCCTCCCCATCCCTGTTCCCATTTTATTAAAATTGATTCCATCCAGGGAAGGCCTGGTGGCGCTGAGGGTGTTGAGGCGCTGGACGCCACACCTCGTGCCATGCCGGCAACCCGGATTCGGGAATGAGCTCAGGCTGTCAGGAGTCAACATAGGAGAGAGAGAATCGAGCATCCAGAGGAAAGCTCTCCTCTGTCTTGGGAAGGATCCAGGATAATCCCAGCACTGCAGCGGCCTCCGGTGGAAGCCGGAGGCACTGTGCCACTTAAGGGCTGTAGTAGTGGGTTCAGAGCCATGGCAGACGTCCGAGGATGTCATTGCATGTCCGGGCTCTGGGGGGAGGGAGGTGGGGAAAATACAAGAAAAAACCCTCTCGCAATTGTTAGGCGATGGTGGGCCCAGAGGTTGTGACCCCATGTCACCGCCGGGCATCTGAACGCCCAATCCAGTCCCCTCCAAAGATTGCAGCCCACAACACTATAGATAGAGCAACTTAGGAGTAAGGTAGTCCCTCCCCAGGGGACTTAGATCCAGGGGGATGGGTTAGCAGTCTGGGGGGTGGTGCCTTCACCGGAGAAGGATGGACAGAGCTTCAGGCAGATGGGTAAAGTCACAGCACCGCGAGCCCGCACCAGAGAGAGAGGCCAATGGAGGAGAGGTGAGAAAAATAATTGGGAACATTTAAAAAAAAAAAATTTCTATTCCTAGTGGTCTAGTGGAGCCCCTGCCCCTTCCCTATCCCTGATCTGCTCCTATAATAATAGAACTATCCCTGATAGTCATCTAGTGAACCCCCCTTCCCTAACCCTGATCTTCCCTTAATAAAACATATAACTATCCCTGGTGGTCTAGTGGTCCCCCCCTCCCTATCTCCGATCAGTATGTACTCACTGGAAGCTTAGTCGGCAGCCAGCCATGGTGGTGAGTGCAGGGCTGTACTAGTCACCAACTCGGGGATGGAACGGGGGGGAAGCGGGGTGATGGGCCACTAGACCACCAGGGACAGTTATGCAGTTTATTAAGGGAGATTGGGGTAGGGAAGAGGGGTTTGCTAGACGACCACCAGGGATAGCTCTATTATTATAGGAGCAGATCGGGGATAGGGAAGGGGGGTCTGCAGACCACCAGGGATGGAATCAGTTTTAATAAAAGGGGATCAGGGATGGGGAGGGGGGTCCACTAGACCACCAGGGACATGATTATTTTAATAAAAGGGAGGGGGGGTCTACTAGACCACCAGGGACATGTTTATGTTAATCAAAGGGGATCGGGGATGAGGGGCGGACTGTTAGACCACCAGGAATGTCATTAATTATAATAGCAAGGGCTTGGGTATTGGGTTGTGCTGGTCGCTGTCCAAGGGTGCATCTGCCACCCGACTGCCCCACAGCTTGCAACACACCTGCAGATGCACCATCTGTTTGGCGCAGAGCCACAGTTCCCACAAGCTGCAGGACTTTGCCTGTGGGACCCTACTCGATTGAGAATCGGGCTCAGGGTCCCTGGCACACCGACAATCAGCTCAAGCTGCCATTGGCACGGCTTGCGCCAACTTTTGAGAATCGGGCCCTGTGAGTTTGAATCCAGACAAGATCCTCTCAGTTTTCTTTTGTCAGACTGTCACTAGGGCAGTGCTCCATGGCAGCATGGAGATAGGATAGTAAATATATAGGAAAAGGGACTTCAGTGTGAGAAAGAATAAGTGCAACAGTGAAGTGCTGCCTCTGAGGCAGGGCTGCCCTGGAAGGCAACTGTTGCTGAAAGAATCTGTCCTTGGCCAGTCCCAAGGCCTCTGTGGGACTGTCCTCTTTCCAGCATCCTGATGCTGCAAGCTGCTCTATCTCACCTGCATTTCTATTGTACAGCTACACCAGGCTTTGCAAGGCACCCCAGTTACCCTGAACTGGCTTCAGGCCTGAAGGCCATTAGGGTGCCTCCCTTGAGGGAGACCCCCTCATAGTCCTCCTTCTAAAGCTCTATGATTGAAAGACCCAGAACCTTTGTTGCAGACCCCCTTCTGCCCCCCATGTACTCACTCTGTAACTCAGACCCCTGCGCCCCCCCCATGGAATCTTCCACAGGCCAAGTTGCTTTCTCTTTCCATTTCCCTAAACTCTGGTGTCCCCCCCCCCCAATCTGCTCCACCTCATCTCCCTGCTTCCTTAAATCTCTCCTTCGAGACTTCAAAACTTAGTCCTGTAATTGCCCTTAACCCTGCAAAGTATATCCATTGTACACCCCTGTGGTCCACCCCCTTTTATCGCCCACCAATGTCTACAGCTTATTTTCTGGGTTTGCATTTTGTTCTAGTGCTGAGTCTGTGAATCTGTTCCACTGGTCATGGCAGCTGCACATTTACACTGTACTTTATATTGCCTGTTTGCACAACTACTGTAACTTGTTATGTATTATATAGTTCTCTCTTGATTGTGTTGTACTGTTCTCCCTTCTCCCCTCCTCCCAGGACACATCTGGAAATGAGCTGTTACCAGCTCAGTATGTCTTTCCTGCTAAATGAATAATTAGCTAGCTCCTCCCACTAGCAGGCAACAACTGCTAACCCTTGTCTAGGATTGCCAACCCTCTGAAGACAGGAGAGCCAGCAACACATTCACTCACCCCACAGGAGGTGAGGAGGTAGCATATCAGTAAAACATTTTGTGACACACAGTATGAAAGAGATGCTATGAAAATTCAATTTAATTTAATTAAATTGAACATTTCACAACATGGAAAGAACAAAAGTCATTAAAGCACTAACACATTTGATTTTTGTTATATTTGGTTTGTTCAAAAGTATTAATAATGTTTGCTTGTTTTTCCTTACTAGGTTGACTTTACTGTCCAAAACAGTCCAAGTAAGTAGAAAAAAAGTATTTATTTGGGGGGGGGGGCAAAGAAAGAGAATTTTAATATACTGTAGAACTTAACATTTTCACTGTTAGATTACTTCCACTATTTTCACTGAAGCACTAATTTGCATGAAAATAAATTTGTGCTAATTAGCACTTTTAGTATTTTTCCCATTAAAGTGACTGAGGCGATTGTGACTTAGCTCTAAAATAAATTTATGCAATTATGGTTGCATTTGTGTTTGCGCTAAATTTACTTTGCGTGAAAATAACTAGTTCTACAGTACAGAAGCAGACAGTAGAAAATCTGCAGCTGTACTTCAGGTATGAGACAGAGGGGACATCTTTGGCTGCTCAGAAGGGAGGGTGCAGGCTGCCTGGTGTTTTTGCATCCTCTGCTAGCTGACAAATCAGTGGTGTAGACGACGGCTGCGAAGCTAGATATTCACACTTACCCTATGGTAAGGCAGTCTTGGTTTACAGTGCAGCAGGTGGCTGTGGAAATGGGGGGGGTAAATACTAATAAAAATAAGAGCTTGGGAAACACCCTACCCCTCCAGACCATGGTCCCAAGATCCACACTCACTTCCTCAGAATCTCCCTGCCTGACGCACATGCATTACAGTTAAGATTAAGGTGGTGGCACGGAGCAGAGAGCTTAATCTGGGATTGGAAACCATCAAATAGAAAGCAAAAAGCTGTGTTGCGCACTTGCCACCAGGAAACTAGAATTTTGTGTGAACCTCCTATATGAGGTTGGCTGGGGATGGGCACACTGCAAGAGTAAGGCTCTCAGGTCCTGGTGAGGGAGGGTGTGAGCTGATCAGATTCATGCACCTCCCCCTCCACTGGCCGATTACAGAGCAGCACTGACATTGGCTGTATAAGCAGCCATTCTCCTGCACCCCCAGCCAGCAGAAGGGTGTTGCCATTATGACCTTGAACATCAGGGTGAGGAACTTAAAAGGGAAAAAAAGAAAAATGAAAATGTGGCTACTGTGTCTGAAAACAGAAGTAATGATGGGCTTCATAGAAACACAGAAAGTGTCAGAAGAAAAGGAGGCCAATCTAGTCTGAGCTAGTTTCCCTGCCTAACACTACACACGGGACCCTACATGGTCACAGGTGTCCCTCCCTCCTCCCTTACCTCTGCTTATTATACTCATGTGCCTATCCCCATGCACATTTGAAGCTCCTCACTGTCTTGGCCCGTGCTACTCTTCTGGCAGGCTGTTCCAGGTAGAGAGCTTTTCCAGTGATGCACCTAGGTTCTGGAACCCTCTCCCAGCTGAGAGCCATTCCCTAAACTCCCCTACTACCTTCAAACTGCACTTCTGGAAGACCCCAATGGTTAACGCAGACTGCAAGTGCTAGCCCGTCCAAAATCCATTCAATCTCAACTAAGCACTAGAATGTATATTGACAGCTCGCCTTGAGAATGGCAATTAAGATACTCTTCTTTGGTTCGAGTTACTGCTGATACTTTACGAACACTGACCGACTGTCTAAAGTTACAAGTATTGGATGGCCTTGAGCTATCTGATGGGGTTGGGGTGCTCTGTTTTTGTCTCTGTGCATGGGTTAAACGTTGAAGGTTGATGGTTGTAACTTTCCTGTGCTCTGTCTGTCTGTAACTGTGTAGAACTGTAATTTCTATTGTGATGTACCTGTAACCCCTAGGTGGCGATATCCCAAGGGCTACTACCCCTGCCTGCTTGGCTAGTAGCAGGTCAAGGGGCCCAAGTTCTGAAACGGGTGCCTCCACCCGGAGGTCAGGGTTGGTAGTGGTCAAGCTAACCTGGGCACAGCCCTCCGGGACACTGTAACCCCCCTCTTTCCCCTCTAGTGGTCTGAACACTGTACAATGATCACTTTCACAATACCCCTGGTACACCACACAAATATCCACACTGTTTGCACTTACCACCAGGGCTGGTTCCTCTGGCTCAACCCTGGGAACCCTCTGTAAAACAAGATTATGCACAGCAAATAGCAACAGTACAGTTCTTTGAGCACAAACTGGAACCACAGTCAGATTACATGCAGAAAAAGTTAGATCTGATTTATTCAGGGGACTTGAACAAGGAAGGGGCAAAATCAGGTTAATTAGCTTAAAGGTTATATCAACCATGCAGTTATGCATGCACTTTGAGTCCCTCACACAGTCACACCTCTGGGTACCCAGGTGGAGAAGACATGGGCTAGCCAGGAATGTTGCCCGGGGTTGGCCGGCGTCGCAGCTGGTTGGGGCCCTGTGATGGAAAACACAACATGCATAGTACACAATATTTGTAATCTGGAACCAGAGGGCTCAGTTCATAAAGGAAACAAAACAACAAGACAATCAGATGACACACTCAGATTAAGCTGTTGTTGCAGGGAGCTACCCTGGCATTTACTTATGATACCCAAGACTGGACACAGGCTGGACGAAAATCGAGACTGCAGGTGGTGGATCTGGAATGCCAGGATAAGCAGGGCCCACACGAGTCACAGAAGTGTCATTCCTGTTCATGCATGGAGCAGGGGGCTGATCCCCAGGCAGGTCTCTCGTCGATGGCTTCTCTGTGCAGTGGGTAGTCTGGCTGGGCCAGTCTGGCAAGGCACAAACTGCATGGAGACAAAGTTGGATGCAGTCTGTTTTGGGCTGGATACAGCTTCCAGCAAGCAGAACACAGTTCACACAGTGGGGAACTAACTCACAACCCACTAGGAGCTCATAGCACATTTACATGTACGGGAATTCTACTGTACCAGGCAAAGTGCTCCCCAGTCACAATCACAAAGTCTCTGCACACACCGGGAGCTTAGGGGTAGCCGTAACTCCTGACAGGTTGATCACATTCAGCAAAATCTTCGGTCTTCTTCAGATTGAGCCTGGCCCAATTCAGTAGCTTACTTTAGTCACACAAACTTGGATTTAGTCCAAAGTAATTATCTTCTCTCCCTCTCAGGAGCAGCGGGCAGACATGCTGGCCAAACTCTCAGCCCTTTCACAGTTTTCCCATGCGAATCCACACAGGATTGCTGCCCAAAATCACTTCAGCTCCTCTCATTTCACTTCCCAGCTCAGAAACTAACTGAAAACTGCAAGCAGCCCGGGACTTCCCCAAGATCCAAAAGATTTGGTTGGCTGATTTGGCTGTCAGTCAAAGCAAGAGCTCCCCCTTCAGTTGCAAAAAAGGTGCAAAAAAGCTCCAAACTAAAGTTCCTACAGATTTTGAATTCAGACAGCTCCTGTAGTCCGACTACATTTTAGGTCCCACCAGTACTGTTTGGTCCAATTTGCAGTCCAGGACCAACATAATGGAGACAAGCAAAACAGTCTTTGCTACAAAGAAAGCAGGTTAGAGAAATGACATTATCATTATCACTCTAAATGATTTTCAGTAAATAGTTACACCTTTCAACAGAGCTCCCTCTCAGATAACTTAAGCTGCAATTGGGCAGCTCTTAAAGAGACAGTATACAGAGGCTATACAAGCTCTGGTAATCACATTTAAACTGCTAAAACGCAGGACACCAGCCTGGCACTGAGCATTTAGGCAAGCTCAAGGAAGACTTTTTGGGAACCATTTGTAGGGGGGTTACACCCTTCCCTGCCTGGGAAAACTTGGCATCCATGTCAAGTCTGTACCATCATAACACTGAAAATGCAACATATACAAGATATTTATACCATTAGCCTACTATACAAGTACTATCCGATTCATCAATTGGCATAACTGGTCACCTTACTATACATTTCAATGTACTCCACTATATCATTTCTATTCTGACAATACATTATTTCACACAGGTAAATTGAACATTACTATACAGAATCATGTAATAACTTCTTGTACTGTAAACAATGCAAGAGGGGGCCCTTCCCTATCAGCTAACTTAGGACTGGATGGGGCAGGGGCTACCATGGTGAGAGGGCAGAACAAG
This sequence comes from Neoceratodus forsteri, assembly GCA_016271365.2. Lineage (NCBI taxonomy): Eukaryota > Metazoa > Chordata > Ceratodontiformes > Ceratodontidae > Neoceratodus > Neoceratodus forsteri. The sequence goes on along the minus strand of JADMNL010000031.1, from coordinate 140,855,025 downwards.
TAACCTGGAATGGGCCATCAAGCTCAATTTGGGCAGTGAGCTCTGAGAGACATAAACACCTTTGTGGACTACATTGAGAGGCAAATCTACTGGCCTCTCAGGGGAATCATAACTGACGCGCACCACTGGCTTGTCAGCTTGGCCAGTCTTTCTGGGGTGAACAACCACAGTCTCTGTACTTTCAGCAATGGTCTTGGAGCTTTCATCACTTGTGAGGGGTGCCTCTGCATGAAGGGGAATGTCCAAGCTGGGAGCACTGTCAGCCCCATGCACTGTAGTCTCTGTTTCTACAACAGTTGGCTCATTTTGAAGACACTCTTGCACTGAAGGGGGGTTGTCAGCACTCTCATAGTGTTCCTCAAGTTCTGGCATGTCACCAGAAAGACTCGTACCATCAGCCTCTCCTTCAGGCAAATCATACAGTTCCACAATACGCAAAGACTCAGCATCCTCAGACGTGATACTTTGCACTTCACCTTCAGGGAGCATTGGCTCCAAGGATGATGCTGGGGCGTTAGGCAGTCCAGAAGGCCCAGCTTCATCCCCATTATTCAACATAGGATTTCCACGAAACAACTGACTCAGTTCATATGAGGGGTAATAGGCATTATCACACTCACTGTCATCCGAGTTAGACTGGCAGTCACTATCATTCTGGGCCTGCTACGGGGGAAGTCTTAAATCAGCAACCACAGGGGCAGGCTGACTCTGTTTCTTTCTTGCAGCAGCATGAGTCACTGGTCCAGGGGAATCAATCTCGGTGGGTTCTGCCTCAATTATAACTTGACCAATAGGTAGCAAGTGGTTATGGTGCATGATTTTGACAGCTTTGGAGTTATTCTCTGGGCGCACTTTGTACACTGGCAAATCATCCAACTTTCCAACTATGACATGGGGAAGATAGTGCCATTGATCAGCAAGTTTGTGTTTACCATGCAATCCTAAATTTCGGAACAACACGTGGTCTCCAGGCCTAAGCTCTTGAACCTTTACTTTTCTATCATGTCTCTCTTTGTTAGCTAGATTTCTTTTGGCGGCCATTGTCTGGGCCAGTTGATAGGCATGATTCAATTGAGCCTTCAGTTTTTGTACATATTGCAGGTATTCTTTGGCTCGGATCCCACTGGGAGAAACCCCAAAACATACATCAACAGGCAACTGGGCCTCTCTCCCGAACATGAGGCGGTAGGGAGAGAACCCGGTAGCATCATTCTTCGTGCAATTGTATGTGTGTACCAAGGTGCTAATCTGCTGGCTCCATTTATGCTTATCTTTTGGGTTGAGGGTGCCTAGCATGTCTAGTAGGGTGCGGTTAAGGCATTCTGGTTGAGGATCCCCCTGCGGGTGATATGGGGTGGTTCTTCACTTTCGCACCCCCTCTAGAGAGAGCATTTCTTTGATTAGCTGACTCTCAAAGTCCCGGCCCTGATCAGAGTGAATTCGCTGGGGGGCCCCATAGTGGACGAAGAAATTTTCCACTAGCACCTTGGCCACGGTAGATGCATTTTGATCTTTGGTGGGAAAAGCTTGTGCATACCATGTGAAATGGTCCGTAACCACTAACACATTGCCAATGTTTCACTGGTCAGGCTCTAAACTGAAGAAGTCTATGCAGACTAGTTCCATTGGGGTGCTGGTAGTAATGTTGACAAGGGGGGCAACCCTCTGAGGCAGGGCTTTTCTCTGCAGGCAGCGAGTACAAGTCCTTACATGGTGCTCAACATCGGCCCCCATCTTGGACTAGTAGAATCGAGATTGTACTAGGTCAAGGGTCCGGTCAATACCGAGGTGGCCCATATGATTGTGGAGGGACCTCAGTACCAAATCTCTGAAGGTTGTGGGCAGGACCAATTGTTTCTTGTCTATTTGGCCACCCCGATCTACAGTCTCTCTATATACAACAACTGATTAAGCAGTTTCAACCTGGGGCCTTCTTTAAACAATAAAGTGGTTCGCAGATCAGAGGAATGCAACTTGGACACATCTTTTCCTGCAAGAAGGGCGTCAAGTACTGGCTGAATCATAGGATCTCGGTATTGAGCCCATCACTGTCAAACTGAGGTACTGCACTAATATCTAGAGCACAAAAGTGGCAATTCACAGCCAGTATGCAGGTGTCAGAGGGGCCCAAGCAATCTGCTAAGCAGTCCACTGTGTCCATAGACATCTGTTCATTTCTATCAAACTTTTGGCACAATGTTCGGATGTCAGGTTCAGACAGCCTGACCCAGTCACTCTTGGAAATGGGCCTCTGGGATAGGGCATCAGCATCAATATGATTCAGGCCCAGACTGTATTCGACAGCATAATCATATGTTGACAATGCAGAAAGTCACCGGTGCCCCATGGTGTCTAACTTAGCTGAAGTCTGTACATAGTTCAACGGGTTATTGTCAGTCATCACCAATATTTTCGCCCCATAGAGGAAATCATGAAACTGGTCAACAATGGCCCATTTTAACGCAAGGAACTCCAACTTATGCACAGGGTAGTTTTGCTCTGACAGGGTCAAGCTCCTACTAGCAAATGCCACTGGTCTCAAACCAACCTCATGGTCTTGATACAGTACAGCTTCTAGACCCTGCAGACTGGCATCAGTATGCAGCACATAGGGTTTGGTGGGATCAGCATAAGCGAGGATGGGGCATGGGTGAGCTGGTATATGACTTTGTGGAAAGCTGCTTCATAGTCAGGCGTCCAACAGAACCCGAAAAGTTCACCAGGGTGGAAATATGCTTTGTCTGGTTCTTTGATGGCCCCTTTTTTGTATTTTCAATTGGTAGGAGGGTAACCCTGGCTAAGATTCAAGAGTGGCTGAATCACTTTGGAATAGTCCTTTATGAACCGGCGGTAGGAGCCACAGAATCCCAGGAAATGTTGTAGTTCTTTCAAATTGTGGGACTGGGGTCAAGTAGTCAAGGCTTCAACTTTACTAGGATCAGTCTCTATCCCCTCTGTAGACACTATGTGCCCCATATACTTCACAGAGGTTTGGAAAAACTGGCACTTGTCAATGGACAGCTTGAGGCCGAAATCTTCCAGTCGGTCTAGTACTGTGAACAGTCAACTCTCATGTTCCTCTAGGGAGCTCCCAAACACAGTGACATTGTCCAAGTACACCAGGCATTCCAGCAAATTCATGTCTCCCACTGCTCATTCCATCAGTAACTGGAAGTTGGCTGGGGCGCCCGATATCCCCTGTGGCATTCTCAAGAATTCATAGAACACCACAGGACAGATGAAGGCTGTCTTCTCATGGTCCTCTGGAGCCATCGGAATCTGGTAATATCCACTGCGAAGATCCAATACTGAGAACCATTTGCTCCCATTCAAACAATCCAGAGCATCTTGTATACGGGGCATGGTGTATTGATCAGGGATGGTCTGCCTGTTGAGGGTCCGATAATCCACACATATTCGTACTGTTCCATTCTTCTTACGCACAACCACAATGGGAGAAGCATATGGGCTCCTGGATTCTTGTATCACACCAGCTGTGAGCATTTCCTTCAAGTGTCTTCTCATATCATCTATATGTGCAGGGGCTAGGCGTCGAGACCTCTCTTGAAATGGCCATTCATCGTGCAGGCGTATGTGATGCTCTGCACCCTAGACACATCCCATGTCCCATTCCTTCAGCGAAAACACTTGATCTCTCTGGGCAAGTTTCTGGCTAACTCTAGTCTTCCATTCAGCTGGCAATGGGGAGTCACCAAAATCAAACAAGTTAGGAGTCACTCTATCTGTCTTGCGAGAGGGCTTGTTGTTGGGCAACACTGCAGTGTCTGCACAGTGTACCATAGCTAGGGTGCACCCTCTGTTCACAAGGATCTCCTGATCTGACACGTTATGAATCTGGACCATCACTCATCGTGCATAGGCATGAGCATGAGCTGGCAAGATGCTGGGCTTAACCAATAATCCTTCTGGCAATTTTCCATCGCCTGGCACGTCCAACATCAGTATTTTGTTCTTGACATCTTTGCGGAGACAGACCTCACCTTGAATGGTACATTGGCCAATAGGGGCCAGTACCACTGAATCAGGATCCTTCTTCCACACGACCCCTACTGGTTCATCCTGGTCCACTCCCTTAGGGTTCTGTTGCAAATCATATGCCCTCTTGATCAGAGCAGGAATTCTTAGGGCTCTCCCAGTCCGTCACCCTTGTTTATCGTGGCAGAGTTGTGCCAGTCTCCCAAATATATGGGTGTTGGTCCCAATTAACAGGGAAACCCCATCATACAGTCCGGTAGGGGAACACACTAAGACCAGTGTCTCAACTTGCTCCTCTACACCAGTTACAGCTGCAGGAAATGACAACCAGAGGCGGACACATACTAAGTAGGGATAAGACTTGTCGCTCAGCCCCGACACGTGTAGGCCTTCCAGGGATTGTAAGGGCACAGCAGATAAGTGTTTGTCATACCAGTCCTTAAATACAGTGGTCACTTGTGACCCACTGTCCAGCACAGCCCAAGTAGGAATACCATTCACAGCCACGGTAGTCTCCATTGAAAGGCCCACTATTTTGGACCAGACTGGAGGGGCAGCAGCAGGGGCCTGGACAGATGATTTAGCCACATAGGGATTTGAGTTACTACTTCTTGAACCCTCACTGCGGTCATTTTGGGCACTCCTTGAACGCTGATTTGTTCTCTGAAGCTCGCCTTGAAGCCTATATACAACTTTATTTAGGTCTTTTGTGGATCAGCATTCTCTCTCTTCATGTGTCCATCCTTCCCACAATTATGGCAAAATATGTTTTCTGGGATTTGGGGAGGCAGAGGCATCACACTGGGAGCTGGGGCGGTGGTACTACCAACTGAAAACATTGGTGCCATCTCTGTCTGCTGTGTAGTGAGCATTTGGAGACATCTTGTAAATTCTCTTACTTCCATAGCCAAGACATCGAGTTTCGAGCTGCTGTCAGAAAGAGATGCCCGGGTGGACACCCCTACCCCCATAGCAGATGCAGTTGGATAAGGGTCGGTGCCTGTACTTGCAGGAGCGGCCTTCATAAAGAGACTCTTTTTGTTTCTCTGAACTCCCTCAGAAGTTCATCCCATGGCAGCACACCCTCATTGGTCCCCACTTCAGAAGGGCCTTCCGATGCCGTGATCACTTGGGCTGCACTCACCCTAGAATTACAATCCCCCTCTTCATCTTCAACCTCCCAGAGTTCTTTTGTCAAGTCACAATAGTCTGGTGGGTTACCCCTTCTATCTGGGAGCCTTAATTGAAGGAACTGCAATTTAGAATGCTTTGCATGTTGCAGTATGTGCCCCAACCTCACATGGTTTAAGTCACTGGCAGATACCCCACCTTTTTGGTAAGCCTTCTGCAGCGCTCTTTCCAGACAAGTAACATATGCAGACAAACTTTCCCCATGCCATTGTTTTGTACCTTGACATTTCCACATCAAGTTCTTCCCCTGACTCAGTGCTCCCAAAATTGCCTTCGAGTGCGGATAGGTACTTCTGGGCAGATGCATCAGGGTTTGTGGACCTCAGAAATTTAATGGCCTCTAGGGCAGGACCCCTCAAACTTTCTATGATCCTTTTCCATTTCTCAGTCTCCGCACACTGCCATTCAGGTACCAAAGGGGCAACATAATCTATCCAGGTCTCCCAATCATCCTCCCCTTGGGGGGTGGGAGGTGCGGAGAAGATTCTCAACCTCGTAAGAGTCATGACTAATGGCAGATACAGACATGGGAGCCAGCATTGGCATGGGCACAGAAGGAGGGGCAATAATGGGTGCTGGAGCAGGAGGGGGTGTTGGGGGAGGAACACTCTCAGGTGGCAGGAATAGTTTCTTTAATCCTCCATAGTTTTCCCTTCTTCCAGCAACAACTTAGCAAATTTCTCCTCAAAGGTCTCAGATAGTGGGTGGGGGGATCATTCTCCCAGGGTTTTTTACTGTCTTTAGTTATCACTCTCCAGGCAATGAATGCTCCTTCAGGGGTGAGAGTCTGTGGTACTTTGGAACTGTCTACTGGGTCCTTACACTCTACTAACACCATGAAACTTTGGGCATGCAGATTAGCCTGTCGACCCACCACCACAGGGTTTTGTAACCATTCAGCCTTGGAAAGTACTCCCTCTGTAGTGTCCTTATTGGTACCCAGGGGAATATCCAGCATAAGTAGAGCATTTTGGGGGTCAATCTCCTGCCCAGTACACCAGCCCACCAACTGGTATACAGCCACTTCTGTTGGAGTAGCCATTTATGTTTAACAGCAATTCTCAAATTTGGCCACTAGGGGACACTAATCCCAGCGGTGAGCCTCCAAGATGTAACCCCTAGGTGGCACCATCCCAAGGGCTACTACCCCTGCCTGCTTGGCTAGTAGCAGGTTAAGGGTCCTGAGTTCTGAAACGGGTGCCTCCACCTGGATGTCAGGGTTGGTAGTAGTCAAGCTAACCTGGGCACAGCCCTCCAGGACACTGTAACCCCCCTCTTTCCCCTCTAGTGGTCTGAACACTGTTCAATAATCACTTTCACAATACCCCTGGTACACCACACAAGTACCCACACTGTTTGCACTTACCACCAGGGCTGGTTCCTCTGGCTCAACCCTGGGGACCCCCTGCAAAACATGGTTATACACAGCAAACAGCAACAGTACAGTACTTTGAGCACAAACTGGAACCACAGTCAGATTACATGCAGAAAAAGTTAGATCTGATTTATTCAGGGGACTTGAACAAGGGAGGGGCAAAATCAGGTTAATTAGCTTAAAGGTTATATCAATCAAGTAGTTATGCATGCGCTTTGAGTCCCCTCACACAGTCACACCTCTGGGTACCCAGGTGGAGAAGAGATGGGCTAGCCAGGACTGTTGCCCAGGGATAGCCGGCGTCACAGCTGGTTGGGGCCCTGTGATTGAAAACACAACATGCACAGTACCCAATATTTGTAATCCGGAGCCAGAGGGCTCAGTTCGTCAAGGAAACGAAACAACAAGACAATCAGATGACACACTCAGATTAAGCTGTTGTTGCAGGGAGTTACCCTGTTATTTACTCATGATACCCAAGACTGGACACAGGTTGGACGAAAATCGAGACTGCAGGTGGTTGATCTGGAATGCCAGGAGAAGCAGGGCCCACACAAGTCGCAGAGGCATCGTTCCTGTTCAAGTATGGAGCAGAGGGCTGATCCCCAGGCAGGTCTCTCATCGATGGCTTCTCTGTGCAGTGGGTAGTCTGGCTGGGCCAGTCTGGCAAGGCCCAGACAGCATGGAGACAAAATCAGATGCAGTCCGTTTTGGGCTGGATACAGCTTCCAGCAAGCAGAACACAGTTCACACAGTGGGGAACTAACTCACAACCCACTAGCAGCTCATAGCACATTTACATGTATGGGAATTCTACTGTATCAGACAAAGCACTCTCCGGTCACAATCGCAAAGTCTCTGCACACACCGGGAGCTTAGGGGTAGCTGGAACTCCTGACAGGCCGATCGCATTCAGCAAAATCTTCGGTCTTCTTCAGGTTTAGCCTGGCCCAATTCAGTAGCTTACTTTAGTCACACAAACTCGGATTTAGTCCAAAATAATTCTCTTCTCTCCCTCTCAGGAGCAGCAGGCAGACATGCTGGCCAAACTCTCAGCCCTTTCACTGTTATCCCATGCAAATCCACTCAGGATTGCTGCCCAAAATCACTTCAGCTCCTGTCATTTCACTACCCAGCTCAGAAACTAACTGAAAACTGCAAGCAGCCCGGGACTTCCCCAAGATCCAAAAGATTTGGTTGGCTGATTTGGCTATCAGTTAAAGCAGGAGCTCCCCCTTCAGTTGCAAAAAAGGCGCAAAAAAAGCTCCAAACTAAAGTTCCTACAGATTTTGAATTTAGACAGCTCCTGTAGTCTGGCTACATTTTAGGTCCCACCAGTACTGTTTGGTCCAATTTGCAGTCCAGGACCAAGATAGTGGAGACAAACAAAACAGTCCTTGCTACAAAGAAAGCAGGTTAGACAAACTACATTATCATTATCACTCTAAATGATTTTCAGTAAATAGTTACATCTTTCAACAGAGCTCCGTCCCAGATTATTTAAACTGCAATTAGGCAGCTCTTAAAGAGACAGTACACAGAGGATATACAGGCTCTGGTAATCACATTTAAACTGCTAAAATGCAGGACACCAGCCTGGCAGTGATCATTTAGGCAAGCTCAAGGAAGACTTTTTGGGAAACCCCATTTGTAGGGGGGTTACATTCCACTGCTTATATTTATATATTTTGTATGGTGCATTTGTGTGCCATCTTGATGGCTTGGATCATGCCTGAAAAAGGTCCACTGGATCAGTGTACTTACCCGGTCAACAAATAAATACATACATACATAAATAAATCTACTACCCTTTCTGTGAAGAAGTATTTTCTCACATCCCTCTTAAACTCCTCCCCTCAAGTTTCATAGCATATCCCCGTATACTGGTGTTCCTCCTCCTTTGAAAAAGGCTCCCCCCTGCACCTTGTTCACCCCTGTGAGGTACCTATAGGTCTCAATCATGTCCCCTCTCAAAAACAAAATTATTCCCCTGCTCTGGAACAGAGTCTAAGAGCCTCAGACACAACAGGAGAAAATTTGAAATAATAAAACAGTTTTTTGTAACAGAGTTTATTTGATTCAATGTCTTAATGAAGATACATCTCTCTGTACCCCTGTCCCCCCAAAAAAAATAATACGTCACCTGGTCTTCATCTCCTCCTGCTGCTTAACTACAAATGACATCATGATCTGTTGTGTGTGACATCACAATTGGTTGCTGTGGAAATGATTATGTCACAAGTGGAGGAATATGATGTCACATGTAGGGAAACACCCAGAGCAGATGATGACCAAATGACAGCGAGTCCCATTGTTGTCAAATGTCCTTAGCAATGAGTTAGGGGAAAGTAAATATGGGAAATATCTGAATTATAAGTTATATTCTGTCTAAATATCCAGTTTTCTCTGTGGTGTCAGGATCTCAATATTTGTCAGCAGGAAAAAAAATTTAATTGTATAGCTTATTAGTGATAAAATGTCTTCCTGGCAAAGACATCAATATATCCATTTTTCCTGTCACTCCATTTTATTCCTGGACTGAGATCAGTGGTTCTAACATTTTTAAAAGCTCCTGCTCTCTAGTCACATCCACAATTACAAAATTAAACATCCCGGTGTCCTGCTGGGCTGTTTACCATCAGAAATGTGTGGCAGCACCTTCCTGATACATTCACAGTATGAATCTATTATGTGCTGTCAAAAGGTAACGTTAATGGAAAATATATTTAAAAAAAAATTGCTACTTCTGTTTTTTGTTGTTGACTTGCGTTATTAATTACAGAATGAGTAGTAAAAGCCATTTAAAAATATCTGAGGTAAATACTCAGATGATGAATCTAAGGGTTTCAGAAATGCAGTATTGCTAAGGGAAGTATTCAATTAAATATTTTGCCAACTCACAGATACGGCTACTTTAAGGCCTCGTACATGAAACTCACGCTTCTGAATATGTTTGTCAAGTAGCTCAGGGTACAAAACTATTCGCTCACCATACAGTGACCAAAGAAGCATTGCTGCACTTGAAAAAATCCACTCTAAACAATTTCAAAGTGCATAAAGTGGTGATTTAATTCATTGAACAGCAAAGTGCAGGTAAAATCTCACAGCAGGGTGAACCGCAATGTTTGACGCATGCATGCTTTGTCAAGGTACGCCTGATACCATGTTTGCAACATATTTAGATTCTGGACATATTTAGGGAATATGTGCTGGCCTCATGAATAAGATTTATTTATTTATTTAAAATGTGATAATTGGGAAAGGCACCATGAGCAGAGCTTGTTTCCAGGTGTGACCCAGGAGGAGGTGTACAAAACAGAGGATAAACAAAAAGAAACAAAAGTTACATGGTAATACAGTGTACATAAAAGCAGTTGTGCAGATCACAAATACAAATACATGTGATGAACAGCAAGTATTTACAATTCTATACAATATAATACAAAAATGAACACAATAAGGGATTGCATAGATAATTCAGCAGGTTAAGGAATCAGTTACGTGGGGTAAAACAAAAGGGAGAATGCTGACACAAAGACAGAGTAGAGCCTGCTAACGCAGAGTTGGAGTAAGGGAGAAGCAAGTCAGGGGCAGAGGGAGAGGGAGGAGGAGAAGGAGCATTAGGAGGGAGGGCAGGTGCAGGATGCAGAAGGGGAAGGTTTGAGTAAGCACTTAACAGCAGGAAAGGAAGGAGTCAGGTGGGTTTGGAGGAGAAGGCTGTTCCAGAGTGAAGGAAGCCTATAATGAAAAATATCAGAAATATCTTCATGAGTTGTACCTGTCCTTCACCACTTGTGAGGTGAATAGAAGATAGACAGTTGTGATATCTTGCAATAAGCCAGCACATATTGGATGTATACTGTACATTACTGTGCTGTATTTTATGTACAAAGCTCAAGCAGCATTTCAACATTTTTGGCAAGAGGAAATGCCAATGAAGATGTTCAGTGCAATGGGTTAATGATTAAGTGTATGTGCGTCTTTAACTAGTGAAATAAGTTATCTGATATCATCTAACTAAGACATCAATAACTAGTGACATCTGATGAGAGTGACATCCTTAACTAGTAATATCTTTTGATTGTGTCATCAACAAGTATCTTTTTTGATTATGACATCATTAAATAGCAGTTATGTAAGAACTTACCGTAACAGTAGATCTTCGAGAGAGGTTCCTGCAGTAGATCTTCACATATAGGAGTGCACCCCTTGGCATCAGGACCACACGGCAAACTTGTAGCTAGCAATCATCGTCGGAGACCACCCCCATCATCAGGTGATGCGATGTCAGTGTGACTATAAAAGGGGCGGTTCCCCACCTGCCCTCCAGTTCTTTTCCACTGGAGAACTACAGAAAGAGCACAGAAAAGAGGAGTAATAGACTCATGTTAGCCTGAGCCCTGGAATAGACAGTGTCCTGGGCATGGAATAAGGTAAAAACTCAGGAACTGGGGGAAAGGTGGGTGGGAAACAAGACCTACTTCAGGAACCTCTCTCAAAGATCTACTGTTGTGGTAAGTTCTTACGTAACTGCTATATCTTACTTCGAGAGGGTTCCTGCAGTAGGTCTTCACATATAGAACTGAATACCAAGCAGTCTAACATAAGAAAAGGAGTCAGAGATGAGGTTCCGGGAGGAGGAAGATGTCTGCCAACTAAGGGTCTATTCAAGACAGAAGGCCTTGCAGAACTGCAAGGCCGAAGCCAGCTCAATGACTAGAGGCAATGTCCAGACTGTAATGTCTAGTGACGGTGTGGAAAGAAGACCAAGTGGCCACTGCACAGATGTCTGCAGTGGACACATTCCTGAAAAAGGCGTAGACGTGGCCACACTCCTGGTGGAGTGGCCTTTGACCACCCCTGGAAGGGGGTTTTCGTACTTCTGGTAAGTGCAATGAATACAGTTAGCCAGCCACCTAGACAGAGTCTGTTTCATGATCACCTTGCCTTGACACTGGGACCTGTTTAGTCCGAGAGGTATAGTACCTCAAGATCCTGTGCACATCAAGGGTGTGCAGGAGGTATTCCTCCCTGTTGGAGTGCTCTGGGAAAAATACCGGCAATTCAACATACTGGTTTAGAGCCATTTCCTAAACCACTTTTGGAAGGAATGAAGGATTAGTATGCAGGACCACCCAGTTACTATGGAAAATTAAATAAGGCTCTCTGTAAACTAGAGCCTGAAGCTCTGAAACTGTTTGAGCTGAAGTAATAGTAACTAAAAAGAGCATTTTCCACATTAAAAATGCATATCACAACTTGCTACCAGTTCAAAAGGGGGCAAAGTAAGCTTTTCCGACATAAAATTGAGATCCCAGTGAGGAAAAGGATTTCAGACTGGAGGTTTTATGTGAAGGATCCCCTTCAGAAAAGTTTTGGAAACCTCTAGCTGAGCTAGAGTCTTGCTCTCCACTGGAAGGTGATAGACCGATACCACAGTGGGATGGACCTTCAGTGAGGAGTAACTGAGGCCCAACTCTGAAAGGTGCAGGAGGTACTCTAACACCTGGGAGGCTGAGCAGAAAAAAGGGTCTAAGTCTTTCATGGAGACCCAAATAGAAAATCTCTTCCATTTCAAGGTGTAGGTGGATCTAGTGGAAAGCTTTCTAGCTTCCACTAAGATCTGAGCCACCCCACACAGACTCCATAGCAAGAAATCGCTATGTCCACAGGTGCCACGCATGAAGATGGAGAGACTTCAGGCTCGGATGTAGCAAGGTGCCCTGCTCCTGGAACAGAAGGCTGAGAGAGAGAGAGAGAGAGAGAGAGAGGCAGTGGTACTGGGGGTTCCACAGCCAGTTGTTATAATAGTGGGAACCATATCTGCAAAGACCACAGAGGGGCAATGAGGATCATGTGAGTACCCTCTGCTTGGAGCTTCAGCAGAACCTTCTGCAATAGTGAAAAGGGAGGGAAAGAATAGAACCCTATCCAGGATAGACAGTGCATCTTGCCAAAAAGCACCATGCCCGGGAATGAGCAAGCAAAAGGTGGCTAGTTTTGCATTGGAAGAGGAGGCGAACAGATCTAGGTTTGGTTGACCCCAATAAAGAAATGGATCTTCTACTACCTCCTGCTTTATTTCCCACTTGTGAGCCCTGGCAACTGATCAGCTAAGACTGTCCACCAGAATGTTGTGAACACCCAGCATGTGGACTGCTGTTAACGATAGGTTGTGCTGAATTGCTCAGTAGCACACCCACATCGCCTTCCTGTAGAGGGTACGATCGGGTGCCTCCCTGTTTGTTTAGATACCAGACAGTGGCCATGTTGTCTGTCTGGATGAGGAGTGTTCCCGGAGTCAGAAGTGACTGGAATGCCTGGAGAGCATAGAGCACTGCTCTCATCTCCAGAATATTGACGTGCAGGTTCTCCTCCGTGGGAGACCAGGAGCCTTGGGTTCTGTGGTCCTCCAGATGTGTTTCCCATCCCGAGTTCAAGGCATCTGAAGTGACAATTTGAGAGGGAGCTGGAGGGTGAAATGAGGCCCCCACCAATAGATTGGCATGGTCCTTCCACTAGAGGAGATCCCTTTGAAGGCTGCTGGAGACAAGGACTCTCTGGTCCAAGTCGTCCAAGCGCTGATCCCATTGGACTCGGAGCAACCACTGGGTGACCCTCATATGTAGTCTGGCTAAAGGAACTGTGGGTATGGCTGCCACCATCAAATCCAACAGTCGAAGGACCGACCAATCTGTGGTCCACTGAGAAGAAGCCACAAGTGTGGCTTGTGAAATTAAAGTCTCCACTTAGTCAAATGGAAGAAAGGCCTTGCTCTGGACTGTCTCCAGCATCACTCCAATAAATTGAAGGTGCTGGGATGGTACTAGCTGGGATTTGGGGAGACTGATAGAAATTCCCAGACTGGAAAAGAGACCCAGAGTGAAGGAGAGGGATTTCTTCAGGCTGTCCAGAGAGGGGGCTGAAAAGAACCAGTTGTCCAGGTACGGGAACACATAGAAATGCCACAACCACTGCTAAGCACTTGGTGAAAACCTGAGTTGCCGAGTAGATGCCAAATGGAAGGGATCTGACCTGGAATTGATTCTCCAGAAAGGAGAATCTGAGGAAGAGGCAGTGGGCCATTAGAATGGGGACATGAGGGTAAGCATCCTGCCTATCCAGGGAGCCCAGCCAAGTGTTTGGTAGGAGCAGGGGTAACAGTCCCTGGAGAGTCATCATGCAAAATATCTTGTACTCCATGAAGAGACTGAGCATGCCAAGATCTAAGATGGGTCTTAGATCCCCCATCTTCTTTGGAACTAGGAAGAAGTGGGAGCAAATCCCCCCTTCCTGTCTCTTCCAGAGGAACAGGCTCTATAGCTGCCTTTTGTAGCATAGCCTGTATTTCCTGCCTGACCAGTTGAAGTTGGTCTGATGGGTAAAAGGACCTTCCCAGAGGGTTGGGAGGAAGTCTCGCCAGGAACTCAATTGAGTGACCTCTTTCTATGAGTTGAAGAACCTATGCATCTGTGGTGATGGCCTTCCCCCCATCCAGGTGGAGGCCAAACCTTCCTCCTACCAGTTTCTCTGAGGGAGTCGGAGGGAGTGGAAGGAGGAGAAGAGAGTCAGGATGTGGAGGGGAGTGGTGCCTTTCCTCCTGAGGCAGCTTTAGAAAACTTGGCCTGAGGAGTCTGGGAGCCAGAACCTGGGGCATGTCATTTATTTTGTCATTTGCTCTGGTTCTTGTTCCACTTCCGAAGGTGGTGAAAGGGCTGCTGCCATTGTTTCTGACCAGAACGGTACATGGAGCAGACATCCTGAAGGGACTTGCCACTTTCCTACAACTCGGTTATAATGTCTTTGGCGTCACCGCTAAACAGAATTTGACCCCTGAAAGAAGCGTCCAGAACAGATGATTGAAGGTCTTGTGCCAACCCCGCCAGATGAAGCCAGGCTAAGAGTCTGAGACAAATCCCAGTGGCCACTCCCCAAGCCACATAATTGACAGAATTATATGTGGCACAGAGGGCATGGCAACAGGATGACTTTTTTATCCTGACTTTTTCCAGGAGTTTATTCCTGAGCTGTTCATCAGGAATCTCCTGAAGGTCTTTCTCCAACTCTGCTAAGGAGGATTTCTGAAAGGCCACCATGTGTGCAACACAGTTCAGGGACCTGATGGCACACGTGGATGAGGTGTAGATTTTTGTACCGTACTGTCCAGCTGTTTGGAGTCCTTATCTGGCAGAGAGGCACTAAGGTGTTTAAGATGAGCCGATCTGTCATGGGCAGCTGTAATGGCCATGGAGTCGGCCTGGGTTGAGCAATCAAATGAGAGACCCCTTCTGGGGGAAAATAAGTTCAATCCACTTTAAGTGACACAGCCAGAATGGAAGAAGACTGTTGCCAAATAGTGGATGCAAGGTCCTCATGTGGTCCCATCCGGGGGGGAATGGGAAGGGGATCCACACTGACCAGGTTCAGGTGCACTGCAAGTCTCTTGCATTAGGGGTCCAGCTTCTTGGAGGCCCAGTTACAAGATTTTTATATTATTCGGAGTAGCTCCCCAAAGGAGGGATCCTCATAAGGAGACTTTGGAGACTCCCTAAGTTGAGGCTCGGACTGGCCTATATCTGAGTCCTCATCTGATTCTGAAGATTCTAGCCTGCTGGACAAATCAAGAACTTGGTCCCAGAATCTGAGACCCTTTGAGAGCAGAGCACCACGTGGGTATGGATTCATGATTGGGCTGCAGTGGTGGAGGAGGCGGAGGTGGGGGTTGGTAACCCTGGTACCCCATGAATGGGGGGTAGCTGGGGGTCTGGTAGCAATAAGGATATTAGTAGATGGTCTGACCCTGGTAGCCTGGCATAGGGTATCCTGGAATTGGATATCCTGGTGTCAGGGAGCCCGACATTGGGTATCATGGTGTTGGGTAGCCCAGCGTGGGATAAACCGGTGTCGGCAGGTTATAGCCTGGCATAGGCGGGATGTAATCCGGTGACAGACCTCCCAGTGGTGTGTATTGGGGGACATAGGGATTCTCCAGAAGATCACCCACTGGGCCCACAGGAGGAGCAGAGGGGCCCACCGGAGGAGGTGCCAAGGGCCTGCTGGGAAGCGGGACTGGTGAGGGGGTAGGCAGAGGGCCCAAAGGTCCCATGGGAGGAGGGCCCATGCCTTGCCAGTGAAGGTCAGGTGAAGGATCCACAGTAAGGAGGGGATCTGGCGGTGTAATAGAACCTGGTGAAGGGGGGAGCTCAGGCAGGTCCCCCAACGACAGGTCAGGTAGGGTATCTGACTGGAGAGAAAGATCGGGTACCGGTGACAAATCCATGGGGGTTAAAAACCTACAGGGATGAAGGTGTACCTGAGAGCACACTCATCCCAATGCCGCAGGCCACAAAGGAGCCTAATGGGAGAGAATAGGCATCCATGCAGTCATTGGAGGAGCCGTCATCTGGCTTACTGTACACAGCCAAGCTAACCAGAGTAGAAGTGCCCAGGTCAGGCTGATCGGCCTGGGCCAGGCGCCTGTCGGCAGAGACGGAGGGTGACTTAACAACAGCGCTTGGAGCAGGAGACCTAACAGAAACCTCCAAAGAGGCAACCCCCTACTGCCCGCTCACCTCGGTGGGGGGGGGAGAAGGTGTCCAGTCCACCGGACAGGTGGGGTGCTCACTGAGGTGGAGGGCCCACCCTGGTCAGTGTTGGTTGTCTGGCTGATCTTCCCCTGAGGAGAACTGCTCCACTCCTGGCATCGCTCCTTGTCCTTTTTCTTCAATGGGGCTGGTGATGATGATCTTTCTCTCAGCTCCTGAAGCTCCTTTTCCATGGAAGCCAGCCTCTGAATTAGCAGATGGGCTTCGAGGGTCCTCTTGCGATGGGTGCACGTGGCCTGGTTTAAGCCCTGGCAGGTGGTACACTCAGCTGAGTTGTGCCTAGGCCCCAGGCAGAGGATGCACCAAGAGTGATCGTCCCCATGTGGGATCTGTGCACCGCACTTGGAGCACTTCTTTTTGGGACGACTAGACGACATACACCGTAACAGGTGATGGACAGAAATATCCGAGAACTTTTAAAGAAATTGCTGAAAATACACTTAAAATGGCGGGTGACTGAATGCTGTTCTACTGCATTTGTCGAATGAACTGAGCGATGGTGGGAAAGAACTGGAGGGCGGGCGGGGGACCGCCCCTTTTATAGTCAAGCTGACGTCATGTCATCTGACAATGGGGGGGTGGTCAACAATTGCTAGCTACACATTTGCTGTGCCTTTCTGACGCCAGGGTGCACAGTCCTATATGTGAAGACCTACTGCAGGAACCCTCTTGAAGTAAGATCCAGTGATATCTTGATATATTTTATGTTAATAGATATCACTTGGTATCTATTTTTTTTGTATCTCCACTAGTGCTGTATATTAGGGATATATGATGAGTGACTGTGTGATATGTGAAATATTAGCATGAGTCCAGAATAAGCAGTGATAATATCACGACTGTGCAGTTTATACAAGAGAGCTTTAATATGTTGTTAATAAAAGTACGTTGTTTCTTACATTTAGTTGTGTGCTGGTGGTCATGTCAGTGTTCTGTTCAGTGTTGTGATGTACTTTATTTTGGCTGGTTGGTTTGCAGTGGGGTTGTGATGGTATTGGTCAAGATATTCTGAGTTATGATTCATTATTGTGGGATTTTGTAGGACTTTTCATTTCCTAGTTCATGACGTTACTGTATGTGTTCTGATTTGTTCATGTGCTGTGGTGCTTTGATGTGATTGGTAGAGATGAGGTTCATTTGTGTTCATCAGTGTTGGTGCCTTGTGGAGGTTTATTTGATTCTGGGTGTATTTTTTTATTTCATAGTGAGTTTTATTTTGTGTTCAGCATGAACGTTCTCTTTTGGTGCAGATATTTATGGGAGGTGATGTGATTAAATTATACGTACGGTACATTCATTTATTATTTTGGGGCTGTTTTGAATTTATTAAGATTGGTGGTAATATATTTGGGGATTTTATTCCATGACATTTCCAGAGTTGATAATTTTAGTAGTGACGTATCAGGATGCAGCTTTATTTTAAATATCACACTCTGGATATGTCACTGTCATGTTATTCAGTGGGGGTGATTTTATATGATTTTATATGATTTTATCTCATAGCATTTACCTTCACACCTATTGTGTATATATATTTATATATCCTGCTGCATTGTAAGGGTTAACCATTACTGTTTCTGTTTTTTTCAGCTAAACAGGATGCCTGGCTCAAAGGCATTTTGAATATGGCGAACCAGCTACAGGATGTACAGAAAGTCCCCGGAAAATGTAAGGAGTGTACAAAAGACTACTAAACTAATGACTGACAGTTACTCCACACTGTAGTGGTTCTTGTTTGATTATGTCTGTACAAATTGTGGCAAAGTGAAAATAAACCTCAGTAGTAACCATTCATCAGCATATTGGAAAAAAATTAGGTCAATGATGTCGCTTGCACTGATATTACTCTCACTGATGTCTGCAAAGTTGATAACAGCCTTACGCTGGCCTCATTCCCACCGTCACTCATACTGGTTTATTTGCATACTAATGGTGGTTTTCAGTCCTGGCAGCCCACGCTTTATTCGTATCAACTATTTTTTCTAGGTACTCTTTTTTCACCCTTCCCACTGTGCTACTTTCTGGTCCTGTAGGCAGAACTGCTCCCAGCACTGGGATGCTGGCACTGAGCCTTTGCACTTCTTTGCAGAGCTGCCACCTTCCACATCAACTGCCCCCGGTGATGTTTCCCCATTCCACTTAGCCAGCGTGTAGTTGGGTAGGTGGGGGGGGTCAGATCACAATGGGCAGTGTGGTGACTGGTAAAGGGTTGACCATTCTGTGCCTTAGGGACATGGGCAGCTATTATCTCACTTTCACCAACAGTTGATTTCTCTCCAGTATAGGAACTGTCCACCCTCCCCACATCATGTATGTGTGCTCACAAGTGGCATGGGATGGTGGTGCCATGTGGTCATTCACTGCCACCCAGAACCCCTTTGTCGATTCCGCTTAAGTGTCCCACATTAGAAGGACACCCCTCATTTTACAACTGAGAACCCTCCTGTCCATACCTCTCAACTGTCCCACATTAGAAGAGATGTCCCACATTAGAAGGGATGCCCTTTATTTTACCACTTAGAATCCCTCTGTCCATACCTCTCAACTGTCCTAAATGGGTCATGGAGCCTTCTCATGCACTACTACTATTTTGTGTAATCGCATTCCCAGCAATCTGTGGTCGGCCACATCTCACCATCAATACAAATTAAGATTTAATAAGAGAAAGTGCAAGGTGATGCATTCTGGAAGCAAAAATAAAATGGCCAGGTGTACTCTCAATGGCAAGGAATTAGAAGTCACTGATAAGAAAAGAGACCTTGGTATTATAATTATAATAACAAATAATATGTAATTTAATGATCACACTAGAGAAACTGTGAAAAGAGATAACACACTAGTTGGATGTGTACTGAAACATATTAACAGTAGAGATAAAAAGGTTCTAATGCCACTGTACTGCCCTGGTGAGACCCCACCTGGAGTACTGTGTGCCCCTTTGGGCACCATATAATGTAGGCAGTATCCATTTGATAGAGAAGAAACAGAGACGAGCAACCACAAGAGTGAATAACTAATCAGTCATCATGAAGAAAGATGAATTAAGACAGATGTGAATTCTCTGAAATATAGAAGGTTAAGAAATGAGCTGTGTTTAGTACTCAGAGCATTTGAAGATCAATAGTTGTGGGAGTGTGTCAGATTAGAGAGGAAAAGCTTAGACAGGAACACTACGACACATAAACAGCAGTTAAAGGGTGAACATTTTACAACTAATAAACGTGGCGGATGGATAAACCAATGTGTGGTGGCAACATGGAATTCCCTTCTTCATACAGTTCTGGGAAGTACAATAATGGAGGCATTTAAAAAAATCCTTGGATAATTATATGGGGAACACATTCCCTAGAAAATTCCATTGAAATATGGTGAGTCATTCATTGTTAACACTATTTGATTCAATAACTCTCTATGAAATCTACTAAATCAGTTTCAACTATTAACTCAGAATTATTCTCTTGCCTGCTGTACTTGCACTCAACGCCCATATTTAAATAAGCCCCCACAGTATGTATTTTTGTCATCCTGTGTTGCTGCGCCCTGTGGCTCTTGTCATGTCAAAAAAGGGCCATGGCTCCATACACTTACCTGGTAAACAATTAATAAAATAAATGAGTAGCATAAATTAGGAAGATGGCCAGTGTTTTACTCCTCAACTAAGTCATGCCTGAGAACAGCTGCCAAGAGTAACAGGAATAAGAGATCAATCCGGTTCTCAAAGAAGGTCAGGGAGGCAGTGAGGGTTAAATGAAAGGCCTTCATTAGATTCAGAGAGAATCAAGGAGACGAGGAATGGAATAAGTACCAGCTAAGGATGAGGTTGGTCAAAAAGGCAGTCAGGGACACAGAACAAGACATGGAACTGTGTATTGTAGCCGGGGTCAGGTGACGGACAGTTGTTTATATACATTAAGGAGAAAAGGAAGATGACAGAGGAAGTTATTAGGGTTATGAAGGGGGGATAGGGAAACAGAGAAAGACGAGCTGAAGGCAGCCGTTCTCAGCAACTACTTTTGCTCTGTGTAACAGTGAAGGATAGCAGACCCTTGCTGAAAGCAGCATAAAAGCTACTGCAAGAGGAATCCCAGAAATGGAGCAGCTGGTGTTTATGTGAAAAAGGGTGAGAAAAGGGCTAGCAGCCCTAAAGATAGGCAAGGCTTTAGGGCCAACTGCAATGCACCCGAAGGTGCTCAGGGGACTGGCATGGGAAGTGGCTGAAGACCTGGCAGAGCTTTTCAATAGCGCCCTACAGTTAGGAGTTTGGTTGGTTAGTTAGTTAATTAGTTCGTTATATTTTTGACCAGGAAAGGCTCATTAAGCTGTAATAGATTGTTTCCAGGTGTGTTGGGGGGGGAGGGGGTTACATGGATCTGTTTTATTGGCATGGCAATGTTGGCCATGCAACCAGAAAAACTCCCCTAACCTTCATTGATAACTGCCATAGGCTATTTTGCTTCCAAGGCCTTAAACCGACCCCTCTCAAATGTTCCACATTAGCAGGGATGTCCCTTTTACCATTCAGAACCCTTCTGTCCATCCCTCTCAACTGTCCCACATCAGAAGTGTGCAGTTCTTGCCATTTAGAACCCATCTGGCTATCCCTATCAACTGTCCCACATCAGGAGGGACACCCCTCCTTTCACCACTCAGAACCCTTCTGGCCAGACTTGGTCTGTCCATTTTGCAGCAACAGATTGCGATGTCAGAGAAAAATAATTAAAACGTCAAGAGCAGAGAAGCAGCCAGAGAAGAAGCCATCTTGGGCCAAAGATCATTTCTTCATGTTGATATGAAAAGGGGGAGCTAAATACAGAAAACAGATTAAACACAGGATGAATTGTGTCTAAAATGACATTTTCTACGATTCCCCTGTGATTCCAGGGCTGCTTTACAGGTATTGATTTATTTGGTAACGGGGTAGGTGCACTGGGCTACAAGACTGCCTATTTTCAAGCAAGATCTCAGCCACATGTTAATAAAAGTTACAGCCAAGGCTGAAAGCTGATAAAGGACACTGGAAAATGTTTGGCAGCAGGCATGCTGACAGAGGTAATAAACCATTTTAAATAGATTTATAAAATATCAAAAGGGGAGCTAGAAACCTGACTGGTTAAAAGCTGTCACTTGTCCATGGTTCGAAACACTATCGATGCACAGTTAAATGTTGGATTTCCTTTCTAAGTCCAGTCTAAAGTCATCCTGGTATTTGAAACTTAGTTTCAGATGAGTACACCTCGCTCCCTTGACTGAACCATCTTCATAGAACTACAGCTGAATTTTAGCTCTTTAATCGGCACCTCTGGGAAAGCACCCCTCTCCCTCTCCCTTAATTGCAGCTTTTTACATAAAGCTCACCTCATACAGCTGGGATTCTGCTTGCGATCAGCAATAATCAATAACCAGAACCTGTCACACGTCTGTTAAAGGGGACTATTAAAGGAGAACTGACTGAATTTACAAGCCATTTTCCCGGTAGAAGCTGTTTTTTAAATACTGGTTCAAATTCTGTTATTGCTCTAGCTATCCAGACCTTTTGGTTATCCTAGTGGATGTTGGTAAGAACCAAGGGGGTTTGAATCCCACAGCCTCCACTTGCGTACTGTGTGACCCTGAGCAAGTCACTTAACTTCCCTGTGCTCCCAGGTCGCACCTGTAAACAAGCTTTCAGCTTAGCATGCCAATCCTAGTTAAACAATTGAAAACAAAGAACCATTTTAGAACTGTATGATGTAGTTTATGTCCCTGTTCTACTCTTCTATTGTTGGCACAATGTGTTTATATTCTATTATAGAACTCTGAGGTTGTTTGGAACATAATCTACACCATACAGTTCTAAAATGGTACTTACCACCTGACTGTAAAGCAGAAACACCCACTGAGGTTACTGAAAGGCTTGTATTGACGGAAGAATAACAGAACTTTAAGCAGTACTTAAAAGCAGTTTCTACTATAAGAATGACTTACAGGTTCAGAGCAGTTCTTTAACTGCATTGTGTTCTTAAAAATAAAATTTCTTCCTTGTTTCCATCCAAACAGCCACGTTTCTATATATTTCATTATAAAATCGCAAGAAAAGGATCTAGAAACATCAGTGGCTAAGACACATCACCTGACCATGCACTGAAATCCTAGTGATGCACAGACAGATACCTGACCCTGACCCCCACCACCACCAAAGCCTGCTTACAATACTAAAATCAATACACCTGCAAAGTTAAAAATTCCAGACACTTCAGCAGACATTTTGAAATTCATGTCCTTTTACTACCCTCCATTACTACTCTCATGTTAAAAATACTCAATTCTTTGGCTTTTGGTTTCGTGTCCTGTGCTCCTGGACATTCTGTGGTGTCATTTCAGTTGGTCCATGCTTTGGATGAGATGTTAAACCAAGGTCCTGTCTACATGTTCTGGTGGTTGTTCAGGTGGATGTTGAAGATCCCATGGCACAAGCTGGCCCAGTGGCACGGAAGGCTAAGGCATTCAATGCCTTACTTCCTGCCACACCAGCAAGCCATGTTTGGGAACAAGAGCATGGGTTACCGGGGGTCAGTGGGGTGGGGGAGGATTGTGCATCCCAGAGACTCGCCTCGTCTCCCAGGAAGGGGGATGACCAGTAAGTTTGGCCTTTGACTGCCACCAGGTAGAGGCCTGGTAGCAGTGCAGACAGATGAGCAGATCGTAGGGTGTGGCCGTGGTTCTGCAGGATGTGCACGACTCCACGTTGACATCCTGACATGCTGCTGTGGCACGGGATCAAGGGAGAAAAGCAGAAAAAGGGATACGAAGGTGAGACATTGCCCTGCACATCTCCCCGCACCCACACCACCATCTGGATGCCTGGAGTAACTCTGGATTCAGACTCTGGAGGGAGGATGATGGCCTTCCAACCCTCTCACAGGGGGCAATCTGTACGGGACTCTCTCCAGATAGGTCAAGGGAGGTGGGTGCCGGCTGGGGGAAGTGGGGACACGTGCAGGGCTTCACCAGAGGAATCATAAAAACTGTATGAAAAAAAAAGATCACATGGCATGTCTTGAAAAGAGTAGAGGAATTTCGCCTGTATCCCAGCCAGATTTCCCCCATTCACTAAAATACTACCAACAGCTTAATCAGGTTCAGCTTCAGATGATTTGTATCTGTACACACACACACCCACCAGATGAGGCCAAACAGAGGCAGATTGCCTAGTCCTCCTTACCTGGTCAACAACAACAACAACAATAAAAAAAACACACACTGCAGAATAGTTTAAACTGAAATCATAAAATGTTCAGGGAACCTAAACCCAGAGAGTGTAAACATTAAGAGGCAAATTGTAATGTGTAATTTGTAGCAGTGGACAAAGCAATAACAATCAATTTTATTAGAACAAACAAAGAATATCAGACGACTGAATATAAGAACACGTGAAATCATCCTACTGTTCGTTTTATACTCTCCTGCATTGTGACAGAAAATAAGCCTTTATTGGTCTAGTGCACCTACATGGTTAATGCTATATAAATCTGCATTTTTTTATTTTTCTTTGGTAACCAGGTAAGGCCCACAAGACACAAGTGCCTGTTTTTAGGGGCAAGTTGGGAGCACTGGGGAGGTTAAGTGAGTTGCTTAGAGTCGCATAGTATTCAAGTGGAGGTTGTGGGAATCAAACCCAGGTCTGCTACATATACCAAGTTCATTTGCAGCTCACTACTCTACAAAAGAGCGTGGGATAGACACAAGGGTCTGTTAGTTCCAGGGAAGTGGTGGGTAGAAGGCAATAGCAAAGTCCTAGAGGCCTGCTGGGCATCCTGGGCAGGCCTGGTGGCCCTTTTCTGCCAACACATTCTGTTTCTCTAGACCGGGGTGTCCAACCTGTAGCTTGCGAGCTGCATGTGGCTAGCGAAACAATTTGATGTAGCTTGTGAGAGCCCACTGAAGACACAGGGCTCAATTTTCAAAGGTTGATGCAGGGCTTGTATCAAGTCCTGCATCAGCCCTGATGTTTGGTGCAGCTGCGCCAAAGTCCTTTGCCGCAACTGTCCGACACGTCAGACTACGAAAAGCTGGCTGAAAATATGCAATGCCAGAGTTCACACTAGAGCTCCATGGCTGCTCTAAAGAACTATTTTTAAAAATTATGTAAATAAAATAAACCCCTGCTGTACTGTATGGTATTATTTTACCTCCTAAATATGGCTAAAAATGCATATGGTACAGTCCTTATGGTGAAAACTATTGTTGTGGCTCACACCTTTATATGACTTTTTTTTTGTGGCTCACACCCATGAAAAGGTTGGACTCTCTTGCTCTAGACTACATTGCCAGCAATAAAAACATTCTTGGTAGCAACAGGATTTGAACCCACATTTCCAAAGAGACTGGAGCCTAAATCCAGCACCTTATACCACTCACCCACATAAATACTATACTGATAGTTAGTGTTTTTTCAATAAATCCTGTTTTGTTGTTTGTCTCTTTATCCAAAGTTTTTGCCTCTCCCCCCCCACACTCAGCTCCCCAGGAACTCCCAAGGCACAAACCCTGCCTACACGCCACCAGCACCCTTATGTCTTCCAAGCAGCCTTGGTTTTCTCCCCATGGTGGGTCAGGATGAGGGGGGGATACCCTCAACAGTGGTCATTCATCAGGTGGTGACGTGATGGAGATGTGGGGCCCAGATATACTGAGGTCTGTTGTCATGAACATTAGGGCCATTTTTCTAGTTTTTCCAGTCTCTCCCACAAGATGCTGGTACTTTAAGTTGCCAAGCACCTGCATGTATCCCAAGCATGCCAGCATGTGACATCCACCAGCATCTCCTCATCCTCAAGGCATGCTGCCCAGTTGTTCAACTTGTGGTAACCAAGGTGGTGCTGTGGTGGCGGTGCACCAAATGCCTAGACACCAACATCATGAGCAGTTGCCCTACAACTGCACTGGCATGCCCACTCGCATTAAATTCTGCTGAACCATGTGCGAAAATCTATATACATTGGTACAGCAAGCAATCACTAAAACATGGAAGAAACTTCATTTGTTAGTGTCTTAATATGCTTTTATTTTATTTTCCACAGAACGAGACCATCAAGTCAACGAAAGAAGACATGCGCTTCTTTGTATGAAGAAAAAAAGTACTGTGAGAGGTTAGAATTAGAATAGAGTATTTCATACATGCTGTATATAAAAGCGCTACTCAACGCAATAAGTTAAACACCAGTAGTTCAGTGGCTATATGCAGAGAAATACAGCAGCCTTCATGAGTACAGCATTCCCCCACAGCTGAGGACAACTGCTTTGGATCCTGTTTTAAAGAGAATGGGAATGTTGGCCTGGATACTGGGATAATACCCAATGCTCTCATGGGATCTTTAAGTTGCAGCCAGACAAGTCACCAGAGAGGAGCAGAAGGGGACCTTCACTGTCTCATTCGAAGGACAATGATTTAAGCAAAGTAACACTCATCTTAAACCACTTTTCTAGAGTGTCAGCGCTGTATAGGAACCCAAGTCCCCCATGGCTATCTGAATGCTTAGAAACATTAACAACTTAAGTATGAATATAAACCATTGTATTGTTTTCTTACTCTGCACTCTGATTTTTAATACAGTACAATCACAGGTATTGGAACACTGGAATAGAGCTGTAAAATAATTTTCACTATTTCTGCTGAATGTGACAATTACATGAAAATAAAATGACGTTAACTAGCCAAAATTGTGCATTTTCATTATAAGTGAATAAGGTGCTAATCTGTAAGCACAAACCTCAATATATATTAGACAAATTGAAAATAAAAGAATCTAAATACAATCTGAGAGGGTCAAACAGTAAGTATGTTCAAACTAAAATGAATAATAAATATGAAAGTATGACTTTTGTTGCTAAAGTCAAACAATTATGGGAACCTATAGATTGTAGACAAAAACAGCTACAAAGTACTAAATTGTTTATAAAATCTATAAAGCAGGCTTTAAACCTAAACTGTAGATGTTACAATTAACAATTGAGCATAGTCTTTAGTATCTGCATTGTACGAGTCAGTTTTAATGATTCATACCAAAGTATCACTGAGTGAAACATGTCCAACCAGCCTATAAAAACATATTGAGCGTAATACAAGTTAAACCATTAAATTACAATTAATGAAAGTATAAAACTTGATAAAAATTTGTATAATCTCTAAATTTGACTGTCTGAGTAAAATATGTTAAATACATATCCATGGAATAATTACTTGATGCGCACCTTAAAAATGACAGAAGCAATACTAGTGTTGGACAATTGTTATGTAATGAGGAAATTCTGTTATAAATGTCTTTTGTATGTTTTGTACTGTGTTTCTCTTTTAACACTGTAGATAAATAAGAAACATAACAGGGCCATCTTGAAAATGGGTCTTTAACCTAATGATGTGAAAATTATGATCTTTTCCTGTATAAAATTAAAAAATTTTTACTACTACTAATACAAAATTAAATTTATGAAATGTCTTCTGATTAGCATCATGCCTGAAATAACATTTGTGCAACAATGACAGTTTTGCAGCATGTGTTTGTGTGGGGGGGGGGCACTTAAATGTTATGGTTTTGTTGGGGGGGCTAGATCTTAAAAGCACAAATAACTTGAAAAACTTAATTTGCAATTCCTATGTATTATAAAGTGGAATGGATTTGAGCCCTGCTGCCCACCCCCTCCCCAACCCTATGGTTCCATCACCTCCAGATAAAATGTAAAAGCTTTGCAGCAAGAATATTTCTTGTTGCAAACAGCTGCCAGTGGTTTCTTGCAAAATTAATTTTGCATAGTTAGGTTTCACTGCCCTACAACCCTGTTTCCAGGGTTGTAAGTAGTGCTAACTGGGTGGAAAATTTGGCAACATATCACCCCCAACCCCCCGAAGAATCAATATTTAAAGAGATGGTCAGGCCACCAGCAATAAAAATCACAGCTGATGACAGCACTCTTTTGCACAGCATCCCCTCACACCTGAGTTTCAAGTAGTTCTATTCTTCATTGTGGAGGGAATTTATATCAAAACAGGATCTTTGTTCCATACATTTAGATCATCTACAAGTAGGACTTGTTCAGGCACTGAAGTCATAATAGCAGCTGTTTGTGACATCGGCGTCATTACCAAAGTAAAAAAAAATCCTGTAATATTTGGTGTTTGCCTGGTGGCATCTGGGGATCCAGGAGTTTGCGTTCGGATGTGAGTGGCCCAAGCTGGAAGCAGCAGGTAAAGGTAAAACACTCTGCTGTTCTTACAGGGAATGTGTGGTCCCCCACCCAACACTAGCTCACCCCCTTACCAGTCAATCATGGTTGGTGATAATGGCATCAGTTGTAAAGATAGCTCACCTGTCCTCCTCTCCAGATGTTAAAAAAAAAAAAAGTGTGACCTTGATAATCTCTATGATCCCAGAGGGGAATGGGCCCAAAATTAAAAGGGTACTGGCCCAAAAGAAATGGACATTTACTGTGAAGAGCACCAACTGAAGTCAGATCAGTTTCTCTTGGAGATTGTCTAATCATTCATGAGGAAAACATTTGTTTATGTATTTATTTAAAAGTTGGTAACCGGGAAAGTCACACTGAGCAGTGGCTCATTTTCAGGTGCAACCCAGGGTGGGGGGAGTAAAGAAGTGTATACAAGTATTTACAATCCAAAAACAGTTACAATGAAGAAATAATCCATGTTACAATAACATGGCATGGAGCAATAAGAAAAAACAATACGTTTGGCTTTGATTGGCTGCTGTACCAGGTATTGTTCCCTTTGAAATGCTCGGTACAGCTGAAAGTGGCATGCACATTTGTGAATTTTCTTTTTTTTTTTTTTAATGTCATCTTCCCCCAATGCAATTAGACATACAGTAATACCAATAATGTCTTTACACCCAGGCATTTCTGTGGGCTTAATGCCTTTGCTGGGGTTGACAACCCTTTAGACCATCAACACCCCCCGGCTGGACATTAATCTCTAGGAAATGCCCAGTTCTTTGAGCATTATTGCTTAAATAGCATAACTGGATACAGCTTTTAAAGGGGAAGAATTATCACCACAGCACCACACATAGAGCTGGTTATTCCAAGATTAGCACCCACAGTAACATGGTTGGCGCAGGTCAGTGGGAGGTGCTAATCCAGGTTTGCGTGAGTGCTCTTGGTGTGACTGTATTCACAGACCCCTGGAGCACCCCTAAAACCCAGCCTTTTATGTAAACTTATGCAGATTATTCCACAGTTTACGTAAACTACTGCAGAGTATTCCATGGTTTGTGTAAACTGCTGCAGACTATTTCACAGTTTTCATAAACTGCTGTAGAGTATTCCGTAGTTTATGTAAACTACTGCAGAGTATTTTGTGGTTTACATAAACTGCTGCAGGCTATTATGTGGTTTACGTAAATGGCTGCAGACTATTCTGCAGTTTACATAAACTGCTGCAGAGTATTCCACAGTTTACCTAAACTGCTGCAGAGTATTCTATGGTTTACATAAACTGCTTCAGGCTGTTCCGTGGTTTACATAAACTGCTGTAGAGTATTCCATGGTTTAGATAAACTGCTGCAGAGTATTCCATGTATTCCATGGTTTACATAAACTGCTGCAGAGTATTCTGTGGTTTACGTAAACTGCTTCAGACTATTCCGTGGTTTACATAAACTGCTGTAGAGTATTCCGTGATTTACATAAACTGCTGCAGAGTATTCCATGGTTTACATAAACTGCTTCAGGCTATTCTGTGGTTTAAGTAAACTGCTGCAGGGTGTTCCATGGTTTACCTATACTGCTACAGAGTATTCCGCAGTTTTCATAAACTGCTGCAGAGTATTCCACAGTTTACATAAACTGCTGCAGAGTATTCCACAGTTTACATAAACTGCTGCAGAGTATTATGTGGTTTACATAAACTGTTGCAGAGTATTCCTCAGTTTATATAAAGTACTGCAGACGATTCTGCAGTTTATGTAAACTGCTGCAGACTATTCTGTGGTTTATGTAAATTGCTGCAGAGTATTCCATGGTTTACATAAATTGCTGCAGAGTATTCCATGGTTTATGTAAACCACTGCAGATTATTCCTCGGTTTACATAAATTGCTGCAATTTATGTACACTGCTACAGACTATTCTGTGGTTTACATAAACTGCTGCAGAGTATTCCTCAGTTTATGCAAAGCCACAGTTTAAAAATAAAACCTGCTTTTGGAATTTTGCTTCTGATGGAATTCCATGGAATTAGGCGGAGTTTTGGCAGCAGTGGAATTAGAAAATTCTGCACCACTCCAGGTCCTGTGTGAATGGCAGCACTGTAAATAGCAGCACGGCCACCTTCCTTTGTCACTTGCTCAATGCACAATATTTGTTTGCATTCTCCCATGTGGCTTTGGTGATGTGCCAAGGCACGGTATGGGCAGCTGGCAGCTGGATTAGAGCTGCTGCTACTAAACATTTTTTTTATATATTGAAGAGTTTCACCAGGAAAGGCCCAGTGATTGACAAGTTGCTCCTCTCCCGGTGCATCCTTCTGGGAATGGGGATAGGAGTCTACAGACCGTACAGGGCCGGCTTTAGGGGTTTGGGGGCCCCCAGCAGAATTAATGAAGTCATGGGGCCCCTCTACTTGGCCCACCTTTAGCCCATGTGTTTTACAGTAGCCCATAAGTGCAATATTTTATTTGTGGTGATACTATAGGCAGAGAAAAATTGGCAGACTAGGTGGGCCAAGCAGTAGTTATCTGCCAGCAAACTTTATATTTCTTTGTTTCTATGTATAGCTTTAGTAGAACCAGTAGTATTTTAAAAAAATTATAGGAGGACACAGCAGTGTCGGTTCTTGGGGCTGGTCTTCTCATCCCATCCACTGCTGCCTGTCCACCTCCTATTGACTGGATCATAGCTTGTTGAGGTATTTCATGACAGAACCAGAAGGATCTGCACAGTCCTTTACTGATGTTTTAAAAATATATTAAGATAAAAAAATGTTTAAAAATGAATAAGGTAAACTTCTCTGGTTGGGGGCCCCCAGGAAGAGGGGCTCCCAGCAACCGCAGGGTTCGCTGGTGCCTAAAACCGGTAGTCATTACAAAATACATTAGCAGGAATGTGACAAGAGCAATATGGGCTCAAACAATACAAGCACGAATACATACATTTTGGTTACGTACAACATAAAGGATTGGAGCAAAATTAAACATCAACAGAAATCCAGTCCCGACCCTCCCTCTCCTACCTCCTCCGTAAGCACTCTGTTCATCCCTGTATCGACACCTGACTCCTCACTCTCTCCCATAATACCCCATCTGCCACGCCCACCATAACCCCTCTGCCCCCCACTCCTCCTCACTGCCTCCCCTGCTACTTCTTACTACTGCTCCCTTACCCTATCCACCCCTCTGTTTTCCAGGGCCACTGTCCTCTTGCAGGGTTCTCAACATCCTGAAGGGGTCTCAATTCCTGGGTTTAGCTCTAACCAGCCCACCCTCTCCCCACAGTGCTATCAGCATCTCAGAGGGGCCATTCTTGCTTCCCTCCCCTCACACAGCTCTCTC
This sequence comes from Neoceratodus forsteri, assembly GCA_016271365.2. Classification (NCBI taxonomy): domain Eukaryota; kingdom Metazoa; phylum Chordata; order Ceratodontiformes; family Ceratodontidae; genus Neoceratodus; species Neoceratodus forsteri. The sequence goes on along the minus strand of JADMNL010000031.1, from coordinate 140,824,319 downwards.
CCCGCCTCTCATGCAGTAACTCCTCTCTCCCATTCAGCCCTCCTCCCCAACCTCCGTGCATCATTCCCTTCTGAAACTACGTTGTGCATAGCTGCTCTTACTCACAGGGTTTTCTGACCTTAACCTGCACATACTCACCACCTTGTTGCAGCTACCCTTCCCACTGCTCGATATCTACACCTGACACCTCCCCCAGTCCTACTCCTCACATACCATCCTTACACCTAAACCCTTAATGCTAGGATCGGTACCTTATATAGTCATCTCTCCCTAGCATTTCTCCGTCACCCCGACCCACCATATTCTTCTACTCTCCTCACCCCTCCCACAGCCCCCTACCTTCCCCGTATCTAAGCTGTAACTATGACTGCATAAAGTTTCCCCATGCTATCTACACTGTAACTATGACTGCCTAATGGTAACCAGTGCTATCTGCCTAGTGTCCATTGCCACCTTCCCCCCCCCATCTTGGCCTCACTATGTATATACCACTCCCTGTTTACATCTATCCCTATTGTCTCATACTGATTAGTACTGCGTGGCAGCTGCACATCACTGCCTGTATCTGATTTGCATCCATGTAACTGATTGTTTGGTATTTGTATTCCACTGTACTAGCACACCACTGTATGTATTTTTCTGCACTGTATGTATTTGATTGTTCTGCCATGCTCGATCCTCCCATTTATGTACCCCTTCCTCCCAGGACGCTTCTGGAAACGAGTTGTTTAGAGCTCATGTTGCCTTTCCTGATGAAACCTTTTAAAATAAATAAAATAGAAATAAATAATTGCATTTTTTGTAGGCATATAATGAGTGCATATTAGAGCTATTCAATAGATTGTGGAGGAACAGGTAGAAAAGAAAAAGGGAGGTAGTAATAGGGGGAGAGGGTATCTAGGAGCAGTGACAGTTTGGAGAGAAGAAGTTTTGGAGCGAGGAGGAGACAGACAGGAGGGAGAAGGAGTGCCTAATTTGATGGGGTAAGGAGTTCCAGAGCTTAGAGAACCCATGAGAGAATGCCGACTGCCCTATTGCTGTTGAGCAGTGAGGGACTGCCAAGGTGCGAGAGTCTTTAGACCTGAGAGCACAGGAAGGAGAAGGGGTATAGCCAGAGAGGAGGAGAGGTAGCTTGGAAGAGATCCAAACCAAATTATTTTTTTTTTGGTTTTTTTAACCTTGTGTTTATACTCCTAATCTGCCTCCTCCCTCCACTCTCTCCGACATCCTCTGTGGACCCCTCAGACCCTGTTGTGATCTGCCCCAAGAGCGCCTCATCCACACACTCCTCTGAAGACCCCCAGTATACCCCCCGGGTAGGGGTGGAGAGGGTACCCCAGGCGCTAACCTCTGTCCAAACCAGCACTCTGCATGTGTGCATAGATCTGGCATAGCAGAGTTTGCCAGACGAGCCCTGGAGATGTCCAATGGAGGCATCTTCACCTAGGAGAGAGCGAGGTGTTTTTCCTCATTCCTTCCCCCCTGATGTCAGTGTGCAATGAGGGGCTATGAGCTAGAAGGCACGCTGAGATGTACCTCCTGCTCCGCCCCTCTGCCAACCATCACCCAATCTACTTGCTGCTTCTCTACCTACCCGCCATCCACCGGGCTCCCCAGGTGGCAGCATTGCAGTGAGGGCAGCAGTCCCGGAGAAGGAGAGGCCGTCGGGCACTGTCGCTTCTCCCGCCTGGCCGACCCCGATGACCGTGCTCGTTCCTGAACCCAGGTTGCCGGCGTGGTGTGAGGTGGTGGCATCCAGCGCCTCAACCTTCAGCATCACCGGGCCAGCCTAAACCAAAAATTTTGAGACAAATTTCACACAATGATTGAGGCATCTGTTTTCCAGAGGGGAGAGCAAGAGAGCGATAAAGGTTACAGTGATGAGTGTGGGAGGGGGCACCAAGAGCGAATCGACAGAAGGCATTGAAGAGAGTATCCAATCTGGTTAGGGATTGTTATATACATTAAACACCTAACATGCTCTGTGCTTCATATGTTATGTTTACGGTTGGTAGAAGTCTGCTAAAAAATATACATCAATCCGGGTGCTTGTGTGGATGGGCCCATCAGGCAAGGACATCTTACAGTAGAGAAGCAGAACATTCGGAAAGGTGAGCTGGTTTATCCAATCAGACACCTATTTGTGTTCGCCGTCTTAACTCATTTTATAAATTTCATCATGTTGCAGAAGGATAAAAATTAAAGGATGTACGGTCCCTGCCCTCAGTGCAATGCTGTTACTAGTGTGATGTAAATGATGTAACAAACTGTGAATTCCATAGCACTAGAGAAACAGAAGTGCCAATTGCAGGTAGTAGGCTCTTAGCTCATCTATGATATTAATTCAGTGTCTGGCTGAGAACAAAATACAGGGTGGGGCTAGCATGGTGCAGCTGGAGAAGAATTTTCCATCATTCATTCTGGCCCAGTCAGACATTCAATGGCGCTGCTGTGCCTAAATGGGAAACCAAAATCAAAGACATCAAAACACAGCAGGAAGCCGCAGTGGCTACATTGTTTCCAGAGGAAGCCACTGACACACTGTCAGTGGCTTCCTCTGGAAACAATGCAGCCGCTGCTGTGTGTGTGTGTGTGTGTGTGTGTGTGTGTGTGTGCGCGTGTGTCTTGGGAGCTGAAAGCAAAGGCTCCTTAACTACTTGTTAACTGGATCAGTTTTCCTTGCCTCCTGTTTAAAACACAGCAGCACTGCTTACTGTCTTGCCTTCTGCCATGTCTGTGTCGTGCTGCTTGCACGTCTGCTTCTCAGCAGGACCAGTAGTGATGTCACAGCTGAAGCCTCACGGACACCACCCAGTTGTCCCACATTTTGAGGAACATCACCTCCTCCTCCTCCTCCTCCTCCTCCTCCTCTGCTCTTCTGGCAGACTTTTACAGGCATCCACCACCCTTTCTGTGAAGAAATATTTCCTTACATCCCTCAAACTCCCCCCCCCCCCCACACCAAGCTTCACTGTATGCCCCATGTTCTGGTGCTCTGCTCCTCTGAAAGGTACAGATGTGCTGTATGAAATCACGACATTAGAGCACAGCAGCTACACACAGGTCCATATCCTCCAGAAAGGAGGGAGAGGGGGGACACGATAGAAACTTTCAAGTACCTCAACGAATCAACAAAGTCCAAGAGGGTAGCATCTTTCAGAAAAAGAGATGTGCAAGAACAAGGGGACACAATTTGAAGATAGAGGGGGGAATGGCTCAGGGCAATGCGAAGAAGTATTTTCTTCACAGAGAGGGTGGTGGATGCATGGAATGGCCTTCCTGGGGAGGTTGTGGGATCAAAAACAGCAGGGGAATTCAAGAATGCATGGGGCAGACATGAGGCAAGTCTGGTGGGGGGGTAAGAAGAAGTAGGTTGTTGATTAACTAGGATCTGCAGCTTATCCAATAGGTAGGGAAATGAGCAGACTAGGTGGGCCAAGCGGTCTTTATCTGCCATCAAAGTCTATGTTTCTATGTGATCAACCAGTTATCCTTGCAATACTTGTTAGCAGACCTGTGTGTGTGAGAGGGGAAGAATGAAATGTGCATTACTAAGTCTTGAAAGCAGATTGTTTTAAAACATTTCCACACACAATTTTGCCCTGGTTGCCCTGGCAGATTTTAAAAAGCCTTTTATGGTAGTCGTGATGGTGCAGGAATGGAATGGAATACTGCCTACCCAGAATTTTTAGGGACATCACTGGAGAGTTGTAGGTAGGAATCTGAAAACTGTGAAGGCAGCTACCTAGCAAGCAAACGGCAATACCAGTTGCTGGGTTCTTGTTAGTATTTAGTTCAAAAATGATGTATGATTCCAAGTCCCCTAGTACTGTAATTGCATTGCATCCACCTCCAAGCGCAAACCCAGTTTAAGCCAGTTTAAGCGTGCTAATTTGGCTTCTGTGACTACCAACTTGGCACAAAACCCGGTTTGCGAATCCTGCCCCTAAAGTTCTACTCATTTTTCTAATAAGGTTGGTATTGTTACAAATAACACATCCTTATACAACTACAGAAACGAATGTATGTATGCACCATCTTATCGGTATAATGCACCTCTGCTGTTGCTTCTTCACATTCTGTTGCCCAGAACACCTGTGGAAAGGAGGTACTGTATTATCACCAGGGCCCCTGGTGTTCTGCGGCAGAATTTTCTGATTTCTGCGGCAGAGCTCCTGGACTTCTTCGGCAGCATTTTCTGATTTCTGTGGCATGATTTATTCATTTCTCTGGCAGAATGCAGTCCTGTCATTGGCTAAATATGATGTGATGTCATCGATGACATCATATGCTGAGCATAGAGGAGCTTCAGGATAAACGAGGCGGGAAAGAAAGCCTGACACTATGGAAAAACAGTGTCTTTATATGAAAATTCACCAAAAACAATGAATTATACGACACTATATATATTCTGCGGCAAATTCCACAACTGCAGAACCGTAGAATTCCAGGAGCCTTGATTATCACTTACGTTTTTCCTAAAAAAATATTATAAAATAAATACATAAAAAGATTTCAGGACATATATTTACAACACTAAATCAAACAAAAAAGGCAAAATGTTGATATGAAACAATCTTCTTATACATAAATAAATGTTTAGCATAAACATTAGCTACAAGTAATTAATGTTAGTGATTTTCTGGTGTCCATCAAAAAAAAAAATCACAGTTGGCATCAGCAGAACTCAATTATTCCAAATTAGAATTTTAGGTTGATGCAGTTTTTATTGCTGAAGACATTTTCATAAAGACAGGATCTTGTTCCTTAGGGGCCCTGCCCCACAAAGCAGCTTGGGATATTTGCCATTTGGGTGTATCTAGGCTGTGGGGCTCTGCACTTAAAGTGGACTTACTCTATCCCAGCTGTGTGGCCTGTCTCTAGGGTGCCTATCCTTCGCTGATCCTCCTAATTAGCTATCCCTCTGCCTATACACTGTATTCATCATACTGCACATATCCCTGTGCTTCTCTCATTCCCTCACCTATGGGATCCTTCCCTATTATCTCCTCAGACCTTAATCTGTTGGTGTCTTGGCACTTCCCACTCTCACCAAATTATTATTACCCAGCCTGGCCAATGTATTATTTATGAACCGCCGATCCAGGTTTCAGTTCAGCCTTATTTCTTTCCTCTATACCTTCCGTCGCCCCCTCGCAGAGTACTTCTCCACTCCTAGTACCTTTCCCTCCCTTCACCTTGCCCCCTCAGCCCTCCCCCTCCCTTTTCTCATCCCTTCTCCAATGACTATCAGAGCTCTGTCATTAATCTCATTAAATTATATCATCAGTCCTCCATTCTCGACCTTTAAATCTTTATTGCCTACCCCAAAATAAGGGCGATCGCAAAGGAAAAAAGTGCTCGTCTCCCTCAAATGCTCTTTAAAGAAGCTGCTACTCTTGCTCCTTCTCTGCTCAGGTAACATGGAGCTGAGTCCTGGTGCCCCGGTACCTCTTGCCTCAACCTCGGAATTTGCAGCTGCACCTGGGCTCAGAATTATGTTGGTCAATATCCTAAGTCTGACCAAGAAATTCGACCAGTTGCAAGTATGGGCCACCCATACAGATCTGGATCTTGTCATTATCACAGAGCCTTGTCTCAACATGGTCAATACCAGACAACAAATCTCGCTGCCAGGCTACAAACTGTTTAGGGCTGATAGGGACACTGGTGGGGGGGATGGCTGTCTATGCCAAAAACAAATACACTATTAGTGACATCTGCTGTAAATCTAAACTCAAGGAATACGAAATCGTATGACTAAGGCTTCACCTTCCCTCTTCAGAATGTATCACTATTGTTGGTAGCCACAGGACCCCCTGCTGGTGGTACTGATGTCCTTCATATCATAAAATCCATAACTTCTGCTGCCAATAATGAAACCATAATCCTTGGGGATCTAAACATGGACTGGCTTACCTCTAAATCTCACAGCCTGAAATGTCTCTGTATCGAGCTTGACTTCTCCCAGATTGACAACGAACCCACTAGGGTCAATACCTCAAACAATGCCGGTAGTTCCCTCCTTGATGTCATTTTAACCGCTCACCCTCATAAAATTCTGCACTCTGCTGTTTTCCACAATGACATGCGTGACCACAGGGTGGTTGTTTGTACAAGGTCACAACCCAAGGGTCGACACCAACCTAGGCTAATAACTAAACGGTCCTTCCGCAAGTTCAACTCAGTGAATTACTTCTCAGACCTAAGTGCTATTAACTGGCAGGAACCCTATCTTGCTAAAACGGCTAATGAGGCTGTCACTATCCTCAATAACAATCTCACTGCCCTGGCTACCAAGTATGCCCACTTCATTAAAACTCGAGTGTGTAAATCTTCTCACCCCTGGTTCACAACAGACCTCAAGGCTGAGCTCACTAACTTTGGGCCCATGCCAGGCGAACTAAGTGCCCATCTGACTGGCATTCTTTCCGAACTACTTGGAAAGTCTGTGTTAAACGCATTCAGGAAGCTAAATCAAACTTTTATATCACCTCCTTAGAGCAGGCAAATGGGAATTCCTATAAAGTCTGGAGGACCCTCAAATCTGTTGAAGGTCGGCAGGCTGCACCCTCCATTCCAGCCAAGATCCACAAATGGCAAGGTTGTCGAAAGCAACAGTCAAATCCTCAAAGAGCTCAATTCACATTTTGTTACCGCAGGCCTAGTCTTTGACTCATCACCCTACACAGGCCTCTCAAATTGCCAGCCCATAGCTACCTCTGAACTCCAGGCCCCGCCTCACCCCTTTCATCTGCACCCGCTCAATTACAAAGAGGCTGAAGATTCGCTACTCAACCTAGACACTAAGAAAAGTGTGGGGGATGATGGCTTAGAACCATTCTTCTTGAAATCAGGCTACTACCATCTTACAGACCCCATTCTTCATATATTTAATCTCTCTATAGTCATGGCCACAGTTCCATCCTGTTGTAAATCTACCCATGTCCTCTCCTATTCAAGTCGAGCGACCCATGTGACTTAAATAATTATAGGCCCATCTCTATCCTGCCCATTCTCTCCAAAATCCTTGCAAAATTAATCTACTCCCAACTAAAACGTCACTTTGAAACCTTTTCATTTCTTTACCCAGCTCAATCTGGCTTCCGCCGTCACCATAGTACTATTACAGCCCTTGCCAAAGTTACTAATGATCAGGTTACATCTCTGGACTCCAAGAAGCTCACTGGTGAAGTCTTTCTAGATCTTAGTAAGGCATTTGACACAGCTGATCATAACCTAGTTGACAGTAGCCTTATTAAACTTAGTGACACCTCTTCCACTGCTCAGTGGTTCACCAGTTATTTATCAGGGAGGACCCAGAAAGCCAAGGCTGATGGCTTATTCTCAGCCTCCCTCTCAATCATTAGGGGAATCCCACAAGGCTCCATTTTAGGCCCTATCCTCTTCTCTCTTTACATTAATAATCTTGACTGTAACATATCTAACTCCATTTTACATTTCTTTGCTGACGACACAGTTTTGTACACCTCTGGCTCAACCTTGTCTGAAGTAAGAGACATACTACAAACCGACTTTGCACAGCTTGAACACAGCCTTATTAATGCAAAACTCCTTCTTAAAACCAAGAAAACTAAGGCCATGATCCTCACTCGCAACATGACCTCTGCCGCCTCCTTAGACCCGACTAATCACTTTATTGTCACCTCCCTAGGCGAATCTCTTGAGGTTGTCCCCAAATTCAAATATCTGGGTATATGGCTAGATAATAAGCTCACCTTTAATGACCATATTGACAACTTGACTAGCAGGTTAAAATCCAGAATAGGTTTTTTCTTTAGAAACAGGTCCCTGTTCCCAGTTGAGATTAGAACCAGGCTTGTTCAGGCCACATTTCCTCCCCTTACTCGACTATGGTGACATCATCTACAATTCCACTTCAGCCCTACATCTAAACAAGTTGGACGTCCTCTACCATCATGCGTTGCAGTTCATTACCAATTCTCCTTTCCAAACCCACCACTGTGATCTGTATGCAGCTGCTGGTTGGTCATCACTTACTACTAGGCATTTGCTTCATGCCAGCATCTGGACTCTTAAAATTCTCCTGAACAAACTACCAAGCTACATTACATCCCTTATCCACATCTCCCACAGTTCATAATCCCATAGGAAGTTTAACTTTATCCTCCTAGACGTGCCTAGGACTCGCACCTCCTTCGGTAAACGTGTGATTTCATATGCACTCACTCCCATTTATCTGGAACCAGCTTCAGTCTACACTGAAACACTCTAGCATTGTCTCTGTCAAGCTCTTTAAAACCTTTGCTGTGACCAAACTAAAAGATACCTGCAGCTGTTTGTGGTCTAGACCCAACTTGTTCCATGACCTTCTTAATCAACAACATACTTCCTTCCCCGTCTCACTCTACTTCTTTTCCTATTTGTCTCTCCATCTCTTCCCTTCCTTCCCCCCTCCCCATTTTTCATTTTTGGCTAACTTTGCCTTGATTATAAGCCACATCTCTCCCCTTCTCCCGCTCTCCGTTTAAATTTCCCCTCTCCTTCACCTCCCCCTGCTCCTTTCTTTTATTCCCTTCACCTTATGCCTCCTTATGCTCCTATCCTAACTATTTTGGTTGTTTTCTCCCTACTTATAATGATTTTCCAGGGTTATGTTTTTAACTATTACCTTTGTACCCTTTATCTGTGTGCTATGTATCACATGTACCACTTAGTTTTGTACTATGATTTTAGGTATGGATTTTTTCCTGGTAAGTTTACATGTCCCAGGACCTCCTTGTGAATGAGCCTGCTGAATGGAGTTTCCTGCAGTAAACTTGAACTGTACAATGATGCCTGTCTGCACTGGGTGGCACTCACAGCCCCGGTCTGCTGTGACTCACTAGAGCAGTGCATTGCTTGGGGGTGGAACAGTGTGGGACATGGGCATCTGATTGGATGCCCATGCCAGCTCTCCGGAGGATCCCTGACTCCACATGGAGAAGATAATGGTGGAATATGGCAATTCTCCAAGGAATGCCCTTATCTCCATTGGCAATACAAGTTATCAGCAAATTCCACTGGCCGGTGCAGGTATGGCCCCAGCCTTCTGTGGAGGCTCCGAGGGCAAGGGAGGTGAGTGGTTCAACCGCTGATGTTTTTCCTTTGCACATGTAGAGGGGGATGAAGACATGCTACTGCAACCCATAGGGATGCACTGCCTCTCTTGGCTGGCCCTCTGCAATGCAGAGTTTGTGTGGTGAATGGGATGCATGCTCACCTCTGTCCCGCTTCCGACTTGGACATACACATAACAGTGTGAGCAGCTAAGGATCGGATGTGGAAGGGGCACACATAAGGGGCCATGGATGCACAGTCTCTGCATGTACAAAGCAGATCTCTGTGCATCACATGGCTATAAAGACACTCCTCTGCAGTTTGTTTTTTTTGTCAACTTTCTTTTATATCCTCCTGTACCGAAACTCTCTTGGGGTCACACAACTCGCCTATGCCGCTCTACCACCCACTGTGACCCCCGCCTCCTCAAGGGCATTACTTTCCCCCCCAAGGCCTGGAGGGGAAGAGTCTGGGGAGACCGAAGGGGCAGAGGCGGGGGATCCAGTGTTGGGCATGTGGCGCTTCGGCACTGTGAGGGCTGTCACCTATCCAACAGGAGGGGTGTTTCTGCATTTGTCCCTTGAGTTCCCCCACTCCCCCAAGCATGGCATGCACAGACGCCATGGTGCACGGCAACCCTGCCAGCATTTGCCATGCTTGACCCATGTTCTCTTGGTCTGCATCCTGTAATCTCCATCAGAGGGCGCCAGAATGCCAGACAGCCCAAAGCCCTCCCCCTAGGATGGGAGAGCAGTCCCCTGGATGCTCAATCCTCTCCCTCCCCTGCTGACCCCCGGCACCCAAGTCCACTCCCAAACCCGGGTCACTGGTGTAGCGCGAGGTGTGGCATCCAGCACCTCAACCCTCAGTGCCACTGGGTTGGCTCACCCCTCTGCAGTTGCGGAATGTATTGTAGACCGGGCCTTAAGATTTTATTGGTTCACATTGTTTTTACTTGTCTCCATAAGGGAGAGATAGCTTCTCAGAGAGAAAATGAGAGCCTGACCCTCATAAAGTTAGACAGTTGACAGCTATGCCCATAGAGTGTCAAGTTAAAGAAAGAGGCAGTGCTCAGACACTGATTTTTCTAGCTGCCAACCTGCCATCATAAAACTCATTGTGACAGTCACAAAAGGAGATGTGAATTGTTTTCTAAATAGAAGCATTGCCCATCCATAAACTGTTTATGATGCTGACCCATACTGTCCACATGCTGAGTGAGCCCCATTGTCCATGTGCAAAGAGGATGGGAGAGGTCCTTCCCGTGATTCCAAACATTGGCATGCTCCTTCCTTGGCTTCCTTTGCAGCTGCCGGCTAGGAGTAGCAACACCACACAAAGAGTCATTTGTTCCATTGAATTGTTTTTCTTACCCTTCAGAGGAGACATCAAGGATGCTAATGAGTTTGATTTAATAAAATAACAGGGTTTTATACAGCATTCTGATTGGTTAGTTGTAGTACAATGTAGGAGCACAATGCACTATAAATAAGCAGTTGCCCCATAAAAGGAAATTCAGAGAATTGTGACTCAAAGATCCAACATTTGGCATTCTATTTAGAACTTTATGAAAAACTTAAGTCACCATTTTTTTCTCTCATTTTGCCATTAACCACACCATCACCTGTTATCAAATACCAATGGCAGCATTTTTAAGCATACATTTTGACTTACCACTAACATAAGAGGCAGAAGACATATTTAATAGACTTCTGATTTGTCAGAAAATGAAATCAGCCATCCTGCTGCTGCAATTTTGCCTGAAGAGCTGTTGTTGGAGCTGGAGATGCCGAAGCCAACCAGCAAGGCCATGGATGAGTTGACCAAGGCAGCAGACAGGGAGCTGACCACTTAAACTGCAGCAGAAGAATCGAGAATCAGCAGCACCTGCCAGAGCAACAAACTGTGAGAATGAGACATCTTTTACTCACAAATGAGGATGTTGATACAATCAAAGAATGAGATGAGAAAAACATGCTCAAGACCACAGCTTGATCTGTTAGTGTTTTACATGACTCGCGTGTGTCACATAGGAGGAGCCCGGACCTATCACCTGTGACTCATGCAGAGTGGAACAGCCTTCTGTGGGAGTTTTATGCTGAAGTAAGAAATTCAGTTGGTAATGAGCACTCCATTAGGTACAGCATAACAGCAGGGCCAAATACACACCTCAGTTCAGCTATTGTGAGTCACACTGTCAATGTCATAACAGATGCATCATTTAAAGGATCAACAATGTGTTTATTATCTTTATACTTAAAAAGTATAGTAAGTCACAAAAAGACACTAGTAAGCATCACCCTGCACTGACCCATAGTGACCTTGAGAAGCTCAGGAACTTGCCAGCCCTCTCACCTGACACAGTCCCCTGGCCTTCTGAGGAAAGTATGGGTACACATGCAGCTGCTCATGGCCATGCGCAACAGGGAGGGGCTTCATCATCTAAAGTCCTCCAATTTCATGATCCAGCAGGATGAGAACAGGCCACGGTATATATCTCTGAATTTCAATGAACACACGAAGAACCATATCAACCTGTCAGAACAGGGAAAAAACAATCTAAGGAGCTTTATCTGAGAACGACTTGACCCTCTGTGAAGAGCTTCAAGAACTACATCAGCAAGCTGCACCCAGAGTTCAAGGCATTATATGTGCACCCCAAATACTTCCCGCAGTCTTTCTTAGACAGTTCTCCAGTGTGGTACACCAAGGGGCCCCTTGATGTTAACTATCTCTCCATTAGTTGTGGGAAGACTGAGCAAGGAAGCTGGGTTGTCAAAACACTACACAAACCACTCCGAGGGTGACCACAGCACAGCTATTGTGAGACGCAGGATTGGACAGCAGAGAAATTGTGGCGGGAACCAGACACCAGAATGAAGTCAAGCCTGAAGAGCTATCGGTCAGCCTCCACGGATGACCTGAAAAAGTGGAGCGACATCCTTTATGCACCTGAGAAAACATCCTCCAAGCAAAATCCAGTGCTTCTTACCACACAGACAGACCCAAATGATGCAATGCCAGCAGGAAGCTCCAAGCACAGTAGTACTGGTCCTTTCTTCATGCCCAACTGTGTTTTTAATGCACCAGTACACTTTGTCAACTACAGCAAGTGATTTTTGTTATTTTGGCCACTCCGATGACAAGTGAAATGCATGGTTAAATTCTGTTTATTTTCCCCACCCCATCCCAAAGTTATGAGATTATTTTTCTTCCACGCAGCATAACATTATTTAACTGTTATTTATTTGAAATTTACTGGTTGACCACTCTATCCTCCTTGCTACCCTGCATTTACTGAGCTTGGCACCTAATGTTGTAAAGTGGTTTGATAGCTACCTATCAAATAGGACTCAAATGGTCAAATACAATGCCACCTTCTCAGGACTGAATATTGGAGTGCCCCAAGCATCCATCATTGGCCCATTCTTCTTCTCCATTTTTATAAATGACATCACCTCAAACCTATTTGAGATGTCCTCCCTTCTATATGCAGATGATATCATTCTTTACACCAGTGCCAAATGCAAGACCAAGGTTATGCTTTTTGGTACTAACTCTAAAATCAAACACCCCCTAAGCAATCTCAAAGTCTCTGCCTTGGATGGCTTCACTATTGGACCTGTTACCTCTTTTAAATACATTGGTGTTACCCTTGATCAATCACTAAGCTTTGATCTCCATATACAAAATGGATGGAAGTCTGTGAACACCAAGCTGGGTATTGCCTATCTCACTAGCTATGTGCTAACCCCTTCTGCCAGGCTAGCCATAGCTTGTGGTATTCTCCTCCCCTCACTTACCTATGGCATTGCCATCTATACTGCTGCATCTAAGTCTAGTCTACACAAGTGGGATATCACCTACAACAGCATCTATCGCTACGCTTCCTCTGCCCACTGACTTAAACACCACTGTCTCCTCTATTCGGACCTGAGTTGGCTGCCACCAAAAGAGACAAGGCTCTACTCTCTTGGCTCTATCATCAATAGTATCATCAGATCACAAACTCCAAAGTCCCTTGCTGAGTACTTTCTCAAATAGCCCTCTCACTATGGGTTGCGCTATGTGGACAAGTCCCTTGTCTGTATCCCTAGGCACAGTTCTTCCAAGGGGCCAAGTGCCTTTGCCATTCTAGCTCCCCAATACTGGAACTTCCTCCCACTAACTGTGTGCCTTGCTCCCTCTCACAATGCCTTTAAGATGGAGCTACGCAAGACTTCCGGTGACATCACCATCATATGAAGGAGTGCTTCATAGAGCTCTGCAGTCTTTTTGACCATAATCATTAAAAATTAAAGTATAAAAGGAGCATTTAAATTTGAATACACACTGGAACTCACAGAACATAGATGGCTGCCAGAAATAATCAGAACAAATCTTTGAAAGGGACCCCGAAGCCCGACAGAGTAAAGCAATTGCAACTCAGCGCTAACAAAGAAGGCCTTATGGCAGCCTCGCAACCGACTAGCTCCTAATCTCCATCGCTATCGTCTGAGGACTCGTCGGAGGGAGAAGATTGGTCACACAGAAAAACTAGGCGCACTCTAAATAAAATATTAGCAACAGTTGAACGTATTGACACAAATTTAGCTGCTCCATGCCAAGAGGTAAAAACTCTTGATACAAAGGTGGCATCTAACACTACAGCACTTACTTCGGTCACAGAGGCCCAGGAGACCACAGAGAGAGTTGTCCTACATCTGTTACAGCAAGAACAGAGGATCAATGATTGTATGAAAGATTTTGAGAACAGGAACCGCCGGAATAATTTTAGGGTCCATGGCATCCTGGAGGGGGCAGAAGAAGGATATCCCAATATGATCAATTTTATGCAACATCTTTTAAGATCTACGCTCTCTCTCTCCCATCGGATACCCATCTAGAAATGGACAGAGCACATCGATCTTTAGGTCCCTGCTCTATCAACCCAAATGCGAGGCCAAGATCTGTGATCACAAATGGTATATTACCTGGCCAAGGACACAATCTTGCAAGAGACTTGGGGGCAAAAATAAATAAAATACCAAGCTGTACAAATCTTCTTTGACCAGGATTATTCCCCAGCATTACAGATAGAAAGGCAAAAGCTCTGCCCCATTATCAGGGAGCTCCAGGAGAAAAAGGGAATTGAAGCACAGATTAATTATCCAGCCGGCCTTAAACTTTTTACAGAGAGCGGGATCAAAACATTTGCCTCATTAGGGGATGCGGACTCCTTCTTGAAAAATCAACAAATTGCAGTACCAGAATACGAGATACAAAGACTGGAAAAAGCCCTATGACAGAACGCGTGGTCAACAGCAGGTAATAATGCCAGACAAATGTCACCAGGACTTGAACTGAAAGCACTGGCACCTGATGTAACTAAATTGCTACGGAGAGTTTCCTCGAACAAAGCAGTGCATTCCAAGGATGTGAATTCTGCCAAGTCACAGTCCCAAACCGAAGAACATTATTCCAACAGGTGACTAGAAATGCTGAGTGGACACTGGTAACAATGTCTGTAAAAAAAAAAAAATGATGGGGGAGGAAGGAAGGAGGTATCTTGCTAGGCAAGTAGGAGGCAAAGGCTGCATTATTGTCACAGAAAGCTGGTAAATTTATAACACTCCTACAAGAGTCCGGGCAAATAGGGAAGCAGCATATAATTTATGGACTCTGTCGTTTAATTGTGCTCTAATTATCTACTCCAGAAACAAGTGGTGATGTTCAACCACTGATAAAGGTGGAATCTGGTCTTTCTTGCTCTTATTGTAGAGAGGAATCACCGACCCCTTCCACGCTCACAGTAGTGAAGGGAAGACAAAGAATATTCTGATATTTCTTTCTTACATTACAGCTCGAAGTGGTTAAGCTTTGAGCTTTAGTTTTGGAAGTGTTCGAGTTAAGACACTAGAAGCCTAGAAAAAAGAGCTTCTTCATTCAAGAAGAATTTCTTATTTATCTAGTTCTGACATAGTTGTGATTGTTGTTAATGTTATATCTGTTTAACTGGTTCACTGGATGCTCATGGCTTATGGATGGTGGTGGAAGGGGGGGGAGGACCAACTTATACATATATTCATGTTTCAGAACAGTAGAATATGTTTTAAACAAAGACCTTTAAATGGCTGACCTGTAAGTTATTTCATACAATATAAAAGGACTCCATTCACCTATAAAGAGAACTCGAATGTTATCTGAATTGAATAGGTTAGGTGGAGATATTGTATATTTACAAGAAACTCATTTAGATCAGACAGAGCATGCTAAGCTCCATAGGCAATGGGTAGCAGTTGTGGAAGCCTCCTCTGCACCTAACTGTAGGAAAGCAGGGGTTGCCATTTTGATACAGAGGGTGGTACCATTCCAAATGACAGTAGTAGATAAAGGGTTGGAGGGGTGATACATTGTGCTTTCTGAGACTTTTCAGGGGGAAACATTACACCTTGTCAATATTTATGCACTAAGTCAAGGGACAGACCTCTTCTTACAGGAAGTAATGAACAGAATAGCACAATTATCCCCGGGACAGATAATACTAGGGGGAGATTTTAACACTGTCATAGACCCTACCATTGATCGCTCCTCTGGTAAAGAAAAAACAAATAAAAAGACCATGGCAGTTGTAAATAATTTAACAGAGGAACAAGGACTAAGGGATGTGTGGTGCACACAGGGAAAAAAAGAGAGAGACTACACTTTTTATTCAGCCTCACAGAAAGCCTGCTCTCGAATAGACCTCTTCTTTACTCAGAAGCAATTTCTATATCGAATGAAGGATATAAAAATCTACCCATTTACATTATCAGACCATACCCCATTCATCTGGCATATTCAGGTCACAAATTCAAAATGAACATTTCAATGGTGACTTCATGTATTTTTACTAAGCAAGCCATTATTTGTGAAGTAGCTAAAAGAAACAATCCAAGAAGTCTATGACATTAATTTAGCCCAGAAATGCTCAGTCCTATCCACATAGGAGGCAATCAAAGCGGTAATAAGGGGGAAATTAATCAGTTTTGCAGCAGCCCAGAAAAAGTTACAATATATGACCCTGAATAAATTACTAAAAGAACAAGAGATCCTAGAAAATCAGCATAAAATAAATCCCAATTCACAGAAAATCTTTAAAAAACTATGTTCCATCAGGGACCAAATTGCTAAAATGGAAAAAGAGAAAGCAGAGAAAACCATGCATTTTCCAAATCATAAATACCAGGATATGGGGGAAAGCTACGTGCCTCATGGCATATAGACTACAAAAGCAACAAGCAGACCGTTGGGTAGCCCAAATTAAAAATAAAAAATCCTCAGCCAGCCCTCGGTCGAGACCTAGAGAAATTGCAGAACAGTTTAAATTATACTACGAAAACCTATATTCAGACCCCAGTTCTCCAGAAAGTACCACAGCAGACACTAAAAAATTCTTAGGAGAGCTGAAGTTACCAAAACTGGGGGGAGTGGCACAGTGAGACCTTAATGCGACTATCTCTGAACAGGAGGTAATGCTAGTAAATAAAAATCTCCCAACAGTCAAGTCCCCGGGTCCAGATGGCTTCAGTAAAAAAGCCTATATCAACTATATTGGCAAAGGTTTTCAATGCCTGTCTGGAGGAGAAACAGACCCCCCCCCCTTCATGGGACCAGGCTTTAATAATTGTTCAACCAAAACCGAACAAACCCCTAGACCAATGTGAGGCCTATCGTTCCAACTCGCTCTTAAATCAAGATCTAAAGATATTTACCAAAATACTAGCTACTAGACTACAAGAGCACATTGAGAAAATAATTCATGAAGACCGCATGGGCTTTATCCCAAACAGATTAATGTTATATAATATTAGAATATTATTAAATATTTTATCTTTTAGCACCAATTTAAACACCCCCTGCTGGTGATTTTTTTACATGCTGAAAAAGCTTTTGATCGCCTAAATTGGTCTTATTTAAAAACAGTTATGAAATGGGCGGGCAGTTTCTACAGTGGGTCTCATTGTGCTATAGCTCCCCCTCAGCCCGTGTAAAGGTCAATGGGGTGACCTCTGACAGTTTTAGAATCTACAGGGGTGCTAGGCAGGGTTGCCCATTATCTCGTCTCCTTTTTACAATCAGCTTGGAGCCTTTCGCAGCAGCCATCAGGGACCGCCATAAGATAAAGGGTGTGGTAGTGGGTTCACAGCATTATAAAATTTCCCTATATGCTGACGACACCCTGATCTATAAGACAGAACCAGGGGTCTCCTTACCTAACCTAATCGATTTATTGACACAGTATGAGCAACTGTCAGGCTTCAAGATCAATAAAGATAAATTTGAAATTCTGTTCCTAAAGGAGCCCCCCCCCCCAGAAAAAATACCTCAACTCCCCTTCAAAATGACAAAAAAGAAAGTTAAGTACTTAGGTATTTGGATCCCCAAAAACCTAGATGAATTGTACACATTTAACTATACTCCCCTACTTTCCCAAATTTATGCAGATATAAAAAGATGGTCTGTGCTTCCGTTCTCCTTTTCTCATGAAATTAATGCAATCAAACAAAACATATTACCCTAGGCTGGTGTTTCTTTTCTCCACCTTGCCAATCTCAGTATCATATGGAGATTGGAAGACACTAAGGAAAAAAATATCCGAGTTTATATGGAATGAGCGCCAACCTCAACTGAAATGGCAAATACTACTAGCACCAAAGACAGAAAGGGGATTCGGCTTGCCCCACCTACCTTCATATTACTTAGCAGCCCAGTCACTGCCCTTATTCAGAATGGTCTCCTATAAGGGTGGGCCAGGATGGTGGTCCATTGAGAAAGAATGTACAAAAGGAAATACCCTTGCACTGCTTGCCATGGTTAGTAACGACACCAATGATCCCAAAAATTACTAATAGGTGGACAAAGCATACTCTCTCAGTTTGGATCAAGGTCAGGCAGAGATGGGAAATTTTAGAACTGGTGTGGCAGTACATCCCTCTCGGGTTTTTACCAGACTTCCCAGTGGATAAGATAGATAATTGTTTTGAAAGATGGGACAGATCTGGAATACAAACCCTGAAACAACTAATAGAAGGTAACACCATAATGGAGTTTCAGACATTAAAAACAAAGTATAGCCTGCCACAGCAGGACTTCTATCATTATGTGCAGTGCAGACACTATGTTAATCATAGGTTGGGCAATAGAGCTCTAATGGGGGAACCCGCCCCAGAGGTGGCAAGAAAAAATTACTCACCTTATTAATTATGTTTCTTCTAGTGGAGTCTTGCTGTATTCTGACAAGTGCAGTTAGCCCCAACCTTTAAACTGCCCCGGAGCACAATGGGTTAACTTTTCTATGCAGGGCATAGAATGTTGATCTCAAGCTCGGTTGATGTCTTTGTCTGTTGTATTTTGAACTGCAACCGTCAGATCTTTATGAACAAAACTCACTAGGTGTTCTATGTGGAAATTGTACAAATTTTACTTGCCAACTGGCAGAAAAATATTCTTTTGGGTTCCCAAGGGAAGACTCAAGTCAGGAAACCCAAAACCAAAAACCAATTAAAATTGAAATAACATAACACCCCATGAATAACAGGGGGTGTAAGGAGGCACCCCTGGGGTGCCAACACTGTGCCTGCCCACCCATATCCCCAAAATCCAGATTCTGAGAGGGGAGGCAGGGGGGAGGTCAGAATACAGCAAGACTCCACTAGAAGAAACATAATTACTATGTGAGTAATTTTTTCTTCAAACAACATGAAGTCTTGCTGTATTCTGACAAGTGCAGACTACCAAGCAGTACCTCCATGAAGGAGGGACAGAACCTAATTTGGTAATAGGCTCTGAAGTACTACTGTACCAAACTGAGCATCACTCCTAGCCTGGATATCCAGAAAGTAATGCCTGGTAAAGGTATGTACTGTTTTCCAGGTGGCTGCTTGACAGATTTCTAAGAGAGGGATATCCCTGGCAGCAGCCAGGGAAGCAGCTGCACCTCTTGTAGAGTGATCCCTCAGGCCTGAGGGTGGAATCTTTCCCAGTTTCTCATAGCAGAATTGTATACAAGACACAATCCACCTGGCAATAGTTCTCTTGGTGGCAGGTTTGCCCTTTCCTACCTCTCCAAAAGTGAGGAACAACTGAAGGGAATTAAACCTGTGACCCTTGGTATGCTCTATATAGTAGCTAAGGGTTCTTTAAACATCCAAACTGTGTAGCCTCCTTTCCCCTGATGAAGAATGATCAGTGAAGTAAACAGGGAGAGACAGACTGATTCAGGTGGAAATCTGAAACCACTTTGGGCAAGAACTTTCTGTTAGTTCTAAGGACCACTGTATCTCTGTGAAAAGAGATGAAATCAGGTTCCACTGACAGGGCTTGCAATTCACTGATACATCTAGCAGAGGTAATGGCTACCAAAAACACAGTTTTCCAAGTCAAGTACTTAAGCTCTGCTGAGGACAAAGGCTCAAAAGGGGGTTGCATAAGCTGAGCAATGCAAACATTAAGGTCCCAAGCTGGAGTAGGATCCCTAAAGGGGGGATAGGTATGAAACAATCCCTTGAAAAACTTACAGAATACAGGGTGGGATGACAGTGAGGAAGACTTACCTACTGACAGGAAAGCCAAAACAGCAGACAAGTGTACCCTGAGAGTAGCTGTTCTGAGGCCTAGGCTATTAAGATGGACCATATAATCCAGAACTGTAAGCAATTCAGCAGAATCTGGGGAGATATGCCTCTTGGAACACCAAATGCTGAATCTCTTCCATTTGGAGTTAAAAGTCTTTCTGGTGGAAGGCTTTCGAGAAGCTTTGAGAATATCCAGAACCCCTTGAGACAGATGCAGATCTGCAAACTCTAACTCTTCAAGAGCCATGCCTTGAGATTGAGAGACTGAAGATTGGGGTACCAAATCCTCCCCTGGGAGGAGGTTAACAGGTTGTAATTCCTGGGAAGAGACAGGGGAAGATGGACTTCTAGGGACAGCAACAAGGGGTACCATGGCTGCCTGGCCCAGTCTGGAGCAATCAGAATCACTTTGCAAGGTTGTGACCTCATCCTGACTAGAACTTTGAACAGGAGAGGGAAAGGGGGGAAAAGCATACAGAAATTTCCCTTCCCAGTTCAGAATCAGAGCATCCAGGGGGACTAAGCCCAAGACTGAGGGTCTGCAACAAAAAAGAGGAAGTTGGTGATTGGCTGGGGCTGCAAAAAGATCTATCTCTGGAGTGCCCCATCTTGAAAAAATCACCTCCAATACCAGAGGATCCAGGACCCATTCGTGATGGCCCCGAGATATTCTGCACAGTGCATCTGCTAGGACATTGTCCTTCCCTGGAAGGTGAACTGCTATCAGAGAGGTTTGCAGGGAATAAGCCAAGGACCACAACTTCATTGCTTCTGTGCACAAGGCCGTAGACCGAGTGCCTCCTTGCTTGTTGATGTACCACATGGTGGTGGTGGTGTCCGTTCTGACCTGAACCACCTTGTTCTGTACTGACTGGAAAAAACCTTGCAGTGCCAGAAACACTGCCCTGAGTTTCAGGAGATTGATGTGTAGAAGAGATTCCCGAGGAGACCACAGTCCCTGGGTGGTGAGGTCTCCCAAATGGGCTCCCCAGCCCAGCAGGGAAGCATCCGTGGTGAGGACCACTGAATGAGACTGGAGTGGCAAATGGAACCCCTTGCCTCAAATTGTCCTGATCCTGCCATCACTGCAGGGCTTGGATCAGAGCTCGAGTCACTGGGTTAGTTCGGTAAGAAGGCCTAGTAAAAAGGCCTGCCCCTGCCTCTAGACTGCTGCCTCTGAGGAGTTGCTTGCCTCTGCTTGGCCTGAGCACTCCTGAAAGTGGTCCTATACTCATCCATTTTCTTCATGTAATTCTCTGTCTGATCCCCAAACAGAGAATTACCTATTACAGGGAAATCCATGGCCTTAGCCTGGGTATCCTGTGAGAGGCTAGTACATCTGAGCCAAGCCATTTTCCGAAGAGCTACAGATGTAGCCATGACTCTTGATGACACATCATTGGAGTCCACAGCAGCATGAAACTGAACTTTTGATGCCTCAATCCCATCTGCAGCCACCTCCTCCAGCTCCTTGGCAAGCTGGGGGGAGGCCTATTTAGCCAGTGCCAGTACAGTGTCCCACTTGGACTTCTGGTATCTGGCAGTATAGGCCATATAATTCACCTGCCTGAGTCCCAAGGAAGATGCCATGTACTGCTTTTTTGCCATGGCATCAATCTTCCTGGGGTCCTTGTCTGGGGGGTGTGATGCCAAGGAAATGTTTGCCTTATCACAGGCAGCAGCCTGTACAACCCCAACATGGCTGCATTGCTGATAAAGGAACTCCGTATCTGAGCCTGAAAGTGTATACCTCTTGTCCATTCTTCTATCCACAGGCGGTATGGAATTAGGAGACTTCAGAATTTTTTGTGTCTGTTTCCCAAAAGATTTGTGGAGGGGAACAGACAGTCTCCTGGACTCTGGGATGTCCATCATCTCTACATAGTCAGGCTCCTCCTGATCCTCCATTGCCTCCTCCATAGGAAGCTGGAGGGTCTCAGCCACCTTCCTGTAAAACATAAAGTGGGAAGGGGACTCAGAAAGCCTAGGAGGAGAAACATCTGAAGGTCTGTCTGGGGAGATGTCCAGATCAATAGGCACATCCAGACTTTCACCATCACCATATTCATCTTCCAACTCTCCTTATTCCTCAAACTCCAGTTCATAAAATTCTTCCAGGGTATAATCGTGAACTGGGGGAACCGACCGCACCAAACCCCTGCCAAAAGGTGCCGGATCAGTCGGAACCGGGCAAAGTGATTCCACAATATGAATCACTTTGGCTATTTCTTCGGCAGTCGGAATATGAGATTCTGGATCTGAACCGGATGATTTTTCTGTGCGTTTCTTTTTTGCCAGAACTGACCCCTCAGGATCGGATCTCCTTTTGCCTGAAGAAGTATCGCCCTGGTCAGAGGGCACTCCTTCTGGTTCGGTCGGAACCGAACCAGGCTGGCCATCCGGGTCAGCGGACTTCTTGGCCTCCCTTTCCCTAAGTCTACCTAATCTCTTTTCCAGGGTAGACTTAGGAAAATTTTTACAAATTTGGCAGTCTGAATCGAGGTGGTCAAACCCCAGACAATAAACACAGGTGGTGTGGGGATCGGCCTTAGCAAAGACCTCCCAACACTCACTGCAGTGTTGAAACCCAGTGGGCGCGTTTTTTTCTTGGGCTTCTCAGACATGGCCATCCTAACCAAACTTACCCTTTTTTCGGCAACCACCAGGCAAGACTCCCCTATTGGTTCCTGACCATGTCACAGGTCTTGGAAAAAAATGTACTAAAACCGTTTTTTTTTTAGAACTGATACGGACCGGTAACCACACACTAAAGTAAGATACAAAATTTACCTGAACCATCAGTTCAGCCGAACCAATTTGCACTTTTTACAAGTTCCACAAAGAAAACAGAACAAAACCTATATAGTACTCACGGTACCACAGACAGAGACTTGAACCGACTAAGTAGAAACTAAATTTCGGTAGAAACAGACTGAAAACCGATACTTCAACTGACTTCGAACCGAGCTGCAGGAGAAATCTCGGAAGCGACTGTTCAGTGAGATGGAGTAAAGAATCTGACGGTTGCAGTTCAAAATACAACAGACAGAGACATCAACTAAGCTCAAGATCAACATTCTATGCCCTGCATAGAAAAGTTAACCCATTGTGCTCTGGAGCAGTTTAAAGGCTGGGGCTAACTGTACTTGTCAGAATACAGCAAGACTTCATGTTGTTTGAATGATATGCAATAAAGCACTCTCTGGTGACACTAAAAAACTGATATCCTCCCTCTATCTAACAATACAGGAGAATGTGGGCAAACTTTAACTTCAGAGGATCCAAGATAAATGGGAGAAAGAAGGAAAGCCAGGACTAGCAGAGGATAAATGGGTCAGTGTATGGAATAACATTCACAAGACCACGGCCTGTAGTTCCTGGCGAGAATTTTTATGGAAAGTGATCACCAGATTCTTTGTAGTACCCATCATCACCAAACACTGTAAGACTACGTATTCAGATAAATGCTAGAGAGGCTGTGGAAGCCAGGGAACCCACACCCATATATTCTGGGATTGCACCATAATCGCCCCTTTTGGTGGGGGAGGTAAATCAAATAATACAAAAAGCATTGGCAATTCTATTTACACTTACAGCATCCAATTTAGTGTTGGGTCTTATACCCGAAACCCTAAACAAAGCATCTGAGACTTATTTATGCAAGATATTTATAGTGGCGGCTTTAAAAGCAATCACCCAAAGGTGGCTATCCACGGTCTCACCAGAGGTAAAGCAGTGGTTGGGCACTGTAAATAATATTATAAAATGGACAAAGGATTTCAAGCAATCTGATTGGTTGTTAGCCGTGTATTAGATGTGTCTAATGCACAGCTAAAACTAGAACCCCGATTTAGAATACACAGGCCCATTTTATAAGTGCAATAAACCACTCCGGGGATGTGCATTAGACAGTTCTAATGCACGGCTAGGAAACTGGATGCACTCAGCCTGTGGCCTCATGCCTCACTACGTCCCCCTAGCAGTGCACTAGAACTGTCTAATGCACACCCCATTATGTCTTACTGCTTACATAAACACCTTGAAGCCATTACAGCTAGGATCAGGCTTCTAAAGGAACTGTACAACACTAGATGGTTGCCCTTTTTTCATTGTGTGGAGGGGGGGGCCACAGTGCTGGACCAGCTACTGACCTAATTAAATCTATAGATAATTCCCAGCTAAGACTTTGATGAGGGAAAGGGGAGAGGTGAAACGTGGGGACCATATTTTTTTTATAGCTATTGGTATAACTTAGAGTCATCTAAATTTGAAGGAGACTGGAAAAGGAAAAGTCAAACTGGTCCAGCACCACCCCATGGTAGTTTTTATAGCAGCTTGTAGAGCCACATA
Organism: Neoceratodus forsteri; assembly: GCA_016271365.2. Taxonomy (NCBI): domain Eukaryota; kingdom Metazoa; phylum Chordata; order Ceratodontiformes; family Ceratodontidae; genus Neoceratodus; species Neoceratodus forsteri. The sequence continues at coordinate 140,800,293 of JADMNL010000031.1, read as the reverse complement.
GCATCCAATTTTTTTTTTAAGTTAAATGTTTCATGTATGATATATGTTTTAAGTTCTCATTAATTCTCCAAATTTTTGTTTCTAAAATTGAAAATGAGAGAGTAAACAACACTGAAACAATGAATACACAATGTAAATCCTTTAGACAAGATTTTTATTGAAAGACATGAAACAGTTGGACTTTTATGGGATTGATTCACATTCATTAGTCCTCAATAAGGGAGACCTATCATGGACTACAGAACACGGGTGAATAATACCAAAAACAGGTCCATATGGGCTACCTGTGAAGGAAAAGAAAAGCCATTAATTTTGTGGAGCAGATCTATGTTGGACAAACTGACTAAGATCAATTGATTCTATGTTTGTAAGAAGATATATGTCTGTTACAAATGCTAATATGTGATAACATGAGCTCTGCTAAGTATATCATCTGAAACTCTCAATAAAATCTAAGTACAAAAAAAAGATGAAGCTACACAAGTACCTTATCTCAACAAACAAATGCTCCTATTTCAAACCCCCTTAGCCCCTTCCCTCAACACCAGCATTATCCTGCACTTACACTCAGTTTCTGTTTCCATCTCATTTAATCTCCTTCTCTTTACTCTCAGTTTTTCCACATTCCATCCTGTTTAACCACCTTTCAGCATTGCTTCTTTCCCTCCTGCATCTCTGTTGTTTTTTACTTTAATGTAAACCCATGTATGTTTTGCTGATATAATGTCTTGAAGCATAGTCCTACTTTGTTTCACTGTTGAAATTGTTATCCTGAAAGATATTTTTGTAAATTGTTATGTTTTGTTGTTGTATTGTACTGTATCCTCCCGGGTCGTGCCTGAAAATAGTCATGGTTATGGCTAGTGCACCTACCCAGTAAACAAAATCTAAATAAAAAAATAAAATACCACTGTACTGGCCTGCGGAAATGGAGTTCTAAATTGGTACTTACCACAAGTGTGTAAATCAGAAACATACAGAAAGTTTGCTAAAAGGCCAGTAAAGATGCAACATTACAACACATTGAATCTATATTTAAAAAATAGCTTCTATTAGGGGAAAAAAATGAAAGACAGGATTTAATACAGTTCGTCTTTAAAAAGTCTGGTTGGGAGCACACTGGCTGAATCATGGCACACTGAGTCATGGAGTTTCATTTGTATATAATCAGCCTCATGTCCTAGTGACTTCAGGGGCAAAATATTACACTTATTCAATACTGCTCCTTGTATTTACACTAAGCAGGTGCTTCCCCTCACAACTGTAAGTCTAGTGACTGTTTTGCACTGCATGGTATCATCGAATGCGTCAATTTGCAATCACCCAGAGAGTGAATTGTAGACAATACAAAATAAGTCCAATAATTCTGAGCTAAAAAAAGGCATGCAGGATCAATACAGTAAAAACAACCTATACCTAGGACAGGATACGTGCACATGGTGGCCAGCTTAATCTGTCTGCAAACCAAACAGGAAGACATAAGCAATAAAACACGACAGGCTGTTCATTCGTCATAGGATATACTGATGCCTTGGGTGTTTGCCTCAGGACTTCAACAGCTCAAGAGGTCTGTATATTTAGTACAAATGTTCATCATGGAGTGTGTTACTGTGCTAATCAAATCACTTTTGAAAGAAAATATTTTTTTAAAAGCCAGTTATTATGTCATGGGGAGTTAAGTTGTGCAGTTACACCAGGATAATTACTCACCTTTGGAATCCTGTTAATCAGTCAAACTGATTCATTTTTAGGGCTGCAGTAAGCAAAGCCCTACAGACCTATTGCTTTCAAAACTTCTTTGGGACCCTACCTCATGAACAATTGAACTGTCATTAGGCAGATCTGTCCAGAAAGGTGATTTTGCGGTCTCTGCACAGTCACCTTTCGGGCAAGAGTTGAAAATTGTCTCTGCCCTTGTTCATGAGGTGGGGTCATAAGAAGGCTATGTTGAAAATTTGGTGTAAAAATATTATAAAACAAAGTTATGAGCCTGCGTTAAATTTTGCGAACGCAGGCTCATAACTTTGGTAATTTTTAATATTTCCCCCCCAAATTCATAACATAACCATATCATTACAGTATCTTGTGAGTGTGATAGCTGTCATTTTTCAAATCCTGGCCAAAATGTGTTTTACATCACGAAAGGTGATTTTGCGGTCCCTGCATGAAATCACCTTTCAGGCAGGAGTTGAAAATGTTCTCTGTCCTTGTTCATGAGGTGAAGTCTTAAGAAGGCTATGTTGAAAATTTGGTGTAAATATAATTAAAAAAATTACAATTATGAGCCTACATTGAATTTTATGAACACAGGCTTATAACTGGTAATTTTCAATATTTTTAACCCACATTTACAACATAGCCATATCTTTTCAGCATCTCATGAATGTGATAGCTGTCATTTTTCAAATCCTGGCCAAATCGACCAACTATCCATTCAATGGTTCTCAGACTACCTGGGTGGCAGATCAGAGACTGTCAGATGGCATGGTGCTAAATCAGATAGACACCCTATCATGGACGGCGTCCCCCAGGGTTCAATACTGGGACCACTCCTGTTTTCTTTATGTATCAATAACTTGCCACTGCACTGTGGGGTAATAAAGTGACCCTTAATGCAGATGATGCAGTCCTGTATAGATCATCCTGGGATCCTGCCCAGCTAAATCTCTTTCTCAATCAAGATCTGAACATGCATGAGAACTGGTTCCTTGCAAATAATCTAATCCTCAGTGGTAAAAAGAACAAAGCTATGTTATTCAGTCCCAAAAGTACGGGCCCAACATGGTCACAACTTTTATCCCTTTCCAACGGCTTAGAGACTGAGGTTGTTGATTGCATCAAATACCTAGGCATGTTCTTAGACCAGAACTGCTCTCATAAAGCCCATGTCGATTACCTAACCTAAACACTCAACCAAAAGACAGGACTTCTTTATTGCCTGGGTCCTTACCTCACCCATGAATCTAAGCTCAAGATTGCTAATGCCACTCTCCTCCCTACCCTGTTCTACTGGGCCCCTGTACTGCACTCAATTAGAAGCTCCAAAGTGCAAAGGCTGTAAACCCTCTACCATAGGATGGAACACTTCACCGTGGGGGCCGCGTCCTTGGAGCATCATTGCAAGGTATTGCAGTCCTTACTGGCCCTCAGTGGGGGGCAGGTTATCTTATCCCGCTCTGTGCCTTGCTTACAAGCTTCAGCAATCTAATGCCCCCCCCCAGCTTAAGAAATACCCTTCCTTTCAAAAGGAACAATAGAGTGCTAAGATCTTCTGTTTGGCAGCTTCTTCAAGTCCCAAGGGTGCATGCCACCCCAGAAGGTCGGTCCTATTCTGCTTACTTGCTACCCACCTGGAATAATCTCCCTAGTATCCTCCAGGAGTGCTCCTTGTTAGGAGGATTTAAGAAAGGTCTCAAGTCCTACCTGCTAGACCTTAGTATCTGCACCTGTTATTGTTGAGGCATCTCCAACTGCCTACCTATTTCACTCATATTTGGATGTCTCCTGTATTATTGTTCCTCTCATGCTGAGAATCTTGTATCTAACCAGATGATGCTTTTTCCTGCTGTTTGCTTACATTTGCATCTGTGTTGACTGAAGCTGTAAATTGCTATGTGTGCACTTTGCTGCATATAATTAACTCCGGGTTGCCCCTGGAAAAGGGACTGTTCTGGTCTCAGTGGGCCTACCCGGTTACCAAAATTTAAATAAAAGTAAATACTATTTTTTTTTACATCCCAAAAGGTGATTTTGCAGTCCCTGTGCAAAATCACCTTTCATCCAGGAGTTGGACATTTTCTCTGCCATTGTTCATGAGGTGGGGTCATAAGAAGGTTATGTTCTCAATTTGGTGTAAAAATATTTGAAAATAAAAAAGTTATCAGGCTATGCTGAATTTTGCAAACGATGGCTCATAAGTTTGGTAATATTCAATATTTTTAACCCAAATTTTCAACACAGCCATTCTTTACAGCACGTAATGAGACAGCTGTTTACAACTCCTGCCCAAAATGTGTATTTGTGTTCCAAATGTTGATTTCGCAGTACCTGTGTGAAATCACCTTTCAACCAGGATGTGAACATTTGCTCTGCCCTTCCTCATGAGGTAGGGTCATAACAAGGCTATGTTGAAAATTTGGTGTACTAATATTACAAAAACAACAAATTTAGGAGCCTACATTACATTTTGCTAATGAAGACGCGTAACTTTGGTGATTTTCAATATTTGTACACCAAATTCCTCGCCTACAGCCCTATCGACTCTGCCCACAGCTTGTTTAAATAGGAAAGGAAGAAATGCAACATTCGCAGTTTATTTTTGTATAACCTCACCATCCCTCGATGCTCCCCTTCAGCCCCAAGAAGTCGGACTACTGCAGGGGCCAGACAGAAGGAAAGGTGAGTGGAGCCCCAGGGTTTCTTTGGCACTCAGTACTGCACACACACACCGAGTGTCACTTATCCTGATGTTTATGCCCTCTGGTCCTGTGGAACTGCAAGCAGGACTGGAATGGGAGGAGGAACCAAGGAGATTGTTTCAATGCTTTGTGCCATTCAGACGCCAGATGCGGCTACCTGCTGTACATCAAAGGCAGCTTTTCTGCCACCAATGAAGCAAGCGATTGGCACTTGCAATGACCAGGGACATGCCAACCATGCAAAACACAGTAGGGGCACAGATAAATATTCAAGGGCAGGACCCCTGCTTGAAACAGAAGACTGGGGTGTCATAAACTGACTCAGCAGGTCAGGCCCTCTACTCCCAAAGTGCCAACCTCTGAGCACAGTCTCGTGAACAGTGTCACAGACAAGGTACCCTCTTGTCTGTTTTTGTGAGTTCGGATCAACCTTTGGTCTCAGTTCTGGAGGGATTCAAACTGTTAACCTATTGTTAGCATACCCAATGCACAGGCTCAGATGTATCTGTCGTCGGGGGACCAGATATCTTTGCCTATGGGCACCTAACCAGGTATACAGAGATGAACCCTTTAAAAACTTTAATAAAGACCTCAGATTTAAAACACTTCTCTTTCCAGTTTGGTACCACCATTCAAGCTTATGTTTAGTATCTGCAATAACCATGTACTTTTCTTACAAAATAAAAAGAAGTCAAAGACAGACCAAGTAAGTTCTAAAAAGAATTTTACTAAAATAGTTAAAAATATGAGAAACACAAAATACAGAACTCATATCAAAAGGCATACAAATCTTTTAAAAGAAACAAGGTTTAAACAGTGCAAATTCCTACTTCAGTACTTAGTCTCTAAGTACTTGCTTAAGTGCTCACTGATCTTGCTTGGTCAGAGTCTAGGTAAAAATGTGTCTCTGTAAAACAGAATTATTCCTTAAACATTTGTATTAGCCAACCCCTTTTTGGTGAGGTCAGCTAGCTCCTCCTCTGTCAGATTATATTTAAAAATATATCTAATAAAAAAACAGTAGCCTTTTCAAAGTATCAATTTTGCAATCCTTCAGCATGACTCATGTTTCAAATGACATCTCTTTTGATCCATGCTGTATCCTCCTCACACAGGCTTCATATGAGCAGTTACAGCCTCGCACCAATATATCACAACCTGCTTTTCTTCCTCTGGAAGCATCATAAAATGGATATGCTGAACTCAAGCTTCTTAACCCTATAATTAGCTTCAGGCTTTTCCACGTAACACACTGTCTCTAAAATCTGTTTCTGTATAATCTCACATGCTGTCTCAGCATTTTTCTCCTAGCATCCATCCTTCAGCTGAAACCGGAGTGAGTGAGTTATTCAAGGGCACTGGCATTTTTAACAGGCACTTCAATACCACATTTCCGTTATTTTAAGAAATAAAAATGATACAGCACTCAGAACATGGCTGTCTACGTCACACTCCTCCCCACCTAGACTGAATTTGGGGGATCTATCCCCTACATGAGATGAGCTTCCCAAATCAGTTCACTCCTCATAGACCCTAGACAGTCCATCTGAGTTCTGATTATTCAATCCAGCCCTATGTACAATTTTTAGATCATACCCTTGTAAAGCAAGACTCCATCTTAGCAGTCTCCCATTGTTCTTCCCCATCTGCATCAGCCAAATCAGGGGGTTGTGGTCAGTCTGCACCACAAAATGCTGCCCATACAAGTATGGCTCTAATGTCTTTAAGGCCCACACTATGGCAAGACATTCTATTTCCACCATAGAGTATGCTTGCTCCCAGGGGAGAAGCTTCCGTCTCAGGTACACTACTGGGTGATCTGTCCCTTGGCTGGACGTCTGGCTCAGTACTGCCCCAATACCCACATCTGAGGCATCCGTCTGAACTATAAAGGTTTTGCTATAGTCAGGACTTGTCAAAACAGGAGCACTGCACAGTGCATCCTTTAGTCTGGTAAAGGCTTCCTCACAGGCTGGGCTCCAGGTAATTTTCTTTGGCATCTTTTTCTTTGTCAGGTCAGATAGGGGAGCAGCCAGGGCACTGTAATTGGGTACAAATTTCCTGTAGTACCCTGCTGTCCCTAGAAAGCTCCTGACCTGCTTCTGGGTTTCTGGTCTGGGTCATGCCTGGATCACCTCTATCTTTATTTGATTAGGACAAAGCTGTCCCCGGCCTACCACAGGCCCAAGGTATGCCACTTCCCCCATGGCCTCCTGGCACTTCTCAGCTTTGACAGTGAGCCCGACCTTCTGTATCCTGCCCAGCACTTCCCTAAGGTGGGATAGGTGTTCCTCCCAGCTGGTACTAAAGATGGCAGTGTCATCCAGGTACACCATGGCGTACTCCTCAGCACCATTTAACACCTGGTTCACCAACCTCTGGAAAGTGGCTGAGGCGTTCTTCATTCCAAAAGGCATTACTTTAAACTCAAATAAGCCTATCAGAGTGATGAAGGCCGACCCCTCCCTAGCTCTGTCTGTCAATTCTACCTACCAATACCCCTTGGTCAGGTCAATAGTCGTAAGATAGGAGGCCCCTCCCAACTTGTCCAGGAGTTCGTCCGTCCGGGGCATCGGACTTCGTGACTGCATTCAGTCCATGATAGTCCACACAGAAATGAGTTGAGCCATCTGGCTTAGGTACAAGGACTACGGGTGAGGCCCATGGGCTGTGGGATCTCTGGATTACCCCTAAATCCAGTATCTCCTCCACTTCTCTCCTAATGTCCTTTTGGACAGCCTCTGACACCTGATATGCTGTCCGCCGAATGGGCGACTGTGTCCCTGTCTCCACATCGTGTGTCGCTAAGGGGGTTAGTCCAGGCTTGGCACTAAACAAGGAGGCAAAGTCTGCTAAAACCTCTCTTACTTTCTGGACCTGGTCTGGGGCCAGCTGGGGAGACAATTTAACTGCCTCCACAGAAGACTCCCGCTTACTTTCCTCCCACAAATCCAGAAGGGGGACTCCCTCGTCCATCCCCTCCCCATGACTACACACTGCAAACACCATGTCAGCCCTATTTGCATATGGCTTCATCACGTTGACATGGTATGTCCTTTCTGTCTGTCTACAGTCAGGTAACTCCACAAGGTAGTTCACATCATTTACCTTCCTAACCACTTTGTACGGTTCTGCCCACTCAGCTTGCAGCTTGTCTTTCCGGACCGGAATAAGGACCATGACTTCCTGACCCATCATGTACGAGCAAGCTCTGGCTCTATGGTAGTACCAAACTTTTTGTTTCTGTTGGGCAGCTGCTAGGTTGTTCTGGGCTGTCCCCATAAGCTCCTTCAGCCTTTCCCTAAACCTAAGGACATAATCCACGATGGGAGTTCCCTAGGTGGCATGCTTGCCTTCCCAGTCCTCCCGGATCAAGTCTAGGGGCCCACATACCCAGCGTCCATATAAGAGTTCAAAGGGGGAAAATCCTGTTGACTCTTGGGGCACCTCCCTGTATGCAAACAACAGGTGGGGAAGGTATTTCTCCCAGTCCCTCCCATGCTGTTCAGCAAATGCCCGGATTATTGACTTTAGGGTACCATTGAATCATTCCACAAGTCCATTGGCTTGTGGGTGATACAGTGTCGTGCATCTTTGCACCACCCCACACTTCTCCCATAAACATTTCATCAGGTCCGACATGAAGGAACCCCCTCGATCGGTGATTACCTCCTGTGGAAACCCAACACGGGAGAAAATCCCAAGTAAGGCATCTGCCACTTTGTCTGTCCTCAGTGAGGATAGGGTGACTGCCTCTGGGTACCGGCTGGCATAATCCACCACAGTCAGGATGAATCTCTTCCCTGAGGAGCTGGGAGTATGTAAAGGCCCCACAATATACATTCCTACCCTCTGGAATGGCTCCTCCACTATGGGCAAGGGGATCAGGGCGGCTTGGGTTCTCTTGCCCCGCCTTCCCTATTTCTTGGCACTGGTGACAAGACCTGCACTACTCCTTCACCTGCTGGGTGAAGTTAGGCCAGTAGAAATTCTGGGCTAACCGCTGTGTAGTTCGTGCGATTCCCAGATGAGGGAATATCATGGGCAACCTTGAGCAACTGCTCACTATATCCCTGGGGAATGACAAACTGCCTGCCTAGCATCCCTCCCTCTGTCTGTACTGCCTGTATATACATAAGTCCATTTTCCCAATAAACCTTATGTCTACCATCACCTCCTTGTCTGCCCTCCGAGTCTGCCCAAGCCCTCAGCTTCTCTAAACTAGGGTCACTCCTCTGAGCAGCTGCAAATCCCTCACACAGTCCCAAGGCATGGAACAGGTCCCCCTTCAGTCGCTAAACTAGGGTCCCTAGCACTAGCGTCAGGGCCCTCAGGATCACTGTCAATCCTAACCCTCTGACAAGGGGTCACCCCTCTCTCTTTGGAGTAACCCTCTGTAGCTGTGTGGTCACTTGAAACTGGAGACATTTCTACCCCCTCTTTTTATCAGTCTCCCCATCTGGAGACACAGGCTGGGGAACCAGCCTCTCAGTGGTTTCCACACTGGTTTCTGTGGGGTTCAGGGAACTACTATTTTCCCTTGCTGCTTGGCTACAGGTAACTGTACATACCATCCCCTGCTGGAGATTGTTACCCAGGATCACATCCACTGCAAATGTGTTGGCTACAGCCACCTGTTGCACAGTTCCCCCCTGTTTCACCCCAGTCCAGGAGAACACTAGTGAGTGGCAATGTTTTCTCTTCACCAGTAAACCCTTGTACAGTTACATATTTATTGGGTATAAGCTGACCAGGCTGTACCAGATCCCCTTTTACCAATGTCAGGGATGCACCTGTGTCCCTTAATCCCTGCATCTGTACACCATTTACTATTATTGGGTGCATGTGTTCCCTCATGTTCACTGGCATGCTCTCAGAGACACACAAACAACCCACTTCTTTTCTAGTACCCTGTTGTGTATTTTGGCTCACCTTTTTGAGGCACGGTCTGGCAATATGCCCAGTTTCCTTACACAGCCAACATGCATTTCTTACTTCAGATAAATCTTTTCATTGAAACCTGGGGCTAACTGGTTTTGGTGGAGGCAATGAAGGTTTTAGCTGCCCTGAAGGTGCACTTTTCCCTTTTTGCACTGCCACACCTGCCCCATTCACTCTCAGAGCACATCTGCTCTTGGCATAGCGGTCAGAGAGTTCAGCAGCCTCTTGCACTGTTTTTGGATCTCGGTCCTCTAGCCAGGTTTTTAGCTCTGCTGGGCAAGCCCAATAAAACTGTTCTAATAAAATCACATTTCCAATTTTATCAATAGAATTTGCCTCAATTCCTTCCCACCAACATTTTAAAAACTGACGTTTCGTGGCTAGCTCCTCATAGCTCATATCAGTGCCTCTCCTGAGCTTATAGAAGTTAGCTCTGTATGTTTCAGCAGTTAATTCAAACTTTTTTAACAGTGCAGCTTTTAGCTTTCTGTAATCATTGCTGTCTTCATTGTCCATTTGACTCAATGCATCCCGAGCTTTCCCGGTAAGTAGCGGGGATAGCTGGAAGCTCCAGGACTCTCTAGGAATTTTAGCCTGAATACAAACTTTTTCAAAAGAATTTAAAAAAGCGTCCATATCGTCCCCTTCCTTAAACTCAGCTATTACATTTGAGTTCAATTAGTAACCCAGTCCTGCAGTCCCAGTTAAACCCAAGCCACTTACCTGCTCTGGTGCCGCTGGTTGGAGTTGTATCTTCTCCAGTTCGTGTTGTCTCTGGTGCTCCTGCTCCTCACGGTCTGTGTCTCGGTGTTCTCCTCGGCAGATCACTGGCACTCACGCTCCTCATGGTCTGCCTCCCTCTGTTGTCACTCTGCCTCTTGCTGTTCCCTCTCTGCATTCTCGCTCTGCCTTCTCTTCTGCAGCTCGCTGGTGCTCACACTCCTCATGGTCTGCCTCCCTCTGTTCCCGCTCTGCCTCCACTTCCATCCTACGCAACTCAATTTACAGTTTGAGTACCTCTGGATTCAGGTTACTGGTGGCCATTCCCTGCTGCTGTGGCACTTCACTGACAGTGGCCCGGCTGTCTTTTTCAGTCATGGTCAGTGACTCACTGCTCTGGGTATCTGCTACCATCATGGCCTCTATGAGGTTCTGCTTTTTGGCTGTCACTTCAAACGGGACTTCCCTGTCCCCGCACAACTGCTTCAAGTAATCTACAGTGTGCCTGCTGTAGTTGGAAGCCATCTTCTTCTTCCCTGACTACAGGTACTCTGACTGCACTTTAGAGAAAAAAAAAATAAAATGGGTAGGAATTGGACTGTACACCAAGTGATATATAGTTCTGTTTCCTTTTTAAAATAAACTCTGTCTTTTTCTTTCTTTGCAAGAGCTTACGGTCTCAGCTGACACAGAACAATAAAGCTTGTGATACCAAAATTATGCCACTGCTGCCAACCAATCTGTCACAAACCCACTCAGCAGGTCAGGCCCTCTACCCCTAAAGTGCCAACCTCTGAGCACAGTCTTGTGAACAGTGTAATAGACAAGGTAACCCTCTTGTCTGTTTTTGAGTTTGGATCAACCTTTGGTCTCAGTTCTGGAGGGATTCAAACTGTTAACCTCTTGTTAGCATACCCAATGCACAGGCTCAGATATAACTGTCTTCGGGGGGCCAGGTATCTTTGCCTACGGGCACCTAACCAGGTATACAGAGATGAACCCTTCAAAAACTTTAATAAATACCTCAGATATAAAATGCTTCTCTTTCCATCTTGGTACCACCATTCAAGCTTATGTTTAGTATCTGCAATAACCATGTACTTTTCTTACAAAATAAAAAGAAGTCAAAGACAGACCAAGTAAGTTCTAAAAAGAATTTTACTAAAACAGTTAACAATATGTGAAACACAAAATACAGAACTCATATCAAAAGGCATACAAATCTTTTAAAAGAAACAAGGTTTAAACAGTGAAAATTCCTACTTTAGTACTTAGTCTCTAAATACTTGCTTAAGTGCTCACCGATCTTGCTTGGTCAGAGTCTAGGTAAAAATGTGTCTCTGTAAAACAGAATTATTCCTTAAACATCTGTATTGGCCAACCCCTTTTGGTGAGGTCAGCTAGCTCCTCCTCTGTCAGATTATATCTAAAAATATATCTAATAAAACAAACAGTAGTCTGTTCAAAGTATCAATTTTGCAATCCATCAGCATTACTCATGTTTCAAATTACACCTCTTTTGATCCAGGCTGCATCCCCCTCATACAGGCTTCATATGAGCATTTACAACCTCGCACCAATGCATCACAACCTGCTTTTCTTCCTCTGGAAGCATCATAAAATGGATATGCTGAACTCAAGCTTCTTAACCCTATAATTAGCTTCAGGCTTTTCCACGTAACACATTGTCTCTAAAATCTGTTTGTGTATAATCTCACATGCTGTCTCAGCATTCTTCTCCTGGCATCCATCCTTCAGCTGAAACCGGGGGGAGTGAGGTTATTCCAAGGGCACTGGCATTTTTAACAGGCACTTCAATACCACATTTCCGTTATTTTAAGAAATAAAAATGATACAGCACTCAGAACATGGCTGTCTACGTCACATGGGGCAGTGCCCCTTAGGACTGCAAAAGCATCAGCCATCTTTTTCACCCCTGACCCTCCACCACCACAGTATCAGGGATCAGTGATTTGATCACAGTTAGGCCCCAGAGCCTGCAGAGGGAGCCACAAAGGGCTGACAGGATGCTGGAAGACTCCATGATTTCTCCCATGGTTTTCAGCCAACAGGGCATCAACTGAAGTCCTCCAGTACTGCCTTTCCCTACTGACAGTCTAGACAGACCAATCAGAAGCTTGGATTCCCCAGGGAACAACAGAGACTGTTTCAGAACTTTGTCAGTTTGTTTCAGCCTGCATCAAGAGATAGCCTGGAGGCAGAGCTCCTGTCTGAACTGCTGCTCAGGGAGGGCCTTCCTGGGACTTCTACAGCCAGGGACCAGGAGGCACTGACTGGGCCTTAACAGCCTCTGCTGGGAGACTCCACTGTAGCACAGCACCAATCCTGTGACAGAGAGTAGTTTTGTATCTGGGGAGCTAACAAGTCAGCACCACTGTGCCCATGGGACTGGCTGTTACAGCATGCTAGAAAATGGATGCCAGGATGTGCTGCGTTGGTCCGACACTGTTGCACTCCACAGGCTAAAGCAGCACCTGTGAGTTCAGAGAGTTACTAATCATTGTATTATTTTTAGCCAATCAGGATTTTTATTTCTCAACACTCCAGGTATCCAAATAACCGTAAGAGGGTCTCCAATGCACATAGTTCTAAAATTCTGAAACAGTTCTATGTTCAGCTGGCACAGTCCATTTCCAACAAAGAGGATTCTTTAATATTCTGTAAAATATAATATTTTGATTTTAAATTAAAATTCACTTTTTTAAAACAAAGGTGTTTACTTATAATACATTTATGTGTACAGTTCCTGTGTCTCATATGGTTACATATACGGTTAGAGAAGTGGTTGGACATTTGGAAGCTGAAGTTCAGTGCTAAGAAGTGCATGTGATGCATGTGGGGTGTAAAAATCCACTGGCTGAGTATTCACTGGGGGAGAACTGATAAAGCAAACAGAACTGGAAAGGGACTTGGGGATTATAATCTCAAACAATGTAGTAAGACTGTAGGTAAAGCTAACAGAATGATGGCGTGCATAGGAAGGGGTATAACAAGTAGGAAGAGGAAGGTGTTGATGCCTTTATATAGGACCATGGTCAGACCACACCTGGAGTACGAGGTACAGTTCTGGAGGCCTTATTTAAGAAAGGATAGAGATGAGTTGGAGAGGGTTCACAGAAGGGCAACAAAAATGGTGCAAGGTATGCAAGAGAAGTCATACGAGACTAGATGGAGAGAATTAAATCTATACCCGCTGGAGGTTAGAAGAGATAGAGGTGACATGATAGAGACATTTAAGTATATGAAGGGAATAAATAAAGTGAATGAAGGTAGAATATTCAAAAGGAAAGTAGGAGTTAAAGCAAGGGGTCATAATTTAAGATTGGAAGGGGGAAGATTTAAGAGCAATATAAGGAGATGTTATTTCACTGAGAGGGTGGTGGAACCCTGGAACAGATTACCTAATGAGGTGGTGTGTGCAGAAACAGTGGAGGAATTCAAGAGGGTGTGGGACAGACACAAGGGGTTGGCTGGTGGGCAGAGGAAAATATCTCTGGGAAATGGAGAGAAGTAGGGGCGGGTGGGAAATGGGCAGACTAGATGGACCAGGATGATCCTTTTCTGATGACACATTACTATGATATGAGTTTCTTCTCAAGTCCTTCATGTGCCATGATTGCTTAGCTTCGCTTTGCAGTTCTCTCACCTGAAGAACTCGAGAATGTACTCATAACCATATGAGACCCAGTAACTGTACATGTAAACATATAAAAGAAAGCCTGCTGCATGTGAAGAAGCCTAGACCTACAGAGAGCCATTTCACAGGTCACCACAGAATCCTGTAACCAACAGGGGAGCTGAACCAGCCAAAGGAGGGACTTGCTGCCGTTACTACACCCTGCGTAACAAGGGAGATCCCAAAGGGCTAGAGGAACCATGAGTAATTCAAGGCTCATTCATGTAGCACCATCATTAATCTGGGGAACTAGTTAATGGACTCGGCCATCCGGTCAAGAATTACAAACACAAATTTGGGGTTTAAAGAGCCACTGATGCCTTGAGAAGAACTCTGAAAAATAATTTTTTTCTATAATCTGTTTATACTCCTCAGGCCAAAGCAGGCTAGGGCTCCCATCTGCCTTGCCCCACTGGCCCCCACCATCCAACACCTTCCCCGAGTTCACCTAGTCGACTGGAACCCCCACAGAGTCCCCCCCCCATGAAGTCAGGAGGGGGAGGGCCATCCTCCCACACCTGAAGTACATATCCAGTGACAGCCGACAGGTTGCGCCAGTGGTGAAGAGGGTAGGTGCGCAGCATGCAGCAGATCATAGACATGTGCCACGCTGCTTTTTCCACCATCTTCATCCATCCATTACTGAGGCACACACGTCAATGTGCATATGTGGAGGCACATGCATGTTACAGGGTCCCACAGCATCACCCACTGCTGCTGCTCCCAGACCGGCACTGCCACCAGGCCTCCATCTGTTGGCAGACACTGGACAAAAGCAGAAAGCCTCCCCCCAGGAAAGGAGAGCAGTCTGTCAAACACTTGATCCTCTCCCTCCCAGCTGGCCCCCAGTAACCCCATCCCAAGTCACCAGTATACCGGTCAGTAGCACTACTGCCATGCACTTGTCTAGCCTGAAAAACACACTGTTTGCTAGACAAAGCATCTTAGATTTCTCATTATCTCTGTATTCATCCCCAATATTTATCATTGATGTCATACGCATGAAAACAGGATCGCTGTTCCTTGAGGATTCATCAGCTCCTATTGCCTCTTCCCAACTGGATGTCATAATACTCTCAAGTAAAGTCAGACTTTATTTATACAGCGCCTAATCCCTAGAGCTCTAGGCACTTTACAAAGAGGTGATAACGGGAACATACATTTAAACGGTTATTAGAACTAGGCAATAAATAATAAAAAATTCCACCCATAAATATTAAAACTTATCATAAATAATTAAAATTAGTGAACATCGAATGCCAGATTAAAAAGATGGGTTTTCAGGCCGTGCTTGAACACATCCACGGAGGATGCCTCCTTCAGAGCTCTTGGTAAGGAGTTCTATAACGCAGGCAGGTCCAGCCACTCCAAAGGCATGGTTCCCAGACGTTTTTAGCCACATCTTTGGGACCACCAGGAGGCCCTCCGTGGATGACCGGCGTGAGCACTGGGCAGGCAGACAGGTAGCCTGGACCCAAGCCATGCAGGGCCCTATAGGTGAACAAGCCCACCTTGAAGGCAATCCTCCACCTGACTGGTAGCCAGTGCAGTTTGTGCAAAACTGAGGTTATATGAGTGGACCTCAAAAGGCCCATCAAAAACCTGGCTGCAGCATTCTGCACCAGCTGCAGCTGACAGAGGTTATCTCCACTGACCCCAAAGTAAAGAGCATTACAGTAATTGAGCCTGGATGTAACAAAAGCATGTACCAATGATGGTACTCCGCCGTGATTAAAGGTTTAATCTGGGCAACATTTTGTAAGTGGTAAAAACCACTCCGGATGACAGTGAAACCTGATGTTCTAGTGTCAAGCCATCATCGAAAATGCCGCCTAGATTGCACACCTTAATGGCCGCCTTCAAAACAGAGGTACCCAGGAACAACCCTCCGGTGGCAGTCACATCCCCGCCACTGACCCAGTTCACTCATTAGTCCCTCCATCTTATCCCGGTTGAGCCTCAGCCAGTTAGATGACATCCAAGTCTGGCTCTCGGATAAGCAATTGTTTAGCACCTCCACAGCATCCGATGTTCCAGGGGCAAAGGACATATACAGCTGGGTACCATCTGCATAGAGTGAAAACCCAGACCATAACACCTAATGATATCCCCTAGGGTTAGCATGTATACTGCAAACAACATGAGAGACAAGATCGACCCTTGAGGCACTCCACAGGTCTTCGGGTAGGAAGAAAAAATTCCTCATCACTGTCCGTCGGTTCCTGCCTGTCAGAAAGGACTCAAACCAGCTGATGACCATGCTGGCGAGTCCACAGCACTCTCTCAGGTGATCCAGCAGCACCACATGATCTACGGCATCAAACACTGAGGAGAGATCAAGGAGAACGAGAATTGACCGCTCTCCTCTTTCTCTTACCCTAAGGCGATCATTCTGCACACAAACAAACACAGTTTCAGTGCTATGCTTACTCCTAAAGCCAGACTGGAGTGGCTCATAGATGTCAAAGGCTGTCAGGTGGGCCTTGGGCTGCAGAGCCGCCACTTTCTCCTGTACCTTCCCCAAGAATGGAAGATTGGAGATCAGTCTGTAATTCAACAGGATGTCTGGGTCAAGTGATGGCTTCTTCTGAAGGGGTCTCACCAACACCTCCTTCAAGGTGTCAGGGGAAAGCCTCCCTGAGAGCGAGCACCTGATGATCTCGGAGAACACCGGACCAACAGACTCTGCTTGTGACATCACAGTTATTCACACAGCAGCAGACTGTGTTGTCACAACACAGCATTATAATTTCAAGTAGGGAATAAGCTTCATAGGCAGATGAACGCTAAGGGATAAAAATTCTTATTTTTGGGAAGTTTCTTCAGTAATAAATAATGGAGAGGAAAATCTATAGAAGGTATATGAAACACAAGCTGAATTCTGTCTATTGATTATGATTTCCAACATTTTTCTAAAGGTTTGTTTGTTGTTTGTTGAATTTTGTTGACCCCAGTAAGCCCACTGGGCCTAGAAGTCCCTTCTCAGGGAGATTGGGGGGAGGGACACAGATGGTAGGCAACTGAAATTGAACCAGATTAAGCTGTTGGTGGTATTTTAAGTGAAGGTGTCAGCTGCTCTTAAATATGGGGTTTATTTTAACATCTACTTGTATGAATGTCAGTCAACTGTGCGCAATGTCAACAAACCTACACCATTTCTTGAGCCGGGTGCCCAGTGAAGCACTAGGGAACTTCCTACATATGAAGGGTTACTAATTACTGGTACCAGTGTGGTAGGGTAGTGCCCAGTAGGACAGCTGGTCAGAGGCATTGTGTATGTGTATGTTTGTTGGGGGTGGGATAGAAACCTAGAAAATAATGGCAGAAAAAAAGACCACTGCTCCATCCAGTCTACCCATAAAACCTAACAATCCCTGGACCCACTGTCCACACAGGGTTCTAACCCCCACTATCCACTTCCATGCCCCCTGCCCTATCGCTATCACCCTGAACAACCACTTAACCCTGCACTCTTTCCCAGCAATGTTTGAAACCACTGATAGTTTGGGCGCTTACATCAGCTGGCACAGTGTCCCACAGCTCCTCCACCCTTTCTGTAAAATAAAACTTTCTCACTTTCCTTTTGACCTCCCCCCCCCAACACACACACACACCCCGTCAGTCTCCACTCATGTCCCTAGTGGGAATTTGTTTGCTTGGGCGCAGGAAGGCACCAGAAGTACAGCCAGGTGTCACTTAGTGACTTATTGCCTTCCCCATGCTTAACTCTTTTTCCTTCCCAAAGCTGCTTTTACACACAGGCCATGTCTAGAACCCTATAAAGGGGAAGTGATAGGTCCTTCACGCATGCTCTGGGGACAGTGTATACTATGTACCACAGGGATTACAGTGTACCCTTTTTTCTCTACTCTTTAGAATGTTATATTAGTAGCAATGTTACAATATTATTAGAGTATCACAGAACAGATTGTTTAAGGGATCTTGCTTTTTTTTAATCTTATCGTAAAAAATAGTTTGTACATTTGGTACTTTTGCATGAATTTGTGTTCTCTTAGCACCTGATCTATTCAAAGGGATCTTTTAGCAGATATGCTACAATAATATTTGAATACTACAGGATAGGCTGTCTTAGGGATTCTGGTTACATAAAGTTGTGATCTTTTTACACTTTTTGTACTGTTGCATGCATTTGTGATCTTGAATACCAGTGATGCGGTCACTTTAAAAGCAATATCCTGCATTGTGGGGTACATAAGGAGGGACAATAGCAGAATAGCAATCTGTACTGCTGCTTTTTTTGGACTCTAATCTTGTGTTTGTGAGGAATAAAAATCATCTAGCACTTTATTTACGTGTGGGCTGCACATCTTCCTGTTGGTGAGTACTGCGCAGGTTTTCGTTTGTGACCTTTTCTTTCCCCTAGACCCCATTCCTGCTACTCCCTAATAAAGCCCATGTTATCTGTTCATATTTACTGTCTGACAGCATTTTATTAGCAGTGTTGATAAGTGCATTTTTGGGGAAACTGGTGTATTGAGTTGATTCACGGGTAGGGTGGTCCTGTGGGGAGATAGTGCATCCTGGAGGGGGAGGGGGTTACTATACTTGAGACCAGGCCCACTTTAACCTTTCTCTGGGTGGCAACACCACACAACTTAATCTCAATCTTAGATATACCCAGTGTTAGGTAGCAACGCGTTACAAGTAACACATTACTGTAATCTGATTACATTGTCAAGTAACCTGTAACAGTAATGTATTACTTAAAAGAAAATGTAACTTCAGGATGTTACTGATTACATTTTCTTTCAAGTAAAGCAGTTACTGTAACTTAATTTACTATATTACTTTTTTTTTTTGGTAGAATGTGCAAATGCAAAATATGCATGGGTTTAGGCACGGGGCCAAAATAAGGGGTCACTGTGCGCTAATTCGCACTTCCGTTTTTGATAATTAGCACCTGCTGCTTTAAGAAACAGCAGGTTAATGGCGCTTCAAGCAGCTCCGTGTGTCTGCACTGCAGTGTTGTGAGAAAGGGCGAACATTTACAGGACTGCAGCCTTTAGTAAGAGCAGAAGAAATGGGGAAGGGGCATGGCAATACTGTATGTGAAATGTGTGTGAGGGACAGAGTGACAAGGAGTTCTGTAAACCAGCCTGCACAGATAGCGAGTGCATGTGGAGAAAGGTAGGGATGGGGAAAAGTATGCAAACAGATTGCAAATGCATGAGAAGGGAGACAGAGGGGGGAGTATGTTAGAAAGCAGAAGAGTTGTGGGAGAACGGTTGAAATATGAGCTGGCCAGTTCAAGAAGCAAAAGAAAGGAGGGAGAGAGAACTAGCTCTGTGTTCACTGGAGGGAGATGTACAACAGGCTAAAACTTATTTCTGAGTTTTTATTTACTGCAATGTCAACTTTGCTGAAATTGGTGTAGAGACTGTCCATTTTGTTGTGTAATAGACAACTGTAAAAATATGTAGCTGTTCAAATATCACGATGAAAGGAATTCTTAATGTGGCAGGTATTGTGCATAGGAGTTACTGCCAACATCCCAAGCAAGAGATTAATAGTTGCTTAGAAGACTACAAGAGGGAAGGGTATGTTCTGTGCCTACAACCCCCTTTCCTCCTAAACTAATAAAAAGCACTCAACTACTAGAACAGTACAAGAAGCACATGAAGTTGGCAAACAACTCCCCCAACACACACATGGCAGCCAGGCTATCCGGAAGAACAGAATCCTGATATGCAATACACTACTGTGTCAGTGCTCAAAAATATAATATTTTCATATGCTGTTTATTTTAGTTTATTTACCCAGGATAAGCCAAGCTAAGATGCAACATCTCATTTCCAGTGGGGTCCTACTTCTATCCATTTCAACAGCTGGATGGACAGGAGCACTAGGCGGTTAAGTGACTTGCCCAAAGTCATATAGTGGGAGATTGGCTTAAGTGGGGTTTTAACCTGTGGTCACCAGATTCCCAAGAAGGTGTTCTAACCAGAGCCACTACAATCCACTGCCTCCTAACATACACCACAGTCTCCTAATAGACCACATTACCTCATTCTACCTTTTTAATATATTTAAAGGTCAGCTCTTGGTTTTGCCAGAGTAGCTCCTGGTCAGCCAGAAAGGGCAGCTACCCCAGAGCTATTTATGCCTTTTGACTGCTAAATCCTTGTTTCGGCTCCTTATAGGTCCCATGATGATTTCAGAGTGCCCTCTGAGCAGAGCGTAATTAACACTGACTGGCAGCAAACTAGCTTGTGTGCTATGATGGCGCAGCAGTGCTGCTGCAACTTAAATGCCTGCTGGTGTGTCTGTCAGTTGGGAAGAGGGGATCTGCACGTTTGTGACTGTTGCTCTTCGACTGCCCATATTTTAAGACAAAAAAGTTTTGTTGAGCTCAAGCATTAATTATTAAATCAAAATCTAGAGTTATCACGTTGGCGCTGATGCTGGAGAGCAGGGAATTTGAATCATATGCAGCAGCCCAACTAAATCGGAAGCTGTTCTATCTGCACTCAGATCTCTGTGGAAAGTACAGTCCATTTCATTATCTATATGGTCTAAAATGTCATTCTTTGTTAACTGACAACTAAAAAAAAAAATTCCCAAGCAGCCATTTTTTTTAATTTTTTTTTTTTAGTGTAAGTCATTTTATGATTAAACATATTTAGGCAGCAGTCAGAAAAGTGCAATCAGTCACTTGAACACTGGACTGTGTTGTTGCAGTTCTTAGCTCCGTGACTCAGCTGCCCAATAGAGTCCGCATACTATGACTACTGTTTCTTCAGTGTCCACATGCACAGACAAGATTCTCAATTTCCACAAAATTCAAATTTTTATTGACAGAAAACACTTCATTTTCTCTCAAACTCCTAACAGTCTGTTCTGGCCCATGAGCAGGGAAAGAACAAGCCAGATGGGGATTATTGGCACGATGGCACTTTCACTCATAGCTCGCGGCAAAAACTCTTACTGCCTATATTAGGGACAGTTGCTATAAGCAGGTGCCTGGCCACCAGTAGCACTTTGCAACTAGAAAAAAAATGTGCTCATGTTTTAGGGCCAGCTGAGAGTGCCGTTGTGCCACTGTAATCCCTGTCTGGCTTGTTCCCTGGTCATATGCCACTTGCCAGAAGTTATAACAAACTATTTGGAGTTTTAGAGAAAATGGAGTGCTTTCAATAAAATGTGAATTTTGTAGAAACTGAGAGCCTGCTCAGTGTATGTGGACACTGAAGAAATTGTGGTCACAGGATACGAACTAGATTAGGCAATGGAACCTCAAAGCTAATAACTGCAACACGGTGAAGTGTTCAAGTGACTGGACTTTTCTGACTGCCTGAATCTTATTAACCATGCATTGCTTTACATTAAAAAGGTGGATGTTTGGCTTTTATTTATGACCCATTAAAATACAGGCAAAATTTTCATTTTTTTATTATCTGTGGGAGTGGGATGTTGCCTTGCTTTTTTATTGGCTGAGTGAAGAAGCCAGTTGAGGGCAGCTTCTGAAACTTCCTGAGTGAGTTGTTCAACCACTCAAAATGCTGCTGCTGTTTTGGTGCCAGCTGCAATTCACCATTTTGTGAGGCAGTAAAGACAACACTACAGAAGCTCTGCAGACTGCAGTGTGTACCAGTGGCTGAAGATTCAGGCATAAGCAGATCACAGGTATTGGGCAGGTGAGGATTAACGAAGGCAGTGGGTGGGGAGTTGGCAATAGTGACAATTGTCCATTATGTGAGTTAGCCTGGTCTGCAAGTTAAGGCAATGGATTATGATGCCAGTGCCCAGGCCTTGGCAGGAACCAAGCTAAGTGGTGGATTTGAAAAGTCACGGAACTTAGAAGTTTTACAGCAATGTCGGTGGATTGTAGTTGTGGTAAATAGCTTACATCCTGATAAAGTTTCACAGTGGAACAGAACGAGCAGGGTAGCAACAGAGGAGTATGCACAGATAACAGTACATTTAAGGCAAGCAGGCAATTATCTTTCTAAAAAAAGCTGTGTATTTGTGAGTTGAAAAGAAAACTACTGTCATATTAAAACATGTAACTGTTACTGTGAAGTGAACCAGAAACAGCCCACTAGGCATGGGAAAAGCAAAGGTCAGAATGGGAGCAGCATGCAGCAGGCCTGCAGCACACTTCCTTAACGGACTAAGACTTATTAATAGCTGGTGGAATGTTATTTGTTTTTAATGCAGAAAGATCTCAGGGAATCACTTATCCAGACATGATTAGTAGAACGATAGTGCTGTGGTCATACCTCTCTTGATTATTTTACAAGGGACATGATACTATCCCTCACTGGCACTATACTGGTTCATTTGTGTTGGGTCAGGTGAGAGGGAGAGAAGAGCAGCCCTGAAATGATCTCTCACAGCAGTATCCCTGCAAGTGTTGTTGTTGTTTTTAAGTTTATACACTGCACTGCATAACAACATATAGTATTGCACATTAGTGCTTGGTTTCAGTTCCATTGTTTCTGCCTGAGGAATTAAAGTTGCCAGACTAGGAGAACCATGGTGCCATGCTTTTTCTGAGTTGCTGGCGAGCTGGACTGTATGTGGTTACTAGATCAGTATTAGTGTTGCCAGCAGATATCTGAATATGAATTATGGAGGCCTCTAGGTATGGTGCCCCTGCCCCATCCAGCCCCAAGGTAGCTGATAGAGAAGGGCCCCCTCTCTTCAGGTTTCATGTACAGGAGGTAATAACCTGAGTTATGGTACAGTGTGTGTGTAATACTGTGTTTGGGTCACAAACAGAGGAGTGACTAGTACGCACATGTACAGTAGGCCAAGGGAGAACATTTTTATTTTGAAAAAAATGAATTCGTTGACGAGCACCAAGCTTCCTGAATCAAGTTATCAAAAGTAATAGAAAGTAATAGAAAAAGTAACATGCATTACAGTTACTGATTGCTTTTTATACACAAGTAATGGGTAACTGTAACTGATTACATTTATTTGAGAGTAACTAGTAACTGTAACTGATTACTTTTTTAAAGTAACTTATCCAACACTGGATATACCCCCCACCACCACCACCACCAGGAGTTATCTGCCCAGGCCCCTTAACCTTATTTGAGACCATAGGCAGTTGTAGTGACTAATACCCATGATGACGTTTGCTTAACCCATTCTATTCTGTATATGGCTCCCTTTTTTTTTTCACTCTGGTCTTTAAAACCCAGCCATGTGTGTTGTGTTCCTGTTGCTCCACTGTAGGTACTCCAGTCAGCGGCACTGTCAGCTGTGTATTATTTATTTATTTAGTTGTACATCGGTTTACAACCTTTGAGCCAGAGGCTCATTTCCAAAGGTACCTCGTCACATTGAGGATTGACAGAAAACAAAATTTTAGGTTACAGCATAAAAGTCAACTGAGCACAAAAGTTACACAGAAATGGTTACAAACATTTAAACAATTTACACAGAGAAGATTTCTTACATTAAACAATTTAGTAGTAAATACAATGATACAGCTGGGCACAAGCTGGTAATGACATAGGCAATATGCAACGGGGGAGAAAAATGGGGGGGGGGTGCCACCCAGTGGGCGTTGTCAAGTTGTGTGACCCACAACTGCACGACGCTCAAACGTTAAGAAACTCTCGACACTCGTTCAGTTACTGGCTCATCAGCATAGTGGTGGGGCCACCGCTTGTGACACCAATGACCTGGGTTCAAGAACAAGCTTTGGTCACTGGGGGACCGGCTGGAGAAGAGAGGACCAAGCATCCCAGGGACAGCTCTCTTCCCTCAGGGTGGGGGGATACAGCGTCTCGCTGCTCCACTACCACCTGGCGAGGACCAGGTGGCAGTTCAAGTGAGTGCTCACTGCAGGGAAGGACTGCCTTTAGATGCCACGCATGCAAGTCACTGCGCATACATGTGCCAGTTATAGCACAACAATGCCCTGGGAAGAAAAGAAAATCAAAAGGGACAAAGTGCCCCAGTCTGTCCAGCAACCCCCCCCCCCCAGGCCCATGAATGACTGACATGCCAAACAGCCACCACCAGGTGTGGTTCTGGGTTAAGTGGTGGATAACCTAAATCAATGAGAAGGTCAATAATGAGGCTGAGGGGGTGCCACAGGAGCAAGGGACAGAGGTGCAGAAACACAGGGTGGAAAAAACCCCAAAAACAAGTAAAAAAAAGAGTTACTTCAAAAGGCAAAAGATCCGAGCTGGAAACTTGAAGTTTTATTCTATTTCAAGCAGCCAATGGGGACCACAAGTTGGCCACTAACAGCCTGCTGGAGTGACTCCTGCAAGTAACATCACAGTGCTTGGCAGTCATAAACACCACTGACAAATGTTTTCTTTTAAAAACCAAAGAAAGTATTTCAGTTTCCTGTCCCCATCAGTCATCAACGTGGAGAATGGGTGTGAGGTACACAAGCTTAAGTGCTCACAGGAGACAATAATACTTCCCACAGCTGGATGTAAACTGCAAGTCCTGCCAAAAAAACAAAGATTAACGGCCACACAGTTGTATGATAAGAATCTTGGCTGTTTAGAGGAATTGTCCTTCCTTTGTTCTTTCTGATTCATTTTCTGTCTGGTATTCTCGTTACAAAATCAACATTACAAGAAATCTGTCTAAGGGTGGGCCTTTAACCTTCAAGCAGCGCTCGCAAGTCTCACGTAGTACTGATAAACAAAGGTGGCGGTGGGGGAAGGGGGAGGTGGTGGTGGTGGGGGGGGTGCTGCAAGCAACCAAACTGCACTCTCTAGGTAAATGAGTTTCAATGCTAAGCACCCATGTCACCCTCACTTCCAAGAGATAACATACACCGTCTTTTATTGAAACAGGTACAAAGGCTGCCCCAATGGCCCAACTGCAGTGAATTAAGCTGCCAGGAGCGAGCTTGGATTGCTGCATCAGGACACAGGCCAAGCTAAGGTAGCTGTCATCAGTCAGAGAGCGTTAGTGGCAGGTTCGGGTGCCACAGCAGCACCTGCTCTCATCACAAAGGTGTTGTGTGCATACAAGGTCGATGAGGCACTGCTCACGCCATGGGGTGGAGGGAGAGACTTGGGGAGAAAAACTGGGAAAGGACCCCCCCCCCCACAGTCCAAAGGAAGGTGGAATTGCATGAACAGGGTGCATTCTTTGGTGACAGCAGGGGGAGAGGTTAAAGACATGTATAAAGAAACCTGGGAAGAAACACACAACAGAGAATGTTACAAACTGCACCTCAATGCCCCGATGAAGGTCACAACAGCCTGTACGCACTGGTGGCAATCTATTTTAAAAAACATTTCCTAACTCACTATACTTGCCCATCCACAGTGCAGGCTACTTTTTCCAAACTATGTTTAAACATGGTTGCTCTGCACTGCAGGCTCGGAGAGTTTTCGGCTGTGTTTTTAAGCATGGTCCCTTGCTCAGTTCCGTTCTGAATCCCATTCACACTGAAAGGTAATCCGTGCTAGGTTTGAAACTGTTTAAAACCAGACTTGAGACTAGGTCACTTGCAACTGTACTCAGTGCAGACGCAAACTGTATTCCAGCTTGTTAAAACATTTTAAGAACTTTAAAACCTTTAAATAAGTCCAGCATGTACAGGGTATTAGAGATTCTCTAGTTTCTGGGAACTTTTTAAAACACAATATTTAAACTTGGTTCTGCTTTTATTCCAACTATTTTCTCCTTTTGTCTCCCTTTACTCTTTCTTCTGAGGACATCTGCATGAAAACCAGATCTTTGTGTCTCAGACTCCACCTTATCCTACTGCTCTTCTCTCCACTAAAACCATACATACTATGAATTATGCAAATGTCCCAATGACTACATTTCTGAAGTTGAGTTTTCAGCATCAAACCAGGAATTTATTTTTTTTGTCATTTTTGAGCAGATGTAATTTATCCTTTCTCACTAGCAACTGCTGAGACTCACACTGTAGTCTCCATGGCAACGTGTCTGTGCACTGACTGCCTACATTTACGTTTCGGTTTCCCATGCTGATCGGTTGTAGTTTTTAGCATTTTGTGCTACTCAGTAGCAGGTTTTAGCATTTGATTCACCCCCACTCTACTTCTAATCAATCACCAACTTAAAAGTACAGCTAATCCAAAATCACTATTTACTGGAGGAATCCCACTCTAAATCACATCAGAAATCTAGTACAAAATCTTTGTTGCCATGTTGTGGGGATCAACTTTAGTCGAGCCATACTTTTGCCATCCTGGCTGTGCCCCGGAAAACTCCCAACTCTGTCACTCCTACTTATGACTTTCCTTCCAACTCCTTGGCTTCCTTCCCCGAAGCAGGGCCAAATGGCACCAACTGCCCGCAATCCCCGGAAAATATGAGTAGAGGGGAACAAGAGGCTGTGTGGGGTACCAGAGGACCCCCCCCGGACTAGCCATTTAACTGACTGGCTGTGTCCCTTCAAGAACAACACAGGACCATACAAAGGTAGGAGGAGTCTGGGGGTCTGGATACCCACACTGGGCAAGCAGGCACTATGGGAACGTCTTCTGCCATAAGGGACTAGGGGACATAGGGGCAGGCATATCAGTTGTGCTACATCCCCTCCCACCTGCACCTCCACCTCTGAGCACCCACAGGTGACAGTACTGCAGCAAAGAGTGTAGATCTTCCACCTCAAAGAGAGTCCAATGAGGTACTAAATCTTACTTCTGCCAGTCAGCCCTACGTGCGTTCTGAGGTCAGGAAATGGACCCAAGTAAAATCCGCTACAGATTGGCCCATCTACAACCATGTTATAATATCCCAAACTATATCCCTTGCTTTTAGACTCCCATCTCTACTCGACTGTACCATTCCTGCTGTTCTACCTGTCCTGGACCCTGCTTCCAGTGCCAAGGCTCTGACACCACCTGCCAAGACCCACCATTGTTTTCATCCCATCCCCACCCCATGCTCTCTTTTGTCCTTTACAGTCCCTCCCACCGATCTACCCACATCCAATAGCTGCGGCCACTTTAATTGTTTAATTTCTTCTCCTTTTCTTCCTCTAGATTCCAGCCCCTGATCGGGCTGCCTCAGCCGACCCATGGCTGCTGCTGGCCTCCTCCAGCCACTCAGCATGCTTCCAGCACCCACCGAACAAGGCATGCCACTCCGATTCCCTGCTAGAGCTTCCAGTTGCACAGCATTCCAAGCTGCGAATACTACTGGCTCTTGCTTCACAGCATCTCCCTGCTATTGGCTGCTTTTCCTCAGCTCGCTACGACTGGTCCTGAGCCTCAGGCTGCTCCCTTAGTCTGCTGGCTCACTGACCCTCCTCTGTTGACTTTTCTGGTGCCACCGCCCCAGTCACTCTTTAAATCCACTTGCTGCACTCCGGGCCCCACCCAGCAGAACAACTCATCCACTTGTGGTTGAGTAAGACTCCTCCCACTCTAAAAGTGACTGTAACCAAAGGTACATCACCTCTTTCCACGTTAAGTTTGGAAAAAGAAGTAGTGCAAGGATGCCCACTAGTGAGGAATGTGGTACCCTGCCTGTACCACTCTTCCCTGAACATTCAGCTGTCGTCAGTACTGCCCTACACACAGAGATATCCCAAACTTATATTACTAGTACTTCATATCCTACCGTTTGGGGTGGAAAACGGGAATCATAGGGAAGTACCCCAAACACACCAGTCCTCCATCTCATATACCCCAATACCAAAGGATGGAATAACAAGTGGAATGTTAGCAAACCTCCCCATGGCACACTCCCTTAAAATCCCTCCACAACAGCCGGCCCACTGGCGCAGCGGTTGGTTTTGTGCTTGTGATGCTGGTGACCCGGGTTTGAGAATGGACCCGGGCTGTCAGAGGGCTGGCCGAGTGGAGAAGGACTGAGCATCCTTTGACTGCTCTCCTTCTCCGGGGAAGGGGGGCATGTGCGGTTGGTGCAGTGGTGACACCCAGTGGAGGCTGGGTTAATAGCAAGCACCGAAGCCTACTCAACTCTGGGGCACGGTGGACACTGGTCATCATTGCACATCCCCACCCCTGCCTACTGGGGAAGAAAATCCTTGTGCACCTGGCTGTCTCCATGAAGCCCTGCCCACGGGCCTCAATTAGCCTCTGCAGCCGGCTCCCCGACTAGATACTGGTACTGCGGCACTGGTAAGGGGACGGTGCCACAACTCTGCCCTGTGGGGGGAAAGCCAGGGGTGACGGGGAGAGTACAGACACTACCAGAGGTGGAGGTACGGGGGTCCGTGACCAGGGCAGACATCGATGGCAAGGGCACACCAAAAAGTATACTTAATATATATATAAAAAAAATCCCTCCACAACAATGCAGGCTCAGTTCACCTCCAAATATTCCCACAGCTGCAGATCAGAGGAAAACACCGAAATAGTCACTTCCAGCCCAAGCTGCACTGCCAGAGGTAGCCTGCCTCTGCAAAATACACAATCCAAAATGGTAGTGCGCACACAAGAAAAATCAATGCTAGCATGAATATAAGAAAATGCAACAAAGTTCACTCTTACAATGAAGCTGTGAAATACAGTAGTTTTACTTATCTCCATGCTGCAAAACTTTAAACAGAACAAGCATTTGTCAATGCCGAATGTTGTCTCGCTGGCACTGGCACTGGTAATGCAGGAGTTAGAGATGCATAATAGGAATGGCAGTGAAGTACTGAACCAACACCAGCCTCACCCCCACCCTGCAGAGACACATTTTTAAACATAGGCATTTTGGGACCTCACCTCATAAACACTGGCACTGTGATTTTGTTAATCTGTCCCAAAAGTTGATTTCCCACAGTGACCATGCCATTGTGCGCCACAGGTGCGAAAACACATTTTGGGCAGGATGTGAAAAATGACAGCTGTACTGTTCATAAGGAGGTGTGAAAAAATGCCAATGTTAAAAACCTGGCATGAAAATATTGCAAATTTGCGATGTTACAAGGGTGCATGGAAACTTCGCAATGCATGCTTGTAACACAGTCATTTTATGGACTCATCACCAAATTTTCAACATAGGCATTTTAGGAACTCTGCTCATGAACAGTGTCACTGTCATTTTCTTAATCTGTCCCTAAACCTGATTTCCCACAGTGACCGTGCTATTCTGTGCCAGAACTGCAAAAACACATTTCGGCCAGGATATGTAAAATGACAGCTGTACTTTTCATAAGGATGTGTGGAAAAATGCCAATGTTGAAAATCTGGAGTACAAATATTACAAATTCATGAAGTTCCGAGTGTGCATGGAAAATGCATAACGCACGCTCGTAAAACAGTTACTGTTTGGATTTTTTCACCAAATTTGCAACATAGGTTTTCTGAGAGCCCACCTCATGAACAGTGGCACTGTCATTTTGTTAATCAGTCCCGAAAGGTGATTTCATGCAGTGACCACAAAATCACCTTCCGGGACTGAATTACACCATAACAGTGACTGAAGTCATGAGGAGGGGTCCCAATAACCCCATGTTGAAAATTCAGTGCCAAAATTCCCAAGATAAGCACCACAGTTGAAAAAACCCTACTTATGCCATTATACAGCTTACCAGCATTTCTTCAGTTCGTGGTCGGCTTTGAAGACTGCAGACGTGTTCCCAGTCCACTGAAGATCGTCACGCCGCACTCCGGAGGTAAGTATGGGTTAAGGGGGGTGTGGGGAGGCAGGGTGCGCAGAGGGTGGGCACGAGTTGGGGGAGAGGCCATTGGACTCAACGAGGGACTGTTTTCTGTTTTACAGGTTTTTTAAAGAAGAAAAACATCATGGGAAGGTTTTTTTTTTTTTTTGGCAAGCTGGGGTGGGCTCCCAGCATGCCACCTGAGTGTTTGGGGGGCTGTGGGTGAGGACTGGGCACCCCATGGAGTATACTGAATGGCGGGGGCACCATCCTTGGCACACAACAAATGGAGGGTGACATTATGCCGACGGGGAGTGGGCTCCCCATCAGCAGACTGAACTTGGGCAGGGGAACTGAAGCAGGCGGGATTGGGCTCCCCCATCGCAAAGAAAGACTGTTGAGGCATGATGCGGGGGATTGGGCACCCCCTTGGCACACAGTTGAAATGGGAGGGGGGACATTATGCCGATGGGGAGTGGGCTCCCCTGTCGGCACATGAACTGGGTAGGGGCATGCCAACAGGGGGATTGGGCACCCCTGAAGTCGGCACAGTGGCAGGCAGTGGTGGCAGTCACTGCTGCCATGTTTACTGGAATGCTTCACCAGGAAGGGCATGTCGGGAGACGTGTTACTGTGCCGCTGCATGACGAGATTGCCTCTCATTGCAGCGGCACTTTTCTTAGATGTGGTGGCCACTTTACGTACTGCTGGTGTAAGTGCCTGCATGCTGGCTTATTAGGGAATGAGGGACGCACCTACTGATGCATGCCCTGCATTCACCCACAGTGACCGCACCTCCAAATCTGCTACTACTACAATATGTTGGCTGGCGTGCAAACGCGAGCCAACATAAAAGGCAATTACGTTCAATGCGCCTAGCACCTCTACTCCCACGAGTCTTCAGAGGAGGGTGCTGCTAGTAGGGAACACATGCGCATTTAAACACATATCATGAATAATTAATTGTTCTCTGCGATGTCACCATCCTTGAAAGAAAGTGTATAGCTTCTTTTTTTTTTTTACAAAAACAAATTTTTTCAGGTTTTTTCCTTAGTGTTCAAATATGGAACCAATCAATAAATACTCATTAAACCCCTTAAAGTGCATAATATTATGTACAGTATATAGAATAAAGTATGGGTCGGGATGTGTAATGAGATTTTACACACATCCGAGTTGTAGGATGCTATATAAACCGAGAAGCCCAAGGGGTTTGTGAAAAACATCCTGGCGAGTATCTGTAAAATCAGTTTCACCCGACCCATTTTTATTTTATATAATTGCTAGAGTTTCCCTTTTTGCCTCAGCAATTACATAAAATAAACAGCTCTGTGTACCCTCCAGTGTATCCTAACATCGGTCCTTTTAGTCCGGTGCCGAGATTTTTGTATTTTAAACTGCTTTTTTTTCATTTCTTGAGGTCTTTCTGTGTTTCCTGGGTATAAGGGGGCAGAAAAGAAAAGGACTTACTGCCGAGTTCTTGTGGCGGTTCTGTTTCCCATAACACGGAAGCGGTGAACGGTCTCGGCTGGTCGCGCTGCTGCAGAAGCATGCACAGAGGAAGGGAAATCGTGCGCGTGTTTGCCGTTATAAACACTCCTTTATAATGGCAAATTACACCATGGTTTCCCTATGGGAAAAAGGCAGAGCCAGTTATTATAAAAGTATTTATCACATTAACAACAAATATAACCTCTAAATATTGGTGTGCCACAAGGGTCTATCCTTGGTCCCCTGCTTTTCTTCATATTTATAAATAATGTCACAACTAACCTCAAGTAGACTTCTTCCCTGTTATACACTGATGACATCATCCTGTACTACAGCTCTAAAAGCATTACTGACATCAACCAGCATCTCTCCCACGACTTTGAACTAATTCAACAATGGCTGTCTAACCATAAACTTGTCCTCAATGTATCCAAAACCCAAGCCATGTTATTTGGTTCTAATGCCACACTAAAACACTCCCTATCTTATTTCAATGTCTCCACAATAAATGGCACATCTGTACAAGTGACCAACTTATTTAAATATCTGGGTATCACCCTTGACCCATCTCTAAATTTTGACCTTCACATCCAGGAGACCTGCAAGTCTGTTAATATAAAACTAGGCATTGCCTATCGTTCCAGCTATGTGCTTACTCCCTCTGCTAGGCTAGCCATAGCTCGTAGCCATAGCTCCTCCCGTCCCTCACCTATGGGGTGGCAACCTATGCTGCCGCAAGTAAATCTAGTCTTCGGAAGTGGGATGTTACCTATAATAACATCTGTCACTATGCCTCCTCTTCTCACCGGCTTAAACACCATTGTCTCCTTTACTCTGAACTTGGTTGGCTTTCGCCTCCAGCGTCCCGGTCCTTTGCATATGGATCGCTTATCGACAACACCATCAGAACCCACATACCTAAGCCCCTGGTGGGGCCATTTCAAAATCATATGTCTGGTTATGGCTTGCGCTCTGTGGACAATGTGCCTGTCCTCATCCCCACGCATCACTCCTCTAAAGGGGCTAGCACTTTTGCGTGTCATGCCCCCAATACTGGAATTCTCTCCCCCTAACTATATGTCCTGCTCCATCCCATGCCTCTTTCAAAAGACTGCTACGTAGATATCTAGTTGATTAATGCAACTGCTCTTGCTTCCAACCTCCTTAGCTTGTTTCTCTCCCTCCTACCTTGACTCCCTAGCCACTACATTTCCAGTCTTCTCCCAAGAAACGCTCAGCACTTCCTTCTTTCCCATTACCTATATGGCCTACTCTAAATCACTCTCTGTACTCACCTCTTCCCTTGTCACTATCTTCTTTTTTCTGCTCCATTCTCTATCCCTCATTCTAACGTCACTACTACTTCCTTACTCTCCTAAACCTATCCTGTATGACCACACTTGTGTTACTGCCTTCTTTGCTTTATCCTAACCTAACTTGTCTGGGATCCTGCTCATATGACCTTAGAAACTGTTTCGCTTCTCCCTCACAGATGATGATTATTCTTGCCTTGCTTGTTATTAATTTACTTCTACATCAATGTATTCCCATCCTTGCAAAACTTTTATATTAATGTAATGACATGTTGTACAAGTATGTTATCTCTTAAGCTTTGTGTATGTTTATTGTTGTTTCTGTACCCTCCCAGGTTGTGCCTGAAAACAGTTATTGTCATGGCTAGTGCACCATTACCTGGACAACAAAAACTAAATAAATAAATAAATATCAAAAAAAGCACAAAAAAAAAAAAATACAAAGAACTGAGGTTAGAAGGTCCTGGAAAGGCTGATACCATTACAGCCAAGTTCACTCCAATATATTTCTATCTGGGTGGGGTGGAGTTCCAGGACCAAACATGACATCAAATCCTAGGATCCTATAAAAGGAGAAAGAAAGAAATTATAAAAAGTAAATTTTTACTTTATCTTTAGACTTTGTCTTTAAACTTAACATAGAAACATAGACTTTAACGGCAGATAAGGACCGCTAGGCCCATCTAGTCTGCCCATTTCCCTACCTACAGGATAGGCCGCAGATCCTAGTTAACCAACAGCCTATTTCTTCCTACCCCCCACAAGAATTGCCTTATGTCTGTCCCATGCATTCTTGAATTCTCCCACAGTTTTAGATGCCACAACCTCCTCAGGAAGGCTGTTCCATGCATCCCCTACCCTCTCTGTGAAATAATACTTCCTCACATTGCCCTGACACCGCCCTCCTTCTATCTTTAAATTGTGTCCCTTGTTCTTGCAAGTCTCTTTTCTGAAAGATGCTACCCTCTTGGACTTTGTTGATTCCACTGAGATACTTAAAAGTTTCTATCATGTCCCCCTCTCCCTTCTTTCCTCAAGGGTATACATATTAAGCTCCTTTAGTCTCTCCTCATACGGCTTCTCTTGCAGACCCTGCACCATTTTAGTTGCCCTCCTCTGGACTACCTCTATCCTATCTATGTCCTTGCGGAGATGGGGTCTCCAGAACTGGACACAGTACTCCAAATGGGGTCTCACCAACTGTCTGTACAGAGGGATAACAACTTCCTGTTTTCTGCTGATGATGCCTCTCCCTATACATCCCAGTATACCCCCAGCCCTCCCTACTGCCTTCTCACATTGCTTGCTAACCTTAAGGTCATCTGATATGATTACCCCCAGGTCCCTTTCCTTTTTTGTTGTTGTTACTTATCACTTAAGTTTACTATTTATTTTATGTAAGAGACAATTTTTAATTATCAACATTGCCATCATCACAAATAAAAGTGTTACAAATGCTTCAGATACTGCTCTATAATAGATCTTAATTCATATTTTTGATATTTTCATTTTAATTACTTAATTCATTTTTACGGAAATGGTTTCATATCCCATTTTTCATTTAAACCTGACGGTTTCATACTCTTAAGTTTAAAGATCAACATACTTTCCTGTTGAAGTAACCGGTTCGGTCTGTCACTGCCTAAACTTAAAGGTGGCACCCATTCTATGCCCATGTATGTCAAGTCTTCTGGTGATGAATCATAATACTGTGAAAAGTGCATGCCTACAGGGGCATCCTGTCTACTGTTTGAAATTGACCTGACATGTTCTTGAATGCATTGCTTAAGTGGCCGAACTGTTTTCCCAATATACACCAGACTGCATGGACACCAAAGGGCATAGGCAATGTGATGTATCACATTATTAGTTGTTTAATGTCTACAGTGAAATTCTCAAACTTATGTGATAGAATGTTTTCCCAGGGTTTGCAAATTTACAGACATTGCAACTTTTACAGCTAAAAAAAACATTTGGTCTTTGTGGTAACCACATTTTTTTCATTTTTGGTTCTACTTTTTTTTTTACAGTGGCTGTGTACTGGCTTGTCTTTTAAGTTGGAAGCTCTATTAAAGGTCACCCTGGGTTTATTCCCCACTGACGTTTCCACTTCCTCGTCTCCAAGGAGAATGGGCCAATTCCTGTATATTTTATGTTCCCTATACGTCCTGCTAGTTCATTATATTCTGTAATGAATGTTCAGGGGATCTTATTTTCTAGGTTGCCCCTTTCTTTTGTAAATAGATTTTCCTTTCTAACTTTTGACTCTCTCTTCATTTTGTAATAAATCCCATTCATACCCCTGTTGTGAAATCCTTCCATGTACATATAACATCGTCGATAAAACAATACCATTTCACAATGTTTTTATGCTATGGATTCATCTCTCTATTTAGAACAATGTTATTCTCCCATTCACCAAGAAACAGGTTGGCAAAGCTCGGTGCCATTGATGCACCCATCGCTGTACCACATTTCTGTCCGAAGAATGCGCCTTCGAATTCAAAGAAATTGTGCTTTAATGTAAATTCTAAACAATCCCAAAGTAATTTAGTTAGCACATCTGTTTCTTGGTAATTGTTTAGACAGTTTCGTATGGCATTTAACTCATCTACTGTACATGGCGTATGGATGTGTATAGAGACTCTGCATCAATGCTCACCCAGCTAAAGTCTTTTTCCCACACAATGTTCTTTAGTTTTGTCAGGAGACCACTGATATCTCTGATATCTGACTCTAGATTATGGACAAGTGGTTGCAGAAAAAAATCTACAAATTTACCCAGATTTTGGGTGATTTATTTTTTTTTTAGTTTTATAACCAGGAGTAGCACACTAAGCTGAAAACTTTTTTTTTTTTTTACAGGTGCGACCTGGGAGCACAGGGAAGTTAAGTGACTTGCTCAGGGTCCCACAGTATGTAAGTGGAAGCAGTGGGATTCAAACCCAGGTCTGGTCTGCTGGATGTCACCAGATTTGCAGCTCAGAGCCTTAAACCACTGCGCTATACTGCCTCCCAAAGTTGGGGGTGATTGAACCCACCCCTAAGACTATTGGTCTACCTGGAGAGTTGTCTTTGTTCTTGTGGATTTTGGGACGTATATAGAAACCTGGAACATAGAAATTTTAATACCTGTAAATTTTCTTTCTCTGACTGCTGGTCTCTGGGCTCATCACTTCTGGGAGATCCTTCCTGGAACCACGTGACAGGCAGGAGGTAGGCTGATTTCTACAGGCAGGAGACAACCTCCCACCTACTTCCTGTAGACATCAGTACTTCTATAGCCTTTGCCTTCTGAGGAAACACATAACTTGGAACAAACACAAGAA
This sequence comes from Neoceratodus forsteri, assembly GCA_016271365.2. NCBI lineage: Eukaryota > Metazoa > Chordata > Ceratodontiformes > Ceratodontidae > Neoceratodus > Neoceratodus forsteri. The sequence continues at coordinate 140,764,840 of JADMNL010000031.1, read as the reverse complement.
AGGTTAGTGTAACTTACGGCCCGAGGCTGACTTTCAGCATTCTGGGAGGGATGAAGCCCGGAGACCAGCAGTCGGAGAAAGAAAATTTACAGGTATTTAAATTTATATTTCTCTCTCCTAAAGCTGGTCTCTGGGCTCATCACCTCTGGGATATACTAAAGCTGTACATCCCTCCACTGGGTGGGAATAGAGTTCATAGTCCTCTAAGGGAATGCTGGATCCGTCCGCATGACCACAGAGTCTTGATGAAAAATACTATAAGGTTCTTTGGATGACAGTGCTCCTATCTCACTGATGTGTCAGGCTGACATGATAGCGATGAGAAAGATGGCCTTCATAGTGAGATGAAGTAGGGATGCCTCCTTTAAGGGGTCAAACAGTGGTTTGCTGAGCGCTCTGAGCACTAGGTTGAGCCTCCGGGAGGGTACCACTGGTTTTATTGGTAGACGTTTCAAGGTTGCTGCCCTCAGAAATCTTCGGACATAAGGAAGGGCTCCTAAAGATTCACCTGAGTCTGCTAACAGCAGTGCCCCGAAAGCAGACACCTGTACTCGTAGGGTAGCCAGTTGGAGACCCTTGTCAAAACCCTCCTGAAGGGACTGGAGTATGGTAGGGAGAGAGCCAGAGTCATCTGATAAGGAGTCATCTCGCAACCAGAATAGGAATTTCCTCCAAATCCTATAGTAAACCCTGGAGGAGGAGGCTCGCCTGGATTGAATCATCATTTTGATTACAGGCTCCGAGAAACCGAACTCCCTGAGAGTTTCCCGCTCAATCTCCACACCGAGAGGGACAGATTGTGAGGGCTTGGGTGCCGCACTGGTCCCTGATGTAGTAGGTCTGGGCTCACTTGGAACCTTACGGGAGACTGAAGAGACATTTGGACTAATCGTGGATACCACAGTCTGTGGGGCCAGTGTGGGCAGACCAAAATCACCTCGACTTGGTCCTGGGCAATCTTGTACAGTACCCTTGATATGATTGGAATTGGTGGGGAGGCATACATGAGATTGAACTGACCCCAGTTGATGGAGAATGTGTCCTGTGCTATGGCCTTGTCGTCCCTGCTGAGGGAACAAAATCTTGGAACCTAGCAATTTTTTCGGCAGGCAAAAAGATCTACTTGAGGGTAGCCCCACCGCTCCATGATGAGCTGGAAGGTGCTCTTCTTGAGCTCCCACTCTCCTGGTAGGATGTCCTTTCAACTTAGCCAATCTGCTGTGACATTTTCTTAACCTGGAATGTATGCCACCCGTAGACTTGTCAGGTTGACTTCCACCCACTGGAAGAGGAGAAGAGCTTCGTGCAGCATACGGGAGCTCTTTGTGCCGCCCTGGTGGTTGATGTAAACCACTGTTGTCTGATTGTCCGTGAGTATGAGGACGTCTTGGTGGGAGATTTGCGGCCTGAAATGCTGTAGTGCCAGGCGGACTGCCAGCATCTCCAGAACATTGATGCTGTAGAGGGACTCAGCCTGAGACCACTTGCCCTGTGTCGAAAGCTGATCCGAATGCAGTCCCCAGCCCCAGAGACTGGCTTCGGTGGTCACTCTGATCTGATGAGGATGTCCCAGACTGAGACCCTTCATGATTTTGTCCTTCTGAGTCCACCATTTCAGAGGCTCCTTGGCCTGGTGGGATATTTTAATCCTCTGATCCATTGTGCCCCTTGATTGGAACCATTGCCAGAGAAGAGCAGACTGAAGAAGTCGCATGTGGACTACTTCCCAGGGGACTGATTCTGCCAGGGATACCATCGTCCCTATGAGTTGCATGAAAGAGCGGGGCCGACAGAGAACGGGCTGCCCGGAATTTGAGGATGAGGGCCCTCAGTTCTCTGAATTTCAGTTCTGTGGGGAATACTTTGTTTTGGGTCGTATCGAAGTTCACCCCCAGATGGAACAGAGACTGAGATGGATGTAGAGAACTCTTCCTCTGATTGATCATGAACCCGAGAGGAGAGGCACCGTGTGACCTCCTTCACTGCCCGAACTGCTTGATCGTAGCCTGGGGCTTTGATGAGAATGTCATCCAGGCATGGAAAGAGCTGGATTCCTTGCATTCGGAGGAGAGCGACCACTGTCACAAGGACTTTGGAAAAAACTCTTGGGGCTGTGGATAGAACAAACGGCAGCGTCTTGAGCTGAAAGTGTTGACCACCTACTTTGAATCTCAAATACTGATGGTGTGCCTTCCTGATGGGAATGTGCAGATAGGCATCTTGCAAATCTTCTGAGGCTAAAAAGTCCCCCTGATGGATTTCTCGAATGATGGAGGACAGGGTCTCCATCTTGAAAGTTCTGTGATGAACATAGCTGTTTATAAACTTGAGATCTAAAACTGGCCAGAAGCTGCCTCAGCATTCTGGTACTATGAAGAATAGCGAGTACACCCCTCTGTTCCTTTCCAGTGTGGGAACTTGTTCGATCGTTGCTGACTGAATAAGATCTGTAATGGCTTGCCGGGTCGCCGCTTGCTTTACTGGATTGTCTGAGATTGGTGAGGGTACTATGTGGGGCAGGGGAGGCCAGGAATCGAACTCGATGAAGTAACCCTCGCGGATTACTTCTAATATCCACTTGTCTGTGGTGGTGTGGACCCATTCCTCGAGAAAGTTTGAAAGTCTGCCCCCGATGCGAGGATAGGTCCGCAAGTCCTCATTTGTGATTTCTTGGGAGTCACCCTTGAAATCTCTGGTGCCTCCTCCTCTTCCGCCTCAGAAGCCGCGTTGGTTACACAAGTTGAACCAAGAGCATCTGCCTGGGATCATCTTGTTCTGCCCCCTGGAATAATTTTGGGCCTGAAAATTCTGTTTTGAACCCAAGTTCCAGGGCCTAGTCCTTCCTCGGGCTTGCGGCATTCGCACTTTCACCGTTTCGCCGGATTCCTTGATCGCCTTTTTTAGTGGTGAGCCGAAGAGAAGGCCTCCTTTGTAAAGGGTGTTGACCAAATGTATCTTCAATGAGGCATCTGCCTGCCAAGCTCGAATACATAAGTTGCGTCAAGCCACGGTCTGGTAGAACATAGCCCGAGCTGCACATCTGACTGCCTCTTCTGATACGTCAGCCAAATAAGCTGAGGCTAGACCCATGAGCTGTAACTGCTGTAAAATGGGCTGGATCTTGTCTGGCTCATCAGCGAGCTGGAATGCCAGATCAGTGGCCCAGGAGAGCGCGGCTCTGGCAGAGTAGAGGTTAGCCGTAGCTGCTTTGAGGGAAGTTGCAGTGGACTGAAAGGCCACCGGGTCTCACAGGGAGGCCCCACCTTCTGCTGGGATGACCGTCCTTTTCGTGAGGTTTGATATGAGAGGTTCTATCCTAGGGCAGTCTAGCCATTTCTCCGCGGGCTTCTTGTCAAACTTTAGGAGTTTGGTTAGGCGGCGAGAGACAGGGTAGGACCATTCAGATCCCTGCCATTCTTCCTCTAAGAGGTCCTCTATAGCCGGAGACAGAGGAAAGGCCGTCACAGGCTTTGAGGTGGACACTAGCCTGAACACTGGCTTCGCTCGCTTGGGCTCTGGAGAAGTGGGCGAGCTGAGGTGGATCTCTTAGGACACTTTAATAAAAAAATCTAGATCTTCCAGATCGAAGTTTCTGGCTGGTGAGGACCCCGAGTCTGAATCCAAGTTGGGGAGTTCACCCTCTTCTCAGGATGTATAGTCTGACCCTGTGGGGGACTTATCTCATTTGTGCTTCCCATGGGCTGTGTCCCTGTGTCTGGAAGAACTCCTGGATCTGTGTCTTTGTCTCTTCCTCCTCCTATCATGCTGTGAGGTGTGAGGGAAGCCCTTGTCCGAGGATAAGGAAGGGATGTGCTTACGTGTGGCCTTTCTATGAGTCCTGGATTCCCTAGGCTGCTGCAAGACATCGAAATATGAAGGGTTGATGGCAAAGGCTCTATTCAATTTGTCTATCAGATCTGGGTCTAAGGCCCCAGCTAGGTGGCAACATCCCTCTAGGGTCAGGGACTGGCCCGAACCCCTTGGGCTGTTCCTGTGGGTCCTGAAATTCTGAAGGGGGAGCTTAGTCTGCTTCGTCCTGAGCAGGCAAGACTGTGCTGTCACATTTCACACACAGCAACCCTGCAAAATGTGGCCAGCATCGGTGTTCTGCACTTGTGGCACTTTCTGCCCCTGGGGGGCCTGTCCTTAGTGGTAGCCATAACCCCTGGTAACACAACTTGAAGGGGGAAGGTTAATACCACTTGGTCACCTAGGTTTAGTGAAAACCTGCTCCTTTAAGAGTTCCAGACAAGGCTCTGAACTGTGCTGAGCTGTAGAAATGCCTCCCAAAAAAAAAGATACTGAGTTCGGGGCAAACTCCTATATCCTGAAGTCTCTCTTCCTGTCTCTGGAGCTGCGACCAGGCTAGTCGCCGACAAAACGAGGGGCTGTGTTCCCCAATGCCCACAAATGAACTGCTGTGGAAGCACTACTTTTTGGCGTTCAATCTATGACATCGGAGAGGCTAGAATTCAAAACGGCCTGTTTGTCCCGTGGCCATCGATGAAAGTCGCAGCCTCAGGTGCCCGTCGACGAGCTGAATATCTCCTTGTGCTCGTCGACACAGCTGTTAAACGTTAGCGTGCCTGGCGGCTTAACTGAGGTCCATGGCCCAGGCACGCTTCAGGCTGCAGTGAAGTTCCGGGGTGGGGGAAATGTTCTGGATCCTCAATCACTCAAGCGCGGGAAAGACGTGTAGCGAGGGAGCACAGGGAGCCCATCTGTCCAGCTTGCAAGGCTGAGACTGGAGTCCCTGAAATAGCTCTCTGGAGCGCTAAAGAATTCAAATTGAAGAATAAAGAACAAAAACTCACTGTTCTCCTCTTTCTGGACTGTCACTTCTGTGACAGAGTGTCCTGTAGAGCTCCTGCCACCAGACAGGCAGGAAGTAAATTGATGTCTAGAGGAAGTAGATTGGAGGTTGTCCCCTGCCTGTAGAAATCAGCCTACCTCCTGCCTGTCACGTGGTTCCAGGAAGGATCTCCCAGAAGTGATGAGCCCGAAGACCAGTTTTAGGGGAGCAAATATTGGAAATTCCTTCCACAAATATCTGTACTGTATTCACTTTCTGTAATGTCCTCCCTCGTTATTGCATCCATAAGTAAGAGATTCAACTCCTTTCTATATTCATTTGTAGGGTTACTGGATAGTTCTTTATAGTTTTCAGCATTGTTTGAAAGTCCCATCACTGTTTCCTTATATTTTACTTTATCTAATACAACAGTATTGCCCCCTTTGTCAGTGGGTTTTATAAAGTACAGTTACGTAAGAACTTACCGTAACAGTAGATCTTCGAGAGAGGCTCTTGCAGTAGGTAATTACATATAGGACTGAAGCCGGCAGGCATCAGGACCCCATGGAAACATTTCTAGCTAGCAGTCTCTGGCGGGGGACCACCCCCACATCAGGTGACCGGCATCAGACGACGTCGGTATAAACGGACGGTCCCCCATGCCTGCCTTCCAGTTCTTTCCCGCCAAAGGCCAAAAAGGCAAGACAAGAGAGAAGCGAATATTTCTCTCCCTGGAAAAGGAGCTGAAAAAGCTAAGGGAGATGGAGGGCAGGAAGGCATTACCTACTGCAACAGCCTCTCTCGAAGATCTACTGTTACGGTAAGTTCATGTTCCTTGTGGAAAATCAAGTAAGGGAAATTTGCACATCAAGGCCTGAAGCTCAGAAATTCGTTGAGCTGAAGTAATGGCCACTAGGAAGAGAGTCTTCCAAGAGAAGAACTTCAAGTCTGCTGAAGTCACCGGTTCAAAGGGAGACTGAGAAATCTTCTCGAGAACAAAGTTCAAATCCCAAGGTGGCGCAGGAACACGGATGGGGGTCTTAAATGATGAGCCCCTCTGAGGAAGGTCTTAGAGACTTCCAACTGCGCGAAAAGTCCTGTTACCAAAAGAGACGTGGTAGGCCGAAATGGCTGACATATGGACCGTCAAAGAGGAATGACTGAGACCCAGGTCAAAGAGGTGACGCATGTAGTCCAGAATTCTCTCAACCAGGCAAGAGAAGGGCTCCAAGTCTTCCGAAGCGGCCCATATCAAGAAACGCTTCTACTTTATAGCATAGGTGGCTCTGGTGGAAGGCTTTCTGGCCTCCACTAAAATGTCTCCGACGAGCAGAGAAGCGGGCTTGGACTACGTCTGCAGGAGCCACGCGTGCAACTGAAGGGATTTGAGACCTGGATAGACCAGGGTCCCTTGATCCTGGGTCAGCAAGTGCTGTGACAGAGGAAGAGGAACTGGAGGTTCCTCCAAAAACTATTGCAGAACATCGAACCAAACTTGCCTGGGCCACAATGGAGCAATAAGTATCATTCGAGCTCCTTCTGATTGGAGTTTGTGTAAGACCCTCGAGATTAAGGGAATCGGAGGGAAGACACAGACGAATCTGTCCTTCCAATCGAGAGACAGAGGGTCCTGCCAAAAAATGCCTGGCCCTGGAGCGAACAAGCAAAAGGCGGGAAGTTTTGCGTTTAGAGGAGACGCGAACAGGTTTAACTGAGGGGTTCCCCAACGCAGGAAGACTTCATCTAGTACCTCCTGATTCAGCTCCCATTCATGGGCATGGGCTGACCACTGACTGAGGTGGTCTGCCAGCGTATTGTCAACTCCTGGAATGTGCACTGCCGTCAGGCGAAGATTGTGCTGAGCTGCCCAACCCCAAACTCTCATTGCTTCCCTGCATAGCGGGTAGGAATGAGTTCCTCCCTGCTTGTTGATGTACTAGACTACGCACATGTTGTCCGTCTGGATGGCTAGAAGACCTGGAAGAATACAAGAGTAGAGAGCTTGAAGAGCATACAGAACAGCTCTGAGCTTGAGCACATTGATGTGAAGAGTGCGCTTCGAGGCTGGACCAGAAGCCTTGAGTTCTGTGAGGTCCCAGGTGGGCTCCCCAGCCTTCTCCTGAGGTATCTGTGGTCAATGTTTGTGAGGGGGGTTCCGGACTGAATGGAACTTCCCGGCAAAGGTTCTCCTGCACCATCCACCAATGCAAGTCCTGTATCATGGGGTCAGAGACCAGAACCTCCTGGTCTAGGTCGTCCAAAGTCTGGTCCCATTGGGACTGAAGTGTCCATTGAGAGATTCTCATATGGAGCCGAGCGCGAGGGGACTGTCGGAATTGCAGCTGCCATCAGCCCGAGGAGGTGAAGGACCGACCAGGCATCAACCCTTCTGTGGCTGGACAACAGACTTGCTTGCACCTGAAGGGTGTCCACCCTGTCCAGTGGCAGAAAGGCTTTGCCGATGGTCGTGTCCAGGATTGCCCCAATGAACTGAAGTTTTTGACAAGGGACCAGATGGGACTTGGCCTGGTTGATGGTGATACCCAGGCTGGTGAAAACCTGCTGGGTAAGGTAAAGGGAGTGCTGGAGTTCCTCCCTGGATGAGGCTGCCAGGAGCCAATCATCCAGGCATGGGAAAACCAGCACCCCCTGGATACGCAGGTGGGCCACTACCACAGAAAGACATTTGGTGAATACTCGGGGGGCCGAGGAGAGACCAAATGGGAGGGCCTTGAACTGGTAGTGACCCCCCCCCCCCAAAATGAAAACCGGAGGAATTTGTGGTGGGAAGGGCGTATGGGGATATGCAGGTAGGTCCATTTCAAAAAACTCAGTGTCTGGACTTAAATACATTGGAGGAACTGTTAAGAGAGCACGACACAGAAGCAGAGTCCGCTACCCTCCCTTCTACAGTTTTAAAAGGTAATGGCATTTTAGGTATAAGCCAAGACCTGAAAAAGATGAGAAAAACTTTGTTTAGACCAACATACAATGCAGCCATTTGTTTATACGAAAAAAACAGTAGTAAAACAAGTTTCAACTTTACTAAACAACAATACTGCCAACCACAAATTTAACTTAAACAAACAAGAAAGAGAAGCATTGAAAATATTATCAATGGAGGAATCAGTGGTTATAAAACCCACTGACAAAGGGAGCAATACTGTTGTATTAGATAAAGTAAAATATAAGGAAACAGTGATGGGACTTTTAAACAATGCTGAAAACTATAAAGAACTATCTAGTAACCCTACAAATGAATATAGAAAGGAGTTGAATCTCTAACTTATGGATGCAGTAAAGAGGGAGGACATTACAGAAAGTGAATACAGATATTTGTGGAAGGAATTTCCAATAGTTCCAGGTTTCTATATACTTCCCAAAATCCACAAGAACAAGGACAACCCTCCAGGTAGACCAACAGTCTCAGGGGTGGGTTCAATCACCAAAAATCTGGGTAAACTTGTAGATTTATTTCTGCAATAACTTGTCAGTAACCTAGAGTCAGATATCAGAGGTACCAGTGATCTCCTGACAAAACTACACAACACTGTGTGGAAAAAAGTCTTTAGTTGGGTGAGCATTGGATATACAATCTCTATACACATTCATACGCCATGTAGATGGGTTAAATGATATACAAAACTGGCTCACTGACCCTCCTCTGTTGACTTTTCTGGTGCCACCGCCCCAGTCACTCTTTAAATCCACTTGCTGCACTCCGGGCCCCACCCAGCAGAACAACTCATCCACTTGTGGTTGAGTAAGGCTCCTCCCACTCTAAAAGTGACAGTAACCAAAGGTACATCACCTCTTTCCATGTTAATTTTGGAAAAAGAAGTAGTGCAAGGATGCCCACTAGTGAGGAACGTGGTACCCAGCCTGTACCACTCTTCCCTGAACATTCAGCTGTCGTCAGTACTGCCCTACACACAGAGATATCCCAAACTTATATTACTAGTACTTCATATCCTACCATTTGGGGTGGAAAACGGGAATCATAGGGAAGTACCTCTAACACACCAGTCCTCCATCTCATATACCCCAATACCAAAGGATGGAATAACAAGTGGAATGTTAGCAAACCTCCCCATGGCACACTCCCTTAAAATCCCTCCACAACAGCTGGCCCACCAGCGCAGCGGTTGGTTTTGTGCTTGTGATGCCGGTGACCCGGGTTTGAGAACGGACCCGGGCTCTCAGAGGGCTGGCCGAGTGGAGAAGGACTGAGCATCCTTTGACTGCTCTCCTTCTCCGGGGGGAGGGGGCCATGTGCGGTTGGTGCAGTGCCGACACCCAGCGGAGGTTGGGTTAATCGCAAGCACCGAAGTCTACTCAACTCTGGGGCAGGGTGGACACTGGTCATCATTGCACGTCCCCACCCCTGCCTACTGGGGAAGAAAATTCTTGTGCACCTGGCTGTCTCCATGAAGCCTTGCCCCCGGGCCTCAATTAGCCTCTGCAGCCAGCTCCCTGACTAGATACTGGTACTGCGGCACTGGTAAGGGGACGGTGCCACAACTCTGCCCTCTGGGGGGGAAGCCAGGGGTGACTGGGAGAGTGCAGACACTACCAGAGGTGGAGGTACGGGGGTCCGTGACCAGGGCAGACATCGATGCCAAGGGCACACCAAAAAGTATACTTAATATATATATAAAAAAAAATCCCTCCACAACAATGCAGGCTCAGTTCACCTCCAAATATTCCCACAGCTGCAGATCAGAGGAAAACACCTCGAATAGTCACTTCCAGCCCAAGCTGCACTGCCAGAGGTAGCCTGCCTCTGCAAAATACACAATCAAAATGGTAGTGCGCACAAGAAAAATCAATGCTAGCATGAATATAATAAATGCAACAAAGTTCACTCTCACAATGAAGCTGTGAAATACAGTAGTTTTACTTATCTCCATGCTGCAAAACTTTAAACAGAACAAGCATTTGTCAATGCCGAGAAGTTGTCTGCTGGCATTGGCACTGGTGTCTGAGGAGACAGAGATGCATAATAGGAATGGCAGTGAAGTACTGAACCAATGCCAACCTCACCCCACCTGCAGAGACACATTTTTAAACATAGGCATTTTGGGACCTCACCTCATAAACACTGGCACTGTGATTTTGTTAATCTGTCCCAAAGTTGATTTCCCACAGTGACCATGCCATTTATGCGCCACAGGTGCGAACACACATTTGGGCAGGATGTGAAAATGACAGCTGTACTGGTTCATAAGGAGGTGTGAAAAAATGCCAATGTTAAAAACCTGGCATGAAAATATTGCAAATTGCGATGTTACAAGGGTGCGTGGAAACTCGCAACACATGCTTGTAACACAGTCATTTTATGGACTCATCACCAAATTTTCAACATAGGCATTTAGGAACTCTGCTCATGAACAGTGTCACTGTCATTTTCTTAATCTGTCCCTAAACCTGATTTCCCACAGTGACCGTGCTATTCTGTGCCGGAACTGCAAAAACACATTTCGGCCAGGATATGTAAAATGACAGCTGTACTTTTCATAAGGATGTGTGGAAATATGCCAATGTTGAAAATCTGGAGTACAAATATTACAAATTCATGAAGTTACGAGTGTGCATGGAAACTGCGTAACGCACGCTCGTAAAACAGTTACTGTTCGGATTTTTTAACCAAATTTGCAACATAGGCTTTCTGAGAGCCCACCTCATGAACAGTGGCACTGTCATTTTGTTGATCAGTCGCGAAAGGTGATTTCACGCAGTGACCACAAAATCACCTTCTGGGACTGAACTACGCCATGACAGTGACTGAATTCATGAGGAGGGGTCCCAGTAACCCCATGTTGAAAATTGGTGCCAAAATTCCCAAGATATGCACCACAGTTGAAAAAACCCTATTTATGCCATTATACAGCTTACCAGCATTTCTTCAGTTCGTGGTCGGCTTTGAAGACTGCAGACGTGTTCCCAGTCCACTGAAGATCGTCGCACCACGCTCCGGAGGTAAGTATGGGGTAAAGGGGGGTGTGGGGAGGCAGGGTGCGCAGAGGGTGGGCATGAGTTGGGGGAGAGGCCATCGGACTCAACAAGGGACTGTTTTCTGTTTTACAGGTTTTTTTAAAAAAGAAAAACATCATGGGAAGGTTTTTTTTTTTTTTTTTTATTTGGCAAGCTGGGGTGGGCTCCCAGCATGCCACCTGAGTGTTTTGGGGGGGCTGTAGCTGGTGCGGGACTGGGCACATCCGTAGGCACATACCGAATGGTGGGAGGCAAGAGATGATGGGGATTGGGCATCACCTTTGGCACACAACAAACGGAGGGGTGACATTATGCCGATGGGGAATGGGCTCCCCATCGGCAGACTGAACTTGGGCAAGGAACTGAGAGCAGATGAGGATTGGCCCCCCATCAGCAAAGAAAGACTGTTGGGCGCATGATGCGAGGGATTGGGCACCCCTTGGCACACAGTTGAAATGGGAGGGACATTATGGCGCGGGTGGGCTCCCCTGTCAGCACATGAACTGGGTAGGGGCATGCCAACAGGGGGATTGGGCACCTCTGACGTCGGCACTGTGGCAGGCAGTGGTGGAAGTCACTGCCGCCATGTTTACCGGAATGCTTCAGCAGGAAGGGCATGTCGGGAGACGTGTTACTGTGCCGCTGCATGACGAGATTGCCTCTCATTGCAGCGGCACTTTTCTTAGATGTGGTGGCCACTTTACGTCCTGCTGGTGTAAGTGCCTGCATGCTGGCTTATTAGGGAATGAGGGACGCACCTACTGATGCATGCCCTGCATTCACCCACAGTGACCGCACCTCCAAATCTGCTACTACTACAATATGTTGGCTGGCGTGCAAACGCGAGCCAACATAAAAAGCAAGTACGTTCAATGCCCCTAGCACCTCGACTCCCACGAGTCTTCAGAAGGGGGTGCTGCTAGTAAGGAACAAATGCGCATTTAAACATATATCATGAAAAATTAATTGTTCTCTGCGATGTCACCATCCTTGAAAGAAAGTGTATAGCTTCTTTTTTTTTTTTTTTTTTTTTTACAAAAACAAATTTTTTCAGGTTTTTTCTTAGTGTTCAAATATGGAACCAATCAATAAATACTCATTAAACCCCTTAAAGGGCATAATATTATGTACAGTATATAGAATAAAGTATGGGTCAGGATGTGTAACAAGATTTTACACACATCCGAGTTGTGGGATGCTACATAAACCCAGAGGGCGACACCCGAGGGGTTTGTGAAAAGCATCCCTGGCGAGTCTCTGTAAATCGAGGTTCACCGACCCATTTTTTATTTTATATAATTGCTAGGTTTCCCTTTTTTGCCTCAGCAATTACATAAAATAAACAGCTCTGTGTACCCTCCCAGTGTATCCTAACGTCGGTCCTTTTAGTCCGGTGTCGAGATTTTTGTATTTTAAACTGCTTTTTTTTCGTTTCTTGAGGTCTTTCTGTGTTTCCTGGGTATAAGGGGGCAGAAAAGAAAAGGACTTACTGCCGAGTTCTTGTGGCGGTTCTGTTTCCCATAACTCGGAAGCGGTAAACGGTTTCGGCTGGTCGCGCTGCTGCGCAAGCATGCACAGAGGAAGGGAAATCGTGCGCGTGTTTGCTGTTATAAACACTCCTTTATAACGGCAAATTACGCCATGGTTTCCCTATGGGAAAAAGGCAGAGCCAGTTATTATAAAAGTATTTATCACATTAACAACAAATACAACCTCTAAATATTGGTGTGCCACAAGGGTCTATCCTTGGTCCCCTGCTTTTCTCCATATTTATAAATAATGTCACAACTAACCTCAAGTAGACTTCTTCCCTGTTATACACTGATGACATCATCCTGCTGTACTACAGCTCTAAAAGCATTACTGACATCAACCAGCATCTCTCCCACGACTTTGAACTAATTCAACAATGGCTGTCTAACCATAAACTTGTTCTCAATGTATCCAAAACCCAAGCCATGATATTTGGTTCTAATGCCAAGCTTAAACACTCCCTACCTTATTTCAATGTCTCCACAATAAATGGCACATCTGTACAACTGACCAACTCATTTAAATATCTGGGTATCACCCTTGACCCGTCTCTAAATTTTGACCTTCACATCCAGGAGACCTGCAAGTCTGTTAATATAAAACTAGGCATTGCCTATCGTTCCAGCTATGTGCTTACTCCCTCTGCTAGACTAGCCATAGCTCGTGGCATTCTCCTCCCGTCCCTCACCTATGGGGTGGCAACCTATGCTGCTGCAAGTAAATCTAGTCTTCGGAAGTGGGATGTTACCTATAATAACATCTGTCACTATGCCTCCTCTTCTCACCGGCTTAAACACCATTGTCTCCTTTACTCTGAACTTGGTTGGCTTTCGCCTCCAGCGTCCCGGTCCTTTGCATATGGATCACTTATCGACAACACCATCAGAACCCACATACCTAAGCCCCTGGTGGGGCCATTTCAAAATCATATGTCTGGTTATGGCTTGCGCTCTGTGGACAATGTGCCTGTCCTCATCCCCACACATCACTCCTCTAAAGGGGCTAGCACCTTTGCATGTCATGCCCCCCAATACTGGAATTCTCTCCCCCTAACTATATGCCCTGCTCTAACCCATGCCTCTTTCAAAAGACTGCTACGTAGATATCTAGTTGATTAATGCAACTGCTCTTGCATCCAACCTCCTTAGCTTGTTTCTCTCCCTCCTACCTTGACTCCCTAGCCACTACATTTCCAGTCTTCTCCCAAGAAACGCTCAGCACTTCCTTCTTTCTCATTACCTGTATGGCCTACTCTAAATCACTCTCTGTACTCACCTCTTCCCTTGTCACTATCTTCTTTTTCTGCTCCACTCTCTATCCCTCATTCTAACATCACTACTACTTCCTTACTCTCCTAAACCTATCTATATGACCACACTTGTGTTACTGCCTTCTTTGCTTTATCCTAACCTAACTGTCTGGGATCCTGCTCATATGACCTTAGAAACTGTTTCGCTTCTCCCTCACAGATGATGATTATTCTTACGTTGCTTGTTATTAATTTACTTCTGCATCAATGTATTCCCATCCTTGCAAAATGTTCATATTAATGTAATGACATGTTGTACAAGTATGTTATCTCTTAAGCTTTGCATATGTTTTTTATTGTTTCTGTACCCTCCCAGGTTGTGCCTGAAAATAGTTATTGTCATGGCTAGTGCACCATTACCTGGACAACAAAAACTAAATAAATAAATAAATATCAAAAAAAGCACAAAAAAAAAAAAAACATACAAAGAACTGAGGTTAGAAGGCCCTGGAAAGGCCGATACCATTACAGCCAAGTTCACTCCAATATATTTCTATCTGGGTGGGGTGGAGTTCCAGGACCAAACATGACATCAAATCCTAGGATCCTATAAAAGGAGAAAGAAAGAAATTATAAAAAGTAAATTTTTACTTTATCTTTAGACTTTGTCTTTAAACTTATCACTTAAGTTTGCTATTTATTTTATGTAAGAGACAATTTTTAATTATCAACATTGCCATCATCACAAATAAAAGTGTTACAAATGCTTCAGATACTGCTCTATAATAGACCTTAATTCATATTTTTGATATTTACATTTTAATTACTTAATTCATTTTTTCAGAAATGGTTTCATATCCCATTTTTCATTTAAACCTGATGGTTTCATACTCTTTAAGTTTAAAGATCCACATACTTTCCTGTTTAAGTAACCGGTTCGGTCTGTCACCGCCTAAACTTAAAGGTGGCACCCATTCCATGCCCATGTATGTCAAGTTTTCTGGTGATGAGTCATGATACTGTGAAAAGTGCATGCCTACAGGGGCATCCTGTCTACTGTTTGAAATTGACCTGACATGTTCTTGAATGCGTTGCTTAAGTGGCCGAACTGTTTTCCCAATATACCCCAGACTGCATGGACACCAAAGGGCATAGGCAATGTGATGTATCACGTTATTAGTTCTTTAATGTCTACAGTTAAATTCTCAGACTTATGTGATAGAATGTTTTCCCAGGGTTTGCAAATTTACAGACATTGCAGCTTTTACAGCTAAAAAAAACATTTGGTCTTTGTGGTAACCACATTTTTTTCATTTTTGGTTCCACTTTTTTTTTTTTACAGCAGCTGTGTACTGGCTTGTCTTTTAAGTTGGAAGCTCTATTAAAGGTCACTCTGGGTTTATTCCCCACTGACGTTTCCACTTCCTCGTCTCCAAGGAGAATGGGCCAATTCCTGTATATTTTATGTTCCCTATACGTCCTGCTAGTTCATTATATTCTGTAATGAATGTTCAGGGGATCTTATTTTCTAGGTTGCCCCTTTCTTTTGTAAATAGATTTTTCCTTTCCAACTTTTTGACTCTCTCTTCATTTTTGTAATAAATCCCATTCATACCCCCTGTTGTGAAATCCTTCCATGTACATATAACATCGTCGATAAAACAATACCATTTCACAATGTTTTTATGCTATGGATTCATCTCTCTATTTAGAACAATGTTATTCTCCCATTCACCAAGAAACAGGTTGGCAAAGCTCGGTGCCATTGATGCACCCATCGCTGTACCACATTTCTGTCCGAAGAATGCACCTTCAAATTCAAAGAAATTGTGCTTTAATGTAAATTCTAAACAATCCAAAAGTAATTTAGTTAGCACATCTGTTTCTTGGTAATTGTTTAGACAGTTTCGTATGGCATTTAACCCATCTACTGTACATGGCATATGGATGTGTATAGAGACGCTACATCAATGCTCACCCAGCTAAAGTCTTTTCCCACACAATGTTCTCTAGTTTTGTCAGGAGACCACTGATATCTCCGATATCTGACTAGATTACTGACAAGCGGTTGCAGAAAAAAAATCTACAAATTTACCCAGATTTTGGGTGATTTTTTTTTTTTTTTTTGTAGTTTTTTAACCAGGAGTAGCACACTAAGCTGAAAACTTTTTTTTTTTTTTACAGGTGCGACCTGGGAGCACAGGGAAGTTAAGTGACATGCTCAGGGTCACACAGTATGTAAGTGGAAGCGGTGGGATTCAAACCCAGGTCTGGTCTGCTGGATGTCACCAGATTTGCAGCTCAGAGCCTTAAACCACTGCACTGTACTGCCTCCCAAAGTTGGGGGTGATTGAACCCACCCCTGAGACTATTGGTCTACCTGGAGGGTTGTCTTTGTTCTTGTGGATTTTGGGAAGTATATAGAAACCTGGAACATAGAAATTTAAATACCTGGAAATTTTCTTTGACTGCTGGTCTCTGGGCTCATCACTTCTGGGAGATCCTTCTTGGAACCACATGACAGGCAGGAGGTAGGTTGATTTCTACAGGCAGGAGACAACCTCCCATCTACTTCCTCTAGACATCAGTACTTCTATAGCCTTTGCCTTCTGAGGAAACACATAACTTGGAACAAACACAAGAAAGGTTAGTGTAACTTGCAGCCCGAGGCTGACTTTCAGCATTCTGGGAGGGATGAAGCCCGGAGACCAGCAGTCGGAGAAAGAAAATTTACAGGTATTTAAATTTCTATTTCTCTCTCCTAAAGCTGGTCTCTGGGCTCATCACCTGGGATATACTAAAGCTGTACATCCCTCCACTGGGTGGGAATAAAGTTCATAGTCCTCTAAGGGAATGCTGGATCCGTCCGCATGACTGCAGAGTCTTGATGAAAAATAGTATAAGGTTCTTTGGATGACAGTGCTCCTATCTCACTGATGTGTCGGGCTGACATGATAGCGATGAGAAAGATGGCCTTCATAGTGAGATGAAGTAGGGATGCCTCCTTTAAGGGGTCAAACAGTGGTTTGCTGAGCGCTTTGAGCACTAGGTTGAGCCTCCGGGGGTTACCACTGGTTTTATTGGCGGACGTTTCAAGGTTGCTGCCCTCAGAAATCTTTGGACATGAGGAAGGGCTCCTAAAGATTCACCTGAGTCTGCAAACAGCAGTGCCCGCAAAGCAGACACCTGTACTCGTAAGGTAGCCAGTTGGAGACCCTTGTCAAAACCCTCCTGAAGGAACTGGAGTATGGTAGGGAGAGAGCCAGAGTCATCTGATAAGGAGTCATCTCGCAACCAGAATAGGAATTTCCTCCAAATCCTATAGTAAACCCTGGAGGAGGAGGCTCGCCTGGATTGAATCATCATTTTGATTACAGGCTCCGAGAAACCGAACTCCCTGAGAGTTTCCTCTCAATCTCCACACCGAGAGGGACAGATTGTGAGGCTCGGTGCGCACTGGTCCCTGATGTAGTAGGTCTGGGCTCACTTGGAACCTTAGGGGAGACTGAAGAGACATTTGGACTAATCGTGGATACCACAGTCTGTGGGGCCAGTGTGGGCAGACCAAAATCACCTCGACTTCGTCCTGGGCAATCTTGTGCAGTACCCTTGATACGATTGGAATTGGTGGGAAGGCATACAGGAGACTGAACTGACCCCAGCTGATGGAGAATGCGTCCTGTGCTATGGCCTTGTCGTCCCTGCTGAGGGAACAAAATCTTGGAACCTAGCAATTTTTCGGCAGGCAAAAGATCTACTTGAGGGTAGCCCCATCTCCATGATGAGCTGGAAGGTGCTCTTCTTGAGCTCCCACTCTCCTGGTAGGATGTCCTTTCAACTTAGCCAATCTGCTGTGACATTTTCTTAACCTGGAATGTATGCCACCCGTAGACTTGTCAGGTTGACTTCCACCCACTGGAAGAGGAGAAGAGCTTCGTGCAGCATACGGGAGCTCTTTGTGCCGCCCTGGTGGTTGATGTAAACCACTGTTGTCTGATTGTCCGTGAGTATGAGGACGTCTTGGTGGGAGATTTGCGGCCTGAAATGCTGTAGTGCCAGGCGGACTGCCAGCATCTCCAGAACATTGATGCTGTAGAGGGACTCCGCCTGAGACCACTTGCCCTGTGTCGAAAGCTGATCCGAATGCAGTCCCCAGCCCCGGAGACTGGCTTTGGTGGTCACTCTGATCTGATGAGGACGTCCCAGACTGAGTCCCTTCATGATTTTGTCCTTCTGAGTCCACCATTTCAGAGGCTCCTTGGCCTGGTGGGATATTTTAATCCTCTGATCCATTGTGCTCCTTGATTGGAACCATTGCCAGAGAAGAGCAGACTGAAGAAGTCGCATGTGGACTAGTGCCCAGGGGACTGATTCTGCCAGGGATACCATCGTCCCTATGAGTTGCATGAAGCAGCGGGGGCCGACAGAGAACGGGCTGCCCAGAATTTGAGGATGAGGGCCCTCAGTCCTCTGAATTTCAGTTCTGTGGGGAATACTTTGTTTTGGGTCGTATCGAAGTTCACCCCCAGATGGGACAGAGACTGAGATGGATGTAGAGAACTCTTCCTCCGATTGATCATGAACCCGAGAGGAGAGGTACCATGTGACCTCCTTCACTGCCCAAACTGCTTGATCGTAGCCCGGGGCTTTGATGAGAGTATCATCCAGGCATGGAAAGAGCTGGATTCCTTGCAATCGGAGGCGAGCGACCACTGTCACAAGGACTTTGGAAAAAACTCTGGGGGCTGTGGATAAACCAAACGGCAGCGTCTTGAGCTGCAAGTGTTGACCACCTACTTTGAATCTCAAATATTGATGGTGTGCCTTCCTGATGGGAATGTGCAGATAGGCATCTTGCAAATCTTCTGAGGCTAAAAAGTCCCCCTGATGGATTTCTCGAATGACGGAGGACAGGGTCTCCATCTTGAAAGTTCTGTGATGAACATAGCTGTTTATAAACTTGAGATCTAAAACTGGCCCGGAAGCTGCCTGAGCATTCTGGTACTATGAAGAATAGCGAGTACACCCCACTGTTCCTTTCCCGTGTGGGAACTTGTTCAATCGTTGCTGACTGAATGAGATCTGTAATGGCTTGCCGGGTCACCGCTTGCTTTACTGGATTGTCTGAGATTGGTGAGGGTACTATGTGGGGCAGGGGAGGCCAGGAATCGAACTCGATGAAGTAACCCTCACGGAATACTTCTAATATCCACTTGTCTGTGGTGGTGTGGACCCATTCCTCGAGAAAGTTTGAAAGTCTGCCCCCGATGCGAGGATAGGTCCGCGAGTCCTCACTTGTGATTTCTTGGGAGTCACCCTTGAAATCTCGGGTGCCTCCTCTTCCGCCTCAGAAGCCGCGTTGGTTACGCAAGTTGAACCAAGAGCGTCTGCCTGGGATCGTCTTGTTCTGCCCCTTGGAATAATTTTGGGCCTGAAAATTCTGTTTTGAACCCAAATTATAGGGCCTAGTCCTTCCTCGGGCTTGCGGCATTCGCACTTTCACCGTTTCTCCGGATTCCTTGATCGCCTCTTTTAGTGGTGAGCCGAAGAGAAGGCCTCCTTTGTAAAGGGTGTTGACCAAATGTATCTTCAATGAGGCATCCGCCTGCCAAGCTCGAATCCATAAGTTGTGTCAAGCCACGGTCTGGTAGAACATAGCCCGAGCTGCACATCTGACTGCCTCTTCTGATACGTCAGCCGAATAAGCTGAGGCTAGACCCATGAGCTGTAACTGCTGTAAAATAGGCTGGTTCTTGTCTGGCTCATCAGCGAGCTGGAATGCCAGATCAGTGGCCCAGGAGAGCGCGGCTCTGGCAGAGTAGAGGTTAGCCGTAGCTGCTTTGAGGGAAGTTGCAGTGGACTGAAAGGCCACTGGGTCTTGCAGGGAGGCCCCACCTTCTGCTGGGATGACCGTCCTTTTCGTGAGGTTTGATATGAGAGGATCTATCCTAGGGCAGTCTAGCCATTTCTCCGCAGGCTTCTTGTCAAACTTTAGGAGTTTGGTTAGGCGGCGAGAGACAGGGTAGGACCATTCGGGTCCCTGCCATTCTTTCTTTAAGAGGTCCTCTATAGCCGGAGACAGAGGAAAGGCTGTCACAGGCTTTGAGGCGGACACTAGCCTGAATGCTGGCTTCGCTTGCTTGGGCTCTGGAGAAGTAGGCGAGCTGAGGTGGATCTCTTTGGACACTTTAATAAAAAAATCTAGATCTTCCAGATCGAAGTTTCTGGCTGGTGAGGACCCCGAGTCTGAATCCAAGCTGGGGAGTTCACCTTCTTCTCAGGATGTATAATCTGACCCTGTGGGGGACTTATCTCATTTGTGCTTCCCATGGGCTGTGTCCCTGTGTCTGGAAGAACTCCTGGATCTGTGTCTTTGTCTCTTCCGCCTCCTATCATGCTGTGAGGTGTGAGGGAAGCCCTCGTCTGAGGATAAGGAAGGGATGTGCTTACGTGTGGCCCTTCTATGAGTCCTGGATTCCCTAGGCTGCTGCAAGACATCGAAACATGAAGGGTTCATGGCAAAGGCTCTATTCAATTTGTCTATCAGATCTGGGTCTAAGGCCCCAGCTAGGTGGCAACATCCCTCTAGGGATGGGGAATGGCCTGAACCCCTTGGGCTGTTCCTGTGGGTCCTGAAATTCTGAAGCGGGAGCTTAGTCTGCTTCATCCTGAGCAGGCAAGACTGTGCTGTCACATTTCACACACAGCAACCCTGCAAAATGTGGCCAGCATCGGTGTTCTGCACTTGTGGCACTTTCGGCCCCTGGGGGGCCTGTCCTTAGTGGTAGCCATAACCCCTGGTAACACAACTTGAAGGGGGAAGGTTAATACCACTTGGTCACCTAGGTTTAATGAAAACC
The DNA here is from genome assembly GCA_016271365.2 of Neoceratodus forsteri. Classification (NCBI taxonomy): domain Eukaryota; kingdom Metazoa; phylum Chordata; order Ceratodontiformes; family Ceratodontidae; genus Neoceratodus; species Neoceratodus forsteri. Next base: position 140,744,412 of record JADMNL010000031.1, on the reverse strand, counting down.
TGCTCCTTTAAGAGTTCCAGACAAGGCTCTGAACTGTGCTGAGCTGTAGAAATGCCCCCCCCAAAAAAAAGATACTGAGTTCGGGGCAAACTCCTATATCCTGAAGTCTCTCTTCCTGTCTCTGGAGCTGCGACCGGGCTAGTCGCCGACAAAACGAGGGACTGTGTTCCCCAATGCCCACAAATGAACTGCTGTGGAAGCACTACTTTTTGCTCATTCAATCTATGACATCGGAGAGGCTAGAATTCAAAACGGCCAGTTTGTCCCGTGGTCATCGATGAAAGTCGCAGCCTCAGGTGACCGTCGACGAGCTGAATATCTCCCTGTGCTCGTCGACACAGCTGTTGGAACGTTGGCGATGCCTGGGGGCTTAACTGAGATCCATGGCCCAGGCGCGCTTCAGGCTGCGGTGAAGTTCCGGGGTGGGGGAGATGTCCTGGATCCTCAATCGCTCAAGCACAGGAAAGACGTGTAGCGAGGGAGCACAGGGAGCCCATCTGTCCAGCTTGCAAGGCTGAGACTGAAGTCCCTGAAATAGCTCTCCGGAGCGCTACAGAATTCAAATTGAAGAATAAAGAACAAAAACTCACTGTTCTCCTCTCTCTGGACTGTCACTTCTGTGACAAAGTGTCCTGTAGAGCTCCTGCCACCAGACAGGCAGGAAATAAACTGATGTCTAGAGGAAGTAGATGGGAGGTTGTCCCCTGCCTGTAGAAATCAGCCTACCTCCTGCCTGTCACGTAGTTCCAGGAAGGACCTCCCAGAAGTGATGAGCCCGAAGACCAGTTTTAGGAGACAGAATATTGGAAATTCCTTCCATAAATATCTGTACTGTATTCACTTTCTGTAATGTCCTCCCTCTTTATTGCATCCATAAGTAAGAGATTCAACTCCTTTCTATATTCATTTGTAGGGTTACTGGATAGTTCTTTATAGTTTTCAGCATTGTTTAAAAGTCCCATCACTGTTTCCTTATATTTTACTTTATCTAATACAACAGTATTGCCCCCTTTGTCAGTGGGTTTTATAGAGTACAGTTACGTAAGATCTTACTGTAACAGTAGATCTTCGAGAGAGGCTCTTGCAGTAGGTAATTACATATAGGACTGAAGCCGGCAGGCATCAGGACCCCATGGAAACATTTCTAGCTAGCAGTCTCTGGCGGGGGACCACCCCCACATCAGGTGACCGGCATCAGACGACGTCGGTATAAACGGACGGTCCCCCATGCCTGCCTTCCAGTTCTTTCCCACCAAAGGCCAAAAAGGCAAGACAAGAGAGAAGCGAATATTTCTCTCCCTGGAAAAGGAGCTGAAAAAGCTAAGGGAGATGGAGGGCACGAAGGCATAACCTATTGCAAGAGCCTCTCTCGAAGATCTACTGTTACGGTAAGTTCACGTTCCTTGTGGAAAATCAAGTAAGGGATTTTGCACATCAAGGCCTGAAGCTCAGAAATTCGTTGAGCTGAAGTAATGGCCACTAGGAAGAGAGTCTTCCAAGAGAAGAACTTCAAGTCAGCTGAAGCCACCGGTTCAAAGGGAGACTGAGAAATCTTCTCGAGAACAAAGTTCAAATCCCAAGGTGGTGCAGGAACATGGATGGGGGTCTTAAATGATGAGCCCCTCTGAGGAAGGTCTTAGAGACTTCCAACTGCGCGAAAAGTCCTGTCACCAAAAGGGACGTGATAGGCCGAAATGGCTGACATATGGACCATCAAAGAGGAATGACTTGAGACCCAGGTCAAAGAGGTGACGCATTTAGTCCACAACTCTCTCAACCAGGCAAGAGAAGGGCTCCAAAACTTTCGAAGCGGCCCATATCAAGAAACGCTTCTACTTTATAGCATAAGTGGCTCTGGTGGAAGGCTTTCTGGCCTCCACTAAAATGTCTGCGACGAGCGAAGAGACCCCGAAACGGGCTTGGACTATGTCTGCAGGAGCCACACGTGCAACTGAAGGGATTTGAGACCTGGATAGACCAGGGTCCCTTGATCCTGGGTCAGCAAGTGCTGTGACAGAGGAAGAGGAAGTGGAGGTTCCTCCAAAAACTGTTGCAGAACATCGAACCAAACTTGCCTGGGCCACAATGGAGCAATAAGTATAATTCAAGCTCCTTCTGATTGGAGTTTGTGTAAGACCCTCGAGATTAAGGGAATCGGAGGGAAGACATAGACGAATCTGTCCTTCCAATCGAGAGACAGAGGGTCCTGCCAAAAAATGCCTCGCCCTGGAGCGAACGAGCAAAAGGCGGGAAGTTTTGCGTTTAGAGGAGACGCGAACAGGTCTAACTGAGGGGTTCCCAACGCAGGAAGACTTCATCTAGTACCTCCTTATTCAGCTCCCATTCATGGGCATAGGCTGACCACTGACTGAGGTGGTCCGCCAGCGTATTGTCTACTCCTGGAATGTGCACTGCTGTCAGGTGAAGATTGTGCTGAGCTGCCCAACCCCAAACTCTCATTGCTTCCCTGCATAGCGGGTAGGAATGAGTTCCTCCCTGCTTGTTGATGTACCAGACTACGCACGTTGTCCGTCTGGATTGCTAGAAGACCTGGAAGAATACAAGAGTAGAGAGCTTGAAGAGCATACAGAACAGCTCTGAGCTTGAGCACATTGATGTGAAGAGTGCGCTCGAGGCTGGACCAGAAGCCTTGAGTTCTGTGAGGTCCCAGGTGGGCTCCCCAGCCTTCTCCTGAGGTATCTGTGGTCAACGTTTGTGAGGGGGGTTCTGGACTGAACGGAACTTCCCGGCAAAGGTTCTCCTGCACCATCCACCAATGTAAGTCCTGTATCATGGGGTCAGAGACCAGAACCTCCTGGTCTAGGTCGTCCAAAGTCTGGTCCCATTGGGACTGAAGTGTCCACTGAGAGATTCTCATATGGAGCCGAGCACGAGGGACTGTCGGAATTGCAGCCGCCATCAGCCCGAGGAGGCGAAGGACCAACCAGGCGTCAACCCTTCTGTGGCTGGAAAACAGACTTGCTTGCGCCTGAAGGGTGTCCACCCTGTCCAGTGGCAGAAAGGCTTTGCCGATGGTCGTGTCCAGGATTGCCCCAATGAACTGAAGTCTTTGACAAGGGACCAGATGGGACTTGGCCTGGTTGACGGTGATACCTAGGCTGGTGAAAACCTGCTGGTTAAGGTAAAGGGAGTGCTGGAGTTCCTCCCTGGATGAGGCTGCCATAAGCCAATCATCCAGGCATGGGAAAACCAGCACCCCCTGGATACGTAGGTGGGCTGCTACCACAGAAAGATATTTGGTGAATACTCGGGGGCTGAGGAGAGACCAAATGGGAGGGCCTTGAACTGGTAGTGACCCCCCCCCCCGAAATGAAAACCAGAGGAATTTGTGGTGGGAAGGGTGTATGGGGATATGTAGGTAGGCATCCTGCATATCCAAAGCACATAGCCACTGTCCCGCTCGAAGAAGTGGCAGAAGGCTCTGGAGGGAGAGCATTCTGAAATGCTTGTACTCCACGAACATGTTCAGGGAGCTGAGGTCCAAAATGGGCCTCACATCTCCCGTTTTCTTTGGAACCAGGAAGAAATGGGAGTAGTAACCGTTCCCCCAAAGGTGGTGGGGACTGGCTCTATCGCCGCCTTCAGGAGAAGGGAGGATATTTCTTCCTGAACCAGAGAAAGATGCTCCGGGGTGTAAGACGACTTGGGGGGTGGTCTTCTGGGTGGTTTCTGAAGAAACTCGATTGAGTGCCCTTCCGCTATCAGCTGGAGCACCCAGGCACCTGATGTGATCCTCTCCCAACCCGGTAGATGGAAGGAGAACCTCCCTCCTACTGGTTCCTCTGGGGAATCCAGAGGCTATGGGAGAGGAAAGGAGTCAGGTGGTGTGAGGCAGCATGGTGGCCGAGGCTCCTGCTGCTTTTTTGGGCGGCGGAGTCTTGGCTGCCGTCGGGGCCCAACGCCTATTGGCCCACTTGCCCTGAGGTTTCACTTTTGGTCGAGAACATCTGCGAAAGGAGAGACATTGTCCCTGAGGGGGCTTGTACAAAGAGTCAACAGACTTAAGTGCAGTGCCCTTCTTTTGCAGGTCGGTGATGATATCCTTGACATCTCCACCGAACAGCACCGGGCCCCTGAAGGGCGCATCCTGAATAGCGCATTGCACTTCAGGGACCAATCCTGACACCCAGACCCAGGCATGATGCTGAAGGCCCACGGCGAAAGCCGAACTCCGACCAGCAGTGTCCACTGCATCATATGTGGCACGTAGCACGTGCCTACTGGCCGAACCAGCAGAACGGATGAGATCAGCCACTTCCTGCTTGGTTTGAGATTCAGGAAGGGAGTCCAATTTGGATTCCACCTGACTCAGGATAGCCTTCTGGTAATCCACTATGTGTGTGACATAATTCAGGGCCCTGATACCCAGTGTGGAAGAAGCGTACACCTTCTTCCTGTCCTGGTCCAGAAGACGGGATTTCTTGTCTGGTGGAGATGAGCTAAGGTGCTTTGGGTTAGCCGATCACAACAGAGTCGGCCTTTGGGTGTGTATTCAACAAATCCACACCCTCAGGAGCCTGGTATAGCCTATCCACCTTCCTTGGAAGGGGGGGCTACCACAGATGGTTGTTTCCAAATAGTGGAAACAGGGTCTGCGTGAGGCTTGATCCAGAGTGGAATCAAAGTTGGAGCTATCTTGGGCAGATTCAAATGGGCAGTGAGTTTCTTCAGCTGTGGATCTGGCTCCAGAGATTGCCACTGGTGGACCTCCTGGATCTTTCTCAGCAGCTCCAGAAAGGAGGGATCTTCCAGAGGAGACTTCGGAGGAGTCCTTGGCCTAAGGCGGTCTGGAGAGTGGGGCTCGTCGTCAGGATCGGAGTATCCCCCAGAATCTGAGTCGGAGGTAAATGAAAGAAGAGTGAGAAGAAGAATCCATCCCATGTGGGAGAGGAACGGACCCCTTGGGCAGCCCTCGGGGAAGCGTGTCCTCCCTGGCCCTGGCGCCTGAGGGCTCACCGCTGGTGTCAGGCGGGGGTGAGGGAGTCTCTTGTTTCCGACGAAGGGGGTCCGGTACCGGGACCATCGTCGGTAGACGGCTCTCCACCTCCCTGGTGAGTTAAGCCTTGGCCTCAGCCCACCAGGCTGCCAGAGTCTCCTTCAAATCCACTGGTGGCTGAGGGGGCAGTGGAGGAAGAGGAGGGGGATACGGATACTGGGGGTATCCGTATCCAGACGGCAGGAAACCCGGCATCGGGTACTGAGGCATCGGGTACTGTGGCATCGGATAGGCCGGGGTCGGGTACTGTGACGCAGGATATTGTGGTCCTGGGTAGGACAGCGTCAGATAGGACGGGGTTGGATACCTGAGAACCAGGGACTCTGACGGAGCAGAAGGCCCTGGGAGAGGCCCAGTGGGCGGGCCAGGTACTGGTGGCCTGGCGGGCGTCGGGTCCGATGTTGGGATGGCGTTCGGTAAAGGGATGTCACCCAGTGTCGGATAGGCCAGTGTCGGAGCCGGCGTCCGAGGGTCCAGCGTCAGGTTATCCTGCCCAGCGGGAGGGAGACCTGACGGGAGTGTACTGGTGTCATCTGTGTTTCCCAGGGAAGGAGGACTAAAATCCCTGGGGTCCAACGGGGAGACGCTGGAGCCTCGGTAGTCAGCAGCGAGTGCTGTGGCGAGCCAGGGACGGCGGACTGATCGATTGGGTCCGGCGTCGGCTCTAACATCGCAAGGTCCGCAGAGAGCCAATGTCCTCCTTACCGTGGGATCTGGGACGGCGCCAAGAGAGTCCGCATTCGACTTATCGATCCGGGGACCCAAATGGCTGTCAGCGATGGAGGAATGGTCTTGGTGGGCGTTTTTGAGGCCATGCGCTGCCCCAGAGGGTTGGACGTCTTAGTGGCCTTGTCCGGGCGGATGTCGGTAGCACCGGCGTCTGACTTACCTGACCTGCTCGACCCAGAAGGCCGCATGTTGGCGGCCTTCCCGGGAGCTGTCGCCTCCTTTGTCCTGAAGGCTCCCGATGGGCCCAAGTGTGAGCCCGACAGGAGGGATGATGCCGCCTTGGAACCCTCCGAGATGGCCATTGAGGAGCGGTCCCCGGGGAGGGACGTTACCTTGAGCACGGCGACTCCGGCCAGAGTCGCGGTGGCCGTGGAAGTGGAGTGCCGGTCCCGGTGTTTCTCCTTTTTCTTGAGGTGTCCGTCAGGGGAAGTAGAGGCCTGCTGAAGCTTCTTCAGCTCCTTCTCCATGGAGGACATCTTTTTTTTTTTTAAGATATGGGCCTCCAAGGACTGCTGCCTCCATTTGCGGGTGAGGGCGTTAAATTGTTGGCAGAGCTGGCACTTCTCCATGGGGAGTTCTGGGCCTAGACAGAAGAGGCACAGGGAGTGTCCATCCTTATGCGGGAGCTGGGCGCCGCACGAGTCACACTTATCTCTATGCGAATCGGATGGAGTAGGGGACGACATACACGGCAGATATTGAATTAATTTTTAGGAAAAACGAGAAAAAAAATGCGGTAATAAAACCGACAACAGACTGACGAAGCAGAGTGAACTTAACTGCGAGGCGCTTTCACAAGCTAATAGCAGGAAAGAACTGGAAGGCGGGCGTGGGGGACCACCCCTTTATACCAATGTCGTTTGACGCTGGTCACCTGACTTGGGGGCGGTCCCCCGCCAGAGATTGCAAGCTAGAAATTTTTCCGTGGGGTCCTGACGCCTGCCAGCTTCAGTCCTATATGTAATTACCTACTGCAAGAGCCCTCTCGAAGTAAGATCGACTGATTCCTCCATTGATAATATTTTCAATGCTTCTCTTTCTTGCTTGTTTAAGTTAAATTTGTGGCTGGCAGTATTGTTGTTTAGTAAAGTTGAAACTTGTTTTACTACTGTTTTTATCGTATAAACAAATGCCTGCATTGTATGTTTTGGGGCAAAATTCAGAGTTTGGTCTAAACACATTTTTTCTCATCTTTTTCAGGTCTTGGCTTATACCTAAAATGCCATTACCTTATAAAACAGTAGAAGGGAGGGTAGCAGACTCTGCTTCTGTGTCGGGCTCTCTTAACAGTCCCTCCAATGCATTTAAGTCCAGGTCCATTTCAAAAAACTCAGTGTCTGGACTTAAATGCATTGGAGGAACTGTTAAGAGAGCACGACACAGAAGCAGAGTCCGCTACCCTCCCTTCTACAGTTTTAAAAGGTAATGGCATTTTAGGTATAAGCCAAGACCTGAAAAAGATGAGAAAAACTTTGTTTAGACCAAACCCTGAATTTTGTCCCAAAACATACAATGCAGCCATTTGTTTATACGAAAAAAACAGTAGTAAAACAAGTTTCTACTTTACTAAACAACAATACTGCCAACCACAAATTTAACTTAAACAAACAAGAAAGAGAAGCATTGAAAATATTATCAATGGAGGAATCAGTGGTTATAAAACCCACTGACAAAGTGGGCAATACTGTTGTATTAGATAAAGTAAAATATAAGGAAACAGTGATGGGACTTTTAAACAATGCTGAAAACTATAAAGAACTATCTAGTAACCCTACAAATGAATATAGAAAGGAGTTGAATCTCTAACTTATGGATGCAGTAAAGAGGGAGGACATTACAGAAAGTGAATACAGATATTTGTGGAAGGAATTTCCAATAGTTCCAGGTTTCTATATACTTCCCAAAATCCACAAGAACAAGGACAACCCTCCAGGTAGACCAACAGTCTCAGGGGTGGGTTCAATCACCCAAAATCTGGGTAAATTTGTAGATTTATTTCTGCAATAACTTGTCAGTAATCTAGAGACAGATATCAGAGGTACCAGTGATCTCCTGACAAAACTACAGAACACTGTGTGGAAAAAAGACTTTAGTTGGGTGAGCATTGATATACAATCTCTATACACATTCATACGCCATGTAGATGGGTTAAATGATATACGAAACTGTCTAAACAATTACCTAGACACAGATGGAGTGCCTATAAATTTCTTTTGGATTGTTTAGAATTTACATTAAAGCACAATTTCTTTGAATTTGAAGGCGCATTCTTCGGACAGAAATGTGGTACAGCGATGGGTGCATCAATGGCACCGAGCTATGCCAACCTGTTTCTTGGTGAATTGGAGAAAAACACTGTTTTAAATAGAGAGATGAATCCATATCGTAAAAACATTGTGAAATGGTATCGTTTTATCGACAATGTTACATGTACATGGAAAGGAGAACAAACAGAGATATTAGAATTCATACAATGGTTAAACAAAAATGAATTGAACCAGAATTTTACTTTCAGAAGTGACAAAACCTTTATGGATTTCTTAGATTTACACCTTACAGCATATGAGGAAACAGGTAGTGTGTATAAAATCAGAACTAAAACATTTAGAAAAGATACAGCAACAAACTCTGTGTTACATTACGAAAGTGCCCACCCATCCAACTTGAAGAAATCAATCCCATATAGTCAGCTTATACGCATTAGTTGACTCTGTAGCACTGAAACAGACTGAGGAGCAAGCTGGCAAACTCACACAAAGATTTCACAACAGGGGGGTATGAATGGGATTTATTCTAAAAATCAAGAGAGAGTCAAAAAGTTGGAAAGGAAAAATCTATTTACAAAAGAAAGGGACAACCTAGAAAATAAGATCCCCTGAACATTCATTACAGAATATAATGAACTAGCAGGATGTATAGGGAACATAATATACAGGCATTGGCCCATTCTCCTTGGAGATGAGGAAGTGGAAACATCAGTTGGGAACAAACCCAGGGTGACCTTTATTTATTTCGTTTTTGTTGACCGGGTAAGTGCACTAGACAAATCCTGCCTATTTTCAGGCACGACTCGGGGGAGGGAGATACAGATGAACTGACCTTGAACCAGATTAAGCCGCTGGTGGTATTTTTAGTATTTTAATAGAGCTTCCAACTTAAAAGACAAGCTAGTACACAGCCATTGTAAAAAAAAGTGGAACCAAAAATGAAAAAATGTGGTTACCACAAAGACCAAATGTTTTTTTTTTAGCTGTAAAAGATGCAATGTCTGTAAATTTGCAAACCCTGGGAAAATATTCTATCACCCAAAGGTTGAGAATTTAACTGTAGACATTAAACAACTAATAACATGTGATATATCACATGTTGTCTGTGCCCTTTGGTGTCCATGCAATCTGTTGTATATTGCGAAAACAGTTCGGCCACTTAAGCAACGCATTCAAGAACATGTCAGGTCAATTTCAAACAGTAGACAGGATGCCCCTGTAGGCATGCACTTTTCACAGTATCATGACTCATCACCAGAAAACTTGACATACATGGGCATAGAATGGGTACCACCTTTAAGTTTAGGCAGTGACAGACCGAACCGGTTACTTAAACAGGAAAGTATGTGGATCTTTAAACTTAAAGAGTGTGAAACCATCAGGTTTAAATGAAAAATGGGATATGAAACCATTTCTGAAAAAATGAATTAAGTAATTAAAATAAAAATATCAAAAATATGAATTAAGGTCTATTATAGAGCAGTATCTGAAGCATTTGTAACACTTTCTTTTATTTGTGAGGATGGTAATGTTGATAATTAAAAATTGACTCTTACACAGAATAAATAGTAAACTTATGTGATAAGTTTAAAAACAAATTCTAAAGATAAAATAAAAATTAACTTTTTATAATTTATTTCTTTCTCCTTTTATAGGATCCTTGGATTTGATGTCATGTTTGGTCCTGGAACTCCACCCTACCCGGATAGAAATATATTGGAGTGAACTTGGCTGTAATGGTACCATCATTTCCAGGACCTTCTGACCTCAGTTCTTTGTATAAGGTTTTTCTTTTTTTTTTTTTTTTGATATTTGTTAATGTGATAAATACTTTTACTGTACATAATATTATGCACTTTAAGGGGTTTAATGAGTATTTATTGATTGGTTCCATATTTGAACACTAAGGAAAAAAACTGAAAAAAAAATGATTTTGTAAAAAAGGAAGTTAAACAACACTTTCTGTTAAGGATGGTGACATCACAGAGAATAATTATTCATGATATGTGTTTAAATGAGCATGTGTTCCCTACTAGCAGCAACCCCTCTGAAGGCTCGTGGGAGTCGGGGTGCTAGGGGCATTGAACAAACTTGCTTTTTCTGTTTAAAGTTTTGCAGCATGGAGATAATTAAGTAAAACTATATTTCACAGCTTCATCGTGAGAGTGAACTTTGTTGCATTTTCTAATATTCATGCTAGCATTGCTTTTTCTCGTGTGCGTATTCCCATAGTTGCCCTGCTACAATATTATACCGCTGTTGTCTCCCCTAAAGTTCACTGGCGCACAAAGAACAAGCACGCTTGCTCAACCTGGGTGTATTGGACTCGCTACCTCAGGAAACCGATTTTGATCATGCTCTTATTATCTGGTAGCATGCACCCTAACCCCGGTCCACCAGCAACAGACAACAACGCAGGGCTCGGACACCTCAAAATTGTCTGTTGAACATAGGTAGCTTACTACCCAAGCTACCCTAATTCAAAGCCTGGGCTGCACAACTCAAGCCAGATATAACTGCACTAACAGAAACCCTGGCTCTCCCCAAGACCCCTGATGCCACTGTGTTCCTAGATGGCTAACTGCCTTCCATCAGGATAGACTGGCTAAGTGTGGGGGGGTGGCTGCATGGTCTACCTGAGCAATAATATCAAAGACCAGGTGTTACCAAATAGCATATGCACAAGTGAGGTATAAATACGTTCCATTAAACTCGCCCTAGGCCAACAGAACAAGACACTAGTGTTATCTGCAGTATACATTCCCTCCGGAAAAGCATACCAAAGGTATAGTACAGTTACGTAAGAACTTACCGTAACAGTAGATCTTCGAGAAGAGCTCTTGCAGCAGGTAATACCATTAGGACTAATGCCGCCAGGCGTTAAGACCCCACAGAAAAGTTGTAGCTTGCAGTCTGTAGCGGGGAACCGCCCTCGACGTCGGCTCTGCCCGACATTAGACTTGATATAAAGGGGGAGGTCCCCTGGCACCATCTCAGTTCTCCTGCCAAAGACATAGCTGAAAATATTGGAGAACTGGACAGGAACTCCCCACCGTACACAAATGTAATAATACCAATTCCTGGGGGGATGGAGGGTGGGAAAGTCACCTGCTGCAAGAGCTCCTCTCAAAGATCTACTGTTGCGGTAAGTTCTTATGTAACTGTACTATCTGACTTCAAGGGGGAGCTCTTGCAGCAGGTAATACCATTAGGACTGAGTCCCAAGCAATGCCCAAATATAGGCCCAGGTCTGATCAGGAGGTGGAGAATAGCCAAAAACTGGCTAAAGGCTGAGAAACCTCAAGAGAGCAGGCCTTGCAGGATGGCTAGTCCAAAACCAGCTCTCCTCCTAGAAGCAAGGCTGTAATGCATGATGAAGTTGTGGACTGTGCTCCATGTCACTGCAGCACAAATACTGCTGACAAGACGAGACATTTTTTAAGGAGGCAAAAGAGGTAGCCGTAGCCCTCGTGGAGTAACCCTTAACAGGATCCGGAAGAGGTTTGCCATGATGCTGGTAACAAAAAGAAATACAGTGCACCAGCCAACGGGCTAGTGACTGTTTGGAGACAGGAGCCCCTGTGATCCTTTTTGAAAAGGAGACGAACAACTGGTCCGTCCTTCTGGAAGGTTGAATCCTGTGAAGGTAATACCTCAGGATTCTGTGAACATTCAAGGTGTGCAACAGCGCTTATTCACCTTGGTTAGTAAACTCAGGGTAATAAACCGGAAGGTTGATGTCCTGGTTCAAAGCCAGTACTGACACCATCTTCGGTAGAAATTTAGGGTTTGTACGCAGGGTCACCCTGTCCCTGTGAAAGACAATGTAATGCTCTTTACATATCAAAGCCTGAAGCTCAGAAACCCTTTGAGCAGAAGTAATGGCAACCAAAAGAAGCGCTTTACAAGAAAGAAAGCGTAGTTCGCAAGTCACGGCTGGTTCGAAGGGAGGAAGGGTGAGCTTCTTGAGAACAAAAAGTAAATCCCAAGGAGGAACAGGGTCTCTTCTGGGAGGTCTGATGGATAAGACCTCTCTGAGAAAAATCTTGCAGACATTCAGTTGTGCTAGAGTTCTCTCCTGAAAGGGTTCATGATATGCGGAGACCGCACACATGTGCACCTTGATGGATGAGTAGCTTAGCCCCAAGTCCAAAAGGTGGAGGAGGTAGTCTAGCACGTGTCTAACCAGACAATCCAGGGGATCTAGGGCACGGGCAGTTGCCCATAGTCAGACATGCTTCCACTTCATAGCATACGTAGCCCTAGTGGAAGGTTTCCTCACTGCCACCAAAACCTCTGCCACCCTGCTTGACACTCCTAATCTCCCCTCTGCTAAGACTGTAAGAGTCAGACGTGCAGGTGAAGAGTATGCAGAGCAGGAAGGACAAGTGTCCCCTGTTCTTGTGAAAGCAAGTGGGTGGAGAGAGGCAACTGTACTGGGGGTTCCAATGACAGTTGCTGAAGCAGTGGATACCAAATCTGACGAGGCCATAGAGGAGCTACGAGGATCATCCTGGCTCCTTCCAACTGCAATTTGAGCAATACTCTCTGAATGAGGGGGAAGGCGTACAGAAACGTCTCTGTCCAGGAGAGGGACAATGCGTCTCACCAGAAAACAGCAGGCCCTAGAACGAGCGAGCAAACATTTTGCAGTTTGGCGTTGCATGGGGATGCAAAGAGATCCAACTCTGGATGGCCCCAGAGACCGAAGAGGTCGTCTGCGACTTCTTGGAGAAGTTCCCACTCATGACAGAGAGAGAGAGTGGCTGAGACTGTCGCCGAGAACGTTCTGGACCCCTGGCAGGTGCACCACTGTGAGGTCTAGAAAATGTTCTACTGTCCAATCCCAACTCTCATGGCCTCCCTGCAAAGGGGATAAGAATGAGTTCCCCCTTGCTTGTTGATGTAGAAGACTACCAGTGTGCTGTCTGTCCGCACCAGGAGAGGACCCTGAGAGAGCTGGTCTCAAAATGCCTGAAGCACATTCAGAACTGCTCTCATTTCCAGAACATTGATATGTAGAGAGCGTTCTGTGGGAGACCAGGACCCTTGAGTCCTGTGATCCCCTAAGTGGGCACCCCATCCTATCAACAAGGTGTCTGTACTCAGGATTTGAGACAGGCTTGGTCTCTGAAGGGAGACTCCTCCTTCTAGGTTTGTGTGGCAGAGCCACCAGTCGAGGAAGAGACCGCCCGAGAAACCCAAACCTGTTGATCCAGGTCGTCCACCCCCTGGTCCCACTGGACCCTGAGGTGCCACTGAAGGACCCCCATGTGCAATCTGGCGAGGGGGACCGTAGATGTGGCCCAGTAGCTACAGAATGACCCATATAGGGACAAAGGGGGCTGCTTGTACTCTGTTTGCCATGGCCCGCAGGCGTTCTGCCCTGTCCAAGGGTAGAAAGGCTCTTCCCTGCACGGTGTCCAGGATCGCTCCTATGAACTGCAACTGCTGGGATAGCCAGGGTTGTGACTTTGGCCAATTCACTGTTATCCCCAGGGAGCGGAAGAACTCTTCTGTTTGTTTGAGGGCGACTGGAAGCTGCTCGTCCAAAGGGGCAGAGAGAAGCCAGTCATCCAGGTAGGGGTAAACAAAGAGGCCTCTCCTCCGAAGGACTGCTGCCACCACTGCCAGACACTTGGTGAAGACTCTGGGGGCAGATGAAAGGCCGAAGGGCAGAACCCATAACTGGTAATGCTGGTCCTGAAAACTGAAATGAAGGAATCTTCTTTGGGACTTCAGAACCTTGATATGCATGTAAGCATCTTGCAATCTAGGGAGCATAACCAGTCCCCTTGATGAAGCAAGGGGAATAGACTTGACAGAGTTATTTATTTATTGCGAATTCGGAAAGTACCTTTGGGTACAAGACTCGTTTACAAAGGCTCCACATCACATAAAGTAGAACATTACAGCAGTGATTACATTTCAGTTACCATCCAAAATCTCTGGTACTTGACCGAGATATTGAGCTGACTTAAGTCCAGAATTGGGATAAGGTCTCCCGGTTTCTTTGGACCAAGAAAAACCAGGAGTAATAACCTTTGCCCCTCTGTGCCAGAGGAACCATCCGGATGGCCTTTTTCTCTAGAAGCAACTGAATTTCCTCTGCCAGAAGATTGGCGTGGACTGGTGGACAACTGACGGGGGATTGTCCAGTGGGCTAGAGAGGAACTCAACTGAGTACCCATTTCGAATAGTGTCCAGTACCCACTGGTCTGTGATGATGCTGGACCATTCGAGCGAGTAGAGGGCAAATCTTCCTCCTACCTTCTCGGACTGTGACTCCCAGGAAAGGTGGGGGAGAGGCAGCGAGTCAGGCGGTGGGAGTAACAGGCCCTAAGCCCTGGAAGCTTTGGGCTGCCTAGGGTCTTGGGGGGCAGGGTGACCCCACCTCTTGAATCCCTTGCCCTGGGGGGGGGGTTTGCCTCCCTGTCCCTGTCCTATATGAAAGGGATGGCAACGGGGTTCTTGAGGCTAGGATTTGTACATGAGGTGAACATCCGCAACTGCTTTCCCTGACTCTTGAAGTTGTTTGACCAAGGTTTCTACCTCTGGGCCAAACAGCACTGGGCCTTGAAATGGGGAATCCAAAATGGAGTCCTGCAGATCAGGCTTAAAGCGAGTAAGCCTCAGCCAAGACTGCCTCCTCAGACACACTCCCGAGACAGCGGCTCAGTAGCCCATGTCCACTGCATCACAAGAGCAGCATAGGACATGTTTATCTATGTCCAGATCTGACTGGGCGCAGGCCAGCACTTCCTCCTTGGCGTCTGAGTCTGGCATAGAATCAACCAGCTCCACAGTCTTCTGCCAAAATGACTGCTGATAAGTCACCATATGTGCCATAAAGTTCAAGGATCTAATGGCACCTGTGGCAGAGGCTGAGAGCTTAAATGCTTAGGTTGTGTGCCACGGCCCTGTGCAGTGGCAAGTACCAAAGAACTGGCCTTTGGTTGCCTCTCCAAAAAAGGCTCTGCCTTGGGGGGCTTGTAGAGCCTATCAGCCCTCTTGGGTACTGCTGGTACAGAGGAAGGCGTAGACCAGGAAAGTCGAGTTACGTCTTGTAAGGGCACGACTGGGGTGGGATAACCAAAGACTTTGGCTCTTTCTCTCCCAGGAATTTGGCCAGACACCAGCACTCTGGATCCAAATCCTCGGTGTCCCATTCATAGATTGCTTGAACGTGCTTCATAATGTCTAAAAATGAGGGATCATCCGGAGGGGATCTAGGAGAGTTCTTAGGACCTGGGAAATGAGGTAAGAACTCATCCCCTAAAGAGTCAGGAGATGATGGGTCAGCGCCCCCTTCATCTGACAAGGAGGTGTGACCACTGGGTGAAGGAATAGGTGGGGAACACTTCTTCCTTCTTTTACCCTTCAGGTCTGGATGGGAGCCTTCCTCCCCAGCTGGGGTAGGTGGAGTGGGGGGAGGTCCCATGGGTGGTGGAACTGGGGTGGGGTCTGTAGGTCTGTAAAAAAGATCCCACTTCATGGTATTCCACCATGGTGGGCGGAGGCCCTGCAGGCGACCGACCCTCTGAAGAAGGGGCGGGCATCAGCTCCTCCACCGGCGACAGCCCTTTATCAGGCATCGGGGTGTGGGACATTGGTGAAGGTGACCAACTAGGTTTGCACTTGTCAGCTGGAGGGCAAACCTTGGCCGGCGGGGGTGGAGGGAGCGTCCAATGCCTGACGACCTCCTGCCTTCCCTCCTGTTCGTCAGAGCGCTTTCATTTTTCAGACGAACTAGGCCTGTCCTTCGGAATCCCCAAGGACTGGTGTTCCTGAGTTGACCCTGAGGCAGGCTTGTGGGATCGGTGGGCCAGGGAAGAAGAGTGCCCAGAAGAGGCGGACTCCCGGTGCTTGCCTTGAGAAGAGGCGGGAGTAGACTTATCCTTGTGAAAGGACTCGGCGGCCTGGGCTGGAACCGAGCTGGGCCTCCGGCCAGAGGTCAAAGAGGCAGAAGTTACCTTTTTGGAGGGTGACTTTGGGCGGGACTCGGACCTGGCCCTATCTTTTTCCAGATGGTGATGCTTTCCGCCCGATGACTTTTCCCTGGGTGGGGAGTCCCTGGTGGTAGAAGAAGAGCTGGCCCCTGAATCTCGCTGCATAGCCACCACTTTTCTCTCTAAAAGGTAGACTTTGAGTGCACTGGCTCTTCTTATTCTTGTTTTTTGATTAAATTTCTGGCAGTGTGGGCAGGCGTCGGGCTGGTGGTCAGAGCCTAGGTAGATTAGGCAGACCGCGTGGCCGTCCTTAGCCAGAATCTGCTTCCTGTACGCACACTCTGATTTTCGTTGTGGTGAAGAGGGCAACGATATACACAGGTCGGAGATTTATAAGAATACTTAAGAAATAATTGACTTTTGAAGATGAACTTTCCTCACGAGTGGTCGACTGGCAGAGAAGGTGTCCGTGGAGCTGAACTATGCAGGTTGACGGCGGGAAAAGAACTGGGATGGAGCCAGGGAACCCCCCCTTTATATCATGTCTGATGTCAGGCGGAGCCGACGTTGGGGGTGGTCCCCCGCTATAGACTGCTAGCTACAAGTTTTCCGTGGGGTCCTAACACCTGACGGCATTAGTCCTAATGGTATTACCTGCTGCAAGAGCTCCCCCGCGAAGTTAGATCAAGTAGTTCATTAATAAAAGCAGATCAAGCAGAAACTGGGAACAGGTGGCAGTAGGTGACTTTAACGCAAACTGGCAATCCCAAGATGCGTCAGCCATTAAGGCTCAAATATCAGGCCTATATCTCACCCAGATGGTAACCCAGGCCACCAGATGAAACTACCGAACAGGAACATGCACCCTTATAGACAGGCTACTTTCCACCTACCCAGAGCACATTACTGAGGTATCTGTCTTACTGAACTCCCTCAGTGACCATTCTCCTGTGATGTGCATTAGGTTCAATAACTTTGCAAAATGCACTCCCCAGCTCACTGGATCTCGCTCACTAAGAAAGGGGAAGTTGGAGCCTTGCAAACAGTTCCTGAGATTTGCCGATTCGTCCCATCTAGACAGAGCCCAGGACAGTAACCAAGCCCTTGATTACTTCTGATCTATTTTCACAAATGCCTGTAACATATTTGCCCCTTACAAGTCCAAAACAGTAAAAAGGGTAGAAAACCCATGACTCTCTGACTCTCTCATCGAACTCATGCACCATAGAGACAATCTACAACTAAAGCTAAAGCCACTGGGAAACAAACTGACCTCATTGCCTACAACGCAGCCGGAAACAGATGCACAAAACTCATTAGAAATACCAAAGCAGAATACTATAAAGACCTTTAGGGAAGGACTTGGGGTCGTGAAAGGGACTTTTGGAACTCAGTAAAATCCCTTATGGGTAGGATTTCCAAGGCACCCCTGACCTGACTGTGTCAACGTCAGGGACATTACAGGAGCCCAGAAATACTGCTAACGCTTTGAACCTAGCCTTCACAGACCTAAGTGCTGTGCTTCCCAGCAGCCACCTTACCCCCAAAACCGCCTGGACAGCCTCTTCCCATTGGCCCTCCCCCTCCACACCACTTTGGCTATCCCCATTTTACTTCAGACAAATCACCAGAGCTGACACCATAAAATACATCAAGCAGGTTCTAGGAAAGACAAGGATGGGGAGTGACCTAATAGATTTGAAGATGGTAGCCCTCACCCTAAATGAGCCGACTGCGCCACTCACTAAAATCTTTAACACATCTCTAAGAACTGGAGTATTCCTTGACAAGTGGAAGTCCGCACTCATCACGTGTCTTTAAAAGTGGTAACAGAACCAATCTAGCTAACTACAGGCCGATATCCATCTTACCTCCCCTATCTAAAGCCCTGAAAAGGATTATATTGGATCAACTGACAGACTATCTGGATAAATACAATCTTCTTTGCACACAACAAGGATTCCGCAAAAATCATTGTACCCTTACTGCACTGACTACACTACACAACTATATGATGCACTGGACTCTGGTAAGGCAGTGGGTCTATCTTCATAGACCTCACTAAAGCGTTCGACACAGTAAACCATCAATTCCTCAACAGCCTACTAACCACTGGACTATCCCCCAGACACGGTTGCCTGGTTTGACAGCTACCTCTCCCACACATCACAATGCGTGCAAATTAACAGAGTGCTCTCTGACTCAAGGGAGCCTTGGAGTCCCCCAGGGTTCAATACTTGGACCCCTGCTTTTCAGCCTCTTCATCAACTCCCTACCCTCAGTTTGCCTGGCTCCCATGCTACTCTATGCTGACGATGCCATCATCTCAGTATCTGGCAGGGAACTGTCCAACATCACAACTGATCTACAAGCCAACTTCCATTTGTTGGAAACTTAGTTTCAGCATAATAGACTTTTGCTCAACTACAAAAAAAACAAAGACATGCTCTTCACAATACTTCATAAGAAAAAGTATGGTCCGCTCCTAATCGAAAAACATACTGGGTAGCTGGCCCAGTGGCACTTAAGGTTGAGGCGCTGCACACCTTACGTCGCACTATGCTGGCGACCCAGGTTCGGGAACAACCTCAGGTCATCAGGGTGCCGGTGCGTGGGGGGGGGGGGGAGTAGGACTGAGCAAGCTGGTGGGCAGTTCTCCTTTCCCGGGGTAGTAGGGGTGGGTTGTCACCCCTTCCCCTGTAGTTCCACTCTCACCGGGTGGAGGTCCAGTGGGTAGTGTAGGCAGGAAGGGGTGGCATCATTACAGGTGGGCACAAAGGGCTGAGCTGTGCCGTAGTGTATGTGCATGCCTCCACACACACGCACAGCCTTGTGCCGGGGCCTCAGGCTGGGAACGGGAGAAAATCTACAGAATAACACAAAAATCTATATATAAAAAAAAAAACATATTCAGGAGACACTAGAACAAGTAAGCACATTTAAATACTTGGGTGTTCACCTAGACAAAACCCTCACCTTCTCTATGCATGTCCACCAAGTCGCAAAATTGGCAAATATAAAACTTGGGGTGTTATACCCACACAGACAAACTAGGACACCTGATGCACTGAAACTGGTCAAGTGCAGCTCTGTCTTGTACACTATCGACTATGGGATGGTGATCTATGGGGCAGGTTCGGACACCGTACTAAAAAGGGTCAAAACCCTCCTTAATAAGGCCTGTACGCTGGACCTCGAATCACGTTATCTGACACACACATGTGCACTTTATAAAGATACATGTTGGCTCCCACTCCATCTCAGAGTTGTACACCAGGCCTGCCTAGTGGCGGGGAAAAAAAAAAAAATCACTCTTTAGTCTGACACCTGAATCCATCTCCAATTTGTTCAAAAGCACCCATGAGACAAAAAACACCAGACGTGCAACTAAAGGAGGGCTGCTGGTGCCCTTTAAGTGCACTACGTATGCCCAGAGATCCCCATCATACAGCGGCCCTAAGCAGATTAATGACCTTCCTGCTTCCCTTTTAGAATGCAGCAAGCTTCGCCTGTTTAAAATAAGGCTCTGCTCCTACCTAACCCTCTAAAATGACTGCTGTTGCCCTGTACAGACTGGAGACTTTAAAACATTATAGAGCTCACCTCAAATTTTCCCCCAGTGTTCTATCACTTTACACTCCTCTCTCAGTCCTCAAACTCCCTATCTCCCTTCCCTCCTACTCCCCCTCTACACTATGCCTCTCTCCGGAACTACTGACAAAGACTCCTTCTGGCTGCAAATATTTCCAACACCCTATAATTTGGTAACCCTAAATTGTATCCTGAACCTGCCTAAGCACTGTACCACACTCCTGGTGTGCTGTTTACTCTCTGCAGCACTTCTGTAATCTGTAATCTCCATGTTTGCTTTGTCTGTAATTACTGTTTTGTATGCCATTACCATCTGTAACCAATGAATTGTCATGTATTTTACTCAACATGGAACCTCTGTACAGGAGCCCTTCGGCTCAAAGGTATTAATCCAAAACTGAAATAAATAGAATAAATAATTGACCCCACCCCAGAGTAAAAATGTGATCTTACTTTGGTTAGTTAGATTTCGGCTTCTGTCCCTGCTGTAACTTAATAGGGCCTCCACAGGGTGTCTGTTATGGTAAACATGACCCCACTTCCCCCTTTTAGGCAACAACAACAAACAACAAAGGTATTACCCCTAGCTTTAGGGCAACGCCTGGCTCAGGCATCTAGATCATCGGGGGAACGGGTACAAAATAACATTTCTATTTCACCCGAGCCAGGGAGAGAGTTACCTGGGCTACGGGAGTACCACATGTCTGAGAGGGCGTCAAAATGACACACAAAGATGGAATGTCCACAGCAAGATTGGGATTATAGTGTATGGTGGCAACAAGCCTTTGTGTGAAGCAGATACACAAATCAAAACAAAAGAAAAAGTCACTACGGTTCTCAAAAGAGGTGGCGGGGAAGGTTAGGGAGAAAAAGATAGCATTTAGGTAAGTATAAGGAAACACAGAACGAGCAGAACAGAGAACTGTACCAGTTAAGGCAGAAGGAAGCAGGGAGGGAAGTCAGAATAGCAAAGGCCCAAACTGAGGAAAAGATAGCCAACTTGGTTAAGAAGGGGGATAAAACCTTTTATAGGTACATCAGGGAGTGTAGAAAGACAAAGGGAGGGATAGTGAGGCTGAATAGAATGGATGGTGGGTGGGCAGAGAGGGATAGTGAAAAAGCAGGGATACTAAACGAATACTTCTGCTCAGAATTCACAAAAGAGGAGGAGGGGAGGTGCCTAATCCAATTAACAGAAGCACTCTGGATAGGGGGGTTGATCCCAGTCCTTTCACAGAAGAAAGGGTTCTGAAAGAACTCCTAAAACTGAAGGTGGATAAAGCAATGGGGCCTGACGGAATTCAACCCAGAATTCTAAAAGAATTAAGGGGAGAACTAGTAACACCACTGACTGCCCTTTTTAACAAATCATGGGAGGATGGTGTGGTACCTGAGGACTGGAGGAAGGCGGATGTGATTCCCCTTCACAAAAGTGGGAGTAAGACAGAGGTAGGAAACTACAGACCTGTCAGTTTGACCTCTGTGGTAGGGAAAGTGATGGAATCACTTCTGAAGGAAAGAACTGTTGAGTACCTAGAGGCAAGTGGGGCACAGGACCCAAGGCAGTATGGGTTCACAGTGGGAAAGTCATGTCAGACGAATCTAATTGATTTCTTTGACTGGGTGACCAAAGTAGTAGACCAGGGAGGGGCTGTGGACATGGCCTACCTAGACTTTAGCAAGGCATTTGACACAGTCCCACACAAAATATTAATAATCAAATTAACCAGCCTGGGAGTGGGTCCCAGGGTGGTAGCCTGGGTAAAACATTGGCTGGACAACAGGACACAGAAGGTCATTTTAAATGGAGTCCACTCTGAAGAAAGAGGGGTTAACTAGTGGAGTACCGCAGGGTTCAGTATTGGGTCCAGTCCTTTTTAATGTCTTTATAAGTGACATGGCAGAGAGACTGGAAGGAAAAGAATGCCTCTTTGCAGATGACACAAAGATCTGCAACAGGGTTGATACACAAGGAGGCGTGGAAAGGATAAGAAGGGACTTTGCAAGGTTAGAGGAATGGTCAGAAGTATGGCAGTATGGCAAAATAATGCATCTGGGAAACAAAAACCTAGGGGAAGATTACACAATGGGGGGGGAGGCAGTAACAACAACAAAAATGGAAAGGGACCTGGGGGTAATTAAGTCAGATGACCTTAAGGTCAGCAAGCAATGTGAGAAGGCAGCAGGGAGGGCTGAAGGGATACTGGGATGTATAGGGAGAGGCATCACCAGCAGAAAACAGGAAGTTGTTATCCCTCTGTACAGACAGTTGGTGAGACCCCATCTGGAATGCTGCGTCCAGTTCTGGAGACCCCATCTCCGCAGGACACAGCAGGGCGGAGGCAGCAGTCCAGAGGAGGGCACTAAAATGGTGCAGGGTCTGCAAGAGAAGCCATACAAGGAGAGACTAAAGGAGCTTAATATGTATACCCTTGAGGAAAGGATGGAGAGGGGGGACATGATAGAAACTTTTAAGTACCTCAGTGGAATCAACAAAGTCCAAGAAGGTAGCATCTTTCAGAAAAAGAGATGTGCAAGAACAAGGGGACACAATTTGAAGACAGAGGGGGGACAGCTCAGGGGCAATTTGAGGAAGTATTTTTTCCACAGAGAGGGTGAAGGATGCATGGAACAGCCTTCCTGAGGAGGTTGTGGGGTCCAAAGCTGTGGGAGAATTAAAGAATGCACGGGACAGACATAAGGCAATTCTTATGGGGGGTAGAAAGAAACAGGCTGTTGGTTAACTAGGATTTACAGCTTATCCTCTAGGTAGGGAAATGGGCAGACTAGGTGGGCCAAGCGGTCCTTATCTGCCGTCTATGTTTCTATGGTGGAACAATATACTAACTCAATTTTCCACCACATGAAATCTTTGTTCAGCCACAGTAACAATAATGAATGGAATGCTGTACTGATCGTACGTGCAGAACAGCATTCCATTCATTTAGACTTTTAAGCTCGAGACGTTTCCAAAGCAGAAACAGAAAACCGCCATGCATCAGTATTACTTTAAACATGGTTAGAATGACTGTGGCAGTTTTCAGACATGGGACCAGTTAATATACATAAGTGGAAGAGCCGGAGCTACTATATTTGAGCTGTAAAACAGCTTTTTACTTGCATGTTTCAGCCTCTGAACAGTTTCTTTCCTTGCTAAACAAGACATCTGGCTGCCATGTTTAATTTTCAAAATCCCTCCCACAGAAGAGCAACAACCAATCTGAGTGTGCGATGCTAACGTAGGGATGCCCAGTCCCTAGCAGCCACACAACTCTGTGTCCTAGTGCTGTGAATAAACAGGTTACACACCTGTAACAGTAGTTCTAGGAGTGGTATATGTTGTTCATCCACACTGTTTAGCATGTCCCTTTCCCCTCTAAGTCTTGCCAGAAGTCTTCAAGCTGGCTCCTCCCACCCACCCGGGTGGTATATACCTCAGCTCCGCCCCATGACGCCAGATCTTAGCCCGCTGGAAGCCAGACTGTGTGCGTCCGCAGCTGGTGAGGTCGGTTGGGTCCATGTGGATAAACATATACCACTCCTAGAACTACTGTTAAAGGCGAGTAACCTGTTTTTCTAGGATCGTGGATATGTTGTTCATCCACACTGTTTGGCAGACTCCTAGCAGTTCTCCAGGAAGAGGGAGGCAAGGCACACCCTCCCCCCCCCACTTAGGGAACACAGATTGGAGAACCGGGACCCCAAAACCAGCATCCCAGTGTGACTCAAGGTCGATGTGGCAGTGAGTGATGAAGGTGTCTGCTGACTTCCAGGTAGCAGCCCGACAGATTTCCTGGATAGGGATGTCTCTGGAAGCAGCCATCGATGCAGCAGTATGGCAAGTGGAATGAGCTCTTATCCCTCTGGGAGGCTCCATGCTGAGACAGACGGAGAGTGAGAAAGCAGCCACAGCTTCCTTGAATCAAGGAGGTTATTTTCTAGACTACACTGAACTGAATTATTACTTTTTGGACCTGTGTAAGTAACTAGTATTGATTCTGTTTTTGAGACGGACTTTTCTTAGTTTTAACTTTAATTTGCCAGGGAGGAACTGTAGCTGGGAGATATTTGCAGTCAGTTGTAACTACACCGGTTACTTAGCCTTTGTGAAATAGGTGTCTGAAAGGAAGGAAGGCACTCCCCGGGATGGAGGGGTAAGAGTTGTAGGTGATTGTTTCTGGACCCTTCTCTTCACCCCACCCACCCCAAGCGCATAACTTCCTTTATAGCAGGGGCTCTGACATCACTTCCCCAAAACTGCTAACAACATACACCTGTTCATATCCTTAAAGGCACAGCACACTGAATAGGGGTACAGACACTCACAAGCTTGCACACACTAAAACAAGAACAAAAAAAGCATCTGTACCTGGAAGGGACACATATGTGGGGAGTGGTGCGATGCACTGGCTGTGGAGCAGCAGTCTTCTGGGAGACATTCTGGAGACTATGTTGCTACCCTATTTGCAGGCACCTCTCTGGTCTGAGGGAGGAGGTTATTCGTCTCCCTGCTGACCTCGCAAGGATTCGGGAAATACAGGTTACTCACCTGTAACAGGAGTTCTAGGAATGGTATATGTTGTTCATCCACACTCATTGGCAGGTATCCTTGCCGCTTTAAATCTTGCCGGAAGGTCTTCAAGCTTGCTCCTCCCACCCACCCGGGTGGTATAACTCTCGGCTCGGCCCCATGACGCCAGATCTGGCCCGCTGGAAGCTCAGGTTGTGCGTCGAGCCGGGAGGTCGAGAATGTAGGATGAACAACATATACCATTCCTAGAACTCCGTTACAGGTGAGTAACCTGTATTTCTAGGGACATGGATATGTTGTTCATCCACACTCATTGGCAGACTCCTAGCAGTTCTCCGGGGAGGGAGGCAAGACGCACACCCCAATACTTACTTGGGAAAGAGAGACTGGAGAACCGAGGCCCCAAAACCAGCATCCCGGCGTGACTCAAGGTCGATGTGGTAATGGGTAATGAAGGTGTTTGCTGACTTCCAGGTAGCAGCCCTGCAGATTTCCTGGATAGGGACGCCCCTGGAAGCAGCCACCGCTGCAGCAGTATGGCGGTAGAATGAGCTCTTATCCCTCTGGGAGGCCTCCATGCCCACCAACTTATAGCAGAGATCTATGCAGGAGGTTACCACCTGCTTATCGTCCGCTTGGCTGCAGGTCTGCCAGATGCGGCTTCAGCGTAGGTGACAAACAGCTGGCGAACCTCTCCCGACTTCAGCCGTGAGCTCTTATAATAAGCAGCGCCCTCTAGGGTCCAGAGTATGGAGCCTATATTCGGCCTCCGAGGTGTGACTGGGGTAGAACACCGGCAGAGTCAACACCTGGTTAAGGTGAAACTCCGACACCACCTTCGGAAGGAATTTCGGTTGGGGGCGCAGAACAACCTTGTCCTTGTGGAAGACCAGGTAAGAAGACTCGATGGAAGCGCTGGAGCTCTCCCATCCTTCTGGCTGACGTGATAGCCACCAAGAAGGCGGTCTTCCACGACAGGTGAGAGAGAGCACACCTGTGCATAGGTTCAAATGGCTTGCCCATGAGCTTTGCCAGTACCAGCAGTAGATCCCACGGAGGTGGGGTTCCCGCGACTGGAGGAAATGTGATCAAGGCCTTTGAAAAGCGCCAGACCACCTTCTCTCGCGCCACCGACTGCTTCCCGCCCGCGCCTGCAAGCAGAGATGGCTGCCAGGTCACCCTTAGGGTCGCCGACCTAAGCCCTTGACTAGAAAGGGACCATAAATAGTCCAAGATGCTTGCCAAGGAACAGGAGGAAGGGTCCAAGCCCTTGTTCCTGACACCAAATGGAAAACCTTTTCCATTTGAAGGCATAGCATTTTCTGGTCGACTTACGGGACGCCCAACTACATTGAGGACCCGTCGGAAAGACCCAAGGCCTGGAACTCTAGCCGCCAGGAACCAGGCCGTCAGGGTGCAGGGATTGAAGGTCCGGATGGAACACCTTTCCTGATTGACTGAGAGCAGGTCCGGCGAGCTGGAAGCTGCTGCGAGTCCTGGAGCTGAGACTGAGGAGATCTGGTACCAGAACTGGCGAGGCCAGTCTGGGGCTATCAGAATACCTGCGCCTTGTCCCTCCTCGCTTGAGAAGCACCTTGTGGATCAAGGGAAATGGGGAAAGGCGAAAGAGGCCCGGGTCCACTGCCTCGAAGGCATCCCCTGCAGCGAGCCCTGCTGAGGGGGCGGGCATGGAACAGACTCAGCTCGCTTCCCTGGAGGCAAACAGGTCCACCTGAGGTGTGCCCCAATGGGAGAACAGATGCTGTACTACCCGCAGGAGAGACCACTGTGGGATGCAGTCCCTATCCGCTCAGGGCATCGGCCAGGTGTTGGAGGCCCTGCCACGTGAATGGCTAGGAGATCGCTCCAGGCTGCGCACGAGTGACCCAATGCGGAGAGCTTCTCGCATAGAAGCATGGAGCACGCCCCGCCCTGGCGGTTTAGATAGTACATGGTCGGTATTGTCCGTCTGGACTCGGACCACTTGACCCCGGAGGAACGGAGCAAAGGCGGTGAGAGCTAGGCGGACCGCTCGGAGCTCCAGCAGGTTGATGTGGTATCGGGACTCCCGCGGGGACCAGAGGCCATGAGCCCGGTGTTCCCCCAGATGGGCACCCCAACCCATCAGAGAGGCATCGGTCGATAGAGAGACCGATCGGCTCGGGGGCGAGCGGGATGCCCTCCTGCAAATGATCTGGAACGGTCCACCACTGGAGCGCGCTCCACATCCCTGTGTCACCGACACAAGCTGGTCCAAAGGATCGCAGCGTTGTGACCACTGGCTGGCCAGTCCCCACTGAAGGGGACGCATGTTCCAGCGGGCCCAACGGACCACGCTGGTGCAGGCCGCCATGAGACCCAGGAGGCGCAGGAAGTCCCGGGCAGGGCGCAATTGCCCAACCAGAAATGATCGGGCAAAGGAGGAAAGAACCTCGGCCCTGTCCGCCAGGAGCCGCGCTCTGGCTCGAAGAGAGTCGAGCTGCGCCCCGATGAATAGAATCACCTGCTTCGGCTCGAGTTCCGACTTGGCCTCATTGATAAGGAGGCCCAGTTGAGAGCAGACCTGGAGGGCCAGATCTCTGGACCACTCCGCCTCCTTCCTGGAGGGAGCTGCTATCAGCCAGTCGTCCAGGTAAGGTACACCCGACCCTCGGGCGCCAAGAGGGAATGCTGTCACCACTGCCATGCATTTGGTGAAGACCCTGGGAGCTGGAGACAAGCCAAGGGCATGGCTTGGAACTTGAAGAGGATCCTTCCGCCGAAGCGAAGGAATCTCTGGTGAGACGGACGGATAGGGACGTGAAAAACGCTCCTGCAAGTCCAGAGAGCAGAACCACACGCGCGCTCCAAGGATGGTATTATCTGAGCCAGAGTGACCATCCTGAAGGTTCGAGACCTTAGGAACTTGTTTAGGTCGTAGGTCGAGAATGGGGCGCCAGCCCCGTCCTGCTTCGGAACCAGGAAATACCTGGACACAAACCCTGGGTCTGAAGGAGGGTCCACCACCCTCTTATCACCTCCTTCTGGAGGAGGAGAGCGATGTCGGCTCGACGAGCCACCAGTGAGGTTGGGGATCCGAGTTCCCGAGGCGACGGCCTGAAGGGTGGTGCCTGCTCGAATTCCAGAGGCAGGCCTCTTCCCACCACCTCCAAGACCCACCTGTCCGTGGTAGCAGCGACCAGGCGGAACGGAAGTGCGCTGAGCTGCCTCTAATGGGGGACCCAGGGGTAAGGCATGGAATGGGGCGACACCCCTCAGCCCGCACTGGGCAGGCTTGGAGGAGGGACCGGCCGAGGGACCTCCTGGGCCTTTTCCTCCCTGCCTCCTGTTAGAGGAAGCCGGCGGCTTGGGTTTGGGATGCCAAGGCCGAGCCTGCTGGCCCTGGACGCTGGGCCGGGCGCGCCGGGGGCACAGAAGGACGAAAGGGCTTAGGCTGTGGTTTGCGGCTTTGTCCTTCTGAGCGGAAGAGACCGAGTCCAAGGTAGCATTGGACTTCTCGATCCTCTGCAGGTGACCTTCCACCCCAGGGCCGAAGAGGTCAGTCCCCAAAAGGGAACATCCGCCAACCTTGCTGGTATCCGGGTAAAGGTGGATATCCTCAGCCAAGCCCGCCCGACGATAGCCACTGCGGCCGCCACCGATCTGGCACATGAGTCCCCTATATCCAAAGCAGTCTGGAGCTGCTGTTTGGCCACTGCCCTGCCCTGGTCCCGCACCTGCTTAACCGTAGTCTGCAGATCGGCGGAAGATGAGGATGACCTCATCCAGGAGCCCAACAGGGCATGAGAAAAATGTGCCGTGAGGAGCGGCCGAACTGGCCTGACGTAAGGCCGAGAGAGGACAGCGTGAGACTTTTCGCCCGACATAGTCCAATTCTTGACTTTGTCAGGAGGTTTGTCCACATCCCTGGCGTCAGCCGGGCGCCGGAAAACGCTGTCGGTAACCAACCCTCAGCAGAGGGGTGTTCAAAACCGGACAAGGAACCGTGGGGACCAAGATACTTCCTGGCCATCCTGGCCGAAGGTGCAGGGCAGGAAGCAGGGCGCTGCCAAAGCTCCAGTGCCGACCCACTATGGCCTCGGCCACCGGAAAGGCCTCCGCCGAGAATCCCTCGGTCCAGAATCTCCGTGAGGGGATACCTGGCCCGTTGGAAACGGGTTCGAGCCCATCCCGTGGACTCCGAGATGAGCGAAGCAGTCCTAGGAAGGACGACGGGCTATCGTCCATTGACTGACCTCCTGAAGACTCCAAGTCCAGTCGCTTGGAGAAAAGGAGGAATCATCTTCGACTCGGAAGAGTCCTCGAAGAGCTGCCTCTGGCCTGAGCCACCTTCACCTGCCGAGGTCGGTCGGAGTGAGGGTAACTGACAGCCGATGGGGTAGACCCTTAGCCGACCGAGAATCCTTGGTCGGAGCCCCAGTTGGTGGCTGTGGAGGCGGAGGTTCCACCGGAATCGGTGGAGCAGCTGGTTTTGGCCGACAACCGCCTGGTATAGGCTCGGATAAGTCGAGGTTGTGTCGGCTCAGCCCGTGACAGCCACTTAATGGCCGGGAAGGCGACGGGTCGGCGCATTCCCGCCAGGAGGAGCTGTTGCAACATAAGGTCCTCGATCACGACGTACTTACGCTGAAGCCTCCCCTCGCCCGGAGGAGGACGAGGGCGAGCGGCGACGCCGCTTACCGCGTGCCGAGACCGAGACCGCTTATGACGGTGGGATGGGCTGGACTCACAAGAGGTCCAGACCGAGAGTCCGGAATTTCCGAGGTCAGTGCGGGAGGTGTCGGCCGAACTGGCTACTCTTCGCTCGGATGGTCCATCCGAGGGCTCCGAACCGAGGCACAGGCGAGCCCACGGATTCAACTCTCCCGGGAACCGGGAGAGGGGAATCAGCTGCAAAGGCGACAGCCTCGTTCAACGGTCGGGGAAAATCTCGACTTCATCGGGGGAGTCTCGGTCAACTGACCTGACGGGGACACCGTGAGGCCAGTGGCCAGCCGAGCGGTCGACCGAGCCGACGGTCGACGACCCGGGAGAGGGACTTTCCGCCTCCCAAGAGCGCCGACGAGGGACTTACCCCTGTCCCTCTTGGACCGAGAATAAGGTCCCGCGAGACGAGGCCCTTCTCCTTTAGTGGAGAGGGACAGACAAAGCCCTTAAAGGAAGCCGGTAAGAAGAGCCCAGAGAGAGCGGATAAATGTCACAAGCCGAGGAAGATACGGCCTGTCCCGCCTCCTCGAGGGCGACCATCCGCCGAAAGCTGACTCGCTGAAACTGCCGCCCGGACACCGCCAACCGGGCCTCCTTGACTTCACCGGAGGGAACGCTTCGGATGGCCCAGTTGCAATCGGGCAGCACGGTCTCGAGGACGAGGTCGAGAAAGATGAGCACAGGTCGCAAGCCTGCGGGTCGTGCTCAAGGCCTAAGCAGTAGACACACGTGGAGTGTGGATCCGTCCGAGACATCTTCTGCCCGCATGGGCATCTCCGAAATCCGGGAGTCGATTTGTCCATCGCAGCCGCGAGGGATCGAAGACTGAAGTCTTTTTCGCAAAATTTATTTTTAAATCCGCAAACGGAGAAATAGGAACCAGTCTCAAACGCAGAGCGTTAAGGAGGGAACCTGAGCTTCCAAGCGGTAAGGAAGATCTGGCGTCATGGGGCGGAGCCGAGAGTTATACCACCCGGGTGGGTGGGAGGAGCAAGCTTGAAGACCTTCCGGCAAGATTTAAAGCGGCAAGGATACCTGCCAATGAGTGTGGATGAACAACATATCCATGTCCCTAGAAACATGCTCCCCCACCCAGGGATCACTCAGGCCACTGCCACTACCTCAGAGGTTGCCAAGAAAGAGGAGTGGTTGGACCACGGTGGGCTCAGGGAGGGTGAGGGTGGTGGAACAGAAGCACATCCTTCCAGTTGTGCCTCTCCACAATTCATTCGCCACTCTGGCGAAGCATGGTTCCTCTGTGGAGGCACCTGCAGTGGAGACCAAGGAGGATGTTGGGAACCTCCACAATGGAGATCCACAGAAGGGTGGCCCAGGACCCCACAGGGGAAGGAAACAACTCCTGCTGGGGGACTCAATTGTTAAGGGGGTAGAACTGGGGGAGGGAGGGGAAAGGAGGTAAGGTGCCTGCCCGGCGCCAAGGCTTGGAGGGACAGGAAACGAATCCTCAGGATCGTGGAAGCAGCGACAAGGGGGAGGGAGCTGGATGTCATTATCCACCTAGGGACGAATGACCTGGCTGAGAATGGGATCACAGCAGTGCAACAGGAGTTGGGGAGGGGCCGTAGACAAGTAGCACACATGGTAACTTTCTTGAAAGTGCTATCTGTCTATGGCATGGATGAGGCTAGGGCACTCTGCACCATAGGATTCAATGACTGGTTGAAAAGCTGGTGCAGAGCTCAAGGATTTGGCTTCACTGGGGACTGGGGCTCCACCTGAAGGGATGCAGGCCTATACAGGCGCGATGGTCTGCATCTATCCTGGAGGGAAACCAGGATCCTAGGTGACAGGTTTAAATGCTTCAATGGCAAGCATTTAAACTAGCCAAGGGGGGAGGCACTGAAGAGGAGAAGGGAAATCCTAGCCCCCAAACAAAATCAGGGTAATTAGGGAGGTAAACACCAAGACAGAACAGTCGATAGGGAGAAGGGCAGGGGTAAATGGAGAAAAAGACAAAGGCAGTAGGGACAGGGATGGGGCAAAAAGAAATAAAGCCATAAAAAAAGGATGGTAATGAGTACCAATGCCCGTAGTCTAGGTAAAAAGCTCCCTGAAATGGTGGCCTTGATGGAAGAGGGATGCCTGGATATTGCGGCAGTCACATAAACATGGTACACAGAGAACCATGATTGGATGTCAACATACCAGGGTACACAATCTACAGGAGGGACAGGGAGGGAAGAAGAGGAGGAGGAGGAGGACCTCTATGTAAGGGAAGGGATCAAAGCAACAGAACTAAAGGGTAAACAGGGAGGAGAGGAGGTACTGTGGGTCATCCTGGAGACTGGAAATGGCTCCACAATCCGCACACGGGTTGTATACAGACCCCGTCTCAGGGGAGGAAATGGACAAGGAAATGATAGAAAGCATCCTTGGGATGGCAGAGAAAGGGGAGATATTGCTGATGGGGGACCTGAATATGCCAGATGTTGACTGGAGCACCTTTGCTGCAGCCACATCCAAGAGCAGGGCCATTCTCGATGCCCTACAGGGGGCATGCCTCAGACAGCTAGTTTTGGAACCCACTCGGGAGAGGAATCTTAGACCTGGTACTCTCAAATGGGGATGGAGAGAGGATCCCTGATCTTGAAGTGGGTAGCCATCTGGGAACAAGCGACCACCAAACAGTGTGGTTCACGATAAACTTAGCTGTAGAGTCAAGCCACACAAAAGTGAAGTACTGACTTCAGGAGGGCTGATTTTGTCAAAATGGGAGACTGCTCAGAAAAGCACTAGCAAACAGGCAAGAAGGTGGGGTGGAGAAACAATGGGGAAACATCAAAGTCAGCATCACAGAGGCAACAAGCCTTTGTGTGAAGCAAATAAACAAATCAAAATGAAAGAAATAACCACTATGGTTCTCAAAAGAAGTGGCGGGGAAGGTAAGGGAGAAAAAGACAGTATTCAGGAAGTATAAGGAAACACAGAAGGAGCGGGACAGAGAACTGTACCAGTTAAAGCAGAAGGAAGTGGGTAAGGCAGTCAGAATAGCAAAGGCCCAAACCGAGGAAAAGATAGCCAACTCTGTTAAGAAGGGGGATATAACCTTTTATAGGTACATTAGGGAGCAAAGAAAGACTACGGCAGGGATACTGAGGCTGAACAAAGAGGAAGGTGGGTGGGCAGAGAGTGACAGTGAAAAAGCAGGATACTGAACGAATACTTCTGCTTAGTATTCACAATGGAAAAGCAGGGGGAAATACCTAATCCGGTCAATAGAAGCACTCTGGATAGGGGGCTTGATGTATACAGGTTACTCACCTGTAACAGGAGTTCTAGAAGTGGTATATGTTGTTCATCCACACTTATTGGCAGGTTCCTTGCCACTTTAAATCTTGCCGGAAGGTCTTCAAGCTGGCTCCTCCCACCCACCCGGGTGGTAAAACCCTCGGCTCCCGCCCATGACGCCAGAGATCTAGCCCGCTGGAAGCCAGGCTGCGGCACGGGCCGGGAGGTCGGGTGGGTTGTGTGGATGAACAACATATACCACTCCTAGAACTCCTGTTACAGGTGAGTAACCTGTATTTCTAGGGACGTGGATATGTTGTTCAATCCACACTTATTGGCAGACTCCTAGCAGTTCTCCGGGAGGAGGGAGTCAAGGCGCGCACCCCCTACTTAGGGAATAAGGACTGGAGAACCAAGGTCCCAAAACCAGCAGCCCGGCGTGACTCTAGGTCATTGTGGTAATGGGAAATGAAGGTGTGCTGGCTTCTAGGTAGCAGCCCTGCAGACTTCCTGGATAGGGACGTCCCTAGAAGCAGCCACCGAAGCAGCGGTATGGCGGGTAGAATGAGCTCTTATCCCTTTGGGAGGCTCCACGCCCGCCAACCTGTAGCAAAGATCTATGTAGGAGGTGACCCACCTGCCTATCATCTGCTTGGCTGCAGGTCTGCCAGGTGCGGCTTCAGTGTAGGTGACAAACAGCTGGCGAACCTCTCCCCTAACATTAGCTGTTCGCTGCATGTAATAAGAGAGCGCTCTTCTAGGGTCCAAAGTATGGAGCCTATATTCGGCCTCCGAGGTGTGACTGAGGTAGAACACCAGCAGAGTCAATACCTGGCTAAGGTGAAACTCCGACACCACCTTCAGAAGGAATTTCGGGTGGGGGCGCAGGACAACCTTGTCCCTATGTAAGACCAAATAAGGAGACTCGATGGAAAGCGCCTGGAGCTCTCCTATCCTTCTGGCTGACGTAATAGCCACCAAGAAGGTGGTCTTCCACGACAGGTGAGAGATGTCACACCTGTGCATCGGTTCGAATGGCTTGCCCATGAGCTTAGCCAATACCAGCAGTAGATCCCACGGAGGTGGAGGTTCTCACACCGGAGGGGATATGTGATCAAGGCCTTTGAAAAAGCACCCGACCACCTTCTCCTGCGCCACTGACTGCTTGCCGGCCCGCGCCCGGTAAGCAGAGATGGCTGCCAGGTGCACCTTAAGGGTCGTCGACCGAAGCCCTAGCTGAGAAAGGGACCACAGGTAGTCCAGAATGCTAGCCAAGGAACAGGAAGAATGGTCCAACCCTTTGTCCTGACATCAAATGGAAAATCTCTTCCATTTGAAGGCATGGCATTTTCTGGTCGACTCCTTACGGGACGCCTCAACTATGTTGAGGACCTCATCGGAAAGACCCAAGGCCTGGAACTCTAGCCACTCAGAAACCAGGCCATCAGGTGCAGGGATTGAAGGTCCGGGTGGAGAACCTTCCACTTGTCAACTGAGAGCAGGTCCAGGCGGGCTAGAAGCCGCATTGGGAGCCTGGAAGCTGAGGCTGAGGAGATCTGGGTACCAGTACTGGCAGGGCCAGTCTAGGGCTACCAGAATCACCTGCGCCTTGTCCCTCTTTGCCTTGAGAAGCACCCTGTGGATCAAGGGAAATGGAAGGAAGGCATAGAAGAGGCCCGGGGTCCACGGCCTCAAGAAGGCATCCCCCTGCAGTGAGCCCTGCTGAGGGGGGGCGGGCATGAAACAGCCTCAGCTTCGCATTCTCCCTGAAGGCGAACAGATCTTGTACTACCTCCGGCAGGAGAGACCACTCATGAGATGCAGCGCTTATCCGGCTGAGGGCATCGGCCAGACTGTTGGAGGCTCCTGCCACATGGATGGCTAGGAGATCCGCCTCCAGGCTGATCACGAGAGACCAAGTGCGGAGAGCTTCCTTGCACAGGGGCAAGGAGTGCGTCCCGCCCTGTCGGTTCAGGTAGTACATGGTCGTGGTGTTGTCCATCTGGACCTGGACCACTTGACCTCGTACAAACGGAGCGAAGGCGGTGAGGGCTAGTCGGACCGCTCGAAGCCCCAGCAGGTTGATGTGGCATCAAGACTCCTGAGGGGACCAGAGGTCGTGGAATCTGAGCTCCCCCAGATGGGCACCCAACCCATCAGAGAGGCGTCGGTCGTCAGAGTGACCGTCGGCTCGGGGCGGACAAATGGGATACCCTCCTGCAGATGAGCTGGAACGAGCCACCACTGTAGGCCATTCCACATCTCCTGGGTCACCATCACTATCTGGTCCAAAGGACCGGAGCGCTGTGACCACTGGCGGGCCAGCCCCCATTGCAGGGGATGCATATGCCAGCGGGCCCAACGGACCACGCTGGTGCAGGCCGCCATGAAGCCCAGAAGGTGCAGGAAGTCCCGGGCAGGGCGCAACTGCCCAACCAGAAATGACTGGGTAAAGGAGGAAAGGACCTCGGCCCTGTCCGCTGGGAGCCGGGCTCTGGCTCGAAGAGAGTCGAGCTCTGCCCTGATGAACTGAATCACCTGCGATGGCAAGAGTTCCAACTTGGCCTCGTTGATGAGGAGGCCAATCTGAGAGCAGACCTGGAAGGCCAGATCCCTGGACCGCTCCACCTCCAACCTGGAGGGGGCTGCAATCAGCCAGTCGTCCAGGTAAGGGTACACCCAGACCCCTCGGCGCCACAGGAATGCTGTCACCACTGCCATGCATTTGGTGAAGACCCTGGGAACTGGAGAGAGGCTGAAGGGCATGGCCCAGAACTCGTAAAAGGGATCCCTCTGCTCTGAAGCGGAGGAATTGCTGATGAGACGGACGGATTGGGACATGAAAAAACGCATCCTGAAGGTCCAGAGAACAGAACTACATGCCTGGCTCCAAGGATGGAATGATCTGAGCCAGAGTGACCATCCTGAAGGTGCGAGACCTTAGGTACTTGTTCAGGTCGTGTAGGTCGAAAATGGGGCGCCAGCCCCCCATCCGTTTTGGGACCAGGAAGTACCTGGACACAAACCCTGGGTCTGGAGGGGGGTCCGCCATGTCACTGATCACCTCCTTCTGGAGGAGCAAGGCAATGTCGGCTCAACGAGCCGACAGAGAGGCTGTGGAACCCGTAGCCCCCTGTGTGGCGACAGCTCGATAGGGGGAGAACTGCTCGAATTTCAGAGGCAGACCCCTGCCTACCACTTCCAACACCCACCGGTCTGTTGTGATAGCGGACCAGGCGGAAAGGAAGTGGTGGAGCCGTCCCCCAACGGGGGGAACCCGGGGAGGAGTGACGAGGTTGGGGGTGACACCCCTCAACCCGTCACTGGGCAGGCTTGGAGGAAGGGCCGGCCGAGGAGCCTCCGGGGCCTTTTCCTCCAGGCTTCCTGCTTGAGGAAGCAGCAGGTTTGGCTTGGGGGCACCAAGCGTGAGCCTGCTGGCCCTGATGCTGGTATTGCTGGGCTGGACGTGCCGCAGGGGCTGAAGGACAAAGGGACTTACGCTGCTGCTGGCAGCCTTTGTCCTTCTGGGCAGACGTGACCGAGTCCAAGGTGGCACTGGACTTCTCGATCCATTGAAGATGACCCTCCACCCCGGGCCCAAATAAGTCGGTACCCAGGAAGGGAACATCTGTCAGCTTGTGCTGGGTATCTGCCGTGAAGGTGGAGATCCGCAGCCAAGCTCTGCGGCGCATGGCCACTGCAGCCACTACTGACCGGGCACACGAATCAGCAATGTCCAACGAAGTTTGCAGCTGTTTAGCTACTGCTCTTCCCCGATCCCGCACCTGCTTAACCATTGTCTGAAGGTCAGCCGGGAGATGAGTAATCACCTCAACCAGGGAGCCCAAAAGGGCGTGTGAAAAGTGTGCCATCAGAATGGCCGAGCTAGCCTGACAAAGGCCTAGGGAGGAAGCAGTGTATACCTTCCACCCTGAGTAGTCCAACTTTTTGGATTCCTTATCGGGCGGTTGGTCCACATCCCGAGCGCTCCCGGAACGCCGGAAAACACTATCGGTCACTAACCCCTCCGCAGAGGGGTGCTCCGAGAAACCAGAGAATGAACTGGTAGGGACCGCATACTTTCAAGCCATCCTGGCCGAAGGTGCGGGACAAAATGCTGGCCGCTGCCACAACTCCAAGGCAGGGCCAACAATGAAGCCTGACCACAGGAAGAGGCCTCCGTGAGGAATCCCTCGGTCCAGATCATCTCCGTGAGGGATACTTGGCCCATTTGAAACGGGTCTGAAGCTTCATCCCAGTAGACTCTGAGATGAGTCGGCATTCCCAAAAACGAGGATGGGCTCTCGTCCACCGACTGACCCCCTGCAGACTCCAGGTCGAGTGGCCTGGAGAACAAGGAGTCGTCGTCAGACTCCAAGGAGTCTGAGAACAGCTGCCGAGTGCCTGAGCCACCCTCCAGGTGCCGAGGTCAATCAGGAGTGAGGGTGACCGACAACCTGTGGGGCAAGCTCTGACCCGACCGAGAATCCTTGGTCGGGGCCCAAGTCTTCGGTTGTGGAGGCGGAGGTTCCACCACAATGGGTGGAGCAGCCGGTTTCGGCCGAACAACCGCCGCCGGTGGTGGTTCCTCGACTACTATGAGGGATTGTTTTGGCCACTCCGGTGACAGCCACTTAATGGCTGGAGAAGACGACAGAGTCAGCTTGTTACCGGACAGTAAGAGCTGCTGCCACATCAAGTCCTCGTAGCGCCGACGCAACTTGCGCCGGAGCCTATCCTCCGAAGAGGACGAAGAGGATGAGCGGCGACGCCGCTTTCCATGGTGCCGAGACCCGAGACCGCCGGCGTTGGTGGGATCGGCTGGACCTGGAGGGACCCGAGGACCTTCAGAGATTCCGAGGGTGGGTTTGAGGGTCCAGTGAAGGGGATCTCTCCCGCTCCCACGAACGTCGACGGTGGGACTTACCTTTTGAGCCTTTCTTCTTGGACCAACTAGAATGTCCCGATGGTCCTTCTCCCTTGGTGGAGAGGGATCGACAAATTTCTTTAAAAGAAGCTGTATAGGAAGAGCCCAAGGAGAGCAGGATAAATGCCGTGACCAAGGAGGAAGAAGAAGCGGCCTGGGCTGCCTCTTCCTCGAGGCGATCATCTGTTCAACTGTTCCAGCGGAACCCAGCGTGGCACTACCATAGCAGGCCTCCTTGACTTGACCCGGTGGGTACTGTTTCTCAGGGCACCCAAAAGTAGTCAAGCAGCATGGTCCTCCAAGACAGAAACCGAGGAAGGAGCTGCTGGTCGCCAGAGCCTGCAGATGTGGCCAAGCCCAGGCAGCAGGCGCCCATGGAGTCTGGGTCGGTCCAGGACATCTTCTGCCCACAGGGGCACCGACAAAAGAGCCGATTTTCTATCGCAGCCACGAGGGAAGACAAAGACCGAGTCCTGTAAATTTAGAATTAGTTTCGGGTTAATCAAGAGTGTGGATCCAGGCCTAAAACGAGAACGCTAAGGAGGAACCTAAGCTTCCAAGCAGTAAGGAAGATCTGGTGTCATGGGGCGGAGCCGAGGGTTTTACCACCAGGGTGTGTGGGAGGAGCCAGCTTGAAGACCTTCCGGCAACATTTAAAGCGACAAGGAACCTGCCAGTAAGTGTGGATTGAACAACATATCCACGTCCCTAAAATAGTCCTTTCACAGAAGAAGAAAGAACTCTTAAAACTGAAGGTGGATAAAGTAATAGGGTCTGATGGGACTCACCCCAGAATTCTAAAAGAACTAAGGGAAGAACTAGTAACACCACTGACTACCCTTTTTAATAAATCATGGGACGATGGTGTGGTACCTGAGGACTGGAGGAGGGCGGATGTGATTCCCCTTCACAAAAGTGGGAGCAAGACAGAGGCAGGAAACTACAGACCTGTCATTTTGACCTCAGTGGTAGGGAAAATGATGGAATCACTTCTGAAGGAAAGAATTGTTGAGTACCTAGAGGCCAGTGGGGCAAAGGACCCAAGGCAGCATGGATTCACAGCGGGAAGGTCATTATCAGACAAATCCAATTGATTTCTTTGACTGGGTGACCAAAGCAGTAGACAAGGGAGGGGCTGTGGACATGGTCTACCTAGACTTTAGCAAGGCATTTGACACAGTCCCGCACAAAAGATTAATAAACAAATTAGCCAGCCTGAGAGTGGGTCCCAGGGTGGTAGCCTGGGTAAAACACTGGTTGGACAACAGGACACAGCGGGTAATAGTAAATGGAGTCCACAGTGAAGAAAGGAGGGTTACTAGTGGGGTGCCACAGGGTTCAGTACTGGGGCCGGTCCTTTTTAATGTCTTTATAAGTGACATTGCAGAGGGACTGGAAGGGAAAGTATGTCTTTTTGCAGATGACACAAAGATCTGCAACAGGGTTGATACACAAGGTGGGGTGGAAAGGTTAAAAAGGGACTTGGCAAGGTCGGAGGAATGGTCAAATGTATGGCAGCTGAGATTCAATGCAAAGAAGTGCAAAGTAATGCACCTGGGAAACAAAAACCCAGGGGACGAGTACACAATGGGGGGTGAGATACTGACAACAACAAAAATGGAAAGGGACCTGGAGGTAGTCATATCAGATGACCTAAAGGTGGGCCAGCAATGTGAAGG
Source organism: Neoceratodus forsteri (assembly GCA_016271365.2). Classification (NCBI taxonomy): domain Eukaryota; kingdom Metazoa; phylum Chordata; order Ceratodontiformes; family Ceratodontidae; genus Neoceratodus; species Neoceratodus forsteri. The sequence continues at coordinate 140,705,766 of JADMNL010000031.1, read as the reverse complement.
CAGTAAGGAGGGCTGGGGGATACTGGAATGCATAGGGAGAGGCATCACCAGTAGAAAACAGGAAGTTGTTGGCCCTCTGTACAGACAGTTGGTAAGACCACATCTGGAATACTGTGTACAGTTCTGGAGACCCCATCTCTGCAAAGACATAGACAGGGTGGAGGGTGTCCAGAGGAGGGCAAACAAAATGATGCAGGGTCTGCATCAGAAGACATACGAAGAAAGATTAAAGGAACTAAAGATGTATAGCCTCGAGGAAAGGAGTGAGAGGGGGGACATGATAGAAACTTTCAAATACCTCAAGGGAATCAACAAAGTCTAAAAGGGTAGCATCTTTCAGAAAGAGATGTGCAAAAACAAGGGGGCACAATTTGAAGATAAGAGGGGGACGGCTCAGAGGTAATGTGAGGAAGTATTTCTTCACAGAGAGGGTTGTGGATACAAGGAACAGCCTTCCTGAGGAGGTTGTAGAGTCAAAAACAGTGGGGGAATTCAAGAATGCATGGGACAGACATAAGGCAAGCCTAGTGGGGGGGGTAGGAGGAAGTAGGCTGTTGGTTAACTAGGATCTGCAGCTTATCCATTAGGTAGGGAAATGGGCAGACTAGGTGGGCCAAGCGGTCCTTATCTGCTGTCAAATTCTATGTTTCTATGCCCGCCAACTCGTAGCACAGACCTATGCATGATGTGATCCATCTTGCAATAGTCCGTTTGGCTGTAGCTCTGCCAGAAGCGGCTTCAGCGCAGGTGACAAACAGCTGGCGAACCTCTCCACGAATTTCCGCTGTCCTCTCCTTATAATAGGAGAGAGCACATCTCAGGTCCAAAGTATGGAGCCTGTACTCGGTCTCCGAGGTGTAATTAGGGTAGTATACCAGCAGAGTCAACACCTGGTTAAGGTGAAACTCTTGACACCACCTTCAGAAGGAATTTTGGTTGGGGGCACAGGACAAGTTTGTCCTTGTGGAAGACCAGATAAGGGGAGTCCACCGAAAGAGCCTGGAGCTCCCCTGTCCTTCTGGCAGATGCGATAGCCACCAGGAAGGCCGTCTTCCACAACAAGTGTGATAGCTCACATTTGTGCATGGGTTCGAATGGCTTGCCCATGAGCTTTGCCAAAACCAGCAGTAGATCCCACGGAGGTGGAGGTTCACGCACCGGAGGGGATATGTAATCCAGGCCTTTGAAAAAGTGCGCGACCACTGTCTCCTGCGCCTATGTCAGCTGACTGGCCCACACCCAGTAAGCAGAAATGGCTGCCAGGTGCACCCTAAGGGTCAATGACCGTAGACCCCCTTTGGAGAGAGACCAGAGGTAGTCGAGAATGTAAGCCACAGAACAGGATAAGGGGTCCAGACACTTACCCTGACACCAAATGGAAAACCTTTTCCATTTAAAGGCATAATATTTCCTGATCGATTCCTTTCTAGATGCCTCCACCATGGTGAAGACATCTTCGGAAAGACCCAAAACCTGGAACTCTAACCCCTCAGGTACCAGGCTGTGAGGTGCAGGGATTGAAGGTTCGGATGGAAGACCTTCCCCTGGTTCAGAGATATCAGGTCTGGGCGTGTACAAAGCCGCTCCGGAGGCCTGCAGCTGAGGCTGAGGAGATCTGGGTACCAGAACTGGCAAGTCTGGGGCTACCAGAATCACCTTCGCCTTGTCCCTCCTCACCTTGAGTAACACCTTGTGGATCAAGGGAAATGGAGGTAAGGCATAGAGGAGGCCTGGGATCCACGGCCTCGAGAATGCATCCCCCTGCAGCGAGCCCTGCTGAGGGGGGTGGGCATGAAACAGCCTCAGCTTGGTGCTTTCCCTGGAGGCAAACAGGTCCACCATCGGTCTGCCCCAATGGGAGAACAGGCTGTAAGCTACCTCTGGATGGACAGACCACTCGTGGGATGTCTGGCCTAAGCGGCTGAGAGCATCCGCCAGCTGGTTCAAGGCTCCTGCCACATGGATAGCGAGGAGATCCGCCTCCAACCGGCCTACGAGGGTCCAGATGCGGAGCACCTCCTTGCATAGCAGACGGGAGTGCATGCCGCCCTGTTTGTTGAGGTAGTACATGGTCGTGGTATTGTCTGTCTGGACTTGAACCACTTGACCCCGGAGCTGAGGAATGAAAGCTGACAGTGCCAGTCTGACTGCTCTGAGCTCCAACAGGTCGATGTGGCATCGGGACTCCTCGGTGGTCCAGAGCCCATGGGCCATGTTGTCCCCCATGTGGGCTCCCCAGCCCATGAGGGAGGCATCGGTCATGAGGACGACCGTTGGCTCGAGGCGGACAAATGGGATCCCTTCCTGCAACCGGTCTGGGGCGGTCCACCACTGGACAGTGTCCCACATCTTCTGGGTTACAGTGATCAGCTGGTCGAAATGACCATGACGTTGAGTCCACTGGGCGGCCAACTCCCACTGGAGGGGGCGCATGTGCAACCAGGCCCAACGGACCACTGAGGTGCACGCTGCCATGTAACCCATGCAGGGTGCAAGTGCCCAACCAGAAATGATTGGGCAAAGGAGGAGAGAACCACAGCCCTGTCCGCCGGGAGCCGAGCTCTGGCTTGACAAGAGTCGAGCTCTGCCCCAGTGAAGCCCATCACCTGAGAAGGCATGAGTTCCCGACTTGGCCTCATTGATCAAGCAAGGCTGAGAGCAGGTTTGGAGGGCCAGATCACTGGACCTCTCCACCTCCTGAAGAATGGTCAGGGGTTTGGCAGTTGAAATTCAATGCAAAGAAGTGCAAGACAATGCATATGGGGCACAAAAACCCTGGTGCAATATATCAGTTGGGGGGTGAGGATATAGCATGCACCAAGCAGGAAAGGGATCTTGGAGTTATCATCTCTGATGACCTCAAGGTAGGGAAACAGTGTGACAAGGCAGCAGGTAAAGCAAATAGGATGCTGGGATGCATAGGCAGGGGCATCACCAGCAGGAAAAAGGAGGTCATAATTCCACTATACAAGACACTAGTGAGGCCCCACCTGGAGTACAGTGTACAGTTCTGGAGACCTTACCTACGTAAGGACATAGACAGGGTAGAGAAGGTTCAGAGGAGGGCAACAAAGATGGTACATGGATTGCATCACAAGTCCTATGAGGACAGGTTGAAGGAACTGAATATGTACTCCCTGGAGGAGAGGGAGAGAGGGATATGATAGAGACATACAAGTATCTTACAGGGAGGAACAGGGTGCAGGAATACACTATTTTTAAGCGAAAAAGATGTTCCAGGACTAGAGGGCATGGGATGAAGTTGGAGGAGGACAATTCAGAGGAAACGTGAGGAAGAATTTCTTCACAGAATGGGTGGTGGACAAGTGGAACACCCTGCCAGAGGAAGTGGTGGGGGCTGAAACAATCACAGGATTTAAGAATGCATGGGATAGACATAAAGGAATTCTGGAGGTCAGGGGTAAGGGGCAACAGACTTCTAGGAAAACATAAACTGAACTTACAAGCTCAAATGGGCAGACTGGGTGGGCCATAGGCCCTTATCTGCCGACACTGTCTATGTATCTATGTATCCTGTTGGGTGGAACCTGCCAGGAGCCAATCGTCGAGGTAGGGGTAAATTCTGACACACACCCCCGACGCCGGAGGTGAGCCACTACCACTGCAATGCATTTGGTGAAGACCCGAGGGGTTGATGACAGGCCAAACGGCATGGCTCGGAACTCGTACAGTGTCCCTTCGACCCTGAAGCGGAGGATCCGCTGATGGGACGGACGGATTGGGACATGAAAGAACGCGTCCTGCAGATCCAGTGAATATACCCACGTTTCGCTCCAAGGATGGTATGATCTGGGACAGAGTGACCATCCGAAAGGTGCGTGACCTGAGGTATTGATTCAGGTCGTGGAGATCTAGAATGGGGCGCCAGCTCCCCATCCACTTGGGCACCAGAAAGTACCTGGAGACAAAGCCTGGGTCTGCAGATGGATCCCCAACGAGAGCTACTGCCTCCTTGAGGAGGAGCTGAGCAATGTCATCTCGAAGAGCTGACTGGGTGCCTGCGGAAATCCGTTCTTCCCCAAGGGCGCGGGCTCGGCTGGAAGGGTACTGCTTGAATTCTAGGGGCAGTCCCTGAACGACCACTTCGAGAACCCACCTGTCCATAGTGACAGCGGACCACGCAGAAAGGAAGTGGCGGAGCCGGCCCACCACAGGAAGACCCAGAGCTGGCATGATGGGAACAGGGGTGGCAACCCCCGCCCAATCACTGAGCAGGCTTGGAGGAGGAGGAGGCTCCAGGACCTGAGCCTCAGCCTCCTCTGTGGGCCTGCTGGGGTCCAGGCTTGGGCTGAGGGCACCAAGCTCGTGCCTGCTGCTGATGCTGCTGTCCTCCTTGGTAGGAGAACTGCTGAACTGCAGGGGAAGAGTGCCAAAAAGGCTTCTTCTTTTTCTTCTGCTGGTTCTTGCCCGAAGAACTCTTGGCAGAAGTGGCATCCAAGGTGGCACTGAACTGCTCTATGCGCTGTAGGTGACCAGCCACTCCTGGGTCAAACAAGTCGGTCCCAAGGAAAGGTACATCAGCTAATGTGTTGGGTATCCACCAGGAAGGAGGAGAGCCTCAGCCAAGCCCTGCGGTGAGAGGCAACTGCGGTGGCCATCGAGCGGGCACAAGAGTCCCCGATGTCCAGGACCATCTGGAGCTGCTGTTTCGCAACAGCATGGCCCTGATCTTGGACCTGCTTAACCGTGGTCTGCATGTCCGTGGGGAGATGAGAGAGAGGACTTAATCCAATGACCCGAGAAGGGCTTAGGAGAAGTGTGCCATGATGATGGCCGAACTTGCCTGTCGAAGGCCCAAGGAAGATGCTGCGTAGACTTTCCGCCCCGAATGGTCCAGATACTTGGACTCGTCGGGACGTCGGTCAGTGTTGGCAGAACTGCCAGTACGCCTGAACACAGAGGCGGTCTCCAGGCTCTTGGCCGAAGGGTGCTCTGTGAACTCCGCAAGGCACCCCATGGACACCACATACTTGTAGGCCATGTGGGCAGACGGTGCTGGACATGAGGCAGGACGATGCCACAGTTCAAGTGCCGGACCAACAATGGCCTCGGCCACAGGAAAGGCCTCCATCGGGGTATCCCCTCTCAAGGATGTCTGTGAGAGGGTACTCCCCCTTTTTCTGGATGGGTTCCATGGGCATCCCTGAAGAATCAGAGGTGAGACGAAGGATCCCTTGGAAGGAGGAAGGACCTTCCTCCATCCCTGTGCCAATGGACGACTCATCATCCCCAGGAAGAGAGTGGAACCCCGTGACAACAGAGTCCAAAGAGTCGGGGTTCAGCGGCCTGCCGCTCAAATCACCCTCGACCCGCCGAGGGATGGTCTGGGGGGATTGTGACCAACAGACGTCGGGGAAGCCCGGTATCTGATCAGTCCTCTTTGCTTAGGCAGCGGCTCCACCACTATCGGTGGACAGACCGGTAGAGGCCGAACCGGAGGTTGGGCCGGCCCTGCAGGTGTCGGAACTGAAGACTTCAGTTCTGAGGGGTTCGACTTCGGCCTAGGAGCCGAAAGCCAAGTAATGGCCAGGGTAGGCGGCGGAGACGGTTTATGCCCGGACAAAATCAGCTGTTGCCAAATAAGATCCTCGTAGCGCTGACGGAGTTTCTGTCGGAGCCTCTCCTCATTCGAGGAGGATGAGGACGACCTGTGGCAACGCCTCTTTGTGGAGCGCTTGTGGCTCTTCCTCGGCCGTTCAGCCAAGGGGGTTCTACACCTCGATTGAGTAGACCGACTCGGTCGCTCGGGAGACACCGGAGGAATCAGTGAAACCCGTGGGTCCAGAACCAGGACCTCGATGGGGACACCAGCGAGCTGGGTCTCATCATGGAACACAAGGACCAGAGTCCTCTCCAAGGAGTCATCGACCTGGGTCCGGCGACAGCAGGTCGATTGGATCGAGAAGAATCTCGACCTCATCGGCCACATCCTCGGTCGTCTGGCCATACGGAAGATCCGTGAAGCCTGCGGCCAAGGAAATTATCTTGACCGAGGTCGAGACCACATGCTCCTGGGACTGAGACCTCTCTCGGTCCCAAGAGCTCCTTCACAGAGACGAAGACGTGCTCGGTTCCTTATCTCTTTTACGAAATCGGGAGGAGTGCAAGCCCATGGGCGCCTCTCCCTAGGTGGGGAGACTGGCACAACTCCTTGAAGGAACCCTGTGAAGGTGAGGCCAGAATGAGGAGCAGAAAAGCCCGATTGTCAGCGGCAGGCGGCTCTTCTAGCACCTTCATGCGATCCAGCTGCTCAGCGGAACCGCGACCCGAAACCGCCCACCTAGCTCCTTGGACTTCACCGAAGGATTCCTTTTCTCCGGTCTCCCCAACTTTAAACGTGCCAGGCAGTCATCCAGGACGTTGGGATGGAAGGTCAAGCAATAGCTGCAGGATGAGGTGTCATGACCGACACCTAGGCAGTAGACGCACGTGAGGTGGGGATCAGTGCACGACATCTTCTGGCCGCAAGGACACCGGCAAAATCCTGGAGAAGATTTCTCTTCCATGATCGAGGATGCAAAAGTGCGATCGCTAACTCAGACGAGTTTTAATTTCGGTAAAACCTAAGTTTTGAAAGCCGGGGCCTATGAAATGCGTGAGCACGAGGGAGGCAACCTGTATCTTCCAGCGGAAAGGAAGATCTGGCGTCATGGGGCGGACTGAGGTATATTCCACCCGGGTGGGTGGGAGGAGCCAGCTTGAAGACTTCCGGCAAGACTTAAAGGGGAAAGGGACATGCCAAACAGTGTGGATGAACAACATATCCACGATCCTAGAACAACAATTCCTTTCTCTGTGAGTTAGACATTTTTTAAGCCTGAAACATGTTGTTAAAATAATTTGTGGGGCACCACACACTATAAAAAATACAGGATGGGTAACTCTTTGTGGGGCACCATACACTATGAAAAATACAGGATGGGCAACTCCATGCAGAACTGTGTTCTGCCACCTTGGGATCTGATTCCCACGGACCTCTTGAGCTTCGCTCTCGAGGTCACAGGGAATCAGACCCCTCAGTGGCAGAACACACTGGTTTTGCATGGTTACCCATCCAGTATTCTCTATGTACTGTATGGCTTTATTCTGACACAGATGTCCGTCAGAATTTGGTGGTGCCACCAGGGCTTTTGTAGGCACGGTACAAAAGTACACAGAAATTCCACAGATGAAGAACTTGTTACCCAAGTACACATTTCGAGCATCCATCCCACTCCTTCTGGGGCAAATGAAAAATGAGGCACCAGTGATCCCAGAACTGTTAAAGCACAATCACAATGGGCAGACCCAAAGCACATATTTAGAGAGCACAAGAACAGGACCCATCGAGTCTCAGATTAGAGAACAGACCTGGACCCATTGAGTCCTGAAAGTTACCAGCGGGCATACGTTACTGACCCGAAGGGAACACCTTGTTTCCTCCCCATATTAACTTTAAAAAAACTGGGAGCATTACGTTACCTCCCTTTTTTTTTTTCCTTCTAATTACTCTGACTAGGTTATAAACCCAGCAACTTATCTGGAATGGATATCATTAACTGCAGGTACTGTGGAACAATTTTCAGAAGGACAGTCTTACAGGATTTAGGACACTGTCCTACATGCTGGGCCATTGGAGATCTTAGGGCTCAGCTCCGGGCAGCATGGGCAAAGATTGCACGCCTCAAATTTCATATTCAAGAGGAAATACATTATAAGAACCACCGCCATTTCCCCAGCATCCAACAGAAAAACCTCGACGCAGAGGGTAGTTGGTCCAGGAGGTTGGCAGGTGGTTAGGAGGAGCAAATCGGTGCCCCATCACTCTCTGCTCTCCAACATATTACCTCCAAAACCATATAAACACTACAAACAGGTATCTGCCTCTATCTCTGAAATCAAACAAAGAGGCAGAAGACACTGCAGAAACAAGACACTGCGGCACAGGAGCTAGCACAACAAAACTCACCCAAATCAGGAACCAAAACAAAAAGGCAAAAGGAAATCCAAAAACTTCTGATCATAGGAGACTCCATGATTCGGAGTTGATACCCATCTCAGCCAGGGGTAATGGTCAGATGTCTCCCAGGTACATCAGCATGGAGAGACACTGACCGCATTATAAATTGTTCACAAAGCAGGAGAAAACATTGATGTCCTAGTACACATAGGGACTAATGATCTCGCCAGCCGGTCAGTTTGAGACCAAGGAACACCTGACCAGGCTGGGTGACAAACTATCATCCATTTCATCGGCATCTCCTTCTCTGAGATCCTGCCAGTCTGGGAGGGGCAGATGGACGGAAGGTCAGAGAAGGGGAGATAGGGGAGCTAAACACGTGGCTCAAGGGCTGGTGCCAGGAAAAATTACACAGATTTGTAGGGAACTGGCAACAGTTCTGGGAGCAAAAGTTCTTTAAATTTGATGGACTGCATCTGACTAAGGAGGGAGTCAGTGCATTGGGGCAGAAGTTTGACGTCTTTGCAGAATATTTAAACTAGCAAATGGGGAGAGGGATGCAGCATCCCATACGTCGAATGGGAAGAACACCCCTCCCCCCTCAGCTAGTGGTCAAACAGGGATTCAGCATGTTTGCAGTTCATTTGCATCACCAGGTAAGAAAAAAGGTTTGTCTCCTCATACAACGCACAGGGGTAATGACAAACCTCACCCAACAACTAACACACCGAAATCTGGCCAATGGAAAATCATGAACACAAATGCTCACAGCCTGGGAAATAAGATCCCAGACCTGCAGGCAATAATGTCAGAGGCTAAACTGGACGTAGTAGCAATTAGTGAGACGTGGTTTACCAGTAACCACACTTGGGAGACTTCAGTACCTGGCTATGTATTGTTCAGAAGAGACCGAGGTGCAAAAAGGGGGGGTGGAGTGGCCCTGTATGTCAATGAAAATATCAAAGCTACAGAAATTCAGAATACACATAAGGAGCCAGAACTGTGGGTCACCCTGGAAACAGGAAATGGGACAGCCATAAGAACTGGGGTTGTCTACAGGCCCCCAGACCAGGGGGACAGACACATTACTGTTAGAAGATATACAAAACATGACAGCTAAAGGGGAGGTTCTGATAATGGGAGACTTCAACATGCCAGATACAGATTGGTCAATACCAGCAGGAACATCTGCCAGAACTAGACACATAGTGGATTCCCTGCAGGGGAGGGCCTCAAACAACTGGTACAACAACCCACAAGAGACAGGGCTATCCTAGATCTAATACTGACTAACAGGGAAGGGATCACAGATCTCCAGGTAGAAGGTCACCTGGGGGCCAGTGACCATCACATGGTATGGTTCAATTTGGCTACTACATCTAAATCATCCCATTCCAAGGCAAAAATATGGGACTTCAGAGGAGCTGACTTTGATAAGATGGCCAACAGAGTTAAGGTAGCCCTGGCAAAAAGAAACACAGGTGAGGGTGTACAGGTAAAGTGGGCAAGCATTAAGGATGCAATACTTGAAGCAACATCCCATTGTGTTAGACAGAAAATGAACTGCAAAAGAAGAAGGAAACCACTTTGGTTCTCAAATACAGTAGCAGAAAAGGTCAGAGCCAAAAGGCTGGCCTTCAGGAAATATAAGGGAACACAGCGGATGAAGATAGGAGGCATACCAAACTGCCCTAAGGAAGCAGGGAAGGCAGTAAGGCAGGCAAAGTCCCAAACTGAGGAAACACTAGCACGAACAGTAAAAAGAAGGTGACAAGACTTTCTATAGATACATTAGTGAAAGGAGAAAGTCCAGAGGGTATTGCTAAGCTTAATGGAGAAAAGGGAGCATGTGAGGAGGAGGACCTGTAAAAGCATCTATCCTAAATAGATACTTTTGCTCAGTATTTACTGAAGAAGGTGAGGCAGGGCCACAGCTCAGCACCATGGACACAGGGGAGGGAGGTGAGCACTACTCCCTTCACAAAAGAAAGGGTCCTACAAGAGCTTGCTAAGCTCAGGTGGATAAGGCAATGGGACCTGATGGCATACATCCCAAGGTACTTAAGGAGCTAAAGGTGGAACTAGCAGAGCCATTAGCAGAACTGTTTAGTGAGTCTCTGAGCACAGGAGGGTCCCAGAAGACTGGAGAAGGGCTCATGTGATCTCACCCACAAGAGTGGTAGCAGGGAGGAGGCAGGGAACTACAGACCAGTCAGTCTTACCTCAGTAGTGGGCAAGATTATGGAGGCATCCTTAAGGAAAGGATAGTGCAACACCTGGAACCATAGGGCACAGGATCCAAGACAGCATGGGTTTACAAAGGAAGGTCCTGTCAAACTAATCTCATAGATTTCTTTGACTGGGTAACCAGAGTGGTTGACCAAGGGTGAGCAGTTGATGTCACCTACCTTGACTTCAGCAAAGCTTTTGAAACTGTTCCACATAGAAGATTGATAAATAAGCTGGGTAGGCTCGGGGTGGGTCAGAAGTTGGTCAACTGGGTGGCAAACTGGTTGACAGGCAGAAAACAGAGAGTGGTGTAAATGGTATACAGTCAGAAGAGATGCAAGTCACAAGTGGGGTACCTCAGGGATCAGTCCTGGGGCCAGTCCTCTTCAACATCTTCATTAGTGACCTTGCAGATGGACTAGAGGGTAAGGCTTGTCTGTTTGCAGATGACACCAAGATCTGCAACAGAGCAGATGATCCAGATGGGGTGGGCAGAATGAGAAGAGATCTGGATAAACTAGCAAAATGGTCAGAAGAGTGGCAACTGGGATTTAATGCAAAGAAGTGCAAGATCATGCACATAGGGAAGAGAAACCCTGAAGCCACCTATAGGCTGGGAGGGGAGTTGCTAGCAGTCACAAAGGAAGAAAGAGACTTGGGTATCATCATCACTGATGACCTGAAATCATCCAAGCAGACCTCTAAAGCAGTAGGTAAGGCTAGGGGGGTGTTAGGGTGTATTAGTAGGGGTATCACAAGTCGTAAGAGGGAGGTAATAATCCCTCTTTACAAGACACTGGTTAGGCCCCATCTGGAGTACTGTGTGCAATATTGGAGGCCACACCTTCACAAGGACATTAATCAAATTGAGGCAGTCCAGAGAAGGGCAACCAAAATGGTGCAGGGACTGCATCAGAAGACATATGAGGACAGATTAACAGAGCTAAATATGTATACCCTTGAGCAAAGGAGGGAGAGAGGTGATATGATCGAGGCATTCAAACACCTTAAGGGCATTAACAAGGTGAAAGAGTCTAACATGTTTAAATATAAGAAAAATAGCAGGACAAGAGGACACAGCATGAGATTAGAGGGGCGATTAAGGGGAATGTGAGGAAATTCTTTTTTCACAGAAAGGTGGTGGATGCACGGAATGGCCTACCTCAAGAAGTGGTGGCTATGAATACAGTGCAGGGCTTCAAACAGGCATGGGATAGGCATAAGGGAGCAATACAAATGAGTATGAATAGATAGGCCACTGACAGAGCAAAGGCCGATGGCACATTTATAAGGTAGAAAAAGAAATGGGCAGACTGGATGGGCCTTGTGGTCCTTATCTGCCATCAACTTCCATGTTTCTATGTTTCCCAAAACACTTGTAAGCAAATTTGTCCCTCTGCAACCTGGAGTGAGTGGTCAGCTCAATTCGTCCAAAGCCAGACCTCATCTGAAATTACAAAATATACATTTTTTCCCAGGCACTGCTGGCCTCTTTAGACATTTCACTGCACCTTTGTGAGAGGCACAGTATGCCCATTTAGACATTCTTTGTAAGTTCCCACAGAACTAACATTTTCTCTCAAAACTGCAGGGGTCCTGTTCCCTGGAACCCATCCCACAGTAAAACACTTGAGCAGGTCTCTGAAGAAGACATACAGGGGCCCCCGGTTGGAGGGCTTTCTGTTTTACTGTCCTTGTAGTGACAGAATCCAAGACACTTAAGCTTTCCCATGGCTAGAAGCTTTGATTTTAAACACAAACTATTTTGGGCAGCACTTTTAGAAAAAGTCTTGCAGTTGTGGGTATAGCCTCCCACGACTACTCACTCTTACCAAACCCAATTAGCACATCTGTGAAGAAATTCACCCCCTCGGGGCACTGCAGGAGATGGTCGCCACCACATCCAGTGCACAGACCACTTAGCTGACGAACTAGGGCGAGAAAAGAAAAGAGGGGTGCTCCCCTCTGGCAACTGGGCTGCCACCTGGCAGAGCGCTAACAGGTTCATGCAAATTCCAAACACAGACGGACTACTGAGTCAAACTGCAGCACAGAGAGCAAGGGGGTTTGTGCTGCTGCGAGAGTTCTAAATTCCACCACAGCATCCTCTGGCTAAGATGGACTGGACAGATGATTCTTAAAGGGCCCTACAAGGATTTCACCCTTTTTTACTGCCCAGATCCTTCCTAAGGTTATACTGAAGGGGTTCTAGTAACCCAGGGAACCTGGGTGTTACATATAAAAAGTCTGTACAAAAGGTCTGGGCAAGAGAACTATGAAGCAAAGCTGAGCAGTTCTAGCTGTCCAAACCTCACACAAGGACTCTCTTACACGATAGAAGACACCCTGCGAAGAACCAAGTAACTTTTTATACATCAGTGGGGTTAGTTAACATGATTTACAAATTTTAAGTCAATTTATTTTTATTTCAAACTGTGAATCTAGGTGTCCTCCCCCTGGTTCTAAAGTGGAACAGGCCACTCTTTAACGCTCCTGCACATGAGATCACAGTTCCCAGGGTAAGAGGTACAGGAGTTCTGAGTACTGAAATAGTTTAGCAAGCGCCACTTGTATTCAGTCTGCTTTTCAGAAGCTGGAAACCACCTGGCCTGGCCCAGTGCAGAATCAAAATGCTTGCGTAGTTTTCCTGTCTTTCTTCCTTCCTCCCTCCTTATCTCTTCTTTCTTCAGCTGAAATTTCAGCTTGAGAAAATCATGTTTTGATATAGCTGTCTAAAGCTCAGTGACAGCTGACAGACTGCGGTAAGAGGTAGGGCACACTGAGAAGACGAGGGTTTTTTCCTACACATTTTGGAGCCTTTGTCATGTACAGGAAGCCCAACTCCACTGCTGGGAGCCAATGCTTTTTCCAATGTGTCAAGACAGCCTGAAGAGTCAGGAAGTCTCTTCTTAAAATACACAATAAAACAATACTGCCTTGTTCTATCCCTACTGCTGCCTTGGGAGAACATCTACCCAGGAAGTGTTCCTCAGACGAAAACCCAAGCATGCTTCACAGATGGAACTCAATACGGTTACAACACTCAGACATCTTCATGGGGGTGAGGTCCTGGACTCACCAGATGGACAGCGCGGGACACCTGGCATTACTGTACTCCTCTGCCAGCCAACCATGAGGAGGAATCAGTGCTGACTGTGAAGGCAGCCGGTCGCCTACCATCCAAGATGAGAGGAAGGGTGCGGCAGGGAAAACACAAACAATGGGTGACAAACAAGGGGATCCAGAAGGGTGCAAAATGGGGGGGGGGAATACACAAGCATGGCTGCTGTACTGATTCCACAACAGTGTTCCGATATCACTTCAGGGCTGGGTGTTCAGTGGATAAAACCATACCCACATCTTCTGATCGTTGATTTAGACACACTTCACATGACTATACCAGATGTCTGGCTGGGTACCTATTACACCAATCTGTGGCTGCTTCCTGTGTAGGACAGATTGGAATTCAGAAGCTCGATGTAGGTGGAGATGCCCAAGTGTGGCATGCCTGAGGACTACTTACGAGTCCCTGCCTCACAAAATAGCACAGCAGTCATACTTCACCCACCAAGAACCATGGCCAACTCCTTTCCATAATACACAGTATGGAAGTTGTAGCAGTGTTGTCATTCAAAGAGGGCTACTTAAAGAGCTGCTAGTGCCAAACTATAGCAGACAGATTATAATGTAATTTATCCCTTTGTTCCTTTAGTCCCTTACTACTTTTGCTTCTGAGGTGTTTTTCTTTTCATTAGAGCTCATTAGATGGGTGTCAACCTAACAGTAGTGGGCGAGATGTGAAAGGTAGTGCTTTACTTAGAAGCAGTATATTTAGTTCTGTTCCTCCCTTTACATCATCAGTATGTGACCTCACTCACTGTTACATCCCCAGCCCTGCTGCCTGATTGGTAACATGTGCCTCAAGTTACCAACCAGTAGGAAAGTGGCTCTTCTTGGTTACTAGGATGTCACAGTCAGTGAGGCAAAGAAATCCTATATATGTAAAACTACAGGAGCCCGCATTTGGCATTTCTGGGGCACTCGGTTGCCATGTGCAAGTTATTCCCTATCTTTAAAGGGACACTGTCAATCCTCTTAGGCCTCAAATTGTCCCCACCTGGTTAAAAAAAAAAAAAAAAAGCATATTTTATGATTGCTCACATTCTGAAGAGATAGCCAATGTAGCTGGCAGTTTGATTCAGATTCCTTTTTCCTTTTTAAAAGTGAAAAACAGACTGCCAACCACACTGGTGTTACTGTTGAAAACTCCCACTGCTTCCTTCCTCAATTTGGGAACACTCCCAACACAGTCTAGACACTCATGATGCAGTGGGAGGAGACGAGTCTATCGCATCATGAATGGCTGCACTGTTTGGGGATGGTCCTAATGCTCAGGAAGTATGCAGTAACAGTAGATCAATGATTTAAGAAACTTAGTAACCTATGGGTTGTGAAGAAGGCGGCAAGCTGAGTATCAAACGGGTTAAAGTTTCTCACAACCTGCCCCCCCTTCTACTCAAGGCCCTCAGCAAATCACGTTTCAGCAGTGACACACTAGCACACTAGATCTTATATTACTTAGGTTCACCTTTAACAAAGTTCTCCCCCCTCACCATGCTTCTGAACCGCTCCCTCTCGCTGGGCCAGTTTCCCTCTAAATGGAAATCTGCTCTCATCACACCCATCCTTAAAGGTGGTGACCGCACTCAGCCTGGAAACTACTGCCCCATCTCAATCCTGCCTCCCCTCTCCAAAACCTTGGAGAAGATTGTGGCCACCCAGCTTACGGACTACCTTACCAAATATAGCCTCCTGTGTCCACAGCAACATGGCGTCCGCCATAATCACAGTACCACCACAGCCCTTTTGGAGTTTACAAATGCCCTCCACACATTTCTTGACACTGGCCACACTGCTGGTGCTGTTTTTATAGACCTTTCCAAGGCATTTGATACGGTACACTATACACTACTCCTGGATTCCCTCACACAAATAGGCCTCTCTCCAGAGACCACTGGCTGGTTTGCCAGCTATCTGTCTGAGAGAACCCAGACAGTCAGGCTTGCCCAAACCCTGTCCTCCCCCCTCCAAGTCAGATCGGGGGTCCCGCAGGGCTCTATTCTTAGCCTACTTTTCTCCCTGTTCCTCAACTCCCTGCCCAAGGATTCCTCTGGTAAGCTACTCCTGTACGCGGATGATGCCATCCTCTACAGCTCCCACAGCCCTCCGTTCTGCACTCCAAAAATCTTTCACAGAAGCTGAATCCTGGTTCGTCTGACATAGGCTAACCTTAAATTACAAAAAAACAAAATCCATGGTGTTTGCACACTCCGAAAACAAGAACATAGGACAACCCCTGCTCATATTGAACTCTCTAAATGACCCCCTTGAGCAGTTTACCACGTTCAAATACCTAAGTATCACCCTAGACTCTGGGCTCACCTACCATGACCACATCCGAATACTGAGCACCGCTGTCAATGTGCATATTGGCCTATTTCACCGGTACAAGCACTGTCTCCCACCAGAAGCTCTCCACCAAGCTGTCTCGGCATCAATACTATCACTCATAGACTACAGAAACATTATTTATGGGGCAGCTGACAACACGCACCTAAACAAAATTAGGCTGGCCCTTAATAAGGCCTGTAAACTAGCTACTGGCTGCACCAGACTCACATGTACCTGCACCCTTTACGCCTCACCCAACTGGCTAAACTTTGATGGGAGGCTCAAATATCAGAGCTGCCTCTTTGCTAAAAAAATAACATCAGGGCTACTCCCATCTACTCTCACCTCCCTACTCCAGGCACCATTGTCCACCCGCCTCACTTGGCAATCAGCAACAATCCACTTCAGGGTACCTCGCTGCAAGACCACCTCGAGTCAAAGAACCTTTAGGTACCTGGCCCCTAGCTGGCTTAACTCACTACCAAACTCCCTCCTCACAGAACCCAAACTTGGTCAGTTCAAGTCCCAGCTAAGAGACCTAATCTCTCATGACTCAGTCTGTGACTGTTCTTGATCTCTAGCCCTACCAACTCCCCCCCCCATGACTATGGACTTAACTCTGGTCCAGCTGCCCCAGGACATGTCTATATTGGACAATGGACACCTCAGTCCTACCTAGGCCTGCAAATAACCACCAGGGCATGGCTGGTGCCACCGCCCTGCAGTGTACGTTTTTGTTACCTGCTACTGTCTGTACTATGTACCTATGCTTGGTAACACCCTGTATCGTTGCATCATCAGCTGCTTTACTGTGTTATCTGTAACCATTTTGTAACTATTTCTGTAACTATTGTGTCTAATTGTTGCTATTGTCCTTGATGTCTCTGTTCTCAATGACGTGGAGCCTTTGTAAAGGAGTCTTTGACTCAAAGGTATGTTATCCAATATCTTCAATAAATAAATAAAGGATAGGAAGCAGAGGGTGGTGGTAAACAGCAGTTACTCGAGGGGGGATAGAAGAGTGACCAGTGATGTACCACAGGGATCAGTACTGGGTCCTGTCCTTTTCAATGTCTTCATTAGTGAGGTTGCTGAGGAATGGGAGGGGAAGGTGTGTTTCTCTGCAGAGGACACAAAAATCTGCAACAGGGTAAATACCCAGTAAGGGGTGCAGAGAATGCAAAGGGATCTGGGGAAACTTGAGGAGTGGTCTAGAGTGCGGCAGCTGGGTTTCCATGCCAAAAAGTGCAAAGTCATGCACCTGGGAAGGGGAAACTCAGGGGTTGTGCATAGGATTGGGGGTGTACTTACAATCACCAAGCAACAGAGGGACACTGGGGTAATCATACCTGATAATCTCAAAGTGGCAGAGCAGTGCAACAAGGCAGTAAGCAAGACTAGTTGGATGCTGGGGTGTATAGAGATGGGGATTTCTAGCAGGAGAAGGGAGGTGGTGATACAATTATATCACTTGCCAGTGAGACCCCACTTGGAGTACTGTGTTCAGTTCTGGAGACCATACTTCTGCAAAGATAGTGACAAGGTGGAAGCAGTTCAAAGGACAGCTGCCAAAATGGTAGGGGGATACACAAAAAACTATATGAAGAGAGGCTTTGGCGCTCAAAATGTACTCCTTGGAGGAGAGGAGAGTGAGAGGGGATATGACTTGAAACCTGTAAGTACCTCATGGGGGTGAACGAGGTGCAAGATGGGAGTCTCTTTCAGAGGAAAAGGAAGAGTACCAGAACACAAGGGCATGCAATTAAGCTTTTTTTTTGGGGGGGGGGGGGAGTTTAAGAGGGATATGAAGAAATACTTCTTACAGAAAGGGTGGTGGACACCTGATACAGCCCGTCAGAAGAGGTGACTGGGGTGAAGACAATGGATAGCTTCAAGCAGGCATGGGATAGGCACATGGGTATAATAAATAGAGGAAAGGGAGGAGGGAGGGACACCTATGACCAAATAGGGTCCACGGTGCAGAAATGGGCAGGGAAAACAGGGCAGACTAGATGGGCCTACTGGTCTTTTTCTGTCAACAAATTCTATGTGTCTACGTTATTTGAAACAAAACAACACTGGGTATAATTGCACCATTACCATGCACTGCAGTTCCATCAAGAAAGGATGCAGATAGGAACAGTAACAATAATCAATCTTAGAGAAGAGAATCTTAAAATGTGAGTTTTCAAGTAAAAATAATACGCAAAATTGGTTGACAGTGTCCCTTTAACATTAGAGAAATGAAAGACAGGAAACTCCAAAGCCATGTGATGTCCCCTCTAGACAGAGAGATACTGTCTGTAGATAGACAGATAGATAGATAGACAGACAGAGATATGCAATGCCAGTGAGGATGAAAAACGGCAAATATTTGTCCTATTTTGAAGGTGGTCAGACCTACAGTGAGAATATCATATTTGTCCTCACTGTAGGTTCCCCCATGGCCAAATGTATCCACATAATAAGCAGTGATTGGATGCAGCCGGCAGCATGAGCTCCCGACCCCAGCCAATCACTTTCACACAGAACTTTCGGTTTCATACCGTTCCCAACAGCGCAACCCAGCACACAACAAAACCCTGCAGCTCACTCCTGTACCAGCTCCCAATACAAAACGTTCAGACCCCAAACTCTTTCAAATAAACACATTTCCATGTAAATTCTGCCTCATACACAACACATACAGACTCTGTTAAAATAAAACAAGTACTTTGTACCTTTAGCCATGCTGTTCCTCTTATCACCACAGCTTTGGCTCACCTGCCACTCTCCAGAGTCTCCTGTTGGCAGCTTCATACACTAGCCCAGCATCACTCAGGCACATCTCCCCCGCCTGCTAGGCTACATGCTATATGCTGACTCAAGCTACAACAGGTCCTACCAGCTCACAGACACATGTAGTAGTGTCAGCACGTCACTCGTCTGCTCCTCGCACGTACACTGCTCAGTCATCCGAAAACACAGCAAATAAAAACAGTTTCTCAAAATAAAAAACAAGAAGGAAGGCAAAACAAATGGAACCCTAATGGCACTGCATAAATGTGATATGCAATGGCCCTCTTTGAAAATATCGGTGAGATTTTCTCCTCGTGCAGTTTGACCATTGGCATCACTCATGGCTCCACCACTTGTGATGTTGTAAGGTTAAACTGCACTTGGAGAAAATATCACTGACATTTCCAATGGGGCCATTGCATATCCCAAATACATTATATCTGATCTCTATGTACTGAAATCAACAATGCTGATGCTGTACATCGAGGAACAAATCAGACCAGACCATGTCAGCCTCAAGGTAGAGTGCTGTCTTACATACATCACATCTAGTACTATCAGGTACTATCAGGTAGAAAATCTTCTAACTGGTAGAAAATCTTCTACTTAGCAAAACAGAAAAGAAAGAAAAATACTTCAGATATAAGAAGTGATGGCTGACTACATCAGAATGGTACTATTAATTCCAGGCAGTACACTAGCTCTTTAAATGCATCTGTATTAAGCCAGCCCAGTGGCGCTGAGGGGTTGAGGCGCTGGACGCCACACCTCGCGCCACGCCGGCAACCTGGGTTCGGGAATGAGCCCAGAGTGCCGGGGGACTGCTCTCTCTTCCCAGGGAGGGATGGGGCAACATTCGCTCGAGGAGCGACCTCTGGCGGTGGCTGGAGGTAGCCAAGCGCAGCGTCGTGGTGTATGCCTGGGGGGGGGGGTGGAGTCACAGCTGTACATTGCCTTGATGGCCAGGCTCCACAGGGGATCCAGTTAAGTAAAAATACCTCCATCCTCCCACCGATAGGCGATGACACCTCCCACCCACGGACCACACTCCCAGAAGTCGGGCACAGCTGTCTCCTCTCCGGCCCGGTCTCAACCCTAAAAGAAAGAGCGTCCTGGGTGGGAGTGGCCCTTCCCCGGAGGGTAAACCCAGGGGATGCCCAGTGTCGGGAGGGGGGGAGAGGAGATAAGTCGGGGTCACGAAGGGAGGTAGAGTCCAGGACTGGGCGGTCGCCGGAGATAGTTTGGCGGGGCTCAAGTTCGAAAAAATAAATAAATGCATCTGTATTCAGAATAGTAATTTCAGTAAATCTGACCCTTCATCCTTCCCCACAGATCTCATGGCATTTGAAATTCTACAGTCACCCTGTGACTAAGGTTATCAGCAGTCATCATCTGTAGCAGAGTCAGCAGTGTCAGTAACGATAGCAGAGCAGAGCACAGATAAACTTCAGGCACATATACACTGCCACCTCTGCAGCACATCAACCCGTGTGCATGGTCTTATGGGCAGCAAAGTCGACAGCATGAACCCTTACTGGACTGTGCTAGGAGCACTTTGGAGCCTCTGTTTGTTCCAGCACAGGAGTGGGTACGTTTATCAGAGCGAGTGTATTATGTGGCAGTGTAAATGTGCTACGATGCTTGCTCCAATAAAGGCAGCTGCTCCCAGACTCCTCCACTGCTCTGTTGTAGTGAGAGCACGTAGACCAGCGAGACTCACAATTTTTGCCTGTTTGAGCACTCCAGCACTTAATAAAACTGCACCGCATATTTGCAACAAATCCTTGTAGTATGTGTTTTGCATATTTTTCATGTCTGGAATTTACAGTTTGCGCTGAGCACCGCGTTGCCCTGGAAGCAGCCCTGTATTTCTTTACACTACTATAGCCAGGCACACACCAAGAATCTTCTAATATATATTACTTATAGTATTTATATAAAAAAATGTGGTTAATAAGGGGAAGTCAACAGAGGAACTAAGAAATATATATAATTAAAAATAAATGTGGTTGTCAAGCAGCAGCCTACACCATTGAACATTGACATGAACACTGTTGGTGAGTCATGGGTGGCTTTAAGATCCTCCATTTGTACAGCAGCACCACGAGATCTAGGTCTGGTAGCAATTAGCAAGGTAATGCATGGTAACTGCAGCAAGGGGGGTGGGGGAGAGACTTTAAATCAGCTTAACCCAGGATCAACTGCAGAAGCCCACATTCTCGGAAAGCTCCCCTGGGGTTATCTTGCAGCTAACCTTACTGGTTGTGAGTCCAGGTTAGGCAAACTGGAACTTGGCCTGTTAGGGTTGTCAGTTGAACAAAAAAGGGAATCTCACACACTGTAAATGGGAGGGATTACCCTTAGTAAGTCAGTGGTAAAGCTGAGAAAAATGGGCTGCAGAAATTGGCTTATGTTGAGCACGAGGTGCGTCAGTGCACGCCTTAAAGTTGATGAAGATGGTTTCCTGAGTGACAAGTCTCCCTCGTTGTCATTTTCCAATACAGAAGTCACGGAATATGATATCAAGAATTTCCTCGGCTCCAACCTTCCCAGTGATTTTTCCCAGATGACCCAGGGCCAGGCGGAACTGCTCCGCTGCCAGGACAAGGTCCAGTGGTCTGTAGTGGTGGTACTGTGCCAGTGCCTTGGCACAGCTTTGCAGGTGTAAACGATGCCGAGCCTGGGTGAGACTTGGGGAACCAGTCAAGGGATCACCACACCTGAAAGGAAACAAAAAGAATCAGAATATACAAATAACTTTTCATTTTCCTTACACACTAAACCTGAGTAGCAAAGCATAATAGGAACACAGGCCTGGTCATTTTTTTTTTTTTTTTTTTTTAATACAACTGAAAATTTGGGCATGAATGTTGTTCCCCTGCCATACTTAAAATTTGGGCATATGTTCTTTTTTTTTTTTATTCCCCTGCCATATTGAAATTCTGGGCATATACAGTATATTCTTCATTTAATTCCCCTGCCATACTGTTCCTTGGGTTTATTTGAGCGAACACAAACCAAAAACCACTACACTGGCCCTACACCAATAAAAGATATTGGCTGAAACAGATCAGTGCCAAAAAAGATTTCGTTACTTACAAAACCCTGCAAGGCATATAGAATAGCCTCCCTGGCTCTCAGTTATGCTAATGTAGATATCGGGCTATAGGAAAAGAAAGTCATTCAAGATTGTGAACGGAATCAGTATTATCATTTGACTGTATCATCGTTACATTAGCGATATACTGATGACTGGAGGGAGACAGTAAGCGAATTGTAGGAGTTTGTAAGTTATCTGGAGCGGTCTAATCCTAATTTGCATTTTTGGTCAACATGTGACTGCACAAGAATTTGGGATCTAAACCTAACAAAAAATTATAGGTGCTGGGCAGAAACAAATCTATACAAGAAATTCACAAATCAAAATTCGCTCTTGCATGCATCCAACTATCACCTTGCCACACCTTCAATAACATCCCTCGAGCCAATTTTATGCCTTAGAAAACAAGCATTTGTCAATGCCGAATGTTGTTGCGCTGGCATTGGCATTGGTAGTGCAGTGTGGAAACACAGTTTGGGCAGGATGTGAAAAATGACAGCTGTACTGTTCATAAGGAGGTGTAAAAAATTCCAGTGTTGAAAATGTGGCATGTAAATATTGCAAATTTGCGAAGTTACAAGGTGGGTGGGAAATGCATAACCGCTTATAACACAGTCATTTTATGGACTTTTGCACCAGATTTTCAACATAGACATTTTAGCACCTCTGCTCATGTACAGTGTCACTGTCATTTCCTCAAACTGCTCCCAAAAAGTGATTTACGCTTTAGCGACAGCAGCCTATTCTACGCGGGGCCATTGAAAACACATTTCTGGCAGGATATGTAAAATGACAGCTGTACTGTTCATCAAGAGGTGTGGAAAATGGCAATGGTGAAAATCCAGAGTGAAAATATTACAAATGCACGTTCGAGTGAGCGTGCAAACTCGCACAACGACGCCAGAACACAGTCGGCTTACTTATATTGTCACTCAATTTTCAACATAGACATTTTGGACCTCTGCTCACGAACAGTGTCACTGTCATTTTGTAATCTGTCCCGAACACTGATTTCCCAAAGCTACCCGGCTATATGCGCGGAAGTGCGAAACACATTAAATAGGATGTGAAAAAATGGCAGCTGTACTGTTCACAAGGAGAGTGTAGAAAAATGACAATGTTGAAAATCTGGCATGAAAATATTACGAAATTCGCGGCGTTACGAGCATGCATAGCAATACGCAGCATACGCTTTCATGGCTCAGCCATTTATTGTTTTTTCCCACCAAATTTACAACACAGGCTTTTGAGAGACCCTCATGAACAGTGTCACTATCCTTGTGTTGATCGGTCCCGAAAGGTGATTCCGCGCAGTGACTGCAAAATCACCTTTCGGGACCGATTAATGTCATAACAGTGACAGAATTCATGAGTGGGGGTCCCAAAAACCCCATGCTGAAAATTTGGTGCAAAAATTACAAAAAATGCCCGAGATATGTATCAAAGTTGAAAAAAACCCTATTTATTCCATTATACTGCTTACCGGCATTTCCTCAGTTCGTGGTCAGCTTTGAACATAAACTTAGAAACACAGACTTTGACGGCAAATAAGGACCGCTTGGCCCACCTAGTCTGCCAAATTTCCCTACCTACAGGATAGGCCACAGATACAGGTTACTCACTTGTAACAGGAGTTCTAGGAATGGTATATATTGTTCATCCACACTTATTGGCAGGTTCCTTGCCGCTTTAAATCTTGCCGGAAGGTCTTCAAGCTGGCTCCTCCCACCCATCCAGGTGGTAAAACTCTCGGCCCGCCCCCATGACGCTAGATCTGGCCCACTGAAGCTCAGGTTGTGTGTTCAAGCCGGGAGGTTTAGGAATGGGATGAACAACATATACCATTCCTAGAACTCCTGTTACAGGTGAGTAACCTGTATTTCTAGGGACATGGATATGTTGTTCATCCACACTTATTGGCAGACTCCTAGCAGTTCTCCGAGGAGGAGGGAGGCAAGCACACCTCCTACTTATGGAATAAGACTGGAGAACGAGGCCCCAAAACCAGCATCTGGCGTGACTCAAGGTCGATGTAGTGTCGGTAATAAAGGTGTGTGCTGACTTCCAGGTAGCAGCCCTGCAGATTTCCTGGATAGGGACGTCCCTGGAAGCAGCCACCGATGCAGCAGTATGACGGGTAGAATGAGCTCTTATCCCTCTGGGAGGCTCCATGCCCGCCAACTTATAGCAGCAATCTATGCAGGAGGTGACCCACCTGCCTATCGTCCGCTTGGCTGCAGGTCTGCCAGGTGCGGCTTCAGCGTAGGTGACAAACAGCTGGCGAACCTCTCCCCGAATTTCAGCCGTGTGCTCCTTATAATAAGTGAGCGCCCTTCTAGGGTCCAGAGTATGGAGCCTATATTCGGCCTCCGAGGTGAGATTGGGGTAGAACCGGCAGAGTCAGCACCTGGTTGGGTGAAACTCCGACACCACCTTGGAAGGAATTTCGGTGGGGCAGAGGACAACTCCTGTCTCTGTGGAAGACCAGGTAGGAGACTCGATGCAAAGCGCCTGGAGCTCTCCCATCCTTCTGGCTGACGTGATAGCCACCAAGAAGGCGGTCTTCCACGACAGGTGAGAGAGATCACACCTGTGCATTGGTTCGAATGGCTTGCCCATGAGCTTTGCCAGTACCAGCAGTAAATCCACGGAGGTGGAGGTTCTCGCACTGGACGGGAAATGTGATCAAGGCCTTGGAAAAAGCGCCAGACCACCTCTTCCTGCGCCACCGACTGCTCCCCGGCCCGCACCCGGTAAGCAGAGATGGCTGCCAGGTGCACCTTTAGGGTCGTCGACCTAAGCCCTTGACTAGAAAGGGACCATAAATAGTCCAAAATGCTTGCCACAGAACAGGAGGAAGGGTCCAAGCCCTTGCCCTGACACCAAATGGAGAATCTCTTCCATTTGAAGGCATAGCATTTTCTGGTCGACTCCTTATGGGACGCCTCAACAACATTGAGGACCTCGTCGGAAAGACCCAAGGCCTGGAACTCTAGCCGCTCAGGAACCAGGCCGTCAGGTGCAGGGATTGAAGGTCCGGATGGAACACCTTCCCCTGATTGACTGAGAGCAGGTCCGGGCGAGCTGGAAGCTGCCTCGGGAGCCTGGAGCTGAGGCTGAGGAGATCTGGGTACCAGAACTGGCGGGGCCAGTCTGGGGCTATCAGAATCACCTGCCTTGTCCCTCCTCGCCTTGAGAAGCACCTTGTGAATCAAGGGAAATGGGAGAAAGGCGTAAAGAGGCCCGGGGTCCACAGCCTCGAGAAGGCATCCCCCTGCAGCGAGCCCTGCTGAGGGGGGCGGGCATGAAACAGCCTCAGCTCCGCGTTCTCCCTGGAGGCAAACAGGTCCACCTGAGGTGTGCCCCAGTGGGAGAACAGATCTTGTACTACCTCCGGCAGGAGAGACCACTCGTGAGATGCAGCCCCTATCCGGCTCAGGGCATCGGCCAGGGTGTTGGAGGCTCCTGCCACATGAATGGCTAGGAAATCCGCCTCCAGACTGCGCAAGAGTGACCAAATGCGGAGAGCTTCCTTGCACAGAAGCATGGAGCGCGTCCCGCCCTGGCGGTTCAGGTAGTACATGGTCGTGGTATTGTCCATCTGGACTCGGACCACATGACCCTGGAGAAACGGAGCAAAGGCGGTGAGAGCTAGGCAGACTGCTCGGAGCTCCAGCAGGTTGATGTGGCATCGGGACTCACGCGGGGACCAGAGGCCATGCACTCGGTGTTCCCCCAGATGGGCACCCCAACCCAGAGAGGCATCGGTCGATAGAGAGACCGTCGGCTCGGGGCGGACAAACGGGATGCCCTCATGCAGATGGAATGGAACGGTCCACCACTGGAGAGCGTTCCACATCTCCTGGGTCACTATCACTAGGATCACAGCATTGTGACCACTGGCTGGCCAGTCCCCACTGAAGGGGGCGCATGTGCCAGCGCGCCCAATGGACCACGCTGGTACAGGCCGCCATGAGACCCAGGAGGCGCAGGAAGTCCCGGGCAGGGCGCGATTGCCCAACCAGAAATGATTGGGCAAAGGAGGTAAGAACCTCTGCCCTGTCAGCCGGGAGCCATGCTCTGGCTCGAAGAGAGTTGAGCTCTGCCCCGATGAACAGGATCACCTGCTTCGGCTCGAGTTCCGATTTGGCCTCGTTGATGAGAAGGCCAACTTGAGAGCAAACCTGGAGGGCCAGATCTCTGGACCGCTCCACCTCCCGTCTGGTGGGGGCTGCTAGCCAATGCCGTCCAGGTAAGGGTACACCCGGACCCCTCGGTGCCGCAGGAATGCTGTCACCACTGCCATGCATTTGGTGAAGACCCTGGGAGCTGGAGATAAGCCGAAGGGCATGGCTCGGAACTCGAAAAGGGATCCCTCCGCTCGAAAGCAGAGGAATCTCCGATGTGACGGACGGATAGGGACGTGAAAGAACGCGTCCTGTAGGTCCAGAGAGCAGAACCACACGCCGTGTTCCAGAGATGGTATTGTCTGCGCCAGAGTGACCATCCTGAAGGTTTGAGACCTTAGGAACTTGTTCAGGTCGTGTAGGTCGAGAATGGGGCGCCAGCCCCCCGTCCATTTCGGAACCAGGAAATACCTGGACACGAACCCCGGGTCTGAAGGGGGGTCCTCTACCTCCGTGATCACCTCCTTTTGGAGGAGGAGAGCGATGTCGGCTCGGCGAGCCGCCAGTGAAGCTGCGGACCCCGAGGCCCCCCGAGGTGCGGCGGCTCTGAAGGGCACAGCCTGCTCGAATTCCAGAGGTAGGCCTTTTCCCACCACCTCCAGTACCCACCTGTCCGTGGTAACAGCGGACCAGGCGGAAAAGGATGTCTGAGCAGTCCCCCGGAGAACGGGGTGAGGTGACAGGGATGGGCGACACCCTCAGCCCGTCACTGGGCAGGCTTGGAGGAGGATCGGCCGAGGGACCTCCTGGGCCTTTACCTCCTGATTCCTGTTGGAGGAAGCCGGCGGCTTGGGTTTGGGATGCCAAGCTCGAGCCTGCTGGCCCTGGCGTTGCTGGGCAGGCGCGGCGGGGCTCAGAAGGACGAAAGGGCTTAGGCTGTGGTTTGCGGCCTTTGTCCTTCTGAGCGGAAGAGACCCAGTGCAAGGTAGCATGGACTTCTGATCCTCTGCAGGTGACCTTCCACCCCAGGGCGAAGAGGTCAGTCCCAAAGGGAACATCCGCCAACATGTGCTAGGTATCCGAGTAAGGTGGATATCCTCAGCCAACCCGACGACGCATGGCCACTGCGGCCGCCACAGACCTGGCACATGAGTCCCGATGTACGCGCAGTCTGGAGCTGCTGTTTGGCCACTGCCCTGCCCTGGTCCCGCACCTGCCTGACCGTAGTCTGCAGATCTGCAGGAAGATGAGGGACAACCTCATCCAGGAGCCCAACAGGGCGTGAGAAAAATGTGCCATGAGGGCGGCTGAACTGGCCTGGCGAAGGCCGAGAGGGACGAGCACAGACTTTCCACCCGCATAATCCAATTTCTTGATTCTTTGTCGGGAGGTTTGTCCATCCTCGGCGCCTGCACGCTCGAAAAACGCTGGTCGGTAACCAACCCCTCAGCCGAGGGTTCTCCAAAACAGACAGGGGAACGGTGGGGACCACATACTTCCTGGCCAACCTGGCCGGGCGCAGGGCAGGAAGCAGGGCGCTGCCAAAGTTCCAAGGCGGACCCACTATGGCTTGCCACGGAAAACCTCCGTGGGAGAATCCCTCGGTCCAGAATCTCCGTGAGGGGATACCTGGCCGTTTAGAAAGCAGGTTGAGCTTCATCCCGGTGGACTCCGAGATGAGTCAGTAACCCTAAGAAGGACGAAGGGCTATCGTCCATTGACTGCCCTCCGAGGACTCCAAGTCCATGCGCTTGGAGAAGAGGAGGAACCATCATCGGACTTCAGAAGAGTCCTCAAGAAGCTGCCTGGCCTGAGCCACCTCCACCTGCCGAGGTTTATCGGGAGTGAGGGTGACAGACAGCCTATGGGGCAAACCCAAGGCAGACCGAGAATTTTTGGTCGGAGCCCCAACTAATGGCTGTGGGGCGGAGGTTCCACCGGAATCGTGGGGCAGCTGGAATTGGCCGAACAACCGGCCTGAGAACAGGCTCCTCGACTACAACGAGGGGTTGTTCCGGCTGCTCCGGTGACAGCCACTTAATGGCCGGGGAAGACGACTGGGTCGGCTTATTCCCGGTCAAAAGGAGCTGTTGCCACATGAGTTCATCGTACCTCCGACGCAACTTGCGCCGAAGCCTCCCCTCGTCCGAGGAAGAGGAAGACCGGCAGCGCCGCTTGCTGCGGTGCCGAGACCGAGACCGCCTATGGCGGCGGGATCGGTTGGACCACGAGGATGTCCGAGACCGAGAGTCTTGACTAGGCCAGGGAGGCGGCGAGAGAGTGTGGGAATCGGCACTCCCTCGGATCAGACGATCCACGAAGGCTCGGAATCGGAGGCACAGTCGAGCAGCCAGGATCCTCAACTCCACCGGGGAACCAGGGAGAGGATTCTCAGCTTCTCCAGCCCGACAACCCGTCTAGCGGGTGAGAAAATCTCGACGGCGTCGGCGGAGTCTCGATCAACTGGCCTGGCGGGGACACCGTGAAGCCAGTGGCGAAGCTGGGTCGAACCGAAGTCGACTGTCGACAAGGGAGGGATTTTCCGCTCCCAAGAGCGCGACGGAGACTTACTTTTGCTCTTTTGGACCTGGAAAAGGTCCCGAAGGTTGGACCCTCACCTTTGGTCAAGAGGGTCAGACAAAGCTCCTAAAGAAGCCGAGTATGAGGCACCGAGGAGAGAGCGGGCAAATGCCGCAGCGAGGTAGAAGCGGCCAGCATGCCGCTCCTCTTGAGGGCAATCACCTGCTCGAGCTGATCCGCCGAACCAACTGGCCGGACACCGCCCAATCGGCCTCTTTAGATTTCACCGTGGAATTTTTCGGGCGCCCCAGTTGTAATCGGGCAGCACGGTCTTCAAGGACATAGGTCGAAAAGGAAGAGCACAAGTCGCAGGCCTGCGGGTGCGTGCTCAAGGCCCAGGCAGTGAGCGCATGTGGAGTGCGGATCCGTCCTAGACATCTTTCGCCCGCAAGGGCACCTCCGAAACTGGGAGTCGACGGTCCATCGCAGCCGCGAGGAGAAGATTTACCCAAGTCTTTTTAGCAAAAACTTTTGATTTGAACTTCCGAAGAATTAGGAACCAGTCAAACGCAGCGCGTTAAGGAGGGAACCTGAGCTTCCAAGCGGTAAGGAAGATCTGGCATCATGGGGCGGAGCCGAGAGTTTTACCACCCAGGTGGGTGGGAGAAGCCAGCTTGAAGACCTTCCGGCAAGATTTAAAGCGGCAAGGAACCTGCCAATAAGTGTGGATGAACAACATATCCATGTCCCTAGAAATCCTAGTTAACCAACAGCCTATTTCTTCCTACCCCCCACAAGAATTGCCTTATGTCTGTCCCATGCATTCTTGAATTCTCCCACAGTTTTAGACCCCACAACCTCCTCAGAAAGGCTGTTCCATGCATCCACTACCCTCTCTGTGAAATAATACTTCCTCACATTGCCCCTGAACTGCCCCCCTTCTATCTTTAAATTGTGTCCCCTTGTTCTTGCCGTCTCTTTTCTGAAAGATGCTACCCTCTTGGACTTTGTTGATTCCACTGAGGTGCCTAAAGTTTCTATCATGTCCCCCTCTCCTTCTTTCCTCAAGGGTATACATATTAAGCTCCTTTAGTCTCTCTTCCTACGGCTTCTCTTGCAGACCCTGCACCATTTTAGTTGCCCTCCTCTGACTGCCTCTATCCTGTCTATGTCCTTGCGGAGATGAGGTCTCCAGAACTGGACACAGTACTCAGATGGGGTCTCACCAACTGTCTGTACAGAGGGATAACAACTTCCTGTTTTCTGCTGCTGATGCCTCTCCCTATGCATCCCAGTATACCCCCAGCCCTCCCTACTGCCTTCTCACATTGCTTGCTAAAATTAAGGTCATCTGATATGATTACCCCCGGTCCCTTTTCTGTTTTGTTGTTGTTACTACCCCCCATTGTGTATTCTTCCCTGGGTTCTTGTTTTCCAGGTGCATTATTTTGCACTTCTTTGCATTGAATCCTAGCTGCCATACTTCTGACCATTCCTCCAACCTTGCCAAGTCCCTTCTCATCCTTTCCACGCCTCCTTGTGTATCAACCCTGTTGCAGATCTCTTTGAAGAGTGCAGACTTGTTCCCGGTCCACTGAAGATCATCGCGCCGGACACCGGAGGTAAGTATGGGATGAGGGTGTGTGTGGGGAGGCAGGTGCGCAGTGGGTGGGTGTGGGTGAGGGGTAGGGAGACTACGAGGGACCATTTTCTGTTTACATGTGGTTAATAAAAAAAACATTGCAGACTTTTTTTTACAGTTTTGGGGGGATACAGTAGCTGATGGGGGATTGGGGACACTAGCTGAGGGGATTGGGCACCCTCAGCACAGAAGAAGGGGACATCCAGCAGCGGGGGATGAGCCGAGGGGGATGGGCACCCTCTCGGCAAGCAAAGAGGATGAGACACATTATGCCAACAGGGAGTGGGCTCCCCCGTCAGCACATTCATGAGGGGCAGGGTAAGCTGACTGGGGGATTGGGCACCCCTGAAGTCGGCAATTTAGCGGCCACTGTGCCGCCATGTTACTGTCTGGTGAAACAAGTAGGAAGGTCCGCTGCGTGTGACGAGCTTTGCTTGCATTGCAGCGGACCTTTCCTTTGATGTGAACGCCAGAACAGTATGCACGGTGTGGCGCCGGCATGCAGGCTGATTGGAGAATGAGGGACACACCTACTGGTGCGTGCCCTGCATTCGCCCAACAGCGACCGCACCTCCAAATCTCCACTACCACAAGATGTTAAATAAAAAGGAAGTCAAGAAGAACATTTCAATTTTAGAAAGAAGGAAAGGGCTCAGGGATTTACCTAAAGGGATACGGCTTTTTTTTGTGTGGCTTCAGAAGCAAAAAATGGTCAGAACAGAGTTGTGAAAGATTAATTTTGTCGAAGGGAAGGGAAGACAACAGCACTAGGAATAATCAGTTTCAGGCTAGTGTAAATTTCATTTATACTTGCACATCACGATGTGAACAGACCACAGGGATCTTACATAAAAACTGGGGCATTATTCAGACCAATCCATGCTTGTCCAGATTATTACCAGATCCTGCAATGATGATGTATTAAAAAGCTTTCAACCAAAAATACATTCTCTTGAGGTCTTTGTCAGAATGGGTGAACATGCAAGAGTGACTGAACTTAGCGAGTGTGATTCTGCATTAGCTATGCACTCGGCCAAAGTTCCAGTACATGAGAAGCATGTCTGGAGTTTTACTGGGATTGAAACTGTGAAATTGGATGTTAGGAGAGGTGACCTGAATGCCCTCCTCCTCAGGAAAGAAGCATTTTGGATCTTTTACACTTGAGAGGTTGAGTTCATCAGGATTAAATGAGAGGTCTGACATTTCCCCTTTTCTATAACCTTTAACATCCACCTGAATCACAGAAGGGACCAGGGACCTCAGTTTAACGTTTCTGCTGAAGGATAGTACCTACAACAGGGCAACAATAACCCTTGTATTTCACTGCATTGTTAACACTGGGTATAAGCCCAATTACCCTTTCCTTTTTTGCCATCAAGCTTTTTTTTCCAATTTCTTTCTATGACCCTGTCTCTCTGGCCCCTCCTAGGTGCTCAGGCCCGTTGGCAACATCCCAGTCGCAGTCACCCACCCACCTCCATAGAGCTCTGGCTATGCCACCCAGGCGGGGTCAGGGCGGGATCAGTTCCTCTAAAATTCTTTGTCTCGTCAGGTGGGCACCGCAATCCGACGGAGGTCCGGGGAGCTCACGCGGGCCGTTATCATGGAGGTGCCAGCGCCATTTTCCTTAGAGTTCCTCTCCTCAGGGGACGTCGCCTACGTGAACGTCAATGCAAGCAAGTGTGCGTGTGTCCACCAGCTGACATCAGCGATGTCTCCACCCTCCTGATCTGCCTCCAAGCCGCACTACCACTTATGGTCACCCAGGTGGCAGTACTGTGGCAGAGGAGGGAACCCTCCATCCCCTACAGCAGAGAGCATCCTCTGAGACACTTAGTCCTTCTCCCTCCTGCTGGCCCTGATGACTCAAGCTCATTCCTGAACTCGGGCTGCTGGCACTGCGAGCAGCAGTGCTACCCTTCCGCTGATGGCCCAGCTTGCCATCAAGCTTTTTGCCCTTAGAGTGACACCTTTGCCTGACTGTAAGGCTCTTCCATCTACCTCCCAACTCATCAGCCACTCCCCCCACTGCCAGATCAGTGAGGATCTACATGGAAAGGGGCCAAGAGTACCAGCAGCTGGCATACAGGCAGCCGAGGAACATGGGTTTGTTGACTTTTTCTCACAGTTTTTTTGACACTGGGCAGTGTCCGCTCAGGCTTCACGCGCATGCAACAAACACCCCTGCAAAGGAAACAAGCTCTCCAGCCCACCACAGCGGGTGCTGTGGTAGCGGCAGCCAGCATCAACCTTCCCCGGCTGGGAGCACTAATGAGTAGCAGCACTATCCCAGCCCGCTTGGTCACCTGACCCAGCTTCCGGGTTTCGTCCTGAAGCCAGGTTGCCAGCTCAGGAGTGCAACGTGCTTTCAACTGGGCAAGCCTGCAACCCGCTCAAATGACCTTTTGGGAACGAGAACCCATGGCCTAGCACAGATACAAGAAATGCTACTAACTGAGCCAAACCAACGCAAATTAATGTGTAATTCTAGGTTGGAAAGGACTCTAGATACATCATCTCAACCCCGTGCTTCATAAGCAGATGTTAATAAGTCTGCGGCATTCTGTTATTAAAGAGCTAGTGTACTGCTTTGAAACTGCCTGCAATTAATTGTAACTTTCAGATGTAGTCAACTATCACTTCTTGTATCACAAGTATTTTCTCTTTTCTGTTTGCTAATTAGAAGATTTTCCACCTCGCAGTACTGGGGTGATGTGTGGAGCAGCACTCTGGAGGAGGGAAAAAAGTCAGTTCTGTTCCTCCCACTACATCAACACTGAGACAACACTTACTATGACATCTCTGGTAACCAATGAGAACCATTTCTCACTGCCAGGTTTCACTTTCACATGAAGCAGCAGGGACTGTCTCTCCCTGGTTACTAGTGATGTCACAATTTCCTGCATTTTTATTGGTAGCTTCTGAAAGTCACTGCTCAGGCTGCAAGGATTGTGGTGCCTCGAGGTGTTCGGTCTCATTTCTGAAGATGTAGTGGGAGGAACAGAACTGACTAATTTATTTTTTCCTCCAGACAGAGTGCTGCTCCACACATCACCCCAGTACTGCCAGGTGGAAAATCTTCTAATTAACAAACAGAAAAGAAAAAATACTTGAGGTATAAGAAGTGATAGCTGTCTGCATCTAAAAATGACTATTAATCCCAAGCAGTACACTAGCTCTTTAAATAAACAAACTGCCCAAAGCTCTATGACCCTGTCTCTCTGGCCCCTCTCCTAGGTGCTCAGGCCCACTGGCAACCCCCCAGTCACAGTCACCCACGTCCATAGAGCTCTGGCTATGCCACCCAGGCGGGGTCAGGGCGGGATTAGTTCCTCTAAATTTTTTGTGATTTCACATGAGAAGGTGCTCTATGCCAAAATGCTGCACAGCACCAGAAACCCATGCCAGTCCTGTGGCACACAAACATCAATTTGTATTTATTTTATTTTACCGTGAATGTGTTAAAAAAGGGAAAGAACACTTGAGGCGAGACCCCCTGCTACAAAGTTGCCTTGGAAAGAGGTGACCAAAACAAAGTCACCTTCAAAATCACTGGTAGGCATCCAGAGCAACAAGATGAAACTGTGCAATACAGCTGCACCACAAGACAATGGTACTCATCAACTTTTCGCCAGGGGCCAAAGGCCATGGGTCAGCACTCCTCCAAGGACCATAACTGCAGCAATTTGTTTTCTCACATCTCCCCCACCCAGTTTCTCTTTTCTTTAGTCTAGGACAGTGCATTTGTGGTAAAAAGTGCCACACTGCAAAAAACAAACTACCACAATTCAGCACTTTTTACTACAACTACGACAAATATTACTGTAATTGTGGGGAAAACATGTATGCAGAAAAATGTTACCACAATTTGACAGTTTTCCCCACAGTTGTAGGATATTGCCTAAAATTGGCTACCTTAAGTGCCATAAGAAAAAACAAAACAAAAAAAAAAAAAAAACATGGGGCTGCAGACGGCCTGCGCCCATATTTTGGTACCATAGCTGTAAGAAAATGCATCCGCACATGAATTTAGCAACCCAATGTGCACCTACTTTCCTCCCTAGTAGGCAGCTCCCCAATTCCCCCAGAGTTGGTTAGGGTATGTCATAGTTCAGCGGCTAGCTTTAGCAACTGAGTCATTTCCACTGCTACCTGCCAACTCTCTGTTAATCACTTTTATTTTTGGTCACTTTTATATTTTTATTCCATTGTATTTCTATCGTATAATACCTTTGTGGTTAACTGCACTTAGAATTTTTGCACTGTCAAATTTTTTTTGAATTACTTTTTATCCATGGCTCAACAGATTGACCATTATTTGCTTCCCCCTCTGCACCCTCCCTACGTAGTCATCTGCCCTGCTCCCCAGAGACTTCCTACCCATCTTCTACATTCCCTCCCCCCATTCCCACCCCATGACATGGTCTTCAGGATGACACACTCTTTATTTCCAGCAGTGGGACTCTGTTGTGCTGGGCGAGCAGGCAACACAGACAAAAAGGCACTGAGCGCATCGTTATCCTGCCAGGTCAGGGGTTTCCCACCATCACTCCCTTCCCAGAGATGCCAATGCGGACTAGCTGTGCAACCATGCAGTGGGCATGCATGGAGCTGACCCCTGCATCTCTATCCCACCTTCCCTTGTGATACTCCAGGGAGTGCTAGCACATCTGGTATGGACAGCCTGTCACCCTAGAGGGGATAAACATTCTCTGCAATGCTTAAGCCTTCTCCCCCTGTCAGCTGTCTAACGTCTTGTGCTCACTTCTGAACCCAGCTGCACCAGCGTCACAGGTGGCAACGCTGCCGGTATGCACTCAGGCTAGCTGTACTAAATGCAACATATTATTCATTTGCAACTGCCTCTTTCCCATGTAACCAATCCCCAGATCACACCTGGAAACAAACTGCTCGCAGATCAGTGCTTTGTTTCTAGACAAAAATTTCAAATAAATATGAATAAAATATCTGAGTATTGCCACCCCCAAATGCTAGGTTTGCAGTACAGAACGCAGTAGTCGGGATTAAGAGGGACACTGCTCACCAGTAAAAACAAACTGCATCTGGCACCAGCAGACCACAATTACTCAACATTCTTAAAAAAAGAGGTCCTAATCCTCTGTTTATGACATCACAATCGGTTGCCATGGAGCTGTAATGTCATACACAGAGGACTGCGATCTCAGCTTTTGAATTGCATCAGGGTAAGGTGAGCTGTAAAGGACAATGGTAACGCTTTTATACCCATATCCTTACTGATAAAGAAAATAACAGCTTGAAATTCAATTTTATTTGGTGGTTCAACAGCATGGGGATATCTCAGGCTATGCCAGCAACCTGGGTTCTGGAGCAGACTCAGGTCACGTGGGGGACCGGCTGGGGGAGAGAGAGGAAAAGAGTGTCCCATGGATTGTTCTCCTCTCTCAGGAAGGACATGTTTGCTTGCCACCTGGGTGAAGTCTGGTGGCAGCACAACAGGATTGCCAAGCGCAGGGGCGGGCTCGCATTCGGAAACTAATATGTGCATGCCTCCAAACTCACAGGTGGTACTTCACTTCACGTTCTGCAGCTCTGGGGGAAAAAGGGGAAGGAACGCCCCAACTGAGCAGGGTAGCACTCTGGTCTACCGCAGGCTGCACCCCACCAATTAGGCTCCTCCTCTGGAGCAATCGGGACTGCTCTGGAAGGGCCTGGCTGGCCCAGCAATGGGGGTAATCAGTGGGGGACTTCACCAAAGGAGATGCAAGCCATAAAGAAGCTGGGTGACTGGGCTGGGTGGACTGGAGCAGATAGGGGACAATCGGTGAATGGAGGTTAAAAATCTTGATTTAAAAAAAAAAAAATTCAATTTTTATTAGGATTGTTGGGTAATTGGGACCTGCTGAAGCCAATGGTGATTTGTTTTTTAACCAGTGACTGGCACTCATTTTTAAACAGATTTTTCAAGGCTGACAGTATAGACTAGAGGTTGAGAGTAATGAGCTGTAATTGAGCTCAGTACATCCAACCAGTGGTGCAAGTGGTAGACAAGAAGTACAGGAACTCAGGCATTGGCAAATAAGAAATGCAGAATGAAGATCCTCAATCTGAGGGATAGCTGTGTCAAGACACGTTTATCTGTTTTGACGCAAGTAGATTCAGTTAGAGATATTGAAGTATTTCTAGCAAAACAGCACTGTTGAACAAGTCAAATGTTGTTATGGAAACCCTGATTTCAAGCCACTGGCCTAGAAAAGTACAGTTACGTAAGCACTTACCATAACAGTAGATCTTCGAGAGAGGCTCTTGCAGTAGGTAATTACATATAGGACTGATGTCGGCAGGCGGCAGGACCCCACGGAAAAATCTCTAGCCAGCAGTCCCCAGCGAGGGACCGCCCCCACGTCAGGTGACCGGCGTCAGTATAAAGGGGCGGTCCCTGATGCCCGCCTTCCAGTTCTTTCCCGCCACAGGCCAGAAAGGCCCGGACAAGAGAGGAGCGGATATTTCCATCACTGGAAAAGGAGCTGAAAAAGCCTAGGGAGATGGAGAGTTGGAAGGTATTACCTACTGCAAGAGCCTCTCTCGAAGATCTACTGTTACGCTAAGTTCTTATGTAACTGTACTATCTTACTGCGAGAGAGCTCTTGCAGTAGGTAATTACATATAGGACTGAATCCCAAGCAGTCTGGAACAAAGAAAGGCACCAGGAGGAGGAAAACTACTCCAAGAAGCAGTTCTAGCTGTGTAAGCCTCAAGATAAGAGGCCTTGCAGAACAGCCAGCCCGAAGCCTGCTCTACGGCAAGAGGCAATATCCAAACTGTAGTGTTTAGTGAAGGTATGAACGGAAGTCCAGGTGGCGGCAGCACAGATGTCTGCCGCAGACACATTTTTGAAACAAGCCGCTGAGGCAGCTACTCCTCTGGTGGAGTGGCCTCTTACCTGACCCGGGAGGGTCTTGTTGTCTGTGTCATAACAGAAAGTGATGCAATGAGCCAACCACTTAGATAGGCATTGCTTAGAAACAGCGTTGCCTTCCCTTTTATGAGCAAAAGAGACAAACAATTAATCAGTCTTTCTGAGATCCTTCGTCCTGTTGGTGCAGTATCTCAGAATCCGGTGAACATCCATAGTATGGAGTAAATACTCCCTTTGATTAGAGTACTGCATGAAAAAGGCGGGTAACTCTATGGACTGATTTAGAGTAGACTCTGCTACTACTTTAGGGAGAAACTTAGGATTCGTGCGAAGAGCAACACGTTCCTTGTGAAAAATCAAGTATGGGATTTTGCACATCAGGGCCTGGAGCTTGGAAATTCTCCGAGCGGAAGTAATGGCCACCAGGAAGAGAGTCTTCCATGAAAGGAACTTCAAATACGCAGAAGCTGCCGGTTCGAAGGGAGGCAGAGTAAGTTTCTCAAGAACAAAGTTCAAGTCCCAAGGGGGAGCAGGAGTACGGATAGGGGGTCTCAGATGGAGGACCCCTCTGAGAAAGGTCTTAGAGACCTCCAATTGAGCGAAAGTTTTGTCTTCGAAGGGGACATGATAGGCAGAGATGGCCTCCATGTGTACCTTCAGAGAAGAATGACTGAGACCCACGTCAAACAGATAACATAGATACTCCAGCAGAAGCCCCGCTGAACAGGAGAAAGGATCCGCGTTCTTGGAAGCAGCCCAGATAGTGAATCTTTTCCACTTCATGGTGTAAGTGGATCTAGTGGAGGGTTTTCTGGCCTCCACCAAAATCTCCGCCACTTGGGGAGACACCCCAAAATGGGACTGAGCTAAGTCTGCAGGAGCCATGCGTGCAGCTGAAGGGATCTGAGGCCTGGATGGACCAGGGTCCCCTGATCCTGGGTCAGTAAACCTCGAGACAGAGGAAGAGGAAGAGGATGATCCTCTTAATATTGTTGTAGAAGAGAGAACCAAACTTGCCTGAGCCAGAAAGAGCAATCAGAATAATTTGTGCTCCTTCTAAGGCTAGTTTCTGCAAGACTCGTGGGATAAGTGGAACTGGGGGAAAAGCATAGACGAATCTGTCCTTCCAGTCTAGAGACAGAGCGTCTCCCCAGAAAGCACCTCGTTCTGGAACAAGAGAGCAGAAGACTGGTAGTTTTGCATTTAGAGGGGATGCGAACAGGTTGACCTGTGATGTTCCCCAAAGTCGGAAGATATTGTCTAGGACCCCTTGGTCCAGCTCCCACTCATGAGTCAGAGCAGAAGAGCGACTTAGCTTGTCTGCTAGGGTGTTGTCGACTCCCGGAACGTAAACTGCCGTGAAGTGAAGGTCGTGATGTGTTGCCAATCCCAAACCCTCACTGCCTCCCTGCACAGAGGGTAGGACCGAGTTCCTCCGTTTGTTGATATACTAAACCACGCACATGTTGTCCGTCTGAACGGCTAGGTGGCCGGGAAGGATGTATTGGTGAAGGGCTTGGAGAGTGTACAACACTGCCCGGAACTCGAGCACATTGATGTGGAGTGCTTGTTCGAGCTTGGACCAGGAGCCCTGGGTCCGATGAGGCCCTAGATGGGCTCTCCAACCTTCGCCCGAGGCGTCTGTGGTTAGAGTCTAGGAGGGGGGAGGACGAAAGAAAGGAACTCCCCGAAACAGGTTCTCTCGAAGCATCCACCACTGCAAGTCTCGAAGCATCGGAGAGGAGACGAGAACTGCGTGATCTAGGTCGTCCACTAACTGATCCCATTGGGAGCGTAGAATCCACTGAGATGTTCTCATGTGAAGTCGGCGAGGAACTGTCAGGATAGCAGCCGCCATGAGCCAGAAGGCGAAGAACCCGACCTTGCAGAGGCCGCCTGCGGGCAGACAGACTTATTTGGTCTGGAGGGTGGCGCCTGTCCAGTGGCAGGAAGGCCCTGCCGTCGTAATCGTCTGAGAATCAACCCAATAACTGTAGTCTCTGGGATGGGATCAGGTGAGACTTGGAATGGTTGATGGTAGACCCAGGCAGGCAAAACCTGCTGGGTAAGGAGAACAGCGCAGGAATTCCTCCCTGGATGAGGCCGCCCAGGAGCCAATCGTCCAGGTGCAGAAAACCTACCCCCAGTAAACAGGAGCCACCACCACTGCCGAGGCATTTGGTAAATACTCGCGGTCACGGAGGATAGTGGCAGGCGCCTTGAATTGGTAGTGGTCCCCTGGAGCCGCCAAGCAGTATATATGCAATGAGGCAGGCGAATGCAAATGTGCAAGTAAGCATCCTGCATATCCAGAGCACACAGCAATTGACCCGGCCGGGGAAGGGGGCAGAAGGCTCTGCAAAGAGAGCATCCTGCACCTTTTGTATTCCACAAAAAGATTCAGGGAACTGAGATCCAGAATTGGTCCGAGATCTCCTGTCTTCTTTGGGACCAGGAAGAAATGGGAATAGTAACCCGTCCCTTGCAGATGAAGGGGAATGGGTTCTACTGCATGTTTCAGCAGTAGAGCTGAAATTTCCTCCTTGACCAAGAGAAGATGTCCCCTTGAATATGTCGACTTCAGAGGGGGGTGGCGAGGTGGTTTCTGAAGAAACTCTATCGAGTGTCCTTCTGCGATGAGCTGGAGCACCCAAGAATCTGTTGTTATCCTCTCCCAGACCGGAAGGTGGAGGGAAAACCTCCCTCCTACAGGTTCCTCCAGGGAGTCCAGAGGCTGTGGGAGAGGGAAGGAGTCAGGTGGTGTGGGGCAGCGCCGCAGCTGAAGCACCTGTTGCTTTTTTGGGCAGGGGGGCTTAGCAGCTGTGTGGGCCCGGCGTTTTGCAGCCCGCCTTCCCTGGGGTTTCGCCTTGGGCCAATTCAGTCTGCGAAAGGGATGGCGCTGCTGCTGATGGGGATGGTACATGGAATCGACAGACTTCAGTGTCATCCCCTTCTCTTGCAAATCGGTGATGATGTCCTTGACATCACAACCAAAAAGCACCGACCCACGGAAGGGCGCTTCCTGGATAGCGGACTGCACCTCCGGGACCAACCCCGACACACGGAGCCAAGCATGATGCCGTAGGCCTACGGCGAAAGCTGAGCTCCGTCCAGCAGTGTCCACTGCATCGTATGTCGCACAAAGCATGTGTCGACTGGCCTAATGAGCAGAGCGGACAAGATCAGCCAACTCCTGCTTGACTTGGGAGTCTGGCAGGGAGTCCAATTTGGCTTCCACCCGAGTCAGAATGGCTTTCTGGTAGTCCCCCATATGGCCGACATAATTCAGGGCCCTGATCCCCAGCACGGAGGAAGCAAAGATCTTCTTCCCATACTGGTCCAGAAGGTGGGATTCCTTGTCAGGTGGCGACAAGCTGAGGTGTTTTGGGTTGGCCGACAGGCCATGAGCGGCGCTAATCACAACCGAGTCGGCACAAGGGTGAGAATCCAGGAAATCAACACCCTCTGGAGCCTGATATAGCCTATTCGACTTCCTTGGAAGTGGGGTTAAAGCCGACGGCCGTTTCCATATGGTGGTGACGAGGTCAGCATGAGGCTCTATCCAGGGTGGCACCAAGGTAGGAGCAGTCACGGGCAGATCCAGATGTTCAGCGAGTTTCAGACGCTGAGGATCTGGTTCCAAGGAGTGCCACTGATGAACCTCCTGGATATTCCTTAGCAACTCCGTAAAAGAAGTATCTTCCGGAGGAGACTTCGGAGGAGTCCTTGGCCTGGGCTTCGACGGAGAGCGGGGCTCGTCGTCCCTCTCGGAGCAGCTATTGGAAGAATCTGAGGAGTCCGAGGGTGAAGAGGAGTAGGAAGAGGAAAAAGACTCCCTTTCCCGACCGGGGGAGGAATGGACCCCTTGGGGAGCCCCCGGGGAAGCGTGTCCTGCCCCTCTCTGGACCCAGATGGAAGAGCCCTGGAGTCCGGAGGTGGTGA
Source organism: Neoceratodus forsteri (assembly GCA_016271365.2). Classification (NCBI taxonomy): domain Eukaryota; kingdom Metazoa; phylum Chordata; order Ceratodontiformes; family Ceratodontidae; genus Neoceratodus; species Neoceratodus forsteri. Next base: position 140,665,119 of record JADMNL010000031.1, on the reverse strand, counting down.
GGGAGAGTGCCGCCTCGGACGTATGGGAACCTGAGATGGCACCATCGTCGGAAGGCGGCTCTCGACCTCCCTGGTGAGCTGAGCCTTGGCCTCAGCCCACCAGGAGGCCAGAGTCTCCTGCAGGTCCACCGGCGGCTGTGGGGGCGGTGGAGGAGGAAGAGGCGGGGGATAAGGATACGGGTTGTACCCATATGGAGTATCAAAAGCCGGCTGCAGTAACCCTGTGTTGGGGTACTCGGCACCGGATACTGTGGTCCTGGAGTCGCTGGTGCCGGATAGGATGGAGGTACCCAGGGCCAAGGGAGCTGCGGAGCAGGCAGCCGGCGGCGGCCTCACAGGTGGATCACGCTGGAGGACCCAGAGGAGGGGCATCTGGAAGCAGGATGTCTCCTGGAGTCGGTGAGAACCGGCATAGGAGGAACCGGCGTCAGGGCCGGCGTCCAGGGCGAGAATCAGATCCAGCGCACCAGCGAGGGCGGTCTGACAGAGGAAGCTCCCAGTGTCACCCGGGATGGAGTGGAAAAATCCCGGAGGTCGGGCTATGGGGGACTCTGGGGCCCCAGGCAGCGCGATGGCTGTGGAAACCGGGTAGAATGGACATGGGGGTGTCAGTCGTCGGTTCCGTCGCCAGCAGACGTCGGAAGAGCGCGTCGCGGCTTCTGGCGAGCACCGGCGGGCGCCGGAGAAGTCGGCATCCGACATAGGACCTTCACGGAGGCAGGCCGAGGAGAAAGATCGGCCTGGTCCCGATGGAATGGAGGCTGTGCATGCCCCAAAGGGTCATGCGTCTTACCGACCTTCTCTGCGCGGACGTTGGAGGCCAATGCCCGACTTGCAAGTCGCCACGCCAGTAGCCGTGAGCCTGCGGCGAACTGAGGCGGAGGCCTCAGGCCCAGGCGCCCGAGGCGGCCCATGAGCCAGACAGGTGGGCCGACGCCCTCGGAAACCTCCAAGGCGGCCGAGGAGCGGTCCCCCAGAGGGGACGCTACCTGTGTCCCGGCGGCTCCCGAGGGAGACGCAGTAGAGGAGCCCTTGTCCCGGTGCCTCTCCTTATCCTTCTTCTTCCGATGGCCTTCGGGGGAAGTGGACGCCTGCCTCAGTTTTTTTAGCTCCTTCTCCATTGAACTCATCTTTTTCTTCAAAATATGGGCATTCCAGGGATTGCTGCCACCTTTTCCGGGTAGCCGCGTTGAAGCTGAGGCAGTGTTGGCACTTCTCGACCGGGTGATCGGGGCCTAGGCAGAACAGGCACAGGGAATGGCCGTCCTTGTGCGGTAGTTGGGCGCCGCACGAATCGCACTTATTTTTGTGCTCAGAGGGTGTAGGGGATGACATACAGTTAGTCGAAAAAAAATTATATATTATTTCGGTAAAACCAACGAAGACTGGGCTGACGAAGCACAAACTTTTCCTCGAGTGGCTGCAAGAGCTAACGGCAGGAAAGAACTGGAAAGCGGGTGTCAGGGACCGCCCCTTTATACCGACGTCTCCTGACGCCGGTCACCTGAGTCGGGGTGGTTCCTGACGACGCTGGCTGAGATTTCGGTCTCGCCGCCCTGCCGGCGTCAGTCCTATATGTAATTACCTACTGCAAGAGCCCTCTCGAAGTAAGATCGGTCATTATGCTGCTAGTTTAAGAATTTCAGTTCCAGTGTCAGTGGGAAGAAGTACAGGAACGCCATTCCTGCTGCAAAAAGGTACAGGAACTGAGTTGTTGTGCGTTCCTGTTCACTTTCATCACTGCATCCAACACACCTGGGTTTGATACCCACAACATCCACTTGCATACAGTGTGACCCTAAGCAAGTCATTTAACCTCTCTAGTGCTCCTGTGTTCTCCCCCCAAAGCAGGCATTGTAACCAGTGGCCTTACCCAGTTACCAAAGAATAAAAAAAAAAAGGTTTTGCTCACTAAGGGACACACGCGTTCTCAGGGAGCAGTTTGGGCTCTCCCCACCCTCAAAAATTCATATGCAGTTCCAAACATGAAAAAGGCCAGGCAGCCAATCAGAGATGCTGCCGCTCCAGCGATCACATGACAGAGAAGAACAGGTTACTCACCTGTAACAGTAGTTCTAGGAATGGTATATGTTTGTTCATCCACACTGTTTGGCATTGTTCCCTTCCTCTTTAAATCTGCCGTAAGTCTTCAAGCTGGCTCCTCCCACCCACCCGGGTGGTATATACCTCAGCTCCGCCCCATGACGCCAGATCTTAGCCCACTGGAAGCACGCGGTTGTGTGTCCGCAGTCGGGAGTACAGGTCAGTGGATTGAACAACATATACCACTCCTAGAACTGCTGTTACAGATGAGTAACCTGTTTTTCTAGGAGCGTGGATATGTTGTTCATCCACACTGCTTGGCAGACTCCAAGCAATTCTCCGGGACAAGGGAGGCAAGGGGCACACCCCCTACTTAGAGAACAAAGATTGGAGAACTAAAGCCCCAAAACCAGCATCCTGGCGTGACTCAAGGTCGATGTGGTTGTGGGTGATAAAGGTGTTTGCTGACTTCCAGGTAGCAGCCCGGCAGGTTTCCTGGATAGTGATGTCCCTGGAAGCAGCAACCAATGCAGCAGTATGGTGGGTAGAATGAGCTCTTATCCTTCTGGGAGGCTCCTTGCCCGCCAACTCGTAGCACACAACTATGCATGATGTAAATACAGGTTACTCACCTGTAACAGGAGTTCTAGGAATGGTATATGTTGTTCATCCACACTTACTGGCAGGTTCCTTGACGCTTTAAATCTTGCCGGAAGGTCTTCAAGCTGGCTCCTCCCACCCACCTGGGTGACAAAACTCTCGGCTCCACCCCATGATGCCAGATCTAGCCCGCTGGAAGCCAGGTTGTGTGGATGAACAACATATACCATTCCTAGAACTCCTGTTACAGGTGAGTAACCTGCATTTCTAGGGACAAGGATATGGTGTTCAATCCACACTTACTGGCAGACTCCTAGCAGTTCTCCGGGAGGAGGGAGGCAAGGCGCACACCCCCTACTTGGGAAATAAGGACTGGAGAACCGAGGTCCCAAAACCAGCATCCCAGCATGACTCAAGGTCGATGTGGTAGTGGGTAATGCAGGTGTGTGCTGACTTGCAGGTAGCAGCCCTGCAGATTTCCTGGATAGGGACGTCCCTGGAAGCAGCCACCGATGCAGCGGTATGGCAGGTAGAATGAGCTCTTATCCCTTTGGGAGGCTCCAAGCCCGCAAACCTATAGCAGAGATCTATGCAGGAGGTGACCCACCTGCCTATCGTCCGCTTGGCTGCAGGTCTGCCAGGTGTGGCTTCAGCGTTGGTGACAAACAGCTGGCAAACCTCTCCCCAAACTTCAGCCGTCCGCTCCTTATAATAAGAGAGCGCTCTTCTAGGGTCCAGAGTATGGAGCCTATATTCGTCCTCCAAGGTGTGACTGGAGTAGAACACCAGCAGAGTCAACACCTGGTTAAGGTGAAACTCCGACACCACCTTCGGAAGGAATTTCGGGTGGGGGCGGAGGACAACCTTGTCCCTATGGAAGATCAGATAGGGAGACTCGATGGAAAGCGTCTGGAGCTCTCCCATCCTTCTGGCAGATGTGATAGCCACCAAGAAGGCGGTCTTCCATGACAGGTGAGAGATGTCACACCTGTGCATAGGTTCGAATGGCTTGCCCATGAGCTTAGCCAGTACCAGCAGTAGATCACACGGAGGTGGAGGTTTTCGCACCGGAGGGGATATGTGATCAAGGCCTTTGAAAAAGCATCCGACCACCTTCTCCTGTGCCACCGACTGCTTTCCGGCCCGCGCCCGGTAAGCAGAGATGGCTGCCAGCTGCACCTTAAGGGTCATCGACCAAAGCCCTAGCTAAGAAAGAGACCACAGGTAGTCCAGAATGCTGGCCAAGGAACAGGAAGAAGGGTCCAACCCCTTATCCTGACACCAAATGGAAAACCTCTTCCATTTGAAGGCGTAGCATTTTCTGGTCGACTCCTTACGGGATGCCTCAACAACGTTGAGGACCTCGTCGGAAAGACCCAAGGCCTGGAACTCTAGCCGCTCAGGAACCAGGCCGTCAGGTGCAGGGTCTGAAGGTCCAGGTGGAGAACCTTCCCCTGGTTGACTGAGATCAGGTCCGGGCGGGTTGGAAGCCGCCTCGGGAGCCTGAAGCTGAGGCTGAGGAGATCTGGATACCAGAACTGGTGGGGCCAGTATGGGGCTACCAGAATCACCTGCGCCTTGTCCCTCCTCGCCTTAAGAAGCACCTTGTGGATCAAGGGAAATGGGGGAAAGGCATAAAAGAGGCCCAGGGTCCACGGCCTCGAGAAGACATCCCCCTGCAGCGAGCCCTGCTGAGGGGGGCTGGCATGAAACAGCCTCAGCTTTGCATTCTCCCTGGAGGCAAACAGGTCCACCTGAGGTGTGCCCCAGTGGGAGAACAGATCGTGTACTACCTCCGGCAGGAGAGACCACTCATGAGATGCAGCACCTATCCGGCTGAGGGCATCAGCCAGAGTGTTGGAGGCTCCTGTCACATGGATGGCTAGGAGATCCGCCTCCAGTCTGCTCACGAGAGACCAACTGCGGAGAGCTTCCTTGCATAGGGGTAAGGAGCGCATCCCACCTTGGCAGTTTAGGTAGTATATGGTCGTGGTATTGTCCGTCTGGACCTGGACCACTTTACCCCGTACAAACGGAGCGAAGGCAGTGAGGGCTAGTCGGACCGTTCGTAGCTCCAGCAAGTTGATGTGGCATCGAGACTCCTGAGGGGACCAGAGGCCATGCGCACTGAGCTCCCCCAGATGGCCACCCCAACCCATCAGAGAGGCGTAGGTCATCAGAGTGACCGTCGGCTCGGGGTGGACAAACAGGATACCCTCCTGCAGATCAGCTGGAATGATCCACCACTGGAGAGCGTTCCACATCTCCTGTGTCACTGCCACTGGCTGGTCCAGAGGACTGGAGCGCTGTGACCACTGGCGGGCCAGTCCCCACTGCAGGGGACACATGTGCCAATGGGCCCAATGGACCACGCTGGTGCAGGCCGCCATGAGGCCCAGGAGGCGCAGGAAGTCCCGGGCAGGGTGCAATTGCCCAACCAGAAATGATTGGGCAAAGGAGGAAAGAACCTTGGCCCTGTCCGCTGGGAGCCGTGCTCTGGCTTGAAGAGAGTCGAGCTCTGTCCCGATGAATTGAATCACCTGCATTGGCACGAGTTCCGATTTGGCCTCGTTTACGAGGAGGCCAATCTGAGAGCAGACCTGGAGGGCCAGATCCCTGGACCGCTCCACCTCCGGTCTGGAGGGGGCTGCAATCAGCCAGTCGTCCAGGTAAGGGTACACCCGGACCCTTCAGGGCCGCAGGAATGCTGTCACCACTGCCATGTATTTTGTGAAGACCCTGGGAGCTGGAGAGAGGCCGAAGGGCATGGCCCGGAACTCATAAAGGGACCCCTCCACCCTGAAGTGGAGGAATCACTGGTGGGATGGACGGATTGAGATGTGAAAGAACGCATCCTGGACGTCCGGAGAACAGAACCACATGCCTCGTTCCAAGGATGGAATGATCTGAGCCAGAGTAACCATCGTGAAGGTTCGAGACCTTAGGAACTTGTTCAGGTCGTATAGGTCTAGAATGGGGCACCTGCCCCCGTCTGTTTTGGGACCAGGAAATACCTGGACACAAACCCTGGGTCTGGTGGAGGATCCGCCACCTCCCTGATCACCTCCTTCTGGAGGAGCAGGGCAATGTCGGCTCGATGAGTCGACAGAGAGGCTGCGGACCCCGTAGCCCCCGTGGGGCGACGGCTCAATAGGGTGGGACCTGTTCGAATTCCAGAGGCAGACCTTTTCCTACCACTTCCAGCACCCACCAGTCCGTGGTGATACTGGAACGGGTGGTAAGGAAGTGATGGAGCCGTCCCCACACGGGGGGAACCCAAGGTGGAGCGACGAAGTTGGGGGCGACACCCCTCAACCCGTCACTAGGCAGGCTTGGAGGAAGGACCGGCCGAGGGGCCTCCTGGGCCTTTCCCTCCCAGCTTCCTGCTGGAGCAAGCTGCGGGCTTGGCTTTGGGGTGCCAAGTGCGAGCCTGCTGGCCCTGATGCTGGTGTTGCTAGGCCGGACGTGCCGCAGGGGCAGAAGGCCGAAAGGGCTTACGCTGCTGCTGGCGGCCTTTGTCCTTCTGGGCAGACATGACCGAGTCCAAGGTGGCATTGGACTTCTCGATCCTCTGCAGATGACCCTCCACCCCAGGAATGAACAAGTCGGTACCCAGGAAGGGAACGTCTGCCAGCTTGTGCTGGGTATCCGCCGTGAAAGTGGAGATCCGCAGCCAAGCTCTGCGGCGCATGGCCACTGCGGCCGCTACTGACCGGGCACAAGAGTCTCCAATGTCAAGAGCAGTTTGGAGCTGTTGCTTTGCCACCGCTCTTCCCTGATCCCGCACCTGCTTGACAGTAGTCTGGAGGTCAGCCGGGAGATGAGGAATCACCTCATCCAGGGAGCCCAAAAGGGCGTGTGAAAAGTGTGCCATCAGAACGACCGAACTGGCCTCACGAAGGCCTAAAGAGGATGCAGCATAGACTACGCCCGGAGTAGTCCAGTTTCTTGGACTCTATTAGGTGGCTTGTCCACGTCCCGAGGGTTTCCGGAGCGCCGGAAAACACTGTTGGTCACAAGCCCCTCCGCAGAGGGGTGCTCCGAGAATCCGGAGAGTGAACCAGTGGGAATGACATACTATCGAGCCATCCTAGCCGAAGGTGCTGGACAAGAAGCTGGCCACTGCCATAGCTCCAGAGCCGGGTCAACAATGGCTTCGGCCACCGGAAAGGCCTCTGTGGGGGAATCCCCTCAGTCCAGTATCTCCGTGAGGGGATACTTGGCCCGCTTTGAAACGGGTTCGAGCTTCATCCCAGAAGACTCTGAGATGAGCCAAAGCATTCCTAGGAACGAGGAATGTCTCTCGTCCACTGACTGACCCCCAGTGGACTCCAGGTCGAGAGGCCTGGAGAACAGTAAGGAATCGTCAGACTCCGAGGAGTTTACAAACAGCTGCCGAGGGTCTGAGCCACCCTCCACTTGCCAAGGTCGATTGGGAGTGAGGGTGACCGACAACTGATGGGCCAAACCCTGACCCGACCGAGAATCCTTGGTCGGTGCCCCAGTTTTAGGTTGTGGAGGCAAGGGTTCCACCACAATGGGTGGTGCAGCTGGTTTCGGCCGAACAACCGGTGCCGGATTCTGCTTCTCGATAACAATGAGGGGTTGTTTCGGCCGCTCTGGTGACAGCCACTTAATGGCCAGGGAAGGCGACGGAGTCGGCTTGTTCCCGGTCAAAAAGAGCTAGCTGCTGCCACATCAGATCCTCAAAGCACTGACGCAATTTGTGCCTGTGCCTATCCTCAAAGAGGACAAAGATGAGGATGAGCGGGCGCCATACTTTCCTCGGAAACTCCAAGACTGATGATCGGGCGGATCGGAGCCTGGACGAGAAGATGTCGAGACCGAGACCCCCGGTGTTTCGAGAGGTGGGTCTGAGGAGGAGCAGGGGAAACCTGCTCCTCCTCGAGTCCGAGGACCTTAACCGGGGACTCTGGCACAGGAGGCACAGGCAAGTCCTCGGTTTCCACCAGGAGAACCCGGTGAAGAAGGGTTGTCAGCTTCTCCAGTCGACAGCCCGTCCGGCCAGATAGAAATATCTCAACTGCATCGACGGGTGTCTCGGCCGGCTGACCTGACAGGAACACCGTGAAAACCAGTCAGTGTTGACTATCGAGGAAGGGACCTCTCCACTCCCACGAACATCGACGGTGGGATTTACCCTTGGAGTCCTTCTTCTTGGACCAAGATGAATGTCCCAAAGGACCCTCTCCCTTGGTGGAGAGGGAATGACAAAGCTCCTTGAACGAAGCCGTGTAGGAGGAGCCCAAAGAGAGCGGGATAAATGCCGCCACCGAGGATGAAGATGATGTGGCCTGGGCCGCCTCCTCCTTGAGGGCGCTCATCTGTTCAAGCTGTTCAGCCGAGCCCGCCACCACGGACACCGCCCAATGGGCCTCCTTCGACCTTGCGAGGATAACATTTCAGGGCGCCCAAGTTGCAATCTGGCGTGATCATCAAGAACCGTGGCCAAGAAGGACTTGCACAAGTCGCCAGGCCTCGAATTGTTAGAAACTAAGGCAGTACACATGCGTGGAGTGCGGATTGTACGGGACATCTTCTGCCCACAGGGGCACCGCCGAAATCCGGGAGTCGACTTGTCCATCGCAGCCGTGAAGGAAGAAAAAGACCAAAGTCTTGTAAATTTTAAGATAAGTTTCGGGTTAACCGAAGAGTTTGGATCCAGGCCTAAAACGCATAGCGCAAAGGAGGTAACCTGAGCTTCCAAGCGGTAAGGAAGATCTGGCGTCATGGGGCAGAGCCGAGAGTTTTATCACCCGGGTTGGTGGGAGGAGCCAGCTTGAAGACCTTCTGGCAAGATACCTGCCAGTAAGTGTGGATTGAACAAACATAGCCATGTCCCTAGAATCCACCTTGCAATGGTCTGCTTGGCTGCAGGTCTGCCAGAAGCGGCTTCAGCGTAGGTGACAAACAGCGAACCTCGCCACGAATTTCCGCCATCCTTTCCTTATAATAGGAGAGAGCACGTCTCAGGTCCAAAGTACTGAGCCTGTACTCGGCGTCCGAGGTGTAATTAGGGTAGTATACCAGCAGAATCAACACCTGGTTAAGGTGAAAATCTGACACCACCTTCAGAAGGAATTTCGGGTGGGGGTGCAGGACAACTTTGTCCCTGTGAAAGACCAGATAAGGGGAGTCCACGAAAGCGCCAGGAGCTCCCTGTCCGTCTGGCTGGCGTGATAGCCACCAGGAGGCCGTCTTCCACGACAAGTGTGACAGTTCACACTTGTGCATGGAGTCGAATAACGCCCGCAGAGCTTTAAAACCAGCAGCAGATCCACGGAGGTGGAGGTTCATGCGGAGGATATGTGATCCAGGCCTTTGAAAAAGCACCCAACCACTGTCTCCAGCGCCAATGTCGGCTGACCGGCCCACGCCCAGTAAGCAGAAATGGCTGCCAGGTACACCCTAAGGGTCGAAGACCGTAGACCCCCTTTGGAGACAGACCAAAAGTAGTCAAGAATGTTAGCCACAGAACAGGATAAGGGTCCAGACCTTACACTGACACCAAATGAAAATCTTTTCCATTTGAAAGCACTACTTGTTCCTGATGCGATTCCTTTCTGAATGCCTCCTGCAGTGTAGACATCTTCGGAAAGACCCGAAGCCTGGAACTCTAGCCACTCAGGTACCAGGCTGTGAGGTGCAGTGATTGAAGGTCTGGATGGAAGACCTTCCCCTGGTTGAGAGATATCAGGTCCGGGCATTTGCAAAGCTGCTCCGGGAGCCTGCAGCTGAGGCTGAGGAGATCTGGATACCAGAACTGGCGCGGCCAGTCTGGAGCTACCAGAATCACCTTCGCCTTGTCCCTCCTCACCCTGAGTAACACCTTGTGGATCAGGGGAAATGGAGGGAAGACGTAGAGGAGGCCTGGGATCCTCGGCCTCGAGAAGGCATCCCCCTGCTGCAAGCCCTGCTGAGGGGGGCGGGTATGATACAGCCTCAGCAGTGTTTTCCTGGGGACAAAAGGTCCACCATCTGTTTTCCCAATGGGAGAACAGGCTGTAAACTACCTCTGGATGGAGAGACCACTGAGTAGGATTTCTGGCCTATCTGCGGTGAGCATCTGCCAGCTGGTTGAGGCTCCTGCCACATGGATGGCTAGGAGATCCGCCTGCAACCGGCTTACGAGGGTCCAGATGCGGAGCGCCTCCTTGCACAGCAGATGGGAGTGCATGCCACCCTGTTTGTTGAGGTAGTACATGGTCATGGTATTGTCCGTCTGGACTTGAACCACTTGACCCTGGAGCTGAGGAGCGAAAGCTGACAGTGCCAGTCTGACTGCTCTGAGCTCCAACAGATCGATGTGACATCGGATCTCCTCAGGGGTCCAGAACCCGTGGGCCCTGCTGTCCCCCATGTGGGCTCCCCGCCCATGAGAGGCACATCGGTCGTAAAGACGACCGTTGTCTCGGGGCGGACAAACAGGATCTCTTCCTGCAACCGGTCTGGGGCGGTCCACCACTGGAGGGCATCCCATATCTTCTGGGTTACAGTGATCAGCTGGTCAAAATGACCGTATCGCTGAGTCCACTGGGCGGCCAGCTCCCATTGGAGGGGGCGCATGTGCAACCGGGCCCAACAGACCACCAAGGTGCACGCCACCATGTAACCGAGATGACGCAGGAAGTCCCGGGCAGGGCACATGTGTCCAACCAGAAATGGATGGGCCAAGGAGGAGAGAACCTCTGCCCTGTCCGCCGGAAGCTGAGCTCAGGCTTGACAAGAGTCAAGCTCTGCCCCGATGAAGCCCATCACCTGGGAATGCACGAGTTCCAACCTGGCCTTGTTGATCAGGACGATGAGTTGGGAGCAGGTCTGGAGGGCCAGATCCCTGGACCTCTCCACCTCCTGCTGGGTGGAACCTGCCAGGAGCCAATCGTCGAGGTAAGGGTAGATTCTGACTCCTCGACACCGAAGATGGGTCGCCACCACTGCAATGCATCTGGTGAAGACCTGTGGGGCCGATGACAGGCCGAACAGCATGGCTCGGAACTCGTACAGGGATCCTCTTGACCCTGAAGTGGAGGAAGCGCTGATGGGACAGATGGATTGGGACATGAAAGAACGCATCCTGCAGATCCAGTGAACAGAACCACATGTTTTGCTCCAAAGATGGTATGATCTGGGACAGAGTGACCAACCGAAAGGTGCGAGACCGGAGACACTGATTCAGTTCGTGGAGATCTGGAATGGGACGCCAAACCCCGTCCCCTTGGCCACCAGAAAATACCTGGAGACAAAGCCTGGGACTGCTGGAGGATCCACCACGGGAGCTACTGGCTCCTTGCAGAGGAGCTGAACTACGTCGTCTCGAAGAGCCGACTGGGTGCATGCGTAAATCCGTTCCTCCCGAGGGGGTCGGACTCGGCTGGGAGGGTACTGCTCGAACTCTAGAGGCAGTCCCTGACCGACCACTTCAAGAACCCATCTGTCCAAAGTGATAGCGGACCAGGTGGAGAGGAAGTGGCGGAGCCGGCCCCCATGGGAGGGCCCAGAGCTGGCGTGATGGAGATGGGTGGCAACCCCATCCGTCGTGGGCAGGCTTAGAAGGAGGCTCCAGGACCCGAGCCTCTGCCTCCTTTCTTGAGCCTGTTGGGGTCCAGGCTTGGGCCGAGGTGCCAAGCTTGAGCCTGCTGCTGATGCTGCTGTCCTCCTTGAAAAGAGAGCTGCCAGACCGCAGGGGAAGAGAGGAAGGGCTTCTTCTTCTTAGTCTGCTGGTTCTTGCCTGAAGAACCCTTGGCAGAAGTGGCGTCAAGGTGGCACTGGACAGCTCTATTGATATAGGTGACACGGCCTCCTGGACCCGAACAAGTGGGGTCCCAGAAGAAAGGCACGTCCAACCAAGCTTATGCTGAGCCCTCTGCGGAGAAAGGAGGAAAGCCTCAACCAAGCCCTGTGGCAAGAGGCCACTGCGGCGGCCATCGAGCAGGCACAAGAATTCCTGATGTCCTAGGCCGTCTGGAGCTGCTGTTTTGCAACAGCACAGCCCTGGTCATAGACCTGTTTGACCGTGGTCTGTATGTCCGTGTGGAGATGAATGAGGAGTTTGTCTAATGACCCGAGAAAGGCATGAGAGAAGTGTGCCATAATGACAGCTGAGCTGGCCTGATGAAGGCCCAAAGAAGAGTCGGCACAGACATTTCAGGCAGTGTGGTCCATATTTTTGGACTCTTTGTCCGGAGGTCGGGCAGTGTCAGCCAAACTGCCAGTATGCCTGAACACAGAGGCGGTCACCAGGCTCTCGACCGAAGGGTGCTCTGTGAACCCCGCAAGGGACCTCATGGGCACCGTGTACTTGTGGGCCATGTGGGCAGATGGTGCTGGGCATGAGGCAGGGCGCTGCCAAAGTTCAAGGCCCGGGCCAACAATGGCTTCGGCCACTGGAAAGGCCTCCGTCGGGGTATCCCCTCTCTTTAGAATGTCTGTGAGAGGGTACTCTGCCTTTTTCTGGATAGATTCAAGGGGCATTCCAGTGGAGATGGAAATGAGACAGAGAATCCCTTGGAAGGAGGAAGAGCCTTCCTCCATTCCTGTGCCAACGGACGAGTCATCATCCCCAGGATGAGAGTGGAGCCCGGTGACATCCGAGTCTGAGGAGTCGGGATACAGTGGTCTACCACCTAAATCACTCTCAATCCACCGAGGGCAGTCCGGGGTGACTGTGACCGACAGATGTCGGGGAAGTCCGGTGTCCTGTCGGTCCTCTTTCGAGGTAGCCCCTCCCACAGGCTGCATAGGTGGCGGTTCCACCCGAATAGGTAGACAGACCGGAATAGGCCGAACCGAGGGACGGGATGGCCCCACAGGCAGAGGAACCAGAGGCTTTGGTTCTGGAGGGGTCGGCTTCAGCTTGGGAGGCGAGAGCCAAGTAATGGCCGGGGTGGGCGACGGAGCCAGATTCTGCCTGGTCAGGATCAGCTGTTGCCACATAAGGTCCTAATAGCGCCGGAGTTTCCGCCGGAGCCTCTCCTCATCAGAGGAGGATGAGGACAACCTGTGGCGTCGCCTCTTCTTAGATCGCTTATGGCTCTTCCTCGGTCATTCAGCCGAGGGGGTCCTGGACCTCGACCGAGATCGGGCAACAGAGACTCGGTCGATCGGGAGACACCGGTGGGATTGGTGAAACCCGAGGTTCCGGAACCAGGTCCTTGATAGGGACGCCAGCGGTCTGGGTCTCCTCATCAGGAAATACTAGGACAGGAGTCCATTTTAAGGAGTCGTCGGCCACGGCCGGCGACAAAGGGTCAATCGGGTCGAGGATGATCTCGACCTCGTCGGCCACTTCCTCAGTCCCCTGGCCAGACGGAAGATCCATGAAGCCGGTGGCCGAGGAGGCGATCTCGACCAAGGTCGAGACCGCATGCTCGTGGGACTCAGACCCCTCTCGGTCCCAAGATCGTCTTCGTCGAGACTAAGACAAAGGTTCGTTTTGTCTCTTCCAAGAGCGGGAGGACTGCGAGCCCGAGGGCGCCTCACCCAGGGTGGGGATAGACTGGCTTAACTCCTTAAATGAACCAGTAAAGGTGGAGCCTAGGTTCAGAGGAACAAAGAAGCTACAATTGGCCGAAGCACGGTGGCTTCTTCCTCTAACACCTCGCCTTTCCAGCTGCAGTAGCGGAGACCCCATGACGTGAGCCGCCCACCTAGCCTCCTTGGACTTCACCGGAGGGTTCCTTTTTTCTGGTCTGCTCAGCTTCAGGCGTGCCTTGCGGTTGTCCAGGACGTTGGGATGGAAGGCCAAGCAATGACTGTAGGACAAGGTGTCATGGCCGACACCCAGGCAGTAGACGCACGTGAGATGGGGATCGGTGTGTGACATCTTTTGGCCGCAGGGACACCAGCGAAATCCTGGGGAAGATTTCTCCTCTATGATCGATGCTGCAAAAGCGCAATAGCTAACTCGAACAAGTTTCAATTTCAGTAAAGCCGACGATTTGAAAGCCAGGGCCTCCGAAATGCGACAGCATGAGGGAGGCAACCTGTATCTTCCAGCAGAAAGGAAGATCTGGCATCATGGGGCGAAGCCAATGTATATACCACCCAGGTGGGTGGGAGGAGCCAGCTTGAAGACTTCTGGCAGAGTTAAAGAGTAAAGGGACAATGCCAAACAGTGTGGATAAACAACATATCCACGCTCCTAAAACTGGCCTTTCTTTGTTGCATGCTATATACCAATTTCAGTACATTATTGACCATCTGCTTTGTGCTACAGCACCACTGACTGATGCATTTAACTGCTCTCTAGCAACAGGGGTTGTGCTGCCAGCAGAATGGAGGGTAAAAAATGTAGTGCTGCTCCACAAAACCGGAGACAGAGACGATCCCGGTAACTACAGGCTTATCAGTCTGACCCCGACCTTAGGGAAGCTGTTGGAGACCATCACAGAGACACACCTACTAAATTCCTGGAGGCAAATGGGCTACAGGACAAAAGGCAGCATGGATTCATGGCAGGCAGACTGTCCCAGGCAAACATGATCAACTTTTTTTATTTGGGTTACAAAGGTGGTGGCCAGAGGGCAGGCTGTTGTTATGCTGTATCTGAACTTGAACAAGGCCTTTGAGTCTGTTCCACACAGAAGGCTGGTTAAAAAGCTGGGGAACCTGGGGGTTGGGGGACAAACTCACCAGATGGATAGGGAACTGGTGGTGGTGGTGGTGTGGGGGGGGGCAGGACTCGTTAACAGCAAATTCTCTGTGGTCAGAGGCGTTACAAGTAAAGTGTCACATGGATTGGTCTTGGGACCTGTGTTATTCAACATTTTTATCTGTGACACAGGGGAAGGTATCCAGAACACAAGCTGTCTCTTTGCAGACGACACCAAGATCTGTGGGAGTATGGACACAGAGGTGGGAAGAAAGGAGACAAGAAAAGGGTCTAGAAAAGCTAGACAGGTAGTCCAAGGTATGGCAGCTTAAATTTAACACCAAGAAGCATACGGTTATGAATACTGGCTATAGCAACTCTAAAACAGACTACTGGATGAGGGGAGTTCAAACCTCTGAGGAAAGGGACATAGGAGTCATTGTCAGTGACAACCTCAAGTCTACGGCCAATCCAATAAGGCATACCAGAAGGCAAGTAAGATGTTGGGGTGTATCGGAAGGACGTTTAGTAACAGTCCACTAACACAAGGAAAGAGGTAATACTGCTCCTGTACTGGTTCCCGGCAAGGCCTCGCCTGGAGTACTGTGCGCTGTTTTGGAATCCACATCTAAAGAAAGACAGGGACCAACTGGAAAGGGTCCAGAGAGGGTAACAAAAATAATCCAGGGGCAGCAATGCAACACACATATGAGGAGAGACTAGAGTGTCTCAATGTGTACTCTTTGGAGGCCAGGAGTGAGAAAGAGGGGGACAAGATAAGAGAATGACAAATTATAAGGGGACTAAATGGGGTAGACTGCAGTGATCTATGCATGAAGTAGGAAAGCACCCTAACCAGGGGGCATGGGTGGAGGTGGGTAGGGAATTCAAAGACATGCAAGGAAGTTCTTTTACACGGAGTGTGCAGCGGACGAATAGAACAGTTCATGCAAGCATGTGGTTGAAGACAAGTTGCCGATGGGGTTCAAGCGTGGATGGGACACACAAGGGGATAGTGAGGTATTTTGGGGGGGGGGTACAAACAGCCGGCGTGGGGGTACAGAGATGCCATTAGGCAATCAGTTCAGTAAATCCAGTTTAGCGTTAGGCTAGACACTGAGGGTAATGTGCAGACTGGATGGACAGCAAAGTCTTGATGTCCTGACAAATGCTCGGAAAGGGCTGTTTGAACAATAAAATGATGTCAACCCTTTCAGTTTCAACTTAGGTTGCAAACTCAGTTCTGGGTGTTTATCTTGATATGCTACCTGGGCTTGCATCACAAATTCTGTTTTAATCTCAGGGAACTCAAAGCTCCTCAAACAAAGTTTTTCAGCACTGGCTGACCAGCTCTTTGCAAGGTATTTGCACAGGAAAACACTGGATTGTGCAGCAGCTGCTACCCTTTTTGCACTAACGCCCGAATAGGGCTTATTGTTTTTAAATAACATTTTTAATTACCTTTTATTTATTTTATTTCAGTTCAAAAGACTTGCGCCAACTGTCATGTCAGCAGAGTTGTGCAAGGCTATCTCACAAACAATCTTTAACATCTTTATAGGTGACATTGCAGAGGGTCTGGAGGGAAAGGTATGCCTCTTTGCAGATGACACAAAGATCTGTAACAGAGTTGATACACAAGGGGGGGGGTAGAAAGGATGAGAAGGGATTTGGCAAGGTTGGAGGAATGCAAAGAAGTGCAAAGTAATGCACCTGGGAAACAAAAACCCAGGAGAAGAGTACACAATAGTAGAGGAGGTACTAACAACAACAAAAATGGAAAGGGACCTGGGGGTAGTCATATCAGATGATCTAAAGATTGGTAAGCAATATGAGAAGTCAGTAAGGAGAGCCAGGGGGATACTGGGATGCATAGGAAGGGGCATCACAAGTAGAAAAAGGGAAGTGGTTATCCCTCTGTACAGACAGTTGCTGAGACCCCATCTGGAGTACTGTGTGCGGTTTTGGAGACCTCATCTACGCAAGGACATAGACAGGATGGATGCAGTCCAGAGGAGGGCAACTAAAATGGTGCAGGGTCTGCATCAGAAACCACATGAAGAGAGACAGAGAGCTTAATATGTATACCCTTGATGAAAGGAGGGACGGGGGGACATGATAGAAACGTTCAAGTACCTCAAGGGAATCAACAAAGTCCAGGAGGGTAGCATCTTTCAGAAAAAGAGATGTGTAAGAACAAGGGGTGCAATTTAAAGATAGAGGGGGGACGGCTCAGGGGTAATGTGAGGACATTTTTTTCACGGAGAGAGTGGTAGATGCATGGAACCGCCTTCCTGGGGAGGTTGTTGAGTCTAAAACAGTGGGCAAATTCAAACATGCATGGGACAGACATAAGGCAATTGTAGTGGGGGTAGCAGGAAGTAGGCTATTGGTTAACTAGAATCTGCAGCTTATCCAGTAGGTAGGGAAATGGGCAGACTGGGTGGGCCAAGTGGTCCTTATCTGCTGTCAGAGTCTATGTTTCTATGTAACAGGCGGCTTCCGGCATGTGGAAATGCTAATGAGGGCTACCAACTAATGGCAGCATTGGTAGCTCTCACTAGCATACCCCGCACACTGGAAGCCGCCTGGTGTGTGCAAAATAGCTGACGTGACAGTTGGCGCAGGTCTTTCGAGTTTAAATAAAACATGAAAGGTAATAAAAAATTATCTTTCAATGCTAAAAGTCCTAATCATACGTTTCTGCAGCAGCTGCTGCCCTTTTTGCATTAGCCAGTGTTTGTTTTTTTTAAGATGTGTAGTGGAATTGAGAACCCTGTTGACAATTAATAGCCAACTCTGACAGCATCATTGCTATGTTTATTTTTGGTTGGCACATGTCATGTTTGATGAATTCATAGACAGTACTACTGAGATATTAGAGACAGGAGGCTCGATTTTCAAATACGGCAGGACTGCCGCAAGATCCAAATGCACCAGCGATATGGGACATGGGGCTTGCTGCAATCTCCTGGACAGCAATCGTGATTTTTGCTCCCATGTGCCAACTGCCACAAGTTAGACCAACTTTTTCTGGTTTAGCCTGCAGCAATTTTAGGTTTAGCAATTTTACGGTGCTTGCGCCAAAGACCTGGTGTAAGCTGCCGTAAATCAGGTAAATGGTTACAACTGTGTCTGACCTACCAACATCGGATGGAGTTGTGGCAAAGGTAATTTGCGCAGCTGTGTCAAAGTCCAGGCCTGATACAGGGCTCGACGTAAACCCTGCATCACCCTTTGAAAAATCAAGCCCAGGGGCTGGGGGCATCTAAACTCACTCCACAATTTATTTTTTTTGTTACATTCAAAAACCATGTATCTCTGTCTTTCTCATTTCCCTATATAAAGACCAACAGTTTAGGTGCTTTAATTATACCCTCCAATAGTAGCTTACCTATCCAGGACTTAAGCAGTCCATTTTGCAGATTTTTCTTAGTTTTTGTAGGGGAAAGGATCAGAAATTCTGCTTGTTAGCCCAATCCCATCCCCTTCCTGTTTCCAATTTTTGGATGCTCTCCCCCCCCCCGTGCTCCAACATTTTATGACGTATTACACTGTACGGTGTGGGGGCATGCTCTAGTAATTTCAATGGGAGCAGCTTTACAGTGTAATATACCTTTAAAGAGCCACCGACGCTTCAAGAAGAACTTTGAAAAACATATTGTCTGGACACAAAGCAGCTTATATTTCCCATTACTCTGTATTTCTTATCCACAGTATTTACCATTGATGTCATATGCATGAAAACAGGATAGTTGTTCCTTGGGGATTCATCAGCTCCTATTGCTTCTTCCCAACCTAATGTCATAATACTCTGCTTGTAGCATCACAGTTTTTCCCATGACAACAGACTGTGATGTCACAAGAGAGCATTAAAATTTCAAGTAGTGAACAAGCTTTAGAGGCAGATACACTCTAAAGGACCAAGATCTTGTTTGGGGGTGGGGGGAGAGATATTCTGAGAAATAAATAATGTAAAGGAGAAATCTATAGAAGGTACATGAAATGCAAGCTACACTGTGTCTAACCATCGTTTTCCAAAGTTTTCCGAAAGGTGTCAGCTGCTCTTTAATATTTTAAAGGGTCACTGAGTCAAATCAAAGTCACAGCTCAACTAACAAGAGCCTTGTTACATAAGCCGTGGCTTTGATTCGACCCCAGTGGCTGAAAATAAACAGAATTACCTAGCCCTCCTTTCCCAATTAACAAAAATAATAAAATAATTAACAAAGACGCCCTAACATTTTCACCACTCCCTGCAGTGTTTTCCCAAAGTTACCATCGAGCAACGCTGACAAGTGTGTCTGTCTTTCTGTGTTTGTATTTCTGTTTTACAGGTAGTGCTGCTTTTGTTTCCCTGTATGTGGCTCACCATAAGTTTAGTTTTTTTTTTGGTTGCTCTTTTTCTCCCTTGGGTCTCGACGGCCACCTCTGACGTACCCCCCTCCCATTTGCTGTTCCCGAGGATCAGACCCCCTCCTCTAGTGCCCCCACGACTTACATTTGTGGCAGGGGGTGGGGAGCGACTCAACCCACTGGCACGGATCCAGCTCGGGAGGCGTCCTCTTGGGGCGGCTCGCTGGGGGGTATCATAGTCATTCTGCATGACAGGACCACTTTTCCATTTTTTCTTCATGTGGTGGGGAGTGTGCAATGCCGCCAGTGACACTCCGCATGCTGTACGTCGGGCGGCTGCTCCACCTCCACCCCCACATTGTGGGTCCTGGCCTGCCGGCCCCCAGCCACTGCTCAGGGTCAGGCAAGTGCCGGTCCGTGTCCCCACCCTCCCCTGGGAGAGGAGAGCTGTCCTCCGGACGCTCGATCCTCTCCTCCCCAGCTGACCAGCTTGCACCGCGAACATGGGTCGCCAGTGTGGCAAGAGGTAAGGCAGTAATGCCTCAGCCCTCCATGCCACTGGGATGGCCTGGAGGGTTTACATTTTTTTTAATGATACAAGCATTGCCATATTGCATGAAAATATGCGTTATTGGGAGTGGGCGCCTTCCTCTACCTTTAAAAAGTTAGGGTTAAATCGAAACTATTCTATTGTGTTTGTTAATAAGGTAAGGCCCCAGGTGCCTTTTTTCAGGGTGACTCAGGAGCATGGGGGGTGGGGTTACGGGACTTGCTCAGAGTCACGCAGTATGCAAGTGGAGGTTCTGGGACTCAAACCCAGGTCTGTCTGCTGGATGTACCAATCTAATTTACAGCTTGCTACTCTACTCTCTAGGCCATACTGCCAGCCTCAAAGTGCCACAGGATCTTTTAACTTCCACATGATCAACCATCTAAAATGGGCAGAAGGGACCAGGGTTTGATATACACAACATCATCTCATATAGAGTGCCACGCCTACCCTCTGAAATGTGTGTTCCTATGATAAACAGTATTACATGACTAAATTACCAAAAGCCCATATCAAGTAGAGTTGGTTTGTGAGTGATAACCCATACATGTTGGCTTTGCCCCAAATGCAGGTGTTACTTCATGCAATTTCTCGATAACACCCAGATGGAATACAGCTTACTGCATAAGAGAGTCAGCCCAAGAGGCAGCACAGCTGCTGTTAAGAAGGACACAGCTTTGAAAAAGTGACACAAGGCTGGCAGGGTCTCCTAGGTCACTACTGTAGGTCTATGTCCCATCAAACTAACACCACTATTGATGGCAAAGTCTTCCTGTTTATTTACGGAATGCAGTAGTCGGGATTAAGAGGGACACTGCTCACCAGTAAAAACAAGCTGCATCTGGCACCAGCAGACCACAATTACTCAACATTCTTAAAAAAAGAGGTCCTAATCCTCTGCTTATGACATCTCAATCGGTTGCCATGGAGCTGTAATGCCATAAGTAGAGGACTGCGATCTCAGCTTTTGAATTGCATCAGGGTAAGATGAGCCATAAAGGACAAGGGTTAACGATTTTATACCCATATCCTTACTAATAAAGAAAATAATAGCTTGAAATTCAATTTTATTTGGTGGCTCAACAGCATGGGGATACCTCAGGCTATGCCAGTAACCTGGGTTCTGGAGCAGACTTGGGTGACATGGGGGCTGGCTGGGGAAGAGAGAGGAAAGAGCGTCCCATGGACTGCTCTCCTCTCTCAGGAAGGAGGACATGTTTGCTTGCCACCTGACTGAAGTCTTTTGGCAGCACAGCGGGAATGTCCACGAAGGGGCGGGCTCGCATTCGGAAACTAATATGTGCACGCCTCCACACTCACAGGTGGTACTTCATGTTCTGCAACCCTGGAGGAAAAAAGGAGAAGGAACACCCCAACCGAGCAGGATAGCACTATGGTCTACCGCAGGTTGCACCCCACCAATTAGACTCCTCCTCTGGAGCAATCTGGACTGCTCTAGAAGGGCCTGGCTGGCCCAGCAATGGGGGTGATCGGTGGGGGACTTCACGCAAGGCAATGCAAGCCGTAAAGAAGCTGGGTGGATTGGAGCAGATAGGGGACAATCGGTGAATGGAGGTTAAAAATCTTGATTTAAAAAGAAAATTCAATTTTCATTAGGATTGTTGGGTAACTGGGACCTGCTGAAGCCAATGGTGATTTTTTTTTTTTTTTTAACTAGTGACTGGCACTCATTTTTAAACAGATTTTTCAAGGCTGACAATATAGACTAGAGGTGGAGAATAATGAGCTGTGATTAAGCTCAGTACACCTAACACACCTGGGTTTGATACCCACAACATCCACTTGCATATAGTGTGACCCTGAGCAAGTCACTTAACCTCTCTAGTGCTCCTGTGTTCTCCCTCGAAAGCAGGCATCGTAGCCAGTGGCCTTACCCAGTTACCAAAGAATGAAAAATTATAGAGTGCCATGCCTAACCTATAAAATGTGTGTTCCTATGATAAACAGTCTTACATGACTAAATTACCAAAAGCCCATAGCAAGTAGAGTTGGTTTGTGAGTGATAACCCATACATGTTGGCTTTGCCCCAAAGGCAGGCGTTACATCATGCAATTTCTCGATAATACCCAGATGGAATACAGCTTACTGCATAAGAGAGTCAGCCCAAGAGGCAGCACAGCTGCTGCTAAGGAGGACACAGCCTTGAAAAAGTGACACAAGGCTGGCAGGGTCTCCTAGGTCACTATTGTAGGTCTATGTCCCATCAAACTAACTCACCACTATTGATGGCAAAGCCTCTTCCTGTTTGTTTATTTAATTTATTTATTTATTCATTCTCGGATTACACACACCTTTGAGCACAGAACAGCTCATTTACAAAGGTTCCACGCCAGTTAGGGCGGGGGTAACAATGACATACAAGGGGAGACATAATTCGATATACAGTGTACAGTAAATAAATCGCCTACATAGTTATTTATAGACTGTAATACAAATACATTGTTATTTACAGTTTTAGATTGTATACATAATTATTTACAGACTATAATACAGTTTAAGATGAGAAAGTCAGACGCTAAGATGAGTAGACAGGTGGGGAGGAGGATGTCAGGAGAGGGGGAAGATGCAGCCCAGAGGCCTTGCCAAAGGTGAGTTGCGAGGAAGGAAGAGATGAGGGAAAGTTGGGAGCGGAGGGGAGGTGGTGGGGCAAATGCGTGTGGGGAAGGGGAAGGTACCAGGGGTAGAGAAGAACCCAGGGCCAGGAAGGGAAGGATAATCTGGGATAGAGATAGTGTGAAGAGAAAAGGAGGTGAGCGGGGGGGGGTGGCGGCGGTGGAGGACTGGGTCAGACAGAGGCCTTGACTTAGCTGCAGGGGTCAAACTGTGTTAAAGGTGATCAAAGGATGAGATTATTTGCGGCAGTCACAAGCACTTTCATTCATGATGTGCTGAAAAAGGAGATGTTTAAAATGAACAAGATGAAGTAAGTTGGTAAGTTCACCGCCCAGACCATTTATCCAGTTTGGAGCTCTGTAGAGCAAAGAACGTTGACATCGGGTGGTCCAGAACCTTGGTACAAGGAAGTGCTCAGTGTCAGAGGTCCGCATATGACGAGACTTGAGAGATCTGGGCAGGAGACATGTGATGCCAGTTGGCAGGGCTCCAAGTAGCACCGTTTTGGCAAATATGCAAGATTGGTATTTGATCTAGCCTTGTAGATCAAGCCATCCAGTTAGTCCATAGAGATCACATGTGTAGGTGAGGGGATCAGTATCAGTGATGAGTCTACAGGCTTTGTTCAAAGTTGTGTTTAGCCTTTTGAGGGATGTGGCTGAGGCTGCTCCATAGATTACCAAACCATAATCAATAGTAGATAGTACCGAACTGTGGACAGCGAGTTTAAGTGCTTCATGGGTCAGGCTCCTTCTGTGCCTAAATAACAGACCTAGTTCTACATTTGCGGTCCTGGCTACAATGTCAATGTGTGGCACGTAGGTGAGGTGGCTGTCCAGAGAAATACTGAGGTATCTGAATTGTCGAGTTTGTTAAAGGGGGGCTCCAATGTTGGTACTGACAGTGAGGGTATGCGACCTGTACTTATGGCGAGAGGATGAGAACAGCATGAGTTTAGTTTTTTTGTAGTTTAGAACAAGTTTGTGCAATTGGAATCATTTTTTGACTTCAAGAAAACCAAGTTGGAAGCTATCTTCAAGCACTGTGGGATCAGACTGGCTTGCAAAAATGACATTTGGTAAGTTGTTTAGGAAGATACTAAACAGGAGAGGACTTAGAATGGACCCTTGTGGTACCCCTGAAATGGACGACTTGCAGCTCTGAGATGATGTTTGATATCTTCACCCTTTGAGGCCTATCCTCGAGGTAGCTTCCGAACCACTTCAAGGAATTACATGAAAGGCCAATGGAGTCTAGCTGATCAAGGAGAAGTTTGTGATTTACGGTGTCAAAAGCCTTCGTTAGAGCGATAAAAGCTGCTCCATCCAAACTGTTTTTGAGGAAAGACTGCTGGATGAAGCTGGTAAATTCTAAGAGTGTCATAGTCATGCTGTACTCTTTCCTAAAGCCAGGTCGTTGAGGGCATTGTACGGAGTACTTCTCAAGGTAGTCGATAAGCTGGTTGGTTACTATGCGTTCAAGTATTTTTGATAGTGGAGGAAGGATTCATATGGGCCAGTAGTTACAATGTTGGGTGTGATCACCTGTTTTATGCACTGGGGTGACCAGGGCAGTTTTCCATACTACTGGGAACTGGGATAGGATGAGCGATAGATTAAGAATCTTGATAACAGGCAGGAGAACTTCCTCTAGGGTAAGTTCAATACGTTTTGGGTCAAGGGTGTCACAACTATGTCTAGATTTCCCTAGTACTTTAGTCAAATGCTTTCTGACCTGGACTGTGGAGACCCATTTGAAATAGAACAGTGGGAGCTCAGGGTTTTTCATCTTGGAGCACTCAGCTGTGTTTGTAGGGGCCTCATCAAAGAAGTCTTTAGGAAGGACACCAGACAGATTGGTGAAAGCAGTGTTAAAGATATTTGCAATTAATATAGAATCAGGGACAGGGTTGCCATCAATGTTTAACACTTTCAGAGAGACCTTTTGTTTTTTGCCAGTAATGTCTTTGATGTTAGACCAGAATTTCCTACTGTCATCCCAGGTGTTTGATGGCAGCTCTTTGTGGTGCTTTCTTTTGGCCTGTCGAATTGCCCTTGTGCAGGCACTGCTAGCAGCTTTATATGCTTGGGAATCACGTTGTTTCCCGGAGGATTTAGCAAGTTGCCATAGATGGTAACGTTGTTTCGTGCTATTTACTAGTTCCGGCATAATCCAAGAGTTAATCATACCACAAACCTTCATTTTTTTTTTGAAAGGGCCGTGGGTATCGCAGGCCAAGTTGAACACCATGATGAAGTGTTCCAGAGCAACATTGATATCATCAGCAAAGTCAATGAAAGACCAATCCTGTGAACAAAGTTGATGTTTTAGGAGATCCAGGTGCCCACGCTTTAACATTCGGTTGCAGATTGTTAGAGGTGGTACAAGAACCTACCACCTAGAACAGCCTCCCTGCATCATTCTCCTTCCTCGCCTTTCCAAATCCACTCCTAAACATATGTAATGCTGAGCTATGCAGACACCTTGGCGTGCCAAATACCTGCAACCACAGTGCATTGTTCACTTATAAAATAGTCATCAATTTTTGTTTTAACTGATAAATGTAATGAAAAGTTCACTGCACAATCATATCATTATAATAATAAAAAATATTAATTGTGCAGCTGGCAATGCCGGGGACCTGGGTATGGAAACAAGCCGGGATCATCGGGGGGTTGGACAGGTGAAGGAGGACTGGGCAACCCAGAGGATGCGCTCCTCCTCTAGACAAGGTGCAGTGAGCGCTGCTTCAATACTGCTGCCTGTGTGACCATAGTTAGCAGTGCATATGTTAAGTGTGGGGGAGATGCAGGCATGTGCTGCACAACCCACACTTGCGTATACACATATTCTCACTGCCAGCGTCCTGAGGTTGGAAAAAGACAACCCCTACCAGGTAGGATGATTTCTGGCATCCCACAGGCTCTGCACTGCTGATCTTGACACCTCCAAATGGATCCAGTCTGGGGTGGGAGTTAGGGTACCCCACTGTCCCCACCATAGAAGACTGGAGTTGAAAGGTATGTCCACGAGAAGCCGGGAGACAGGGTTGGCGAGACTGACATGAAGGGGGCATGGTCGGAGATAGGCAAGCAATAATACCGGACACAGTGAGCGGTACTGGGTAATACTGGACTGCCCAGGAGTGTAATGAGACCTGACTCCACAAGCGGAGGGCCTTATAGCCCCTGGAAGGCTAGTACTGCCCATACTACCCACCCTAGAGGGTATTACTGTGCTTAGAAAATGGGTTATAGGGGACATATTTAAAAAAGAGCAGAAATGAATTTTCAAGTTACTCTTCTTATATTCTTTTAAAGTAGTCCTGCTACTGAAATGCTTGCCAATAGAAGGCACTGTTATGTTTCTGAGCTGCTTGCTCACAATGTGCTGTTAACACCCCTCCCCCCCCCCGTTTGAAAGTAAGATAGGGAAAAGAAGGGCACTGAGGAAAGGCACGGTGTGCGGTCACCATGGAGTGTGTTCAGCACGAGAGCTTGAGGTAGCACTACGAGAGAAGCAGTACTTTCTTTATTTCGTACACCGCAGTGGAGATGGCGCTGGTAGCCTGCAGTACTGGAGACAGTGGGTGGGTGGCCAGAACAGGCAGCTTTCAGGTAGGTGGAGAAGAATACTGTGTGTACTGCAGCATTTAAAATAGTAGCAGTTTTTTTTTTCTTTCTTTTTTTTCCCAGTATGTAGTTTATGGTATTTTTCTGTTTTCGCCCCATAACCCAGCCCCCTACCTCAGACACACACACACATGTGGGCATGCGCACACCACGTCTCGAGGTACCCACCGCTACATGTCACCCCGCCACCCTATGCTGACCACGGGCCTCTACCCGCGGCAGCGGGACCCCGGGAGAGGAGAGCTGCCTTCCAGCGACTCAATCCTGCTCCGCCTCCCCTGTGCTGATTCCCCTAACAACCCGAGTTCGTTCCTGAACAAGGGTCGCTGGCATAGCACGATGCAAGGCATCCAGCGCCTCAGCCCCACTGGGCCAATAGCAGCAGTTTTTGTTTCAGTTCATATTTCTTTAAATAGGACTGTCTGCAGGGGGAACGTAGCTGCCAGCTGAAAGCTTGCTTGGTAAGTGAGGGAAAAAAAAACATGGCTGCGATTTTTTTTTTAATTTCGAGTTGGGCACAGTGACTGCTGTTGTATGGTAGCACACTGGGCTGGCATTTATTAATTCCTGGTCTCCGTTGGTACTTCATGAACCACTTTGGCATGTGTTTCAGCCAATCAGAGACCAGGAAATAATAAGCCCATTTACTAAAGACTAAGATAAAGAAATGAACCACAACAAAAAAATGAACTGGAGCTCTTTATGAGGCACAAGGCACTTAAGGAAGGTGGGCGCGAATGGCTCTGTATCTGTTCATCCCTTTCAGCCAAACAAGGAAAGGAACGGGCATCAGCTGTGAAGAAGGTAGCCAGACACTCCCCCCAGCTAGAGGAAGGATGTAGGCATGGTGAGGGCCTTGTTTTGGGGTGGAGGGGTAGGGGCAGTGATGAAAGCGAACAGGAACGCACAGGAACTCGGTTCCTGTACCTTTTTTGCAGCAGGAACGGAGTTCCTGTACTTATTCCCACTGACAGTGGAACTGAAATTCTTAAACCAGCAACATAATGACAGTTTCTGGGCCTCTGACTTGAAACCAGGGTTTCCATAACAACATTTGACTTGTACAAACAATGCAGTTTTCCTAGAAATACTTTAATATCTCTAACTGAACCTACTAGTGTCGAAACAGATAGATGTGTCTTGACACGGCTATCCTTCATATTGAGGATCCTCATTCTGTATTTCATATTTACGAATGCCTGAGTTCCTGTACTTCTTGTCTACAACTTGCACCACTGGGTAAGGGTGAAATGGGAATTGGGGGGGTATAGCTCTTTAATATACAAAAACTTACAGTTGTGCAACATGTTGTTGCAACACTTGCAGAAACTTTTCAAACCCATGTCCCGTTTTGCAAGAAAGCAGGCAGACGTAGGGCGGCCCCTTCTGACCAGTAACACTGAGTAGACCCTCCTGGATCGCTGCCTGAAGAAGGTCCACTTTGTTTAGGACCAGGATATAAGGTCTGCCACTGCCAAGCCCATTTTCGTCAGCATCCAGATTAATCACTTGTTTTAAGTACTTCTGGAGGAAGTCACTAATGCCAGACAGGTCTTGGGAGACTTCTGTCGAATCCATCACAGCCACCACAATATCTGCCTGCTCCAGCCTAGAAAAAAGGGAAGGAAAAGGGCCATAAATATAATTCCCTTTATAAAAAATCATCAGCCACATCTACAGAGCTTCAGAGATTGAAACTGTAAAGAGTTTTCCCCAAAGAGCATGTTTTCTGTAGTTTGTGAACACAGTTACCAAGAAGAAATACCAGTGAGGATACTGAGACACGTGTGTGTGTGTGTGTGTGTGTGTGTGTGTGTGTGTGTGTGTGTGTGTGTATACGCGTACAGAATTTTAGTTAGCTCCCATTTGGAAGTATCTGACTTCCAAACATAAGGTAAAAAAGGAAAGCTACCTACCATGACTCCAGATCTGCAACACTATCGTCTCAATACAGCCACACTCTTGTCTCAGGCCCAAGGCACTAGTATGCTGCAAACACAAACTATTTTGTCAGGGCACAGACAATGGTGCCAGCAGCGGAACAGGCGCTGCATCAGGCGCTGAAGCCATTAACCACCAAACGACGCACTACCGCCCTTGTTCTGTTAGTAAGGAGAGTGAAAGGAAAAACAAGCAACATGCTTGTAGTATAACAAAGGAAAGGACATAGATTTAGACAGAAAAACAAATGAATAAAGACACTGTTACTTTAAAGAGAAACCGTACTTTTCATATATTTACAGATCTGAATATTTCAATCTATGTAACTACTGGGCCCTATAAAAAGTTCACTTTTACTGTTGTGCTCCACCCCCTGAAGGAGCAAGAGGCTCTGAATATGTATGGGGTGTCTGTGTTTTTTGCAAAATGAGTTAACACTGGCACATTTCAATAAATTTGCATTTAAACAGACTGGATTTCTTTTTGGTCTGTCTTATTCAGTACCTGGACCCAGCACCACAGTGTGTTGTGCATTAAGGCTTTCTGTGTATTTTATTCAGGTTGCTATGTGCACCTGGTGTCATGCTATGGTTAACAACGCCTTAGCTGAGAGCATCCTCCACCTCCCCAATGCACTTCTTACCGGACACACTTAAGTGGAAATGAATCAAAAGGACGAAGACAAACAGAGGTGAGGCAAAGTCCTAGATTGCACACTTGACGGGAAAAGCAGAACTGAAGCAGTTAAAGCATTACCGACAATGGTTACTGGCTCCGGTATGTGGTGCCATGAATGCACCAGTAAGAACACCACTGTTGGCGGCGCCTCAAAAAAAAAAGTATACACCTGTGAGTCCTAGTACCTCTGACTTAAGACCAAAGGGTTGGACTGATACATGGAATAAAAGTCTACTTGTGCCTTTTTTTTTTTTTTTTGAAATAACTAGTGCATTCCCTTATTTCTGCATACAGCACCCAGCAGGGGAGAGGGGACTGCAATGCTGAGATGCACAACATAGAATCTACTGCTGAGTTGGTCTTCAGGTGCAAAAAGTGTAAGTTTTATTTTAGCCCCCTTTGGAAGTGTGGGAGTCAGAGCTGGGCCCGAGGAGTCAGCCAGCTGATCCTTTCCACTTCCTGGTTTGCCAGCCCCAGCCCCTGCACTAAGACGTTTTGTGACATTTAACCAGAGAGAGCACTGGGGCACGCTTTAAATGAGTCAATGAGGCATTTTAATTAACTGTTTTATATACAGTATTTAACATAAATCAAAGCTACAGCTCAACTAACAAGATCCTTGTTAGCTGAGTGGTGATTTTGAATTAAGTTAAAGGATGCATGAACATATATAAAACTAACTAAAATGCCTCCCTATACTTACATGGTGTGAGCCCCTGTGAGATCCTTGAACAGATGTCAAAAAACGTCTGAATAAGCTGGCCCACCAGTGGCACTTCCACCTGTGGTGCCAACAACGAGAATCAGGAGCGGCCCCAAAGTTGTCAGAGGGCCAGCCCAGGGGGAGCACCCGGAGGACTGCCCGCCCTCTCTGGGGAGGGAGGAGATCTGGTGCCCAGCAACTACCAACCTTTAGCGTTGACTAGAGGGGTAGGTGCACCTGGGACCTGCACTGAAGGACGCATGGGCGGAGACAGCAGATGTCTACATGTCGGGGGGGCGGGAACATGCCCGCCTGTGTGCCAAGGTCACTGCACACATGTCTCCATCCAAGGGGAGGCCACAGGGAAACCACGTAGAAAACCCCTTGTAGAACGAGCAGCAAGAGGTCTGGGATTGTTGCAGGGACCCAGCAGACTGAGGTGGGAGTATATCCCCAGCCGCCACCCAAGGACAATAAACAGAGTTGATTAAAAAAAAAAAAGTCTGAATATGGAAGCGGGGCAGGCACACTGCGAAGTGGAAGGGATAGGACAGCTGCCTCTCTCAGGCAAAATAATGAGGAGACACTTCTTTACAGAGAGGGTAGTGTCGGGATGGAATGAACTCCCATCTGAGGTCATCACCCAAGAAACAGTGGGGGTTCAAGAGAGGGTGGAATAGTGTGAAAGGGAGGATCAGAGTTTGGGGGTGTGCGGGCCCCATAATCTCTGGATTAGGGGCACAGCAATTGAGCAGACTCAATAGACTGTAAGGCCGTCTTCTGTTTGCTGATTTCATATGTTTGTATCCCTTTCTTCTCGAAGAGGGTTAATATTAAAAATGATGCTTTCTGCACCTAACTACTCCTGCAGAAATAAGGCAACACACTAAGTAGTAGTAGAGTTTATTTCAGCCTTACAGTATACAAAAAACAACAGCATTAGGCCCATACATCTATAAACTAATAATAGAATACATGAAAAATCAATTAAATTACCTTTAAGATTTCATATAAACCGGGACTTCCGGTGACATCACTAGGCATGGCGGACTAGTTCTTTTGAGCTCTCCTGACCCTCCCACCATAATCCAGCCAAATCAATGTTGAAAACTGGCTGCCTTATCTACAAAACGTAGATTAGATCTTCTAATGGCCAATACCAGAAGTAAGTCGAAAGATTTCGTGGTCCAGATGGGCTCGAGGGCAGATCTGGAGACTTCGGCGAGGAATCCAGAACCGGGGCCTACACCACAAAAGGTGGAAAATTGCATCTCTTCCCCATGCCAGGCCCTATCGGAAGACTTGAGCTCCGAAGACGAGGAGGAGATAATGATATCATCCAGGCAACTGTGCCGGGAACTCCAGCGACTGGGAGATAAAATAGGGGACTTTCAACAGCAACTCCTCGAGCTACAAAAAGAGCAGATGCACCAGCAAACCCAAATTGCAGACCTCGAGCAGCACACCAACAAGATTTCTAAATCTGTAGATCTCCACAATGGGGTTCTCCTTCCGCTGCATGATAGCAAAATCTGGCTACAACAAAAGGCAGAAGATCTTGAGAATAGATCGGGAAGGATCAACATCAGAATACACGGAATCCCAGAGGTCACAGTCAGCAGACATGAATAAATTCATGGAATGTTTCATCAAAGAAATGTTAAACCTGGACTCAGACTATGCCCTTAATATTATCAGGGCCCATCACTCCCTGGGCCCCAGACCTGCTGACTCTAAAGTTCACCCCCAGTCTGTCATTGTAGCCTTCCTTAACTACAGGACTAAGTCGGACGTTCTGCAAAAAGCCTGGCAGAAAAAAGAGCTGATTTTTGGAGATAGACTTTTCTTTGAACATGATTATGCTCCCATGACTATGGACCACCGGAGAAAAAGGTTACCAATACTGAAATTACTGTAGAATAAGGGGGTTAAAGCAAGAATAGATTATCCCTCCTCCCTGCGCATCATCAACACAAATAAAGGCACCCACCCATTTCCAACAGTGTAAGAGGCAAAGACCTTCCTGCAACAATGGAGCATCGCGGTGGATGAGGTGTTCGATTCGGAAACCCTGAAAGAGTTGGACCGCCGCAGACGGTACACTGTCAAAAATCCGGGCTTTGGCAGAAAACAGGCCGCAGGAGGAGGCCCAGCCCCTACTGATCCATTGGAGTCACTCTCAGAGACTCGGGGAGGCCCATCGTCACGCCCACTACAGCAGAGAGAAGGAGGCCGGAAACGTAATCGGAACAAGGGTAAAAAAACAGAGGCAACCAGGAGCTGATCTGTGTTGTAGAGCGAAGGTGATTTGATTTGGCGTGGTGCAAGTTGAAAGCTCTGGAAACTTCTGCAACGCTCTCATGGCCTGGGAAACCGGGTGAGTGACTTCATTTCCAGGCTCTTGTTGGCTGTGGACCTTTTCGGGTTTTTCACCAGGACGATCAGTGGATCGCTGCAAGTTTTACTGAGAACTGCACTTCAGCTGACAGGGGACATCATTTTTGCCTCTTTCTCGCTATGAAACTAGTGAGATATCAATATAAGGAAGGGGCAATAGCTGCTGTGACTCGGGGGTGGGAGGGATGTTCTTTTTCTTCCTCTTTCTAGGGCCCCGGGGCTCCTGTGGAATTATGGTTGGAATTTAATTCACACACTGGCTAACATTTTCTTTTTGTACTTAAATGAAAAGGAAAGTAATGAACATTTGGAAAATATTTGTGCAGCTGGGGGGGGGGGTTGATTTGCTGGGCACTTCCTTCACTGGAAATAATAAAAGATGCACAGAATGAGAAGAGATCGACTTGGGCCTGGGCACTCGTTCTCCTCCTCCATAAGGTTTGCAGCACCCATTAGGGAGAGTGTGCGCAGCTGTAAAGGGGAGGGAGGTAACTGTTTAACCTTTGGGCCCCTCGATGGATATACTTTTATTTAAGAAGATCAAGGTATATAGTTAATCTTAGTGGGGCAAGGCAGCCCTAAGAGGAGGCATTACCCTCTGCATCTTATGTTTTGGCTACACAAATTGGCTTGGGGGGGGTGGGAGTATGTAGCGCTATGTACTGGGTGAAAAGATCCACCACTCGAGATGGGGTCTTGGAATACGGCCCCCGACTGGGTGCAAGGAATGGTTATCGCACCTTCCCACCTCCATACATAGAGGTTGGGGCACAGTGGCACGTTTGGGAGTCACAGTTTAAAGTTCTTTGTGTTTTACTCCCATTCTAATTTTGGCTGTTAAACTGTTTATGCTATTCTTATGGTTCATTGTTACTCTTGGGAGAGAGTGTTTGCTATGCTGGGGGCCGGGGGGATGTTGGGATGCTCAGTCAGGGAAGGGCACCTATGGCTCATGTTAAGGGGATTTATAGACGCCTTGAGAATACGCGATGGATTTAGAACTCATTATTTATAATGTCCAGGGCTTGAATAGCCCTATTAAATGGGCTAGAGTGCTTCATGAATTGGGTAGATCGCAGGCCTCATTGGCCTTTTTGCAAGAAACGCATCTGACCAATCTTAAGCACTCTAAGCTGCGTAGAAGGTGGGTGGGGGAGGTCTACGCTGCCTCCTGACCTGAGCATCCGCACAGATGAAGGACAGCAATCTTAATTCGAAAGAACACCCCAGTCAAAGTGGAACGAGCGGACTTGGACCCTAGGGGGTGCTATGTTCGTTTACAGGCCACATTCTTTAACATGAAGTGTACTTTCTTAAACTTATACACCCTGAATGATCAGTCAGAAAACAGAGCCTTCCTTAAAAAAACAATTCTCAATACCATAGGAGACCATGATGCCATCTATATCTTGGGTCAAGATTTCAATACTGTATTGTCGCCCGAGACAGGAGGGGTCCTCGGACTGCCATGGGAAGTGTGGGTAAGGAAAGTTTTCTAAAATGCTTGTTGGGTGAGGTGGGACTCCTTGATACCTGGAGACATGTCCATCCGAATGCAGCTAATTACACCTTTTATTCACACAGGCATGCTAGCTTCTCCAGGATCAATATGTTCCTTATCCCAAACGAGTGGGCTAGCATGCTGGATACCTGTGATATCCTGCCCATGACATGATCTAACCATGCCCCCGTTGCTAAAATTGGTATTCTCCCCCAGCCCATGGCACCTAAATATAGGGCTTCTAAATCAATCTATAGTGAAACAAAAAATTCCCAGTTCTGTTCAGGAATTCCTGGAGGCTAACCCACCCTCGGACACAACTCCCTCGATCCACTGGGACACTTTGAAGGCTGTTCTGAGGGTTATTTTTATACAGTGCAGTTCCCAGCAAAAAAAAACCAGCCAACGTCTACAGAGGCAGACAAAGGAGGAGCTAAGGGAGGCAGACTTGTGATACAAGCTCACCCTAAACCCAGAGGATAAGACCCTTTGACTGGTGATGAAAAAGAGGTTAGAAATGTTATTAACTACTCAGACCAAAGGCATGCTCGGGCGAACAGCACAAAAATTCGATGAAGTCGGTAATAAGGCAAAACATCTCCTAGCCTCAGCCCTAAGAAAGCAGATGACCTCCAGAGCAGTCCTCAGATACAGGATCCCGTGGGGGGGAGGCAGGGCGGTATCAGACCCATTAAATATACCTGCTTATTTTGAAGACTTTTATGCAGCCTTGTGCAGGCAGGAACCAGTCCTTGATCATGAAGCCAAAGTAGGGTCCTTTCTAAACAGTATTGTGCTTCCTTCCCTGGGAGCCCATCATAGGGTGATATTAGAGGGGAACATTTCGGCTCAGGAAGTTTTGGAAAAAATTGCACACATTGTCAGGAAAATCTCCCGGCTTGGATGGTTTGCCGTCCGAATTTAATAAACAATTTAAGAAAGATTTATTGCCTATAATGTTAAAATGTTTTCATTACATGGGAAATTCCAGTGTCCTGGAGACAGGCACGAGATAGTGGTGCTCCCTAAGGAGGCAAGGACCCACTATATTGTTCCTCCTACCGGCCTATTTCACTTCTAAATGTGGACATGAAGATCTTTACTGGCATCTTGGCGGACAGGCTGCAACAGGTAATAGGGACAGTCATTCATCCAGATCAAACTGGCTTTGTGGCAGGCAGATACTTATCGGATAACGTAAGAAGGCTACTTAATATACTTACCTCCCAGCAGACTAAATCGGAATTTCAGCAAGCCATCTCCATGGATGCCGAAAAGGCTTTTGATTGGGTTAATTGGCAATTTTTAAAACTCACCAGGGAGAAAACGCAATTTGGCTCCAAATTCCTAAACATTTTCCAAAATCTACATAGCCTGCCACAGGCCCAGGTTAAGGTAAATGGGGTGAACTCTGCCAAAATGCAATGCCATCCAAAATGGCCCTGCACGTGCTCCTGCTTGCCAGACACTGACAGCTGCCACTCCTCCTCTTCCCGATGTTGCGGTCCCTGGCAGCCTTGCCCTTGGCCACTGCAAGAGTCCAGGCACACACTGGACGCCATGTCCCTGCCTCCCAAAGGAAAGCAGTTCAGCAGACGTTCAATCCTCCTCCCGCCAGTGGACTCTTGGACTTCCCAAGCTCGATCTCGAACCTGAGTCATCGGTACCACCAGCAGAAGCACTACTGCTGCAACCGCGGGACAGCAGAAAAAAAATAGGTTACTCACTTGTAACCAGTCCTAGGAGTTTTATATGGTTCATAGCCACACAATGGCAGTTCTTCCTGAACAGCTGATTTGTTGGAATGTCTTTAAGCACAGTTCCTTCAACCACCCGGGTGGTACATTCCTCAGCTCTGCCTCACGATGTCAGATCTTGCATGCTGGAAGCAGGGATCCATGTGCCACTTGCCAGGGAGGTCAGGTGGGTGGTGTGATGTGAACCATCTACCATTCCTAGAACTACGGTTACAGGTAAGTAAATACAGGTTACTCACCTGTAACAGGAGTTCTAGGAATGGTATATGTTGTTCATCCACACTTACTGGCAGGTTCCTTGCCACTTTAAATCTTGCCGGAAGGTCTTCAAGCTGGCTCCTCCCACCCACCCGGTGGTAAAACTCGCTCCGCCCATGGCGCCAGATCTGCCCGCTGGAAGCTCAGGTTGTCGTCGAGCCGGGAGGTCGGGTGGGTCGTGTGGATGAACAACATATACCATTCCTAGAATTCCTGTTACAGGTGAGTAACCTGTATTTCTAGGGACATGGATATGTTGTTCATCCACACTTACTGGCAGACTCCTAGCAGTTCTCCGGGAGGAGGAGGCAAGCGCACACCTACCTGGAAATAAAGACTGGAGAACCGAGGCCCAAAACCAGCATCCCGGCGTGACTCAAGGTCGATGTGGTAATGGGTAATAAGTGTGTGCTGACTTCCAGGTAGCAGCCCTGCAGATTTCCTGGATAGGGACGTCCCTGGAAGCAGCCACCGATCAGCAGTATGGCGGGTAGAATGAGCTCTTATCCCTCTGGGAGGCTCCATGCCGCCAACTTATGAAGATCTATGCAGGAGGTGACCCATCTGCTTATCGTCCATTGAGCTGCAGGTCTGCCAGGTGTGGCTTCAGCGTAGGTGACAAACAGCTGGCGAACCTCTCCAATTTCGGCGTCACGCTCCTTATAATAAGTGAGTGCCCTTCTAGGGTCCAAAGTATGGAGCCTATATTCGGCCTCCGAGGTGTGATTGGGGTAGAACACCGGCAGAGTCAACACCTGGTTAAGGTGAAACTCCGACACCACCTTCGGAAGGAATTTCGGGTGGGGGCGCAGGACAACCTTGTCCCTGTGGAAGACCAGGTAAGGAGACTCAATGCTAAGCGCCTGGAGTTCTCCCATCCTTCTGGCTGACGTGATAGCCACCAAGAAGGCGGTCTTCCACGACAGGTGGGAGAGATCACACCTGTGCATTGGTTCGAATGGCTTGCCCATGAGCTTTGCCAGTACCAGCAGTAAATCCCACGGAGGTGGGGGTTCCCGCACTGGAGGGGAAATGTGATCAAGGCCTTTGAAAAGCGCCCGACCACCTTCTCCTGACCACCGACTGCTCTCGCCCGCGCCTCGTAAGCAGAGATGGCTGCCAGGTGCACCTTTAGGGTCGTCGACCTAAGCCCTTGACTAGATAGGGACCATAGATAGTCCAAAATGCTGGCCACAGAACAGGAGGAAGGGTCCAAACCCTTGCCTCGACACCAAATGGAAAATCTTTTCCATTTGAAGGCGTAGCATTTTCTGGTCGACTCCTTACGGGACGCCTCAACGACGTTGAGGACCTCGTCGGAAAGACCCAAGGCCTGGAACTCTAGCCGCTCAGGAACCAGGCCGTCAGGTGCA
The DNA here is from genome assembly GCA_016271365.2 of Neoceratodus forsteri. NCBI lineage: Eukaryota > Metazoa > Chordata > Ceratodontiformes > Ceratodontidae > Neoceratodus > Neoceratodus forsteri. The sequence continues at coordinate 140,629,084 of JADMNL010000031.1, read as the reverse complement.
GGGATTGAAGGTCCGGATGGAACACCTTCCCCTGATTGACTGAGAGCAGGTCCGGGCGAGCTGGAAGCTGCCTCGGGAGCCTGGAGCTGAGGCTGAGGAGATCTGGGTACCAGAACTGGCGGGGCCAGTCTGGGGCTATCAGAATCACCTGCGCCTTGTCCCTCCTCACCTTGAGAAGCACCTTGTGAATCAAGGGAAATGGGGGAAAGGCGTAGAAGAGGCCCGGGGTCCACAGCCTCGAGAAGGCATCCCCCTGCAGCGAGCCCTGCTGAGGGGGGCGGGCATGAAACAGCCTCAGCTTCGCGTTCTCCCTGGAGGCAAACAGGTCCACCTGAGGTGTGCCCCAGAGGGAGAACAGATCTTGTACTACCTCCGGCAGGAGAGACCACTCGTGAGATGCAGCCCCTATCCGGCTCAGGGCATCGGCCAGGGTGTTGGAGGCTCCTGCCACATGAATGGCTAGGAGATCCGCCTCCAAGCTGCGCATGAGTGACCAAATGCAGAGAGCTTCCTTGCATAGAAGCATGGAGCATGTCCCGCCCTGGCGGTTTAGGTAGTACATGGTCATGGTATTGTCCGTCTGGACTCGGACCACTTGACCCCGGAGAAACGGAGCAAAGGCGGTGAGAGCTAGGCGGACCGCTCGGAGCTCCAGCAGGTTGATGTGGCATCGGGACTCCCGCGGGGACCAGAGGCCGTGCACTCGGTGTTCCCCCAGATGGGCACCCCAACCCATCAGAGAGGCGTCGGTCGAAAGAGAGACCGTCGGCTCGGGGCGGACAAATGGGATACCCTCCTGCAGATAGGATGGAACGGTCCACCACTGGAGAGCGTTCCACATCTCCTGAGTCATCATCACTAGCTGGTCCAAGGGATCGCAGCGTTGTGACCACTGGCTGGCCAGCCCCCACTGAAGGGGGCGCATGTGCCAACGTGCCCAACAGACCACACTGGTACAGGCCGCCATGAGACCCAGGAGGCGCAGGAAGTCTCGGGCAGGGCGTGATTGCCCAACCAGAAATGATTGGGCAAAGGAGGTAAGAACCTCGGCCCTGTCCGCCGGGAGCCGTGCTCTGGCTCGTAGAGAGTCGAGCTCTGCCCCGATGAACAGGATCACCTGCTTCGGCTCGAGTTCCGATTTGGCCTCGTTGATAAGGAGGCCGACCTGAGAGCAAACCTGGAGGGCCAGATCTCTGGACCGCTCCACCTCCTGTCTGGAGGGGGCTGCTATCAGCCAATCGTCCAGGTAAGGGTACACCCGGACCCCTCGGCGCCGCAGGAAAGCTGTCACCACTGCCATGCATTTGGTGAAGACCCTGGGAGCTAGAGATAAGCCGAAGGGCATGGCTTGGAACTCGAAGAGGGATCCCTCCGCTTAGGCGGAGGAATCTCCGATGCGACGGACGGATAGGGACGTGAAAGAACGCGTCCTGAAAGTCCAGAGAGCAGAACCACACGCCGTGTTCCAGAGATGGTATTATCTGAGCCAGAGTGACCATTCTGAAGGTTCGAGACCTTAGGAACTTGTTTAGGTCGTGTAGGTCGAGAATGGGGCGCCAGCCCCCCGTCCGTTTCGGGACCAGGAAATACCTGGACACGAACCCCAGTTCTGAGGGAGGGTCCTCCACCTCTCTTATCACCTCCTTCTGGAGGAGGAGAGCGATGTCGGCTGGCGACGCCGCCAGTGAGGCGGGACCCAAGCCCCGAGGCGGCGACGTTTCAGAGCGGGCTCAACCCTAGAGGCAGGCCTCTTCCCCCACCTCCAGTACCCACCTGTCCGTGGTAACAGCGGACCAGGCGGAAAGGAAGTGCCGGAGCCGCCCCACAGGGGAACCAGGGTTGAGGTGGCGGGAATGGGGCGACACCCCTCAGCCCGTCACTGAGCAGGCTTAGAGGAGGGCCGCGAGGGACCTCCTGGGCCTTTCCTCCCTGCTTCCTGTTGGAGAGCCGGCCGGCAGGTTTGGGGTACCAAGGCCGAGCCTGCTGGCCAGCGTTGCTGGGCGGGCGCGCGCGAGGCTCAGAAGGATGAAAAGGTTTAGGCTGAGGCTTCAGGCCTTTGTCCTTCTGCTGAAGAAGGACCGAGTCCAAAGTAGCATTGGACTTTTCGATCCTCTGCAGGTGACCTTCCACCCCAGGGCTCAAGAGGTCAGTCCCAAAAGGAACATCCGCCAACTTGTGCTGGGTATCCAGGTGAAGGTGGATATCCTCAGCTAAGCCCGCCGACGCATGGCCACTGCGGTCGCCACTGATCTGGCACATGAGTCTCCAATGTCAAGAGCAGTCTGGAGCTGCTGCTTCGCTACTGCCCTGCCCTGGTCCCGCACCTGCCTGACCGTAGTCTGCAGGTCCGCGGGGAGATGGGGAACAACCTCATCCAGGGAGCCCAACAGGGCATGAGAAAAATGTGCCATAAGGACGGCCGAACTGGCCTGACGAAGGCCGAGAGAGGACGCAGCGTAGACTTTCCGCCCGGCATAATCCAATTTCTTGGATTCCTTGTCGGGAGGTTTGTCAACATCCCTGGCGTTCGGCCGTGAAAACGCTGTCGGTAACCAGCCCTCCGCAGGGGGGTGTTCCAAACGGACAGGGAACCGGTAGGGACCGCATACTTCCTGGCCATCCTGGCCGAAGGCGCAGGGCAGGAAGCAGGATGCTGCCATAGTTCCAAGGCCGGACCAACAATGGCTTCGGCCACCGGAAAGGCCTCCGTAGGAGAATCCCCTCGGTCCAGAATCTCCGTGAGGGGATATCTGGCCCGTTTAGAAACGGGTTTGAGCTACATCCCAGTGGACTCCGAGATGAGCCGAAGTAGCCCTAGAAAGGACGAAGGGCTATCGTCCACTGACTGCCCTCCTGAGGACTCCACAAGTCCATGCGCTTGGAGAACAGGGAGGAGTCATCTTCGGACTCGGAAGAGTCTTTGAAGAGCTGCCTCGAGCCTGAGACACCCTTCACCTGCCGAGGTTTATCGGGAGTGAGAGTGACCGACAGCCTATGGGGCAGTCCCTGAGCCGACCGAGAATCTTTGGTCGGAGCCCCAACTAACGGCTGAGGAGGCGGGGGTTCCACCAAAATCGGTGGGGCAGCTGGAATAGGCCGAACAACCGGCCTGGGAACAGGCTCCTCGACCACCGCGAGGGGTTGTTTCGTCCGCCCGGTGACAGCTACTCAATGGCCGGTGAAGACGACTGGGTCGGCCTATTCTCGCCAAAAGCAGCTGCTGCTACATAAGCTCCTCAGTTATGGCGAGCTTGCGCTAAAGCCCTCGGGTCCGAGGAGAGTGAGAGCGGGCGGGCGCCACTTACCGTGGTGCCAAGATCGAGACCGCCTATGACGGCGGGATCGGCTGGACCGCGAGGAGGTCCGAGACTGAGACCGAGAATCTCGGCTAGGCCGAGGTCGGTGAGGTGGGGTGCCGAGGATCGGCACTCCCTTCGGCTCGGAAGATTCCACCGACGGCTCCGGAACCGGAGGCACAGTCGAGCCGACGGGATCCTCAACTCTCGCCGGGGGAACCGGGGAGAGGGGAATATCAGCTTCACCAGCCGACAACCCGTCTAACGGGTCGAGAAAAATCTCGACCGCGTCGTCGGGTGTCTCGGTCAACTGGCCTGACGGGGACACGTGAAGCCAGTGGCGGAAGCTGGGGGTTCGACCGAAGTCGACTGTCGACCAGGGGAGGGAGATCTTTCCCGCTCCCAAGAGCGTCGACGATGGGACTTACCCTTGCTCTTTTTTGACCGAGAAAACGGTCCAGAAGAGGTTGGACCCTCGCCTCTAGTCGAGAGGGTCAGACAGAGCTCCTTGAAAGAAGCCGAGTAAGAGGCGCCGAGAGAGAGCGGGACGAATGCCACGGCCGAAGATGGAGCGGCCTGCGCCGCCTCCTCTTCGAGGGCGATCATCTGCTCGAGCTGTTCCGCAGAGCCCGCAGCCGCGGACACCGCCAATCGGGCCTCCTTCGACTTGACCGGTGGAAATCTTTTCTCGGGACGCCCCAGCTGCAAACGGGCAGCACGATCTTCGAGGACATAGGCCGAAAAGGAAGAGCATAGATTGCAAGCCTGCGGGTCGTGCTCAAGGCCTAAACAGTAGACGCACGTGGAGTGCGGGTCCGTTCGGGACATTTTCTGCTCGCAGGGGCATCTCCGAAACCCGGGAGTCGATTTATCCATCGCAGCCGCGAGGAGAAGAAGACGAAAGTCTTTTTAGAAATCTAGACGAACTTTTTTGAAGTTTGAAGAGTTAGGAACCAGTCTTAATCGCAGAGCGTTAAGGAGGGAACCTGAGCTTCCAAGCAGTAAGGAAGATCTGGCGTCATGGGGCAGAGCCGAGAGTTTTACCACCCGGGTGGGTGGGAGGAGCCAGCTTGAAGACCTTCCGGCAAGATTTAAAGCGGCAAGGAACCTGCCAGTAAGTGTGGATGAACAACATATCCATGTCCCTAGAACCTATTTTTCCAGGGGCACAGATATGGTTCGCTTATCCACACAGTGGCAGACTTCCAGTAGTTCTCCAGGAGGAGGGGCAAGGTGCACAACCCTACTTGACAAACAGAGACTGGAGAACCGAGGTCCCAAATGCAGCATCTTGAGACTCAAGGTCAATGCTGTAATGGGAGACAAAGGTGCTTGCTGACTACCAAGTACCAGCCCTGCAGACCTCCAGGATAGGGACGTCCTTGGAAGCAGTCACTAAGGCAGCAGTTTGTGTGGTGGAATGAGCCCTGAGCCCTATGGGAGACTCTACCAGCCAACCTATAGCAGATGTCAATGCAGAACATAATCTACCTGCCAAATGTCAGCTTAGCTGCCGGTCTGCCAGGCACGGCAGCATCAACGTATGTGACAAACAGCTGATGAGCCTCGCCCCCGAACTCCAGCCATGCGCTCCACGTAGCAGAAGAGCGCCCACCTCAGGTCTAGTGTATGGAGCCTGCGGTCAGCCTCTTTAGATGGGTTCATAAAGAAGACTGGGAGGTTCATCACCTGGTTAAGGTGGAACTCCAAGACAACCTTTGGGAGGAACTTCGGGTGGGGGCGAAGGACTACCTTGTCCCTGTGGAAGACCAGATAAGGAGGCTCCATTGGAGCTCACTAATCCTTCTCGCAGATGTGATGGTCACCAATAAAGCTGTTTTCCACAACTGGTGTGATATTTCTCACCTGTGCACAGGATCAACAGGCTTGCCCATGAGCACTGCCAGTACCAGTCCAGCAGTATATCCCAAGGTGGTGCTGGCTGACGCACTGGTGGGGACAAGTGGTCAAGGCCTTTAAAGAAGCACCCGACTACCTTCCCCTGTGCACCACTGGTATACCAGACAGAGATGACTGTGAGGTGTACCTTCAGGGTCGCTGACTGCAGCACCAGCTGGTACAGGGACCACAGGTACTCAAGGATCCTAGCCATAGGGCTGGCAAGGGAATCAAGTTCCTTGCCCTGACACCAAATGGAAAACCTTTTCCACTTAAAAGCATAGCGACAGGCAGTTAACTCTTTCCAGAGCACATCTTCCAAGAGACTCAAAGCCTCGAACTCTAGCCGCTCAGGAACCAGACTGTGAGGTGCAGGGACTGAAGGTCTGGGTGCAAGACCTTCCCCTATTGTCTGGTCAGGAGATCCAATTGAAAAGGCAACTGCCACAGAGGTCTGCGGCTGAGGAGATCCAGAGCTATAAGGATCACCTGTGCCTTGTCCTGCCACATCTTAACCACCAACCCGTGGATCAGGGGAAAGGGAGGAAAAGCATACAGGAGGCCTGGGGTGCATGGCCTCTTGAAGGCATCCCCCCACCAGTGTCCCAGTCTTGGGGGGAGGGAGGCTGGACACAGAACAGTCTCAGTTTTGTGTTCTCCCAGGAGGCAAACAGGTCCCACCAGAGGTGTGCCCCACAGGGAGAACAGGTGGCTCGCCACCTCCTGATGTAGGGACCACTCATGCAATGTCATCATCAGGTTTATTGGATAGCAATTTGAGATAAATAATCTCATTTACAAATGCATCCATACACAAGACAAAACTTCAAAACATCTGGGGCCAAGTCTTTTAGTTTTATGACACCAACCCTGTGGAATTCTCTACCTCATCAGGTGCGAGATTGCCTGACCATCCAAAGCTTTAAAGTGGCTTTGAAGACGTTTCTTTTTAGCCTAGCATATACTGATTTTTAATGCCGCTGTTATGAGTTTTAACTTGTATTTATGGTTTTAATTAATAGTATTTTTTATTTATTGACTTATTTCAATTACATACAAGCGCCTTGATTTTAGAAAGGTGCGTTTTACAAATAAAGTTTGATTTGATACAATTTATACAGACATACAAAGATAAGTTATAAAACATCGGCAAGTAATTTAAAAAAATTACATAGTTATCCATAACAGTTACAATGCTTGTTGTATAGGCTAGCTAATGATGCTGTAAAGTGCCCTACTGGAAGTAATGCTTGAACTGTCAGTTGTTTATATAAGTTATTCCACATGTTCCAGGGACCATGGCAACCGATAGTTTGTCACCAAAGCTAGAGTTGCTTCTCAGGACTTGATAAGAGGTCCAAGTTATAGATCTCAGGGAATATTTATGTGGAATTTTTTAACTTTAATGCACACAGTAAATATGAAGGCAAAATCTGTATAATATATTTGTAGACAAATGTATTCCAATTAAAATATTTGCGGTCTGACAATGAAGTCATACAGCCACACTATATAATGTACACCTATGGGTACTATAAGGCAGGTTTGTAATGAACCGTAAAGCACTATTATATAGTGAATCAAGTGTTCCTAGTAGAGTGTTAGTAGCATTTTTATAAATGAAGTCGCCATAGTCTAACACAAGCAAAAATAAAAATGTAACTAGTAGTTTCCTAACTGTCAGAGTAATAAAGATTTGTTCCTGTAAAAGAACCCATGTAGTCTTTTTAATTTATTAGAAATGTTTGATATGTAAATACAAAGTTAAAATGATCCAGTGACAGACCTAAATATTTATCAGAATTAACACGACTGATGATAACCCCTGAAATAGTATGTCTATCCCTACTAGTCATTTCTTTGTTGTTTTTCCTTTCGAACAACATCCACTGGGTTTTCTTCTCATTCAGGAGGAGCTGTAATTCCATAAGCCCCTGCTGGATGCCAAGAAAATCCTTTTGTTTTAAGTCTATTGCTGAGTTTGCATCTCAGTGTCTCGCCCAACTAGCTGACAGCGTCTGCTGCCAACTGTCTGCTCTGGTGCTATGACTCACCAGGATATCTGATCCCTGGTTGCACAACAGAGTCCAGGTGCAGAGGACCTCCTGACACAAGGGAAGGGAGTATGTGTCACCCTGCCTGTTCAGGTAGAACATGGTCGTATTATTGCCCGTCTGGACGTGTACGACATAACCCCTGTCCAGAAGAGCTAATTCTGTCACAGCTAGCCGCACTGCACAGAACTCCAGTAGGTTGATATGGTGATGGGACTCCCTGGATGACTGCAATCCGTGGGTCCTGTGGTCCCCCAGGTTTACTCCCCACCCACCAGTAAGAGCATCCATCATGAGAGTGACGATCGGTTCTGGGCAGCCAAACGGGACTCCTTCCTCCAGATGTTCTGCGGTCACTTAACACTGGATGGCATCCCACGCTGGCTAGGTCACTGTGATCGGCTGATTCAGGTGACCAAGGCGCTGGGACCACTGATGGCCCAGTTCCCACTGCACTTGCCACATCCGCCAGCGAGCCCACAGGACCACACTGGTGACGGATGTCATGTACCCCAGCAGCCACAGGAAGTCCCAAGCAGGGTACGAGCACCCAACCAGAAATGATCAGGAAAAAGAGGTAAAGTTCAATCAATCTTTATTTAAGCAGGCGAATGCACCACTGAGAAAAAAAACTCATTTTCGAGGTGGACCTGGGTGGACAAAGTACAGTAAAATGAGCGTTACAGTAAAGAGATACATAAAAAATATTTACATGGATAATATGATACAATACTGGTCATATTTACAGGTTACAATATCTAAAACGCTCATGGGGTTAGAGGAAGAAGAAACATCAGGAACAATATAGAGAAAGCACAGGCAAGAATTAGGGCTTGAAGCATTTACAGGTTTCATTAAATAAGTTGTTGATCAGTGCTTAAAAGGTGGGCACGTTGACAAGATGTGGGAGTTTTAATGATTTCTGGATTGTACTCTAAATGGAAGGAAGGAAGGGCATGACCAATGCCCAGTCTGCAGGAAGGGGGGCCTGGCCCATAGGGAGTCTAGCTCTTCCCCGATGAATTGAATCACCTGTGAAGAGATCAGTTTGGAACTGGCAGGGTTGACCAAGAGGCCCACATCTCTGCAGGTCTGAAGAGCCAGATCCCTGGACCACCCCACAGCCTCTTTGGATGACCTGGCTATCAACTAACACCCTTGCACCGAAGGAAGGCAGCCACCACAGCCATGCACTCAGTGAAGATCCTGGATGTGAACAACAGGCCAAATGGCATGACCTGGAACTGACAGAGCATCCTTTCTGCGCATAACTGGAGGTACTGCTAGTGGGACAGATGGACTGGCATGTGAAAGAACGCATCCTGGAGGTCCATGGAGCAGAATCACATGCCCTGCTCCGGAGGTGGTATAATCTTCTTCAGAGTGACTATCCGGAAGCTGCGCTTCCTTAAGAACTGGTTTAGATTGTGCAGATCCAGAATGGGACGCCAGCTCAGTACCCTGAACTGCCAGGGCGCCTGGGACATGGGCTATGGCTCCTTTTGAGAGGAGCTGAGCAATGTCCTCCCTGAAGGTGGACAGCACGTCTGGCAATGTGGAGGACTCCCTCGGAGTATGGGACCAATAAGGCAGGAGAGCCTGAAAGACAAGAGGCAACCCTCTGCCTACCACCTCAAAAACCCACTTGTCCCTAGTAATGACAGACCAGTGGGGACAGAAGCAGCAAAGCCAACCCTCCCCATGGGAGCCGGGTTAGGGACTAGACAGGCAGGATGCGGACATCCCTGACCTGTCACTGGGCAGTTTTGGAGGAGGCAACAGTTGCTGCAGACAGAGGGGTACCACTTCCCTTACCCCAGCCTCATTTTGGTCCCTTGCCTGAGAACCTGGCCTTTGGGCACCAGCTAGGAACTGCCCCCTGCTGGGACTGACAGGGCCAAAAGTGAAAGGCCTTTTTCTTCTGTTTCTGGCCTTTCAGGTCCTTCTGGGACAAAGCCACAGAATCCAGGGTGGCACTGAACTTCTCAATCTAGTGAAATGCCCATCCACCCCCAAAAAAGTTAGTGCCCAGGAAAGGGACATTAGTCAAATTATGCTGGGTATCCATCATAAAGGTGGAGAGCCTCAGCCAAGCCCTGTGACACATCACAACAGCCACTGCCATGGCACGGGTGCTGGAATTGCCAATGTCCAAGGCCATCTGGAGCTGGTGTTTAGCCAGCACTTCACCTTGACCTCTGATGAAATTTACTGGTAACTGTCAGTAGGAAGGTAGGGGAGGACAGTATCGAGTACTCCCAACAGGGAGTGACAAAAATTAACCATCATCAGGGTGTAGCTCGCCTGATGGAGAGCAAAGGTGGAAACGACATAGACCTTTTTAGCTACATGATCAAACTATTTCTGGAAGACCAGCTCGGAGACCAAACCCTTGGCCGTGGAGCGGTCTGAGAACCTGGACAAAAAGCTGATACAGAGCATGTGGTTGCAGACTGTATCAGCTGAGGGTGCCGAGTACTATGATGAATGCTGCCAAAGCTCCAGGGCTAGTTCCATAATGGCATAAGCCATGGGAAAGGCAACCCCGGGGATTAGTCCTTATTAAGGATGTCAGCAAAGGGGTACTTTTTCTGGACTGGCTCCAGAGGGACCCTCATGGGCTAAGGAAAGCCCCAAATGACACCAGCCCATGTTCAGTGGTCAATTCCTTGATCAATTCCCAGTCGAAAGTATGAGCCCTCGACTGCATGGAGGAGTCATTAGAGTCATCAGAGGACTCGTCAAAGATGGTCCTCAACCATTTACTGCAGTAAATCACCCTCAAGTCATTTGACTGAGTGATCTCCACAGATAACCAGCCTGGCAAGCCAGACAAAACATGAGAGCCCTTAGATGGGGCTCCCCACAAGGGCTGCTATGGAGGGGGGAGTCCACTTGCAAGGATGGACAGACAGATGTCAATGACAGCTGTCTCAGAAGGACCATTGTGGGCTTGACTGGTGCCAGCCAGTCAATTGCAAGGTCAAAGTTAGAGCCCTACACTGCCCCGCCATGGCCCACTGTTGCTCCCTGTAGCACTGCTGCATGCCGCGGAGCCTCTCATCATCCGAGGATGAAGAACACATGAAGTATCGATGATGACGCCTCCTGACTGAGTAGGGTCAAGAACTCCAAGAGCACCTCGATATCGACCTTGACCATCAACTCAGGGGCTGATGCCAAGGAAAGCTACTGGAAGGGCCATGTAAATGATGTGCACTGGATCTGGCTGCATGACCTCCGGGAAGGCTGATCCTGAGTGGCAGCGGCTGCGGACATCAACCACTCCACCTCCTCCTGGGTGAGGACAGGGAAGGCCAGGGTCTTGGAGATCAACTCCTCGTCAATACCCTCTGACAACTGGTTGACTGGGTCGAAGAAAATCTTGACCGTCTGACTGACCGGATCAGTGTCGAGGGCGGCAAGCCCAACCGGGGTACCATGAAGCTAGCGACCTTTCCCTCGTTCAATCTAGGCTCATCTGAAATCGGGCACTCGACATGCTTCAAGTGATCAGGGGAGTTGGGCAGCAGGAGAAGCATGATCTCTCCTGGTCCCATGAACAATGGTGGTGCTTTCTGTGCTTCTTACCAAGGCGGACAGGGCTCTCCCTGAAGGTCTGGAGGGCCCAACACATTTCCCAAAACTCTCCTGTGAAGGACACTCCAATGCTGGCCACAACCAAGAGCAATGCTGAGACTGATGAGGTGCCCGCCATGGCCTTCGCTGCCATCTCTTCCATGGTCATGAATTAGGACGCGGATCCCGCCACAATGGAGACTGCCTTGCAACTCCCCTTCGGTCACACAATTTAGGGTCAAGGTTAGCCGGCCATCCAAGAAGATGAGTGCAACAATCTTCTGAAGGTGAAGGTCGCATCATCTGACAAAAACTGCAACCTGTGACATCGTGTGCCATCACTGGGCAGTAAAGGCAGGACTCATGTGGGTCAGTTCATCACATTTTCTGCCGGCATATGATGCACTTCTTGAAGTCAGGAGCTTGCTTCACTTCCTCATGTTCCATCTTCTGCCACTGAGAGCTGCAGAAGAATCAAGGAACTAGTAGAATAGCAAAAGATGAAGAAAATAATCGAAGTTTGCCAATGGTGCACTTTTTAGCCCTACAACACACGGAGCTGCAAAAGAGCAGACCGAACTCTTCCAGCGGAAATGAAGATCTGACATCACGGGCGGAGCTGAGGGATATACCACCCAGGTGGTGGGAGAAGCTTTGCTTAAAGATGTTCTGGTGAATCAGCTCTTCAGGAAGAACTGCCATCATGTGGATAAACGAACCATATCCATGCCCCCAAAACATTATTTTTCAGTACCAGGGAGGAACATGTTACTTTACAGTACAGTATAGTTCTTTAAGAGACGAATTAGAATGGTTTCCAAAACATGTGCACTCTCTTGGGTCCATTCACTATAAGGTGATGTAGATCTGTAAGCCATTACTGGAAGCACAGCTACTTGCAGGGCTAGTAAAACGACATGAGAACTAGTGGTTTAAGATGCCTTTTTTCCCTATATATAATATGATAAAAATATTCTTTCTGTCATGAGAATGGGTTGACAGACAGAATGTCTATCTTACAATGGTGTAAAAAATACTGATACAAATTTGTCCTGCCTTGCTTGTGCACGCTTCATCCCCTCTTGTTCAATGGGATCATCCGACTCCCGGAGACCGGCGGTGTCACTAAGAAGGATGGGGTACCCTCCTATATTCAAAGCTGTCTCCACAACATCCCGTGTTGTTCCAGCGATGGGGGATACGATTGCAGCTGGCTTCTGAGCTAAACATTTCGGAAGCAGAAAAAATAAAAAGACAAAAAAAAATAAATAATAAAAAATCATAAACCTGTGTATTAAATCTGAGGTATACCTAAAGGAACTGCAAACTAAACAACTACTGAAAGATGCCCACTCCAGCATGTAGGATAAGAATTATAAATCAAGCATCTTTTTCAGCAATTCAGCACTATTTCCAAACAATCAAGCTGTCTTATGCCAACAGTTCTAAAATTAAAAATGTTGCATTTCTCTCACCCAAAGTATTCAAGATGATACTCTTCACAACTATATGAGACACAGTTACTGGTATTGTACATTCTATAAAAAACATCTGTATAATCATAGCCTAGATTTGCATGTGCATCTGTCAACAGAGGCTGGGTCACCCAAATTTTTTTTTTTATTTATTTGTTCTAGGAATTAATACCTTTGAGCCAAAGGCTCTTTTACAAAGGTTCCACGTCAATTGGGTACAATACAAGTGTTGTTACAAAGTATGGCAATTCAGTTGAATATTGTCACAGGCAAGGAGAAATAACACAATACCTTAAAATATAAAAAACAAGTAACAGAACAGGGAGAAAAGAAAAAAATATATAATTTTCTTAAACAAAACGACAATAGATAATGGGAAAAAAGTCTCGAGAGAGAATATACTAATTGAGAGAGTAAGGGAAGAGGGGGGGGAGCAGTCAACAGTGAGAGAGAGCCTCACATATGCCTTTGTCAAGAATACTGGGGTGAGGAAAGAGGAGAGGAGAAAATTAAAAGAGAAGGGAGTAATTTAATAAAGTTATTTAGTCAAGGCAGTCACAGAAGCTGGAGGCTGCGAGGTGTGAGTGGAGCTGTGTTTTGAAAACTCCCAGGGATGTAGAGGGTGAGATGAGGATATTTATGACATTTATCCAGCTAGCTGCACGGTAAGCAAATGATCGCTGACCCTGAGTAGTCCGGCAACAGGGAACCTGGAGAGGTTGATGAATTGATCCTCTAGTGAGATGGATGCAAGGATTAGGGTGTAGCAGGTCTTGGATACAAGGAGGGGTAAGGCCCATGGTTGTTTTTTTTAGCCATCAGGCAGGTAAAATACTTTAGTCGGTTTGAGAGTTGCAGCCAGCCAGTTTCAGTGTAGAGCTCACAAGTGTGAGTGCGTCTATGTGCACTAGTGAGCAGTCGACAGGCCTTGTTGAGGGAGGTTATTATGCACTTAAGAGAGGTGGTTGAGGCAGCCCCATATATAATTAAGCCATAGTCAATTATTGAAACGACAGAGCTTAGAATAGCAATCCTAAGAGCAGGTTGTGTAAGGAACTGCCGGTTCCTGAACAAGATACCAATACGCTGGTTTGCCACTTTTGCTGTCTTATCAATGTGGGTAGCAAAGGTTAGGCCATTGGTCAAAGGTGATTCCAAGATATTTAAAGGTAGTCGCTTGTTCTAGGGAACTTCCCAGATATGTATTGATTGAGAGTGGTAGTTGCCTTTTCTTGTTTTGCGGGCTAGAGAAAAGCATTGATTTTGTTTTTTTTGTGGTTAAGGACCAGCTTGTGATCAAGGAACCACTTTTCAACTTTGGTAAAAGCAAATTGAAGGCGGTGGTGTAACAGATTCGGGTCTTTGTGGGAGGTTAGAATTACGGCATCATCAGCATATAAGATTATTTGTTCAGGGCATGAGTTGGGAAGTGAGTTTAGAAAAATGCTAAAAAGAAGAGGACCCAAAATGGATCCTTGGGGAACACCTGAGAGAACAGGTTTAGGGTCTGAGACAGCTCCTGCGATTTTGACAGCTTGGGTACATTGAGAGAGATAACTTTTTTACCCAGTCTCCAGCACTTTGAGAGAGGCCAAGGAATTGTAGTTGTTTGACAAGCAGGCCATGATGAACAGTATCGAACGAATTTGTTAAGTCAATGAAAACTGCACCGGTTTGGAAACCATTGTCCAAGGCATTACAGATAGCACCTAAGAACTCCAAAAGGGCAGTCAATGTGCTGTGTCCTTTCCTGAAGCCATGTTGCTGAGTGCAGAGGATGTTATACTTTTGAAGGTAGTCAGTGAGTTGGTCTGCCACTATCCTTTCGAGGGCCTTTGAGAGAGGTGGGAGTATAGATATGGGCCAGTAGTTACCTGGTAGGGACTTGTCACCATTTTTGAATACAGGGGGTGACAAGAGCAGATTTCCATTTGCTGGGAAACTGACTGTGGCAGAGTGAGAGGTTAAAGATTTTTGTAAGTGGGAGCAGCACCACAACCAGAGTAAGTGACAGAAGTTTGAGGTCAATAGTATCACTACTTACTCGGGATTTGGAAATAGCCTTCTTAACATATTTGTAGACATCATGGGCCTTGAGTAATTTAAAATGGAAAGGGGGTTTGGTTGGAGAGGTAGCAGGAAGTGTTTGGTTTGGTGTGACAGGTTCAGAGAAAAAATCCATAGGGAGAACCCCACTAAGGTCTGTGAAGGTTTCATTAAGGGTCTTTGCCATGATCATAGGGTCTAGCGTAGTGACTCCGTCTACAGTCATTAGGGTGGGAGAGGACTTAGTCTGTTTACAGTGACATTTCTTGAGTTGTCCCAGAAAGATTTCCCATTACCCCAGGAGTTGGAGAGGGCATTCTTGTAGTAGGAGCTCTTCAACAAACGGATTTCCTTAGTGCAGTTATTGCGAGCATGTTTATAGATTTGAGAGTCCGTTGGAGAGCCTGTAACTCTTGCAATAGCCCAGAGATGGTCCCATTCCTTGAGTTGCGCCAGGAGCTTGGCCGTGACCCAAGGGTTTGAGAGTGCTTTAATTTTGCGCTTTTTAACAGGAGCAAAAGTGTCACAGGCGGCATTGAATGTAGTGATAAAGTAGTCAAGAGCTGAGTCAACATCTTGGGTATTGTAAATTAGAGACCAGTCTTGCTGCCTGAGACATGCCTTGAGATGCGTAAGGTTGCCAAAGGGCAGTGCTCTACTAAAAATGTTTTTTGGAGGCGGCTTTCGGAACTTATTTGTCCATGTACAGATGACAGGAGAGTGGTCACTAAGGGAGTCGGGGAGAACAGCAACATTTCGTGTCATGGGCAGGATGACTTGTTAGGATCCAGTCAATGAGGGTGCTTGTCCCGATTTGTAATTCTTTCTAGTACGGGAGCTTATCATCTGTGTAAGGTTAGCTGCTAGTAAAGCATCCTTGTAAGACCCTACATCAGAGGCAAGCCAGTTGATATTAAAGTCACCAAGTAGAAGGAGCTCAGTGTCAGGAGGTTGCCCTTACAGATTCAAGGACAGTCTGAAGGCGGGTCCGGGGTCATTAGGTGGGATATAGACACGACAAGTGAGAACTTTATTTTGTGCACCTAGGAGTAATTTGATAGGAAGGAGTTGCACCGAGGTGTTTGCAGAGGGATGACTGGCATAGTGACTCGTGAGGTTGTCTTTTACGTAGATTGCACAACCGCCACCTCTTTTGGAAGTCCGATCCAATCTGATAACATTGTAACCTTGCAGAGAGATTGTATAGTCAGGAATGTTTGGTTTCAGCCATGTTTCAGTAATGGCTAGAATGTCTGGGTTGTGTTGGCTGGCAAAGATTTGGAGGGTGGCCAGTTTTGGAAGAAGACTGCAAATATTTAGTGTGGCAATGGTGAGACCCCCTTCGGATTTGGTAAATTTAGTAGAACTGGTTGAAGCAGGGCCAGGATTAGGATGAACGCTTCCAGACATCAGGAGGAGGAGGAGCGTAAGTTTGAGAGACATCCGTCGTAATTCATAGAGTGAGGAATGACTCCTTCGTTGTTTGTCATGGTAAGTAAAGTTCAGCCGTCTAGGGTCCCAATACAGGGAGGCGGCAAGAAGCAGAGGGTGAACTGGACTCAGAATATTAGTGTAACTTGTCATCGTTAACCAACTCTTGACAGGAGGGTGCAACAGGTGATGATAGGGGGAGTAATCCACAGTTCCAGCTAGGAGGTTTAAAATTAAAATTAATTGTTAAAGATTTAACAAACGCAAAAATCTCGCTCAGATCCCTCCTCTCTAGTTTGCCCCCCCCCCAAGTAACCAATAGCTGTTTTTACTGTACAAGAGCGCCCTTCCCTCCTGTCTCATGACCCATGATTTGTGGGAAGGGGACAATACTGTTTAAAACTTTACGCACTTTAAATCCTGGTTCCTGGCACCATGCCAGGAGTTAGCACTGCATTTTTTTTTTTATCACGATATTGTTTATTGCCACCTCCGCGGACCTGGCAGAGGCTACAACCCCAACCCCCCCGAGGGGTATGCCCTCTAGCCCATTGGGGCCACCATGGGTCCTGCCGGGTCCCGGTGTTTTTCCTCGTTTTTTTCTTTCCCGCACCCATGCAATGGGTGCAGCAGCTGTCTCTACCTCCGCGGAGACAGACAAGCGCCCTAGGCGTGGGCTGAACCTCTCTTGTTGTGCTGACACATGCAGCACAAGACCCCTTCCCCAAGGAAAGAGAGCAGTCTTCCGGACGCTCAATCCTTACCTCCCCTGGCCGACCCCCGAACGACCAGAGTCCATTCCTGAACCTGGGTCGCCCGCATGGCGCAAGGTGTGATGTCCAGCGCCCCAACCCTCAGCACCACCGGGCCAGCATTGGCACTGCATTTTAATGTCATCCCCTTCCCCCATCACGACCCTTCCAACCCCCCCCCCCAACACACACACCTTTGCTTTAGAAAGTGGACAACCCTCATAACCTTTGAGCCATGATTTTGTTCTGGGGAGGCAATAGAGGAACGGCCAGCTAGTGTAGCTCAGTCAGCCACCCCGAGCAGCGCTGCATGCAACAGTCCCACTAAAAGACAATGGGGGGGCCTGGGAGGGGGATAAGGGGCAAAGCATGAAGCATCATTCATGACACTAGGCAAACTAGTCCGTCTGTTTAGTGTCATACATGATGTTACCAGTGTATTTCATGGGGATGACTTTAATCTATCAGTAGAAGAGTGAGAGACTGAGCTAGCTAAGTGTTCCACTCTTGTTCCCTCCAAAACATGAGAAAGAGGGCCAGGATGAGGGCCTCTTCCAAAACAAAGTTATATCAGGGGACTGAGGGGGTTGGGTAGGCAAAGGATTACTTAGAAACATGATGCCATCTTCTGCATGGTGCCAGGGGCCGGGATTTCAAGTGGGCAAAAGTTTTCACCTTCAATTGGGTGGGGGAAGGGGAGAATTACATAGAAACAATGTGCTGGCTCCTGACATGGTGCAGTAATTGGGATTTCAAGTGCACAACACTTAAAAAAAAAAAAATAATCAGTATGCCCCCTTCCCCAATTGTAGATTACTGGTCTGAATGGGGTGGGGTGGAGAGGAGTTACAAAAAAAAAAAATAGGGTTGTGTGTGTGTGTGTGTGTGTTAGAAAGGGTCAATCGGATAGGAAATGTAGTGTCACCTCCAGCTAGGTACACATGCAAATTTAGGTTCAAATGTCACCGTTCAAGCCCAACCCCTCTAAAGACCCCTACATACCTTTATTGGTAGAGGCCCCATGCTGATCCCAGGCCACAATTTTGGTGGTGGAGAGCAACGGTCAACACCGGGCTAGCTCAGTATTTCCCCCAACCCACACCATGCGCCACAGTCCTACTAACAAACTGAGCACGTACACTGCCAGAAGGAACTGTGCACTGAGGGTCAGAACCGGGCTGGGTAGGGGTGGGGTTTGTACAAAAAAAGTATAATGAGGTCTTCGGGCGGTTGGGATAGTGACGTGAGGGGGATTCTATTTCAGATACTACTGCTTTCCCATGTTGTGGATCAAGGCGGGAGGCTCTTCTAAAAACAGGTATCTGGGGGTCTTGGGGAAGTTGAGCTAGGGAGAGGGAATCTCTTTTGCAGTAAAAATATTATTTATTTTCAAGCAGTTACAAGAGAACAATACAACTTTTTTAAGACCATGCAGACAATAACATTAATAGTCTAAAGAAAACAAGTTACATAAACACTTGAAATCGTACAAATAAACACCATTAAATAAAAAGAAGCCTTCTTAATTATAACATAACAATATTTAAATATGCAAAAAATTGCTGTGTCAGTACTGAAACTGTAAATACTGCCTGTTCATGTATGTCTTTTACTGTATTGGTCTACCCTCCACCCCCTGTAACCTGACGTGGAGCCTTTGCAAAAGAGTCTGTGACTCAAAGGACTGTAATTCCAATTGTACTCAATAAATAAATAAATCCTTTTTCTAGCCGCTATAACATCATAATAAAACTAACGTGAGACCAATAGTTATTCAGCCTGTAGGGAATTGTAAAAATGGGATCCATATTTTTTCAAAACTTTCTGATTTGTTCAGAAGCATGTAGCTGACGCTTTCATTGTTCACTGTTGCACTCATATACCTAAACCATTCTTCTTCAGAAGGTATTAGCCGTTTCCCAATTGATAATAATAATCTCTTAGCACCCAAAAGTGCTGCAAGAACCCAAATCATTTGTTCTCTGTTTAAGTGATGGTGTTTGGAAAAATACCTAATTAAAAAAAAAAAAACGAGGGTAATAGCAAGAAGATTTTCTTTGACAACCTCAGAATAGACAGTGTGAATTACCTCCCAATTGTTTTAACCTGGGGCACTTCCAGAACATAAGGGATAAGTCAGCATATTGATGGATGCACATCCAATTTTCTTTTGTAAAGGCGGACCTGGATCTGATGGCCATAACAGAATCGTGGTGCATTGACAACCACAGCTTGGATGTGGCCATTCTGAGTTACACTATGTTTAGAAAGGACAGGGTAGGGAGAAAGGGGAGGTTATATGTGAGGGAGGGTATAAATGCCACGGAAATACAAGGACACAATGGAGTTAAAGGAGGGAATAACTAAGACAAGGATGGAGGTTCTTTGGGTTGGCTTAGAGACAGGGTCCAAGGCCTTTGTCCACACAGGGGTGCTGTACAGACCACCAACACAGGGAGAGAAGTTGACACGGAGTTCTGGAGGACGCCAATGGCAAAATGACAAGCAAAGGGGAGGTATTAATTATGGGGGACTTAAATCTACTGGATGTAGACTGGAGCATTCTGGCTTAAGCTAAAACTGGAAGCAGGGCCATCCTAGACTCCCTACAAGGGGCATTTCTTAGGCAGCTGGTTGCAGAGCCCACTTACAAACAGAGACAGCATTGCAGACATCACAGTGGGTAGCGGCCCCCTAGGTACAAGCGATCATTGTACAGTGTGGTACAGCATACAGAAAAAACACACTGGGCCAAGGGTCCTGGACTTTAGGACAGCAGATTTTAAAGAAGTGAGATACTGCCTTATTAAATACCTTTTGGGGAGTGGTGTGGCCAAGGGGGAGTGGAGGCACAATGGAAAAGGATAAAGGAGGGAATAACTAAGGCAATGGCCAGCTGTTTGAAGGAAACAAGCAAGTGTAGGAGGAGAAAGTGACCACTGTGCTTCTCAAAGGAGGTGGCTACGGCAGTAGATGAGAAAAAAAAAACCAGCTTTTAGGAAGTACAAGGAGACCCTAACGGAGTGGGACAGGGAGGTATATCTAGATAAACAAAGGGAGGTAGGGAGATGGGTAACATAAACTCAGAGGAAAGAATTGTACAGGAGGTCAAAAAAGGGGATAAGATTTTCTTCAGGTTACATGAGCGAAATGAGGAATGCAAGGGAAGGGATAAAGAGGATCAGGACAGTGTGTGTGGGGGGGAGACTGCAGAGAAAGCCCAAGAAAACACTATAATCTTAAACGATTACTTCTGCTCAGTCTTCACAGTGGAGGGGGGAGGGGATGGACCAATATGCATCAGCAGGCACCGAAAGTCCATTTTTGGAAGAAGAGTCTGCTGGAGATTGGAAGCCCTAAATGAAAACAAAGCATTGGGGCCAGACAGAATCCACTCAAGGGCACTAAACAGAACTGAGCACAGTGCTAGCTGCCCCACTGGGAACACTACTCAGTACCTCACTGGAGACGGGAGATAGTTCCAGAGGGCCAATGTGGTCCTTCTGCACAAGAGAGAGAAAGCAGGAAGGAGATCAGGTGACTGGGGGGGGGGCAGGGAGGACTTGCAGAGGAAGACCATGAAAATGCTAAAATTTTAAAAGAATACTTCTGCTCTGTATTCACAGTGGAAGGAGAGGGACAGGCTAACGTGCATTAACAGGAACCAGGGGAAGTGGTGGTGGACACACGCCACTTATGAAAAGAGTCTACTGGGGGCTGGAAGCCCTAAAGGAAAACAAGGTGATAGGGCCAGACGGGATCCGCCAGGGGTACTTAAAGAACTGAGCACATTGCTAGCTGCCCCTCTGGCAACACTATTTAGCATCAGTGGAGACGGGGCAGTTCCAAAGGAATGGAGGAGGGACAATGTGGTCCCTCCGCACAACAGTAGCAGCGGGGAGGAAGCCAGCAATTACAGACCTGTCAGTCTCCCATCAGTAGAGGGGAAGTTAATGGAGTCCCTGGTGAAGGAGAGACTGATGAAGTACGTGGAGACATATGGGCTGCAGGACCACCGGCAGCACGGCTTCACTGGGGGGAGGTCATGTCAAAATAAATCTCTCAGATTTCTCTGACTGAGTAACCAGGGAAGTAGAACAAGGAGGAACTGGATGTGGCCTAACTGGACTTATGGCCTTTGGTACTGTACCACACAGGAGGCTGATAAAGAAACTTAGTAGCCCGAGGGTGGGAAGAGAAGGTGGTGTGCGGGGTTATCAAACTACCTGAAAGATATGAGGCAATGGGTGATGGTAAATGGCAGCCACTCAGAGGATGGGAAGAGTGACCAGTGGAGTACCACAGGGCTCGGTACTGGGCCCTGTCCTTTTCAATGTCTTCATAAGTGACATTGCTGAAGAATAGGAGGGGAAGGTGTGGCTCCTTGCAGATTACACAAAAATCTGCAACAAGGTGGACCCCAAGGATGGGGTGGAGAGGTATTGATCAAAATAGCATCTGAGTAATAGCACAGTGAAAGCGTGAGTGAAACAGCTACATGTACAGGACAGCGCGGGGATACTGTAGTGCTGTACATGTAGCTGTTTTCACTCATGTTGATATTCTTTCAGTCACATTCCCCCGACTTCGTCCCTCCTGGAGTTGACAACAGTAAATCAGCCCCCTCCCAACCTTTTCCTTCCTGGAGTTGGGAATAATAAATCCATCCCCCAACTTTCTCTCTCCCTGAGCTGACATTAGTAAATTGCCCCCACCCATGTGCTGTCATTACTTCATGCTGTATTAGTGATGTGCGGTTGTTGATGTCGGCATTTTGTCTGCGCTGTAATTGACTGCGGCGTATTTGCATTAGTGGTCTTGTGGTGGACCCGGGTGGATAGAATGTAAAGGGATCTGAAGAAACTAGAGGAGTGGTCTAGTGAGTGGCAGCTGGGTTTCAATGCCAAAAAGCGCAAAGTCACGCACCTTGGGCAGGATAATCCCAGGCACTGTGTATAAGATGGCGAGGGGAAGTACTTGCAGTTACCAAGCAAGAGAGGGACCTTGGGGTGATCACATCTGATGATCTCAACATGGCAGGGCAGTGGGCAAAGCGAGCCAGATGCAGAAATGCATAAGGACTCTCTAACGGGAGGAGAGAGGTGGTGTTGCCTCTGTACTGCTCACTGGTGAGACCCCACCTGGAGTACTGCATCCAGTTCTGGAAGCCGCACCTCCGCAAGTATATCACCAGGGTGGAAACGATCCAGAGGGCTACCAAAATGGTGTGAGGTTTGCATGAGAAGCCATACAAGGATAGACTGTGGAAGCTCGGAATGTACTCCCTGGAAGAGAGAACAAGGGGAGACATGACTGAGACCTGTAAGTACCTCACAGGGGTGAAAAAAGTACAGAGGGGGGGGAGCTTCTTTCAAAGGAGGAAGAGCACTAGTATACAAGGGCATGCTCTGAAACTTGAAGGGGGGACGTTGAAGCGGGATGTGAGGAAATACTTCTTCACAGAAAGGGTGGTGGAGGCCTGGAACAGCCTGCCAAAAGAGGTGGTAAAGGCAAAGCCAGTGTGGAGCTTCAAACATACGTGGGATAGGCACATGGGTATTATAAACCAAAGTAAGGGAGGAGGGAGGGACACCTGTGACCAAGTAGCGTCCAGGGTGTTGAGTTAAGCAGGAAAAATGGGGCAGTCTAGATGGGCCTACCAGTCCTTTTACACTGACACTTTCTAGGAGGCTAGCAATTACAGATCAGTCAGTCTCACATCAGTGATGTGGAAATTAATGTAAACCCTGCTGAAGGAGAGACTGACAGGAGAACCTGGAAGCAAACAGGCCGCAGGACCACCAGCAGTATGGTTTCATGGGAAGGAGATCGTGTCAAACAAATCTCACAGAGGGTTCTGACTGGGTAATTAGTGAGGTGGACAGGGCAGTGGGAATGGCCTGTCTGGACTTTAGTAAGGCCTTTGACACTGTACCACACAGGAGGCTCATTAAGAAACTTAGCAACCTAAGAGGAAATGCACATGAGCAACAGCTACTGGTACCTAGAACAAAAACAAAAAGATCTTTTCATTTTTTAATCGATTCATTCCTATTTTCTGGAATAAACTCCCGCATTAATTTAGAAAGCTGTACAACAAATCTTTATCTGTTTCAATGTTAAAACGTTATTTGACATCTTCTGAACAGGTCTGTAATTGTTTTAACTAATTATTTGTAATGTATTATTGTAAATTTATGCTTTGTGTGTTGTAATGGTGCTTGTATGCAACATGTATTTGTATTTTTTGTTACTGTATTGTATTCAAGGCCACCATTGTGAAGGAAAGTTTGCTCAATAGTTTTACATTAACTAAACTAAATCAGGGGTTGGGGGAGAAGGTAGCAAGCAGGCTATCTAAGTGACTGAAATGTAGGAGGTGGAGGGTGGTAGTCACTCAGAGGAAGGGAGAGTGACCAGTGGAGTACCACAGGGATCAGTACTGAGTCCTGTCCTGTTCAATGTCTTTGTGACATTGCTGAGGAACTAGAGGGGAAGATGGGTCTCTTTGGGGATGACGTAAACATATGCAACAGGGTGGACACCCAAGAAGGGTGTGGCAAGAATACAAGGGGATCTGGAGAAACTGGCGGAGTTGTCTAGGGTGTGGCAGCTGGGTTTCTATGCCAAAAAGTGCAAAATCATGCACCTGGAGTGAGGACATTCAGCGGCTGTAAGATGGAGGGGGAGGTACTTTCAGTCATAAAGCAAGAAAGGGACCTTGGAGTAATCATATCTAATGATCTCAAGGTGACAGGGCAGTACTACAAGGCAGCAAGCAAGGCTATATGGATGCTGGGTTACACAGGGAGGGGGGATTTCTAGCAGAAGAAAGGAGGTGGTGTCCATAATAAAATCCTAACTGTGGTTTTGAGTTTCCTTAAAAACGATTTCTCTATAGGCATAGAGAAATTTTGAAAAATATAAAATGGCTTTTTCATGGGATCAAGTTTTCCTAACAAGGATAAACTGAGTTTGTGCCACCTTTCTGTATCTGTCTGAAGGTCTTTTAGAAGGGGAGTATGTTGAAGCCCGGTTACCCACCCGACAGCGACAGTTCGACACTAAGGTCCCCTACAGCGACTACAGCGCCATGCCGCAGTAGGGGACCCACTGGAATCGGGCACTGTCTGTCGGGATCCTGCACCCCGCCCAAATCATCTCTGACTGGGGATTTGATAATCCTAAGTGGGGGTGGGGCACAGCCCCTGTGTGGGGGTTGGGGCGAAGCCCTGAGAAAAACTCTTTGTGGCATGGGAAACCGGCAGCTGACTGCAAAATGCGGTCGACTTGCCGGTTTTGCTGTCAAGGCGTTCAACAAATATTTAGTTGAACACCCATCGTGGATCTGTTGAGGCCTGGTATTTGATTGAGGTCAGACTTAATTACTTAATGTTATTCCAAGAGATAGCTGCACCAAAAATGTCCAACATTTTTTAAAACACAATTTTGAAAAAACACCAAACAAAATACAGACATGTTAAAAATATTTAGGAACAATAAAAACAAAGAATCTTTTTGACTGGCAGCCATTTAGTGATTTGGTTAGTAAGTTTGGTATGTTTCAAGCATTTTTTGATCCTCACATAGCTTTTGACCCCTGATCACCGCTGAGACAGGACACGCTGATGAAGCTCGAGAGAATCAGTGTGACATCAACGGAGAGGGTGACATCCACTGCCACCATTCACTAAGCGCTGGTACACCTGCTTGCTAGGCACTTGTCTTGAAATGGCAAAGAGTGCTGATCCCCTGATGTGGCAGAGGCTATTTGTAATTAAAACTAAGGAAATCAAATTTTAAAAAGTTATGTGTGTGTGTCTGTTGCTACTTCCTAGCATGGTTTTAATGGAAACATGAGAATTAGTAAGTTAGACAGACACTACGACAGGTTCTCATTCACGATACCAAGGAAGCAGCTTACAACAAGGTTTCAAGTTTCAGAACGGGTTTAATACTGCTGGTATTTATGAGTGAACTGAATAATGGTTGCACATTAGTCTGCACAAAAATAAGAAGGGCTCCTTATTGTGACTGTGTCAGGGCAAGTTAGATACGTTCACTTTCATCAACTCAATGGAGCACTTCTAGCGCAGGGTCAGCTACAGTAACATCAAAGACATGCACTGCAAATCACAGGCAAAAACTATAAAAGAAATAATTCTTGCTTTTCTACTCTAGCCACTCACTGCTCTTTTTCTACGCATTTAATGTATAGAGTATCAAACCAAATATGCTCTCAGATCAGTATGTCTTTTCTTTTACCTGCACCACAATGCAAGAGTGCCAAGAACCGTTTAAGTGTCTGACTTGCTCAGACAAAATCTATAATTAAAACATCTGGCTTTTTTCTTTAAAGCAGCCAGTTTTAAAATAAATATATAAATAAAAAGGCGTATGCCTCCGTGGTCACTAACCAACAAAGACAGTGGATTTCAGTCCAACAAAAGAACAAAACTGCAAGAGATAATGTCCACTTCGTACTTAATAAACCTTGAGACACCTGTATTAAAAACAGGAGAAAAACATCATAGCTTGATAAAATTTAAAACACATGTGCAACAATGAAATAATAGACAAGTATCCTTTCCAACTAGGGTGAACCGCCTTTTTTATGGCGGTCTGTGTCTCACACCACAGCAGAAACAGCTCTCTGTGCTGGGGGGGGGTCATTTAAAACTAAGCAGCCATTGTGCAGTCTTGACAATGTGGTCCATGCTGCACTGACTAGAACAAAAATAAGAAGGGCTGCTTATCAGGACTGTGGCAGAGCAAGTCAGATATGTTCACTTTCATCGATTCAGTGGCGCTCTTGTGGCGCAGTGTCAGTCTCAATAACATCAAAGGCATGCTGGTACAAATCACTGGCACAAACTATAGGAGAAATAATCATTGCTTTTCTACCGTATTCAACTACTGCTCTTTTTCAATGCAGCAATTAATGTACTGTCAAAATAAGCTTTTAGATCAGGATGCTCTGTAAAAACTGAATGCTATTCTAAAAATGTGCGGGAATGCATACTTTTTGGCAGAGTTGATGCTGTGGGAGCAGTGACTGATATAAGCCTGGACAACTGGTCGCAGAAGAGGGAATGAGCAAAGAATTAAGTTCATGCACTGCACTTTAGACTAACTCCAAAACACACACAGAGGGGAGAAAAGAAAGCAGTCCTAAGAAAGGAAGTTCAAAAGGTCCCAAAATTATACAGACAAGAAAAAAAAATAACATTCAAGACAAATATAACTTACAGACAAAACAGGCTCGCACAGCATGAATTACTGAGGCACAAAACATCATAAATTGTGGTAACTAGTCACTGATGAAACGCATGCTATTCTTTAACAACAAAAAAAATACAAGCTGGAGGTGTGTACGGCGACACTGCCACCTCGAGGTAGATGCCAACTGGGTGAACCAAAGAGGGAGATACAACACAATCCAACAGTGGTAGGGGGACTGGACTGATAGGCAAATAATACTTTATGGGAGTCAAAACTGCTCCTGGCCCATCAGTCAAATGCTGGTTTCCTTTAGTTAGCCCTGCTGGCTAGTACTGGAAGGGGTAACATTTCAGTAATTACACCAGGACAGTGGACCAGTGGAATGTCTGTTTGGGCAAAGGCCTTTCCCAGCATCTAACCCTGATGGCTAGTGACTGCAAAACTTAACATCAACCTCTGTTTTACAACAGTTTTTATCCAACTGTAGGATGACTCGCATTCATTTATGCTGCTTCTATATTTCCGGGTCACTTCAAAGGGTCTGGAACATTTCTGTTGTAACTGCTGCTAAGGCTATATTTTTTTTTCCTGTTTTCAACTGTCACCTGCCTAGCTGTTAGAATATTCAGTTCCTGAAAGTCCACTACAACCAAGTATAAGTCTAATCACCTTAGGTCTCATATTCAAATTGTAAATGCCCACTAAATGGATTCTGCACCCTGAGCAGGGGATACAAACCCTTATAGTGATTTTTTTTAGTAACCAAGAAAAAACTTCTGTGTTTTGTTAGAATTTATACTTTTTAGGCCCTGCCTCTCCAGAGCTGTCCCCCTTCCCCCCCAAATCCATTTTCTTGGCCATCTTCTAGCCCTGTCTACAGCCTTCTTCATCACATACCCACTTAAACTGTGGTTCTCCCCCACCCCATCACCCCTGTGGCAGGGCACTCAGACAAGGGCACTCCCTCACTTCGAGAGCATCCTCAGTGGGGTGGATGGTAAGAGCAGTGGAGCATGACAGTTCCTCCGACTTCATCCTGCGATGCTTTGGGGAGTTTGCCATATTTCTGTCCCTTCTCCTCTTCCCCTCTGCTTACAGTGTTCCATGCTACGCCCCACCGCCAGCGAGGTACTGGTGTTACACAGTGCCTAGGCAACCACCTTCCCTCAATGGAGAACAGCGTCCTGTGGGACTCCTGATCCTTCTATCCCCACCACCCAAGCTTTTAGGTCTAATTACCTACCCTGGCCATCAGTGGCACAGAAGGCAATGCTACCACACTCAGCCAGCAAGGAAAAATCTTTTTAAAAAATGAAATACTCAAGACACAGTCCAGCTTACATTTCATTAATTTTCTGTTTTTATTTCACCTTGTTCTTTAATGCATAGGACATTTGCATGAAAACATGATCTTTGTGTCACAAACTTACATAAAATCATACAAACATTGAATCTGTCAGCAGATATGATCGCTTGGCCCATCCTGTCTGCAGAGTTTGTCCCTGCCTATACTGTCACTGCAGACCTTACCTGATCTCTGGCTACCCCCCCCCAGCAAGATTCCCTTGTGCCTATCCCATACATACAGTACTTCCAGCCCATCACTGTTTTCGCCTCCACTGGAAGACTGTTCCAGGCATCCATCACTCTTTCAGTGACGTACTTCCTCACATCTCTCCTAAATTCCCCCCTTAAAGCTTCACTACATGCCCCCTTGTTCTTGTGCATCTTCTCTTCTGAAAAATACTCCCATTTTGTACCTTACTCACCACCATGAGGTATTTATAGGTCCCTATCATGCCCCCCCCCTTTCCAGGGTGTATATATTGAGATACCTCAGCCTCTTCTCATAGGGCTTATAAAGCAGCCCCATAACTTTTTTAGTTGCCCTGCATCCCTCAGTCTCTCTCTTCATGGAGCTTCTGATGCAGCCCCTGCATCATTTTAGTTGCCCTCCTCTGGACAGCCTCTACCTTGTCTGTGTCCTTCCTGAGATGTGGTCTCCAGAACTGGACACAGTACTCCAGGTGGGGTCTCACCAACAATTATTACAGTGATAACACCACCTCTCTCCTTCTGGTGATACCCCTCCCTATGAACCCCAGTATCCCGCTGACCCTGCCTAGTGCCTTGTCGCACAGCCTTGCTATCTTGAGGTCATCAGACACAACTACTCCAATGTTCCTTTTCTGTTTAGTGACCTCCAATACATCATCTCCCATTTTATACACCACCTCTGGGTTTCTGTGCCCTAGGTGCATGATTTTGCACTTTTTTGTGTTAAAATCCAGCTGCCATACCCTCAGCCACTCAAGTTTTCTCAGGTCTCTACTTATTCTGTTCAACCCCCGCCCCAAAAGTATCTATCCTATTGCAGATTTTGGTGTCATCTGCAAAGAGGCATACATTCCATTCCAACTCTTCTCCAACATCACTTACAAAGACAGTGAAGAGGACTGGTCCCACTACTGAGCCCTGAGGTACCCTGCTGGTCACTTTCCCTTCATCAGAGTGAGTGCTGTTTACTACCACCCTCTGTCTCCTATCTACCAGTTCCATACCCAGTTTACCACCTTGGGTCCCACACCCAAAATCGCCCAGTTTCCTTATAAGCCTCCTATGCTGTACGGGGTTGCAGGCCTTGCTGAAGAAAGTAGTAAGTCACAACAGGGTGTGCATTATAGGATTTTAATGCACTCCTCAGGAGTGTAGTAACGCATAAGGCCAAAGGCCGAGTGTCCTTATGTCCCTGGGAAGTGCATTAAAATCCCATGATGCAGACCCTGGAAGGAAGTATTACATCTATAAAATGGCTCCAAGTAGGTTTTTTGGAGAGGAAAATGAGTCCGCACCCGACTGTGTGTTTATAGGTATGTGACTTCTCTCAGCCAATTAAATTTCTAGATTTTTTTCTTGCCATTTTATAAATCTAAGTAGGCCACATCCACCGCCCCACCCTGATCTATTTTCATGGTCAACAGTCAAAGAAATACATCGGGTTGGTCTGACGTCATCCCCCCATGAATCTGTGCTGCCTCAGGTCTTGTAACTCACTGAATTCAAAATACTCCACTAGCCGTTCTTTTAAAAGCATTTTCATAAAATGTCCCCACCACTGCCATTAAACTGACCAACCTATAGTTGCCAGCTTCCTCCCTGCTGCCGCTTTTATGAAGTGGGACTATATCTGCCCTCCTCCAAACCTCTGGAACCACTCCTGTTTCCAGTGAGTCGTTGTCTAGGGCTACGAGAAGTGCAGTCAGTACCTCCATGAGCTTATCAGCATGTACCATCCGCCCCATACCCTTATCCATTTTCAGATTGGCATGTCTTTCCAGACTCTTTCCTCTGTGAATACAACTGTCTACCCCTCCCCCCCAAGTATTCCTGATGCTTCTATGTGGTCTGTCCCCTCTCCCTCCACTGTGAAGACTGAGCAGAAGTATCCGTTCAGGATACTTGCTTTTTTTCTGATTCTCCTCTGCACAATCTCTCTCTCTGCCCTTCTTAATCTCACAATCCCTCCCCTTGTGATCCTCTTTTTGTTTACAGATCTAAAAAAAGGTCTCGTCCCTTTAGTTACCCCTTTTGCTATCTTTTCCTCTGTTTGTGCCTGTGTGCCCTTTACTGCCCTCCCTGCTTCCCTCTGCTCTTCCGGGTAACCTCCCTATCCCCTTCCCTCTTTGTCTCTTTCACCTCCTGAATGCCACCCTTTTATCCTTTACCATCACAGGCACTTCCCTCAAGAACCACAGTGGTCTCTTCTTCCTCCTGTTTTTTGCTCAAGTCCTTCGCACAGAGGTTTGTTGCCCTCACAATGCCATCTCTTAATTTGGCCCACTGTTCCTCCACCCCACCCATGCAATCCCCAGCTAGGTCACCTAAGGTATGCACCCTTTTTTTATTTTTAATCTGCTCTCCTGAAGTCCAGGACAATCATCCTTGTGTGGTTTGTCTCTGCCGCTGTCCTTATGTTAAAACACAATGTACAGTGATCACTGGCCCCCACCAGTGGCATCCCATCCTGACATCTGCAATACTGTCCCTGTCTGTGAGCACCGGGTCTAGTACTGCCCCACCTTGAGTGGGCTCTCTGACTAGCTGCCCGAGAAATGCCCCCTGCAGGAAGTCTAGGATGGCCCTGCTTGTGGCCGAGACCACAGCTGGGAGGCTGCAATCTAGATCCAAAAGCCTTAAGTTCCCACCAGCAGCGTCTCCCCCATTCTGCCATCTTGCTGATAACTTCTCCCAGTGCCTTATCCAATTCTCCCCAATGCCGGAGGTCTGTATAGCACTTCAGTGCAAACAGTGGCTCTGGTTCCTGTCTCCAGGGTGACCCACAGCACCTCCAACTCATCTTTCATCCCTAGGTTCCCTTGCATTTCTGTCACTCTGATACTCTCTCTCACGTACAGCACAATCCTTCCTCCCCTCCCTATCCTTGCTGAAGTGAATGTAGCCTAGTATGGCCATGTCCCGATCATGGCTCCCTGTGCACCACGCCGCAGTAATGGCCACAAGATCCAGGTCTGCCTCTGCCAAAATGGCCTCCAGGTCTGGAATTTTATTTCCAAGATTCCTTGCAATGGCACAGATGACTCTCCACACCTTGCTTCTACTCTGCCTGCAACCCCCACTCCCCCCAAATCCTCCTGCTTTTCATCTGCCAAAGTCCAAATTCTGTTTGTGACATCATATAATTTCCACAGCAATAGGTTGCGATATCCCAAACCGAGGACTACAATGTCAGTGCGAGGAAAAACAGGACGATAAGACGTCTGAGAGCCAAGATACTGTTTTCTTCCAAATGTCCTCAATAACAGTGAATGGGGGTGGGGACAAATACAGAATAAGAAGTAAAAAGGACAGGAAATTATTTCCGATTGGCAGCTGTTTATAAGGTACCGCTTCAGAAATTATATTTATACCTCTAGATGATCCATATGTAACTGTATCTCAATTAAAAGTGAGGTAAAACAATTTATTTTGCATTTGTTTGTTTTTTTATGGGCAGAATTCTGTCACATTTCTCTTTATGGAATGAGCATATGAAGAAGCCAACAGAATAAGGCCATTTGGTCTATCTAGTTTGCTCATATTGCAGAGTCCACAGCTTAAGTTACTGACCATGCCCACCCTTCTCCCGCCAATCCTCCTATTAGTGATCTGGAGTTTCAGCTATGTCACGGTTTGTGCACAGAACGCGGGAGCATGTTTCTGACAAGTGAACAGCTCACGCTAAGCATTCTGCACCCAAAACGACACAGTAAAACCTCCGAACTACAGGCTCCACAAACAGAACTGTTTCCGAATGTTGTTCAAAAAAGATCACAATTGAAAACACAGTTTGTCACATCATTGTTTATCTAGGCCCAGTTAAAGATGGATCACTTGGAGGGATGAATTTCATTTCTGTAAACAGGAACATTGCTAACTGCTGCCAATATGCACAGATTTCCTGTCCCCTTTAAAAGTAAGCTGAACTGTATCCAGATATTATATCTTGAACAGTTTTGCTGGATCCTGGAAAAATCTCCATAATGTTCAGTAGTGGCACACTGAATTGTATTAGTGAATGTTGCTCGATGGCCCTGGCGCACTTGTAATGATGCTTACAAATCAGGGGTAGGGGGTCTGTTGTACTGCTGTGTGTAAGAGGGACAGTGGAACTTGACTATCTCCTACTTGGTATGCCCAATATCTTGGACACATATTGCGAGTGACCAGCTGCAAGGCGTGCAAAGGGTTTCAGAAGAAAAAATTACTCACCTCAGTAATTATATTTCTTCTAATGGAGTCTTGCTGTATTCTGACAATCTGCAGTTAGCTCCAGCCTTGGAACTGCCCCGGAGTGTAGAGGGTTAATTTTCTATGCAGTGCACAGAACGTTAAGCTTGAGCTCGGTTGAGGTCTCTGTCTGCAGCACTTTGAAACCCAACCGCCAGATTCTTACGAGCAACCACTCACTGACTAACTACGTGGAAACTAACATTTTTAACTAGCCAAATGGCAACAGAAAATTTTGGATTCCCAAAGGAAGACTCAAGTCAGGAAACCCAAAACTAAAACCTATCCAAAATAAAAGCTTATAATACAAAGCACCCAGATAAAGTGGAGGGTGTGCTTGAAGCACCCCTGGGGTGCATCACTGCGCCTGCCCACCCACTTCCCAAAAACAGGTTCCGAGAGGGGAGGCAGGGAGGGTGGTCAGAATACAGCAAGACTCCAATAGAAAAAAAATAATTACTAAGGTAAGTAATATTTTCTTCAAACACTATGAAGTCTTGCTATATTCTGACAATCTGCAGACTACCGAACAGTACCTCCATGGAGGAGGGACAGAACCTACTTTGGGAATAGGCTCTGAAGTACTGCTGTGCCAAACCAAGCATCACTCCTAGCCTGGATATCCAGAGAGTAATGCTTGGTAAAGGTATGGACTGTTTTCCAGGTGGCTGCCTGACAAATTTCTAACAGAGGGATATCCCTGACAGCAGCCAGGGAAGCAGCTGTACCTCTTGTGGAATGAGCCCTCAGGCCTGAGGGTGGAATTTTTCCCAGGTTTCTCATAGCAGAGTTGTATACAGGAAACAATCCACCTGGCAATAGTTCTCTTGGTGGCAGGTTTGCCCTTTCCCACTTCCCCATAAGTGAGAAACAACTGGAGGGAATCAAACCTGTGACCCTTGGTATGCTCTATGTAGTAGCTAAGGGCTCTTTTAACATCTAAACTGTGTAGCCTCCTCTCCCCTGAGGAAGAATGATCAGTGAACAAAACAGGGAGAGACATAGACTGATTCAAATGGAAGTTCGAAACCACTTTGGGCAAGAACCTCCTATTGGTTCTAAGGACCACTTTATCTCTATGACAGGAGATAAAATCATGTTCCACTGACAGGGCTTGCAATTCACTGATACGTCTGGCAGAGGTAATAGCTACCAAAAACACAGTTTTCCAAGTCAAGTACTTAAGCTCTGCTGAGGACATAGGCTCAAAAGGGGGTTGCATAAGTTGAGCAATGCAAACACTTAAGTCCCAGACAGGGGTAGGATCCCTAAATGGAGAATTGGCATGAAGTGATCCTTTCAAAAATTTACAGAATACAGGGTGAGATGACAGTGAGGAAGGCTTTCCCACTGACAGGAAAGCAAAGACAGCTGACAAGTGCACCCTGAGAGTAGCTGGTCTGAGGCCTAGGCCATTAAGATGGACCATATAGTCCAGAACTGTAGCCAATTCAGCAGTGTCTGGAGATATATGCTTCTTGGAACACCAAATGCTGAATCTTTTCCATTTGGAGTTATAAGTCTTTCTGGTGGCAGGCTTTCGAGAGGCTTTGAGAATATCCAGAACCCCTTGGGACAGATGCAAATCTGCATACTCTAACTCTTCAAGAGCCATGCCTTGAGATTGAGAGACCGAAGACTGGGGTACCAGATCCTCCCCTGAGAGGAGGTTAACAGGTTGTAATTCCTGGGAAGAGACAGGGGAAGATGGACTGCTAGGGACAGTAAGAGGGGGTACCAGGGCTGCCTGGCCCAATCTGAAGCACTCAGAATCACTTTGCAGGGTTGTGACCTTTACCTTGACCAGAACCTTGAACAGTACAGGAAAGGGAGGGAAGGCATAGAGAAATTTCCTTTCCCAGTTCAATGCCAGAGCATCCAGAGGAACTGAGCCCAAGACTGGGGGTCTGCAACAAAACAGAGGAAGTTGGTGATTTTCTGGGGCTGCAAAGAGATCTATCTCTGGAGTGCCCCATCTTGAAAAAAATCACTTTCAACACCAGGGGGTCCAAGGACCATTCGTGATGGCCCTGGGAGATCCTGCTCAATGCATCTGCTAGCACATTATCCTTCCCTGGAAGGTGGACTGCTATCAGAGAGGTCTGCAGATAATAAGCCAGGGACCACAATTTCATGGCTTCCGTGCACAAGGCCGTGGACCGAGTACCTCCTTGCTTATTGATGTACCACATGGTGGTGGTGGTGTTGTCTGTTCTGACCTGAACCACCTTGTTTTGCATTGACTGAGAGAAAGCCTGCAGGGCCAGAGAAACTGCCGTGAGTTCCAGGAGATTGATATGAAGACAGGATTCCTGAGGGGATCACAGTCCCTGGGCTGTGAGAGCCCCCAGATGGGCTCCCCACCCCAAAAGGGAAACATCCGTGCTAAGGACCACCGAATGAGGCTGAGCGACAGATGGGACCCCTTGCCTTAAATTGTCCTGATCCTGCCACCACTGAAGAGCTTGGATCAGTGTCTGAGTCACTGGAATCAGTATGGTAAGAGGATTCTTCCTTTCGGAGCAAAAGGCTCTCAGATGGAACTGAATGTCCCTCATCTGGAATCTTGCCCCTTGGACCACCGCTGTAGAAGCTGCCATGTGGCCCAAGAGCTGAAGGAAGTGCTTTGCTGGTTGGGACACCTGAGGGCTGAAGGAAGAAGCCAGTTCTATAAGAACTCTTGTCCTTTCCAGGGGAAGAAAGGCTCTTGCTTTGACAGTATCTAGCTCTGCCCCTATAAAGGTAAGAAGCTGCACCAGTTCGAGAACCGACTTGGGGAGGTTGATAAGAAAACCCAGGGAAGTGAGCACTTGCTGAGTCACTTGCAGGTCTGATTTGGCTTGGTCTGGAGACTGACCCACTATGAGCCAGTCGTCCAGATATGGAAAAATGGAAATCTTTTGCCTTCTTAGAAAGGCAACTACTACTGCCAGGCACTTTGTGAAAACCCTTGGAGCTGATGTTAGACCGAAGGCATTGCTTTGAACTGATAATGGCCTGAGGGCAACTTGAACCTGAGGTACTTTCTGTGGGAGCACCTGATGGGGATGTGAAAGTAGGCATCTTTGAGGTCCAGGGAGGCTAGCCAGTCCCCTGGCCTAAGGGAGGGAAGAATTATTCCCAGAATCACCATCTTGAACCTTGGTTTTAAAAGATGTTTGTTCCGGACTCTTAGATCTAGGATGGGTCGCCACTCCCCCATCTTTTTTGGGGTAAGGAAGTACCTGGAGTACAGACCTTTGCCCCGGTGTAGGGTAGGAACTCTCTCTATGGCTCTTAAGGCCAGAAGAGACGAAACCTCTGCCTCTAGGGCAAGGGTTTCGGAGAGACTTACAGGTGGAAGAGATCTGGCTCTCATCTTCGGAATTTTTTGAAGCTGAGAACCAGTCCCTGGCTTACTACTTCCAGGACCCACTTGTCTGAAGTAACAGGCATCCAGTACTGAACAAAGTAAGCCAGCCTACCCCCTACAGGGATAGGAGAGTCGACCCGGGCAGACCCATCAGGGTGTCTCCTTGGCAGGGGCCTTAAGCTGAGAAGAGGATGCAGCCCTGCTCATCCCCATTCTGTCTCTCCCTCTGAAGAACCCCCTCTACGAAAAGGGAGAAGAGGCCTGTGCTTGGTAGAAAGACCTATGAAAAGGCCTGCCCCTGCCCCTAGATTGCTGTCTTTGAGGAGTTGCCTGCCTCTTCTTGGCCTGTGCACTCCTATAAGTGGTCCTATATTCCTCCATCTTTTCCATGTAATTCTCTGTCTGCTCCCCAAACAGAGAATTACCTTCCACGGGGAACTCCCCATGGCCTTAGCCTGGGTGTCCTGTGAGAGGCTAGTACATCTGAGCCATGCCATTCTCCGAAGAGCCACAGATGTAGCCATGACTCTTGATGACACATCATTGGAGTCCACAGCAGCATGAAATTGTATCTTAGATGCCTCAATCCCATCAGCAGCTACCTTCTCCAGCTCCTTGGCCAGCTGGGGGGGGGGGGGGGCTGTTTAGCCAGTGCCAGTACAGTGTCCCACCTGGACTTCTGGTACCTGGCTGTATAGGCCAGATAATTAGCCTGCCTGAGTCCCAAAGAGGATGCCATGTACTGTTTCTTTGCCAAGGCATCCATCCTCCTGGAGTCTTTATCTGGGGGGTCTGAAGCCAAGGGAACATTAGCTCTGTCACAGGCTGCAGCCTGCATGACCCCAATATGGCTGCATTTTTGACAGAAAAACTCTGTGTCTGAGCCTGATAAGGTATACCTCTTATCCATTCTTTTATCAACAGGAGGTACAGAATTTGGAGACTTTAAAATTTTTTGAGTCTGCTTCCCAAAAGATTTGTGTAGGGGGAATAGATAGCCTCCTGGACTCTGGGATGTCCATCATTTCAACAAAATCAGGCTCCTCTTGATCCTCTGTAGCCTCCTCCATAAGGAGCTGGAGGGTTTCAGCCACTTTTCTGTAGAACAGATAGTGGGAAGGGGACTCAGAGAGCCTAGGAGGGGAAACACCAGAAGGTCTGTCTGGGGAGATGTCAGGTTCAATGGGCACATCCAGACTTTCTGCTCCATCATACTCATCATCTTGCTCATAATCCCCCTCCTCCTCAAATTCCGGTTCATAAAAATCTTCAAGGGCATAATCCTGAACCGGAGGAACCGACCGAACCGAACTCCTAGCTAACGGAGCCGATTGGCGGAACGTAAGCTTCAATAATCCTAATCACTGGCAACTTTCATCAGCAGTCGGAACATGAAACCCGGATCCGAACCAGCTGATTTTCTTTACGCTTCCTCTTAGTAGGAACCGATCCCTCAGGATCGACTCTCCTCTTGCCCGAAGAAGTATCGCCCTGGTCAGAGGGCACTCCTTCTGGTTCGGTCGGAACCGAACCCGGCTGGCCATCCGGGTCAGTGCACTTCTCGGCCTTCTTTTCCTTAAGTCTACCTAATCTTTTTTCCAGGGTAGACTTAGGAAAGTTTTTACATATTTGCAGTCTGTATCGAAGTGGTCAAACCCCAGACAATAAACACAGGTGGTGTGGGGATCGGCCTTAGCAAAGACCTCCCCACACTCACAGCAGTGTTGAAACCCAGTGGGTCCTGTTTTTTTCTTGGGTTTCTCAGACATGGCCAACCTAACCAAACTTACCCTTTTTTTGGCAACCGCCAGGCAAGACTCCCTTATCGGATTCTAACCGTGTTATGGGTATTGGAAAAAAAAGTTAAAACACGTGTTTGTTTTTGTTTTTTAAAAACGATTAGGAACGGTAACCACACACTAAAGGAAAACACACAGAATTCAAATATGTTGGATCGGTTCAGCCGAACCGATCGAGAAAAGTTGTTTACAATTTCCACAAAAAAAACAGAACTACTACCTAAAGTACTTACTGTACCGCAGACAGAGCCCTGAACTGTAATACTATGGGAGTTTGTAACAGGAGGTCCAGTTTTGAAGGATAAAACTGACACAGAGAAGATGCAATACCCCCCCCCCCTTTGGTTTCTACTTTCACTCTATCCTGTCGTCTTCTGCTTATTCTTATCTATCCTAATTTTCTTGTCAGGGTGGCCAACCTGGCAATTTTCTACTTTGCCTTTACTGTCACTATTTTTGCTCTGGTATTAAAAAATTGAATCCTGTTACAATATATTAAAAATAGGGGCTGAAATAGAATCAAAGTCTCTAAGGGCATACAAGATAGGAGCCCTGTGTTCCAGAATAAATAAAAATAAAAAAACATACAAAAAAGGAGCTGTGTCACTTAAAAGAAGCCCCAAAATGAGTAGAGGGCTGGGTTGTGGAAAAAACCTTCAGCTACAATTTCAATTAGTGAGTAAGGAAAGCGTAAACTTGTTGCAAACAGTGGAAAAAATGTTTCAGGCAACACAAAGTACAGGTTTGCAGGAAAGTACTATAGAACCTGTACAATTTCTGTATGAGTTTAATACCTATGTATCCAAACATTTAAGTTTAAATTTAGGAGGAAATGAAAGCAACTGTGATTGGTTGCTATGGTGCTGATTCTAATAAGCCCCAAAGCAATGAAACATGTACCCTTATTTTTAAAACACTTGAAAATGGGCTAAAGTAAGAGAGTATAATTAGAACACTACAGGCAGATTAATTGGAGTTCTGTAAGTGTCAAACATTTATTCAAAAGGGAGCTGTATGCCTTCTGTGTTTTAGAAGGCTGAGTTCCTCAGCAAGGCGTCAGCTGAAAGTGCAGCAGCCAGTTATGCTGTTTGAGAAAAATAATAAAATGTTCTGGAAATATAAAACAAGGGATTTGGAAAGAAAATAACGCATGTCCAAAGATTAGAGTACCATATTATGTGAAACAAAATATAGATACCACAGTGGTTCACTTATGTATGTTTTCCTTATATGAACAAAAAGACAAATAAAAAGCTATAACCTTATATGGAGGCAGATAAGGAGCGTGCCCCTCATCTCTCTTTTCTATGCTAAGGTTATAGACTGTTATTTGTTCTTAAACAGGTTTGGTTTATCCTTATACTTTTCACACTTGTAAAGAAAAGTTATTTTACCTAGAGGTCTGTATCATGCTGTAAGGTCCTACTATAGGACAAGTTGCCCCTGAAATGGCAGGTTTTATAGATGCAAGGGAATGTGATGTCACAAAAGAGGAGGGGCTCAGTGAAAACCAAACCCCTTTCCTTCACTATATAAACCCTCCACTAGGAGGCTTAGATAGATAGGTTGGTCAGTAGGGTTCTGACCAAGGTGAGAGAGAAGGATCTCAGCAAGGAGGTAATGTGCAGGCTTTCACATTAACTGAGGAAGAAGAGAACACAGGAATTTCTTTATAGCATCTAAAGCAAGAAATATATCCTGACGGTTGAACTGATGTGAAGAAATATCATATTTTTCCTTTCTGTAAATACTGGATTTTTTTTTTTGGGTTTTGTGTTTTTATAAAATAAAATCATAAACGCAGAAGAATGCGTTTTTTATGCATCATAATCTGGTTGTACGATCTGTTTACTGAGAGCGACACATTTACAGAGTTAAGCAGAAAAACCGACACTTTAACAGACTTTGAACCGAGCAGAAGGAGAAATCTCTGGAGCAACTGTTCAGTGAGGCGGAGTAAAGAATCTGGCAGTTGGGTTTCAAAGTGCTGCAGACAGAGACCTCAACCGAGCTTGAGCTCAACGTTCTATGCACTGCATAGAAAAATAACCCTCTACACTACGGGGCAGTTCAAAGGCTGGAGCTAACTGCAGATTGTCTGAATACAGCAAGGCTTCATGTTGTTTGAATAGAATTTTGTTTTATATTGAGATTTTCAAATATATTGTATCCCAAAACACTTCATAAACCCATGAGTTACGTACTGGCAGTGCAGGGACTGTATGTGGGATTCATGCAGCGGCCATTAACTACACTAACATCCCACAGAGTCGTACTGCATGAGGGTCTTGCATTGCATGGGGACCTGGTGCTGCATGAAGACATTACGCTGTATGGGGTCACTGTACGAGTACTTCACATTGAAGAAGGACCTCGCACTGCATGAGGACCTCACATTAACATAGAAACATAGAAAGTGACAGCAGAAAAGGACTGACAGGCCCACCCAGTCTGCCCAGTATGCCTAGCAAGCTGCTAGAACTTTTGCTAATTCCTATCGCATCACCACCCCAATATCTAAAAGACTGTTGTATCCGGCCCGGTGGCACTGAGGTTGGGCGCTGGATGCCACACCTCGCTCCACGCGGCGACGGGTTGGGAGGCGGACTCGAGTCGCTGGTGGGCCAGCCGAGAGAGAGTTAGGCAGGCGTCCCTGACAGCTCGCCTACTCCGGGGAGGTCAGGCTATAGCCGAACACTTGTCTGACTCCGGCGGGCTGGTGCAACCCCAATGTTGGGAAGGGCTGCCGACATACAGCGTGACATCGGCACTCTAAGCCTTGATGTCAGGAGTCCTCGCTGTAGGGGTGGGAGAAAGCAGCATGCCGCCACCGCCAGGAAGATGGAGCCTCCGGAGGCGTGCCTTGTTGCCTCCGCCCGCCCGATGGCCCCGGACCGGCAATCTGATTGTTGGGGTAAGGGGGCTCTGCCCCATCCCCGCTAGGGGGGGTAAACCGAAGCTCTATGGGGTTCCTGTGGGGTCATACGGGCAGGGTGGAAGGCAGAGGGATGTCTACCTTGAGGCTCCTGAAGGGTCGGGGATGGCAGGCAGGAAGGAGGAAAAATAGTAATTTCAAAAAAAAAAAAAAAAGACTGTTGTATCTATCCCACGCTCTTGAAGTCCCCCACAGTTTCTGCCCCTACCACCTTCTCTGGGAGTCTGTTCCAGTCATCCACCACCCTCTCTGTTAAATAGAACTTTCTAATGTTTCCTCTGAATCTTCCCCTCCAATATCTGCATATCATGCCCTCTTGTTCTCGTCTGCCCCTTGAGCTGGAAGTTGTTTCCTAATGGCACCCTGCTTATATCCTTGATGTATTTGAAGGTCTCAATCATGTCCCATCTCTCTCTCTCTCTCCCTCCTCCATTCCAGGGGGTACATATTTAGCTCCTCAAGTCACTCC
Organism: Neoceratodus forsteri; assembly: GCA_016271365.2. NCBI lineage: Eukaryota > Metazoa > Chordata > Ceratodontiformes > Ceratodontidae > Neoceratodus > Neoceratodus forsteri. The sequence continues at coordinate 140,588,988 of JADMNL010000031.1, read as the reverse complement.
TCGTATGTTAACTGCCCAAGGCCCTGTACCATTTTTGTTGCCCTCCTCTGGACACGCTCCATTCTCTCCACATCCTTCTTGAGGTATGGTCTCCAGGACTGGACCCCATACTCAAGATGTGGCCTGACAAGCTGCCTGTACAAGGGCATTATGACCTCCCTCTTCCTGCTAGTTATTCCCCTACTGATACAACCCATCATCCTGTTGGCCCTTGCCACTGCCTTCTCACACTGCTTTGTCACCTTTAGGACCCTTGAAATGATTATACCAAGGTCCCTCTCCAGCTCAGTAACCACTAGGGCACCCCCCCACACACATTCTGTACTTGGCACCCTGTTTTTTTGTTTTTTTTTTAGCCAAAGTGCATGATCTTGCACTTCCTTATATTGAAGAATAACTGCCATTCCTTCGACCATCCCTCCAGTTTCTCCTGATCCCTGCGCATACTTTCAACTCCCTCAGGTGTAGCCACCCTATTGCAGACCTTCGTGTCATTCGTGAACAGACACACTCTTCCCTCCAGCCCCTCTGCTATGTCCCCATTGGATATATTAAAGAAGGAGTGGCCCCAGCACTGACCCCTGGGGCACTCCACTGGTGACCATAACCTCCTTTGAAGGTACCCCATTAACAATTACTCTCTGCCTTCTGCCCTCCGGCCAGTTCTGCACCCACCTGACCACTACTGGCCCCAGCCCGAACATCTCAGTTTGTGCAGCAGTCTCCTATGTGGCACAGAATCAAATACCTTCTTGAAGTCTAGGTATGCAATGTCCACAGACCCCCCCCCCGATCCAGAACCCTGGTGACCCACTCAAAGAACTCAAGTTCATTTGACACGACTTTCCCCCAGTGAACCCATATTGTCACCGGTCCTGTAGACCATTGGCTTCTAGGTTGCTAGTGATTCTCCTCTTTAGCAGTGTCTCCATGAGCTTGCCCACCACCGATGTCAAGCTCACTGGTCTATAATTGCCTGCCTTTTCCTTGTTCCCCTTTATGAAGGGGGACCACATCCACTCCCTTCCAGTCAACTGGGACTTCCCCGGTCTCCAAGGATTTATTAAACAGGCTGGTCAGAGGCACTACTAGCACCTTGCTAAGTTCCTTCAGTACCCTGGGATGCACCCCATCCAACCCCACTGCCTTATCCACCTTCAACTTCTCTAACTCCCTCAGGACTTCCTCCACTGGGAATGAACTGGAGTCACCCCCCCCCCCCCCCCCAAACATGTTCCCTGAGTTTGCCAACCTCCCCATCCTTCTCTACCATGAACACTGAACAGAAATAGCTGTTGAGTACTTCCGCCTTCCCCGGTCATCTTCCACAACCCCCTTCTTTATTTTTCAGCCCAACTATCCCCTCCTTAGACTTTCTCCTCTCGCTCACATACCAGAAGAAGGTTTTGTCCCCCTTCCCTGTGTTGGCTATTCTCTCTGCTGTTCTTGCCTTTGCTCTCCTTACCTCTAAATCTTCTCCCCTTTGGTTCTCCTGGTAGATAGCCCTATCTTTCTCCATCTGTGTTGTCTTATACCTCCTGAATGCCTTTCTCTTTGCCCTGACCTTCTCTGCCACCTCCCAACTGTACCAGAGAAGCCTCCTCTTCTTCCTGTTTTTATTTACCCTCCTAACACAGAGGCTAGTGGCCTCCACTATTGCCCCTCTTATTGTAACCCATATTTCTTCCACCCCCCCCTCAAGATCCTCCACCCCGGCCAAATCTTGCTGAACGCTTTCCGCCATTATTTTAAAGTCCACCTGGCTGAAATCTAGCACCTTCACTCGGGACAAAGAAGAACATCAGCAGTTGTTTTAACTATGAACCAGATGGTACTGTGGTCGCTCATGCCAAGGTTCTCCCCTATGGATACCCCTCCCACTTGTTCCCCATTTATTAGGATCAAATCCAAGATAGCCCCTCCCTGGTTGGTTCTCTTACCATCTGCTTCATGAGAGCTCCCTGTAGGGAGTCCACTATATCTCTGCTGCTGATGAGGTGCCCCACTCCACATCTGGCAAACTGAAATCTCCCATCAGCAGCACGTCCCCTCCGTTAGCCATCCTCTGGATCTCTTCCATCACTGCCTTGTCTTCCTCAACCTTCTGTGCAGGTGGCCTATATACCACCCCGGTATGTATGACTTCACCCTTCCTGTTTCCAAAGATACCCATAAATCCTCAGTCCCCACCACCACCCTGCAATTCTGTGTCCTTTATGTGTTCCTTCACATATAATGCTACCCTTCCCCCTCTCCTTCCCATTCTGTCTGTCCTGTAAATTGCATACCCTGGTATTGCCATGTCCCAGTCCTGGCCATCATGACCCCATGTCTCTGTGATTCCCACTATGTCCAGGTCCGTCTCAGCCATGATTACAGTTAGGTCTTGGATCTTTGCTCCTAGGCTCCTGGCATTGGTGTACATGGCTCTACACTCGCTGAATCCATTTCTGTGTCCCCTGGTGCATGTTACCTCCCCCCCCCACTGCATGAGGCCCTCGCACGCCATGAGGCCCTTGCACTGCATGAGGACACTGCACTGCATGAGGACCTTGTACTGCAGGAGGCTGCATCAGAAGCCCTACGAGGAGAGACCAAAGGACTTCAATATGTACACCCTGGAAGAGAGAAAGGAGAGAGGGGCATGATCAAGATCAAGCTCTTGTGACCAGAACTCTACCTTCTATTTCATTTTTTGCATACTGGTTGCTTGCCTTCTTCCCTAATTTCAGTCTGCCCATCTAGCAAGACGTGCCTTGCAGGAACTGGATAAAACTATTTATATTTATCATGTCTCATTAACAAGTCGTTGGCCTGCTCTTCCAGTGCCTTGTAATGTTGTCCTTCTTTGCTTATCTATGTACTGCCTTTGCTACATAATTTGTTATATATGCTGTTGACAATGTCACTTACTGTTACTGTACTGTAACTTGCTGTTCACTGACCTTGACCCTATATAACCTCGTGGGTCATGCCTGAAAATAGGCATTCATCTTTCTATTGCACTTACCTGATCAACAAATTGTAAATAAATACCTCACGAGGTTAAATAAGGTACAGGAGGGGAGTACTTTTCAAAGGAAAAGATGCACAAGAACAAGGGAACATACAATGAAGTTGAGATAAGAAGATGTACTTCTTCACTGAAACAGTGGTGGATGCCCGCAGTAGTCTTCCAGCAGAGGTGGTAGGGCTGAAAACAGTGGTGGGATTCAAGAACACATGGGTAAGGCATGAGGGAATCTTGGTTGGGAAACAACGGGGGCAGATATCAAGCAGGGTCTGTGGTGACAGTATAGGCAGGGAAAAACATGGGCAGACTGGGTGGGTCACGTGATCCGTATCTGTCATCAAATTCTGTTTCTATAAGGACCTGTGTTACAGAGAGTGGAAATGTTGGCCAGGGCACCATGGATAACTCCCATCTCTTTTGAAAAGTGTCCTAGTATCTTCAACTTCAACCTGAATAGCCACTAAAAATAAGGAGATGGAACTTCAGTGCAACATGTCCTCCAGATGACACCTCCTACTGTAGTGTCAGTGTTAGGTATGGGTCCAAGCCCCCGGTGCAAGAACTGAACTGACAACCATCTGATCATCCTAGTTCAGAAGCCAGCATCATTCTAACTGAGCGAATAATACTTAAGCAATAAGCCACGAGGGGGTGTGGGTTATCAGGGGATTTACCACGGCTGGTGTGGTTTGCCCACGAGGCGCAGCCGAGTGGGTAAATCCTCAAGTACCGTGGTAAATCCCTGATAACCACATCCCTCAGTAACTATAATACTCTTCAAGGTTACTTGTTTTACTATAACAAAATACAACTGTTGACGAGGTTGCTGTGTTTATTTTTATTGTATGTATGCAGATGACTAGGATGTAGATGACCACCATTGCCATTATTACCTCAGCCAGTGATTATCATAGGATTTACACCGGTGGTAAACTGCCAGCCTGACCATTTCATTGGCTGTTCACTTATGTCCATGGTATAATGTACTTTATAAAATGGGCTAAAGAAATCAAGCACCCTGATTGGCTACTACATCATCTGAGCCGTGTCCTTATCAGATGATATAGTAGCCAACCGGCACTACCCTCCACACCTCAGCCCCACAACAGCAGGAAATCACTGAGCTGTGCCACCAAAAACACAAAAAGACTGGCACAGTTCACAACATCACGTCTTTGTCATCGAGCTCCTAGTCTTCCGCCACACCCCACGGCTGGCGATAGCTCCAGTATACAAAAAAAAAAAAAATACTAAAAAAATATTTAACAAACTACCTCGAAGAACAAAAAAACAAGCGACTTGGCGCATCACAGACACCAGTTTAATGAATCTAATTTCGCTCGTTAAACTTGCCATTTCATGAACAAAGGCGCTCTCTCTTGTCACGGCACAGCATCAAAGTTAAACTACTCAGCAATTCCACAATTTTCCCGATGATAAACACTGCTAATCATTACAGAAACTGCCAAGCTCACCTTCATTTTAATTTCCTGCCAAGTTTCTGTAACGCCCGCAATCTTCATTGCTGACACCGCTACTTAACCGTACCATCGCCTTCTCCGGTCATGACGACGTACCGCGGCGACAGGCGCCCCCCCGGAATCAGACACACTCTAAATCCCCATATTCTTTTTAAAACAAAATTAAATGAAGTTTCCCTTTTCAAATAAATAACATGATTTCCCCAATGAGAACCAGGAAACGGCACACTACGGTGGCTTGTAACGGACATGCTCGCTCTCACTCAACCTGCAAGTTCCATGTAACTACAACTCCAGTTCAGTGTTCAAAGTAAAACAAAATAAACTTACTTTTGGGTGTTTCTTTCTCTGTCTGTGTTTCTGTTGACATAAAAACACAGACAAACCTACTCAGTACTACTAAGTTTCAATGAAAACCTCCATTCTAACATATAAACAGGGACTACTTTTTTCAAATTACAAAATCATATTTTTCTAATATCCCCCTCGTCATTTTTCTTTATAAGCTTTATTACCGAGCCCATTTTATAAAGCGCAATAAGACACTCCGAGTGTGGGTTATCTCCTGATAAGAGCACGCCCAGGTGCATAAGGCACTCGGCGCAAGCGCCTCGTGCCTAACAACGCACCTGGGCGTGCTCTTATCAGGAGATAACCCACACCTCGTTGTGTCTTATTGCTTACTTATGCCCTCTGCATTCCAACATCTATCTAGACAACTGGGAAGGTATTAAGGAGGTGGTAAATGAGTGGGGAGGATGGGCCAGTAAGAGAAGGATGCAGACCATGGGGAGGAGGGTGACTGCTGACTAGGAGTGGAGTGAATGATAATCTGGATTAGGAGACATCTGCTGGAGAGGGGGTGGAGTGGGGGTTGAGTGGATTATTATCAAGGCTGCCGCAAGATTTTTTTTATATTTGTTTCTCAGTTTTCTCCCTTATATTCTTCTCTAGGTCTACCCTCCTATGCAGCTCCCAGCATATCCACAGATTAATCCATGAGGGAACCCCAACCCGCCTGCCACCCTTGCAGCTTTTCCCAGTGGCAGGTCAGAAGGCATTAGGCAGCAGGTGTGAGCCCCTTCGCAAGGTCAGGGCGTGACATCAGTTCACGGCAAGATATCCTTCACATCCAGTATCACTGCGTCATTGTGCTTTGGGGTGTGGGGGGGGTTGGGAAAGGAGGGGCACTGCTGGTATGACTCCCTGCTCAAGGGCCATCACTGGTAGTCAAGTACCTACCAATGATACTCCATCCCTTGAGGTGCCACCTGTCCTCTGGGATTGCACTCAGCCTCCTGCTGGCCCAGCTGGAATATCTAGTGCGAAATATGAAACCCAGTCACAGTCAAAACCAAATTTGAGGTAGCCAGAATCTAAAGTGTAATAGAATAAATAAACTATGTAGCTGGCCCAGTGGCAAGGAGGGCCAAGGTGCTAATGCTTTACCTCCTGCCACACCAGTGGCTCGAGTTCGTAAACCAGCTCAGACTGCTGGGGGACAGCCACAGTGATAAAGGATTGAACATACGGAGGACAGCTCTGCTCTTCCGGTGGGGGGCGGGGTTCAGCAGTGCCACTCATAGATTGCCACCACGTGGAAGCATGGTGGCACGGCAGCCAGCCCAGCTCAAGAGGGGAGATGGACAATGGCTGGTGCGTGCGTACCTCTTCACGCATGCATACCTATGTCATTATATGCTGTTAAACAGGGGAGGCGGGGACCTGAAAAAGAAACTGCCTGGAGGTTGACGTATAAAACCAGACTCTCCAGCAGCTCGCACTGTTGTCCAAATCACCTGAATCTGGCTTGGGATGGGGGGCACTGACCTCTTACTTCCTGACCCCTCTTGGGGGAGGCATCATGGGGGATAATGAGGTGAGGGCTCCAAAAAGTAGTAGTAGCACTCAAAGCAATGAACAGCAGACGATGAATCCTTACTAAATCTTTTAATTTGAAGGTATTTCAAAAGCAGTTGCAAAGTTCACAACACTTAAATCAATGCTACGCTGCAGACCCCAGCGCTTCGACTCTGGGCGAGTCTTCCTCAGGAACCTACTTTTTGGAGCCCTTGTGTGTGTTTGGGGCAGGCCGCCACTTGTTTGGATAGCACCTACCCTTTCAGCTGGTCACGGTAAGCTCCCATTCTGGAAATGATAATGAGGTGTGTCAGCCACCTGGACAAAGACGCGGGGGAGACAGACACCAGTCGAGTCGGGGTTGGGACTGATGGGCACCAAGACCAAGGCCAAAAAAATGATAACTACAGCCAATATGGCCACTCACCGAAATTTAAAATGTCCAAACAGAAAATGTAAACATATTATTTGCAGGGGAAGGGATCGTAAATCCTTGTATCGAGGAGCCGGCCGCCCAATCCCGTCCCCTACCTGGTACCCTTCGCTGCAAGCTCCACCCCAATGCTCACTGGTTTTGTGAAATATTGGTTTGTAGAGTGCAGTGTCCCACTGTATGGATTTCAATGGGGGAGGGGCGGAAGAATGTAATTTTGTTTTCGTTCTATGTTTGAGTGCCACTGGGGTTAAATCAATGCCACTGCTCAACTAATAAGGGCCCAGCCGAGGTCGCTGCTGTTCAGCAGTGCACTTCAGCCAGGGAGTGGTACAACAGGTTACAGCACAGCAACCCTTAAGGCTGGGCCAGGGAGCTTGCCTCTCACTGTAGCAACGCTGTGACATCGAGGGCGGCATGTTCCAAGCCACTCACAAGTGGATGGTGGGAGCGGGGAAGAAAACACAACAGTCTCCATGAAGGCTCATTTTTGATTTATTTATTTAGCTTTTGTTAACTGGGTAAGTGCACTAGCTAAGAAAGGACTATTTTCAGGCACGACCCAGGAAGAGTACAACAGACTGGTAAAACAAATACATTGCATAAGTACAGGAACAAAACATAAGGGCAGATCAAACAGTCAGTGAAGGTAATAAATACAGCCTAGGAACATAAACAGAAGATAAAACATTACTAGATTACAGATATGGTAGGCAGCATTCAGCAAACAGGTGCATTCAGTTGAAATACAAAACCTAATGCAAAGTAACATGAAGTCAAGTGTTATAAGCACAGTAAAGGAGAAACTAGCAAGGAGGTGCAATAGGTAAGCTAGGTAGACTTTAAGTGCATCAAATAAGACACTAGGGGATTTATAAGAGGGGAGGCAGAAGTTAAAGAGGCACTGTCAGCTTTTCGTTTGCGTTTTTCAGTAATTCCAAAGTGTACTTGTTGGCACACCACTAATGAAATGTGCACCTTAGAATGTCCCCATAGGACTAAACAGCATGCAGCCCTACCTGTTTTTGTAACATTTAATGAAATTCCCTTTTTGAGCGTCCCGGCTGTAACTGACCCGCCACCGGAAGTATACGGAGGTTGGGAATGTGCATCATGAATGAGCACAGACCTGAAGTGCGGTTTTACAGCATGCATACTCTAAAAATACATTGCCTCTGTAATTTGAAATAAAAGGAACTGCTCCCGGTGCTTAAAAACACAAACCGAGCACTACAAGGCTTACAGTTTACAGTTTTAAACTGCAGCCGAAATCCCTCACATGCGCAAGGGCAGAATACTCTTGGCATCTTGCGAGACTCTTTACCGTGTTACTTTTGCACATGCCGGGATTTCGCTGTGATCTAAAACTGTGAAATGTAAGCCTTGTGGTGCTCGGTTTGTGTTCGTAAGCACCAGGAGCAGTTCCTTTTAATACAAATTACAAAGGCAATGTATTTTTAGAGTGGGCATGCTATTAAACCGCACTTCAGGACTGCACTCGTTCATGAAGCGCATTCCTAACCATAATGTGATTCCGTGGTGGGTCAAGTAAAGTCGTGATGCTTGAAAAGGGAATTTCATTAAATATTACAAAAACAGGGTGGCTGCATACTTTTTAGTTCTATGGGGTATTCTAAGGTGCACATTTCATTGGTGTGTGCCAACAAGTAAACTGTTTGGAATTACTGAAAAACGCAAGTGAAAAGCTGACAGTGCCCCTTTAAGCAGCAGAGATGGGAAGAATTGAAAGAAGAGGTGGGGGAGAAAGGTGGAAGAAAGTATTATGGAAATGAGGCAAGAGGTAAATTAAGTGGGGTCAAAACAAGTGCAGGGGTTTACTAAAGTTAGATACTGGCGTAGTTCCCTTTTAAAAATGAGAAGTAAATTTACCTGCTGAACAGCTACAGGAAGGAAGTTCCAGAGCTTAGGGGCAGCTTAATGGAATGCTCCAGAGCCTTTGGATGTTTGACACCTTGGCACGTAGAGTAGAGACTTATCAGCCGAACACAGTCCATAGGAGAAGGTTTGTGGTACAAGCTTCACAGCAAGTAAGTACAGAGTTTGATTTCTGATAACTGAATCGATGAGAAGCCTAAGGAGTGTTGTCAATAGGCAGCGGGGGAGAGCCATCCCAGGTCACTGCAAAGTTGGCAGTGGTGCTTGAAGCAAGGAGATGATGAGGTGTATCAACATATATTATTATAAGTAACGTCCCATTTATGAAAGGTAGTTTTCTTTGCTGTTGCAAAAGTAGGAGCACCATATGTGAGGGCAGGGAGAAGGATGCCTCTAGCAACAGCCAACTTAGCGGAGGGAGCTAGCACATAGTTAGAATTCACAGTTTAGTATTCACTGCTTTGCAAGTGGCCTGAATATGAAGATTGAAGTCCAGGGATTGATCCAAGATGACTCCCAGATACCTAAAAGATGTTACACAATCTGTGTGTGTCCCACCTGAGTCACACACCAACAGGGGTGCTTAACAGGCCCTGAGCGTTGGAGCACAGCCTAGTAGCATAGCTTGTGTTTTCTTTGCATTGAGCACGAGCTTATGGGCAGTCAGCCAGTCACAGAGCTTGAACAGAGTAAATCCCTGATTACAGGGTATATTCCTGAAAGGACGGATGGGAGGGAGGAAAACAACAGACTGAAAAGAAAAAAAAAAAAAAAAAGAGATTGTAGAAACTAAATTGATTTATTATAATTCTAGGATTACACTACCTTTGAGCCAGGGCTCTTTTACAAAGGTTCCACGTCAACCTGGGAAACAATACAAACATGACAAGCTTTGAGATGGGCAATTCAAGCAGCTAAATACATACATTTGAGGGGGAAGAAGGTACAAGACAGAAATATGTATGAACAATGCAGTACAAGGGATACTAAGCAGTCTAAAGCAGATTGAAAACAGACAGTAGAGGGAAGGAGAAGCACCAGGGCAGAGCAAGGGTTAACAGGGAAAGTTGAAGGATTGAGGGGACAACAGAAACAGAGGAGCAGCAGAGGGCATTGTCAGGTTTAAAGTGCTAAAGCCGGGAAGGGGAAAGGTGTCAGGGAGAGGGTGAGGTAAGTGCTAGAGGGGATAGCAGATTAGAAGCGACAGTCACACGAGCTGGAGGCAGAGAGGTGGAGGCAAGAAAAAATTACTCACCTTACTAATGTTGTTTCTTCTAATGGAGTCTTGCTATATTATGACAATTGCAGTTTGTCCCACCATTAGAACTGCTCCGGAGGTGAAAGAGTTAACTCCCATTCTAAGAATGGAACTTGGAGCGCGAGCTCGGTTAGAGAAGCTCTGTCTGGGTTATTTCAAACCCAAACTGTCAGATCTTTACGAGCAAAACTCACTAAGGTCTGTGTGGAAGCTGTAACCTACACTAGCCAACTGGCTACCTGACTATTAACACATATTCCTGGTCCCAACACAAAGACTCAAGTCAGAGGACCAGAAGTAATAATATAATATAAGCAATAATATAAGATAAAATAAAAACACCACACCCCAAAACCCCAAGAAGGGGTGGAAAACATATAATGGGCATAACTAGCGCCCACACAAGGCTGCCCACCCCATACCCAAGTAGAAGTTCTGAGAGGGGCAGGCTGGGGGAGGGGTCATAATATAGCAAGACTCCATTAGAAGAAACAACATTACTAAGGTGAGTAATTTTTTCTTCAAACAACATGAATCTTGCTATATTATACTAATTACAGACTACACAGCAGTACCTCCATGGAGGAGGGACAGAACCTACTTAGGGAATAGGCTCTGAAGCACAGCTGTGTGCCAAACCAAGCATCTCTCTAGCCTGGACATCCGGGGAGTAATGCTTGGTGAAAGTGTCTTTCCGTTTTCCAGGTAGCTGCTTGACATATCTCTAAGATAGGATGTCTCTGGCAGCAGCTAGAGACGCGCTGTACCTCTGGTAGAATGAGCCCTCAGGCCAGAGGGGAAACCTTCCCAGTTTCTGATAACAAAATTGGATACAAGAGACAATCCACCTGGCAACTGATCTCTTAGTGGCAGGTCTCCCTTTTCGACCTCACCATAAGTGAGAAAAAGTTGGAGGGATTCAACTCAGGACCCTTGGCACGCTCTATATAGTAACTTAAGGCCCTCTTAACATCTAACTGTGCAATCTCCTCTCACCAGAGGAGGAATGTCTAGTGAAAACACTGGAAGGGAGACAGATTGATTAAGATGGAAATCTGAAACCACCTTAGGCAAAAACTTCCTGTTAGTCCTGAGGACTACCTTATCCCTGTGGAAAGAAATAAAGTCAGTTTCTACTGACAAGGCTTGCAACTCACTTATGCGCCTGGCAGAAATGATAGCCACTAGGAAAACAGTTTTCCAAGTTAAGTACTTAAGCTCTGCAGAAGACAGAGGTTCAAAAGGGGGTTGCATTAACTGGGCAATGCAAACATTAAGGTCCCAGGCAGGGGCCAGATCCCTAAAAGGCGGATTAGTATGAAGTAATCCTTTAAAAAACTTGGAAAATACAGGGTGAGCGGAAAGAGAGGAGGGCTTTCCTGCTGACACAAAAGCAGAGACAACTGCCAAATGTACTTTCAGGGTAGCTGGTCTCAGGCCCAAAGAATTAAGATGGACCATATAGTCCAAAACAATGGGCAAATCAGCAGATTCCGGGAAATATGTTTCCAGAACACCAAATGGAAAACCTTTTCCACTTAGAATTATAAGTAGCTCTAGTGGAAGGCTTCCTAGAAGCCTTTAGGATTTCAAGAACACCCTGAGAAAGGTGTAGGTCAGCAATTCTAACTCCTCAAGAGCCAGGCCTTGAGGTTGAGGGATTTGAGGTCGGATACCAAACTCTCCCTGGGCACAGGTAAACAGGTTGTGATTCCTGGGGAGACACAGGGAAGATGGACTGCTAGGGACAGAAGGAGTGGGTACCAGGACTGCCTGGCCCAATCTGGGGCAATCAGAATCACCCTGCAAGGCTGGGATCTGATTTTGACTAGCACCTTGAATAGGAGAGGGAAGGGGGGAAAGACATAAAGAAACTTCCTTCCCAATCTAGGAGAAAGGCATCCAGGGGGACTGAGCCCAACACTGGGGGCCTGCAACAGAACAGTGGAAGTTGGTGATTGTCTGGGGCTGCAAAAGATCTATCTGAGGGTGCCCCATCTGGCAAAAACTATCCCCAGTACTTGAGGATCCAGAGACCATTCGTGATGGCCCTGGAAAATCCTGCTGATAGCATCTGCTAGGACATTGTCCTTTCCTGGAAGGTGAACTGCTATGAGGGAAGTGTTCAGGGAATAGGCCAGAGACCACAACTTCATTGCCTCGGTGCGCAAGGCCGAAGACCGAGTGCCCCCCTGCTTGTTGATGTACCACATTGTTGTGGTGTTGTCTGTTCTGACTTGTACCACTTTGTTCTGAACAGACGCAGAAAACACTTGAAGTGCTAAAAAGACAGCTCTGAGTTCCAGCAAATTGATGTGGAGCAGAGATTCCTGAGGGGACCACACTCCCTGAGTGGAGAGGTCACCCATGTGGTCTCCCCACCCCAGGAGGGAAGCATCCGTAGTGAGGGTCAAGGAGTGAGACAGAGGAATGAAGGGGACCCCCAGTCTTAAATTGCTCTGATCCTGCCACCACTGGAGGGCCCGGATCAGGGTTCGGGTCACTGGGACCAACTTGGAAAGGGGGTCTCTTCTCTGAGACCAAAAGGCTCTCAAGTGAAACTGAATGTCCCTCATCTGAAATCTTGCTCCTTGCACTACAGCTGTGGACGCAGCCATGTGCCCCAAGAGCTGCAAAAAGTGTCTTGCTGGTCGAGACCTGCAGAGTGAGGAGGAGGCCAGAGCTACCAAGTTCCTTCCCTCTCTAAGGGTAGGAAGGCTCTGGCCTGCTTTGTGTCCAATTCTGCACCTATGAAGGTGAGCACCTGAACTGGTTCCAGAACTGACTTTGGAAGATAGAGCAAGAAGCCCAGGGAGGTGAGCAGCTGCTGGGTAACTTGCAGGTGAGATTTTACCTGTTCTGGGGACTGGCCTACAATGAGCCAGTCGTCCAGATAGGGAAAGACAGCAATCCTTTGCCTTCTTAAATGAGCAACTGCCAGACATTTTGTGAATACCCTTGGGGCAGAGGTGAGGCCAAAGGGCATTGCTCTGAACTGGTAGTGACCTGAGAGCAGTTCGAATCTGAGGTAACTTTCAGTGGGAGCTTCTGATTAGGACATGAAAATAGGCATCCTTGAGGTCCAGGGAGGCTAGCCAGTCCCCTGGCCTTAGAAAGGGTAAAATCATCGCCAGAGTTACCATTCTGAACTTTGGTTTCAAAAGGTGTTTGTTCAGATATCTCAGGTCTAAAATGAGCCGCCATTCTCCTGTCTTTTTTGGGGTAAGGAAATATCTGGAGTACAGACCCTTGCCCTGGTGTAGGGGAGAAACCCTTTCTACAGCTCTGAGAGCCAGAAGGGTTGAGACTTCTGTTTCTAAAGTAAAGGTCTCTAAAGAGTTTGCAGGTGGGAAAGATCTGATTCTCATCTTTGGGAACTTTTTGAAGCCGAGAACCAGACCCTGGCTTACTACTTCCAGGACCCACTTGTCTGAAGTTAGAGACACCCAGTTCTGAAAGAAGTAAGCCAACCTGCCCCCTACAGGTAAAGGAGAATCGGCCCTGGGCACCCCATCAGGGTGTCTGTTTGGCAGGTGCTTTAGGCTAAGGGGTGGGAGCAGGCCTGCCCACACCCCGTCTGCCTCTCCCTCTGAAGAACCCCCTCTGAGCATAAGCAGAGGAGGCCTGGGTTTGGTAAAAAGGCCTGTGAAAAGGCCTACCTCTACTCCTGGGGGCCTGCCTCTGAGCAGTGACTTGCCGCTCCTTAGCCTGAGCACTCTTATAGGTAGTCCTATATTCATCCATTTTCTTCATATAATTCTCTGTCTGCTCCCCAAACAGAGAATTTCCAACCACAGGAAAATCCATAGCCTTAGTCTGGGTATCCTGTGACAAGCTAGTACACCTGAGCCAGGCCAACCTACGAAAAGCTACAGACGTAGCCATGACTCTATAGGAAACATCATTAAAATCCACAGCAGCATGAAACTGCACCTTAGATGCCTCAATGCCATCAGCAGCCACCTGTTCCAGCTCATTAGCAAGCTGGCCAGAGGCCTGTTTGGCCAAAGCCATGACAGTGTCCCATCTAGATTTTTGATACCTTGCTACATAAGCCATGTAATTTGCTTGCCTGAGTCCCAAGGACGCTACCATGTATTGTTTTTTAGCCATGGCATCAATCTTCCTGGAATCCTTGTCAGGAGGATGTGAAGCCAAGGGAATATTAGCTTTATCACAGGCTGCAGCCTGAACCACACCAACGTGACTGCATTGCTGTGAAAGGAATTCTGTATCAGGACCTGACAGAGTGTACCTCCTGTCCATCTTTTGTCCACAGGAGGCACAGAATTAGGAGTTTTTAAAATTTTTATTGTTTGTTTCCTAAATGATTTATGCAAGGGAATAGACAATCTCCTAGACTCTGGAATATCCATTTCTACAAAATCAGGTTCCTCTTGCTCATCCACAGCTTCCTCCAATGGGAGCTGGAGGGTTTCAGCAACTTTTTTGTAAAACATAAAGTGAGAGGGGGACTCAGAAAGCGAAGGGGGAGATTCAAAAAGTCTGTCTGGGGAAATGTCCGGTTAATGGGCACACCCAGACCCTCCAAGTCACATTCATACTGTTCATAATCATCCTCCCCCTCCTCTGGTTCATAAAACTCTTCAACATCATATTCCTGAACCGGTGGAACCGACCTTTTACCAGACAGTGGCAGTTCGGACGGAACCGGAGATAGTGACTGGACAATCTGAATAGCTCTTGCTATCTCTGCAGCAGTTGGAGAAGGAATTTTGGGCTCCACACCTGCTGATTTTCTTGTTTTCTTTACTGGAACTGGCCTCCGAGCCAGCTTACGTTGCCGAGGAAGTCTCGCCTGGTCAGAGGGAGCTCCCTCCGTTCGTTGGCACCGAACCGGCTGGCATCCGGTCAGCGGACTTTTGGCCTCTCGCTCCTGAGCCTGCCAACTCTCTTATCCAGGGTGGCTGCAGGAAATTTTTACAAATCTGGCAGTCTGAATTAAGGTGGTCAAACCCCAGACAATATACACATGTGGTGTTGGGTCAGCCTTGGCAAGACTTCCCACAGACATCACAGTGTTGAAACCCAGTGGGCCAGTTTTTCTTTTGGGTTTCTCAGACATAATGCCAGCCTAACCAAAAACTTGCCCTTTTAAACGGCAGTGCCAAGCAAGACACCCTTATCGGTTCCTAACCGTGTCACGGGTCTTGGAAAAAACCGTAATGAAATCCGTTTTTTTTAGAACCGATAAGAACCGGGAACCGCAGTCTAAAACCTTAAATTTCAAGTTTTAAAACAAGCTGATCGGTTCAAAACCGAACTGATAACATTTACAAGTTCCACACAGAAAATAAACTGTAATTACTTACGATACCACAGACAGAGCTTGAACCGACCGGTTTTGCGGTTAAAATAATAATATTCTCGGTTGATTTGAACCGAGAAAAGACTGTTTAAACCGAGAAATGAACCGAGCAGTAGGACAAATTTCCGGAGTGACTGTTCAGTGAGGCGGAGTAAAGAATCTGACAGTTTGGATTTGAAATAACCCAGACAGAGCTTCTCTAACCGAGCTCGCACTCCAAGTTCCATTCTTAGAATGGGAGTTAACTCTTTCACCTCCGGAGCAGTTCTAACGGTGGGACAAACTGCAATTGTCATAATATAGCAAGACTTCATGTTGTTTGAAAGATTGGTTTTGAACTGGCCAAACCTTTGCAGCGAGGTGAGGTCTTTGTTGAGTCCATTAAACCAGAAGGGTGCATGGTGAGTAAACGACCTTTGTCTCTGCAAGGTGCGGCACCAGGGGATGTGCAGAATTTGATTTTCAGAATCCCTGGTGGGGCGGGGAATGCGTACTGCATGTAGGAGAGCTTGGACTCCTGGGGGTGCAAGGCCTAATGTGATCTTCTTGGCCATTAAGCAGGTATGGAACTTAATATGGTTGGATAGTTGGAGCCATCCCATTTGGGCATAGAGTGAACATGTGTGGGTGAGACAGTGGGATCCTGTAATGAGACGGCAGGCTTTGTTTAGGGCCAAGGATAGGCACTAAGGGCTGTGTCAGTAGCAGAGCCATAGACAACCAGCCCATAATCAATTTGTGAGACCACAGCGCTCTGCACAGCTATCCTTAAGGCATCTGAGGTAAGGCACTGCCTGTGCCTGTAGAGAGAAGGCCAATGCGTTTGTTAACAGCTTTGGCAAAAGTGTCAGTGCGGGTGCCATAGGATAGATGGCTGTCATGAGTGATTCCAAGATATTTAAAGGAGTGTACTTGGTCTAGGACAGCACCAAATTCTCGATGACAAAGCTCCCTGAGTGGCTGCTCCCATCCCACTACCCCCCCCACACACATTTTGTCCTAACCACTATTCCGCCTGTCACAGCTTTAATGTCTACTCTAAAAAGTTATGTTAAGCCAAATTGTATCTGGCTATTGTATCATAACCACCTCGATGTCACCATTGTTCTCCTCCAATTTGCTGTCTACTGTTTTTTTTTTTATGCTTGTGATTATTGTTTCATTCTCTCTGTGACAAGGTACCTTTGCAAATGAGCCTCAGGCTCAAAGGTTGTAAACTGATGTTTTAATAAATAAATAAATAGTTTGACCATGGCAGTTTGCAATTGCAATGGGTTGAGACCTATGCTTGTTCCGGGAGCCGCAGAAAGGAATCAACTTTGTTTTCTTGTAGTCGAGTACCAGCTTTTGTCTGTTAAACCATTTTTCATCAGAGGTGAATCCCATCTAGAGCTTTTCTTGAAGTAGTAGGGGGTCGTGGTGAGAGGTGTGGATGACAGCATCATCCGCATAAAGCAGGAATTACTTCCAAAGGTGTGGCTCAATGGAGGAGATATCCTCAAGGAAGATAGAACAGTTACATAGGAACTTGCCATAACAGTAGATCTTTGAGAGAATCTCCTCTACTGGGCCATTGTGTACCTTCCTGAAAGGATTGTGGAAGATTGTTCAAACAAAGGCAGAAAAGAAGTGGCCCGAGAATGGATCCCTGTGGGACTCCTGAACGGACAGGTGCAGCCTCGGAGAGGATGTGAGCAATTTTCACCCTTTGTGAGCGGTTTTCCTATACGAGGCTTCCTTGCCTTTGCCCCATACACTAACTATAACATTTAAGTGTGTTTTGTGCTGAATCAGCAAAGGCAATGCAGAGTTCACTACTCAAAGCCCCCACACACTTTTTTTTACTACTCAGTCAGAACCACAGCTGGCTGCACCTTTCCAGCAGCAGGGAGGGTGGGTGAGTGGCTGCTTTTACAGTTGAAAGCAATGTTATGCCTCCCTTGTCTGGCAGCTAGGCACAGCACCTGCGCAGCACACCCAGCATCCCCCCAATGACCCAAGTTCTGAATTGGTGTTAACCCACCGAGATTCCATTTCATTTCATTTTATTGTATTGTTTACCCTGGAAAGCACATTGAGCAAACTGCCTGTTTTCAAATGCATCCAGTATACAAGAGACATGGACAAAAACAAAATACTGTATGACCAAGAAACGTCAAAAACAGTTGCAATGAGATTGGTCAGTAAGCAAAGAAAACTTTTTCTTTTCAAGGGACTTTTTTTTAATATGCATTTGCACATGCCCTGTATCATGGCAGGAGTGTAAGACCTCGCTTTTTATCACTTTAAGCCCTCATTTCATGTTTGCTAACACTTTCCCAAGTTCAGCTTTCTTCATACTCTCAAAAAATCTGTTTAGCTGAACTCGGGCATCCTAAGGCATGAATCAGCCTTCTGGCAATTCAGTGTCATTTACAGGTATCAAATCAAATTGTATTTTTATAGTGCTTTTCAAAACCAAAGTGCTGTACATAGAAATAAATAAAAAACGAATATAAATATTAACTTAAAACAGAACCAATAAAATAGGTTAACCGAACTATAATTAAGGAAGGCTAGACTAAATAAATAAGTTTGCAACTCAATTTTAAATCTATCGACGATCAGGCATTCTTTTAACCGATGACGTAGAGAATTCCACAGCGTTGACTACACATTGGGAGCCGGTGCGCTAAACCTAAGCAGACCACGAGGGTTTTCTGCTTTGGTGGAAAATTATTCTAAATTAAGTACTTTTGGGTGGAAATAAGTGCCGCCTTGCATTCTCTCTTGATTCCGATACTGCTACAGACACTAAAATCTGGATCCCTTTGACCAAGAGCTGTTCTTCTCAAAGGTATCATGAATGATGTGGTATATTGTGATCTAGTATGACAATTATTAACACGGATAAGGAATGGATTCGGGATGAAGGAACCTTTCCCAGTGCATTTCAGGGTTTTAAATAATTGATTAGCAGTTTTTCTTCTTGGGGCAATACTAACTATACAAAAAGCATTTATACAGGATTTCTGGAAGTGTTATGTTTGTTAAACACAGTGAGGCAAGTGCTATGCATTTTCACAATGTTTTAGAACCTTTATGAGCAAAATGCTAATCAATTTTTAGAGTTAAATAAAACCCTGCAATTTTATAGAAAAGGACAAAAATGTTAAATTTTACATGCTCAATAAAAGGGAAAGCCTTAGCAGACTGGTACAGAACGCAGTGATGTGTACGTAGAGGAAGGTCTGTGATAAATCGACATATGGACATATAGATGCTTCTTTGCTTGGATAGCGTCCGACAACAAGTAGACGAATAACAAAGAGAAAAGTAGATTACTGGCCAACAGGGCCCATACTTTGGGCAAAAGACTTATGTGGACTCGATATAATGAGCCTAAAAATTGACGAATTATTCTTACTACTTGGTCAACATGGGCTTCGAAGGTAAGGGCACTGTCCAGGGTAACCCCCAAGTACTTGAATTCATAATGAAAAATCATTTTCTACAACAGGTTCACAAAATCTGCAGCTTGCTTACACCCTTTTCTTTCCACCACTGTAATACGGCTTCCACAAAATGCGTGGTGGCAGGGTGCCCACTAGTGGCAGCAGAGATGTAACACTGCTACAAGCCTTCGATGCAGTGCTTCTTGAAGCACAAACACAAGAGGCATACTGCATCATGCAAGAGCAAACCTTAAAGTCATTTAAGGCGGTCTTTAGACCCAGAGATTTATATTTCATCAAATCATTAGGCTCAACACCATGCCAAGAGCTTCTAGAGGTGCCTTAACACATCGCTGAGCTGAACGATCGGACTCCATTCGAATCCATGGGACCAAAGACTCTTGAAATTACTGTGTTTTGGTTCCTAAAGCAGGATAAGATCAACCGTCCAATACAATGGTAGTAGTTCTATTTATATTTGGCACCATACCCCAGAGGCTCAGGGTGCCTTACATAATCTGCAAGAGCAGCATAAATAAAAGTAACAGCATAAACAGAGCACATCAATAAAATTTCAGCACAAAACAGTAAACAGATAAAATTAAACTGGGGTGGCAGCTTGATAAGAGACATTATTAATCTCTGAAAGCTTAGTTGAACAGAAAGGTCTTAAGACCAGTCTTAAAGGCCTCCGCCGAGGGGGCCTCCCTCAGGGCCCTCGGGAACAAATCCCAAAGGATCGGACCCCCAAGGCTTCTAACCTAGCCCTAGGAACTACAAGGATGCCCACTTCAGTGGCGTGGAAAGTGCATGAGGTCGCATAAATGTGCAGGCAATCTGCCAGACAGCCGCGGCACAATCCATGTAGGGCCTTATAAGTTAGAAAGAAACCATTAAAGGAAATCCGCCACTTTACGGGCAGCTAGTGCAGTTCACGCAGTGCCACGGAGACATGATACATCCCAGAAAGGCCGGTCAGCAGTTTAGCAGCTGCATTCTGTACCAACTGCAGGCGCTGCATCGTGCCTCCACTGAACCAGAGGTATAGAGCATTGTAGTAGTCAAGGGTCGACCTCACAAACGAATGTACCGGCATCACCAGGTCTCAGGGGCCGGGGGTAAGGTATTTAATCCTGGGTAGGTTACTTGTGATCTACATTCCTTCTGCTTTACCCTGCTTTCCTTGGTTGAGAGGGGAAGGAATTACTCTTCTTCACTGCACTATAAGTTGGAACTCACCACAATATCGAATGCCCCTTTTAAGATTGCCGACTGGCAGCAGTGGGATTCAAACTCGGGACCTCTGTACTGTGGTAGTAGTCACTAGCCTGTTCTCCCCCCAACAGCTCCTCATTATCAGACTATGGATTTTATTTTCTCTTTGTACAACTATCTCTTACAAAGTCCTCAAGCATGACTTGGCCTTTCATACAGGCAAGGTGGGGCAAATCAGTCTAAGAAACAGTGGTAAGTTTGTCTACTAGCTTTTAAAAATATTGTAACCAAATCAGTATTGTAGTAGACAACCTTTTTAAGGGTTAGAAAATCCCTTTGTTGGGAGGTAGCCAGTAGGCCAGTAACTTTCAAAATCTGGTAGTCAAACCAATTTTTTTTTAGTGACCACTGGCCATCTGGCTGCCCAGTCTGTCCCACCCTACATACGGGCCCTCTCAAGAAAAGAACACGGATTGGGGAAGGGGGGCACACAAGCATTTCAGATTAGGGAGATACTGAGGGAAGGACGAACAAAAACTCAACAACCGATAAAAATAAAAAATGAATCCTCAACCATCCAGTGCGTCAGATCAGGAAGAACACAGAGTTCACGGGGATGAGACACAGAGTTGCAACCAAAGGAGGCAGGGCAGCCAATGGCCCATGGACAAGGGATTATCAAAAGCATGTGAAACAGCACTATCTGGAGGGCTGCAGGTTTTCCAAGAGAAACAGAAATTATCAGTAGTACTCAAGAGGGGTTGTGGGATTCAAACTAAGGTCATCGGGGTCTCCAGGTTTCCAGCACAGCGCTCTTAACCTCTTGGCTGTACTGCTTGGTTAGGTGCTCGATATTTCAACTGAACGAGGCTCTTCTTCAAACGTTTTCGAGTATTTACAATACATCACCAGTTTCCTCCATACCATGTTGATCCCTCCAGTGGAACTGCTGGTATCTGGAGAGCTGCCTGGCATTATCTGAACTGGCTTTCTCCCAAAAATGATGTATTCATCCAATGTCACTAGTGAAGTAATAGGCACCCTGCACACACTTTCCATGGAAGCCGAGAATCTCACCTCCATTAAATGGCCCGCTAGTCACAGTGCGGAGTTCCAGGATTGCATGCAATGCTCCACATGGCCAGACTTTTTATTTTTATTTATTTATCTTTAAACAAAAGCATTGAAAAGAACCGTTCCCGACTGCTAAAATAAGTAAGTAAACGAATAAATGAATAACAGAAAGCTCCCTTACCTTTATAAGAGTTACTCTGTTAAAGATTCAGAATTTTAAATAATGCCCCCACTGGAAGGGACAGGACCGTAATTTGCCCCCGAGGGGCTGACCATGCAATCCATTAAGATTCAGTGTTGGCTTGGTCTGCCCCATGCTCTGACATTTTTGTGATGTCGGTATGGGGGAGCACAGGGCATGCTCCATGCTACTCTAGGGAGCATTTTCTTTCTTTCTATGTCACCTTTCTGTTTTCTGCTAATGAGCTCCCTCAGATTACCCGAAGGTGCATTCTGGATGCCTTTTCGTGATCCACAGCACCATCCTTCATGCTGCCTTGGTTTCTCTCCCAGACAGGGTGTTATATAGAGGGTATACTCCCAAAACAGGGGCTCGGCTTTCATCAGGAAATGCTGGGATAGCATGACCGTACTGGGAGCATCCAGGCCTGTGTCCTCAGTAGCAGGGACACTTTTCCTTTTTACTCCCATGCTCACAGACACAGACTCACAAGGGAAACCTAGATGTGCTGGCATGCACAGCAGGCTGTTGCATCGGTCTCCAGCCTGCTTCTCATCCATCCACATCACCCTTGACTGCACTACCACCTGTGGTCACCCAGGTGGCAGTACTGCAGCGAGGACAATGACCCTTCCATCCCGGAGAACAGCACCCTCTGGAATGCTCCATCCTCCTTCCCCCTGCCGGCACAGGCTTGTTCCCGAACCTGGGTCACCAGCATTGCAGGTGGTAGCCCTACCACTGTGTCGACATGCCTGTTTAGGGAGCATTTTTCAATCCTTTTTGGGGGAGGGTTGCTATTGTAAATGGGCTTTTGGTAATGACTGCAGATAGGGTTCAACTAAAAACAGCCTCAAGGTGCAACAGTGAATAAGTGATGGTTCTGGGATTCAAACTTGTCTCCAGCTTCATAGCTCTGTGCTGAATGCACAAGGTCACACTGCCTCTCAAAGCACTAAACTGCAAAAAGAACGGCTATGTAAGAACTTGACATAATAGTAGCTCTTCGAGAGAATCTCCTCTACTGGATCACACCTTTGAGACTGTAAGCCATCAGCGTCAGGACCACTCAGAAACTTTGTTAGCCAGGGGCTGCCCACAAGGACATGCAGCATCACCGCCTATATAACGCGGGTGGCACCAACACTCCTCAGTTCCTCAGCAAAGATAAGCCTCGGAGGGCTTCTTACTGTGAGAAGCCAGGAGACCAAAACCAGTACCAGGCAAACAAGGAGAGGCATGGGACTGGAAACGGAATGCACTGAATAAGGCTTTAGGCACAGCATCTGATATAACGCTCAGAAGAAAAAGGGGAAGGAGGGAAGGGAAGGGAAGGTACACAATAGCCCAGAAGAGGAGATTCTCTCAAAGATCTACTGTTATGGTAAGTTCCTATGTAACTGTTCTATCTTCATTGAGAATATCTCCTCTATTGAGCCACACCTTTGGAAGTAATTCCAAGCAGTACAAAACACCCAGGGAGGGTGGCACAGTCTGTTATGTGATCAGGACAGAAGGACTAGTAGTACTGCAAGTCCCAAACCAGCATGTCTATGAGAGACAATGTCCAGACTGTAATGCTTGGTGAAAGTACGTATTGTGCTCCATGTGGACACAGCAAATGCATCAGCACAGGGACATTCTGGGGCAAGCGACAGAAGTGGCCAAACCCCTCATGAAGTGACCACGAACAGCACCAGGAAGTTCCTTACCATACTTCCTCAAGCAAAACATTATGTTGTTAGCCAGCCATTTGGAAAGGCACTCTTTGGATGCAGGTTTGAAAAATCAAATAAGGAGGCTCCTTCGTTACAGCCTGAAGCTCCGAAATTCTAAGAGTAGAGGTCAAAGCAACTAGAAATAATGTTTTCCATGAAAGGAAACGTTAAGCCACAAGTCACTGCAGGCTCAAAAGGAGCCAAGGTCAAGTTTTCAAGTATGAAATTCAAGTTTCAAGGAGGGACTGGATTATGAATAGGAGGTTTCATATGAAGGATACCTCTAAGAAAAATATGGGGCACTTCTAACTGTGCAACAGTAAGGCCATCAATAGGAGCATGAAATGCTGATATGGCAGCCAAAATCACCTTTATAGAGGAATACTGCAGACCTCAATTAGATAATGAAAGCAAGTATTCCAAAACAGAGTTCACAGGACACATAAAGGGGTCCAATTTCCAAGAAGCAGCGCACAGAGTGAAAGGCTTCCATTTCAGGGAATGAGTATGTTTGGTAGAAGGCTTTTTAGCCACAAGCAAGACATCAGCAACCTTAGGTGACACCCCAAAATGTGTCAGGGCTATATTTTCAAGAGCCATGCATGCAGATGTAGGGACTTTTGGACAGGATGGACCACAGACCCCCGGTCCTGTGACAATGAACCCTGACACAGGGGCAGAGGAACAGGACACTATATTGCTAGATATTGTAGAAGTGGAAACCATATCTGGTGAGGCCACAGAAGAGCTATGAGTATAAGAGTGGCACTCTCTGCTCTCAGCTTGAGCAGAACCCTCTATATGAGAGGAATGGGGGGGAATGCATACAGGAATTTCCCTTTCCAAGAGCGGGACAAGGCATCTCGCCAAAAAAGTCCTGGGGCTGGAGCGAGCAAGCAAAAACATGGCAGTTTTGCATTGTGTGGGGACACAAAAAGGTCCAACTCTGGATGACCCAATCTTGCGAAGAGGTAGTTTACCATGGAGGTCAGCAGTTCCCATCATGAATCATGGACTGAGACCTCCTTATCTTGTCTGCCAAGATGTTCTGGAGACCTGGGAGAAACACAGCTGACCACAGAAGGCCATGCAACATCACCTAGTACCACGTTCTCATTGCTTCCCTGCATGGAGTGCCCCCTTTGTTTATGTAGTGCATGACATTGACACTGTCCTCGTGGACTAACAGAAGACCAGGGCAAAGATGATTCTGAAATGCCTGGAGGCTGTACAGAGCAGCTCTCATTTCCAAGACATTCATTTATGTGTAGTTCAGCCCCCATCCTGCTCCAAGACCCTAGAGACTGGAAGACGACGAGATGCAGCACCCCAACTGGAGGGTTCGATGTGATAATGCCGCCCCACTAGCGGCTCTAGCCACAAATGGTTACCAGGGCACAGCTGGGGCACAACAGATGGCAGCCAGGGCACTGATATATGGTTACTATGGAAGCTCTGCACCATATGGGGCACCAACTGGGGCACAGCATTTTTTTTTTTTACCAGGGCACATGCCCTGGCAGGCCCTGGTGTAGAGCCGCCATAACAGAGACTGCATAATAGTGATCGCTATTTGGGTGAGTCTACATTGCAGAAAATGAATTTTGGTAATGTAGACTCGCGTCACACACCAAGATGGTGCGGACACTTACACTGAATTGTTTTATTTTCGGAAGGGGCTGCGCCCACACCCCACCACTAAAAGTTCTCAACTCTGGGGTGCATATTGGGAGGGGCAAACTCACACACACACACAAAAAAAAAAAAAAAAAAGTAACCCGACACAAAAACTAGCATACCAGAACCAAACCTGGCACCCTTCCAACCCCAGCCTGCCACCAACCCACCACGCACACAGCCAGCTCAGCAACCCACTGCCGCACCACACCACAAACCCTCCCTCCCTTCCACCCATCAGGTCCCCCCGCCCCGGCGCAAGTATACACAGTAACATCTTGTCGCTATAATCACCGAACCCCCTACCCTGTCACCTTCCCTGCCCAGTAGCCCTGTGTAAAAGTGCCATGACTGAGTCACCCTATTTTAAAGTGCTCAATCGCAGTCGCTGAATACACAGGATACCCAACTGTAGCCAAAGGTATCCACGGTATCTGTACTGGAACTGGTAAAAAGAATGGAATGTCTTTGAGTAAGCTGTCACGGTCCATTAACCTCAGTATTACTTGATGAAGCAGGAACATAATGAGAAACAAATGTCCACTGTAGGATTTGCAAATCTGGGCAAGCAAAGACATTGTTACTATGGAAACAGCCATCAGGCGTAGGAGATGTAACACTGTCCTTGCAGAGGTGTAGTGCCTCCTGCGTATCTGGTGTGCTTGAGCGGTAAGGGTGTCTGCCCTATTCTGTGGCAGGAAGGCATACCCCTTGCTCATGTCCAGTACTGCCCCTATGTACTGCAGGCACTGGCACAGGGTCAGCACTGACCACTGGCACATTAACTACTATCTCTAAGGCCTCGAACAGTTGCATCATTCAGGAAAGGATGTGACGAAGAACGTCTTTAGAAATTATTTATTTAAAGTTGATAACCAGGAAAGGCACCCTGAGCCAAGGCTAATTTCCAGGTGCGACCTGGGGGGTGGGGGGGGTACAAGGAATACAAGAATAGTATTTCAGAATACACAAACAGAATGGAATAGTAACCAGAAAATACAGGTTATTACAATACATACATATTAGTTACAATACATACAGAAATAAATACAGGGGACTGTACAAGAATAGCTAAATTATTACAGTACATACCGAGTAATTACAAAATATACAGAAAAGAAATAACAAGGGACTGTTCAAGGACATTGTAGAGGAATTACAGAGTACAAATGTTGAAAAATGGTAGGAAAGATGTGGAGCTTCATCTAGGAGCCTAAGAGGCAACTCTGGATTAGCGGGGTTGGGGGTTGGGGCAGGGAGGCAGGTGCGAGGGAGGAGGGATGAGCTTAATTGGACACTTGAGGGCATGGTGGGAAGGACAGTCACAAAGGGTAGGGGGTAGCTGGTTCCAGAGGCAAGGGAGGCAGAATGAGAAAGCAGTGAAGCCTGAAGAGGACCGGTTGTAAGGGATGGAGATGGTGCAGGGGTGATAAGAGCACAGGGAGTAGGAGAAAACAGGGGAGAGGGTGGAGGATAGGCAAGGCCTTCAGGAGCCAATCGTCCAGTTAAGGGCTGCAGCAACCACTGTGAAGCATTTGGCAAATACATGTGGTGCCAAGGATAAGTCAAAGGCAACACTCAGAACTGACAGTTGCTGCCTTCCAGCATGAGACAGAGGTATTACCTGTGGCACTGTCTGATCTTGCTATGAACATATGCATCCTCCATGTCCAGTGAACAGTGCCAGTCTCCTGTTTGCAGAGCTTGCAGGGATACCACTCAAAACTTTTTGTATTCAACGTATAGACTTATGTCTCTGAGTTCCACCAAAGGACACAAGTCTCATGTCCATGTCCTCCTGTCCACTTTGGAACTAGGGAGTATCTGGAATAGAACCTTTTGTTCCTGTCTTGTGTGTGTGTGGGGGGGGGGGACAGGTTTGACAGCATGTTTTTTTAAAATAGGGTCTGGTTTTCCTGTTTTAGGAAGGACAAGTGGCCCGGAAGGTATGAGAAATGGAATGGATGACAATCTGGAAGGGTTTCTATCGAAGAACATTCACCTTTTCCATATTATTTCCAGGACCCACCCGGCTGTAGTGATCTCCCTCCACTGCTTTAAAATGCAGGGAGATAGTTTCCTGCTCTCACCCTTGAAGGCAATACTTGGGGGTGAAGGAAGAGAAGGGATGGAACCAGTCCTGGCAGGGCTGCCGGACTGACTCCTTTGAGTGCTTTAGCATGGACACGGGGGGAGGGGGCAGACTGAACCTGGGAGGGCATCATCATCTCTAACATGGTACTGCTGATGGTATGTATGGTTACCTCTGGCAGCAAGCATACGAAAAGATCCTCTACCACGCTCTCTGGCGGGCACAGGATAAAGGGACCTTAAAATCTTTTTGGTGGACAGAAGGCCATAAACTGCATTTTCAACATCACTACCAAATAGTTTGGAGCACCTGAAAAAAGCATTCAAAACAGCCTGTTGCACATCAGTAACAAAAGCAGCTGCTCTGAGCAAGGCATGGCATCTAATGCAGATACCAGAGGCTGCAGCCAGGGCAGAGGCATCCGACACATCATATGCTGAAAGTAGCAGATGTTTGCCAACTTCAGACCCAGCTGACAAGATTTTAAAGGGCTAGTGTACTGTGTAAAAATAATATTTGTTTTAAAAAGCATTCAACTATTACCTTTTATATCTGAGGTACTTTTTCTTTTACTTTTGGTTAATTTGAAGATTGTTTACCTGATGTTAGCAGGTGTAATGTGTGGAACAGCACTCTGTCTGGCAGCTGACACATCTAGCTTCATCCCCCCCCATGAACATATACAGCAATCTGACTTCACAGACTGTGACATCACTGTGACATAAGAACAGCCTCTCAGTAACTGCCCGGTCAGTCACCTGTGATGTATCTGGCAGCGAGATCACAGTGCTGCTGATGTAGTAGGGGGAACAGAGACAGATACGTAGCTTCCAGGCTGACAGCTGTTCCACACTTCCAGCACAATATAATCATAGAAAATGAGTAAAAGGAAAAGAAAATTACTTCGGAAACAAAAAAGTTAGAACTGTCAAATTCTTAAAATGTACATCATTTTCCTGTCCATCTGTTGCGGTTCCACTAGTTCTTTAAGCATGTCAATATTCGCAGGACCATCAGGTAACGCCTCTGCTGCAATACATGCAGACGTCCATAGGTTATTTTGATATTTTATCTTCTAGGCCTTGTAAAAGCAATCCGCAGGCCTAAGGATGCTGAGGCACAAGTGTGTTTGCCCAGTAATGTATGTCAAACTCCTAGATGCTATATCTGGAGGCAAAGTAGTCATGTGTCTAGAGGCCCTAGAATGATCCTAAGCAGCCACAATGACTACAGAGTCAGAGTCAGACTGTGCAGCATAACAAAGCTTAACAGACGGAGCAGGGTACTGTTTATCAGCCTTCCTTCGAACTCTAGACAGGGTGTTGGGCATATGCCAAGCAGCAAAGGTAGCATCCTCCGGAGCAGGATATACTGGAGAAATAATAACGGAAGGTGTGCAAGGAACTTCCAAAAATTACACGAGATTCCTTTTAGTGAAATCTTCCTCCTCAACACAAAAATCATGGTAGACTGCATTTGCTGAAGCATAGCCTGAAAAGATGGCTCCTCGGGGAGAGACCTGGGTATATAACCCGTAGAGTCTTCACTGCAGGGTGATACGGTGGAGCTAGAAGGCATGTTACCCTCAAACTGCTCCTCACCCCTGTATTCCTCCTCCAAATTCCCCTGAATGAGCATGAGCCCAGGATTACAGTCGTCGTCGTCGTCATGATGATCATCATCAGGAGGTGCGGTGACAGGAGCCACAGAAGGAGCTGTGGACAAAGGCACTGGCTGAGAAAGAGGAATCAATGACGTGTTTCTGGAATCTGTCGATGAAGGCTCTGGTTCAAGCAGCCTTGATGGCAGACCAATCGCCAGCAGCAGCAAGGGTAGAAGGTGACGTACAAGTCTGAAAACTATGTCAGCTCAGCCTGTGAGTCAATGGCGCCCTGAGACAGGCCCAGGACTACCTGTCTCAAAGGGACAGAGCCTAACAATGGCAGCGACGTACCGTCCATAGTAGGTAGCACAGTGCCTGAGCCAAGCCCCTACCTTGGTGTTTCATCAACAGGTTGGGGGGACTATAATCAATACCATCGGAGCAGGCGCCAGTGAGGATGTACCCAATTTCAATGCCAACCTCAACCTCACCAGCAATGCAGATTTATCTTTATGCTTATGGCTGGAAGAGGAAGTTCTTGATGACTACTTTTCTTTGTCTTTCAGCTTCAATCATTTCATGGTCGACGGCGGAGGAGAAGCAGGAGTGGAACCCCTAACCTTTTCCATAGCTTTCAACACTTTCTGGGCAAAGAAGGTTTCTAAGGCCTTCTGTTGGCATCGCCTTGCAGCCTGGTTGAAACTCTATCAAATCTCACAGGCTCTCACATCATGAGATACAGCCAAACAACACAAACAGTGTAAATGTTGTTCTTGTAGATTTTGTAGCCGCAGGAACAATATCAGAACAAAGGTTCTTTTTTCTTCGTTGGGTTACAGATACGACGATGAAAAAGTACACCAACAACAAAAAAACAACAAACAGCGAAGTCTACTTTGGCGCTGCTTCTCAGCAGGTCCGACAAGGATCATCGATGGCAGAAGAAAGAATTTAGGCGTGTTGGAGACGCCCACTATGATGTGCAGTGTTGCCACCTACATAATGCCTTGGCTAGCAAAGGTTTTGAGTGGTCTTGATGCTGTGGCTTACAGTTCCAAAGGTGGAGAAGTCCTCCATGATGATCAGGTGACCAGGTTGGAATCCCACCACAGCAACAGTCTCAGTGAGGTTCCACTGAGTAAGAGATGAAACCATCTCTGTTTGACTCAGCCTCTCCCAGCTGCACAAGTGAGAAGAAGTGACCCCCCCCCCACACACCCCCGTAAACACAAGATGTTGTATATTGGTTACATCATAGGTACATAAACTGTAATAGCTATACTTTAAAAAAAAAAAATCCAATGACAAAAAAAGCACAGTCTTGCTAATCTTCTCACAAAGATCTAAATTACCAATAGACTGGGTCTGCGGCTCTGAGCACAGCAAGTTTAATAAGCCGATGGCAAAACCTTTGTGGCTCAGCAGGCATAAATTATGCATCATAAGATCCTGTCTGTGGAGCTGAAATGAATATTTATGTATCTAAATACATATACATATACATACATATATATATATATATATATATATATATACAGACACACACACATAATGTTTTTATAGCTCTCAGGTGTATTTACATACTACGATACTTGCTGACTGTAACTGTAACATTTGCAATGTATTAATCTATTACTAGTCACGTCTCCCCAACAATATCCCCCCACCCTGAGTGCCCAGAAATAAACCTCGCCTAAGCACATCTTTCCACCTAAACAACTTTTAAATAGATAAATACAATAAGTAAATGAAGAGAGATTGAGAAGATAAACAGGGATTATAATACAGATGGGATAACTCCAGATGGCCTTAGCGATATCTTGGCTTTTCCATCTGGGACACAGTTCTATTCAATCCTGCCTGTCAGAACACAAAAAGTAAAGAGCTGACCACCGCAAGCAGGGTTGACACGAAAAATGGTTTTGTAGAGCAATGTCTGTTCTGAATCCTGCTTTTAGAACAGCAGTGCCTTTACAATGGAAACGCTATAACTGTACAGTTTAGTCTATTTTTTGATCAACTCTTTTCTCCCATCTTATAAAATTCCTTTTTGATCCCTGACCTTTTGGTACTAATGCAAAGAAAAAATGCTACACCAGACTGACAACTGCAAGGAAAGAGCATCTTAGAAAACTGAAGGGGAAAGGGTGATCAAAAACAGATCACAAATTAAAGGTACAAAACAATATGCACTGCTACTTTAAGTGCTATTCTTTTTAAAAATCTTGGATCCTCTCTACAAGAGAACTAAACATGCCAAATTATAGTTGGTAAAGCAGTGTAGCAAAAGAGAATTATATTGGACTCTTATTTAAAGATATACAATGGACCAAGAAAATCCTGTAACCTCATTGGCTGAAGCATGTCATGGGGACCACTGATTATTTTTTTCTGCCAACTGCACACTTCACCCGAACTACCTATTTTTCAATCAAATAAAATCCCACTTTATAAGCAGAATAACACACTCCAGGGTGTACAGTTATGTAGGCAATAAGCCACGACAGGGTGTGCATAATAACTGGTTACTGATGACTATCAACTGTGGGCAGAAGCTGTCAAACTCCATTATACACAGCCGTGTATAATCACCTATGTATTGCAACAGTTTGATAACACATGGCCATGTATAATCACCCATGTATAACGTGTTACGAAACTGTTTCACAGACCAAGGTGTGTGATGACCCATAAACCTCGAGAGCGAAGCTTGAGAGGTTTATGAAGTCAGCATACACCGAGGGGTCTTAAAACTTTCCATAACACAACAGTTGCATAGATATTTTTTATAATTATTGGTGCAGGGATTTTTTTTTCTTTCAACACTTGATACCAAACTTTGCGGTGCAGTGCCATGAGAGAGACAGACACAGATACAGTCACTCACACACACACACACACACACACACACACACACACACACACACACACACACACACACATCAGCAATCTCTGTCTGTCTGTCTCTCTGACCAGTATAGACGTTTTTTTTTTTTTTTTTTATTATTATAAACTTGTACTGTGGAAATGCCACAGGAACCAGAATAACTGACTATGACAGTAGTCAGTCATCAGAGTCCATTGCCGATCGGAAGTGCTGACTCCCGAAGTCGCGATCAAGGCATCACAGCTGCAGGATAAATCAGATAGATTTATTTTGTTGTAATGGCAGGATCAACCAGATAAATAGATAATAAATTTGATAACTTACATATGTGGAGGGTGAGAGGCAAACTTTGGGTACAACTGATCAGTGCGGGCAGATACTCGTAAAGCAGAAATGGAGCCGCCATGTTTTTGTAGGTGTTCGTCCAGCCCACTGATAGACTAAGAGCCTATGGGGTGACGCCCTAGAAATGATTGGCAGTAAACACCATAATAACCGGTTCTACCGGTTATTACGGCGTTTGAAACTCAGGTCGACTCCGTTTATTACAGGGGGTCACCAGTAATTATAGTTTAATTAAGCATCTTTTGCAAAAATTCTAAATCACCTCGCATAGCGCTTACTGGCCTTTCATGCTGCCAGCTCGCGCTGTCAACTTGATCGTGCTACCTACACTGAAACCGCCAAGCAGGAATCTAACTTACGTGTGGCTGAAGAAAGACACATTTCTGACAGAAATGAAAAATAACCAGCTGTCTACTAATGCCTGTCTAGCCACCTTAAAAATGGCACATTCATCACCACTTCAGCAACCTAGTGACCTAGAAAGACATAAATTCATAGAATAATATCCTTGTTACACACACCTTCTAATGCATTATTCTATATTTAATGCACACCCTAGGGGAATGAAGCATGAGACTGAAGGTCCATATGCCCCTGGGAAGTACAATTAAATCCTTTAATATACACCCTAAAATGGCTCCTGATGCTTAGCTACTCTTACATATTATATGTAAAGTCAAAAAATGTTAAAATTATTTTTATACATAAAATTGTTTAAATACATTTTAAATGTCAAAACTGCGTACAAGAAACAGTGCCTGATTTGGTAAGGAATGATTGTGCATCGATAACTTTTTCATGCGTGATCAGGTGATGTCTCTTAGCCAGTGAAGTTTCAGGATTTTTCCTTGCCATTTTGTAAAAGGGAATAACACACTTCTCAGGTGGTTGGCTACACTCATGCCTAACACAAACCCAAGGCATGCATTATTCCCTTATAATCACACATCTGGTCACATGTTATCCCTTACATAATAGAAAACATTTTTAAATATCTGCAATTAATCCTTCTCTTACAGCTTCCATTCATTATGGACTACTCCCTTCACAAAAGAAAGGGTCCTACAAGAGCTTGCTAAGCTCAGGGTGGATAAGGCAATGGGACCTGATGGCATACATCCCAGGGTACTTAAGGAGCTAAAGGAGGAACTAGCAGAGCCATTAGCAGAATTGTTTAGTGAGTCTCTGAGCACAGGAGAGGTCCCAGAAGACTGGAGAAGGGCTCATGTGATCCCGCTCCACAAGAGTGGTAGCAGGGAGGCGGGGAACTACAGACCAGTCAGTCTTACCTCAGTAGTGGGCAAGATTATGGAGGCACTCCTTAAGGAAAGGATAGTGCAACACCTGGAATCCATAGGGCACAGGATCCAAGACAGCATGGGTTTACAAAGGAAGGTCCTGTCCAACTAATCTCATAGATTTCTTTGACTGGGTAACCAGAGTGGTGGACCAAGGGGAGCAGTTGATGTCGCCTACCTTGACTTCAGCAAAGCTTTGACACTGTTCCACATAGAAGATTGATAAATAAGCTGGGTAGGCTCGGTGGGTCAGAGTTGGTCAACTGGGTGGCAAACTGGTTGACTGGCAGAAAACAGAGAGTGGTGGTAAATGGTATACAGTCAGAAGAGATGCAAGTTACAAGTGGGGTACCTCAGGGATCAGTCCTGGGGCCAGTCCTATTCAACATCTTCATTAGTGACCTTGCAGATGGACTAGAGGGTAAGGCTTATCTGTTTGCAGATGACACCAAGATCTGCAACAGGGTAGATGATCCAGATGGGGTGGGCAGAATGAGAAGAGATCTGGATAAACTAGCAGAATGGTCAGAAGAGTGGCAACTGGGATTTAATGCAAAGAAGTGCAAAATCATGCACATAGGGAAGAGAAACCCCAGCTACTTATAGGCTGGGAGGGAGTTGCTAGCAGTCACAAAGGAAGAAAGAGACTTGGGCATCATCATCACTGATGGCCTAAAATCATCCAAGCAGACCTCTAAAGCAGTAGGTAAGGCTAGGGGGTGGTAGGGTGTATTAGCAGGGTATCACAAGTCGTAAGAGGGAGGTAATAATCCCTCTGTACAAGACATTGGTTAAGTCCCATCTGGAGTACTGGGCAGTATTGGAGGCCACACCTTCACAAGGACATTAACCAAATTGAGGCAGTCCAGAGAAGGGCAACCAAAATGGTGCAGGGACTGCATCAGAAGACATATGAGGACAGATTAGCAGGAGCTCAATATGTATACCCTTGAGCAAGGAGGAGAGAGGTGATATGATCGAGGCATTCAAACACCTTAAGGGCATAAACAAGGTGAAAGAGTCTAACATGTTTAAATATAAGAAAAACAGCAGGACAAGAGGACACAGCATGAGATTAGAGGAGGCCGATTAAGGGGAATGTGAGGAAATTCTTTTTCACAGAAAGGGTGGTAGATGCATGGAATGGCTTGCACAAGAAGTGGTGGCTATGAATACAGTGCAGGGCTTCAAACAGGCATGGGATAGGCATAAGGGAGCAATACAAATGACTATGAATAGATAGGTCACTGACAGAGCAAAGGCCGATGGCACATTTATAAGGTAGAAAAAGAAACGGGCAGACTGGATGGGCCTTGCGGTCCTTATCTGCCGTCAACTTCTATGTTTCTATGTTTTGATATGTTCCATTCCTCGGCCATCTTTGTCAACCTAGCCAAAGCTTTTGACACTGTTTCCCATCCCCTGCTTCTTGATTCACTCTCCTCAGCTGGCCTTGCTCCGTCAGCCACCAACTGATTTAAATCCTACCTCACTGACAGGACCCAATCGGTGAGAATCCTTGATTCCATCTCCCCTCCACTCCCCAGCAACACCAGTATCCCTCAGGGCTCAGTGCTTGGTCCCCTACGCTTCTCCATTTTCCTTAATGATCTTCCCACAACCTGCTCATCCTCTTCTATCCACATGTACACTGACAATACTGTTTTGTACAGTTCCAGCAAAAACCCTGCTGTTTTGCAAATCTGCTTACAGCATGACTTCAACCAAGTTCAGCTCTGGTTTGCTTCTCACCAGCTTTTTCTAAACACCAAGAAGATAGTCTCAATGACCTTCAGCACCAGGCAGAGACTCTCTAGGCTCCCGACCCTACCCACCTTCCATACCCTTGATGGGACCTTCTTGGAGGACGCCTCCTCATTTAGATATCTGGGGATTTGGCTGGACCAGCAACTCAGCCTCTCTGTTCATATCGATGCTATCCTGAAGAAACTGCGCCTCAAGCTTGGTGCTCTGTAGAGGAATCATAGTTGCATCCCACTGACTGCAAAGCACGAAACTGTCCAGAAGATGATACTCCCCACCTCTGACTACTGTGATGTAGTCTATGGTGCTGCTCCCAAATCTTCCCTGATCTAGTTGGACACTCTCTTTAACTCCTTCTGCCACTTTGCTATCGACTTCCCTTCCCGCTCCCACCATTGTGAATTCTCTCTCTAACCTTCCTTCCATTATCTCACAGACACATCTTTCACTGTGCCAAAGTAACCTCCAAATTCTGGTTCTGGGGGCTCCCCCCTATCTCTCATCCTTTCTCTCTCTCTCTCTCTCTCTCTCCACACCACCTCCCCCCACCCACTCTCTCAGATCAAATGACGCCCGCACCTCGACAGTCCCTCGCGCTCCACCCTCATCGGTCAGACTGGTTTCGCCCATTGTTTCTCTAAAATCGAATTCCTCCCCCAAAATATGACACCCTCCAACTACTCTCTAACGTCTGCCCTACACAATTACCTTTCCCTCAGCTATTCCTGCTTTAACCCACCTTAATACCTAATATCTATCCCCAGTTTCTGCCTTCCTACCATGACCCCTCTGGCAGGGTTCTCAACATCCTGAAGGGGGAAATCAGGAAATAGCTACCCCGACTCCTCATATTCAGTTCTTGCCTCTCCCCCTCTCTTCTCCACCTGCCCTTCTGGATCACCAGTGTACACAACCTAACCCCATCCTTTTTACTCCAACAGCACTAGTGTACTACCTCACTCATGCACTATAAATGGTTCTATCGCATTATTACTGTTTTGTATGTTTATATGTTCTTTCATATGATTTTGGACATGTATTGTAATTTACCCAATGTTCCACTACTGTTTATTGTACAATACCTTGTGTTCCAACTGTTGCATAATCTTACAATGTTGTATTGTTTGTACTACCCACATACTATTGTAACTGATCATCCTTCACAACCCTATGTAACCGCTCCCCTCAGGTCGCACCATGAAACAAGCAACTTGTTGTTCAGTGTGCCCTCCTGGTAAAACATTTCAATAAATAAAATAAATACAATTTTTGCTCAGAACAAGATTCTTTATTCCTGTTTCAATAGATCTCGGTGGTGCCACAGATTCACATGCTTGACTGATCAGAATAACTTTTGGTTTGCCAGTTTCCTGGAGATTCTATGACGTCAGTTCTCATAGTTCCACAGTGCATAGATAATACTAAGGAACATAAACTGGCAGTATAAACTGTGCAGGAAACTGACAAACAAAGTAAACAGTAAGGAAGCAAATACGATGAACACCGACTTTAGATAATGAGATAGGTAAATAAAATATTTTTTTTTGGAAGGGGGACAATGCATATTTGTAAACTGAATGTAGCTGAAAGAAACAAGAGATCACAGACTGCAATCCCCCTGGCGCAGCGGTAGCACTACCGCTCGCAATGCTGATGATTTGGGTTCAAGAACGAGCCCTAGGTCATCGAGGGCTGGCCGTGAAGGGTGGGAGGATTGAGTGTCCCACAAGATACTCTCCTTCTCCAGGGTGGAAGGGTTCCATCCGCCACCGCAATATTGCCACCTGGGTGACCACAGCTGACAGTACGACTGAGGGACCTCTGAGAGAGAAGGATGTTGCGACATCATCCTACATTGCATACATACGACTTCTTGACATCTTTTGCTGCAATGTCCTGTGTGGAGGGGGCAAAAAAAAAACAACTTAAAAAAAAAAAAGCCCTGCTGCTCACTAACAAAGGACTCTGGTACACCTGGGGCCAGACCTGCCTGGCCAAGCCTGCCTCCTGATGAAAGCAATGCAACTGGGAGCTAAATCCTCTCCACCATGTCTCCACCTGGGGGCAAGCTGAGGCAACATGGAAGATGGTAACTGGATGCAGTAAGGTCTGATGGGGACATACCAAGGGGTTCTGGAGAGAGTGACACGAAGGGGGCATAAATAGACCTTAGGGGAAAAAAAAAATCATATGAATGTTCAGATATTTAAAATAGCTTCCTCTGCACTGTTAACTAGGAGGCCAAGGATCCCATACCCATGGGTACAATACCGCTGAGTAACTTATAGTACAGGTCTAATGGAGCGCAGTGTAGATATACTTACAAATCATGTTGAGCAGACTGCTTTTGCCTGCATTGGTCGCACCAGCAATCACAATGTGGATCCCACTCCGTAGCCTTTCCCCTCGGCAACTGTCGCATAAATGGGCTTCGATCTCTGCTTGAAGGGCTTCCACTGTGCTGTCAGCTATGATTTAAGGTTGGGACATGAGCTTGGTCAAGGGCCAGATGCAAAAAGATATTACTGCCTGTTGCCAAAGCAAAAATTAAAAACTGCTCCAGTACTCTTGTTAAGTGTTTTCATTAGATCTGCTAGCCTAGGCTACACTGTGCAGAAAATCCTGCACTGTGATATGTGGAATCTGATCACATGATTACATAGTGATTCTGCTTGCCATGTGGCTCTGTAAACAAACTTTTATACCTTAGCAATACATAAAGTAATAATCAAAGAGTACAATACAACACTGTGGTAGCAGTGCACTGGCATTATAAAAAGACCAAGAGATTTGCATTACGAGCAGACAAGCTAGAACTTTCGGCCTTTTTATTTATTGACGGTTATTTTTTTCTTTAAACAATTTTTGGCTGGAAAAGGCATACTGAGCCAAAGTTTGTTACCAGGTGCATCCCCAGGAGCACAGGGATGTTGAATGACTTGTTCAGGGTCGTACAGTATAAAAGGGGAGGTTGTGGAAATCACAGCCAGGTTTGCTGGATATACCAAGCTCATTTACAGATCACTACTCTAACCTTTAGGCCAGCGCATCTCAACCTGGGGTCAGCGAGGCTTTACTCCGGGGTCCCCTTCAGGAAAGGCATAAAAGGCAAGTACAAAAGTTTTATTCAAGGACACTAATATCTACAGATATTGTATATGTAAGATATTTATTCCCAGTGAATAAGGTGAAAAAGAGCAACATTTTAAAATCTGCTATGATATAGGTGCTCCTTGCATAGGTCTGGCCATGGCCGGGGTCCTCAGGCGTGTCTGGTAATCATAAGTGGTTCCTTAGGCAAGTCTTGTCATGACTAGAGGGGTCCAGTATAGGAGGGGTTGAGAACCGCTGCTCTAGGCTATACAGCCAGCCTAATTATTTCATAAGTGCGATAACATTCTCCATGGCCAGCATTAAGCTAGAGCGTTGTACTTCCTGGGAGGCTAAAGGCACTCGGCTACCCCTTGTGACTCTTAATACAGCAGGGGCATGCAAGCAATACAGCGCAATGCAAACCACGTTATGTGTTATTGTTTTCCTAGACGTGAATGAACTCGGTGCTACATTTATGGAATATTTTTCTATATTCTACAGAAAACTACCACGTCTGAGTCGGCCCAGTGGAGCAGAGGTTTGAGGCGCTGGGACGCCTTACCTTACACTACGCTGGTGATCAGGGTTCAGGAATGACCTCGGGTCGCCAGGGTGCGGTGTGGGTGGGTGGGGAGGCAGAGCAGGACTGACCATGCTGGCAGACAGCTCTCTCTCCTGCGGGTGGTGAGGGTGGGTTGGCGCCCCCCTGTAGTTCCACTTCCACCGGGTGGAGGTCCGGTGGGTAGAGTAGGCAGAGAGAGGAGTGGCAAAGTATTGGGAGGTGGAAGAGACAGAGCTGGCACCACGGGGTATGAAGCGTGCCTCCACACACTTGCACAGCTATGTGCCTGGGCCTCGGTGGGGGGGGAGCTAGGGGAGAAAATCCATAAAAATCCATATGTGTCCCCATCGCCAGTTGGTGGAAAGAGGCAACAGGGACCAAAAAGCTAAATAAAAAAGAAAAAAACCACCATGTCTGGGCAGACTGGGTGGGCCAAGCGGTCCTTTTCTGTCAATAAATTCTAAGTTTCTATAAACTCAGTCAACAGCCCTGGGTTATAGGACCGGCCTGTCAGCGCAGCATTAGCACTACTACTCACGAAGATAGCAACCCGGGTTCAGAAACAAGCCTGGGTCATGGAGGGCTGGCTGGGGAGGAGAACTGAGTGTCACAGAGGATGCTCTCCTCCTCCTCCTCTGACACAATACTGCCAGCTGGGTGAGATGGCAGTATGTCTGTAGAGACTTAGTTGGCAGGGAGGATGCCAGACATACGAGCTCATGTACACACACCCCCCGCCCCAAGCTGGCATCACAGGGGAGAAAACCAGGAGGGAGAACATCAGACATAGCAAAAATGAGAAGTCTGACCCCTTGCAGGTCCTGCATCAGTGACAGCTCCATGAACTGGGATCCATTCTCCAGCAGGTAGCAGGGGGACTGTCGACCCTGACAGACGGAGGGAGCAGAAAATCAAGGAGGAAGACTGCAGGTCAAGCTAAGTCCCGGGAACACCAGATAATGGGGTGGGGTGCAGGGAGGTCGGACAAGGATACATGGGCCTGTACCAGAGAAGCATAAAGAAATTAACAACAAAAAAGTCCTAGGTTATTCCACTGTGAAAACTACAGACAGCATGTCAAAAAATTTTCAGTTTTTGTTTACCCAGGAAAGACCAACTAGGATGCAACTAATTTCCTGTGGATCCCAGTCTGCACACATTTTAACAGCTGAGGGGGACTACAGCACAAGGAGGAGAAAAGACTTGCTCAGAGTCACACATCAAGTAAGTATCTCTGGTGGGATTTGAACCTGCATCTCCAAGTTCCCAACCAGTACACCACCACATCTACCAAAATTCTTGATTCTTGGACACAGTGCAGTTTTCTGGCTTGCAACAAAATTCCATCTAAAAAGAAGAATGCCACACACACCAACGGAAAGGCAGTGTGGCGCAGTGTTTGGGGCACTGAGCCAGGATCCAGGAGTCCCGATGTTTGAATCCCACCACAGCCACTGGGCTTATTGTGTAATCTTATGAAAGCAGGGTGACCTCCCAGTGCTTCACGTCACTCTGCAGCAAAAACTGGGTAGAGTCGAGATCACAAGGAAAATTAGATGCTATGTCTTAGTTGGGCTATCCTGGGTAAACCATAATCTTGAGAGGCCCTTTTTTAACAAGATAAAAATGGGTAGTGAAATTCCAGTAAATTGACTGGTTTGCACAGGTCACATGGGGTGGGGGGGTAAACAAACCTAAACTACATGCAGGGAGACACAGACAACCACTGCAGCCAGGAACTATTTTCTCCCCAAACCATATTTTTCTTTAAAGGAAAAAAAACACTTTCTATTTTTACTTTTTTTTTTTTTTTTTATCAATTACCCATTTTATAAGCAGATCAGAGCACACTTCAGGGTGTGCAGCCAGAGGTAATATACAGTAAGTACTTATTTAGTGGTTTAAGAGATTTCCCTGTTCCCAGCAAAAATTCAG
The DNA here is from genome assembly GCA_016271365.2 of Neoceratodus forsteri. Taxonomy (NCBI): domain Eukaryota; kingdom Metazoa; phylum Chordata; order Ceratodontiformes; family Ceratodontidae; genus Neoceratodus; species Neoceratodus forsteri. Next base: position 140,548,840 of record JADMNL010000031.1, on the reverse strand, counting down.
TTTGCACCACCAGAACTCTGTTAGAAAAAGAAAATCAGCAGATATCTGAATTTCAGGATCACCCATTTGTATTTTTTTATTACTGAGACTGATCTTGTCCCCTTGAGACTTCATCCATTTCCTTCACTTATTCCTGCTTTTTAGCCATAATCCTCTGCTTATGACATCACAGCCGGTTGCCATGGAAATTATCCTGATGCCACAAGAAGAGGATTCTGACTTCAGGGCAAAAAAAAAAAAGCAGCAGGAACAGATGGAGAATGAGAGGCAAAAGCCCTGATTTTATGCAAATGTCTTTGCCATATTCGAGACTTTCTATGCAAATTACCCCATAGCACTAGCAAGGCACAATGTCGCCATTTGTGTCCTATAAGAACCTCACTACAGGCCCAGAGCAACCCACCCCCCCAACATACACAGTGCCTGTCAGGGCTGCATGTAACCTCTCATGGTGATCCAGTGTGCCCTGCACCTGCCTGATAGTCGTAATTAAATTCCCTGGTGTTCTAGTGCCCCCCCAAGTGTGTACAGTATAGACCCTGGTGGTCTAGTGTACCCCCCGATCGCCAGCCGGCAACCGTATTTAAATTTAAATGTAAAGGCTCTTCAACTTGTCCCTAGATATGGGGAGAGTGTTGGAGGACTGGAAGAGGGCCGACGTAGTGCCTTTACACAAGGGAGGTAGTAAGGAGGTGAAGGGAACTACCGACCTGTCAGTCTCACGTCAGTGGTGCGGAAGATAATGGAGGCATTAATCAAGGAGAGGGTGGTGGATTACCTGGAGGAGAGTGGCTTTCAGGACAACAGACAGCATGGCTTCACGAAGGGGAAGTCTTGCCAGACAATCCTAATTCAGTTCTTTGACTGGATGACTCAGGTGATTGACCGCAAAGGGCGGGGGACAGAGCCTATCTGGACTTCAGTAAGGCCTCTGACACCATCCCCCATAGGAGGCTGGTGAGCAAGATGGAAAGCCTGGGGTTGGCTGGGAAAATAAGCTGGGTGGAGGCCTGGCTGTCAGGAAGAACTCAGAGGGTGGTGCTAAGCGGGGTGCACTACAGGACAGCGAGAGTGAAGAGTGGCGTACCACAGGGGTCAGTTTTGGGTCCGCTTCTCTTCAAAATCTACATCAGTGATATTGCTGAGGAGAGTGTGCCTATTTGTTGATGATACGAAAATATGCAATAGGGTGGACACGCCGGGGTGGGGTGGAGGACATGAGGGAGGACTTAAAGATGCTTGCAAAATGGTCTGGGATGTGGCAGCTGAAATTTAAGGCCAAAAAGTGCGCTGTGATGCACTTGGGGAGTAGGAACAGAAGAGCAGGGTACACCCTAGGTGTAGAGGAAATTAATGTAACAGGAGAGGGATCTGGGGATCATAGTCTCCTCGAACCTTAAGGTAGGACTCCAGTGTAGCAGGGTGGCTGGAAAGGCCAATGGAATGTTGGCATGCATGGGCAGGGGCATTACTAGCAGAAAGAGGGAGGTAATAATGCCCCTTTACAAAGCCATGGTGAGGCTGCACCTGGAGTGTGGGGTACAGTTCTGGAGGCCACATCTCCGTAAGGATATAGATGTGTTGGAGAGGGTTCAGAGAAAGGCAACTAAGATGATGCAGGGAAAGTCATATGAGCAGAGGTGCAAGGAGCTGGATCTGTACACGATGGAGACAAGGAGGGAAAGGGGAGACATGATTGAAACTTTTAAATATGTAAAAGGGCTCAATAAAGTGGGAGAAGAGGGTTTACTTAAGAGGAAGGAGGGGGTCAAAACTAGAGGGCACAGCCTAAGACTGCAAGGAAAAAGATACAGGGACAATGTGAGAGGACGTTTCTTCATGGAGAGGTTGGTGAAGCCCTGGAACAGACTACCAGACAGAGTGGTGGGGGCTAAATCGGTGGAAGAATTCAGAGGGCATGGTACAAACATACAGGGCTGAGTATCAAGGGAGGGCGGCTGGCAGGGAGGGAGGTGGGGGGAGAAGGGCAGACCAGATGGGCCAGTATGGTCCTTTTCTGCCATCAAGCTTCTATGATAAATTCTCTGGTGGTCTAGAGTACCCCCCTCCCCAGACAATGGACGACCCGCACCCCATTCCATGCAATCAGGCTCCACCACCACCCCCGGACCTACACTCATTGTAGTAGCCCCCTCCAGATGGCAACCAGCACAACCCCATCGCTCACCACCTCACCCATCTGCTAAATGACAGGGAGCAATCACACACCTTCTGCAGTAGGCACACAATTGCTTCCTGTCATTCAGGCACGGCCAGCCAAGGTGATGAGCGGAGTAGCTGTGTTGGTCGCCATCTGAATTTCTACAGCAGACATGCAGTTGCTCCCTGTCATTCAGTCGGTGGCTGGCCGAGGTGGTGAGTGCAGGGGTTGTGCCAGTCAGTTTACTGGGAGTTTACTAAGGTGCCTTGGGGTAGTGTGGTGGTAGGGGCCGAGTGGGCGGGATGGAGTGGGGTCGTCTGTACTGGAAAAATTAGACCACCAGGAAATTTAAATACAGCTGACTGACAGGTGGTTGGAGTTGGGGGAGGTGACACTAGACCAGGAGGGAATTTAATAACGGCTGTCAAGCAGTCAATTAGGGGTGACAATAAGCCACCAGGGGATCTAATTACAGCTGTCGTGTGGACAACTGGAGGTACACTAGACCACCAGGGTCAATACATTACACACTAGGGCAGGCAACAGGGTTGGGGTTTGGGGTGGCACCGGCAGTAAAAACCTGGTTTAGGGAGATGATAACTAGCAATGCACTAACCGCTAGTTATCGCATCTCCAAACCTACCAACATGCCAGTGTGCCTATATGCAATGCACAGTCAGCTGTTCTGCATAGGTGCATCGGAATATGTGTAGACAGCATGCAAATGGGTTAGCACCTCACTAACCGTGTCATCCAATATGAAACTGTTTTTTACCACCACCCCTTTTGCAGTTGCTATGTAGTGCAGTGCGTCGCCAACCCGTTTAGTCGCCATTAGACACTTTTCAATATCCCAGCCCTTACCTACAAATTACAGTACCACCTGAGGTCCTGTGCCCATAGAAAACCTGCTGCCCCCTACCAAGGTATTTATCCTGCTTTTGGTCATTACTCAGTTGCTTGATTTCCTCCAGGGAGCCATATCTCCTTCCAGACATGAAACGTTTCCTTGTTGATTAGTGTTCTGTCACAGACTTGAGTCATTATTTGCTGACAACTGTGCTTTTGTTAATAAGGCTGTACACCACTGTATTGCACATTTATTTATTAAATGAGAGTCTATTCTGACAAGGTTTTCTTTTTTAATTATTTGGTAACCGAGTAAAGCCTGCTAGGCACATCTTCCTGCTTTCGGGGTGATCCGGGAGCACTGGGGAGGTTAACTGACTTGCTCAGAGTCACACAGTATGCAGGTGGAGGTTGTGGGACTGAAACCCAGGTCTGATGGCTGTATTAAGCTCATTCACAGCTTGTTACTCTAACCTTTAAGCTATACTGCCAGCCACTAAGGGATAACATACCAATGGGTGTGCCAGTCAGTGGGGAACAAATGACTCCTTATCCTACAATTAAAAGTGTAACTGACATGAAATAAAGGGTCACCATGGATTTTAAACAGGGTCCTCTGGCAATAATAAAAAGGGACCAGAGGCAATGGGTCTGAACAGTAAGCAAACATATTCTGAAACATGGAAACATAAAATCTGATGGCAGATTAGGACCACCTGGCTCACCCAGTCTGTCCAATTTTTCCCCTTCCTATAGTGTCACCGCAGACCCTACTTCATCTCCGGCCACCCCCTTTCTTTCCACCAAGATCCCCTTATGTCCATCCCAGGCATTCTTGAACCCGACCACTGTTTTCTCCCCCCCTCCAATCTCTGCTAGAAGAATTTTTCAGACATCCGCCACTCTTTCTATGAAGAAGTACTTCCTCACATCTCTCCCAAATTTACAGTGCCTTCAGAAAGTATTCACCCCCCCCTTGGATTTTGTCATATTTTGATGTGTTACTACCAGAATTTTTAATGCATTGAAATTATTATTTTCCCCCTTGATTCACACAGCATACTCAACAATTTAAAGCGGCAAAAATATTTTTATTGTGTAACAAACATTTATGAAACATTAAAAACTGAAATATCTTGTTTACTGAAGTATTCACCCCCCTGAGTCAATACTTTGTAGAAGCGCCTTTGGCAGCAATTACAGCTTTGAGTCTTCTTGGGTATGCCTGTATCAGCTTTGCACATCTGGATTTGTGGATTTTCACCCATTCTTCCTTGCAGATTTGCTCAAGCTCTGTCAGGTTGGATGGGGAGCATCGGTGAACCGCAATCTTTAAGTCTTTCCACAGATTCTCAATGGGATTCAAGTCTGGGCTTTGGCTGGGCCACTCAAGGACATTCACCTTCTTGTTCTGAAGCCACTCCAGTGTTGCTTTGGCTGTATGCTTGGGGTCGTTGTCCTGTTGGAACGTAAATCTTCGTCCCAGTCCAAGGTCTATTGCAGACTGATGCAGGTTCTCCTCAAGGATGTGCCTGTATCTGGCTCATTCGTGTTCCTCTATCCGACAAGTGCCCCAGTCCCTGCCACTGAAAAGCATCCCCATAACATGACGCTGCCACCACCATGCTTCATGGTAGGGATAGTGTTACACGGGTGATGAGCTGTGTTCAGTTTGCACCAGGCATAGCGCTTTGCATTCAGGCCATAGAGTTCAATTTTTGTTTCATCAGACCAGATAATCTTTTGCCACATGGTCTCAGAGTCTGCCACGTGCCTTCTTGCAAACTCCAGGCATGCTATTATGTGGCCTTTTCTCAGGAGTGGCTTCTGTCTAGCCACTCTTCCATAGAGGCTACATCTGTGAAGTGCTGCAGAGATTGTTGTCCTCTGGACAGGTTCTCCCATCTCAGCCATGGAACTCTGTAGTTCTGTCAGGGTGGTCACTGGGTTCTTGGTCACTTCCCTGACCAAGGTCCTTCTTGCCTGGTTGCTCAGTTTGGGAGGACGGCCTGCTCTAGGAAGAGTCTGGGTGGTTCCGTAATCTTTCCATTTCCTAATGATGGACTTGACTGTGCTCCTGGGAACTTTCAACACCCTAGAAATGTTTTTATACCCCTCCTCAGATCTCTGCCTCCTCACAATTCTATCACGGAGTTCTACGGACAGCTCCTTGGTCTTCATGGTAGAGTTTCTGCTCTGACATGCACTGTCAACAGTGGGACCTTATATAGACAGGTGTATTTCCTCTGAAATCATGTAAACCATTTGAACTGACCACAGGTGAACTCCAGTCAAGTTTTAGAGTGATCTCACAAGGAAATTGGATGCACCTGAGCTCAATTTGGAGTATCATAGCAAAGGGGGTGAATACTTATCAAATCAAGACATTTCAGGTTTTTATTTTAAATTACATGTACAAAAAATTCCAGAAGTTTCATTCCACTTTGACATTATAGAGTAATTTGTGTAGATACGTGACAAAAAAATCCCATATAAATGTATTTTAATTTGAGTTTGCAACATCACAAAATGTGACAAAATCAAAGGGGGATGAATACTTTCTGAAGGCACTGTACCTTCCTCCAGCTTCACTGCATGTCCCCTTTTTCTTGAGCATCTTTTTTTTCTGAAAAATACTTCCCTCCTGTACCCGATTTACTCATGTGAGGTGATTAAAGGTCTCCATCACACCTCCCCTCTCTCTTCTCTCTTCCAGGGTGTACATAATAAGGTCATTTAGTCTCTCCTCATAAGGCTTTTGTTACAGACCCTGCACCATTTTATCTACCCTCCTCTGGACAGCCTCCACTCTGTCTATGTCCTTCCAGAGATGTGGTCTCCAGAACTAGACACAGTACTCTAGGTGGGAGTCTCACCAGTGATCTATACAAAGGCAACACCACTTCCCTCCTTCTACTGGTGATACCCCTCCCTACGCACTTCAGCATCCCACTGGTTCTCCCAACCACCTCATCACACTGCTTTGCCATCTTCGGGTCATCAGATACTATTACCTCTAGGTCTCTTTCTTGTTCGGTGGTCATCACTACTTCTCCCATTTTGCACTCTGCCTCTGGGTTTCTGTGTCCTAAGCACATGATTTTGTACTTTTTCACACTGAAACCCAGCTGCCATACCCTGACCACTCCTGAAGTTTTTCAGGTCTCAAGTACTTTCCACTCCCCCACGGAAGTGTCTTTGAAAATTTTGGCATCATCTACAAACAGGCAGACCTTCCTTTCGAGACTATCTGCAATGTCACTTACAAAAACATTAAAGAGGATTGGTCCCAATACAGAGTCTTGAGGCACCTCGCAGGTCACCCTTCCTTCTCCAGAGTGAACTCCATTTACCACCACCCTCTGTTGCGTATCCCTTAACCAATTTTATACCCAGTTTACCACCTTCGGACCCTCCCCATAGCTGCCCAGTTTCCTTATGAGTCTCCTATATGGAACAGTGTCAAAAGCCTTAAAAAAAAAAAATCTAGGTAGGCCTTGTCCTCCACTCCACCCTGATGTATTTCCCCAGTCACCTAGTCAAAGGAATCTATCAGATTTGTCTGACAAGATCCCCCAACCCCCATGAATCCATGCTGCCTCGGGTCTTGTAACCCATTGGACTTGAGATACTCCACAGTCCTTTCCTTCAACAGTGTCTCCATTAACTTCTCCACCACCGAATTCAGGCTGACCAGCCTAGAGTGACCACCCCCCCTCCCTGTTACCACTTTTATGAAGCAGGACTACATCTGCCCTTCTCCAGTCCTCCAGAACCACTCCTCACTTTGTCCAGTTTCAGCTTTGCTAGTTCGTTCAGGACTCTCTCCTCGTAAAAAAGAACTAGTGTCTACCTCCCTCCAGTGTTCATGTTGCTTTTGTGTGGTCCCTCCTTTTCTCTTTCTTCTGTGAACACTAAACAAAAGTATTCGCCCAGGACATCTCCCTTCTCTTGGTCCTCCTATGCACAGTTCCTTCCCTGCCCTTCTTAACCTTACAATCCTTCCCTTGGTCTTTCTCTTATCACTTATGTAAAGTTTCCTTTTTTTTTTTTTTTTTTTTATTGAATTTTTATTGAATTTATAACACACACGTTTCTTTTGTACAATTTGTCTGATAAGATTACATTGTTTCTGAGACAAGACAAATATTAAGATCTCGGTTGTGGTACATAGAGGTGCACTTGATGGTATATCCTTATTATATCCAGAGAAAAAGCATTCAGTACATATGGTCCAAAACATATCACATACATGCTGAGAGTTCTGAATAACCGATTCTTTAAAGATTCCACAACTCCAAAATTACCTGTTTCAAATAGGAACCCAATTATTATATATCAGTTTCATGCCCATTCCCCTGTCCCGCCCTTAGGACCACCCCTCATATGGAATGGTCCCCCTCCATGTCAGTTTCCCGATAAGGGGGAAAGTCCGGATCCATCGAGGCCTGATAGATTGACCAGTTCTGCCACCTCCTCGGGTAGTTGGGCCCTTTATGTTGAATTTTGGAGTTGAAATCTTCAGTATAGTATATCGGTTTCATAATGGTTCTCCATTCCATAACTGTGGGGACCTTATCGGTCATCCATCTTCTGGTTACAGCTTTCTTAGCTGCTAATAAAAAGGTTGGAAGAAGTGTTTTTCACCAGGGTGGAGAGTGGTCAGGGTATATGGACAACAATACCTGTTCAGCTGTGAGCTCAATGGCGGTGTCCAAGCATTCTGAGATTTCTGTCTGAAGTGAGAACCAAAATGGCATCAGGTATGGACATAGCCAGAAAATATGACCTAGTGAGGTGTGTCTACAACCACAGTTGCACCAGCACCAGCCATACCCCTTAGGTAGGTAGTGGCTGAGAACCGCTGGGGAGCAGAAAAATCTCATCAGACTTTTCCAGGCAAAGTCTCGCCATGTGGGGGAGAAGGTTATTTTGATAGCTGGGATGGTTGTCTCTAACCAAGTCTCCCAGGAGATCTCTAAATCCAGGTCTTTATTCCATTCCGTTAAAGTAGAATTTGTACTCATTGCCGAGCCCTCCCTTAAAGCCTTATATAGGTTTCCTATAATATGACCCTCCATCTTACCCTGTATAGCCATTGCAAAGAATTTTAATAATCCAGGGATCGGGATCGGCAAAATAGGCTGAATGTATCAGTTTCGTAAAATGTGATTACGAACCTGAAAGTAACGGAAATGGTCCGAGTTAACGCAAGGTAAATTATTTTTATAAAGAGTCAAAAGGACTTATGCCCTGAGGTGACAAACTGATAAAAGTGAGAGAGCCCCAATTGCCTCCATCTTTTGAAGGAAAGGTCAGATATGCTTGGTATAAATGACTTGTCTTCGGAAATTAAGTTTACAATTTTCATAGGTGGAGCGTACTGTTTTAGTCCGTCTCAATCTCTTCCACATTTGGTAGGTGTGGGCAGTTATATTAGTACATGCTCCGGGAGGTAGGGATCAGGTTTCTGAAGAAAAATGTATTTTAGATATATCAAACAGATCATTTGAAATTCGAGGGTTTTCCAGGGAGTCTGGCAGTCTCCTGCCAGCCACATCAATATCATTCGAAGAAACGCCACTTTAGCATATAAAATGAGGTCAGGGAGGGCCACTCCTCCCTAAGCCAAGGAGAGTTTTAGAACAGCCAGGTTGATCCTTGGGCATCCCTGTCCCCAGATAAATGTAGAGATTAACTTATCCCAAGATTTAAGATAAAAAGAAGATGGAAAGCTTGGTAGGTTTTGTATAAGGTATAGAAGACACGGTAGAATATTCCTGTTAACTGTGGCTATTTTCTGGTGGAAGGAAAAAATTATGGGAGTCCATCTAGTCAGGTCAGATTGGATATTAACAGTTAAGGGTTCATAATTCATCAGTACAAGAACCTCGGGGTTAAGGGGTAAGTAAATGCCCACGTATTTTATTTTTGTAGCTAGCCATTTGAAAGGGTATGCCCATTTCAAAGTTACTGGACGGGTAAAATTATGGATCAAAATGTCCGTCTTTGAGTCGTTTAATTTAAAGCCCTCACCCCACCCACCCCTGGAAATAGTTCCTTTATACCTGAGGTTCTGACATCATTTCCTCGAGTGCAAGGTGCATTTCACTGTCATATCCTCTCTAGTACACTGCACTGACAATATAAGCATACACATTGTATAATATATATATTTCTATATAACAAATCATACACGCACGCGCGCGCACACACACAAATACAAACAAACAAAAAAAAAACTAGATAAACAAGTGGGGAGTAGTGCAATGTAATGGCTGTGGGGCAGCAGTCTTCCGGAGTCTTTCTGGAGGCTGAGATGCTGCCCTGTTGCAGACAACTATCTGCCCTGAGGAGGAAGATGCCGTCTTCGGCCGCACTGGACAGTAAGAAACCTTCCCCAAGGCCACACTGGACAGTAAGAAGGGAACCTCCCATCCAGGGGAGCACTAGCCACCACCACTACCTCAGGGGTTGCGAAGAAAGCACAGCAGTTGGACCACAGTGGGCTCAGGGAGGGTGAGGAGGGTGGAACAGAGGCACACCCAGTCAATTGTTCCACTCCATAATCCATACACCATTCTGGGGGAGCATAGCTCCCCTATGGATGCACCCGCAGAGAAGACTGATGACAACTGTCACAAGGGAGGCCCACAGGAAGGAGGCAGAGGACACCGCAGGGAAAGGAAGCAGCTCCTGGTGGGGGACTCAATTATTAGGGGTATAGAACTGGGGGGAGCTGGGAAAACTGAAGTAAGGTGCCTGCCTGGTGCCATGGCTTGGAGGGACAGGAAGCGCATCCTCAGGATCACGAGAACAGCTGCAAGGGATTCTGAGCTGGACGTAATTGTCCACCTAGGGACAAATGACTTGGCTCATCATGAGATTAGAGCAGTGCAAGAGGACATTGCAGAGTTGGGGAGGGACCTAAGACAAGTAGCACACACAGTATCCTTCTCAGATGTGTTGCCTGTCAAAGGCATGGGGGAGGCGAGGGTAATTGGCACCATGCAGTTTAATGAATGGTTGAAAAAATGGTGCGGAGCACAGGGGTTTGGCTTCATTGGGGACTGGGGTTCCACCTGGAGGGACACCAGCCTATACTGGCAGGATGGTCTGCATCTGTCCAAGAAGGGAACAAGTCTTCTGAGCAATCGGTTTAAATGCTTCATTTGCAAGCTTTTAAACTAGTCAAAGGGGGAGGCACTGACAAGCAGCAGGAAAATCCCAGCCTCTCCCTACAAAACAGGGTACTAAATGAGAAAAAGACAGAGGTAGAATGGTCAGTGGGGGATGCTGCAACAGAAGGTAAAGCCATTAAAAAATGGAGAGCAATGAGTACCAATGCCCGTAGTCTGGGTAACAAGCTTCCTGAATTAGTGGCCTTGATGGAGGAGGAACATCTGGATATCGTGGCAGTCACAGAAACATGGTACACACAAAACCATGACTGGGACATAAACATACCAGGATACACTGTCTACAAGAGGGACAGGGAGGGTAAAAGAGGAGGAGGAGGAGTTCTTTACATAAGAGAAGGAATAAAAGCAACAGAACAAAAGGGTAAACAGGGAGGAGAAGAAGCACTGTGGGTAAATTTGGAGACAGGCAATGGCATCTGTCACGCTGGGGTTGTATGAACCCCTTCTCCAGGGGAGGAAATGGACAGGGAAATGATAGAAAGTATACTTAGAATGACAGAAAAAGGGGAGATATTGCTGATGGGTGATCTGAATATGCCAGATGTTAACTGGAGTGCAGTTGCAGCTGCCACTTCGAAGAGTGCAGTTATTCTAGATGCCCTACAGGGGGCATGCCTTAGATAACTAGTACTGGAGCCCACTCGAGAGGCAGCAATATTAGACTTGATTCTCTCAGATGGAGATGGAGAGAGGATCACAGATGTATAAGTGGGTAGCCATCTGCGAACTAGCGACCATCGAACAGTATGGTTCACAATAAACACAGCAATAGAGTCAAGCCATACAAAGACAAAAGTACTGGACTTTAGGAGGGCTGGCTTTGCCAAAATGGGTGAGTGCCTAAGGAATGCACTAGCAAATGGACAGGAAGGAGGGTGGAAGAACAATGGGAAATAATAAAAACTGCCATCACAGAGGTAACGAGCCTTTATGTGAAGCAAATAAACAAAACAAGACGATGTAAGAAACCACTATGGTTCTCAAAGGAAGTGGCAGTGAAGGTTCAAGAGAAAAAGAAAGCATTCAGGAAGTACAAGGAATCACAGAAGGAGCAGGACAGAGAACTGTATCAGTTAAAGCAAAAGGAGGCTGGGAAGGCAGTCAGAACAGTAAAGGCCCAAACCGAGGAAAAGATAGCCAACTCAGTTAAGAAGGGGGATAAAACCTTTTATAGGTACATCAGGGAGCAAAGGAAGACCAAGGGAGGGATAGTGAGGCTTAATAAAGGGGAGGAAGGGTGGGCAGAGGGAGACTGTGAAAAGGCAGAGATACTAAACAAATATTTTTGCTCAGTATTTACAAATGAAGAGGGGGAGGTACATAAAACAAACAGTAGTAACACTCTGGATACAGAAGTTGATACCAGCCCATTTACAGAAGAAAGGGTTCTAAAAGAACTCTTAAAACTGAAGGTGGACAAAGCAATGGGCCTGATGAGATTCATCCCAGAATTCTAAAGAGCTAAGGGTAGAACTAGTGACACCACTGACTACCCTTTTTAACAAATCATGGGAGGATGGGAGGTACCGAGGACTGGAGGAGGGCAGATGTGATTCCCCTTCACAAAGTGGGAGCAAGGCAGAAACAGGAAACTACAGACCTGTTAGTTTAACCTCAGTGATAGGGAAAATGATGGAATCACTTCTGAAGGAAAGAATTGTCAGTATCTAGAGGCCAGAGGGGCACAGGACCCTAGGCAGCATGGATTCTGGCGGAAGGTCATGCCAGACAAATCTGATAGATTTCTTTGACTGGGTGACCAAAGTAGTAGATCAGGGAGGGGGCTGTGGACATGGCCTACCTAGACTTTAGCAAGGCATTTGACACAGTCCCACACAAAAGATTAATATACAAGTTAGCCAGCCTGGGAGTGGGTCCCAAGATGACAGCCTGGGTAAAGAATTGGCTGGAGAATAGGACACAGAGAGTAATAGTAAATGGAGTCCACTCAGAAGAAAGGAGGGTTACTAGTGGGGTACCGCAGGGTTCAGTATTAGGACTGGTCCTCTCAATGTCTTTATAGCGACATTGCGGAAGGACTGGAAGGAAAAGTATGTCTCTTGCAGATGACACTAAGATCTGCAACAGAGTTGATGCACAGGGTGGGGTGGAAAGGATGAGAAGGGACTTGGCAAGGTTAGAGGAATGGTCAAATGTATGGCAGCTTAGATTCAATGCTAAGAAGTGTAAGGTAATGCACCTGGGAAACAAAACCCAGGGGAGAGTACACAATGGGGGTGAGATACTAACAACAACAAAATGGAAAGGACCTGGGTAGTCATATCAGATGACCTAAGTGGGCAAGCAATGTGAGAGGGCAGCAAGGAGGGCTGGGGGTATACTGGGATGCATAGGAAAGGCGTCCACCAGTAGAAAACAGGAAGTTATTATCCTCTGTACAGACAGCTGATGAGACCCCATCTGAAGTACTGTGTGCAGTTCTGGAGACCCAATCTCAAAAAGACATAGACAGGATGGAAGCTGTCCAGAGGAGGGCAGTAAAATGGTGCAGGATCTGCACGGAAGACATATGAAGAGAGACTTAAGGAGATTAATATGTATAGCCTCGAGGAAAGGAGGGAGAGGGGGACATGATAGAAACTTTCAAGTACCTCAAGGGAATCAGCAAAGTCCAAGAGGGTAGCATCTTTCAAAAAAAGAGGTGTGCAAGAACAAGGGGGCACAATTTGAAGATAGAGGGGGGCGGCTCAGAGGTAATTTAAGGAAGTATTTTTTCACAGAGAGGGTTGTGGATGCATGGAACAGCCTTCTGGAGGAGGTTGTGGAGTCAAAATGAGTGGTGGAATTCAAGCATGCATGGGACAGTCATAAGGCAATTCTAGGGGGTGGGGGTAGGAAGAAGTAGGCTGCTGGTTAACTAGGATCTGCAGCTTATCCATTAGGTAGGGAAATGGGCAGACTGGGTGGGCCAAGCGGTCCTTATCTGCCGTCAAATTCTATGTTTCTATGTTTCTATGTAAGCCTGTAAGTCCCTCGAATTTCTTTAAAATGTTCCAAGACGAGGGGACTGAAGTTCCAGGGGAGGTCAAGGACAGCAGGACATCATCTGCAAATCAGCTAATTTTGTATTCGTGTTGGGCAATAGGTATGCCCTCTATCTCTGTGGCCTCTCTTAATGCTTGAGCTAACGGCTCCATGTAAACAGTGAATAAAGCTGGGGAAGGGGACAACCCTGATGAGGGCCCCGGCCCACCTGGATTGGGGCAGAAATGCTCCCATTAACCCTCAGGTAAACTCTGGGGGAGGCATATAGATTTTGTAAGCAGACTATAAAAGAGGCCAGGAACTGAAATGTCCACAGGGTGTCCCAGAGAAATGTCCAGGACACCCTGTCGAACGCCTTCTCCGCATCAAGGCTAATAAAGGCTGGACTTCTGGTTGGGCTTCCAAGCTGCATGGCGGTGTAAAAGCAGAGCTCCGCTACACCCCTCGCCAATCTTCCCGATTTGACGCTCTCAATGACAAACAATTTAAAATAAACAAGAACTAGATATCGGGGACATACATAAGGAGCATTGCAAAGAAGAAAAATGTAAGAAATTGCACAACTACAGGCAGCAGTGAGCAGAATTAAATCGAGCAGCAATGTCGGCCCAGGAGCCCTCCGAATCGGAACACTCTCAAGCGCCAGCAGAACAGCAGGACCAAACGATCACACCAAAATAATAAAGCGAGAAACAAATGCATAAAGTTAGATACTATATACAAGGAGCTATTATCGTTTCGTGCAGAAATTAAAGAACTTTACGGAGAGCTTCTCAGAGACGTAGTGAACCTGGAGCAACAAGCTGATGCATCGGAGAGACAGATAACAGCAGTGGAGAATAGAGTAGACGACACGGAGAATACAATTCAGCTCTTACAAGATCAATGTGTACAACTGCAAGAAAAACAAGAGGATATGGAGAATAGAGCTCGCAGAAAGAATCTAAGATTATACTGCATCCCTGAAGGCTCAGAAGGTCAGGACATTACTGAGTTTACTATTGCTTTGCTCAAAACAGCTCTTGAATTTCCTCAGATATTCAATTAACTTTAGAGAGTTCACTGTGCACTGGGCCCACGCGATCAGAGATCCAATGGTAGGCCTCGATCTATTATTATGCGCTTAGCTACGCAGTCATGAGACAGTATTAACAGCAGCATGGCGAAGGGCAAGGTCTTTACGGGCAAACTGCTTTATGTTGATAACCACTTACGCCCCACAAACTATGCATAATCGCGGAGCATATACGGACATTTTACCAGCTTTGAAGGAGGCAGCCATTAGATTCACAACACTGCACTCCAGCTAGACTTGTGGTGCAATTTCCATCGGAAGGAAGGAATTTCATACTGCGGAGGCCAGAGAGGAGCTCCTTAAAGCGAGAATTCAAATAAAAACAAAATCCACACTAGGATTACAGAAAACTGACCCACTGCGCTGGCATACGGTGAATCTGGGCAGAACACAAAATGGCAGAGAAGTAACAAAGAGGGGGAACATTTCTAATCATTTGGCAACTTTTCGCAGATAGGCAAGGGGAAGAACCTGACTGACAGAAGTTGAAGCTTGGCTTGTGATTTCTCGATGGTCCTCTGGCTAGAGGTCCCTGAAAGCTTACGACTGATGAGAGGGACTGGGAATTCAGTTGTCTGAACTGGGATCTTTATAAGACGACGACTCTCTCACACGATGCTGGACAGAGAAAAGGAACGCTTAATAATTTTACCTGCAGAAAATTTTGCTATAACAAAGAAACATGTAAAACATTTGGTTTAGCTGTTTGAACTGGCCCTGATGATTACTTTGAAGGGGGCAACGGATATAACTTTAAAGAGCAGATTATAGTGCTCTGCTTGATTTGTTTTAGGGATAAACTGATATAAGGGTATGAGAAAAGCTGCCCTAGTTGTATACTACAGAATTTATTTAATCACAAAATAAACAATTTACATTGCAGTGGGGGAGCATCTCCAGACGTTACAGGGAAGTCCATTTCACACCAAAGACAGACAGGCAGGGTATTTTGAGTTAACGTTTGGATTTTTATTTAACTTGTCTGCATATTTCTCTTTATTTTTCATTTGGGGAGTAGGATATCCCCAGGAGACCTGGGCATTTGGTGTTACCAGATATCCTCCGGTGACCCCAGACTATCAGGAGGCAAACTTATGGAGTATTTTTTTAAACTCCCCTACTTTGGAAGTCAATTTTATTTGGAATACAGAGTATCTACATAGTTTTCAAGACAAAGGTCAGACATATACTGATAATTTGTTTCAAATTTCAAAAGGTTTGATAAGATCACAGCAGGAGATTAAGAATAATTTAGATGGAAAGGCATAAAATGTTTAAAAAAGTGACGATCAGAAGGATGGCTCTTTGGGGGACATCACTATGGTGATCCCGCAGGAATTGGATTATTAAGACGGGGACAACAGGAGAGAATATGTTTCCATAAGGGAATAAGATGGCTACTCAGATAGTAAAAGCACTCTCGCTTAATATAAATGAGCTTAACAACCCCATTAAAAGGGCCAGACTGTTCCAATATATCAAGAAACACCCCAGTGATTTTTATTATATGCAAAATTGAACTGGGGGGGCAGGTTTTTGGTATATGCGTTGTCCTTTCCTAAAGGGAAACGACGAGGAGTAGCCATTTTAATATCAAGGACCTCTCCTTTTCATTCAGAAACACAGAGAGAAGGTATGTAATCTTAAAAGGTACCCTTTATGGGACAAAGGTAACATTAGTGAACGTGTATTTTCCTCCTCTTACATCTGTTTGTCTTTTTAAAAGATATTTTGCAACGCTCCTAGACACTATGAATGGATGTCTTATTATAGGGGGAGATATCAATTTAACTGACACCTCGGTTGGACTCCTCTGCACCTTCCAAATATAGGCTAACATCAGCTCAAAGATTATTTCTCTCTCAACTTGGAGCATTGGGTCTAATCGATGTATGGAGACATTTTTATCCTCTTTCTGGGGGATATACGTTTTTCTCCCCTAGACAACTCTTACTCAAAACTGGACTACTTTTTCATTTCAAAAGAACATTTGGACTGCTTACAGGATTTAACTACAGGACATAGATTTCTTTCCGATCATTCTCCCCTATTTTTGAGGATAGATTTTTAAATTCCAAGGAAATCCACTGGGTGGCACTTGAATACATCTTTTCTTAAGGATAAAGCTTTTAGGGACAGCTTTAACTCAAAAATAGCTCAGGTTATTGCAGAGAATTCATCCCAGGAGACATCCAACACAATAGTTTGGGATACTGTGAAGGTTGTGATCAGGGGGGAGATAACTGCATATTCGGCATACAAGAGATTTTGGGAAACACGATATGGTAAACTACATGAGAAACTAAGGGAAATGCAAACAAAGTTTATTCTTATTACCACAGAGGCCCAAACCCAGATTAATCAGACAAAGGCTGAGCTCCAGAAACCTTTAGATGAAAAAACACAACAGGCGCTATTTTACTTGAAAACATATCGGTATGAGGGAGGGCCAAAAGGGGCGAGAAATTTAGCCCAGAGGCTTAGGGGACATAGGACAGCCACAATCATAACAAATTTAGTGGATTAGGAGAGAAAAACAAGAGCTCTTAACTCACAGCAGATACTGCAACTGTTACAGAAATATTATAGGCAGCTATATGAGAAACCACAAGGTGCAGAATTTAACAAAGTTGAGGAATTTTTTTACCCCCTTACATTAAGAAAGCTAACTAAGGAAATGGAAACCAGATTAAAAGCCCCTATCAGATCAGTGGAAGTCAGATGTGCCATAAAAGAAAGTAAATCATTAAAAACCCCTGGCCAACAACTGACTCCTTTACTACTAAACACCTTTTTAGAAATTCAACAGGAGGGGTCCCCTCCTCCATCATGGGATTACACTAATATTTCACCTATCTTAAAAGTAGGCAAACCAGCAGATTTAACTACCTCATATAGGCCAATATCCATATTAAACATGGAATACAAGTTATTTATGTCCATATGGGCACACAGACTGGAGGAATTGTTAACCTATTTGATTAATTCAGATCAATCTGGGTTAATTCGAGCCAGAGAAACCACAGATAATATATGGAGAACGATCCATTTGTTGGACCACTTAAATCAGAGACAGATACAGGCAGTGTTGCCCATCCTTGACGCAGACAAGGTTTTTGATCACGTCAGTTTGCCTTTTTTATGTGAAACTTTACTCAAGTTTGGATTCCCTGGGGAATTCTCTAGCATGATACAGAGAATTTATGCCTCTCCGAAGGCATATGTTAAAGTGAATGGACAGTTATCTTCAGTGTTACAGCTGGGAAGGGGAACTAGGCAGGCTGCTCACTTTCCCCCTTACTGTTTGCCATATACATGCCATTGGCTAAAGCCATAAGGCAACATCCTAATACTCAGGGGGTCCCTTTAGGAGACAGAGATTTTACTATATCATTATATGCAGATGATGTATTATTAACACTCCTAGAACTAGAAAAGTCCATTCCTGCTACTTTACAAGTGATAGATAAGTTCTCAGAGATAGCCGGATACAAATAAATGTACAAAAAACAAAGTTATTATCTTTAAATTTCACCCCCTCGCAGTCTCTGAAGAACCAGATCCATCTGAAATGGAGAAATAATAAGATTAAATATTTAGGTGTAAATATTCCTCAGAAATTGGAACATTTGGAACTGTTTAATTTAGAGCCCCTATCGATAGAGATAGAGAATTTAGTTGGGAATTGGACACATCAGGTATTCTCTTTTTCAGCTCCAATACAAGCTATTCGGATTACCTTGTTTCCTAAGATATTATATTATTTCCAGTTTTTGCCGATTATTCCATCACAATTCTACTTTGCATCCTGGGCTAGAGTTTTTTCAAGGTTTGTATGGGCTGGGCAGCAGCCAAGGGTCAGATGGTCTCTGCTACAGTTACCAGTGGCAAATGGGGGTTGTAATCTTCCAAACCTTAGAGATTACCATAAGGCAGTAACATGTAAAATAGTAATGACACTGCTGAACCCTCAGGTAGAGAAACCATGGAAATTTATTGAATTTATACTAAATGATCTTGTCAACATTATCCCTATTATATTTGCCCCCCAAAATTCTTATCCACAGTTACAAAACTTCACATTTGGAACCCGTTATACGTTAAAGGCTTGGTATAAGCTAAGGGCGTCTACTACATTAACTGAAGTTTTTGGTTATTTTAAACTAATCGGTACAGAAAGTGTATCTTCGGATATGGGTGCTGTTTGGGTCCATCAAGAATGGCAGAAAAAAGGTTTGCTTTTGTTATATCAATATCTGGATGTAAATGGAGTACTGCCTTTTGCCACACTACAGGCAAAATATCAATTCCCCCATACACAACATTATAGATATTTACAGATTCGGACATTTATACAGAAAGAATTAGCATGAAATACTCTGCCCTCTCTCATACCTATGTTGCTGTCCCTTTTAAGGGACACTATAGAAGGCAAGGAACAAATTCATTTAATTGGACAAATATATAAAGCAATGAGACTTTTGGAAGGAATCCACTGAGGATATCTTGGGGAGATGGAACATAGAATTAGGGACTCGGATAACTTATGAGAAATGGTTGGAACCTATTCCTCACTCGATGAGAGTATCACAGTCATCATACTGGTCAGAATATATATGGAAATGTCGTAGTAGATATTTTTATACCCCTGACAAAATTACTAAATTTGTATCTATGAGGCATGGACTTTGTTGGAGAGAGTGTGGAGAAAAAATGGCAAATAGAACACACATTTTTTGTGCCTGTCCAAAAGTTACCCAATACTGGTTAGATATAAAAAAAAGAGCACATAGAATATTGTGGGACCAGAAATTCAACTATCCAGTCAGATGATTCTACTTTATATTGGGGAAGACGGAAAAGTTCCACCAAGTAGAAGTAAGTTATACTTGTACCTGGCAGCAGCTAAAAAGGCTATAACTCGCCTATGGTGAACAGCTAAAGTACCCACCCTCTCTCATTGGCATTCACTGATGACTGAGATATATTACTTAGAGAGAATAGTAGCTTCTAGAGCCGGAAGGATGTCACAATTTGAGCTCCAATGGAGGCCATGGGTTTTCTATATCTCGCCTCTGGATGAAGCATTTGTTCCCTGGTAGAGCTATTTGAAAGTAACCAATTTTTGTAGGATATGAATTTTGATCTAGTGTCATTTGATATATAACAGAATGATGTTATAGAAACATGAATTACCATCCCAAAGAACATTCCATGTATTGTAAGACAAAAGAGCAATACTGTATAGATGAACTCCTGCTGTCATATATATAACCATATACTGTAAAAACAATAAAAAATAAAGAATATAAAAAAAAAGGCTAATAAAGGCTGTAGGAATCAGTCTTTTAATGACATTCTTGCAAGATCAGGATTTTACGAATATTATCTGAGGTGGTGTGATCTTTGATGAATCCTGATTGGGCCGAATTGATAATGTGTGAGAGTAGTTTGTCTATTCTGCTAGCCCAAATTGAAGTGAATATCTTGTAGTCAAAATTTAGGATGGAAATGGGGCGATACGTTGTGGGATTTGTTGGATCTTTGTCGGGTTTTAATACTGGGACTAAGGTAACATAACACCATGCGGATGGGGGTGGTGAGTTTCCCTTGGCAATCTCATTGTACAAAGAGTGTAGACTAGGGAGGAGAGTCGCTGAAAATGTATGGTACCATTCCGATATAAATCCATCGGGGCCAGGGCAGCGTTTGGGTTTAAGTTTCCGGATGGCATCCAAGATTTCAGATTGGGATATCTGTGCCTCCAATGTCGTAGCCTGTAGCTTGTCTAGGAAAGGTAGCATACGCTGTGTAAGAAAAGAGGTGCTATCATCTCTAGGTGTCCCTGGCTCCGCCGAATACAGCTTTGTGAAAAATTCTGAGAAAGTTCAGGTTATATAGGATTCAGTATGGTTCAGTTGTCCGGTTGAGATGTTTCTTATTTTTAGAATTGTGGAAGCATTTTTCCTAGAACGTAGCTTATAGGCCAGTTTTCTGGCCCCCTGGGGACCTCCTTCATGTATGGTATGATGTAAATAGATCAACTGCTGTTGAATTTTGTTATCCATAATTTTCTGGAGGGCCTTTTTGGTGTCCCTAATTTTAGTAGGAAGTTCATGGTCCCCGTCTCTATAAAACAGTTGGTAATTTATTAGTTCTTCGGAGAGTTGCTGGTATTTTGCCTCCCTTTCTCTATTTTTATTCATGGTATAGGCTATTATTCCCCCTAAATACTGGCCTTTAATGTGTCCCATAGAATTGCTTCTGTAGGAGTGGGATGGGCGTTCTCACACAAAAATTATGGAATTCTTTTTTTTGATCATATCTTGAAATTCCCTATCTTGTAGCAATAAGGGATTCATTCTCCATAGAGTTTTCTTCGGGGTTCTTCCTACATCTAATTTTAAAATTAAGGGGTGGTGATCAGAGATTAGTTTTGGACTGATGGAAATGTCCTGTACTTTAGAATAATGTTCACGGTTGTGAAGAAGTAATCAAGTCATGAATGGGAGTGGAATCTGGGAGAGTAATATGTATAGCCGGGAGAGGACTAGAAGGTACGGCGCCAAATATCCACTATCCCTAGGTGGTCTAAGGTATGTCTGAATTGTTTTGCTGTCTTGTTCAGTCTGTGTTTATGAGGATGGGAACAGTCCAATTGTGGGGACAGGGTCATATTAAAGTCCCCACCCAGAATCAGCTGTCCTTGCAAATGGTTAAGGAGGTGGGAGATGAATGTTTTAAGTCCTTTAAAATGAGATTGGGGAGGAAACTAGGCATTTCCGATGGTGACCTGTTGGCCATATAAAAGGCCCTGTAATATAACATATCAGCCCTGACCGTCTATATGAGTCTTAATTTCAAGGGGGGCTGTCGGAGGGGACCAAGATGGCCACTCTTCTTTTTCTACCTCTAGGGTAGAATGATGCATAAACCCCGTATCGCTTTTCCCAATTCAGCTTTTGATGTTCCAGGTCCGTAAGGTGGATTTCCTGGAGGAGATAGAGACATGCCTTATGTCTCTTTAGTTGTTGCATAACTCGGTATCTTTTAATAAGGTCATGGAGATCATTACTATTTTGGGAATATATCTGTATCAGGTTAGTTGCCATTGTTCAGTTTATAATTCTTTACTTCTTTTCTTTTTATCCCTAGGTACAGTAGATGTGTTGTCCCTCCGATCACTCTCCACCCCAGAGGAGGTTGGGCAAGGAAGGAGAAAGCTTTCCTCGTAGTTACAGTTAACCATTGTCAATAAAACAATTTTCAACTTCATTGTGTGTTGTATTTTTCCCCTTATCCCCAACATCCCTAAACCAAAAACTTGTACATACAAACATTAGGTAACCAGTAAACCCCCTCCTCCCGCCCCTTGTCATGACTACCTTAAAATACAGCCGAGATGTATAGCTATGTCCCCCCCCCCACAATTATCCCTGAATAGGTACTATCAAACTAACAAATCTGTAGAAACCCATAAAGGTCCCAGGGCATATGGTGATAAGAACTCTCACCTTACATATGCTCTGTGATCCCAACTATAACTTATATACAGATTGACTCCCAAGTGGGAGGTGCTTATTGTAAGCACAGTCATATGGCTCCTATCCTGTGACCCCGAAGGGGTAGGACAGGAGTTCGGGGGGTATCAAGTTGCTTGTCCAGAGGTTGGTCCAAAAGAGCAGAAAAAGTACCCCTAATATGAGGAGTGGTGTCTTTTGCTTGCCCTTAACTTGGTTCAACATGAGTGTTAATATCTACATCCATTAACAAGCAACTCTGTCCTTATATTATTAGTATTGTCGAATGTCCACTTAATGCTGGACATTTAATTTACTTTCCATCTATCCCTGAAGGACTCAGCGCCTCCCCAGCCCCCCCCCACAAGGCCCCAGGGGTAACCTGAGCAGCCATCTTCTAGGTGGAGGGTGGTGCAGTAATGAGCCCCCCCCCACCCCCACCAGGCCTTCTCAAGGTCATCGGGAGGAGATATTTATAGGGTCTGAGGGCTTCGGCAACACAGGTCCTCTAAGCAGAGACCTGTAAAATAAGGTTCCACAGTCAGACTCCCAGTCTCATTCAGGGGTCTCAGAGTAGCAACATGATATGATGGGGTAGTTAATTAGGTTACCAAGTACGTAGTTAAATTAGTGTGCCTTTTCATCCCCATACTCATCGCCTCTCCCCAGCCAGGTATATCCCAAAGCATTATCTTTGTAATCCCAAAGTGATATCCCGACCCCTATTGTAATACAGAAGTCCAAGCTCAGATCGCAACGAATTTGAAAGCATAAATAAGAAGTCCCACTTCGTTCTGCCCCGGGCTTCTTTAATGATTTATTTAGGTCCAAGAGTGAAGTCCAGGTATTGAATTGTGGTCATTCAACTCAAAGTTTATCCCACGTGGTCTAGGGCTGCTGGTTGTGTTTCAGTCTGGGCCTCATTCCAGGACCCCACCCAGCCGGAATCTCCCTAGCCCTATTCGTGGTGGGAGAATGAATAGGAGGTGCAAGGAGACGGGAGCGAGACGAGCCCAGCCTAGAGGAGAGAGCAACTGCCTCCAAAAATCAGAAACCTCCCCAAGCCGGGGTTGACCTCCGCCATCTGGGGAGTTGAAGCGGGTCCTAATGACAACCCGGTGCCAAATTGCTTGAAGAGAAAAATACATTTTGTGTTGTAATAGAGTTAGTGGTTATTGGAGCCCAATTAGAGGTGCCCCCTCCCTCCAAAGCAAGCAACCCCCACTCCCCATCCCCAGCACCCCTCCCAATAAAACCCGCTGAGATGGGGGATCCAAGTAATCAAATAAAGGTGCCAGTCTTAGCAGTATCTCAGGTGCCCAGAGTAGAGTTTCTGTAGCATTTCAGGCGTTGCAGGATCTGAGCAAGGGGCATGTTGTCCATATCTAGTCGATCTGGTGTCTCCTGAGGGCCCTGTCCAGTACGAGATTTCACTGTGTCCAAGATTTTGTTGTTGATTATTCCTTTTGTTGTAAGATCCTCGGCTGCCTCTAGGGCTATACAGTAGGTCTTTTGGCCAGAAGGCAGGCTCACCACTAGTTTGGCCAGATATGGTGTGCAAAATCGGATTTTCTCTGACCTCAGGGCTGGAAATAAGGGGTTACAGTCTCTCCATATAGGATGCATAATCGTTGTCAAACAACAGTCTATGCTGGCCGAGCATCACCCGACCCTTCTGCCAAGCTTTACACAATAAGACTTCCTTGGTCTGGTAGCTGAGCAAGTGGAGAACGAATGATCGAGGCCTTGCATCTGGGCGAGTCGGCTTGGCGTCGAGGGCCCTATGGGCCCTCTCAATATCTAGTTAAAAATTGGGCTCAAGTTCCAGCACCAGCCACAAAAGATAATCAACATACACGAGGGTGTCACCTCCTTCCTCACCCTCAGGAAGCCCAAATTTCGCAGGTTTTGGCGTCTGCCGCGGTTTTCGGCATCTTCCTGGCGGGCCCCTATTGCGAGCTGTTCAGAAGCCAGAGTTTTCAGATGCGCCTCGAAGTTGTCAAGTCGGTCCACATTTTGGGATATCTGGTGATCTGCTTCAGCAACTTTTGTTTGCAAGGAGCTTGATTCGGTCCTTAGAACCTGCATGGTCTCCTGGACGTCATCTCTAAAGTCTGCAATGGCTCTCAGTATTGTGTCCGCATTGCCCTCCATAAAAGATTTTTTTGATTTGGCAGAGGAGGAGGATGCTGCTTTTTTCCCCCGGAAGAGCCTGCGTTAGGCCTCAAGGTAAGCTCCGAGTTGTCCGAAGCTGAATCCTCGACATCCGCCGTGTCCGCAAAAGGTTGAAATTGATTTTTAATTGTAGCGTTCAACATTTCAGGTTGTAGTTCTCTGGTTTTTCATGTTTTTAGTTGTAAATCTGAGGTTTTGAAAGATTAGAGATCCAATTTAGACTAGTAAGAGTGGAGAGCTCAAAAAGTGCGTTGCTCTTCAGCACATGCCGGAACTGGAAGTCACTTATATAAAGTGTCCTGATCCCTTTAGCTATTCCCTGGGCTATTCTCTCTTCAGTTTGCACCGTTGCACTCCTTACAGATTTCCCTGCCTCCCTCTGTTTTCCCTGATACGCCTCCGTTTCCTCCTCCCTCTATGCCTCTCTATACCTTCTGAATGCTACCATTTTCCCTTTCAACCACTTCTATCGAGAACCACAGCAGCCTTTTTCCCCTTGCTTTTGCTCACTTGCTTTGTGCAGAGGTTTGCTGGCCGTCACTATGCCCTCCCTTAGCTTTTCTCACTGTTCCTCCACCTCACCCAGGTCATCCCCCTGCTAGGTCGTCCCTGAGGCCCCCACCCTTTTTTTTTTAATCTGCCCTCAAGGCCAGGACCCTTGCCTCTTGTGTGGTTCAGTTCCACTGCCACCCTTGCGCTGAACCACACTGTACGGTGCTCACTGGTCCCCAGATTTGCCTACCGCCATGACATCTGCAATACTGTCCCTGTTAGTGATCACCAGGTCCAGTATTGCCCCATCATGAGTGGGATCCTTGACCAGCTGCCTCAGGAACGCAACCTGCAGAGGGTCCAGGATGTCCCTGCTTCTAGTAGGGACATCCTAAACTTCTGTATCTATTAGTTTGTATTCTTGAAGTGGGCCAGTCTAAAGTTTACTTTCATTATTTTAGTTCAAATAAATTATATTATGCTGGAAAGCATTTCTATGTAGTGTCGTCAGAAAAGAGGGGTCCTGATACTGCATGCTCACTGGCAATGCAACACTTAAAGTAGTCCCTCCCAGCCAGCCTGGTGGCGCTGAGGGTCGAGGCACTGGACGCCACACCTTGCACTACGCCAGCGACCCGTGTTCAGGAATGGACTCAAGTCAGCGGGGGAGGATGGAGTGTCCCACCACAGCCCTCTGGGGTAGGTAGGCTTGCCGCTCTGCAGCGGCACCTGACAGAAGTCACTGGCACTACAGGTACAACGCACAGCAGGGGGCTAATACACGACAAACAATGGCACATAAGTACGCTGATGTCATTGCACATTCAGCTCCAGAGAGAAAACCAGGCGAAAAAATCGCAGGGCAGTCATGGCAGCTGATGGCCATGCTCCACGCCCCCGGGACCTAGAGAGGTGTGCCCCCCCAGGTATTGGATTCGGGTCCCCATTGTGGGAAGGGACACTGCGTGCCAGCCTGTGTTGAGGATAGACCCGTCCGGTGCGGTGCCGCAGCCGGACGTACCTGCCTGCCCGCCCATAGAGAAGATAAAACGATAAATAAATATATAAATAAAGTAGTCCCCCTAACCCCACCCCCACCCCAACTCAGGCAATGTGTGGCAAAGTGGGGATTAACTAGGAATTCTGGTATTTTCTCAGCCCTGGTGGGGTAGGATTGTTTCACACACTGACCCCTGGGGCGTTTCTCCTGTTGAGATAGAATTTTCTTTCTACACCACAACTGCCCATCAGTTATTCTATACATACATATTATATATACAGTATTTGAAACTGCTTTTTAATTTGATAGTGCATAATTTGCACGTGATAATGCTCTGCAATAATTCTGGTGGAATGTATTTCCACTGAAGTGGTGTATTTTATTTCTCAAATTTATTTTTATTTGTAATGTGTTAACCGAGTAGGACCCAAGAGCATTAGATGCTCATTTTCAAAGGGGACTCGGAGATGTAAACAAGAGCGACAATACAGAATAACTATGTATACATTCATATGACATACTGTATACTGCACATGTATGTACAGGAAGACCTAATATATTCCAGAAAAAGGGGTTAAAAATAGGCATGGGAAATAGTATGGAGTTTTGTGCAACCACAGTCCTACCCTACTCAGTTCCAAAGCCACTGACATGAATGGAGGATTACTGACATTAAATCCACCATTATTCATCAGTATATCCCCTCTGTAGGCATACCGAGAGTCAATCAAGTGCATCACAGAAGAGTATATGAGAGAAGTTTACCTTCAGCTAGGACTCCCTCCTCCACGTTGTCATCCTCACTGAAGTCTATGTATGCTTCGATGTAAGCCAGACCCTGAGAAGGCAGGTAAAATAATACATGGATTTAGCCAATCAGGATTTTTATTTCTAAACATTCCAGGTAACATAGAAACATAGAATTTGACGGCAGATAAGGACCGCTAGGCCTACCCAGTCTGCCCATTTCCCTACCTAATGGATAAGCTGCAGATCCTAGTTAACCAGCAGCCTACTTCTTCCTACCCTCACCCCCTAGAATTGCATTATGACTGTCCCATGCATGCTTGAATTGCACCACTGTTTTGACTCCACAACCTCCTCTGGAAGGCCGCTCCATGCATCCACAACCCTCTGTGAAAAATACTCCTTACATTACCTCTGAGCCTCAATCTTCAAATTGTGCCCCTTGTTCTTGCACACCCTTTTTGAAAGATGCTACCCTCTTGGACTTTGTTGAGTCCCTTGAGGTACCCAAAGTTTCTATCATATCCCCCCTCTCCTCGAGGCTATACATACTAAGCTCCTTAAGTCTCTCTTCATATGTCTTCCGGTGCAGACCCTGCACCATTTTAGTTGCCCTTCTCTGGACAGCTTCCATCCTGTCTATGTCTTTGCGGAGACTGGTTCTCCAGAACTGCACGCAGTACTCCAGATGGGGTCTCACCAGCTGTCTGTACAGAGGGCACTCAATTATGGGCACAATCACTGGGGGGGGGGCAGTTATAAGTGGGTCCAGTCCCCCTAAACTACTTAGGCCCTGTAAAATGACCAATGACATGGATATCATCGAGAAAGGCGCAGCAGATCCCATGTCTGCCCCCTTCCCCAACTCTGTGGCTATGGCTGCACCCATGTTTGTTTTCTCTTTTTTAATTCTGTGGTAACCAGGTAAGGCCCACTAGGTACAACTGCCTGCTTTCAGGGGCAATCCAGCAGCACTGGAGTGGTTGAATGACTTGCTCAGAGTCACACAATGTGCAAGAAGAGGGTTTTTTTTTTTCCTAATTCTCTTTATGCTCCCCAAGGACTGGGCATCTCTCAGAGGCGGTCACTTGGACTGGCACCTCTACTCCCCTGCCTGAAGCCTCCTCCCCTCTGGCACCCCCAACCAAATGTTCCAGCCCCCTCCCCGGATCACCCCCAGGGAAGGGCCCGCCTCTTCTACCTGGTGACCTTTCTGAGATTAGGGAGTCCGTCCGGTGAGTGGCTTGGCCCAGACGTTGGGGAGTCAGCCCAGTGTTAGGGATGTGGGCGCAGTCCACTGCAATCCAAGGGGGGATTTTTCCACTTGTGTGCTGCCCCCAGAGCTCGGACGTGCAATGACATCCGTGGCACATACATGCTGACATCCACCACAGCTTCGCCCCTGCATCTGCTCGCGCCGCATGTTCCTTGCGCTGCCCCCTGACTACCATCAGGGGCCGCCCAGGAGCGGAGCAGACACTGAAACCTCCCAAGAAGGAGAGCAGTCCTCCGGATGCTCGATCCTTCCTCCCCTGCCTACCCAAGTCCGTTCCTGATCCTGGGTCGCTGGCATGGCAAGAGGTGTGGCATCCAGCGCCTCAACCCTCAGCACCACCGGGCCGGCACAAGAAGAGGTTGTGGGAATCAAACCCAGGTCTGCTGGGTGTATCAAGCTCATTACTCTAACATCTAGACTATACTATTCTTAATGTTTGTAAGTACAGTTTCTGCTTTCTTTACATTTGTAAGAATGCCTTTTCCAGTACTTTGTGTATCAGAAGTGCTCAGCTTCACCTTACAGTTCTCTCACCCAAAGAACTCAAGAAAGCACTCTTATAAGTATAAGAAAGGCCAGAATTGTACATATAAACATTCTCAAATTTCCAGTCATAAAAAAAGTAAAAAAAAAATATCCACACACTATAGCTGAGAGTATCAACTATACCGACTCAGAAAAGGACTCCTACTGGCAGTCAGCCAGGGCTGTCATGCCTATAAGAAATTCCCATCCAAGTAGAGGTTTCGGACTTAAGAAGGCTGTCGAAGTGTAATTCAGTGTGCCCCCGGCATTCAATTTTTATTTGTGTCCTCCCCTTTGAAACATTCTTGACATGGCACCCCTGGCACGCAGGCTCAACTAGCTTCATCATTCAGCAACGGCTGCATTCATGGTGGCCTCCGTTGGCCTTAAAGTAGTTA
This sequence comes from Neoceratodus forsteri, assembly GCA_016271365.2. Taxonomy (NCBI): domain Eukaryota; kingdom Metazoa; phylum Chordata; order Ceratodontiformes; family Ceratodontidae; genus Neoceratodus; species Neoceratodus forsteri. Next base: position 140,520,414 of record JADMNL010000031.1, on the reverse strand, counting down.
CAGCATGGGCCCTGGGCCAAAGATGACAGAAGCTACCAACTGTCAAGACCCAGTATCTGCGGACGCAGGCTGCCATGTGAGGAGACTACTGTTATTTTAGAACTTCCCTAAAATACTCTACAGAGATTTTTCAGCTTCCTTTCCAGAAAACAGTTCTCAGAAATGGCATCAACACAACTCAGTTACACAAAATTTTACAAAAAATTAGAATTTCAGAATCTTCCTTTTCAATTATTAAAAACATTTACATAAAAACGGTATTTTTTTTCCTTAAAGGGAAAATAAGCTTTTTTTTTTTTTTTAACATTTTTAAATATAATTCATAATTTAGGCATACATGTAGTCTATTTCAACTTCCAAACATACTGTTTCATTTGTTTGTTTTTAAACAGGCCTACTTTTTTTCCTTATTTAGGGTCCACTGTTAATGATGCATTTTCCCCACCCAGTATATTCATTTTATGTTACTACCACCACAGAGGCCACCCTTAGCTTGTAAGAGTCGTCTCAGATGCATTCTTGGGGTATGAGAACCACAAAGTGAAGGTGAGCTGTTCTGATACCCTAAGGATATCAGTGAGACTACTCTTAGAGCCGTAAGTGTGGTCTTAGTGGCAACATTAATATATCATTGATCAAGATATTGATCAATACTATACAAACTTTTAATATATAAAACTTTAAAAAGCCTGCCCCGAATGTGAACATTTCCAGGCAGCTCTGCGTTAAACACTCTTCACAGAATAAGTCTCTCATGCACAGAGGAAAGGAGCACTCCAATTAGTCATGAGTGCTCCCTCGATCTACAATTTTAATTACTGATATGTTTGGAACCCGCTGACACCAGCCGAGTGGGAAGCCTGAAAGGAAAGTTTTACTCTAGGGTTCAACTCAATTGATTTCACTGGGTTCTGTGACTTATAAAAAAATAAATAAAAGAAGACTGGGTGGGAAAAGGGCAGCATTACGAGGAGGCCCCAAATAAGGCAAAAAAAAAAAAAAATTATACTATTTTAACAAACAAAACCAAAAAACAAACGCACAAAAAAAAAATACAGGAGAGCTGACCCACTACACCAGCAACTGAGTCAGGAAGCAAGCTTGTGTCATCAGGGCAGCAGAGGAAAGGAGAACTGTGTGCCCCTGGAATAGCTCTCCTCCTTTGGAGAGGGTGGGTGACAAAACAGATGGGGCTTGGCAGAATGAAGAAGGGTCGGGATGCTGCCGGACCGCACATGTGCAGGTGCGTGACCTGGAGGGTTACTCAACAGCAGTGTCCCGGGAGAAGAAAAAAAACATGGAGCAATGGCAGCTGGCTGGGCAGATGACACACTTTTTAACCACCATATCAACAATCGGGCTCACTCCTCTTGTCTCCAGGAACACTCCTGGGCTTACCTCTGTTGTGGGCAGTGGGATATCAGGGGAGGAGCTGCTACAGCAGCCGAGTGCTGGCCCCACCAAGGGGGGGGGCTCAAACTGAGGGGGGCAAACACATCAGTGTCGTGGGTAACTCGTGGAGCCCCGAATGCCCAACTGAGTGGAGCCTTGAGGGACGGGGTGGGGGTGTAACTGGCAGTGGGTGAAGGAAGTGCTGGCCAGGGGAAAAAGTGTGTTAAAAAAAAAAAAAAAAAAATAAAGCACTACTCCGGGGAGATGAAACCGACTTTACACATATGCAAATATCTCTTCATAGCAAAATGGTAAAAGCAAGGTTTATGTTCCATTTAGGACTTCATCTGCTCAACCAGCCTGCTGGGGCAGCAGTAGCGCTACCACTAGTGATGGCAGCGACCCAGGTTCGGAAGCGAGGCCGACTAATTACTGGCCGCCTGGGAAGGCTAAGGCTGAGCATCCCATAAGCAGCTCTTTGTGATCTTGGCTAAGCTACCACCATCACCTTGGTGACCCTGGTGACAGAGCAAGCTGGAGTTCAGTGGGCGGGCGGATGCCTCCCGATGGCCACATGAAAACCCTAGGGTACCCATGTCACTTGCCGTCCTAGCCTACAAGACATCTATGAGTTTCAACAAACAGACTACAGGAAAACACCACCTGGGGCAATGCAGGATGACGTGGCGACCCTCCGCAAGTGCCACACTGCCTACTGGGCACCCTACCTTTATCCAGGCTAAACTCCTGCAGGGCTTGAGGAACACCAAAGGCCTCACCACTGGGGGTAAACTGTGGGATACTAGAGGTAGATGGTGAAGTCCCAGAGACTGCAGATGATGGGGCGTGGGGGGGTCACAGAGGATGGGCGCCAGCTGGGCAGAGGGGTTAAAACACAAAAAATTAATTAATTTGGTCATGTTTCTTATTTCTGCCCTGAAGTCATAGGGCTCGATTTTTAACTGCGCATCAGGGACTTACGGCACAATCGTGCTGCATCCTTGATGTTCGCACCATTTAAATGAGGTGTAAGTATTGTGAACACCTGCTACAAACTGTGATGAAACAGCTGCCTTATAATGATGCATGCATCAATGTTTGATGTACATGCCATTATTTTAACATAATGTGACATCAGGTGACGTAATACGAAGAAACATTTAAAACTAATATTCAAACGTTTTGCCGCATTTTTCCTACCACAGAAACGCACCAAAATTGGGCCCTGTGTCTGCAGTAGGAGTTTTGAAAATCCAGCCCATAATATTTTGCTTACAACATGTCAACATGATGCCACAGAAATTATTCTGATGTTATATGCTGGGAATTTTTCAGGACAGTGGCAGCCGCAGCTGTTACAGATGAAAACTGAATGGACAACGGGCCTGCTTCCAACTGAAATGTTTTTGGGAATGCCATAAGAGTGAAGTCCTACTGACATCTACAGTACTTTTCTTACCAAAAAGGAAAAATGCAAACTACATTAACGAAGACCAAAAGGGTTAACAAAATGCAGTACCTCAATTCAGACAGCTCTGCCTAACTACTGCAACAAAATGGACTGGTTATCTACCATGGGTTACTAACAGCTGGAAAAGGGTTCTGACTGGCTCTCACAAACGAACAGTTGTCTAAGTAAGTTATCCGAAGGCAGAGTGTCCTTATGCCCCTGGGAAGTGCCTTTAAATCCTTTACTACATACTCTCAATTGGCTTATTGTACTTATAAAATGCCTCACTACTCTTCTGCATTGAACGTAAAGCAAAACTTAATTTTTTTTTTATGTAAAATTATTTAACTATATATTGAAATGGCAAAATTAAGCAATGATGCACAACAGTGTATAGGTTATGCTGGAATAACCTCACACCTGGCGTGGCTGGACACAAGGCCAAAAAACATGTTCATCCAACACGCAGAAGTGAGATTATCCCAGCACAACCTACATGCTGGAGTACATTACTGCTATTATACAACCGTTCTTATTTATTAGTACGTGGCTATTAGGCAGAGAACAGGTGTTGGAACATCCCTTTTATGTGTAGGAACATCTATTTTATAGTATCAGTTGTACAGTTTTATTTTTTAATTATTTTTTATTTTTTGAGGAAAAACTCCCTATGTGAAAGCATTGCATCATGGGTATGCAAATAACCAGTTGTCTTTTATCACTGTAATGTGTTATGCAATACTAGCCAATTGGGTATTTGCATACTCATGATGCAGTGCAGTCCTATGTGGTGTGTTTCCTCATACAAAATAAAACTGTAAAGCAGATATTATACAAGAGATGTTCAGACACTATAAAGGAGATGTTTTGACACGTGTTCTCTGCCTAACTATGAAATGTTTTAGCCATGACAAAAATGTTTGCCCCCACCACAATAGAAGTAAATAAGGTTTTTATATGAAATTAAGCTTTTGCTTCCATATTACAAGTACAAAGATTCAAGCTTTCTTGGTAAAATAAGCTGAGGCTCGTTACTCAGTGTGACACGCAATCATCTGTATGTTTCACCTGGATGTCATGAGACTGTGTTCAGATAACCTCACTGTAACAAACACACACTAACCAATCAGAGTCCAGGAAATGTTCTTGCCATTGTATAATACATATTAAATAGTCCTTGATTTTATAGATAATGAGGCTTTTTTTGCCTTGGTAACAAGATACAGCAACTGACCATACATGTAAGCATTAAGCCATGACGAAGGTGGCATCTAATGGGGAATTAATGCATGGTTGGGACTGTTGTGGCACGAGACCGAAGGCCGAGTGTGTACAACGGCCCAACCATGAATTAATTCCCCATTAGATGCCACCTTCAGAGTGGCTTAATGCACTTGTAACATGGTGTTGCAATAGTTACAAATCTATTTTTACTTTTCTAATACATGTTATAGTGATGATATTTGGTTACTAAATAAATGTTGACTGCACTTTTCAGTGATTTTGCAGATGCTTTTTTTAGATACAGATGTGCTGGACATAACATTTCTTACACAACAGCAGAAAGGTTTATTTTAAGTAACGTTCGATATTTCCTGTAAATCTACATGGCTATGTTTCTCACAGGGTCATTAGGAGGACTCCAGCACACTGCTCTTTCTGTTTCTGGATCTAACTCAGTAACTCATTTGCATATTTTGTTCCGTTCTCTTTGTTTGGTGTGCGTGCATGCTGCCTCGGCGTCATGTTCTGTTTTCTGTACTGTTTACTGCTTTCCTGGGTCTGTATGTCTAGGTGTTTGCAGCTATGTCCCTGGGTTGGGCAGTGTGCGATATTTCTAGTTTACGGGTCTGTGAACCGTCAGGGGCTAAGCCAGTCTTGTACAGATTCACTTCAATGGCTGCAGGAGACGCATTAGGAAGGCAGCTCTGACACAGAGCAGGATGATTACCCGGACAAGGTTACGAGGGAGAGCCGACAGTGGTGAGAAGGCGGAAGAGTGCAAGTTTACAACGGCAGGTACCAACAGACTTCTATTGCACCAGGTGCAGTGCAGCATATCTCATGTACGCATATATTCAGATTTGTGCAACGGTGCTACTGTTACGAGCAGTCAGGTGGGCGGCTGGGCAAGAGAAGATGTCTGTAGCCATTTGGGTGGGTGGGACACACAAGATACTGTATTTGATATCTTCTAGCAGTGCGCTTTGGAAACAGTGCTGTTTTGTACTGCGTGTCTGGTTTTAGTACTTCAGTAGCAACACGGCATTAGTAGTGGAATAATGCCATGTTGTTCTTGTACCACCTGACGCAGTTCAACCAGTTGTGTTGCTCGTTTCCACTACTATTAGTTTTGCCATGTTACAAGTAAGCATTAAGCCATGACGAAGGTGGCATCTAATGCACTGTCAGGTGATGTGTCTCCGCTAATGACGTTTCAGCAGTTTTATTTGCCATTTCAAATCCAATATAAACAGTCCAGTAACTAGACTTGCTGAGTCCACCGTGCTGCTGACCCTCCCCACTTCAGGTCTAGAAATAGCAGGTTTAGAGCTACCCTGGTGAGCCTGTCACTCCAGCCCTTGTACAGTCGTCCCAGATCTCCTGCCATCTGTCGCAGGGCCTGCCTCCGCTGCGCCTCAGTCTCAGCATGGATGAGATCCCCCAGGCCCTCCACCTCGGTAAGATCCAGTTTCCCATTCTGGAAGGCACGTTTGGTAAATTCGCCTGCTTCTGATGGACGCAGGCCAGGCAAGCTTCCTGAAAAACATGAAGCCAATCAGAAGTGTTGGAAGGAGTGAGGAACAACTGAGAAATACTGAAAGTAGTCAACACTGACATATACAGCAGCAGGAATATAACAGTCAGGCTTTTGACCATTATGGTGTCCATGGTGCCACTGCTTGTGGCTTTAAAAAATATCTGTTTTGGGTTCTGCTGTGCACACTTTGCTAGCAGTTAAAGAGATTCACCAACTTGCACCCTTGCCACTGATTAAACAGTGACTTACCACCTCAGGAGTCTGCATGTGTCCAGATTTCCAAAAGAAATGTAGGCTGTCATAAGTTATTTCCTTCATAAAATTGCCAAAACCGGGTCCCAAGGACTTCCCAGTTTTTCAGTGCCACCCAGCTCCGCCCCCGTGCCCACTAGCGTGACGACAAGATGGCAGTGAGAGCGCAGGGGTGTGCCCCATTATATTAAAATGGAGGCAGTTTAAATCAAGTTTATTGATGGTTGTTGTTATCGAATGTAGACCAGTCGACTACCAAGAGCCTTGGTAGTCACCAGTGCCCACGCTTTCATTATCAACTGGCCATCATGTTATTAAAACTTGATTTTAAGGCCGCCACCCATTGAATATACTGGGGCGCACCCCCGTGCTCTCATTGCCATCTCGTCATCACGCTAGTGGGGACGGGCGCAGAGCTGGGCGGCAGCAAAAAAAAAAAGGTGAAGTCCTTGGGACCCAGTTTCGGCAATTTTACGAAGGAAATAACTTTTGACAGCCTGCATTTCTTTTGGAAATCTGAACACATGCAGACTCCTGAGGCAGTAAGTCACTGTTTAATCAGTGGTAGGGACAAAAACAGATATGTTGGTGGATCTCTTTAATAAAAACAAAGAAAATAGCCTGTCTGGCCCTCAGCGAGCCCGCAAAGGAACTTTTCATTAAACTGCTGCTGCCAGCACCAGCAGCTCACAGAAAAGTGCCGCAAAGTCATAACGCACCTTTCTTTTTTTGCTGTTAATTTGGTCTTTAGTGCTTACACTGGGCTGCTCACTTCACCTGGTCTTTATTTTAGGCCACTCCTGCCTATGCAGCTCCCCACCAGGGCAGAGGCCCTGACCTCCAGATGTCTGTGAAGGGGCTTATGTAAAAGGATGCTCCCTGTGACAAACCGCTCTCCCAGCAAGGTGCAGGGCAGGACGCCACTCTCAGTCCAGTAGACAACATGCTTGCAAATCCACAGAGGCATGAGAAGCTGGAACCAAACACTGCGGTGTGGGTGTGAGGGGCCAGAGACTTCACTCACACAACCAAGCATGACTTTATCCAAACTGCCAGATTCAACCACTAATCCTGACACACATGCGTCTGTTTGTTCGTTAGCACTAGTCTGTTTGGGTAACGGAGGGGCCAATTCTGCATGGTCTCCAACAATGTCAATGCCCCCCACAGGAGACATCTGAGCAGCAGACAGATGAAGGTGTACCTATCGCAGCTGGAATATGCTGTCTCCGCAGACCCAGTGCAGTGATCAAGCCGTAAAGTATAGCTGGGGCTCCCGCATGGAGCGCGTTTGCCACTGGGTGGGACGTAATGCACTTTTATGTCACATGGCTGTGCTAGTATTTTTAACATCAGACCCTCACCCCTTCTTACAGCTCAGGCATGGTCCTCCTTAGATTCAGTTGGTGAGAAGGCATGGAGGTGTAGACACCAGACCCAGCCTCCACATTGGTCAACACACACACATGCACGCACGCAGGAATTTTTTGCCAGACAGATTTCGTTTGAAGGGTGAAGAACTGCCATCACAAGCTGTTATGAAGGCCTGGTTCATGACTACTGCATCACATGGCGAAAGATGAAAACATTCTAAAGAGGGGGTTACACAGGGATAATTTGTGCAATGTATTGTGATGAGTGAGCAGTTTAAATTTGTACTGTGAAATCTAGATCCTCTTAGAGCAGGGTTTTATTTAACTCTAAAAATTGATTAGCGTTTTGCTCATAAAAATTCTAAAACATTGCGAAAATGCATACCACTTGCCTCACTGTGTTTAACAAACATAACACTTCTAGAAAACCTATATAAATGTTTTCTGTATAGTTAGTATTGTCCCAAGAAAAAAACTGCTACTCAATTACTTAAAACCCTGTTAGAGTCTTAATGTATTATGTATTTCTTGCTGTTGTGTATTTATATGGAATTTTGTTGTTAATTTGTACAACAGGACATCACTGTAAATGAAACTGCTCAATGAAAATATCCCAAATAAACAAAACTCATCAGACACTGTCCTCCTGGCTAGATGCTGTTAGCCTGAAGCTTTGCTTAACCCTGCTGCTGTGCAAAGGGGTGGGTGCTGCAACCCTCTGGCGGTTTCCCCATAATCTCAGTTTTGGGAAAGAGGTGAAGCGGACCGTAGGCAACCCAATGAAGCATCCATCCAAGGAGCAGCAGGAGTGTAATCCCCGCAGTGTTTAAGCTGCCTTTAGACATAGAGCATTTTGCTACGCACTTCTGTATTTCACTACACATAACACAGCTCCAGCTGCCAAACAGCCACTTCAGTTTTAAAGACTGCAGTTCAATATTCAGTGATGGTGGCAAGGTTTGGCAAAACAATCTGTCCATTTGGAAAACAATGTTCATGTGACAAGTGGTCAAAGTGCTCTAAGGTTTTACACCACCAGCCTGAACACTGACTCCGCATGTGCAACAGCCGTGGTGGGGCGGCAGCAAGGCAGAGGCCCAGAGAGGGTGGTAAAGGCAGAAAAGGGAAAACAGAAGGAAAAGACATGACAAAAACAGAAAGATGCAATGGTGCAGGAGATGAGGGTGTGTTTTTGACACCTGCAATCTCACACAAGCCAGTTGGTGGGCCAAGCGTGTCATGGGAGAAGGGTGCTTGGCTCCCAGGGAGATATGGAAGATACGGGCTGCCCGTTGACAGAGAAGACTTTGCACTCACTCACTCACCCGCCCGCCCAACTGAAGGAAGGATGCAGCTGGTGGGCCATATTGTCAGTGGCAGAGGTGCGGTGGGAGGATAAAACATCTTAACCAAAAAAAAAAAAATGTATTGGCTATGTGCCAGTCTACTAGAACTGTACAGAATGCTGAAGGAAATGGTATAATTTGCCTCCGAAATGCTTTTTGAGTTTTTAATTCCGTAGAACTCTGAAAAGCATTTCTGTGTAAAGTAATCAGTCATGACAGAACACTGGTTGTGCTGGTTTTACCATATGCCCAGGGGGCACAGAAAGGCACGAGGCTGCAGGCTGAGTGTCTTCAACCCTTGGAAATGTGTTAAAACCAGCTAAGTCTGTTGCACTTATAAAATGGGTCCATAAGCAAGTTTTTGAAAATGAACACTCCGCAAGTTTCAAAACACACACACACAAAAAAGTTATTAAATATTGCTAAACAATGTAAAATAGTTCCTCCACAGATGGGTTCCACCTTTCTACATTCTGAATAAATGGTGGGTTTATTTACCATGAAACACAATAATTAAAAATGCTGCAGTGTTCCACCAGAAGAATACCCCCAACACCACCACCCCCCAAATGGTAACAGGGAACACTGTACATGAATTCAAAATTCTACTGACATACAAACACAGACACACATACACAGGACTCAAGTGGAGCCAGAACCTCAATTTCATCTGGTGCAGGGTAAGGAGTAGGGGGTTCTCTTCAAACTGGTATGGATAGAAGGGGGGGGGGAGCATGGTTATCAAAGAAACCTATGAAATGGAAACTCTGAACACTACTTGATTTTTATTTTTAATTTTTTGTTTAGTGTAAGATGGGGTTCATGAGTGGAAAAAATATTCAATTATCTATTTGTTTAATTTAAGGAAGTTTTATTTTTAGGGCCCAGTTGAAGGTTTTATATATGAGTAAAGGTGGCAGCCATGTTTGTGATGACAAGCAGGAATGAGTGAAGTGGCTCATGAATTATGTGTGCGAGTTGCCCAAATTCCAAATCCGACTGCCTGAACTTGTTCACCCCTATGCACTTGTGGGCAATTAAGATATGAGTCTCATGACTTACTTAGCCGATCAGTATGCAGGAACTTGCCAACACATTTGTGGAATAATACTCTGTGGATTACATAATCTGTAGATGCAGAAAATAAATCCGCAGTTTATGCAACCAGTGGAATACCATTTTGTGGTTTCTGTAGTTTTTTTTTTTTTTAAACAAAATATTTTCGGAATTTCAGAAATCTGCTTCTGGCAGAACTCTGTGCAATTAAGCCAGTGTTGGATCCATGATTTTGCAATGGGAGGTGCTGAGGTGGTGTGCATACTTGACATGCAATTTTTTAAATTTTTTTCCCCCGTAATTTCTTTATATTGTTTTCTATTTTGTTTTCATTACATTTTTGACAGAAAATAAAAATGTAATCTTTAGTTTTGAATGTATATTTTCTTACAATCAATAAACCAAACTTCTTTAACAAAGTGAAATGCAACAGCACCAAGTAAGCAAGTTACAATGGAGAGTGCAGCTGTTCCCTTAGCTCCCCCTCAGATCCGCCACTGAATTAAGTAGAATTTCCAAAATTCTGTGGAACTCCAGCAGACGTGGAATTTCAAAATTCCGTACCTACGCTTTTATAATAAGCAGCTGTTTTGCTCTCCCAAAAGGCTTATTTAGGAATACATATCACTCAGTTCTAAAAAGAAATCTCCCACCTATAAACCATTTCATGTTCTAAGTCACTTGGTCAGAAAGATGATAAAAACTACAGTCACATGACAGTGACAACTTTACAGCATATTGTACTGTTTTTGCCTTGAAAGAAAAAAATAGTAGTTTTAAATATCAGCTTACCCAGTGCTTGCAGGACCCCGTTAACTACAGCAGGCCCTCCATGAACATGAAACTCACAGCAGTCTTCACCTGTAAAACTGTTGGGTCCTAAAATAAAACAGTAATAATTAATATTTTTTGTGGACTGTAATATCCTCACAATAGCCAGTGTCTGACAATCTTGTAATTGGTCAAACGCTACAGCTGACCAATTACAAGGAATGACATCACAGCTGATTGAATATCAAGTCTTGTGCTCCTTCACAAATGCCGAAAACACACTTTTTAATGTGTGTTTTTTCCTCCCGACACCAGAGCTGCTCCCTTCTGGAAGGTAACCCCCCAGCCTTGTCTGCAGTCACCTCCAGCACTTACCCCCATTTCCCTATGGCTTACCCCTCATGGTGGGACCCTTGGGCAGGGGTAGCCTTCCCTCAGAAGCAGTCCATGGGGGGCTGGTCAGAGAACAGTTGGGTCCGAGAGTGCCTCTAGTCACCATGTGTGCTCCAGAGTTTCCATTTTTCATTCCTTCCTATTAGATACGAACACCTGCAGGTTTAGGGAGACAAAACTGGCACCATCCCACTAGCCAACTGCTGACAGATTTTGTAACAGACTAGTAAGATTCTCCTTTAACTAGCCCTGTGGGCTTGTACTGAGGAAGGTAAAATTTCAACAAGTACACCAGTTGGGCCAGTGGAAAAGTCTGTGGGACTGGTTAGTGGATTTTACTAGTAACTAGCAATGCTGGCTATTGGCTGCAAAACTTAATTTTGACCCCTACGGTTGCATGCCGCATCAGCCCTGCCAGTATCAGCTGCTGCCAGAGATGGCCACACTGAGCCACCACCTGTACTGACCCAGATGGTGGTTTTGCAGCAGGCCAGGGCACCCACGCTCCCAAAAGGCGAGCATATGATGGGATGCATGGTCCTCTTGGTGCTCCTCAGCCCCTTCAGCTCTTCCGATACTATGAGTTCCAGTCACAAGTGGCCATCAGGAGTACTTTTCTTTTCTCTAATCAGCTCTTTTCATGTTCCCTGTAAAAGCAACTTCCCTCCGTCATGGGCCACAACTGTAGTCCTGACACCCCCACATGTCCTCTGGAAGCCTGGTCTAGCTACTCCTCTCTGGAGAGGCAGGCGAGCTAATGGGATGTGGCAGGGGCCCGGCACGCTGATATGACAGTCCCAGTTGGTTGGGGGTTATGCAGCAGTGTTACAAGTTACACTTACAAAGGTAATGAACTAAGGAGAATGTATTTACTCCAGTAATGTGTGTATCAGGAGTGGAGTACCCCTGGTTATGTTTATAAGGGAAGCACAGTTCTCCATTAAAACCAGCTCTGTATGTAGCCCCCACCCCCCAAATGCACCATTCGAGATGCGTAACCAGTGACATCATCAGCTGTACACTGGTGCCGCTATTTATTTACATCGCTACTCCAATTAACACTGAGCGCACTGAGGAGTGTAGCAGCCCGTGCAAGTAGCAGAGTCACCATCAGGAGCTACTGCCTGATCACAACCAGTGATGCCACCGGTTGGCTGGTGCACCTTCAATGGCGCAATAATTGGGCTTCACACAGAGATGATTTTAAAGATCAGGGAGACAGAAAACAAAAAAAGAGATGTACAGGAGAGGTAAATAGGACTTGGGGTGCTGAAATGCTTCTTTTCCCAACAGCAGTGCACGGGGCACTGAAAATGTAATTTCTGCAGTTAAGCCTTTTTTCCACTTTGCAGTAGAAGCCCCTCGTGCCAGCCACCACAGCCCCATCACCGCAATCTCTGCCAGGGCTTACAGTCACGCAAAGGCAGCATGGCCTGGGTCACTGGGTGCGGGGATGGTGGATAGGTGGAGTCATCCTGCCGCCGATGAACTTATATGAACACACGAAGAAGCCAGCCGAAGAAGCCCATTTGGTCTATCAAGTCTGCTCGTATTGCAGGGTCCACAGCTTGAGCTAATGTCCCTGCCCTCCATCCCTCCCCACTCCTCCCATCTTGTTTTTCCCTGTTCTACATCCTATCACGGTGTTGATGGCGTGAAATGACGCCAATGGCAGTGCAATGTATACTCCCACACGCCACACACCTGCCATCTTCCCCTTCTCCACTCACTCTCTTTTGATCTCATGCGTTACGCCCCCGCCACCTCTAGGGGCCAGTCAAGCACCAGGCTCTACGCCACCCCATCCCCATCCCCATCCCGGAGGAAGACAACAGTTCAGTGAACGCATAATCCTCCTCCCCCTGGCCAACCTTCCAACTCTGCAAGCTCGTTTCTGAATTCGGGTCACCGATGCCACAAGTGGTAGCTCTACAGCTGCGCCGGCAGGCCTGCCGTGAAAATTTTGACCTATACTTTTTTTTTTTTTTTTTTTACATTGCCCTTACCTCCTTACCTTGTAAGCTACCCTTATTTCCCAATTTTGAGTCTGCGTTACCAATTTCTGTCTATATTTGTAAAAATAAATAAAAAAAAAAAAGGATTTTTAATATGGCTTTCCTTCTCAACTTTTTCATCAGTATTCTCACCTATTTTTGGGCACCCATTGTTAAACATCATTTTTGTTGTGACTAAAATAAACCAGCATACATGAGACACTGCTCTCCAACTTTAAAGGACAAATGAGTCTTCAGAAACACACAAGAAGAAGAAAGAATCCAAGACGGCATGGGACAGGAATATGGGGCTGAGTATTGGAGCAGGGTGGGGGCTGGCAGGGAGGGGGAGGTGTAGGGGGAAAATTTGGGGTAGACTAGATGAGCCAGTATGGTCCTTTTTCTGCCGTCAAGCTTCTATGATTCTATGAACATGTGGGTGCAGCCATACTAAAAGGAGTGCTTTTTATTATTTCAAATTTTTAAAAAAAGTGCTAAGGCAAACTTAAAATGGGGACCAAAAAGAGTAGCATACAAGACAGGAGTAAGGGGGCAATCTAAAATAAAATAAGAAAGTACAGGTCACAATTTCCACCATAATGTGTACTGCTGCTTTAATGTCTAATCCAATGGAGAGGGAGGAATGAACCACAAAATGTGGGCTGCAAATTAAAAAAGGAATAAAGTGGACTGCTAGTTAACACAAAGTTAAATAACAGCTGGCAGTCACACGCAGCAAGAACATCACTGTATGCATGTTTATTTTTGTGTTATTTCATACCTGAAGCAAGGTGGAGGATTTTGAGGTTTTGGAAAAGTTCCTGCTTCCTTGCCAGGCCCACCACCACCACAGATGCAAGCAAGGCAAAGTGATGCTGTCTTTTTGGGCACCAGAATCTGTGCCAGCAGCACCCTGACATACCTGCATTATGACTACAGTGTATGCCGATAATGAGTGATCTCAGGTGAGGAGAATTTTAAAAGTTGCAGGGGGCTGCCACCTTTACTGTAGATCCACAAAAAATCACAACATTTGTAATTAAAAAGTGTTAGAAATGCTGACTGAATTTAAAAAGCCTAATAAAGTAATAAATTACTGCTAAAAAAAAAAAAAAAAAAAGTAGGATGACCCCTTTTTTGGCAACTACCTAGTACTGTTTTAAACTGCCGGCCTGACACCAGCAACCTTGGTTTATGCCCTAATCCCAGATGCACTGTGGGCCAGCAAAATGAGGATGGATTGTGCCATAGGATGCTCTCCTCCTCTGAAAGAGGGCAGCACCTCTCACTATTTTACTGTCACCCAGGTAGCAGTGCAGTGTGAGTATCGCAAAGGTATCTTTGAGAGAGACGCATCAGGAGTTCTACCACACTATGTGTACCATATGCATGCCTGCTCTCCGCAGGGTAGTAGATGTGGAACACGGGCATCCTCCCAGTGGACAGATGAAATGCAACTCCCCCCCCCCCCAAGCCAATTCAGACTTTGCTCCCCTGCTCCCTAGGATGGTCTCGGGTACACTTCTCCATGACCAGATATAGAGCTGACACCTCTCAAAGTACAAAAAATGGAAGGCCCTTTCTCAGGGATAATCTAAGGAGATTTAGGGGTATCCAGGGCCCCATCAACATGTTGGGAGAGTGTTCAAAGGCTGGGTAGTAGGCAACTAGGCTAGAGAGAATGTCAAGGTTCCAATCATGGACAGTAAGGAGGGAAAAACAACATTTAAAAAGAAAAAGTAAGCGGGTTTGTCAGCAGCAGCTCTACCATAAGGGAGCAAGCCCCAGAGATGGCGAGTGATGGAACTGTGAGGGATCGATTGCAGATGGGGGCAGATCAGGTAGAACGGAGCAAAATGGAAAAAAAAAAAAAAGACACTTATTAGATACATGCTGAAAATAGTAAAATCAAGTCAGAATCAACATCTTGATCACAGATCTTCATGAATGAACTAAAACGGAAAACTGATCATAGTTCTAGAACCTCCAACAGGATAGTGTTAGTCTTGGGTATGAGCCCAGTCCCTATGTGGGGCTTGAGAAGAGGACCTTCAGGTAAGAGCTGCAGCAACTGAGTCAAAATTCAAACCAGTGAGTTGGTCTACTGCTGCCTTAACCTCTGGCTCTTCCAGTGGGTGATGCAGCATGCTGGTGGCATTTAGGAGCCAAAAGATAGGTCATGTGACTAAACGAAGAGAAGTATCCATTTAAAAAACAAAACACCCAACATTAATTTTATAACTGGCCACAGAGTTCTCTCTAACCTGGAAACCACAAAACCAGTCCTCTGTCCAGCATCTCCCCAGACCCAGGATCGAAGATTTTCTGCAGCACAGCGGATCTTGCACAGGGAAGCTGTCTTTGTCTCGTAAGGCTACATAAGACTGCCCTGCTGTCAGGCCCACTCACTCGGATCACTGCAACTCCACATTTTCCATGGCCAGAGGACAGGGCAAAGATGGTTCTTCTCTTGACTGCCTTACAATAAAGCCTTCTTGCAGACCTGGAGGGAAAGCATCAACAGTGGGAGTCAATGTTCCCCATTCATTATTTTCAGCCGTGTGTGGCACCATCTATTACTTTTTTTTTCCACCACCACTCTACATTTTTTAATATAGGAATAATGCTCTCCATGGTGTGTGTCGTGCTAGGATAACGCCATGCCGGGGGGGGGGGGTTGAGCACGAGGCCGTAAGCCAAGTGCGTCCAACGCCACAGACGCAGCATTATCCCAAAACTACACACACCCTGGAGTGCATTACTCCTATTATACAGTGGCTTGTTGTTATTTATACAGAATAAAAAAAACATAATTTTAAAGAACATTTTTGTTAGTGTGGAAAAATAGTTTTGTTTCTCAGGAGAAGATGCAAACAGTGCAAATGCTAATGCAATGCAGTCAGTCAAGAAGTTCACAGTGCCAAGACTAGACCCATGATGTTATGCTGGGATAACACCACAGGTCCAGCCCCAGATTGACCAATCACAGTCCAAGATTCTTTCTTGCCACTGTATAATACCACTCCACATTTACTACCACCCTATATTTTTTTAGTAATACCTGCATTTTTTTATTTATTTATTTTTTACAACTCATCCAAGGCTGCATTTACCACCACCTTTTATTGCACCACTACCTCCGATGTGATGCCAGTGCTGTATACCCAGGGGCTCAGTTCTATAAGAATCCATGGGAAATCTGTTGCACGTCCTCTTATAAAATTTACGAGAGCTACTTGCTCCATTGAATACCATAGGAGAATCCCACTTCCAGCTAAAGATGACACTTAACCTACCTACAAATCTAGAATAAAGCAAGCAATAAAAAAGGCATATGTTTAGTTTTTCAACATTGCATGCACTGCTTCTACTATAACACACAACATTTAAAAGGGGTGTCTTTGTTTTTCTCTTTTGCCTCTATTCTTCTCTTTTGCCTCTATTCAGCATTCATACTATACTAAGACTCATACTAAGACAAATTAGGAGCTAGGGAGCAGTGAGGCCCATAAATTGCTTCTGTGTAGTAATAATAGTTTAATGGAAAATCTGAAAAGATAACCTTGTCCAACCGGTTTTTAAATGTTTAGTGCTGCTAACAATAACTTCAATTGGCAAGGCATTCTAAGGCTTGATAATGCGCAAGGAAAAGAAAAATGTTCGTGACATAAGATTAATTTGCTTCAGTTGCAACTGCAATGGGTGACCTCCAAGATTAAAAGTATCTTCTTTGAAAGAGAATCCTAGATTTACTAATAACTGTGGATCTAATAATATTGTACATTAAAAGAAGATTCCCTCTTAGTTGTCTAGTAGATAAGGACATCAACTTAGGTGAATAGAGTCTAAATTCATATGGTACATCCTTCAGTCCTTTTACTATTTTTTGAATTCCCTTTGTACTTTTTCCAATTTCATAATGTCCTGCTTCTTAAAGGGGCACCAAAACTGTGATGAAAAATCCAAATGTGGTCGGACATAAGCTCTGTAAAGCGGCATCTTCACGTGATGGTCCCTTGATTTGGTATTTCTCTTTATAGCCCAAATGACCCCATTTGTCCTACATATGACTGCATTTATCTGGGAATTAGGAAGAAAACTGTCAAGATACAAGGACTTCCAGGTCTTTTTCTGTATCTGTATTAATCAATACCTTATTATCTAAGGTGTAAATATGCATTGGGTTATTTATCCCAAAATGCATGATCTTACATTTTGTACAATTTAATTTCATTCCCCAGGTTGAGATCCATAAAGATTCAACTATGTCTGTCCCATAATCTGTGCACTGTGGGTCGTACTATGGGGACTGTAGTCAGTACCGCAGACAGCTTCTTCTGGAAGAGGCTTCATACTCCTAATTCAAAACTAAAGCACTTACTAGTCCCCCACTGGATCAGTTATGAGGTTTTTAAAATGACACCCCCATCACTTTCTGCAGTCCCAAAGCACACTAACTCCTGAGTAAAACAGTCCCATGATCTCTTAAACAACTAGTTTTAGTAGCCATTAGACATAACTCCTATAATAGCAACTTCCAGTCTGCAACGATTTAAAAGTCTATCGAAATTTTAACACAGTTTAACTTTGTAATACTTAGTTCATATGCTACATCCCTGGCTACACATCCAGTTTATGATGGAAAGGAGTTCATTTAAGAGGCAAACCCCAACAAATGAAACGATTACTACAGGAAGGAAAGATTTATCCTAGGACAACGGTCAGATCGTTGCCATAACCGTACCTCTCAACTGTCCCTGATTTTGCCTCAGAAATTTCTTCTGTTCCTCCTAAATTTGGCATTTGTCACTGAAAAGTACAGATTTGAATCACAAAATAATGCCAGCCATCGGTGTTAACAGTCTAGTTCTCATTAAGAAAATGCTATTCACACTAAGAAGCATGTTGTACACAGCTTCTTGGACTACTATTACTATTTTTTCAGATGTGTCCCTGATTTTGGTCATTTGTCCCTGATCATTTTAATCCTTGTCCTTGATTTTTGATGAGCGAGGTTGAGAAGTATGGCCATAACAAAAATAAAAGTTTATGAGAAGCAGCAATTTAAAACCAACCTTATACCGATGGGAGACTCGCATCTTGCAAACATCTTACTTAGTGCCCTTAACATCTCTGTTCCCAACTCCTCAAGTGCTTACGACTTAGCAAAAGCTGCATCTGGCATTTAACTAAAATGCAGTTTCCCCCTCACCCAAGAGCCGAACCAAACCATTGTGAGAACCGTGACTCCCACCAGTACCACTCACTCCAGTAACCTTGAGCAGCCCCCTTTCGGTCTGACCTCACTGTACCTTCAATTCCAATTCACTCCCTCAAGCTGAAAAACTAGGGCATAAGCAAGGCTCCCGAACCAAAATGGAAAAAAATGCAGATACTCAAAATCTACAACTACTCCCCTCTCAATACTACGCCGTGTTATTACTGTACGACACTTCTCACTTATATTACTAACAATGACAACTAAATGGGGATGTGATCTCAATTTCGAATTCTATACACGCGCGAACATCCCCAACTCATTTGCTCGATTATTTCCGCACCGGAAAGCACTGTGACACACGTTGCTGTTGCACGTCTCCTCCCTACGCCCCCTGATTGGCCATAAGTGCTATCCATCTTTCTGTCGTTGCGCGACACTGCAGTCGTTCGCCATTCTCATTGGCGATTATGGGAACAAATGGTTGATTACCCCTGCCCCTAGCAACCCGCGGTGCAGCTGCTTATTACAGCCGGGCTGCTACTAAGGGAAAGGGATTTTGAATCCTAGAGCGCCAGCTGGTGTTGACTCTACGTAAACCACAAAAAGCAAGGGTAGGGTTACCAGCTGTCCCTATTTTCGCAGGACAGTCCTGATTTGGGCAGCTGTGTCCTGCAGAAAAACATGAAAAATACTAAATGTCCTGACATTATAGTAGAAAAAATATTTTCTGATTTTCCTCTAAATGTTGCAAAAAGCTATAATAGCTTAATTAAAATACCTTAAAATAATAAAACAGAAGAAACATCTAAAAAAACTATAACACTTAGTCTTAATTCTGATTATTTAGAGAAAACATGTCTGTTGCATTGGTCGAGATGACATATTGTCCTGCGAATAATCCTGTTTCAGTAAGCAATGTCCCACTTTGGGCTTCTTAAAAGGTGGTAACCCTAAGCTGCAAGGGACATATTATTTTTGGCAGTTTTAGATTCATAGAAGTGTGACGGCAGAAAAGGACTGACAGGCCCACCCAGTCTGCCCATTTGTCCAGCTATCTGCTGTTCGTACTCTATTTTTATAAGCCTCGTCCCTGAACTATGAAGCAGGTGGTTGAGAGGTTAGGTAGGAATTACCTAATGGCAGGTTACACTGGTCTTTAAAATGCTGAGTAAACGGCTGGAATGTGCAGCAAATTTATAATTTATCACCACTGGTCATGTATTTGTTTATGTAAGCAATAACACACGATGGAGTGTGATTTGTGTTCTGATAACCCCAGGACTAGGGTCGTGGTAAGGCGCAAGACCGCAGGCCAAGTGGCTTACTGCCCCTAGAAGTGCAGGTAGTGACTGGCGTCACGGCCACATCAGGCACTCTGTAGGAAGCTTGGGCAGGTGTCCCATCAGCGACTTTATTTATATGTGCATGCGGGTGTTTGTGGAGATTCAGGAAAGTTTGTCCCTGCCTTTCCTGGCTCCTCCCCACACACACAAACACACACACACATGAAAATGCCAACAGTGGGAGACCTGATCCAGCTGCTTCAGTGGTGGCACATCAAAGGCGCTTAACACCTAATTTTGAAATCATAACTGCTGTTAGTGCACTTGTTTTGGGGAGGAGGTATGAGGACTGAGTGGCAGCTCCTGACACTGGTTAGTTTTGCAGTCCTTGATCTGTATAACCAGTCAGAGTTGCCATCTTCTCAATTCAGTAAGGGAGCCCCCTCCCCCAGTAGCCACACCCTCTCCCAGCAGCATAAAAGAGGGCTGCCAGCAGGGTTCAGATTCAATTTGCAGGAGGGTCAAAAGAGCTCCAGAAGATAAGCGTCTGTGAGAGAAGCCTTTGCGGGACCTGCAGAGGCAGCTGGGAGTGTGCTGCCATTGGAGAGCCTTGCCTGTCTGGCAGACCTTGGCTACAGAGTTGTATAGCCAGGCAAGGTAACTGACCCAGGCATCCAGCAGAGGGTGCTGGTGATGTCAGGGGACATTCTCCAGAGTCTTGCGGGTGTCACTGGAATGACAAGCAAGTTGGTTAGCAGCAGAAGGTGTGTATCTTGTCCCAAGGGGCCCTCAAGCAAACTTGGCTAGTGGCGTAAGGGAGTGTGGCCTGCCACCAGGCAACACACCTCTCCAGTTGAAGCCCAGCAGACTCGACTGACAGGTTGGTCAGCGGGGGGGGGTGACACTAGCTTAGCAGTGGTGGGCCCTGGGCAGGATCAGTTGGTGGATCGATCAGCAGAGAAAGGGTGACCTGCCTTCAGGCACCTTGGAGAAAGGAAGCTCGGCTAGCAGGCCAACTAGTGACCAGGTGCTAAGGACATCAGCTAGTGGTATAACACATCTACAAATGCCTGTGTCCTTTTACAAAACTGGCTAGTCCCTGGTGGGGGAGGCATAGCAGTTGGGGAGGTGGTGTGGTGTAGTGTGTGTACCAGTACTTAAGGTGTCCTTATCCTAGTGCCGTGGTGGCCTAACAAAGGTACCCCGTGCCTGACCAGTTGGCTGCTGGGGCCAGAGTCCTAGGGCAGGTCTGATCCCTTACAAAAGTCCTTCTCAGAGCCGGTAATTGCCTGCAGCCACTAGAGGTAGCTTTCCGTTTAACAGGCTGGTAGATGTAAGACCTAGCCCTTTTTCCATTTTCCTGTGGGCTTCAGGGGGTGAAACATAGAAACATAGACTTTGACGGCAGATAAGGACCTCTTGGCCCACCTAGTCTGCCCATTTCCCTACCTATTGGATAAGCTGCAAATCCTAGTTAACCAACAGCCTATTTCTTCCTGGCCCTAAATGTAAGAGTGATAAACATTTACCATATGTAACCCCCAGGATACTTCTTTAACTACTGTGCACATCCCCCATTATTTGTAATGCTCACTTAAATTAAATATCTGGAGACACTGGTGCCCATATACTGGCATACCATTTACTTTACCTGAAACACTGCTACCCTCCTGAGCTGCTACGCTACGCTTGGCTGTGACAGTTGGCCTTTTGCTCTGAGTCAACCGCCAAGTAGAAAAAGCAGGAGTTGATTCATGCTGTTTTTTAATTTAGTAAAGGTATGCTAGCGTTGCCTGGATAAATTTCATGGATCCATACCTGACTAAAGATCAGTCTTTCAAATTTTTCTTGTGCAGTAGTTTTGTTTTTGGTTCCTTCTCTCCTGCTCTCCTCTTCTTTTTACAGCAGCGGAGCTTGGTCGCTAGCAAAGCCGCAGCGGTGTGAGGAAGGAGGCGAGTCCCCTGTAAGGAAGGAGGCGAGTCCCCTGTGAGGAAGGAGGCGAGTCCCCCGCAGGGGGGTATGACAGGATTGCTGGTCCAGCCTCTGCATATCACAACCATAACGCATGAGTCTGCTTGAGTTTGCCTGTGTCTAGTCATAGTGTCCAGAGTCATCCGAAGTTATTGCTAGTCTCCTTTGATTACCCCTCATTTTTTTTCTAGAGGGAAGTATCACTTTTAAATCTTTGATAATCGGTTCTGTTTTGTTTTATTTGTTTGTGTGAATTCACTATTTATTATTTTATTATTTTTTAGTAAAGTATTTAAATATAACTTTTTTTGCGTGCGTGTTTGCATATTTGTGTTTTGTCTTGATTAGTGTTAGTTTCGCCATTCTCACTATATGTGTAGGTATTTTTTTAAGATTACTTACAGTAGGATTTGGTGATAAAGGATAGGTTTTATTTTATTTTACAAGTTTTTGGTTTTTTCGTGGAGTTTTCTTTGAAAATTGTCACATGACCACAAGATCTGGTGAAAAGGCGCATGCGCTGGCGTTCTTCAGATCTCCAGCTGGCAGTGGCATTCTGAACATCGACAGGAATACAGCTAAATCAGAACTGTGTAATTCATTCTTGGTGTATTAGTATTCATGGTGGCAAGTCCCCCCCTTTTTTATATTGTCTTTGATTTTTTTCATTATTTATATCTTGATCAAAGAAAAAAAAGTGTTTTTATGAAAAAATAGTGGACTTGCATAAGTCTGTATGAGATACTGGTTAATGTTTTGCTGCACTGTGGAGGGACCTCGCCAAAGTGGATTCTAGTGAAATCCGTCTCTCGAGTCTCAAGTCCTTTACATTGCGGTATTATTTGGTTTAATACCAGTACTAATCCTTCATATACAAATATGAAAAGTAAGTAGAATTGTTTTTGTTGTGATTTGATATTACAAGAAGTATGTTTTATGGTCTTTTTGGCAATATTGATTTGTTAGTAGGTTTTAGTGAGAGCAATTTATGCATTTTTACATTTTTTTTTTTTAAATTCTAGCTTTTATAAGCTCTCCTAGTTCATAGTTGGTACGTTTGATATAGCTGATTTATTTAAGTTTTGGACTAGGTGAAATTGATAGTTTTTTTTGTTTGTTTTGTTTGATTTTTATGGCATTTTATAGTCACTTAAGGGTGACTGTCAGGTGGTTGTCAGGTGTTAATCATTTGTTAATTTGTTACATTTTATTTTCTGTATTTTTCTGTATTTAATATTTTTCTGTATTTTATTTTAAACACTTCTTCTTTTTTTTTTTAGCAACTAACCAAGCCCCTTATCATTCCTTGGATTCTGAAGTCCTAATTCATCAAAGAAAGACAAGCTATAAACATTGTTGTGACATAGATTGGATTTATTCAGGGATAACTCAACCCCTAGAACTTCTTGAAATATATAAGAACTGTTTTAAGGTCTTAGTGAGATGTTCTGTGTTTTTTTTCTGAACTACTTCTGATCTACTTCTGAAACAATCTGCTTCAGTATTGTATATTGACTGTTCTGCATGACTATTACTGAGTCTGACACACAGTGTTAAATCATTGGATGCTGGAATTAAGTCTGAAATTGTGGATATACGAATTGTGGATTCATTAGTGGACTTGATCCAGTGAATTGTGGACTGTGTGAACATTTTGTGAAATTTTTGTGAACATTTTGGTTTTTTCCATACGGGTTTCTTATACTTTTATGTTCAATAACTCTCTCCTTAAAGATGAATATAAGAAAAGGTAAAATCATCACACCTGCCCTTAAAGAAAGGGTAAAGGACCTTAAAAATTCTAAAGAAAAGGCAAAAGACAGCCGATTAAGAAAAGGCTGTGTCTTTAGGGGAAATTTGGAAATAACATCAATCCCGGTGGAAAAAGTTCAGAAAACAAAGCAAATAGTCAATGATAAGCAGGAGGAGGAGGTTGACCTCAGGTGTGAATCTGAAAATTTAGTAGAAAGTCTGTTAGTTGTGTTGGATATAGAAGGAAAAACCTTGGAAAAGACGATAGAAATTCTCAAAGCAAATAATAATAAAGAAAATAGTAAGCAAACACCCACAAAAGGATGCTTTGAGAATATATTAGAGGGAAACAGCTTTAAAAACAAAGAATTTATAGAAAGTTTAAAAGTCAGTACAACACATTTAAAATCCTTAATAGATTATCTCTATCTTGATAAAGTAAAGAATGTTGATAAGGTCGAGGAAGAAGGAGAAATGAGTAAATATCTGGGAGAAGAATCCCAGAAGGAGATCGATCCTCCTATTATTAGTAAAATTAAACCCAGCACCTCTAAAATCTTTGATTATTTTGAAGTAAAGGGGCATATAAAATCTAGGAATAAGTGTGAGGAAAAAAATGAGGAAACAAAACCCCTAAATAAATTGTTACAGGGAGAAACTAAGATAGAGGAAATAATTACAACTGATGATTCAAAAGAGATGACTAAGTTAGATCCATTTAGTCTGTTAGATCTTTCTGGAAATATTATGATGTGAGAATCTTTAGATTTTGCTGATATCTCTATTTTAGTAGGATCTCCAAATAATGTTTTTCAAACGCTTGATAAGGAGGTTGAAAGTATCATCTTGGACCCTGAATTTTTTATGCAATGCCCTGATACATTGTCAAAATATACCATTAAGGCCCTTGCTCATCCAATAATGGCAAACATAGTTTTGCTGGAGGCCCTTAATGATATAAGAGGGAAAATTAACAATTTTACTAAAATGTTAATGGAAACAATGGAAACTGTAGAAAATAAAATAGGCAATATTGAAAGCAAATTGAATAAGGGTAGAGTATCATTTTCAACACTACAAATGGCAGATGCTCCCACAATAGAAAAAGGGAAGACATGTTGTAATCAGAATGGGAAGAGGAAAGGAGGTAGTGGAAAAAACAGAAAGGGTAAAAAGATTAAAAAAAGGAATCACTAAAGGAGGAAAAAACAAAGAATGAGGGTTTGGGCTGGGAAATTGTTGTCAGCATATTGAACCAATAGTAGTGTTAAATAATAAAGAATTAAGGTACTTGGACAAAGTGAAAGATAATTTTGATCAAAGAGGGAGTGGAGAAAAAAAGATACAAAAAACTGAAAAACTAATTTTAGGAATAGAAAAGAAGAAAGAAATGACAGATGCAGAAGAGATGAAAGTTATTATATTAGAAGGGAAAGAAACAGTCATTAGGATAACAGGAGTTTTCCAAAAACATTATGAGACAACAAAATCATTGAATGATCTTATGAAATATCTATTTAAAGTAGAATTGGAAGTACATTTGGAAACTCGGGACATATTAATGGTGACAAGAGATCCTTTGGATAAACACTTTTCAGTTTATATTCTATTAAAAGAAATGGAAATTGCAAAAAGAATCTGGTTTAAGCAACTTAATTTAAATTTTTTAAGTCTTGAAATTGCTGCACCTGTATTATGGCAAACAATCATGTCCCAATTAAGTCAGAACCAAATTACTCTAAAATAAATTAATCAAGATCTTTTTGATACAGTTTTGGAAAATTTGAAATGGGATTTCTCTAAAAAAAGATGGAACATTTTAAATATATAGAGAATGCTAGAGAAACCAATTATATTTTATCACTTTTTGGTTTGAACAGAATGCAAGGAGAAAATGAGGTGGTCCTACAATCATTTATAATGTCTCTATTCTCAAGTTTGATGAAAATAGAAATAACAAACAGACATATAGAGGGAGTGGAGAGAATGTTTTTAAATGGTCCAAATACTCAAATTAACATCAAATGCCACTCAGAATATAGTATTAAAGAGCTTTTAGTACATGCAGAAAAATTGGATATAGCAGGTCTGTTATTGCCAGACCTGAATAATTTGTCACAACAGGGCTTAGATTAAAAACAATATTGACTGGAAGATGGTATTGTAACTCCCCTTAATCTCAAGGAAAGTAATAATCATATGTTTTACAGTGCTAACTTATTGACATGGAATATAGCAGGATTATCTGGTAAACTGATTGACAATGAATGGAAACATTTTGTTAATGAGTTTCATATCATAGTGTTTCAAGAAACCTGGTCTAAAGATAAGATTGATTTAAATGGTTTTGCTGCATTTCATTCACCAGCAATCAGAAATAAAACCTGTGGGAGGATTTTCTGGTGGTTTAGCCACATATATAAAAATCAAGAAGAATATTTCCTCCGTAATACAGATTAAAATTGAAACTAATTATATAATATTAAGGTTAAGATGAGGATGTCAACAGTTCATTGTTGTTAATGTTTATTTTCCACCTGCCTCATCTAATAATAATAATGAAAACTTGTGGAATATGTTTTCTGAAGGTTTAGAATCTATATTAGAAAGATTACCTGAATATTTTATAATCATAGCAGCAGATTTTAAAGGAGAAGTCCACCTAGAATGTGCAAAAACATATGTTATGTAGAGTGTTTTGATATGCATGTTAAGTCCTAGTGTGTCCTTCCCTCTATCTGCTATTAGGAGTTTTTCCTAAATTAGCCTGCTAGCTGCATGGTACATAGATACATAGATACATAGACAGTGTCGGCAGATAAGGGCCTATGGCCCACCCAGTCTGCCCATTTGAGCTTGTAAGTTCAGTTTGTTTTCCTAGAAATTATTATTTGTTTTCATAGAAATAGTAGTTTTACAACTCCTGGGGATCTCCATCACAAATAGGTTAATTGGCTTTCTTTCTCCTATGATGCACCTTGGCTCATGTGACAGTGATGTAGCTATGCCCTTAGATTTAGCAGGGTCTGTCACAGCTCAGCCACAAAGATAATACTTCTTTCAGAGAAGTCACACTGCTAGATTTTGGGTGAGTGTAATCATTATTATTTTTTGCTATTAGTACCTTGTAACGATGAGACCTGAAAATGATCACGCCTCCTTAGAAATGACTTTAAAATTGATGGAGGATGAAAGATGTGGTGAAGCAGTTAAACCACAATGTCAGGTGTCCATTGGGGAAGAACGGTCTTGCTTCACTCACAAGTGAATAAAGGAAGATTAAATGAAATGTTTGCACATTGGGATATGCAATATGATGTATTGTCAAAGAATTCAATAGAAGATGTGTTCCTATTGGATTATTATTTGGCTAAACTTAATGAGGAGATAATTAGAAAAATATATAAAGAAAATAACATTAACATGAAAATAAAGAACTTGTGGATTGATAAGCATTGTATTGCAGTTAAAAAAGAGCTAAACACTCTAATTAGATGGACCAAAAAGCACCCTTTAAGAAAAAATTGTAACAATTTAAACAAAGCCAGGAAGTTATATATAAAACTATTAAGAGAAAAAAAATGAAGATAAAATAAAACAATGGGATATAATGATGCTGGTGATAGAATCAAATGATACCAAAAGATTCTGGGAATTGGTTTCATCAGGAACTAATAATTATTATTCTACCTCTACAATACATGTTCCAAAAGATGTTTGCGCAGAACATTTTAGAACAATATTTAATTACAAAGAAGGGAATGAAAATGTTACACTGATGGAGGATTTCCCCTATCATGATTATGACCCTTTAATCATTAGTTTACAAGAGGTAGAATTGGCTTTATGTAAATTAAAAAATAATAAGGCTCCAGGCCCTGATTTAATTCCACCTGAGACTTACAAACAATACAATTATTTTTGGATTCCAGTATTGACTTTTTTTTAAATTTATGTTTAAAATATAATTATACCCCTCCTGATCGGACAACCAATATTATTTGTCCCATTACATAAAAAAGGCTCTGTATATGACCCAAGCAATTTTAAACTCATCAGTTTATTGAGTATATCATCCAAAATATTTTCTAGAGTAATTTTGGAGAGGTTCCTCTTATGGATTGAAGAACATAATATATTATCACCACTTCAAGCTGGGTTCAGAGAAGGCTTCTCTACAATAGATGATATCTTTGTCATAAACCATTTATTAGAAAAATATGTTAATCTAAGAAAGATGAAAATATATGTACTATTTATTGATTTTGCATATGCATTTGATTCAGTTAATAGAAACACATTATGGAAACTATTGTATGAGAAACATCTCCCATTATCCTTGTTATTGCCAATTGTTGGATTGTATTCTAACACTAAAACAATGGTGAGATATGGAAAGTCAGGGGAACTCACTGAACCCTTACCATCTTATAGAGGAGTAAAGCAGGGTTGCCTTTTGGCGCCTATATTATTTAATATCTATATATATGTTATGCTTGAAGATAAAGTAGAGGACAAATTGGACTCTCCAAAGATAGATTCAATGAACGTGGGTTCTTTGGCATACGCTGATGACATTATATTATTATCCCTTTCTAAGTCAGGTCTGCAAAAAAAGATAGATATTTTGGCCAAAATAAGTACTGAATTAAAACTTAGGATTAACATGGATAAAACAAAGGTTATGATCCTAGTGAAACAAATTATGGATATTTCAAAATGCAAAATTTATTGTTATAAGGAATTAATAGAGGTAGTATCAGAATATAATTATTTAGGAGTAAAAATTACAATGAAGGGGCTTTCAAGATAATACTGAGAATTTGCTGGAAAGCTCTTTATCATACTATTACAAAGTACTTTTACAAGTACCACAAACAACAGCTAATACAATGGTCAGAGCAGAAATTGTTTTATTAAAGAAATACGCTTATTAAACTACTGGTTAAAAATCATAAACAATGAGAAAAATATTCTTCCTATGCTATGTTTACAGGAGAAAATGAATTGGGTTGAAACTGGGATAAAAACAAAGTGGTTGAATTATTTGGTTAAGACCCTGTAAAATTATAAATTAGCACACTTATGGAATGGTGCTAAAAGAGATATTAAAATCTCTATACAATTTAGAGAAATAATAAAGAAAAAAGTTTTCTGGACTGCCAAGACACAAGATATGGAAAAAATCAAAAAGCAAAAATGTGCTTCTTGGTTCAGAGAAAATAAAACAACCCATAGCCTCGAAGAATATTTAACTCTTCCAGTTTCGAAAGATCAACGCAAAGCAAAGCATTCCTTAAGTTATTTGCCAGGATCCGAGCCCCTGTCTCCATATTCAGGATTCAAACTGGTATTTCTCCATCTCTGCTGGTTACCAAGATTTGTCCCACCATCAGTCCAGATCCATGCATTCTGCCTGATGACTTGATGAGTCCTGCTGGTTCCTGGGGTCTGTTCCAGTCCCATATGACACCAGGTATAATGTTCTCACTTCATGCTGGGATGGTCACTCTGTCAGGCTCCGTAACCTGTCGGATACCTCTGTCTTCTCTTTTGGAGAGCAAGGATAGCTGTCACTCAGCTGCATGGCATACATTGTTCTTCAGGTCCATAATGACTCCAAACTTGGTGAGGAAGTCAGTACCAACCACAGGCTGAGCACTAGCCTCACCACTGACAAGCACCTCACACTGTACCTGGAACTCTCCCATCACAAAGACAACCTCCCAGATGCCCAGGACCCTCAGGGCCTATCCATTGGCCATGTTCACAGTGCCAGAGTAAGGCTGGAGCTCTGATTGGAATTTTGGGTAGCACTGGCCCAAACATCTCGGTAAACCAATGAGATCTGTGCTCCTAAGTCAACTAGTACTTCACAAGGAATCCCCCCAATTGTTCCTGTGAGATATTCACCTTTTCCAACACCATTGGATGTCAGACATGGATTAGTGTGGGCCTCCATCTTTCTGGCAGGTGCTGGGCCCTCTACTCCTGCTGACTTCAGTATAACAGGCACCATGGATATTCTTGAAGGATATGGTCTGCACTTTCACACACCCTCCTTCCTCCCATTGAAGTCCTGCTCATTTATTACCTGTGCATCTTCCTCTTTGTCCTCAAACTTGATGATCCCCTTGGCAATTTCAGAAGGATGAGACATTAATCCTGGTTGCCAGAGTCTCCACCTCCTTTGTCAGGTGTTCTGCAGCCCCTACTATTTTTTGCAGAGCATCATCTAGTTTGGCTTCCTTGGCTGTCACACCATGTCCTTGGATCTGGGACATTGCATGTCTTGGCTCCTCAAGTTTGCAGATTGCCTCAAACTCACTCGCAAGGTGTACCACTTCCTCCAGTGTTCTTTGGCTTCACACTTTGGAGTTGAACTCAGACTTATGAGTTTCCAAGATTGCTTACAAAGTGATCTCGTGCCAACACGCCCTGGGTTCCCAGGTCTGCTGTAGGGTGTGCCTTGGTGACTAGCTGGTGGGTGACATTTCCAAATTCACAGAGAGTCTCTTCTGTCTCCTACAGTCCAGGAATCTGACCTGACACAAGTTTTCTGGCATGGCCAGCTCCAGGTATTGCTGCATCACCTGATTCAGTCTTGGCAACTGGTGCAATCTTCGGGCGCCAGGCCCCCATACACCTCATGAGTCCAAACCTTGAACAGTAGTGTCATGAAACAGATTGGGTTATTTTCATCCTAGCCATTCACTTTAGCCGCCAACTCAAACTGGTCTGCCCAATCCTACCATTGACAGTCACTTCCTGTGAATGTCCCGGGCATATACAGGAGTCTAGGCATCCTTCCCCATCTTGCTGGAAGTGATGCAACTCACTGAAACCACTTACCCCTTGGGAGGTTCCTGGTTCTGGGTCATCCATACTGACCAACTGGAAAGGGTGCTATTTTTAGAATCTTGGTTAGTCTGTTCTGTGGGGGACAAAAAACTTAAAATGGGCAAAACACTCTGGACAAAAAATTCCCCATGTGGGCTTAAAAATCCCACTGCTACCACCAGATTTTCCCTATTATACTAGTCAGACTGAGTGGTCTGTAGTTAGTGATATCTGCATGGTTTCCCTTTTTGAAGATAGGTGTCACGGTAGCTACTTTCCAATCATTTGATATATTGTGTGAGGATAAGGACATATTAAAAAAATTATGTAGTGGTTCCACTAGCCAATCCTTAATTTCTTTTGGTAGTCTAAGATGGAGTTTGTCAGGCCCTGATGGTTTATTTATATTTATAGGCCCAGATATTCAAAGGGTTAGCATGGCAACAGATTAGCATCATGCACAGCCACTGATGCGCACGGCGCGATATTTAAAGGAAAAAGTGCACCGCGAAATCCCACGTGCTGGAGCATCAGACGCGAATGCAGGCACAGGTGGGGTGTGCCCATGCATAACCTGCACAGCCTGATATTCAGCCTGGGATGTGCAGAGTCATGCATGCGCAACCTCTACCTGCGCCTGCACAAAGTTATGCCAGGAAAAAAAGGAACAAGTGATGGCCACCCACAGGTGAGCTGCCGCATTGCAGGGTGCAACACAGCAGCTGCCACCTGTGGGTGGCAACCCGAGTTCCTGCCGCACCTGGCGGCGCCCCCCCATGCCCCATGGCAGGCATCTGTAATCGAATCCCACCCAAGTCCAATATCCCTGGTGGTCCAGTGAACCGCACTGAGCCCGATCACGGGCATCTGTAAGTGACCCCCCCAGCCCAATATCCCTGGTGGTCCAGTGGACCGATTGCTGCCCGATCGTGGGCATCAGTACCTCATCAAATACCTCCACTACCCTGGTGGTCTAGTGTACCCCCCCACCCCACCTGCCCACTGAGCCCCACCGCCCTGCTCCCCCCTCCCCCATCAGCCAGCGGGCGGCAGCACCCCACCGCCTGCTGCCCGCCGCCTGCCGACTGACAGCTCGGTGGTGCAATCATTGGTTCACAGCATGAGCCAATGGGCGTGCAGCCCATACCGTACTACTCAGTCCAGATATGTGGGAGATAGGTTTTGGGGGAACAGCATAATTTTATTTCTCTGGTGAGGTGAGAGCTCCCAGAGGTTGTTAATTATTGCATTGGAAAGAGTTGTGGCAATTTTTCTTTATTTTGTAATTAACTCACTACTTCTTCATTTTATTATTTGTGTGTTTATATCTTATTTTTATTTTATTTTGTTTCTGAGTAGGTTTGAAGTGTGTAGGGAGTGTGAAGGTTGAAAGGTGGGTAGAGTGATTGGGAATATAAGTGTGGTGTTGATTAAGTTGGTGTGGTTGTTATTTTGTGTGTTTGCAGAGTGTTGTAAAGATGTGTTGGGAAGGTGCAGGGCCAGTCAGGCACTATTTCCTCTCCAGGCTTAAGGATCTCTGTCCTTTACGGTGTCACCCATTATCCCCAGAAGTATATAGATGTTGTCATGCTCTGGGGATTGTTCAGAGGACAAGGGCAGGAACTGGGCCTGGCGGGAGGATGGAAAGGAGTGGGCGGATTGGGACAGTGGGGACAAGAAGACGCCCTGGGGCAAAATGGGTTCAGGAGAGTGGTTCTCCCTGCCTCATTCCCATACCCAAGGGCTCTGCTTGTTGCAGGCAGGTAGCTGGGTCTTCACCGGTGACTCATCCTACTCGGGCGGTGTTATGTAATGCCAGGTCCATTAAAAACAAGTCTGTTATAATAGAGGATCTTGTTGGATCATCAGATCTGGCATGCATCACTGAGACCTGGCTGGATAAGAATGCTGGCCCAGTTTTGGCTTCAGCAATTCAAGCCAGGTACTCGGTGATACACCACCCGGGGATGGATTGTAGAGGCGGGGGAGTTGCTATCTGTTTTAGATCGAGACTGAGCCTGGTGGAGGTACCAGTGGGGATCACCAACTCCTTTGAATGTATTATGGGTGAGGGTGTGGAGTGTAGGATTCTTCTCATCTACTGTCCACCAGGGGATGGGAATGTTTTCCTGCAGGAATTTGCGGGCTTCCTTGTCGACCTGACATTGGGATCCCCCAGATGGCTGATCCTGGGAGACTTCAATGCCTGGGTCGACGATGAACTCTCGCGATTTGGTCAAGACTTCCTCCAGCTAATGAATTTGCTGGGCTTCATACAGGTTGTTTCCTCCTTGACCCATATTGGTGGTCATTCATTGGACTTGGTGTTCCTACTGGGGATGGAGATATCCGACTTGGTGGTGGAACTAGTCAGGTGGTCTGACCATCATACCATTGGGTTCAGTTTCATGACTCCCCTAAATAGGTCTGCCCCTATGGAGAAGGTCCGGTACCGCCCTTTGAGGGGAGTTTCTCCTGATGGCCTAATGGCGGTGCTTGACCTATCGGGTCTACCGAGTGAATGCATGGATCCGGGGGACCTGATACTTGCCTATAATAAGGTGGTAGCGGTGGCCCTGGATTCCATTGCTACTGTTTGAGTTCGTCCCCTCACTCTTCGCCCAGGGTCTCCTTGGTTTGGTGAGTCCTTGAGGGAGTTGAGAAGAGTTGGATGAAGGCTAGAGAGGAGCTTACGGAAGTTGGGCCTTGAGTGTGACAGACTTAGATTCATGGATCATTATTGTGACTATCAGTCAGCAATTACCCGTAAGAAGGCAGAATTCCTGTCCAGGGAAATTGCTGCTGCACAGAATCGATCAGCCCAGCTCTTCCGGACTGTGGACAGATTGTGCAGTCTAATCTGTCTTCAGCCTGGGAGTGCTTTTTCACAGGAACAATGTGAGGAATTTGCTCGATTTTTCGCAGTTAAGGTTGCCACACTCCAGTCTGGCATCCAGGTGGTTCCCTCTAATGGGAATAGCAGTGGTCGGCAGGAGATGTCGGGTGCCTAGTTTGCCTGGTGTGACTTTTACCTTCCTACAATCAATGACATAGTGATGGTCGTCCAGTTGCTGTGACCAGCCAGCTGTAGTTTGGATCTGGGCCCTACTCACCTCCTTGTAGGTTGTATGGATAAGATCATCCCAGTCCTTGCTGAGATAGTCCGGAGGTCTTTGGAGAGGGAGATTTTTCCAATTCCCCTGAAGGAGGCTGTGGTACAGCCCTTTCTTAAGAAGTCCTCCTTGGACCCGGACTGCCTGGCAAACTACAGACAGGTCTCAAACCTACCCTTTGTGGGTAAGGTTATTGAGAAAGTGGTTATGTCGCAGCTGGATGATCATTTGACCAGCTACAATGTCTATGATTCTCTCCAGTCCAGATTTAGGAAGAGACATAGTACCGAGACAGCCCTTGTTCGGGTACTAAATGACCTCCTAATAGCGAGAGATCGAAGGACCCATTCTGTCTTGGTTCTTTTACAGTAGATCTCTCTGCAGCATTTGATACTGTGGAACATGATGTGCTGTTGGAGCGCCTGCAGCTTATCTGTGGACTGTCTGGTACGGTCCTCGGATGGTTTTGATCATTCCTCGAGGATAGGACTCAGAGAGTGGAGTCAGAGATTTTTTTCTCGGCACCACTCCCCCATCCTATGGGGTGCCGCAGGGCTCTATACTGTCACCCATGTTGTTTGCAGTGTATCTGCTGCCATTGGGAATGATTATTAAGTGGTACGGCTTGAGTTTTCACTGCTATGCAGATGATACTCAGCTGTACATGTCCTTCCTATCTGATCAGGGCGGTGCTGTCTCGGTTTTTAACAACTGTCTTGCCGAGATCCAGGACTGGATGAGTATGAGTTGGTTACGGTTAAACCCCCAAAAAACTGAGGTGCTAGTGGTGGACCCAGGTCATCAGGAGACGGGTTTGTTGTCAGGAGTATCCTCTGGCCTATGGCTTGGGGGTGTTCAGCTAACCACCTCAGACCGGATGTGGAACCTTGCTGTTATTTTTGGATGACAGCCTGACCTTATAATCTCAGATATTGGCGGTTGTCAAAACCTCATTTTACCATCTGAGGAATATCACCTGAGTAAAACATCTGGTTCCTCCCGATGATCTTGCTGTATTGGTCCATGCTTTCATTATCTCCCGCCTTGACTACTGCAACGCCCTTTACCTAGGACTACCAGGGGTTGATATCCGCCGCTTGAAGCTAGTGCAGAAACGCAGTAGCTAGGCTGTTGACTGGTACTTCTAGGACCAGTCATATAACACCTGTGCTCCGCGGACTGCACTGGCTGCCAATACAGTGGCAGATCACCTTCAAGATCGCGTTGCTGTCCTATAAGGCCCTACATGATCAGGGACCTAGTTACCTGCAAGATCTTCTTTCCCCCTACTGCCCCACCCGCTCCCTCTGATCCACTGATGAGGGATTGCTAGAGATTCCCAGGGTTTGTTTGAAAACATCGGGGGCTCGGGCATATAGTTTTATGGCCCCAACCCTGTGGAATTCTCTACTTCATCGGGTGCGAGATTGCCTGACTGTCCAAAGTTTTAAAACTGCACTTAAAACCTATTTATTTAGTCTAGCGTATTCTGATTTTTAGGCTGCTGTTGTATCTATTGAGTTTTAAATTTTTGTTTTATTATTTTAATTATTTATATTGTACAAGCGCCTTGATTTTGAGAAAGGCGCTTTTTATAAATAAAGTTTGAACTGAATTGAATTTCTTTGTATTTTGTTTTATTGTTTATACTACTCATAATTTCCTGGTTTATTGCCGAGTTTGAATCAGGCGGCCTGTAACAGAGACCAACAAGGAGTTTTGGTTGTCTCTCTCCCAATATTTCCACCCAGATGATTTCGCAGGAAGATTTATCTGTTAAATTAGTAATTTGTTTGGAATTTATGCTGTCTCTTATAAATAACACCACACCTCCCCCTTTTTTTCACTTCTATTTTTATGATAGGTAATGTAACCTGGTATGTTTTTGATCCATTCAGAGTTATCACTCCACCATGTTTCTGTCACTGCCGCTATGTCTGTTTTTTCTTTATTGAGTATTATTTGGGATTCATCCAATTTTGTTCCATGTAGACTCCTTGCATTGGTTAATAGAAAAGATAGTCCCAATTTATTATTTCACAAATTTTTGTTATTAATTGTTTTATTAGTTTTTTTCTGTATATCACTTTTTGCATTAGTGGTTAATGATTCCCCTTGCCCCATTTTCCTTAGTTTTTTGTTTGAGTAATAGCACTGTAAATAGTACAACCTAGTAACCTTGATTTTACTTTCAAATTTTTCCCACGTTCTTATGCAGTAAATATTATTCATGAGACTCCATCTACGTAGCCAGTTGTTGAAGTATTTGATATTTTGTGTCCTTCGGTAACTTGCCCTTGGTAGAGGTAGAACTTCTGATATCATAGGGGTTGCATTTAATTCTTGTACACATTTTATTGCAGCTGCCATGTCTCGTATAATTTCTTCTACCTCATGTTTCCCAAAATTATTTGTTCCAGCATGTAATACCACAGTTTTAGGTCCTGACACATTTTGTAATGTACCTGAGATCAATTGTGCAATATATTTTATTGCTGCCCCACTGTAACTACAACTAGTTACGTTCTCTTTATTACCCCTAGTTGCATATCTGTCTGTGAACCTTGTGATGGACTCTCCCAATATAAATATTTGTTCTGGTATAGCATGTGTTATTTCTGTAGGATTTGTTTGGTTATTTGAAAGATTATTCTGATCATTTATATTATTTATTGCTAAAGGTTCATCTACCAATTCTTCCACTGGGTACACTTGGTCAGGTTCTATCAAAGGTAGGGGTATGGGGGGTACCAGAGTGGCTATATTGTCAGTTTTATGTCCTGTATTATTGTCCAAATTAGTTTCAGGGCTTATTTTGGGTAAGGGAAACAATCCTGGAAGTGATGGATTATCTACTTCTGTTTCTATAGTAAGGGGATCGAAGCTGTTAAAAAGTGGTAGTCTAAAAGCTTCAGCTTTTCTTCCCTTCCTTTTCTTTGCTGGTCTTTTGGATTGTATATCATACCAGTCATTATCTAAGTTTTCCTGTGTTTCATTATCCCTTGTTCTTTTCCTAGTCATTGTTACATTTGGGCCTAGGCTAACATTAGATTCAACTTCCTGGTTATTCTGTGAAAGTGGAAGTATGCTAGAAGAAACATTGGAACTTTCACCCTGTGTAACAGAAAGTGCACCTTCTCTAACCTTAGTGTTAACTTGACCCACCTTCTCTAACCTTAGTGTTAACTTGACCTATTTCCTCATTTACCATTTTCTTTAATAAATCTTGTTGGCTGATTTCCAATGCTTTTAATCTTGTGCTAAATAATGACATTTCTATTTGCATTTCTCTGTTCTGTTTACATTTTAGGCATGTAAAAGGCATATTGATTATTGGGATATCAGAAATCAAATACATTTCACATTCAACACATAGTGTCCCCACTTTATCTCTAAATAGCTGGTTTAATTCCATTTTCCCTCACATAGTTATATTCAGTAAAGGTTTTTATTTGTATACACTCACAGAGTTCTTTTTCCTGTAGTGACTCAGTACTGTCCCTTTTAGTATGATGTGCCCTTTTCAATTGTACAATGTGCTCAACACGCGTAACATGCGCCGATGCATGTGTCTCTGTACGAGTCTCCATGCACGCGATCGCGCACGCCCCGCACGCGCTCGCCCACTTGCAGCAGAGCAGCTTAAGAGCTGTCAGATGACCCAGAAATAATGTAATGGTCACAGCCCCCTCGCGTCTGAAACAATTGTTTCAAAGCACTAAAAACCCCAAACTACTGTGTATATAAACACAGAAGTCCATATAGATGTGCCCAATGCTGTGCAGATTAAAAGTCTGCCCCAAATACGAGCGTGTAGTTTGTGTTGCCAAGCTATAAGTACTACAACACCCCCTCTTCCTGTTCCTGAATATCAGGTGCAGGGCTCAATGCAGTAAAGTGCAATTATTAGATTAAGAACACACAATAACACGTTTAAATAGGTCTCTAATAGTATATCAGGCTAGCAGCAGCACAGTCAAGTGTTTGGGAGTACAAGAGGTGGTGGGACAGGGGGAAGGTCACTTCCAAGCAGGGATGGGGGAGGGCAGCTGCAGAGTAAAACACTGATGGCTGCACACTCGAGTAGATTCGATAGACCCTAAGGTCTGTATCTGCTGGCAATTTTCGTATGTTTGTATGTTCGAAAGGACTACGAGTCACTGTGATAATCTCTTTCTGTACTGAAGACACAAGCCATTGTCTCTGCCATTTTGGTTTTTAAATCTGCATCACAAAAAGTTCTAAAAACCTGTGTGCATCATATACAAATTCTGCAGCACTATATTTCAGCAGCTCAACTTGTTTTTGTGCTATTTTCCCATCAGCCTTTGTACTGCTATGCCAGATGTTTACAGAGCAGCAAATGGGATGATGTGAAATAAAGACAAGCTCAGCACCAAAAAAAAAAAATGTGATTTTTTTAATTTATTTTTTATTGAGATTTTCCTTTTTTTTTTTTTTGCAATATGTGTAGACAAATAGAAAAGACAATGCAAAATCATATACAGTCATATAAAGGACATTTCAAGTCCATATCAGGAGGAGGAGGGAAAAGATCTTCAATTGCAAACACACATGGTGCATCAAAGTACCGTTAGCAGACTGCATAACAGAAGTGTTGCTTCATTAATCAAGCCATAACTTAATTTCGGAAATTTTTTCACATTCTGTTCCTTCCCTCATGCGTCTCGCTACATACGAGTTAAAGAACAGGCTAAGGGAGAGTAAAGAAAATATAAGTCACAAATCAGGTCTCTCTGCTGCTTCAGCGACAACAGACATTTCTTGCTCAGAGGGAGTAGGAGATTCCCCCTCTCCTTCAGAGTCTTTATCGTAATGTCCTCTTAAAAAGGCTACAAGTTGGTCAGTTTCAAAAATATATAGGTTTTCCCATTTTACCAGATTTGAACCTTCGCTGGTGCAAGTAACTGAAACTGAGCTCCCAAATCCAATACGTCCTGTCGGTAGGATAACAATTTCCTTCGTCATTGCTGAGTTGAATATGCAAAATTTGGAAATACACTGAACCTGTAACCATTGTAAGACAGAGTTCCTTTAATCCTTGATAGTTTTAAGATGTGATCCCTGTCCGACTCAAAAACGAGTGAAATGAAAATTGTTGCCGTGTCTGAGTTTGGGTATCAACTTTTTTGAGAATTCTAAATGCTTTTATTACAAAAAGCAAGCTGTCCACAGGTAGCTCATATACTGAAACAAATATATCTTTTACCAGGTCATGAGTAGTGTCAAAATCGTCATCTATTTTCATTGGTAGACCAATAATTCTTAATGTTTTTATATCTGGCTTGATTTTCTAACATTTAGATTTTGCCATTTGTATCGTAGTTGTCTTTTGTCAGACCTATACTAGATAAGTCAGCTGCTTTCACCTGGCTGTTCACTTTTGTATAATTTGAGAGTTTTCTTTTTTTTTTAATTCATGTTTATCGAAGAGTCAGGCATAGCTACAAAATACATCTTCTAAGTTAAGAATCTCATTTCTTACAGTAGCTTACAGATCTTTTAACATTCATTTAATAACAGTTGTTCCTTTCTTTCCCCACATACAGAGTTCCTAAAGATCTGAGATCAGAGAAACATTTTATCAGAAGACCAGTAGGAAATCTCGGTTGCCACGCCATAGAAGATAGGATAGTGAGTCAAACTGTTCCTTTCTCTGGTGGTCAGGATCATGCCCAGGGTCCCTCAATTGGCTCTCCCCTAGTAGATTCTCCTCTCTCCGCTCTCCCTCCCTCATGGCATCTTTCCACACTAGCCATCTGGTCCATCTGTTTACAAATAATGAGTGGAGTTGATCTTATGGGTCAGGTCTTCCATTTCCTGTATCTCCCCAACTATCTCATACCATTGCCCTAGTGTGGGTGGATCCAGTGAAAGCCATCGCCTGGTTACAGCTTTATGGGTGGCTACTACCAAAACATTCCACAGGTATACTTGGTCCCTGCTTTTCACTCCCACCGGGGTCAGGCCCAGCACCAAATGTTTTAAGGTCAGTACCTCCCTTGGGGAGAGGATTCTTGCCATAGCCTTCGTTACTCCTTGCCAGAAGCAAGCTAGTTGTGGACACTGCCCAAAGATATGTAAGTGGCTGGCCTGCCCCTCCCCACACTCTCTCCAACAGTTTGGTTTGTGCCCCTTGTCCCATTTATTTTTCATTGCCGGGGTAATGAAAAACCTTGTTTGAACTTTCCATTCACATTCTTTCCATCTCTGGGAGTAAGTAGTTTTGTGAGCTTGTGTAAAAATGTTTTCCCACTCTTTGTCCATAATTTATTTGCCTAACTCCCTCTCTCACCTGTTCTTGAGGGAGGGGGTGGTGTGTCCCTTTCCCAAATTTCTAAGGGCCCCATAAATGGCTGAGATATGTCCTTTACCTCGTTGGGAGTTTAATATTTCTCCCATGATAACCTGTATACCCAATGGTCCTGGTCTATATCCATGCTGTTTCTGTAGTTTTTGAATGTGAGTCCTGACTTGAAGGTATCTGAAGTGGTCAGTTTGCCTCAATTGAAATGGTGCTCTAAGATCAGCAAATTCCCTAATCATGTCCCCAGTCAGAAACTGGCCCAAGGTGTTCAAGCCTAGTGTAACCCATCTCCTGAAGGTGAGATTCTGTCTGGCCGGCCCAAACTCCCCATTCCAAGCAAACCATCTTAGAGTCCACAGGTTCCCCAAGATCTTATGCTTTGCCCATATCCTGTGCACTGCTTTTAAGGTGTTCTTAACTGAGTTCAGTGTATTTCCCTTACCTTTGTTCAGTAATTTGGGGGTGAATACTCTAGCCAACAGAGGGGCTCCCTCCATGTCCTCCCTCTCCAATACCTTCCAGATCACCTGATATTCTGGTACTGCCCACAGTAAGGCATTTCTTAGCTGTGCTGCCAGATAATAGTCTTCTAGATTGGGGACTGCTCTTCCCCCAAATGTTTAGTTGGTTTGCAGTAACAGGTTTTTTATTCTAGGTTTTTTGTTAGCCCAAATGAACCTCATAATTATTCTTTGCTAGATCTTGAATTGCTCAGGGTGTATTTTTGTGGGCAGGCACTGAAAAAGGTACAAAAACCTGGGTAGTATACGCATCGAAATTGTTTCTATCCTGGAATAGAGGGGGAGATTAAGGAGATCCCATTTGTTGACGTCCTGCTTAATTTGCCCAATAAGAAAGTCAAAGTTGTTGGTGAAAAGGTGATTAAGATTTTGGGGGATATATGTCTACAAATATTTTATTTTGGGGGGTGTTCCATCTTAAGGAAAGCAGTTCATTTATTTTTGATGGAGGGAGTGTAAAAAAATGTAATATTTCCATTTTGTTTTTGTTTAAGGCATAGCCTGATAGCTGTGCCAATTTGATTAGGAGATCTCAAACCCTTGGTAAGGTCTCCTCTGGATTAGTTATGTAAAGCAGCACATCATCTGCATACAAGATCGTTTGTTCTGTCTCCCCTTCCCTAAAGTTCCTAATGCCCTGATCTTCCCTTATTGCCTGCACCAGGGGTTTGATGTATATAGCGAATAACAGGGGTGATAAGGGGCAACTCTGTCTGGTTCTCCTTCCCAGTGTAAACCTTTGTGATATCCCTCTGTTTACTCTAACATATTCCTGTGGAGCAGCAACAGAGCTTTGATTGCTGCCAAGAAATTATCTGGGAATCGCATCCTCTGCAGAACTGCAAACAAAAAATTCCAATTGACCCTGTCAAATGTCTTCTCAGCATCTAATCTGAGAAGGCAAGCAGGGGTTCAGTGTCTGTTTTTAAGGTTGACTATGTTTAATGTCCTCCTGACCTCCTCTTGGGCTTGTCTCACCTCAATGAAACCCGTTTGGTCCGGCTGTATAATTTGAGTTAGCAAAGGGTTAACTCTTGCTGCCAAGATGGCAGTGAAGATTGTATAGTCTACATTCAGTAGAGATATAGGCCAATATGAACTACATTCTTTTGGATCTTTCCCTTTCTTAGGTATTACTGTTATGGTGGTGTAGTTCCATGACGGGGTGACAGGCTCTCCCTCTAACCAAATTGGGTTAAAAACATTTCTGAGCAATGGTGCTGTTTCCGGGGCAAAAGTTTTATAGAACTCCCCACAATATCCATCTGGTCCTGGGCATTTACCGGGCTTTAATGCTTTTATTGTAGCCTAAATCTCAGTCATGGAGATTGGGGCCATCAGTATCTGGGTATGAGTTTCATCTAGCCTGGGTAACCCCAGATCTCTCAGGAATTTAGTTGTATGTCCCATTGGTATCCCCACTTCTGCCTTATAAAGGGTTTTGTAGTAAGAAACAAATGAGTCAGTTATTTGTTCCCATTTCTGCCTCAGTGTTCCCGAACTCGGATCCTTGGCTGTCCTTTGTCCAAGGCGGTATGCTAGCTGTTTTGCTGCTCTGGCTCCCCCCTCATAATAGGTCTGCTTTAAGTAGTGTAGGGCTCTTTCTGTTTCTGTATTTTTAATTTTTTTAATTTTGTTTTTGAGTGCCTTAATTTCTACATCCCGTTCTTTACTCCATAGTTGCTTCTGTTGTGTTTCTTGGGATCTCAGTTGTTCCATAAGGTTTTGTATCTGCTTTTGCCTTTCTGTTTTTTGTAAGAGGCCAAAGAAATCAGTTTCCCTCTGACCGTGGTTTTTATTGTATCCCATAAGATCTGAGGGGTGGTGTCCGGTCCTTCATTAAATTCTAAGGTTTGCTTAATCATTTGTCTTAACTCCTCTTTTACTGCCTCCTCCCTTATCAGGCTTATATTAAGTCACCAGTGAGTGGGGTTCGTAGGAAGCTGCCAGTCTAGTTCCAGAAAGATGGGTTGATGGTCAGATAGAGTGGCGGTTCCCACCTGCGTAGAGTGGAATAGAGGGATGTCCCTGCTATACGTAAGGAACCTGTCTAATCTTGAGTATGTCTTATATCTAGGCAAGTAGTAAGTATATTCTTTTGCTGTGGGGCATTTCTCCCTCCATATATCCACTAGGCCACAGTCACCTATAAGTCTAACAAATTGTGTTGCAACCCCTCGCTCCTGGGTGGCGATCCCCGAAGTGGAGTCTAATCTTCTATTTAATATCAAGTTCCAGTCTTCCCCAGCCACCACCACCCCCTTAGCCTTCTGAGCAACTAACTGTATTAACCTTGAAAAGAAGGAGGTCGGGGACCCCGGGGAGGGGGCATATACATTAACTAGCATAATCCAAGCCTCTTGTGTTTTCCCAACCACTACTAAGTAGCAGGCCTCAGGATCTACAACAACCTCCTCCTCCTCCTCGAAGGGAAGGTTCCCCAACAACAGAATCACCACTCCCCTTTTCCTTCCCCTCTCCAGGGAAGCCTGGTAAAGGACCAGGAAGCCCCTCATTTTGAGCTTTATGGCTTCGGGAGGAGACAAGTGTGTTTCTTGGAGAAAGTTTATTTCACATTTCTGGTCCCTGAAAAATATTTGGATTTGTTTTCTTTTAATGGGTTGGGTGATGCCATTAATATTATAAGATAATAATTTAATTGTAATTGTAGCCATTTTTATTCTTTGGGGGGAATTGAATTGCTCTTGGGGGCCTCCCAGTCTTCACCAGTCCCAACTTAATACACTTTCTTCTTCTCCTAGCTCTGTACCTTTCACTCTGTTGATTTTGTAATGTATAGCTCTGCAACCTATTACTTATTTCATAAGATATTATACCTTTCTCTTTCACATTGTAAATATGCCTTTCTTGTTTCTGTAACAAACTAAACTTTATCCAGTTTTTACACTGGCAATAACTTTGTTGTAAACTGATTAAACAATACCAACTTTCTCCACAAGGTGGGAGTGTAATGCTTATTAACTTAAAAAACCTGGTCCCCAGCTTCTATAACTCCAGCTGGAGATTTAAACTTTTTAAAACCATTCTGTGTTGTGGTGAGTAGGACAGCCTCAGCCTCCCCCCCCCCAGAGGTTTAGGAAGAACCCTTCCCTGCGAGAGAAACTGTTGAGTGGGTCGTGATTGCCAAATGAAGGGGTCCCCCCTCTCGCACATTGCGGTGTAGCCCTTTTGGGAAAAATCCGAACATGTTAAATTCCAACTTCCTTGGTCAGCATGGATGGTGACATCCCTGCTGGTTGGTGTCCTCTCTAGGACATTTAGCCCAAGTTGAAATCTAGGGCGTAGCCATTTTGCGGGGAATTCTCTGGGTCTCAGCCCTCCCCCATGGCAGAGAGCCAATGTCAGTGCTGTCCCGTTGTGGTACCTTGTTGTGTACCCGCTCCCCTAGTGCCATTTTTGTAAAATTAAGTGCAGGGGGGAGGAGTAAACAACTCCATTATTCAGCACGTTTAGCTTATTTGTAAATCTCCCCTCTCAACATTTGTGCATCCTCTCTGTAGTATCCAGCCCCCAACATTTCCATTCACTTAACCTTGTTTCTTATTTTTATACAGCTTGTGTCTAGATCATAACATGTTGCTACTAGCCTCCTTTACCCACCAATCTTAACCCAAACATTCCAAATTGTGAAGTTCATCTTGGGGGCTTGTTGCCCCTTCACTCTGTTGCCTCGGCGATTCCAGCCCAGCCTATAGCTAGGCTATCATTTATGGTATGCACTTGAGGATATCTCTTAGACAGAGGTCTCCATGACAGAGAGAATCCACTTCAGGTCAGTTGTAATTCTGTCCACTCTAGTTGCATTATTCCACAAACCTGCCTTAGCAACTTTAACACCAAGGGTGCCAGAAGATGGTAAAAGCTGAGGGGTCTGAGAATCAAAAGGGCACTTATAATGGTACAAAGGGCACTTGTTCTATACTAGTTTTTGCCATACAGAAATAAAAAGTGGAGTGGCTACCGCCCCTTTCGCCCCCCCCCCCCCGGTTCCGGCACCTATGTTTAACATATAGGAAGGGGAGAAAAGCTACTGATCGAATCTGTCCCATTTACTCAATTTCCTTTCCTCCTCCTCCTCCTTCCAAATCACCTCTCTCACCCTCTCAGCAGCACGTCTTTTCTTTGTACAGTACCTTCAAGAGGTTTGGGGTTACTCCGTTGGGGGGGGGGCGCATTTGAATTTCCTGCTCTCAGTTTATTTTAGCTGCTC
Source organism: Neoceratodus forsteri (assembly GCA_016271365.2). Lineage (NCBI taxonomy): Eukaryota > Metazoa > Chordata > Ceratodontiformes > Ceratodontidae > Neoceratodus > Neoceratodus forsteri. The sequence goes on along the minus strand of JADMNL010000031.1, from coordinate 140,476,366 downwards.
AGGTAAGCTGTTCAGATGTACTCTCAGATGCAGCTACTGGCGTGTTGCAGCAATCTCTTCTCTCCTTCGCGACGATAGAGTTAATTTGGACTGCGGAGCTGCACTGCTTAAGGGTGGTGCAGATGTCTGCTTGTAAAGTCAAGGAGCAGGTCTCGTTGGTCTGTTGGGAGACGGGGGGACCCTTTCGTGCCACAGCCCATGCTGAGCAGATCAATTCCTTCTCCAGCCTCTCCTTCACCAAATGCAGGACTGAAATTCCGATGCTCTCCAGATACAGCGACGCTGCCACCAGGTCTTTAAAGATTTTGGAGCCTCCCTCTGCCTCGATCCACAACTGCACTGGGTAAAGTATCTGGGCCTTCAAATTTTTGGCGTGCAGTTGTTTCATGATGGGCCATAGAGCTTTTCTACTTTCTTGAACCAAGTTGGTGTAGTCGTTGTCAATCTGTATTCGGTGCTCCCCAAACATAATTGCTTTTCTCCTCCAGGCAAGCCATAGAATTTCCTCTTTTGCACTGTATGATGTAAGTTTTGCAGTGAAGAATCTAGGTCGGGCCCTAGGGTTGGTGAGCCTTCGAACTAGTGAGCGATGAGCTTTATCCATCATCAGGTTTAAGTCCGTGGGGGAGATTTAGAGCCACTCAGAGCACATTTTGTAGGAAGGTGATCGGGTCGGCAGCTCCGTCCTCGGAGCCCTCCGGAATTCCATACACTCTAATATTTTGGCAGCGGCTCCTACCTTTCAGGTCGTCTAGTTTACTTGTGAGTTCTCTTTCCCTGGCTAGTAAGAAGAGGAAGAGCAGGTCGTGACGGTCAGCCTGTTCAGTCACATTTGTAAGGCCGATCTTGATCTGATCTGCCCGATCTGCTCAATTTTATTTATGTCCTCCCGAAGTTCTGAGAGGGTGCTGTCAATCTTTTTCACCATCTTCGCCATCTGTAAGATTGAGGTCACTAGCTGAGAGCATTCATCTTCCTCAGTGGGAGCCATTTCTACTCTGATCTCTTCTCCCGCGACCTCCGACATGAAACCCCTTCTTTCTTGTTGGAGCATATTGTACAGTTTCTGTACCGGGGTCTGTGGATTCCTGGTGAGGAGCACCTTTGAACAGGTCCCTTTAGCTGGGGATTGCATTATTATCTTCAGTGGATGCCTTTAGAGTTTGTTGGAGGCAGAGCGGAGCTCGAGAGTTAAGCTGCCATAGAGCCGCTGAAGTCACCGAAAGTCCCCGAACTCGAGAGTTCTTGAACTTGTTTTTGTATATTAATTATTGCTTCTTTATTTTGCTTAACCTCTTTTTGTATAAAGTCAACTTTCAGACTTAAAGTTTCAAATTTACGTACCAGTCTTTGTATACCCTCTAGAATCTTTTCAATAGCATTCCACATTGATTCCATGGTATGTTTACCTTGTACCATACAGGTTTCCTCAGGTTCAAGTTCAAGCACAGGTTCGACATTGGTTTTCTGTATCAGAAAAGGGTTGCTTTCTAAGTTTGGCATCTGTTCCATGTCGGCAGCAAGAGAGTCCTTTCTACCTCAGTGGCTTGAAACACTCTCCCCAGAGAGCCTGGATTTGTCTGACGGAGACTGGGAGCATGAAGCTGAGGTGGAGGTGGAACCCTTTGGGGCTAGGGATCCAAAATCAAGACTGGCTTTCCCAAAACCTCCTGGGCTAGTTGTTGGCCAAAAAGATTTTTCCAGAGATTGAATATGAGGTGACAAATATTCTTATGAAGACATGCTTAGTCTATCCTTACATTTTGCAGGCATAACTAGGAGTTTTTCAGCACCTGTCTACCAGAGTTTAAGGAATTCAACTTCTGGCTTCCTCGGAGCTTAACTAAAGCAGGTTTGCTCAGGTTGCCATCTTTTACCCTCCCTCAATTTCTTCCCATGTGTGGTATCTTTGATCACTTCAGTCTCAGTTGCTCTGGTGCTGCTTCCTTGCATTATTTATATTCTGAGGCATTTTTCTTCTATTTAGAATCTCGATAAGGTTGGTTTTCATTTCATTTTATTGCAGGTATGACAAGAGTAAACTTTCATGTACAACTGTGACCTTTAAAAGGGAACAGTCAGCACCAAGGTCCCCACACTCAAGTGTGGGACTGGTCCTAATGTGCCCTTCGCGTGCAAAAACATTTTGGTTTACATACTGTTTACTGTAGTATAGTAGAGTGTTATCAGACTAATTTTGCTTAGTTCTACACCGACATATTCTGTTACTACAAATCCCAGAATCCCCTGCAGCTGACCTCAATCAATGCAGTAAGCAGCAGTGAGAAGATTCCGTAGCCTGCAGTGCATGTTAGACTTTATAAAAGCTCTGATCTTTTGTTTGATGGTCTTGCTGTCCTCTCTAGGCTAAGCACAGTCACAGAGGATTGTACTTAGCCCCTGGAGAAAAGCAGACCCAAAACATCTGATCGAAGATTATATAAACTCTAACAAGTGCTGCAGGCTATTGCATCTCCCACTGCTATCAACTGCTCTGATGTCAGCTGCAGGGGATTCTGGAATTTGTAACAAAAGAAGATGCCAGCCTAGAACTCAGCAAAATTTGTCTGATAAATCTACTACACTACAGTGAACACTAAGTAAAACAAAATGTTTTTGCTCATAAAGTGCACATTGGGACCAGACCCACACTTGAGTTTGCAGCCCTTTGTGCTGACTGTTCACCTTTAAAATGACAATGTTATCATCAAAATACTACAATTTCTTTTGTTTTTCATTATACTGTTTATGCCCCTTGTCACAGGTGCTGCCCTCCATCAACCCTGACTTGTAGCCCTGCCTCGTCCCATCCCTTCTCTGGAACTTACCACAGCCTCAATTGTCATGGGGCAGCTTCTGCCCCATGATGGTTCTGGGAAGGGGGGATTGCTCTGCTGCCTCAGTCAGACTTCTACTGTGGAAGATGAGTGGCCATTCATGAGGGGGCAGGGGGTCTGAAAACACTGGGTGTCATCCTGCACTCGTCTGGACTTGTTCCTTGAGGTTTTCTCCCCACGTTCCAGATGCCGGAGGCAAGGGTGCGAAGTGCATATACCCACAAAATTGCAGGGCTATACACAGCACAATCCAGCATCCTCCCACCCCAGTCAACTCCAATTGCACTGCGACCTGTGGTCACCCTGGTGGCGGTGTTCTAGTGGAGTCTGCTGTCCTCCATTCCTCCCCAGACCATCCCCTGGCTGTCCCCTGAGAAATATTATAATTTCAACAGTTCCTATAAATATAAATTTGAATAATACAACATCTGCATATTCCGATATCAAATGTACAGTAAAACCATTCTTCAGACATGATCTCGTCAGTACATTTGTAAGAGCAATTAATACATTTTCCCCACATATGCAAGAAATTTTAGGTTTGAGGAGGTTTGCTTTGTGCAGAAAAACTGGAAGAGAGCTTGTGAGACGTAAATGCAGCCAAGGACCATCCTTTCAAACAGGGAATCCACAACTGAATCGTGATGACATCATACTTAAAAATATCAGATGACACAGGCCTGTTGACATTGTTGCTGTGTTGCCGTTAGTGACGCCAGTGACCTGTGTTCAGAAATCAGCCTGGGACATTGAAGGGCCACCAGGGAAGGAGTAGGATTGAATATCCCAAAGGACTGGAGGGAGTCAGACTCTACCATACTGCGACCCCCTGGATGATCACAAGTAAAAGTGCCAATGGAAGAACTTTAAATCTTGAAACAACCTAGGCCAAATCTGAGGGGTTGTTTATCACTGACATAAGGAAAAAAACATATATTAACCGTCTATATAAGTAAAATAAAGGAATGTTTCAGTTTGCCAAACCTTGGGTATTTGCTGCCTTTTTATTAAAGAGCGGGTGTCAGGTCACCTGTTGGCACTGCACACAACCATACCAGTGAACCAGGTCTGGCAGCAGACTCGAGCAGCCGGGGCTGGGAGACAGTGCACTCACTGGCAGCACCTCCTAGCCCCAGGGTGTGTGTGTGTGTGTGTGTGTGTGTGTGTGTTATGCCAAGCATTACAGCGACCCCTGTGGCAAGCCTTGGAGCTTGCTTCCCTCCAGGGGATCCACTGCAGTGTCTCAGGCCTGTAGGAGGCAGGTGGCACCATCAAGTGGGTGGAAGCTGGAGGGCAGGAGGAAAAAACATGGTCCATCAGGATGTCGGGCTGAGGCACTCTTATGTCCTGCACTGCAGGAACCTCCACAGTGGGGTGCAAATAAAGGAACTATACCACACTGATGACAGTGAGGTAGTAAAAATGCAAGGTTCGTGGTTAGTGGTCCCCGGTAATCCAATAAAACCACCTGACACCAGATGTTGTTTTAAATTAGTTGCAATTTATTAACACCCAAATATGCCCTAACAATTTTACCTCTAGCATGATTAATTCTAAACAGCTGATGGCTTTTTACCACCAGGGCTACAGGTGTACAGAAAAAATGAAGCAACATTGCTCCCTTTTTCTGGGTGTCAAGCATCTATAGCTGCCGTGTGGCTATTCCTCTTGGACACACTGGACATACAGTCTGTCTGATACTTACACAGTGACAAGAAATGCAAAACAAAGGAAGTTTTCAGATACTCTGACCATAAAAGGCAAGAGAGTAGGGTTATGAGACAAGGGTTCAAAAGTACATTGGACACAAGATACCTTAGTCATAAGATACATTTGATGCTTTGCTGAGACAGGGAAGTTTCGTTTATCAGCATCCTTGGATAGAAAAACAGTTGGTCGGAGGATTTTACATTATTAAAAATAACATGCTTTAGGAGACAGGAAACAAAAAGGCTTTTACTCTATTTAAAATAAATTGCTTAGAACTGCAAAAAGAGCCTTTTAGTACAAAGATCCTTTTAGCAGATAGTGGCCAAAGCAAGGATATAATTATTTCTTATCAGCTTTTGGTTATACATTTTTTTAAACACAAGTAATCATGAGATGAGGAACTGTACTAGCCAAGGCTAAATTGCAGTTATTTGAAGCAGCTGCATTTTATCTTGACCATGGCCTTTTAGGTCACAGAAAGACATGTTTTGTACAAAGTATTTCTGCTGAGCAGAGCAAAACTAATTTTGCTTAAAACATCTGTTTCTAAATACTGCTTTGTATCATCTACAGGGCCTCAACATGTTTTGAACCTGGGCACCCACATACATATTAATTCACATGGTGGTATCATTATCATTTGCATGGTTTCAACAATTACCTTTTAAACACCCTTGCACTTACAAGGCATATTAATTTATATGGTGGTATCATGTAGTTATCCATTAGCCATTTGCAGTCCTTTACTAGCCACTTGCATTAATTTACATGGTGGTATCATTTAGTTATTCACAAGCCACTTGCACCTTTCACTAGCCACTTGCACCTTTCACTAGCCACGTCCACCTTTTCTATCTTCTCAACATTTTGGTTAGCCAACTATATATATATATATATATATATATATATATATATATATATATAGACATGTTGTTGCTGGTAAACTTATATAAAACTTTGGTAACTGATCACTAAAACCTTGGCCACTGGTCACTAAAATCTTGGCCACTGGTCACTTTCAACAGGGGGGGCAGTGAGGGTGGCAGCTGACAGAGCCGGGAGGTTGCCAAGCACTAGAGGGTGCTGCCCAAAGAAATTGGAGTATAGAACCCAGAAGATAGAAAGCTCTATATTAAAAAAAAAAAAAAAAAACTTGAAGCATGGAACCCAGAAGACAAAAAGCTCTGTATATAGAAAAAAAGAGCTTGTATACTAGTCAGTATCTAATTTCTTAAGCATACTCTATTCAATATAACAATTCACTGAAACACACCTTTTTAAATTTCACTGATCTTAGTATCATAGTATCATAGTATTCACAAAGCATTTTTTAGACTTTCGTCCTTATTTTGCTTGCCATGGTCTGATCTTATTAAAAAACTTTAATTTTATGTCTACTATACTTGTCTAGCCCAACTTTAAATATTTCCAGAGTTGGGCTTTCCACAATCTGTATAGGAAGGGAATTCCAATGAGGGACCACTCTTTGGCTAAACTAGTATTTCCTTTTTTTAACTTCCACTTCTGTAGTTTTAGCTGTTTATTGTGAGTTCTGGTATTATATATTTTCTCATGTAATTCAAGGCCCAGATCTAGTCTTAGGCTTATATCTTGAAAGGATCTAATAACCAATATCATGTCCCCCTCCATCTCCTGTATGCAAGAAAGAACAGACCAAGGTCCTCCAGACGCTCCTCATAGGGTCTGCCCCTCAACCCTGCCGCAGATCTGGTAGCCCTTCTTTGTACTCTCTCCAGTCTGTCAATTTCTCCTCTCATATAAGGGGCCCAAACTTGACAGCAGTACTCCAGCTGGGTCTGTCCGGGTGTTACAGCAAGTTTTTTGCGAGATCAAGTGAAATTAAAGAAATCTGTTCCACACATAATCCGTGAAATGTTTTGAAATAACACAGTGTGTTTAAAATGGGCAATGTTGGATGACATTGCTTATTTATTTACATTCCGTTTTAAAAAATGTGCAGATTGGAAAAAAAGGTGCTATTTGCAGAAATTGTGGATTTTTAATAGCTCATATTTTTAAAAAATGGCTAATTTGGGAAAAAATTGTGCTATCTAAATAAAATAGTGGTGGAGGAATTACACCAGATTTTGGCACAATTTCACAAAAATTGCATGAATGTGAAATTGGCAACTTCGCATCATTTCACAGCTGTATTAAACATTTCACCCAGCGCTATTCAAGAATTCCCTGTACAAAGCTTTCATCAGGAGTTTCTGATTTCATACTGTGTTTTTATGACCTCATAGTGCTTACCTTGACAACAGGCTGCATTGTTATAAACAGGGCTATTGTAAGATCAGCTGGAGACAGCCAAAGGTTTTGAAACAGACTGCAGAATGCGTTCTTGTTAATATGAAATATTTAAATGCCTGATTATGGGATGAAGCCAGTAGCCTAGGAAATATGGAAGATTACTAGGATTTGTAGACATAAGAAGGCCAAGGCCCATCGAGAATGTCTTCCCACCATAATGTGGGTGAAGCTTATCATTGAGTTACCAGTTTAAATGTTTATCAAGTCTCTGTTTGAACATATCAAAATTGGCTGAATCTACAATATCCTGAGGCAGGGCATTCCAGATAAAAGCAATTATAAATACCAAGACTTAAGCAGTTTACTTTAGTGGATGCCTGCCCTTTAAGCAAATATGAGCCATTAATACTAATACTGGGTGTGTATGTGTTCATTTATATGGTCTCACACTGTACTAAGTAAAATAATTAACTTACATACTTGTGTTTAGGTTGAGATTTAAGTGCCAAAAATAGGCACTGAAGAAACTGGACTCCGCTTATACGAGAGGTCCATTTATCCATGTAGTTTTCATTGCCATCATGTAGGAATTACTCTACCTATATACAGGTAAGAGGTCGACTGATATGAAAAACCAAGCCAAAAAGAGCCACTTCATTTTATCTTTGATTTCACCAAATGAATCCACTGCTACAAAACCTTTTCTCTGTATGTGGCAATGTCAATCAAAGGCTTTGAAAAAACATTGTGAAAAGGTACCCAGATGGGTAGCACATCTGGTTTGACAGTACTGTAAGCACAGTAAAGTGGGGGGTGACCTATATGTTAGGTTTGTCTATAAATCTGCTAAAACCACATGGAAAAGGGGCTCAGCCTATAAGTGAAGTTGATGCGAGTATATATGGGTAAGCTAATAGTTGACTCAGAACGGTGATGACATGAAAAAAAAGGAAGACAACACCAATCAGGCCCACAGGATGACTGAGCTGATGTCTGCCCAACTCCGACACCATAGAACACCTGGCACCCTCCACTCCATTGTCACAGACTAAAGATATTCCTCAGCAAAAGGCAGCATGTGGGCCATGTGACAGCAGGCAATGTAGGAATCAGACATCAATAAAGACAGCAACTGGATTCCTATTAGTGATTTTTCAGTATTGCTCAAAGAAATAGAGTTAGACTTCCAGAGATGGAAACCAATGATTCTGTCTCTCTGGGGTAAAATACATAGAGAATACTAGATGGGCAACTATGCACAACCAGTGTGTTCTGCCCCAGAGGGGTTCTGATTCCCTCTGACCTCGAGAGCAAAGCTCGAGAGCTCCATGGGAATCAGAACTCCAAGGTGGCAGAACATACTGGTTGTGCATTAAGTTGCTCATCCTGTATTTGTTATAGTGTATAGTATTATGTGAAATATGCACACAACAGTTCTTTGACTTTCAGAATGAAACTGACTTGTGCAGTCTCTAGAGGTTCCAGAATGCTGTTGTACCACAGAAGGGTACAATCGCATTCCATGACCTTTGAGCTGTGGTACAACATAATTTTGAAAGGGATGGAATTTCATACAGAACAATGCTCTACTATACACTATAAACTTATTAAGTTTATAGCTCCGAGACTCAGTAACTTGTTGCAGCATATTTCTATCTGTATTCCAACCTCAATTTTTTTTAAATAACCTCATAATTAGGTCTTTTATACAGGAAAACAAAACAGCGAGAATTTCTCTTAAGGAATTTCAACAACCCAGAAAGAAAGGAGGTTTTCCCCTTCCCAACGTTTGACTAAGTTATGCCACCTTCATTACTGGTCACAAAACAGAAACACACTGGCAGAAAGGTTTGGATAAGTATCCAGGATGGCTCCATATTGAGAAATCTCTATTACAGGGACGGCACCCCAAACTACAGTAATTTTGTTCTCTGGGTCTTTCAAACAATTTTAAGATCTCATCCAGTATTAAATGCTTCACAGAAATTATTTATTTATCTATTTATTTATTTATGTTTTTGTTTACCTGGTAAGTGCACTGATCCGAGGCACTGTTTACAGGCACGGCCCAGGCCATATAGAAGGCACTGATAGCATTACAATACAAGCATGCGAGATAGTGGTAACAGTAACACAATACAACAAAAATCAACAGTTACAAATGAGAAGTGCAGGCATGCAATAGTACAGATACAACTGAGAACTGAAGGCATACATTGGTACAGATACAAGTCAGTTGACAATAAAGACTCAACAGGTCCCACCCCCCACCTCCCATCTTCACGTGTGGTTCCCACTAGGACAGGTGAAAAAAAGGAAACAAAAGATTTAAGAGCAAGAGGCAAGGGGGAATGAGAGTTGCTCCCAATAAGTGACTAGTTGTTGGAGCGAGAAGGTCACAAAAGTCCCGGGGGGGGGGCTATCCAGGTGAGCAATGGCAACTAGTCTCTTTCATGAGCCGGGCTTTGTAGTGGAATTGGAAGATGAGATGCGAGTTAGATGAGCGAAGAGGGGCAGGGACACCATTCCACAGAGAGGGGGCCGCTACAGATAGGGCTTTCTCCACTATGTTGGTGCTGACTCTAGGGACCTCAAGAGGAGGTACAGTGAATGAGCAGAGTCTCCTGAGTAGGGTTTTGATCATGAGGAGAGATGAGAAAGGGGACTCATTCCTGCACCTAATGGTGTTATCCACAATGCAACCAAGGGCAAAATCAAAGCGGCTTTGGAGCGGGAGCCAGCCAAGCGACCTATAGAGGTCACAGTGATGGGTTGAGGACAGAGCCAAGAGAGCAAAGCGGTAAGCACTGTTGTAGACAGACATGAGTCTAGCTTGACGGGCAGAGGACACACGGGAATAAATGGGGGAACAGTAAGTGACGTAGATGATATGCAGCCCCTAACTTTTGATTTACCCTACATACTATAAGGTTACTGTGGTCTGAGAAGGAGAGGGAGGGGTAGAGTGTTACCCCCAGGTATTTAAAGGTGGGGACATTCTCAAGGACTGAACCATCAGGGGAGAATATCTGGAGGGTAGAGTAAGATTTATGAGTTTTGGCAAGATAGGGTTTAGACCCAAACTACATGGCCTTGGTCTTTTTTCCATTAACCAACAGCAGGTTAGATGTGACCCAACTGTGGGCATAGCAGTAGTTCCGGGTGAGAACAGAGGATATGTGAGAGAGGGACCTGCCACTGTGGAAGATGACAAGATCATCTGCATACAAGAGGGAATTACAGTTAACGTTGCCAGTGGGGAGGGAATTAATAAAAATAGGAAAGAGTAGGGGGCCCAGGATGGAGCCCTGGGGGACACCTGTGGAGACCAGTAGGGGAGATGGCTGAGCGGATACATACAGATTGGGAGTGGCCCAAGAGGTAGCTCCTAAAGCAGTTGGAGGTCTCTGGAGAGCAACCACGCTGGTGCAGCTTGGAGTGGAGGAGGGTGTGGTTGACCATATCAAAGGCCTTGGTCAGGTCCACAAAGACAGCACCTGTGGTGCACCCCCGGTCCATGTGAATAAAGACATGGTTGGTAAAGAGTGTCAGGGCAGAGGTGGTGCTGTGGTTTTTGTGAAAACCATGCTACTGGCTGCGCAAGAGGTTATGCTTCTCGATGTGTGCCAATAGTTGATGATGTACAGTTTTGCCTAGGAGCTTGCTTAGGTGGGGGAGGGTAGAAATTTGTCTATAGTTGTCGGAGAAGTGGGGGTCAGCAGCTTTGAAAATAGGCACCACCTTTGCAGATTTCCAGATGTCAGCATGGCGGAGGTGGACAGGGCCAGGTCAAAGATAAAAGTGAGGGGTTTTAAAATCATTGGGGAGATGAGCAGGACAGGAGAGGCCATCGGAACCAGGGCTACCTCGATTAGGGAGACTCTTTAGGAGTTTGGAGGTGTCCTTGATGGAAATGGCCCTGAAGTAGAAGCGGGGGGGATAGAAACAGGTTTCTCAGTCAGTAGCATGGATTCTTGTTGTCTCCCCACATTGCCCCTTTGTGAAGAAATAGTCTCCTCAAAATCGATGGGGCAACACTAAACTGGGCCTAATGAGAAAGTAAGGGTATCCAGTCTAGCAGATATATTAGAGCCTCAATACACTGGCTCTTTTCTCTTACAGTGCAAAAAGAAAAATTCTCACTAACCAGACTGGACTATCAAAAATACTTGCAACTGAGAAATCTAGTAAGGTGTCTCATTAATCAAGATTGAGGTGCCTTACCCTAACATCCTGGATAAGATATTCTCAACCAATAATGGGTATAAGTTAATACAGGAATTTCACTTGACTCTTATGAAGACCCCACAACAGCAACACATAATTGTTGAGAGCTTGAATTGTTAATACCGTAATTTCAAATGAGGAACGGGAGCAAATCTGACCACTTACTTTTAGGTCATACCAGGGACTCCAAAGGCAGACTGAGCCAATGCAAGATTATGCATAGGGGCCGTCCCGCTGGCACAGAGGCAGTGCATTCGTCTGTGACACCGATGACCCAGGTTCGGAGGTGGACTCAGGATGTTGGAGGGCCAGCCGGGGGTGGGAGAAGGATTGAGTGTGCTAGGGACTGTTCTCCTCCGGAGGGGGGGTAGTGTGTCCGGCACATCACGGACCCCTGGGGATCCATTGTGTTGGTGCCATAACCTGTGGGGGGTAGGGCAGATGCAGGTCATCACTGCATGTCCCCTCCCCCAGGTACAGCCACACACAAAATCCCAACCCCGAGCATGAAGCCCCACTCCGCCACTGCCCCCACTGCCAATAGCGTCCACCAGGGTCCCATTCCTGTGTCCACACCCTGGGGGGTAAGCCAGGGCACATTATTGTGGGAGGGTGGCCACCCAGCGGCTCCTTTCTGGGGGGTAAGTCTGGGCATGGGGAGGCGGCGAGCAGGTGGGGGCTGAGCTCCCTTCGGGGAGTGGGGGTACCGGGGACAAAAAAAGATTATACATAGGTGGCATTATACTCACTCAAAGCTGCATGATGTAGGCTGGATAAATCATGAGAGATGTTGGAGGTGCAATTCTGAAAAAAAGGCACACTGGCACACATCTTATGGTCCTGCAAAAAAATTGTAAGTTATGGGGAACAAGTATGGTTAGCTTGTCAATTGGTATTAGGTGATAACATCAGATGTATAGCCTGAACTGTCACCTTTAAACATGAATAAAAGATTATGATTATGCATGGCAATCATTGTAGCAAAAAGTGTAATATCGGGGCACTGGAAATCATCTGGTTTATCCTCAGTATCAGAATGGACTAAAGACATTTCCATGAGAGTCAACCACGAAAGAACTGCAAATATTTCTCATGATATCTTGAACAGATTTCAGTCTTTACGGGACCCCTTCCTAAAAGCTTACTTTTGTAGCTACCTAATTAGGTGAAGGTAGATGTATCAGACTCTAGCTATTCTATAGTTAAAAAACAGTATAATTTAATAATTTACCTAACCAGTTCATTGAACCTTGCATTGCATTATTTTATTGAGATATATTTCAGATGTAAAATGTATTGCTATATTGATTTTATTATATTATTATATATGTTACCAATTGTATGGTTTGAAAACTCAATAAAATATTAATAACTGAAAAGGAATCAGACAGCAGAATCCATCTAAGGGGGACTGGATGGCTCAGCGGATTGGTAGCAGGTTAAGGAGACTTTCGCCTATAGGCCACTGGTTCAAATCCAGCCCAGGTCAGTAGGGGCTGAAAGCCATTATCACCTGATAGCTGCTTGGAGGCCTATGAGTTGTGGTGGTCTCAGTCCAGTTCCCAGTCAGCAGGTGTTTACATCACAAAACCACCAATACTGGCACCCTTGTTGGCAGTCCACATGAGAGGCCAAGAACTGAATGGGCATGGAGTCTGAACTACCTTCTTACCTACGTGGTGGTTCCTCCCATAGCAGGGATGAGGCACACTGGCAGGGCAGTGTGGGGAAGCTTGCACTGTAATCACCTGTGCTGCAGCTGTCGTGAATACATAAAGAACTCTAGGCTCCAGTGCTGTCAATTCAGCGGCTTTCACAAAGACTGAAAAAAAAAAAATGTTTTTAAAGAAGAACGCCTCTTGGTAGTGCCGCAAGTATGTGTGTGGGGTGGCATTGTGGGCTTATTGCTCGATTGTAACAAAGAGAATGATTGTAAACTAGAGCGCATTTATAAAAAAAGCTGACTGTGGTGCAAAAGGTAACTTTTTTAGCCAGCATTATGGCTTAGCCCCAGTGTGTGACTGTGACAGGGTGGTGAACCAGGCCGGTTCCAGGGAATGCTCTCAAAGGGAACACTCTGTACACCAGTTTAAACTTTACATTACATAAAATCTGCTTTACTTACGGTAACGGTAAAAAGAAACAAACAACTTTTATTCAACTTAACAGAAACTTCTTGTATTTCAGTCTCTTGCTGTCTCCATTTGCATCTCACTGAAACAGAAACCCCCTTCTGCTTGTTTACCCTTCTCCCTCTATTGGGCTCAGGTGTTGCTTGTTGATTCGCCTGCTCCCCTGAGAGATAGTCAACAAGTGGAATATCTAATACAGTGAGGCCTTAAAGGGACAGCTTTAAAACAGAAATGATTTGGTACAAATCCCACCACAGCCCCTGACAAAACTTGAGTTTTCTGTGTTGCAGGATTGTGAAGCGGTTTACAGGTGAAAGGAGCATGACAGACATACACTCTGTCATGTACCCTCCCCCCCCAGAGTTGTACCCGTGGCATGCTCAGTATGGACCATCAGAGATCCACTCTCCTGAGAGAAAAAATCTGCATTACCATGTTGGATACCTGCCCAGTGATACACATCAAATGAGACAGGCTGCGACACCAAATACCATCTTGTGACACAGCCATTGGTATCCCACATTGCATGTAACCACTTGAAGAGGGCATGGTGAGTGATGAAGGTGAACTTCCATCCCAACAGGTAGTAGCGTAGGGCGACCACCGCCCACTTCACTGCCAGACACTCTTTTTTGCAGCATAGCATAGTGCTGCTCCTGGGGAAAACATTTTTGAGCAAGATATAGGATGGGGCGAATCCCGTCCTCAGAGTCTTGTGATAACTATGCTCTCAGCCACATCTCAGAGGTGTCTGTGTACAAAATGAAAGGACAGTTGAAATCTGGAATCTGTATGACTGGCCCCCTCACACAGCACATTTTTGATGGCTTGAAATACTGTCTGACACTCTGGTGACCAGCGAATCTTATTCGGGACAGTTTTCTTAGTCAGGTCAGTCAGTGAGGTGGCAAGGGTTGAGAATTCCTCAATGAACCAGCTGTAATACCCTGCAAGTCCAGGAATGATCTAATCTGTGTTTTAGTAGTTGGGATAGGGCAGTCAGCTAGGGCCTTTACTTTGTCGATAACTGGGCCTGTATGGTTGTTCTTAGCCATATAATACCCCAAGTATTAGATTTCCTGCCACCTTAGGGAGCATTTTATGGCATTAGCCATGAGACTTGCCTCCCTGAGCAATTGAAGTACCGAGGCCACATCCTCAGAGCTAAATATGACAACATAGTCCAGGTACGCTGCTGCATACAGCCTGTGGGAGCAGAAGATGCAGTCCATCATTCTGTGGAATTTGGCCAGCGCTCCATGCAATCTGAAGGGAAGCACAGTAAATTTATATAGGCTTAATGGGGCGGCAAAGGCTGTTTTCTCATGGGACTCGTGAGTTAGCAGGATTTGCCAATACTCCTTGGTCAGGTCCAGGGTACTAATGTAACAAGCCTTCCCCAGTTGGTCCAAAAGTTTGCCTACCCTTGGCATGCGTCTAACTTGGATGCAGCATTAACTTTCTGGAAGTCTATACAAAACCAAGTAGTCCTGTCTGGTTTGAGGACTAGCACAATAGGGCTAGACCATTCCCTTTGGGATTCCTCAGTGACTCCCAACTCCAGCATAGACTGGATTCCCCCCGTACTTTCAGATTCTTTCTGGTAGTTGGTACGGTTGTTGGTGCATCCAGACACCTGGATCTGGGTCCATGTGGTGCTGGATCACCTGGGTTTGCCCTGATTTCAATGAGAACACATCCCCTAAATTTACTACCAGCCTCTGGGCTTCCTGCTTTTGGGCCTGGTTGAGCCGGTCGTTCACTGGGACGGTGCTCGGTTCCTTTACAAGTTTAGGTCCTATGTCCAGGGTTCTGTCATCAATGCTGTCATCCATCATCGAAGCTGGGGTCCTTAAGGATCCTCTGGGTCGATAAGCAATACCTCCCTGTCTTTCCGGGATTTCAACAAATTAACATGGTAAATTTGTTTTTCTTTTTTTCTGTCTCATTGTAAGACTTCATAATCAACTGGCTCCACCTTTCTGAGAACCTCATATGGTCCCTGCCATTTAGCTAGGAATTTACTCTCAGAGCTAGACAGCACAAGGAGTACTTTGTCACGGAAGTGAACTCTAGTAGGCTAGCTCCTTGGTTATAGTACCCTGCCTGGGGTTGCTATGCTTTTATTACATTTTCTTTAGCAAATCTGCCAACCATGTCCAGTTCTTTCATTTGTAATACATATTAGAGCACGTTAGGTGGACTATGTGTCTGTTCTTCACACATCTCTTTTACAAGATCCAACATTCCTTGAGGTTGTAGCCCACACAACAATTCAAAAGGTGAGAACCCAGTGAATGACTGTGGCACCTCCTGAATGGCAAACACTGGGTAACAATTCATCCCAATTTTTTACCTTAGTTGACATCAATTTAGACAGCATACCTTTTAACGATTTTTTAAAGCATTCCACTAAGCCATTGGTGTGTGGATGATATACTTCTGTCTGGATGGACTTTAACCTTCAGTAAAGTATATACCTCCCTAATAAGTTTTGACATAAAATTGGTGCCTTGATCAGCTAGGATCTCCTTCAGCAGCCCAACTTGGGGAAACACTTTTATCAATTATTTTGCTACTGACCGAACTGTAGAGGAATGTAGGGGAATAGTCTCGGGGGTAACAGGTGGTGTAATCTAGTATATCCAATATATACTAATACTCTGATGTACTTTTTATCAAGGGTCCCACCATATCAACCCAGTTCCTTGAAATGAAGTGTCTATCATGAGCATAGGGATCAAAGGGGCCCTTTATATACTTCTGGAGGCCACCAACTGACACTCAGGGTAGGAAGCACAAAAGTCTGCTACTTCCTTCCATATACCTGGCCAGAAGAACCTGGCAAGTCAATCAATCAATCAATCAATCAATCAAAATCTTTATTTATCCAGGCGGGCACCATTGAACAAGGCTCATTTGCAAGGTGGACCTGGTCATGAATACATCAAAGTATAGTACAGAAGCAGGTATACAAAAGCAATAATATACAAGGAAGAAAAAGTATAAACAGTGTATTCAGTACAGTACAAGGTTGAAATAAATTTAAAAAAAAACAGCATTATTTTACAGTTGAAGAAGTCAGCAGATGTACAATCAACCACAGGCATATGGGGTTATAAGCAGAGATCTTTTGAGTGAGGCAGCCGGCAACTACACCTATAGGGGAAAGAGGCCGTGTATGGGGTGGCAGGTTAGAGAGGTAAAGAAGAGGAGGGATATATTACTGGCGACTGGGGGAAAAATTGAGCTAAAACCACAGAAAGTGATGATGGCTGTCATGTACTTATTATGATAATGACAGAGGAGGGGTAGATAATTGGGACACTACTATGGATGGGGTGGGACTTTAGCAAGGCTGGAGTGGACAGGGAAGGGTGGGTGCAACAGGAAGAGTTAATAGGGAAAGAGTGACAGCCAGGGGTAGAAACATGGCGAGCGTCAGGATGGAAAGGGGGAGTTGTGGAATTAGTGGGCTAGCGGTGAGGAAAACATTTGTAAGGTGCTTTCATGTAGTGGTCATAGAGCGTCTTGAAGATATTCAGGCTAACAGGGCAGCTCAGCTTCAAGTTCCTTTGTAAACCGTTCCACAATGTGGGTAAAGAGAAGCTTACAGCAGCTTTGGCAAAACGAGTTTTGACCCTTGAAACTTGGAGGGCAATTAGGGAATAGCTCCTTAGAGCGTACGTGCCTAACACACTCTGGGGAATACAATCTGGAGACATATGAGGGGAGTTTTGTTGTCACCGCTCTGAAGGCCCATACAGCGGCGTTTCTATTCCTTCTATAGTGAAGGGAAGTCCAGCCTAACGATAAGTACAGGGAGCAGTGGTGTGTGGAAAGTGGAAGGCCAGTAATGAACCTGATAGCGCTGTGGTACAGGGTGTCCAATTTAGCCAGTGCAGTGGCTGTAGAGCAGGTCCACGTAATCTATTAAAGATAGAAAGGTAGCTTGAACCAGTTGAATCTTGGCCTCTTTCATGAGCAGGTGGTTAATGCTGTAGAATAGTCCTAATCTTTGCCTTAGTTTCTTCTGTAGTTCTTCGAGATGGTCGGTGAAGGAAAATTTATGATCGAGCCAAACTCCTAGATATTTGAATTTAGCTACATACTCTAGTGTTTCTCCAAGAACAGTGGTAATTTATGGGATAGCTCCTCCCCCAGCAGGAATTGCCACATGCAAGGAGGGGGAGAAGAGCATGGCTTTTGTCTTTTTCGCATTGGGCAAAAGCTTTTTGTTTATGAGCTGGTATTGTAGAAGGTTAAATTCAGCTTGGAGGTCTTCACAGGCTGCTTCCGGCGTGGGATGACTCAAGTACAGTACAGTGTCGTCCGCGAATAAGTGGATGTTGGCTTTTTTGATGAGGTCATTGATGTTGTTAATGTAGACTGCAAAGAGGAGGGGACCAAGGATAGAGCCCTGGGGCATGCCCCTCAGCATAGGTTTTAATGGAGAAAGATCACCTTCAGCTTTAACCTGCTGTTTTCATTCTCCGAGGTAGTCTGCAAACCAGCACATAGATTTATGGTCCAGGCCTAAGGTGCTTAGGGAGGAAAGAAGCAGGCTGTGATCGACTGTGTCGAATGCCTTACTAAGATCCAAGAAAACAGCACAGACATGCTTCTTGTTGTCAAGGTCTAGGAGCCAATCATTGGTCACCTTAGCTAGGGCTGTTATGGTGCTGTGCTTTGCTCTGAATCCAGACTGAACCGGGTTTAATAGGCCTCTGGATTCTAAGTATACCCCTAGCTGGCCACACACTATTTTTTCTAGTAATTTAGACAGGATGGTGAGGAGGGAGATTGGTCTGTAATTATTTAGATCACAGGGGTCACCTGCTTTTAATAGAGGGATGACATGGGCTATTTTCCATTGAGGGAGGAGGCTACTCTGGCAGAGTGACATATTGAATAGGTGGGTGATTGGCACCGCAAGCACATGGTAGGCACATTTCAGATAGTATGGTTCTATGCAGTCGGAGCCTGCTCCCTTTCTGGTGTCCAGTTGCAGCAGTAGGTCTTCCACCTCTTTTAGAGAGACAGGCAGGAGGGAGAAGGCCTCCTCGGTAGAGAGGGACTCGTGGGTTGGTGGGCCTTGAGCTGTGCGGAGGTCATTGGCAGGAGAAGTATCAAATGCTAGCCCTGCCATTGCAAAATGGTTATTGAGGGCTTCCAATATCTCCGATCGGTTAGAGATAACGCTGCCACCGGACTTAATTTTTGCTGGAATGGAATTACCAGGTGCATGTCCAGACATGTCTTTTAATGTTTTCCAGGGCTTTGAAGGATTTCTTGAGGCAGAGGCTAGCTCCAAACAATAGTAGGTGGCCTTGGCTGCTTGACCAACTTGGTGTGCACTTGTTACGCTCCCCCTTAAAAAGACACCAATCCAAGTCATTCTTGCGTCTTCTGGCTTTTTTCCATAAAGTATCCCTCTCTAACAGGGAAGCTTTGAGCTCAGGCAAGAACCAACAGCAGGTGCTGCTCCTGACCCGCACATTAACCAAGGGTGCATGCTTATTTAAAGCCTCACTTAAAATATCATAAAAAAGTAGTATATGCCCTGTTAACCATTTTGGCTAGGAAGAATTCCTGCCATCGCGGTGAATGTTTCAAGTCATGGACATAAGCAAACAAATCAAAGTTGCGTTTGCACCTCTTGATAGAGAACTTTGCCACAAACTGTGGGTTGTGCACAGATCTAATGGTGGTGATTATACAGTGATCGCTAATGTCTGAGAAAAATGTTCCAACATGAGAGAACAGGTGTGGCTTGCTAACCAAAATTACATCTAAGAGGGAGCTGTTGTTAAGGTTCTTTTTATTTGGGCAAGTAGGCTCGCCAATGAGTTGCACCAGCACTAGAGTGTCACAAAAGGATTTCAAGGGAGCTGATGCACTTGATAGCCAATCGTAGTTCAGGTCACCAAGAATAATGGTTTCCAGGGAACTGAGCCCCAGTGCGGAACTGAGGTGAGACAGGAGATGAAGCCCAGCAGAAGGGGGCCTGTAGCAGCCTATTACACAGAGTACACTGGAAGAAGAAAGTTCAATCTTTAGGGTCAAGCACTCAAATTCTTTGGGGGAGGATGATGCGTCTATGCATGCAGCTGAGTATTTGTCCCTTACATAAATTGCCACCCCACCTCCTCTTGATTGTCTATCCACTCGGAAGAGTAAATAATTTGGGATATTGATTTCATTGTCGGGGGTGGCTGGCTTAAGCAAGGTCTCAGTGATCACTAGGATGTCAGGTAGGGTGTGGCTCACCCAAGCCTGGATAAGGGTGAACTTTTTCAGCAAACTGCAGGCATTAAGATGCATAAAAGACATTCCTTTGATACCTGCCAGGTCTGATGGAGAAGCAAGGGTGTCTAATGGTCCTGGGTTGAGTTCGACATTGCCTGAGCACAATAGTAAAAGAAGCAGGATTCTTTTTAAGGCAGCGAACTGTAATTTGTAAATACTATTTTTGGGGCGATAGGGGAGGCGGTGTTGATGGGTAGGCCTGTACCCACTCCTAGTGTTATACTAGCCTAGTGTTGCAGCCACTAGTGTCCTGGCAGAAATTTGCCATGAGTAGGAAGTCTCAAGTCTAGATGGGGGAATAATCTGCAGAGGCAGCTCGGGAGATGTCCCGCTCTCCGGCAGAGACAGCTGAGAAGCCCAATAGTTCAGAATGGCTACCTGAAAGGAGCTGTTGGACGCAGGACAGGGAGAAGCACAAGGGTCATTCCACTTAGGGAGGGATGAGGGTTCTGAAGAATTGAGCTGAGCGCTAGTAAAGCTAGTGACACACCGAGGAACCAGTTGTAATTTCCCATGGTAGATCTAAATGCCACAACAGCTGGCAGTAAAAGCCACTAGAAGCCTAAACCAATCGGCGATCAGGTGTCATAAGTTCAAAATCCTTTTGTTGGCTGAGAGGCGGTTTTGGCGCTGAATGTACCTGTGGAGCAACTCTTTGCAGCTGAGCCAGTGAGGTGGTTCAAGGCTGCAATCCGGTGTGGCAAGAGTGGTAAGATTGGTCTGTAGCTTTCGTTTCTGTTTCTGGCCCTGCTCCACCAGTACAGAATGGGAGTGGTGGCAGGCGTTCATGTCTTGCAGCCTGAGTGGACGAGCATGGTTCAGCCTGAGAAACAGGCAGAAAAACCCCGGGGATGGTCCTCAGAAAGAAAGGTATCCCAGGTCCACTAGAGCAGAAGAGGAAGTAGAAAATATAATGTGTTTCCTCTTTAACAGAAAAGACAGCTGTTGTAGCCCTCTAGTAGCTATGTAGTATAATTACAAAAAAGGATAGTCTCCCAGGGTCAGCAGCGCTGATAAATGTCTCTAATGAAGCAAGGTAAAATGGAGACCAGCAGGAAGAAGTCAGTGAGGCTGAGATCCTCCAATCAGAGTGTTGCCACTGAAAATTCAGAATGTCCAAAGGCGCCAAATACCAACATACCTGAGGGGGGTATACGGCTTTTGGCTGTTTCTGTAGATTTCTGGGCCCTGCAACAAACCGGAGTTCTGGGCCAAATAGTTCCGAGTCAATAAGGGGAAATACATGTCCTAGTCCCTCTGTCTGCTTGGCCTCCTGTGGGCATGAACTTTGAGTACTGCACTGCATGACGGTATGAAATCCATCCCAGTCTCGGCCCAAGACTACTGACTAGGGTGAGGTTTTAGAAATTCCCACCTTCATTATTCCTGCCACCTGCCTACTTTTAACCATACTGGGACCGTACGATAGTTATAGGTATTCCCATGCACACAAGCAACATTTATGGGATCTCCCCACTGATCCAGGTTGGGTCCTACCACAGATTCTTTAATCAATGTCTGCGAAAAGCCCAAATCCACCACTGCTGTAACTGTTTTGTTCTCCACTTGCACTGGTATTGTATATGGGTCCTTGGACTTGTGTGTGGGTAATAGCTATACATTCCACAAAATCACAGTCCATGTAGTCACAAAACTTACTGACATGCCCCACTTTACCCCAATGAAAACATACAATGTTACTATGAGGTCTATGATTTGCACCAGCCCCACTATTTGGGTCACTGGAGAGTAGGTTCATGGGACGGGGGGGGGAGGTTACACCAGGGCAACAGAACCAAAATGCTCACACTCACCAGAAGACCTTGTGGGGTGCAGTCCTAGGGTGGCCAACCCTTGCAGGCAGTATCCTCGATACAAGAAAGTACAGGCCCCCTGATGAAGAGCTAATGGTCAAAGCACAGGGGCAACTGCTTGGAGCTGTCAACACGAATGTATAATGTTTTTGGAGTCTGCAGTTTGCAACAATACATTTGGTATTTAGCAGAATCATCAGTTTGAGAGTTATATTTTGGCAAGAGGAGTGCTGTCCTTTCTTGTATCAGAGGATTACACCAGGCCTGGGGTTTCTATCTTTTTGAAGTGAAGGGGTAGGCAATATTTCACCAGTTGACCACTTACCCATATCAGCACATTTGTTCCCATCCCCGCAAAGTCCTTTCTCCCCACTTCTGCGAGGATCTTCTTCTTGGGTTGCCACCCAAGGTTCGTCGTGGGTCCCACTCTTCTTATTGACCTCTAGTCTTTCTTCGTACAGGTAATGTTCAGTAATTTTCACTGCTGCAGCCAGAGTGGTCTGCTCATGTTGGCTTACCCAGTCAGACTCGAGCCCATAAAATGTCCCACTACTGCTCCAGTGCAATCAAATCCATAATCTCCTCTTAGTGCACACCTCTGGTTTTAGCCACTGAGTAGCCAAGTCTTGTAATCCTTGTGCCAGCACTCTAGGTCATGTTCCAGCCTTGAAAGCTAGGGTGTGAAAGTTCCATCAGTAACTCTCCTCAGTTATTCCTACCCGATCTGAGATAGCTGCCTTTAACTGATCATAGACTCTGGCAGCAGCAGCGGTTACGCTTCTGTATGCAGATGGGCATCTCCAGTCAGGTACAGTGCCATGCACCTAGCCCAAGTTTCTCACGGCCAGGTAGTGGTAGTGGCAACTCTCTCAAAAGTCATAAGACAGGCCTTGGGGTTGTCCTCAGGACCAAATTTTGTTAGCATGAGGTGGGACCTTACAGCAACTGGATTCCCTATGACCTGAAGCTGGGGCACAGGTTTTTTCTGTGTTTGCAGTGTCTGCTTCATATACCCCTGCTGCTGCTGCTGCTGGTCTCTCTCTGCACCTGCAGTTGTGTTTGCTGGGCCATCCAGTTTCTCTGCATCTGGATCTGTGGTGCCTGTTGTACCTGGAGCACGCAGCCTAGCTCCTGTAGCAGGGAACAGGTCCTCCTGGGTGCTATCCAGGAGTGTTTCCTGACACAGGGAGTCACAGAACCAACAAGGGAGAAGATCATACTAGACCAAGTGCCATCAGATGGGGAGCATGTCCAGGAAGTTGAAGTGAGGAAACCCCTTGCAGGCAGTGACCACCGCACAGTGTGGTTTTCCATCTGCATGGAGAAAGAAAAAGCCACGTCAAAAACAAAAGTGGTGAACTTTAGGAAGGCAGACTTCAATAGGATGGGGACCATACTAGAGGAGCACCTGGCAAAGCTCCGACTGGAGATGGATGTGGACCAGAAATAGTCCATCATTAAGAGGGAGATAATTGAGGCCACCAACATTTGTACAAAGGCTCCTAAAAAGAATTCCAGCACCAAGAGACCTAACTGGTATAGCAGGAAGATGGCAGAAAAGGTGAAAGAAAAGGGACAGCCTACCTGAAGTACAAGCGTACCTTGAGGGAGGAGGAGGACAGAGAGGTATACGCTGAGAAATCTCGAGAGGCAAGGACAGAAGTCCGGGCAGCCAAGACTGAGAAAGAACTAAGACTGGCACAGGGGATTAAGGAAGTGGAGAAGGACTTCTTTCAATACATTAAGGAGAGAAGAAGTAGAAGGAATGGGATGGTTAGGATGAAGAGGGAGGGAGGATGGGCAGAAAAGGGTGAAGATCAAGCAGAGACACTAAATGAGTATTTTTGCTCAAGTCTTCACCAGGAAAGGGAATGGACCTATGCCACAGGGGAGGATTGGGGGGAACCTTAAGGGGGGGGAAGTATGAGGGGGAGATTGGGGTAGACAGGGTCTTAAGGGGACTAAGGGAACCGTGGGTGGACAAGGCACACCAGATGGGGTACACCTGAGGGAACTGGCATAGGTACTACCAGCCCCACTAACAAACCTGTTTAACACCTCGCTGGAGAAGGGGTATGTGCCACAGGACTGGAGGACAGTTCATGTGGTACCTCTCTACAAGAGTGGACCCAGGGACAAGCCGGGTAATTACAGGCCGGTTGGCCTAACCTCCATATTGGGAAGCTAATGGAGGCCATTCTAAAAGAAAAGCTGGTGTCCTTCTTTGAGGAGGCTGGTCTCCAGGATGACAGGCAGCATGAGTTTGTCAGGGGGAGATCTTGTCAAGCCAACATGATAGACTTCTTTGACTGGGTTATGAGGTCACTGGACATAGGGCAGGTGGTGGACGTCCTATACCTGGACTTCAGCAAGGCGTTCGATTCAGTGCCACATGGCAGGCTGATCAGGAAACTGGGGGACCTGGGATTAGGGGACAAAATGCTGGGGTGGATCAAGAGGTGGCTAAGGGACAGGAACCGGAGAGTGATGGTGGTGGGGGAGAGGGACTGTTCAAACCTAGGCCTGTAACCAGTGGGGTCCCACAGGGCTCAATATTCGGACCTGTGCTGTTCAGCATATTTGTAGGTGACATAGCAGAGGGGGAGAAGAGTAAGATCTGCCTTTTTGCAGATGGTACTAAGCTCTGTGGGAGGGTGGACACAGAGGAGGGGAGACAGGATTTAAGGGAGGACGTGGCTAAGCTAGAGAAATAGTCAGGCATCTGGCAGTTGGGTTTCAAAGCTAAGAAATGTAAGGTAATGCACATGGGAGCCAAAAACCCAAGGGCCAGTTACTGGCTGGGGAGAATACAGGTGACAGGATCAAAGGAGGAAAAGGACCTTGGAGTAATGGTCAGAGGTGATGTGAAACACAAAGAACTGTACCATAAGGCAGCAGCCAAAGGAAATAAAATGCTGGGCTGCATCGCCAGGGGAATCACCTCTAGGAGGGAGGAAGTTGTTCTGCCACTGTTCAGGTCGCTGGTGAGACCACACCTGGAATACTGTGTTCAGTTCTGGCGCCCTTACCTGAAGAAGGATATCAAACTACTGGAGGAGGTCCAGCGGAGGGCAGCCAAAATTATCCAGGACATGGGGGACAGAACATATAAGGAGAGGCTGAGGGTGCTAAACATGTACTCCCTGGAGGACAGACGAGAGAGGGGGTATGTGATTGAAACCTTCAAGTACCTTAAGGGCATAAACAGGGTTGGTACAGAGGGCATCTTTAACTTAAGAAAGGAGGGTACAACAAGGGGGCACAGCTTGAAATTGGTGGGGGTAGATTCAAGAAGGAAATGAGGAGGTACTTCTTCACTGAAAGGGCGGTGAAGGGTGGAATGAGTTGCCAGAGGAGGTAGTGGCTGCAAAGATGGTGGCCAGTTTCAAGGGGGGGGGACAAGGTGAAGAAGAAAATTAGGATGGAAGGAGGAATTGCTGGGGAGTGGAAGGGGGAGGGTAAAGGAATGGTAGTGGATGACTCCAGGAGGAGTTGGGGGGGGCAGCTTCAGGGAAATAACTGAGCTGTGCAGTCAAGCAGACTCGATAGACCATTATGGCCTGTTTCTGCTGGCAAATTCATATGTTTGCATGTTCGTATGCCTGCTGTTCTACCAGCCATTTCAGTACTTTGTCTGAATCCATCTTACCCCTATTTAGACAAGGGGGGGTAGTTATATCACTGCTAAAGCCAAGCACATGAGATGGGGTAGCAAACCAGGTGACTTCTAGGGAACATTCTCAAAAATAACACTCTTGACACCAGTTTAAATTAAGTGAAATCTGCTTCACCTTCATTAACAGGAAAAAGAAACAAACAGCTTGTATTCAGCTTAACAGACGCTTCTTGCTGTTCAATCTCTTGCTGTCTCCACTTGCATCTCACTGAAACAGAAACCTCCTTTTGCTTGTTTACCCTTCTCCCTCTATTGGGCTCAGGTGTTGCTTGTTGACATTCCTCCTCCCCTGAGAGATAGCCAACAGGTGAACATTCAGTGCAGTGAGACCTTTAAGGGCCAACTTTAAAACAAAAGGGGCTTGGTACAAATCCTAGCATAGCCCCTATCAAAACCTGGGTTCTAAGATAAAATGACTCTGGACAGCAAGGCTGCAGAAAAAATGGCCCCAGGCCAAAAGGCACAAGGAGAAAACATCAGTCAGGCAAAAAGGCACAGGACAAAAATGCACCTGCACTACTTAATACCAGTAAACTCATAGTCCTCCCACAAAATATAGTTTAACAACAAGAATGTGCACTAGTTGTCGATAAGGGGGCTCTGCCCTGTAACTTTATATCGGAATATATATATACAGTATATATGTGTGTATATATATATATATATATATATATATATAAATATATACATATATACACATATATCCCTGAAACTCCACAGATCACAACATCCATAAATATGTTGACACCTGGAGCCGTTTTGTCCCTGTGCCATCCTGTCCAGCTGCCATATTGTTCCAGTGCCCCTTCTTCCAGCGACATTCTGTCCAGAGCCTTTGTGTCCAGAGCTCTTTTGTCCTGTTCCCAAAATCTGCACTGTCTGTGTTGCAGGTTTGTGAAGTGGTCCATAAGTGAAAGGAGCATGACAGCCATACGCACCATCACAGTAATGCTGCAGTGCTGGGATCCTGGATTCAGGACTGACTGACCGCAGAGTCTCTTGCTTACTGGGTCTGCAGAAACTGGACACATTGCAGATGTACTATCTAAGGTTATCAAGGGATTTCATTTGCGACCCCAAGATTCATTACTGTATCCCCTATGAATGTAATTGCAACCCTTTTCACCCCCCCGAAAGGTTTCCCCAGTATTAAATTCCATAAAATGTTGTCCAGTTTGCTGTCCGCTGTGGTTCTGTTGAAAAAGGGAATGGTAACATGCTAGTGAAATGGCACCACTGCACAATACAGGGGCGATGCTACTTCCTGAGTGGGAAGGCTAGATCGCATCGCTCTTCTGTACTGTCCCACCAGGCTGAGTGACAAAGAAGACTTCACAGAGTCCAGGAAGACACCCCCACCAGTGTCCCTTGTGGTTGAAGTCAGCTGCAGTGCCCCCAAGGCAACTAAAAAAAATGACATCCGAGACTGATTGTATGCTGTTAATTATTTTAGACAAAAAGTCGATAAAATGGTTAACTTTAAAAAGGTATATTTCTGTAAACCGTGTAATTTATTTTTGTGTGTACTGTTTGTCCTCGGGTTGGCAGAAGGTGGCAGTCATTGGCTGGGTTGTTCAGGTTTGTTACAAAGTGAGCGTCTGGGCTGCCTGCACGCATTTGTGTGGCAGTAGCTGTATTACTGCAGTGTTCTGCAGCTCCCAGAACAGGAGAGTAAGCAGAATTCCAACTAGTCCATGATTGGATATGCATGCTGATGACAAGCTTCACATGAGCCTCATGTACTTGTCAGGGCAGGAAAAAAAAAGTGCAAGTAAATCTAGATATGGACTATACTACGCTTCATTTTACAATGCCAAACCCTTTTTTTAAATTTAGTATATGTAACATATTCAAACAGTAGAACAAAAAATATGCAGTGAATTTAAAGGTCGTCTGAGGATAAGTGATATCAGACATGACAAGAGCTAATAGTTCTTTTATAAAAGAGCAGAAGATATGGCATGGTCCTTTCTTGGTGTTTCAATTGTCTGTTTTTTAGTTTTAAATTATATAATTTTCCTGCAGTATTTGGTGGGAACCTCAGCATCAGGGAGAGGTTTCAGAGACTCTGTCCCATTAGAGGGTTCTAATCCCAGCTTTGTGTCTACGTACAGGTACATGGTCGTATTTGCTCACAACTTGTCAGTACTGAATTGCACACGCTGGCCTTTGAAGCCTCCCTGAAGTCTCAGGAGAAACTTTAGGAACACATATTTTATCAGTAAAATGTTATTAAAATTAACTCTCATCAAACAAATACGTGATATAAACAACCAACTGCTATACTTTTATGTATCAAGCTATTACTAGTAATAATATTCATCATACCACAACACTTGAAATTGTGCTGGGATATTACTTCATATTAGAGCTCAATAAATACAATACTTAGCTATATATAAAATGAATATTTTTGCAAAGGAGAATAAAGAGAAGAGGAACTGAGAGGAGAAAGAAAAGACAGACTAAGAGGACACATCTAACGAGATATTTATAGACTGAGATTGTCTGTATTGGTGCATTTTACCCTGAAATATCTGTTTCATAATAAGTAGGAGAAATACAAAGAGATTTAGAAAGACCCAAGACGAAAGAGTGAGAAAAAGGAAGAGAAGAGAAGGAGATCAATCACCATGAAGGCTTAAACACGGGAACCTTAACATAATCTAGCCCTATAGTCGCCAGTTTATAGTCCCTATATTATACTTTTCTCTTTCTGCATAACTCTGCACATTAGCATAAAAAAAACATCCCTGAACACTATACTTTATCTGCTCTGGCTGCTTGTCGACACCTGATTTCACAGTTCTCTGACATCACTATCTGTTACTGAAGATATGCTTACAATGTCAAAAGAAGAGGTTTAGCCCCATCAGTGCAGCCCTCATGATACTGGCAACTGGCATGCGAGAATGAGCCTTAATCATCATGGGCTGCCGGGGGAAGGAGGACAGAGTGTTCCTGCATATGCTCTCATCTGGGGAGGGTGGGTAGTGAGTTCCACCATACTATCACCACTTGAATAGCCGAAGGTGGTACTGCAAGCTGACACCGCTCTGGGGAAGTCAGGGATGCTGACTGGCGTTTGAGTCAAGCAGCTCCTTTGTAGGGCATTCCTAAAAGCTGGGAGAGAAATGGGAAAAGAGCTCTAGCCATGCAGGATGAAGCCACGCTTTTCCCACAGGGCCGACCCTGCAGACCATGGCACATGCCCCCGCTGCACATGATGCCCGAAAGGACTTGAGAGAAGCACCCAGCTCTGCCATGAAGGGCAAGCCATGGGGTACAGGAGGCAGGGGTAAATACCAGAGGAAGGTGGTGATGTGGCTGAGGTGGAGCCAGTGAGAGGGGGCAGGCCAGAGATGAAGGGGACATAAACAGAAAATAAAAAAAAAATAATAAGGATTGTGGAGCTGCCTGACAGCCCCACAGCTGTGCGTTGTGCTGCCTTGCTTTGGGAACTAGAGATCAGGTGGACTGGCTAGGCAAGCACTGCTGATGGCAGTGATCCTCAGCTGGGAGGTTGCAACACTGCTATCACCCCCAGTGGAGGGCCAGTAAGCTTGCTCTCCTACCATGGGGACAGCTGCATATGAGTACACTGTGTCACACCAAGGAAGGGGAAACAGCAAAGAGGGTAGCATGCCAGTCAGGGGAGAAAATGTGGTAAAAAGCCATGTACCATCTGAATGACAATCATTGGCACTCTTGGGCCACTCTCCCTAGTGACACCCGTTACAGGGACAGCACTGGTAGCGGCTAATAGGGCCGAGAGGTTGCCAGGAGAAACAATGAGACCTGCAGCCTGGGTGGACAGGTTCTAGGGGAGAAAAAGCCATATAAAAAATTGTGATATCAGGTCTAGACAAATGTAAGCTGATCTCTGTCAATCACGTTACATACAGGTCCCCCTACCTTGGGAAGGAGAGCAACCAGGGTTTCTAGTGTCAAGTGGACTCCAAAGGTGGGTACATAGCATGTTGACCCAAGGAGTGGTGTATTGGTGACCTCAGAACACAACTGCCAAAAATAGCAATGCCCACACCAATAGGCTAGAGTTCTCTAACAAAGGATTTATTCAGTAGTCGTAGTACCTTCTCTTTCATCACTAATATTATATCAGCTCCCCCAAACCACCATCACTGATGCTTCCCATCATTCTTCCATACTCCATTCTACTTCCCACCATTCTTCCATACTCCATGCTACTTCCCATGATTCTTCCATACTCCATGCTACTCCCCATCGTTCTTCCATACTCCATGCTACTTCCCACCATTCTTCCATACTCCATTCTACTTCCCATGATTCTTCCATACTCCATGCTACTTCCCATCGTTCTTCCATACTCCATGCTACTTCCCATGATTCTTCCATGCTCCATTCTACTTCCCATCGTTCTTCCATACTCCATTCTACTTCCCACCATTCTTCCACACTCCATTCTACTTCCCACCATTCTTCCATACTCCATGCTACTTCCCATCATTCTTCCATACTCCATGCTACTTCCCACCATTCTTCCACACTCCATTCTACTTCCCATCATTCTTCCACACTCCATTCTACTTCCCATCATTCTTCCATACTCCATTCTACTTCCCACGATTCTTCCACACTCCATTCTACTTCCCATCATTCTTCCATACTCCATGCTACTTCCCACCATTCTTCCACACTCCATTCTACTTCCTATCATTCTTCCATACTCCATGCTACTTCCCACCATTCTTCCATACTCCATGCTACCTCAAATCAGCTGGCACATCATTCAAGAAGATGACCACCAGCGTGACATGGATCTTCTCATGGCAATTTCAGAGAAGCAGCAGGAGGCTGCTCCACTTACCACTCTGGGTGCTAATGGCATATACAAATCCAGGCCTCAGCAAAATAAGCCCAGCATCCACAGAAACATGGAAACACACAATACCGGGGAAAAAATTACTTTATTGAAGCATTCAAAAGTGCTGCAGATTGTAGCAACCGGAAGACCCCAAGATCACCAATGTTTCGTGCCTAAGGACGGGCACTTCATCAAGGTGTGGTGCCACACAGAGGACAGAGACTTAAATAGTGACACATTAAAAACATACAGCTTATTTTAACAAGTTTGCCTGTGAACTCATACATAACATAAATACATAAATATGTACAAACCTAGTGTATCAGTGCAAACAATGGTATTATAAATACTGTATCTCAATGTACTAAAACCGTGTTGGACCCAAGCTGATTTAGGAGCGATCCACACTAACTGAATACACGTAATAAAAGGGAGAAAAAATGGGAGGGAGTTGCAGAAGGACAGGAAGGAACAGGAAAACATTCATAAACAGCTGTTTTAAAGCTGTTTAGTTTAGTTTATTAGTCTAGGAATTAATACCTTTGAGCCAGGGCTCTTTTACAAAGTTCCACGTCACAAAGAACATTTAACAAAGCACTATACACATAACAGGTAAAACCAGACAGGAAAGTTACATCATAAATTTGCTATTAACAGTTTAAGGCAGTAACGTTTTTAAGTTTCATAGAAAAACAAGCTATAACAGGTTCAAGCGAGTAGACAATTTCGAGGTTAAGGAAACTTCCAGGGAGAGGGTGATCATTAGGCGCCAAAAAGTAGGCTAGAGAGGAGGGAAAGGTGGTGAGCGGGAGAGTAAGTGAGAGGACAGGAAAAAGGGGGAGTGAGTTTGGGTGGGAGACAGGAAGTAGTAGAGGTACCCAGAGGTTCATTAGTCAGGGAGGAAGAGGCCCCAGATGTGAGGATGGACATGAGGAGTAGTAGTTCTTTATCTAGCGCAATCACAATTGCTAGTGGTGGTGAGGTGGGCTTAGAGCATGGATTTGAAAGCTTCAAGCGAGGTTGAGAATATAGTAGGTGGACTAAGCGCATTGAACCATGTCAGGGCCCTGTATGCGAAAGATCTTTGTCCCTGTGCAGTCCGGCATCTCGGAACCAGGAAAGGTTGGCGTTCAGATCTGGTGGAGGGTCGTGAGCCAGGATTCAGTCGGAGTAGGTTTTGAATACATAATGGAGTCAGTCCCAAGATAGATTTTTTGCCATTGTGCAGGTGAGATAAATAAGACGATTTGATAGGTTCAACCAGCCTGATTCATAGTACAGATCACACGTGTGAGTCAGTCTTTGAGCCCCGTGAGGACCGAGTAGGCCTTATTTAGAGTGATTGAGATACGCCTTAGAGCAGTGGAGGTAGCTGAGCCATAAATAATAAGGCCATAGTCAATGATTGAGATTATGGAACTCTGTATAGCTATTCTCAATGCCGCTTGATTTAGAAATTAATGATTCTGGAATAGTATTCCAAGGCGTTGGTTCACTTGTTTTCACAGTGTTATTGTCAATGTGGGTTGCAAGGTGAGCCCTTGGTCAAAAGTGATGCCAAGGTATTTGAAAGTATTTACTTGGTCCAGTGTAATTCCGCAGAGGTTTGTATGGTGAGTGGAGTATGCCTATTTTTGTTTTGGTGATTGGAGAAGAGCATGGCTTTGTTTTATTGTGGTTTAGCACAAGGTTTACTATCCAGGAACCACCTTTCAACACTAGAGAAAGCAAGTTGCAGGCTTTTTCGTAGGGAGTTTGGATCCTTGTGGGAAGAGAGAATTACAGCATCATCAGCGTATAAGATTATTTTCTCCTGGCAGATATCTGGGAGGGAGTTAAGGAACAGGCTAAAGAGGAGCGGTCCAAGAATTGATCCCTGTGGTATACCCGAGAGAACTGGTTTGAAGTCGGAGAGTTCATTAGAGATTTTTACAGCCTGTGACCGATTGGACAGGTAACTTTTTACCCAAGCACAAGGACCTTCGGCCAGGCCTAGGCTAGAAAGTAGGGAGGTAAGTAGGCCATGATGGACTGTGTCAAAGCTTGTAAGATCGATAAAGACTGCACCTGTTTGGCACCTTTGTCCAGGGCTGAGTGGACTTCTCCAGAGAAATCAAGTAAGGCTGTTGTTGTACTATGTCCTTTCCTAAAGCCGTGCTGTTGATTACAGAGTAGATTGTATTTGTCCAGGTAATCAGAGAGTTGGTCTGCCACTATTCGTTCAAGTGCTTTGGAGAGGGGAGGGAGTATTGATATTGGTCGATAAGTTTCCTGTTGAGGTTTTGTCCCCCCGCTTTGTGCACTGGCATAACTATGGCAGATTTCCATTTGTTGGGAAATTGACTTTGGCAAAGTGACAGATTAAGAATTTTTGCAAGGGGGTGAATTACTTCATCCAGGGTGAGAGACAGGATTTTTAGATCTAGCATTTCACTACTTGTTCTGGATTTGGAGCAGGCCTTTCTTATGTACTTGTGTGCTTCATGCACTTTGATTTTCTTGAAGTAAAATTGTGGTTTGTCACGAGGGGTGTTTTGTGATACTAGGCTAGGCACAGGTAAGTCCGAGAAGAAATCTGGGGAGGACCCACTAAGGTCTGTGAATGTCTTATTAAGCCCATCTGCAATAGACTTTGGGTCAAGAGTGGTGGATCCATCAACTTTCATAATGGTAGGTGACGATTTTGATTGTTTACCCATTATGTTTGATGTTGTCCCAAAAGCTCTTCCATCACCCCAGGTGGATTCAAGGGTATTTTTGAAATAGGCGCTTTCATTTGCCTAATTTGTGAGGTACATCTATTTCGTGTCTGCTTGTATTTTAGGGTATCATGAGGTGAGCCTGTGTCTCTGGCAACTGCCCAGAGGTGGTCCCAAACCTTGAGCTCGGCAAGTAGTTTGGCAGTAATCCATGGATTTGATAGCGCTTTGATTTTACGTTTTTTTACTGGGGCGATAAGTCACATGCAGAGTTGAAAGATTTAATTAAATATTCTAGTGCGGTATTAATATCAGTTGATTCAAGGATTAGCGTCCAGTTCTGTTGTAGGAGATGGGTTTTCAACTTGCTAAGATTCCCATAAGGCAATACTCTGCTTGTTATAACTTTGGGGGGTGGCTTGAGAAATTTATTAGACCAGGTACAGGACACTGGGGAGTGGTCACTGAGGGAGTCAGGGAGGACTTTAATGTTTTTTACCTGGTCAGGGTGATTTGTGAGAACCCAGTCAATAAGGGTGCTTGTACCAGTTTTGTAATTTTTCCGGGCGGGGGAGGTTACCATCTGAGTCAGGTTTGCTGCTAGGGAGGTCATCTTGTAAGAGCCAGTGTCAGAGGCGAGCCAGTTTATGTTGAAATCCCCGAGGAGGAGGAGCTCATTTTCAGAGGGCTGCAGACTAACAAAATCAAGTACAGACTTAATACTGGCACGGTGGTCTTTTGGAGGGATATAGACTGCGGCCACTGTGAGAACTTTGTTTTGTGCACCAAGAAGCAGTTTGATAGGGAGGAGTTGCATCTGCGTATTTGTGGGGGTGAAGCTGCCGCGTTGACAGGAGAGGTTGTCCTTTATGTAGATAGCACAGCCCCCACCTTTCTTGCTTGCCCGGTCGAGTCTGAAAAGATTGTAGCCTTCAAGCGAGACCGCATGATCCGGGGTGTTGGGAGATAGCCAGGTTTCCACAATGGCTAGTATATCAGGTTTTTTGTCCAGCAGAGTTTGAAGAGATGCCAATTTGGGAAGGAGGCTGCAGATATTTAGAGTGATAATGAAGAGACCACTACCAACTTTCCCTGTTTTTGTCGGCTTCCAGTGCAACAGGACCAGGGTTTGGTGTATCCCACCAGATATTAAAAGTAGGAGGAGCAGGGGTTTCATGCGATGCCATTCGTAGTTCGTAACAGGTTGGAGTGAGTTTCTGCTTGTACTTTTAAGATGCTTGGATTGTCTTCTGGAGTCCCAGTAGAGGGTGATCGTTAGTGAGTTATAATGATGTGGCAGTTTCCAATTAGGAAATATGGCTCTTTGCACCCAGGTATTAATTGGGTGATGTTTGTTTAAGACTTCAGAGTAAAAGCTATGGTACAATGTTTCGGTAGTAGTATAGAAAGGTGAGAGTAGGTGGAGGGGTAGGGAGGCAGAGGGGGAGTTGGCATAAGAGGAAAGGAGGGTGAGGGTGAGCAGGAACAGGTGGTGGGGACTAAGCCAAAGCATTTTTTATGCAGGCAGGAGACAGCCGAGAAGTAGTGTGGGCTAGGCAGTCGGGGGGGGTGGCGAGCAATAGGAGGGTGGTGGGGTACGGATTTAGTGGGCTAAGGTGGATAGCTAAGCACTATGGCAAGTACAGAGAAAATGAAAAAAAGACTGGGAGGGTTTGGTGCAGAGGGTTTAAGAGAAGTACTATAGTACTGTTGAGATCCAGGATCACATAATATATTAAAGTTCCTGAAAGGTGATAAACTGTGGCCTGGGCATATGCAATGTATAAAACTTTTGTCTATATGTTTCCTTTGTTCTTCTAAGTCCTCAGAGATAAGTACAATACCTTGGGAGTAGGTCAGACAGTAGGCATATGCAATGTGAAACTTTTGTCTGTATGTTTCCTTTGATCTTCAAAGTCCTCAGAGACAAGTACAATACCCTTGGAAAAGGTCAGACAAAA
Source organism: Neoceratodus forsteri (assembly GCA_016271365.2). Classification (NCBI taxonomy): domain Eukaryota; kingdom Metazoa; phylum Chordata; order Ceratodontiformes; family Ceratodontidae; genus Neoceratodus; species Neoceratodus forsteri. The sequence continues at coordinate 140,441,881 of JADMNL010000031.1, read as the reverse complement.
ATGTTGATTCAGTCACAAAATGTGTTAAAATTCCTTTGTTCTTTAAAGTCCACAAGTGCAGTTGCTTTAAGAGTGGTCAGATGAGAATGTTGAAAATGTTGATTCAGTTGCAGGACCCAGCATCACCATGTTTGTAAGACTAGTTGTAAGGCATATGCTTCCTTGGGGAGGCTTCAAGAAAGTTGATTTAAAATTAAAAAGCTGATGATGGCGATTTGCAGAAATTCAGTCCAGGAGACTTTCACCAATGTTGTGTGCAAGAATGGCACAGGTATTCCCAGCAGAAAAACATGTAAATGAACAAAAACTAACCTACAGACACAGACAAGCACAAACAGCCACCCACACAGCCCCAGGAGGAGGCTGTTATTCATTGTTGCCAATTAATTTTTGTTAAAGGCACTACTACCCCATAAGGGTATCAGTATAAAGGAAAGTAGGAGTCAGTCTGTAACTATATCAATGCTCCAGGCTGTTACAAGGACAAAACTCTAACTGGGGACCTAAAGAAGAAGTCCTAACCTAATATAATGCATAGATGGAATGGACAAATAAACAATAAATGGGAGACAGGGAGGCTTAACATTTATAGCATTGGGGAGGAAGAAGATCACAATTGTTCAAAATATTGGAGCAGGTGGTTTGTGGAGGTTTGTAACAGAATGTTTAATGTATGCATCATACGCTACAAATAATTGGTTACCTGGAACTTGTTATTCAGACCTGGTGGCAAATTTGCATTGAATTCATATTGCCAGAAGGCTTCCCTTCGCAATAAACAAAGATCTTCAGCTTCACCCATGGGCACCATTTGGACTACTTCAACACCTTGAAAGGTGAAGCAGTGACCTCTGACCCCTCTCAACACTTGTCGTGACCATGCATTTTCCTTGTCCTCTTTTTCTGTTTTTTTTTTTTTCTTTCTGTAAATATATTTTTATTGAACTGGTCTGTGCATCCAGTATTCATCAATAAAAACATATACATTACACATCTGAGGTGTTGAGTCTTCATTATAGAGATATAGTAGCATTCAGTTGTAATGCAGTACAATAACAGTGTCAGCTGGCCCCTCCCCCACTTACTGACAGCACATGAGTGGGATACCAACAGTTCAGCTAGACTACATATTCACTTGGCTGTTGACGTACAGGTAGAATAATGAAATCAGATGGAATCCTTAGCAGTGGGGGGGCCAGAGGAGGGGCCCAAAAGGGTAGAAGGGGCACAGCTTAATATTATATTATATGTGGTGAAATAGGGTGCTTCCTATTGGAAGGGGAGATTGAGACCACATCTAAACTGGAGGGGACCTAGAGGGTGTGTTTCAGTATCTGCTGTTATGGGCTGAAGTTTCTGTACTTGCTTATCACATGCAGGAGCCAAGAAGTCCATCTAGAGGAGCACAGTTCCACTTTATCATTCAGGCAGTGTGATTTTTTTTCATTCGGTATATCTGGTTGACTATATTTCACCAAGTGGTCACATCCAGAACCCTCAGGATGAGCCACAGTCTGGTGATTTTTTTTCCCACCATGAGCAAAATGCCCAAGAGATTTCAGGAGTTAGGGTCTCGCAGACCCCTCGGGAGTTTGAGTAACAGAAACAGCTCTCCAGTGACAGGGAGTGGTCTGTAGAACAGTTCCTCCAGCTCATTTTGCAAGTCTTTAAGGGAAGGGAGGTGAGGATAAGCCCATGTGATATGGGTATGGTGAGCCTGTGACTCACCGCAGTTTCACCAACAAGAAGAGTCTCTGCTTGCTAGGTAATGTGCTGTGATGACTGGGGCCTGACAAAAAACATACTGGATGCTTCCATGCGTACTCCCTACACTGATGTGAACTTGTGACTCACGAGGAGAGTTGACGTGTCTTACTCAAGGCTACAACCAGTATCGGGGCAGCCAGTTCCTCTTCCCACTTTGTGGCTATATTCACTGATGTGTATCCAGAAGACCCAATGCCTGTAGAGACGTGAGATCAGGTGGGTGATCTCCCCCGTTTCACAGAAAGAAATGAAGTTATGGCTGGTTAGGTGTCAGGAGTGTGGGTTCTGATTGGTAGTGAGGGAATATACTGCTTGAGGTTTAAATATCGATAGAAATCAGCAAAGTGGAGGCCATACACTGTCTGTAACTCAGTAAAGGACTGGAGGGTGAATCCAGCCATTAGGTGGTATATATTATAAGGCTCAGTAGCGCCCCTATTGTTAGGGTTGAAGAGGCACTTTAATGTTAAACCTCAGATTTTGCACTTTAATAACTTTGCAACCATTCAACAGATTTGCACGCATAATCTTGTGTTGTAGATCTCTTGATGTGCCAAGTTTTACTTCAGTTGGATTGGCGAATTTCAAGCTGTGCATACTGTAGTGCTAAAACATTAAAATTCACCTTTTTTGCCCTTTTTTCTCACTGTGCTGTGCCTAGATGGTTTGGAATTTTGGTCTGATATTTTCAGGGTGCAAAGGGTTTGCCCACAGAAGTGTCTTTCGCTGGTTTGGTGAAAAAAATAATAGTCCATTGCAAAGATTTTTTTAATTTTAAAGTTTCGTGTTCTGAGCATGCTCAGGGCAGTCTTTTGGATAGCTTACTGGAATGAAAAAGGAATTTGGTCTCACAAAAAATGCTTCTTTTCATGAAGGGCTACTCCTTTTTCAAGAGAGAAAAATATTCCTTTTTCGCGAGCTGTGATCTTGTTTTCCGTTTTATCAACAAAATAAACTTGAAAACCCACAAAAATTAACTCATCCAGAAACACCAACATATGTATCTTGGTCACTGGAACTCTGTTAGGCATATTCTGAAGTTATCTGGTGAAAATACGACCCTGCAAGGTGTTTGTTTAGCATTTTAAATCCTTTTTCGTGACTTGCAAATTCCTTTTTCATGAGTCCTTTTTCGTTCTCACGAAAAAGGATTTCTACTCATGAAAAAAGATTTTGCACTTTTAACTTTTTATAGATAGGATCCTTTGTGAATCCTTTTTGATTCACAAAAAGGATCCTATCTCATAAAAAAGGATTGAGACTTGCTTTTTTTTTTTGTTATTTATCCACCTGCTGCAGTGACTACCGGTGGGGGCATCCAGCCACCGGCCCTGCCCGCCAGGAGAGCACCAGGCTCATTCAGATGATGGGGGATCTGGCACAGCCGTCACCGATCCACTGGAGGGTCTCTCCATACCCTATCCAGCCAGACTGGCTCCAGACCCCCCAGTGTGATTCCACATGAGTCCTCCCAGTGATGCAGGGTGCGGTCATCAGGCTGAATGGTCGTGCCCAGCCATTACCACTTTTTCTCCCATTGGGAGTGCAGACATGCAATGATGTCTGCGCACGTGCATGCCGACAACTGCCGTGCTCCCCCCAGTCACACCAGCACAAGCGGTACCCCTGGAGTCCCCAGGAGTTGCCACAGTGAGGTGTGGATTCCCCAGCCCTCCCCAGGACTAGGAGAGCTGTCTCCCGATGCTCAATCCTAGTCCTCCCCTGCCAACCCCCAACGACCCGGGCTCGTTCCCGAACCCGGGCTGCTGGTGTAGCGCGAAGTGTGGCATCCAGCGCCTCAACCCTCAGCGCCACTGGGCCAGCACAAGACTTAGGTGTTTTTTTTACTCCTTTTTTTGCAAGATTGGATCCTTTTTCATGAATCTTTTTTCATTCTCACAAAAAATAATCCTGTCTCGTGAAAAATTATTTCACACTTAGTTTTTTTAAATCTTTTTTTGCAAGATAAGATCTTTTTTCGTGAATCCATTTTCATTCTCACAAAAAAAGTATTCTATCTCATGAAAAAGGATTTCAGACATAGTTTTTTTAAATCCTGTTTCATGAGATAGGATCCTTTTTCGTGAATCCTTTTTTTGTTCTAGCGAAAAAGGATTTCTACTCACGAAAAAGGATTTGGGACTTAGTGCTTTTTTACTGGTTTCAATTGAAGTGAGTTTAAATGTATTTTATTGGGGTTTTCAACTTTAATGCATAGCTTTGCCATTTTTGCATATTTTTATACTGAATTTTCAGTATGGACTTTTCGAGATCCCACTTCTTGAACAATGTCGGTGGAATTATGTAAATCCAGACCAAAAGGTGATTTCTGGTTGATTTGCAAAATGACCTTTCAGTCGGGATTTGCAAATTTGCATCACCCTTGTTTATGAGGTGGGGTCATAAGAAGCATATGTTAAAATTTGGGGTCACGGTTATGTGCATCCAACATATACTATATATATATATATATATATATATATTTTATATATATATATATATATATATATATATATATATATGAGTGCAGGGTCCAAAAATTATGGATGAATGAGAGCACAGTTACAGAAGGATGGGCCAGGCCCTGTGCTCCAAAACGCAAATAAGGATACGACTATACTATCTCAAAAAGTCAGGAAATTAATTGCAAAAAACATTGTTAATGCACTAGTTAGGGTTAAAATGACAAAAGTAGGGAAATGTGGTGTTAGGGTTTCCAACCCTAACACCCCACCCCCCCTTGCAGGCAGCAACAGGTGCGAGGTGTGCCTCGCAGTTGTCAACCTTAATGCTCACCCCACTGTCATATACTGTACCCATCTCAGCTTACTTATTCATGGAATGGGGTGAGTGTTAGGGTTGACAACCACAAGGCACACCTCATGCCTGTTGCTGCCTGCAAGGTGGGGTGGGGTGTTAGGTTGGAAACCTAATGCCACATTTACCTACTTTTGTCACTTTAACCCTAATTGCGCATTAACAACGTTTGTAATGGTATATGTATATATATATATATATATATATATATATATATATATATATATATATATTATATATATATATATATAGAGAGAGAGAGAGATATTATAGGGAGTAGTACTCCCAGTTGCAAAATGCTGGATTGATCTGGTCTAGCTGAAAGTGGTCAAGGAGAGCAACTGGACAGAAGAGGGGAAAGAAGGGAACGAGAAGTAGAGTATTTTAAATGGAATGCCATGTCTTGATCTGACATTTAAGCCAGGGATTAAGAGGAGCCATGACTTCAGAGATTCCCTCTGTGTTGTAAGTGCTTTGATAAATATTTAGTTAGGAGTGTCTCTCTCTCTCTCTCTCTCTCTCTCTTTCTCTCTCTCTCAGTTTTTAACCAGCTCATGGGAGTGGTACCTATATGATGGTATAGTATGTAATGAAGGTGTGCTGCCCAATAATATAGCCTTCGGTGTTGCAAAGCCAGGCCACCTGAAGCCCTAAGGAGTATTCGGGTCCACATTTTAATAAGTGGCCTCTGTTCTGCCCAGATGAATTGAGAACTTTCCCAGCCCCATTGTCAAAAAATGGAGAGATTTACAAAAAAAAAAAAATTGGGACATTCTGGTACAGGTATAGGGCCCTGGAGAGGGTTATTATTTGGATAGCCTTCACACATTGGGTGAGGCTGAGAGGAGTACATTCCACCTCAAGAGATCTAGAATCAATTGTGCAGTGAAGGGTGCATAGTTACTGTATTTGCATAGGCGCACTCTGAGTTCCTGGAGATGATTATTCCTAAGTGTTTCAGCTTATCCAGCTCCCAGCGGAAGGGGAGGGCCTCCTTTACTGGTGGGGACCAAGAGTAGTTTAGCCCAAGTGGTTCTGTTTTTGTATTATTTAGCTTGTAGCCAGGCACGCATCCGAGAGCCTGGAGAATCTCAAACACCACCGGCAATGCAGTTTCTGGGTGCTTTAGGTATTACTCGGTATTAAAATGTAGAAGAACGCACTATTCCCATCGAGACTACCCTCCCACACCAGGTGGGCTATATATTATTCTGTCCCAGAATATGTTTGTCAAGGTTGTGTTTGAAAGACAAAGAATTTTATGAGTCCACAATGTACTGTGGAAGCTTATTCCATAGCGTACTAGCTCTAATAGTGAAAAAATATTTTCTTTTCTTAGTTGCTACCCTCAGTATCAGTAACTGTTTATTGTGACATCTCAGATTAATAGGTTTTTCAACATGCTTAATGTCACATTCTACCATCAAATGAATATCCTGGACTATATTGTATAGTAGTAAAAGGTCACCCCTATATCTTCTTATTTCAAGGTCATAAAGGTGTAAATCCCTCAATCTATTTTGATAAGAGAGTTTACTAATTCGTATGATTTTAGTAACCCTTCTCTGGACACTGTTAATTAGGATTTTGTCCTTCGCTAAATATGGAGCCCAAAAAGAGGCTGCATAGTCCAGCTGAGGCCTAATGTACGATTTATATAAGGGCAGAATACATGCTTCATGTCTAGATGTAAAAGCTCGCCTTATGGCTGCCAAAATGTTATTAGCCATAAGTGCGGTTCTGCATACAGTGATCACCTGGGGTTAGAAGGTTGTTAACTAGAATTCCCAAATCTTTTTCAGTTTTCACTGATTTCAAAGGTTTACCATTCAAATAACATTGTATCCACGGATTATTTGCACCAAAGTGCATACTAACTCATTTACTCTCATTGAAATACATTTTATTTTCTAGTGCCCATTTCTCTAACTGTTGAATGTCCTTCTTGAAGCTAGCGATTTTTTCTATTGAATCTACCTCCCCGCAGATTTTGGTGTCATCTGCAAATCTGCTGATGTGACCATTTATGCCCAGTTGTAAATCAACTATAAAAATCCCAAATAGTGTCGGTCCAAGTTCTGAACCCTGGGGCACCCCACTAGTAACCTCAGTGAAGTCTGAATAGGCGTCAGCAATCTTGACTACCTGATTTCTATGCAATAACCAGGCCTCTATCCACTTTACAGTTCTTGTATCAATTCCCTTAGTTAACAGTTTATCAATGAGTATTTTGTGGGAAACTTTGTCAAACGCCTGTTTGAAATCGAGGAATAAGATATCCACTGGGGTTCCTAGGTCCATGTTTTTACTGACGTTCCCATAAAAACTGATTAAGTTGGTTGTACATGATCTACCCGCCATCAATCCATGCTGCCTAAGATCTTTCAGAACATTGGTATCAAATGTCCTTTCAGTTCTGTTTTTTAGAATTCTTTCCATAGTTTTGCAAATCACTGAAGTTAAACTAATGGGGTGGTAATTACCTGCATCGTTGTTTGTCCCACTCTTATGTATAGGTATCACTGAAGCCTGTTTCCAATCCTCAGGAACAATACCACTAAGAAATGATTTATTAACTATTAGCTTCAGTGGACGTGAAACAGATGGCAAAGTATTCCTTAAAAAATCGGGATTAATTCCATCTGGCCCTGGAGCAGAGTTAGCCTTAATTAATTTTAGAGCAGAGACTACCTCATTGACAGTAGTTTCTTGGAAACTGCTTGTATGATCGATGGTGGTATTTGTTTTATCCTTGTTAAGAAAAACTGACCCAAAGTATCTGTTAAATGCATTAGCTATATCTCTTCTATCCTGTACTTCGATTCCATTTTCTACTAATTTAGTAATGCTAATGTATTTTTTGTTTGTTAGAATTAATATAGGCATAAAAAGCCTTAGGGTCTTTAGTCATGGATAATTTAAATTCAGTTTTCTTCCTTTCACTTTTTATTAGGTTCTTTGTTTTCCTTAGTTCAGCCTTATACACGTTTTTTATTTAAATCAGTGGGACATTTTTTAAACATTTTAAAATTCACATTCCTTATTGTGAATCTGAAGTCTTATTTGATGGGTTAACCAGGGAGGAATTTTCCCTTTTTGTTATGAGATTTTTTAATCGGTATGTAAAGACTTTCTAATTCAGAAATAATTAATTTAAATAGTTCCCAGCTTTTATTAGTGTTTAATCCAGAGAAAGCAGTTTCCCGATCATATGTCATGAAGGCCTTGTTGATTTTGTTGTAGTCACCTTTACTATAGTTGTATTTATAGTTTGTCCAACCTATATTTGTTTTCTTTCTATTAATTTCAAAGAAGACAGTATTACGGTCACTGTTACCTATTGGACCTGATATATAAAGATTATTAATATCAGATCCAGATGCCATATTAGTAAGTACGGGATCCAAAATATTACTTTCTCTGGTTGGCTCTGTAACCATTTGCTCAAGCTCTGTCATGACAAGGGAGTCCAGAATTAAACTTTCTATGTTGGCCTTTGATGTTAAATTAGCCCAGTTAATCCCAGGCAAATTAAAGTCGCCAACAACCACAATGTTTGAGTTTGAAGCAAGGTGATTAATTTCACCCATCAGAAGCTGATCGTGATTCACCTCTGATGAGGGGGGGTCTATAAAAGTTGGCAAATGTAAAGTATTTTTTATTTGATTGGGAAATTTGAATACATATTCCTCAAGCTGTCCATCCATAGTAAATTTTAATGGATATTCTGAGGCAGTTGGTGTATTTCTAGTATAGATACCTATCCTCCCTTTCTGTTTTGCCTATTCTTGTAATATAAAGAATACCCAGGGATTGAATTATACCAGGAGGAGGACTCACCCCCACCATTTTTCACTTAGGGCATCACTTTGATTCTGTTGTAAAATTCCTGCCAGTTCAGTTATTTTTACAACATTAAGGTAAAGCAAGACAGTGTCCACAAGTTTGGAAATGAGCACTAGTTGACAGGGGTCAGTGGGGTGGGACAGGATCCCAGGGACTGCTTTCCTCTTCCAGGGTGGGGTGACCATCCGACTTGGCCCTTGACTGCCACCAGCTGGAGGCCTGATGGTGATGCAGGCACGAGCGAGTCGAAGGGAGGGGCCCCAATCCCACAGAGCATGTGTGCCTCCAAGTGCACGTCCTGACATGCTGTTGTGACAGGGGAACCAGGGAGAAAACAGAAAAAGGGACCCAATGGCGGACCACCATTCTGTGCACCTCTCTGGGTCCGCGCTACCACCCAGACACCTGGAGTTATTGTGGATGTTGACTATGGGTGGGGGGAGATGGCCCTCCCTCCTCAACCCCACCATAGAGGGCAATCTGTGGGGGACTGGCTCCAGCTAGATCCAGGGAGGTGTGTGCCAGCTGGGAGAGGTGGGGATGGAAGCAGCATTTTTTTGTTTGTTTTTTTGTTTCCAATTGTTTAACCAGGAGTGGCACACTAAGCTGAACGCTTGTTTACAGATGCGACCTGGGAGCACAGAGAAGTTAAGTGACTTGCTCAGGGTCACACAGTATATAAGTGGGTGATGTGGGATTCAAACCCAGGTCTCCAGATTTGCAGCTCAGAGCCTTAAACCACTGCACTATACTGCTGTTGTTGGCGGGGATAAAAAGTATGATGGAAAAAAGAAGGGAAGAAAAAAGGGAAGACGACAAGCATTCACGCCAGGTGCCTCGTCAAAGGGGAAAGTCCACTGAATGGTGTCCATTGATGTGAACACATGCTCTGGGTGAGTCATAGCTATGTTGCAGTAGACGGACAAAAAAGACCGGGAATCCCAACCACCCCAGCACAGAGTACAGGAATGGCCAAAGACCTGGTCAAAGGCCTTCCCTCTGTCAAGGCTCAATAATGCAGACAGTGCTTGTGAATGTTGAATTTTATGTAGTATGTGTAAAGTACACCCAATGTCCAGTTGTCCTAGACCAGATGAACCCTGTTCATTCTGGTCCAATAAGGGGGGGGAGGCATTTTATTCAGTCAACATGCAAGAATGACCATGAAGAATTTATAAATGGAATTATTGTATGAACTGATATCAGCCAGTAGGAAGGGCAATGCATAGGATTCTTATCTGGTTTTAAAATTACTGAAATTGCTTCATAGGACCATGTTGCTGGGAGGTGCACCTCCCATTCTGACCTCATTCATAGGTTGGAGTGGTACCAGAAGGGACTGCTCTTTCGTACCTTTATAATATTATGCCCTGTAACCATCCATGCCAGGGACCTTCATGGTCTTGGAATCCTGTTGACTGCCTCAAGCTCCTCTGAGGAGATGGGATCATAAGCTGTTCCCCCAGGTCCAGCAGGAGGGTCTAAAGTGTAAGGGAGGTGAGGTATGCAGCAGTTACCTCGACGGTGGCCTCGTGTTCTGAAGTATAGAGCAACTGGTAGTAAGTGTAAAATGCACAGGTGATCTAATGTAGCTTCATCTGCTTAACCCCTGAGGATGGGTGGAGAAGAAATGGAATGTTGACAGCTCTTTGCTATTTGCGAAGTCGGTACACCTGCAGTCAGGACGCTTGGGTGCTCATCTCGCAATAGCGTTGCCTTAAAAAGATCAGTGCTATTTTGGTTTGTTGGAGGCAAATGGAGTCTAGGTCTGCCTTGACTTGTTTTAGCTGAGGAGCAACACTGTCATCGCCTTGCTCTTGTCCTCTTTTTCAGAGGCATGTAGGTGCACTCATATCCTTGTTTTTAGTTTCCTGGTAGTTTTACCAATGTAAAAGCACCCACATATACATGTGAACAGGTAAACTACAGACTCAGCACTGCATGTAATAATGTCACGAATATAGTATTGTATTTTGTCTCTGTGACAGGATATTGGAAAGAGTTACCTCTTTTTACATAGTTAAAGTACATGCAGTTACCACACTGAAAAGCACCACAGGGAAGGGGGCACCATTGGTAATGGTACCTGAAAAATTAACCCCACCAGATGTGTCTTTTATTTTTCTATGAAGGCTGTGAACCAGCCTGTCACCCAGATGTTTCCCCCACCTGTGCACTGTTCTGGGTTTCTGCTGGACCCTGGCCGTTTCTCCAACAGTCACTCATACAAACATATGAGGAAGCCAGCAGAAGAAGGCCATTTGGTCTGTCAAGACTGCTCGTCTTGCAGGGTCCACAACTTGAGCTACTGTCCCAGTCCTCCCGCCCCACTCCTCCCATCCTCCCTACTCATGATCCTTACCTTCCCCCATGCCTATCCCAGCCTCTCTTAAAGCTGCCCACTGTCTTCAATGAGATGACCTCTTCTGGCAGTGCATCCCAAGTGTCCACCACTCTCTCTGTGAAGAAGTGCTTCCTGACATCCCTCCTAAACCTCCCGCCCCCAGCTTAAGACTGTGCCCCCTCGTGTTACGGTTGCCACTCAGCTTAAAGAGACTCTCCTTATCAACCTTATTTATCCCTTTCAAGTACTTGAAGGTCCCAATCATGCCCCCCGCCTTCCAGGGAGTACATATTCAGTGCCCTCAGCCTCTCCTCATATGCCTTGCCCTACTGACTGGCTGTCATCTTTGTAGCCCTCCTCTGGACCTTCTTCAGCAGGTTAATGTCCTTTTTGAGGTGTGGGCACCAGTACTGAACTCCATACTCTGGATGCAGCCTTAACAGTGACCTGTACAAGAGCAGTATAACCTCCTCTCTCCTACTACTGATCCCCCTAGCCATGCATCCCAGCATCTTGTTTGTCTTTGCTGCTGCTTTCTTGTACTATGTGGAGTGTTTCAGGTCACTAGTAATCATCACTCCCAGGTCCTTCTCCTCCTCCTCTGATGCAGATACTTGGACTCCACCCAGGTAGTACTCTGTCCTGGGATTCCTGGCTCCAATATGCATAACTTTGCATTTCTTAGCATTGAAGCCAAGGTGCCAGATCCTGGACCACCTCCCCAGATTTTCCAGATCTTCCTGTAGGTCCTGTATCCCTTCAGCTGTGTCCACTCTCCCACAGAGTTTGGTGTCATCCATGAATAAGCGCATTTTGCCCTTAATGCCATCCCCAATGTCATTGATGAAGACATTGAACAACACCGGCCCCAGCACCGAGCCCTGTGGGACTCCACTGGTTGTCTCTCTGGTGCCAGGTAACTCTCTCCCACAACCACCCTCATGGCTTAGTATGGATCAGTTATTAGCAAGTATCTCCATAACTTTGTAGGCGATAGTACCAAATTCAGTACAAAATTCCTTTGAGTTCTCTCACCCTCAGTAATTATTTGCTGGTCCTCATTTAGTAATCTATGCCATATGAAAGCATCTCTGTGCTTACTCCTTGCCCAATTTTCCCCTTTCAAAATGCAGTTTGTATTATAGCCCCCTCTCAAGGAGATGATTATTCAGCTCACTTGTCCTAGTGATAAAAGAGGCATTTATGATGTCCCCTGATGTAATGGCTCTTAGGGATGCTTCCCACAATGTGGTGTGGGTGGCAGCTATAGAAACGCAAAAGGGAATTTCGAACTGTATTTTTTTCTGAAAACATCTGTAGCCAATTTCCCACCCTCTGTTTTTGTAGATTTTCAGATTTAAAAAAATCACCTGTTGCCTATCCTAGGTATCTGTGAATGTTAAATTAGGATTAGTAAACTCCAGATAATTAATGAATATCTTAAATTGCTCAGGCAACCCACACCACACCAGGAAAAGAAAATCAATATAACCTAGATTACTAAATGAGAACCAGCAAATTGTTACTGAGGGTGAGAGAACCCAAATTAATTTTGTTACTCTATTTAGTACTATCTCCTACTAAATTAGGAAAATACTTGCTAATAACTGGTCCATACTAAACAATGAGTGACTTCTGGAGAACTGGGTCCAGCAAAAATCCAGAATGGTGTGCAGGAAGAGGAATCTGGGGTGACAAGCTGGTTCACAGCCTTCATAGAAAAACAGAAGGTACATCTGGTCGGATTCATTTTCCAGGTATTGTTACCAGTGGTGCTCCTTCCCCATGGCACTTTCAATGTGGTAACTGCATGCACTTTAACTACATAAAAAGAAGTGACTGTTTCCAGTATCCTGTAGTAAAGACAAAGTAATATAACCATGCCTTTATTACATGCAGTACAGAGTCTGTAATTGATATACCCACATGCATTTGCAGGTGCTTTTACATTGGTAAAATGATGAAGAAACTAAAAGCAAGGATATGAGAGCACCTACATGCCACTGAAAAACAAGACAAGGAAAATGCGTTGTCACAACATGTCTTGAGAGAGGGCAGAGGTCACTGCTTCACCTTCAGAGGTATTGAAGTAGTCTGAATGGTACCCGGTGAGGGAGTGATGAGGATCTCAAGAACAAGGGGACATGCTGTGAAGCTGGAGGGGGGTAGATTCAGCAGAGATGTGAGGAAGTACTTCTTCATAGAAAGAGTGGTGGATTCCTGGAACAGGTGTGGGCAAAAACAGTGGTGGTGTTCAAGAATGCATGAGATAAGCACAAAGGAATTATAGTAGAAAAGAAGGGGAGAGTGAGAAAGAGCTGTAGAGTGGACACGGTCTGCAGTAATAGTGTAGGTAGGGAGAAATGGGCGGACTGTATGGGCCAAGCAGTCCTTATCTGCCATCAATTTCTATGTTTCTATGTTACTGTCTCAGTTTATGGCATAGGGAAACCTTCTGGCAATACGAATTCAATGCCAATGTGCCACCAGGTCTGAAAGATAAGTACCAGGTAACCAATTATATGTAGTACTGTATCTGATGCATACGTTAGACATTCTGTTACAAACCACAAACCTCTCCACTCCAATATTTTAAACAATTGTAATCTTCCTCCCCAATGCTATAATTTTAAGCCTTCTTGTCTCCTGTTAATTGTTTATATATCTATCAATGCATTATATTAGGTCAGGACGTCTTTTTTAGGGCCCCAGTTAATGTGTTGTCCTTGTAATAGGCTGAAGCATTGATATAGTTATGAACTGGCTCCCAACTTCCTTTATAATGATATCCTTATGGAACAATTGTGTGCAGTAGCAAAAATGTAATTTGTGACAATGAATAATACCTTTAAATAGCTGTTTATGAATGTGTTTCCTTTCACTTCCATCCCTCTACAACCCTCTTCCTATTTTTTCTCTCTTTATTTATGTGTATTTAACTCCTAAACCAGATTGGCTCTAGCTCATGTTTTTAGTATACTGATGTATTTATAATAACACTGTTTGCACTAATAAACTGGTTTTGCACATATTTATGTATTTATGTTATGTATGAGCTCACACACGAGTGTATGAAAATAAACTGTATATTTTGAATATGTCACTATTTAAGTCTCTGTCCCCTATGTAGAGCCACACCTTGAAAAGCACCTATCCTTAGATGCGAAACATTGGTGATCTGGGAGTCTGCTGGCTGCTGCAGTTTTCTGTGTTTTTGAATGCTTCAATAAAATACTCATGCTTTCTTGTTTCTATGGATGCTGGGCTTATTTTTATTTATTATTTATTTAGTTTTTGTTGACTGGGTAAGTGCACTAGACAAATCCTGCCTATTTTCAGGCACGACCCGGGGGAGGGGGGGATAAAGATGAATGCCAACAGACCTTAAACCAGATTAAGCTGTTGGTGGTATTTTTAGTGAATGAGGGAAATTTGGCTAGGACACCAGGGAAATTCCCCTACTCTTTTCGATAAGTGCCATGGGATCTTTAACACCCACCTGAACTACCACCAATCCAGGCAGAGGGACCTCGGTTTAACGTCTCATCCGAAAGACAGCACCTCAGAAGTACAGCACCCCTCTCATGCTGCACTACAGTGTCAGTACTGGGACATTAACCCAAGTACCAGATGTGGGAACTGAACCCACAGCCCTCTGATCTCCCGGCCTCAGAGGCGAGTGTGCTACCTACTGAGCCACTGACACTGACTCCTGCTGAAGACTTTCTTGGTAATGTACCTAGTTACAGTATTACATAACAGGGGGAAACTAACTTTGAAGAATATGTGAAACACAGACAAAGATGTGTCTGAACTACGGGGACCAGAAATCCCAGTTATAGTGGGACAGTACCAGTTTTTTACTGCCCTGGCCCAGTGTCCTCACAGGTTTGTAAAAACAGGTATTTCGTCTTGGTTTAATTCCAAACTTGGTTTTGCTTCCCGGTTGACAGCTGCACTTATGGCAGCAATGTTGCTGAGGATCTCCTGGCCCCTTAACAAGTTAAAGTGCTCACTTGTCCCCCTGGCATCTCTCCTGCTCGTGTAACTGATGATGCAGTGCATGGAGCGCATGGCGCGTGCACACCACCACCTGACCAAGCACACTGACTTGTCGCAGTCAGATGCCACCAGTGTAGCTGTTGGTCAGTGTGTGCACTGCACATTGCTGTTTTGTTCTTTTACACTGCGGTTGGCACGAATCTCAGTCTGAGCTGGTCAGAGATCCAGAGGATGGACAGAGTCTGAGTCACCCTCAGCCGGAGGTCTGAGAGAGGGGGAGGCAGCACTGCTAGGGGAGAGTGGGCAGAAAAAGTCTGGGACATGGGTGCCTGTGATGTGAGTGAAAGCAGGGCCTGTGTTGTGTGGTGCCAGGTGTCTGGCAATTGGGTCTGGGATTCTGGGGAAGAACTCAACTTTAAGAGGTGAAAAGACTATGGTAGGCCCCTTTTATCTCTTCTGCTTTCTTGGCTCATTTTTTTTATGGGCTGGGCAAGACAGACCATGTACAAATATTAAACTAAAATTAAATACTGAAGGACCTGTCCTGCAGCCTGTGGGGGTAACAGATGCCTGCTCTGAAGCAAGCCTCCCCAGGTCCTGCTGAATGGAGTGATTCAGCTGCTCAGCTGTTCTGAATGGGGAGGGCAGGGTGGTGGGGCAGTGCCTGAAACCAGACAAACAAGGTTTTTCCTCCTGGAATCACATGTTCAATTTTTGCTTCAATTACCAGGCACCAGAGCCCGTGCGGGCCTAGTGGCCCCCAGACTCCAGCTGTATGTAAAAATTTGCACACATCGGCACTTGTCCTGGTTTCACATTTCAGAAATCTGGTCCCCCTAGTCTAAACAGTGTGTTATTACAAAGCGTTCCTTGGGGTGTCTGAGGAATTGTAAGCAGTAAAGCCCAAACAAGCAGACATTTTCAGGGGATTACTGTAGTAGCGTGGGTATAATAACAGACACAGTAGACAGTAAATAAAGTGCATAAAAAATGCAAAGCTTGCATTTGTCAATTTATTTTGACAATTCAAAAATAATAAAGAAAATTAAAAAAAAATTACAAAAAGGAAAAGGGTGTAAGTCCTTCACACCCCAGCATACAGGAAATACTTTCTTCTCAAGAACTCCTGAAACTTTCCTTGAACTCCAAAAACTTGAACAGTGTATAAGCTCTCACACTTAGCTCCTTCTCTTACTGTGGTCAGTCGGCTACTAACCCACCTATCTAACTTAGCCCCTGGTGGTGAGTTTATATAAGAAAACTAGGGGTGACATGACATCACAGTCAGGTGACCCCTCATTAACTAAAATAACCATTTATCTTACTTTCACCCCACTGAGGCTCCTTAACCATACTGTAGTCTGTTGCAGGCTAAAAAGCTTTACATCTATATACCATAATATGCCATGTATCTAGTCTATAAGACCACTAACAGCCTTAAAGGGACACTGTCAACCCCCTTAGGCCTCAAAGTATCCTTTATTTAAAAAACACATTTTATGTTTGCTAACATTCTGTAAAGACTG
Organism: Neoceratodus forsteri; assembly: GCA_016271365.2. Taxonomy (NCBI): domain Eukaryota; kingdom Metazoa; phylum Chordata; order Ceratodontiformes; family Ceratodontidae; genus Neoceratodus; species Neoceratodus forsteri. Next base: position 140,425,579 of record JADMNL010000031.1, on the reverse strand, counting down.
CTGATGTAGCTGGTAGTTTGATTCTGATTATTTTTTTCTTTTAAAAAGTGAAAAACAGACTGCCCACCATACTGGTGTTACCACACCAAAGCAGGTTTGTTTACATTCTTTGATCAGCTCCCACTGCACCTTTCCTGGACTTAGGAATACCTCCAACACAGTCTAGCCACTCGTGATGCAGTGGCAGTTTAGGTAGCTACTGCCTGATGAGTGACTGCACTGTTTCAGGGGGCTTCTAATGTGCAGGAAATATTCAAGAAGAATTGATTCAGGACTTGAAACAAAACAAGGCTGTTTATAAATATACATTATCATGCATTTCAGTTCTACTAAACAAGGACATAGATAAAACAAGCAGCAACATTAATGAATTTTAGAGAAGGTAAGCAACCATAAAATGAGGGTTTTTAACTAGAAATAATATGATGCAAAACAGGTTGACAGTGTCCCTTTAATTATAGGTCATCAGATAATTAGGGACTAAGCTCCTCCCATCCGGAGTGACATCACACCTTAGGGCTACTATAATAACAGCCATTCTTTGGGCTGCCCACCCTATAGTAGGACCTTTCTGAATCACAGGCTCCCACAGGTAATTACACATTAAATTATATGTACTGTCTCATGTAATATACAGGCATCTCTGAATTGGCTAGGGGAAGAGGAGATTAAGGGCACGCTCCTTCTCCTTCTCCTGCCAGCTCAGGAGACCTGACAACAGATTATTATTGTTCTTTTATTTTACGATGAATAATTCAAAGTAAAACTGTTTAAATACACTTCAGCCCTTGAAAAGGGCTTTATTCCTTTTAAGCAGCAAGCTGCCACCTTTCACATATGCAGGGGCTCTGAGCTGAGCTTCTCTTGAGCCCCTGCCAAAAAAAGGACAGCATTCATTATCTGACCCAAAGGCTGAACTTGCAGCCGACGGGTGTACATTTCATTTGGGCCATATATTGCCCTTTTTCCCATTTCCAACCTTTGGCTCCTTTTATTTACTCAAGCAGCCCCAGTTATAACATCTCTGGGGCTGCACTATCATTCCCGGGCAGATCTCATTTGTTTGGGGACACTGTGGGGCGTCTCTGTTTAATTGCCCGTAGTATCCCCTATTCGGCAATGCCTTTGAGCTTTGCCACTCTTGCGGTATCTGCCTATGCTTCAGGCACCTCTCTCTGCTCCGAAGCACACTTCTTGCTCCAAACAAGGAGCTTGTTTTTAACCGCATTTTGTGGTGGTGGGGCCATGGAGCACCTTGCTATGAAAAAGAAGTGGCTACATTGTGGCATATTGTGACTGGAGCCTTATTCTGCTCCCTATAAAAACCCTGTCCAAATACAGCTGCATATTGCGAGTGGAGCTGCATCAGTGAGCAGCTGCAACAGTGGGCGCCTCGGGAGCAGATGCCACCAAGAAGTTTGTCTTTTTCTGAGGCACCAGCGAATGAACATCTGGCGCTATGTGCACTAAAGATATTATATATTTAGACAATATTTCTAAGCACTTCCAGCACTTCATGTGCACAGTGGGGGGGAGGGGGGTTGTATAGGCAATAAGGGATAGTAAAGATTTAAGAATGCCAGGTTGGCCACCCTGATATAAAAAACACAGAAACGCAGAGAGAGTAAAAGAAAAAGGAGACAGAAAAGAGTGAGAGAAATAAGGAAGGGAGTGCACATCTCTATTAATACAGCTAATATTTTTCCTAGTCAAACTATCTCTTGTTGGGAGCTGCAATACTGAACATAGGATTTGCAAGGAAGTGAGTTGTGCTCACAACAGAGGGAGGGGAACCTTTCAATTGTCTTTGGTTTGTAGCAGATATACTGCAGGTGGAGGCTGCTTCTAACTGAAAGGTGAAATAAGGAATTTACAATTATCAGGAAAAGACAGTCTTGTTACAATTCTTAAGATTTTCAGTGCAGGAAGCTTTAAACTCTGGGCGAAACATTTGTCACAAATCCTGAAATAAGTGCAGGTACAGGTTGTGTATTTGACCCAGACAGTAAACTGTTTTCTGTGTTTATCTTTGTTTGCCTTAAAAGGCAATTCCAAACTTTCTCAGGAAGTGATTACATCACAGAGACTGAATCAGCCAATAGCTTGGGTAACAGACCTGAGAACAATAGTATTATAAGCAAGTGTTTATAGCAAACTCATCAGAACAGCTAATATTTTTCCTAGTCAAACTATCTCTTGTTGGGAGCTGCAATACTGAACATAGGATTTGCAAGGAAGTGAGTTGTGCTCACAACAGAGGGAGGGGAACCTTTCAATTGTCTTGGTTTGTAGCAGACATACTGCAGGTGGAGGCTGCTTCTAACCGAAAGGTGAAATAAGGAATTTACAATTATCAGGAAAAGACAGTCTTGTTACAATTCTTAAGATTTTCAGTGCAGGAAGAGTTCAAAGCACAGCTGACTTATTTTGGGGCTGACCGCTTTCAGAGCACAAACCACCAGGCTGTTTTGGGGCTGGGGAGGTTTACCTGTGTCTGACTTGGATGTCTGGATTGTTCTCTGTTTGATTAGCAGGGGATTTTCTCTGTCAAATTGTTGTGTGTAGTATCTTGCAGACAGGAAGGCACTCATCGCAGCGGTGGGTCAGAGCTCTTAGCTGATTGTTTTGTGAGGGAACAGTTTAGGCCCAACCTCTTCCACCTCACCCCAGCCACTCCTGGAAATAGTTCCTTTATGCCTGGGGTTCTGACATCATTTCAAGAGTGCAAGGTGCATATCAGTGTCATATCCTCTCTAGCACTCAGCACTGAAAATATACATGCTACACATTGTATAATATATATGTATTTCTATATAACAAACCAATCACACACAAGCACACACACACACACAAAAAAGTACATAATCATGTGTGGAGTAGCAATGTAATGGCTGGGGCAGCAGTCTTCCAGGAGTCTTTCTGAGGCTGAGATGCTGCCCTATTTGCAGACAACTCTCTGCCCTGAGGGAGGAAGCTGCCTGCCTTCAGGCCACACTGGACAGCAGTAAGAGAACCTTCCCCCAGGCCAGACTAGATGGTAGGAAGGGAACCCCCCCATCCAGGGAGCACCAGAGCCACCACCACTACCTCAGAGGTTGCAAAGAAAGCACAGCAGTTGGACCACAGTGGGCTCAGGGAGGGTGAGGAGGGTGGAACAGAGGCACACCCAGTCAGTTGTTCCACTCCACAATCCATACACCATTCTGGGGGAGCACAGCTCCCATATGGATGCACCCACAGAGGAGATTAAGGAGGAGGCTGAGGACAACTGTCACAAGGGAGGCCCACAGGAAGGAGGCAGAGGACATCACAAGGAAAGGAAGCAGCTCCTGGTGGGGGACTCAATTATTAGGGGGATAGAACTGGGGGGAGCAGGGAAAACTGAAGTAAGGTGCCTGCCTGGTGCCATGGCTTGGAGGGACAGGAAGCGCATCCTCAGGATCACGAGAACAGCTGCACGAGAGTCTGAGCTGGATGTCATTGTCCACCTAGGGACAAATGACTTGGCTCAACATGAGATTAGAGCAGTGCAGAAGGACTTTGTAGAACCAGGGAGGGGCCTAAGACAAGTAGCACACACAGTATCCTTCTCAGAGGTGCTGCCTGTATATGGCATGAGTGAGGCAAGGGTACTTTGCACCATGCAGTTTAATGAGTGGTTGAAAAAATGGCGTGGAGCACAGGGTTTGGCTTCATTGGGGACTGGGGTTCCACCTGAGGACACCAGCCTATACTGGCAGGATGGTCTGCATCTGTCAGGGAGGGAATAAGTCTTTTGAGCAATCAGTTTAAATGCTTCATTGGCAAGCTTTTAAACTAGTCAAGGGGGGAGGCACTGATAAGCAGCAGGAAAATCCCAGCCTCTCCCTACAAAACAAGGTACTAAATGGGAAAAAGACCGAGGTAGAAAGGTCAGTGGGGGATGCTGCAACAGAAAGTAAAGCCATCAAAAAATGGAAAGCAATGAGTACCAATGCACGTAGTCTGAGTAACAAGCTTCCTGAATTAGTGGCCTTGATGGAGGAGGAACATCTGGATATCGTGGCAGTCACAGAAACGTGGTTCGCATAAAACCATGACTGGATGTAAACATACCAGGATACACTATCTACAGGAGAGACAGAGGGTAAAAGAGGAGGAGGAGTAGCTCTTACATAGGGAAGGAATCAAAGTAACAGAACAAAAGAGAAAACAGGGAGGAGAAGAAGCACTGTGGGTAAATCTGAGACCGCAATGGCACCACAATCCACACAGGGTTAGAACAGACTCTTCTCAGGGGAGAAATGGACAAAGAAATGATAGAAAGTATACTTAGTATGGCAAAAAAAGGGGAGATATTGATGATGGGTGATCTGAATATGCCAGATGTTAACTGGAGTGCAGTTGCCGCACCACTGAAAAGTGGGTTATTCTAGATGCCCCACAGGGGCATGCCTTAGACAACTAGTATTGGAGCCCACTGAGAGGGAGCAATCTTAGACCTGGTTCTCTCAAATGGAGATGAAGAGAGATCACAGATGTAGAAGTGGTAGCCATCTGGGAACTAGCTACCATCGAACAGTATGGTTCACAATAAACACAGCAATAGAGTCAAGCCATACAAAGGCAAAGGTACTGGACTTTAGGAGGGTTGACTTGGCTAAATGGGTAAGTGCCTAAGGAATGCACTAGCAAATAGACAGGAAGGAGGGTGGAAGAACAATGGGGAATAATAAAAACTGCCATCACAGAGGCAACAAGCCTTTGTGTGAAGCAAATAAACAAAACTAAATGATGTAAGAAACCACTATAGTTCTCAAAGGAAGTGGCAGTGAAGGTTCAAGAGAAAAAGAAAGCTTTCAGGAAGTACAAGGAATCACAGAAGGAGCAGTACAGAGAACTGTATCAGTTAAAGCAAAAGGAAGCTGAGAAGGCAGTCAGAACAGCAAAGGCCCAAACCAAGGAAAAGAAAGCCAACTCAGTTAAGAAGGGGATAAACCTTTTTATAGGTACATCAGGGGGCGAAGGAAGACCAAGGAGGGATAGTGAGGCTTAATAAAGGGGGAGGTGGGCAGAGGAGAATGTGAAAAGGCAGAGATACTAAACAAATATTTTTGCTCAGTGTTTACAAAGGAAGAGGGGGAGTACCTAGAACAAACAGTAGAAACACACTGGATACAGAAGTTGATACTCAGCCCATTTACCAAAAAAGGGTTCTGAAAGAACTCTTAAAACTGAAGGTGGACAAAGCAATGGGGCCTGATGGGATTCATCCCAGAATTCTAAAAGAACTAAGGGTAGAATTAGTGACACCACTGACTACCCTGTTTAACAAATCATGGGAGGATGGGTGGTACCCAAGGACTGGAGGAGGGCAGATGTGATTCCCCTTCACAAAGTGGGAGCAAGGCAGAAGCAGAAAACTACAGACCTGTTAGTTTAACCTCAGTGGTAGGGAAAATGATGGAATCACTTCTGAAGGAAAGAACTGTCGAGTATCTAGAGGCCAGAGGGCACAGGACCCAAGGCAGCATGGATTCACAGCAGGAAGGTCATGCCAGACAAATCTGATAGATTCTTTGACTGGGTGACCAAAGTAGTAGATCAGGAGGGGCTGTGACATGGTCTACCTAGACTTTAGCAAGGCATTTGACACAGTCCCACAAAAAGATTAATATACAAGTTAGCTAGCCTGAGAGTGAGTCCCAAGATGGCAGCCTGGGTAAAAATTGGCTGGAAAATAGGACACAGAGAGTAATAGTAAATGGAGTCCACTCTGATGAAAGGGGGGTTACTAGTGGGGTACCGCGAGGGTTCAGAATTAGATTAGTCCTCTTCAATGTCTTTATAAGCGACATTGCAGAGGACTGGAAGGAAAAGTATGTCTCTTTGCAGATGACACAAAGATCTGCAACAGAGTTGATGCACAAGGTGGGGTAGAAAGGATGAAAGGGACTTGGCAAGGTTAGAGAATGGTCAAATGTATGGCAGCTTAGATTCAATGCTAAGAAGTGCAAGGTAATGCACCTGGGAAACAAAAACCAGGGTAAAGAGTACACAATGGGGGTGAGATACAACAACAAAATGGAAAGGGACCTGGGGGTAGTCATATCAGATGACCTAAAGGTGGGCAAGCAATGTGAGGGCAGCAATGAGGGCTGAGGATATTGGGATGCATAGGGAGGCATCACCAGTAGAAAACAGGAAGTTATTATCCTCTGTACAGACAGCTGGTCAGACCCCATCTGGAGTACTGCGTGCAGTTCTGGAGACCCAGTCTTCGAAAGACATAGACAGGATGGAAGCTGTCCAGAGGAGGGCACCAAAATGGTGCAGAGTCTGCACGGAAGACATATGAAGAGAGACTAAAGGAGCTTAATATGTATAGCCTCGAGGAAAGGAGGGAGAGGGGGACATGATAGAAACTTTAAGTACCTCAAGGAATCAACAAAGTCCAAGAGGGTAGCATCTTTCAAAAAGAGGTGTGCAAGAACAAGGGGCAATTTGAAGATGGGGGGCGGCTCAGAGGTAATTTAAGGAGATTTTTTTTTTCACAGAGGTTGTGGATGCATGGAACAGCCTTCCGGAGGAGGTCAGAGTCAAAAACAGTGGTGGAATTCAAGCATGCATGGGACAGTCATAAGGCAATTCTAGGGGATGGGGGTAGGAAGAAGTAGGCTGCTGGTTAACTAGGATCTGCAGCTTATCCAGTAGGCAGGGAAATGGGCAGACTGGGTGGGCCAAGCGGTCCTTATCTGCCATCAGATTCTATGTTTTTATGTTTCTATACATTTCTTGGGAATCCTTTATTATAACAGGGGCACCCTGTTACAATCGCTGCCTGGCAATGACATGTTTTGGTCTCGGGGATTAAACTTAGCTGGGTGTTTAGATAGATAGACAGTCAGACAGAGACACAGACAGACAGACAGATAGACAGATAGATAGATAGATAGATAGATAGATAGATAGATAGATAGATAGATAGATAGATAGATAGATAGATACTTTATTTATAAAGCACCCCTTCCTGGGGGCTCAGAGCCCTGTACAATGTAAAACAGAAAATAACAATAAAACATAGACTAACATCATATTACGTCGATTTACAAAACATACACAACTTAAAAATATAATATAAATAATCACATAATGAGACAGTCAGCAAAGCATATGAGTATTTCCTTATTAGGTTGCTCAAATGCTTGATTAAATAAAAATGTATTTTTATCTGCAGGAACTAGCCAGTTATATAAGGGTGTTATTATGACTATATGTCTAATTTTGAGTTTTAAATAATATTTCTTTTTTTTTAACTGTAAACTTACATTTTTTTGTTGAGAGGAAGTCAGAGGCAGTGACAGCACTAGGGGTTTTAAAACATGGGTTGAATTGGACCCACTGGTGTAAAAAATGTTGGTTTAAAGAGGAACCTACTGGGTCAAAACATAATCAGTGGCAGATTTTGAACAGTTCACATTCCCTTTCTTTAGATGTTGTTATAGAGTAGGTGCATCAATTGGACCCACTGGCAAAGGAAAGAGGGGTCAATTTTGGAAAAGTTGTAACTTTTGCCCTTTTGGTGCTTGTTAGTGTTGTCCCTGGTCAGCGGTTTCATAAGCAGCCCTTACATTCACAGCACAGTCCTGTGAGCCGTGCTAGGCATTTCTAGACAATTCCCACCCAGTACAGCAGCCCGTCAGGAACAGCATTCACTTCATGAACTATAATAGTAAACAATTACTCTGATTAAAATCCTTTAAATACTTAACACTCAAAGTCTGAAAGTGTCCCAAAAGCGATTCCTGTTTTTCAAGTTTGTGGTTATGTATTTCACGTAGTTGACGTTTTGAACAGAGCAGTCACTATTGTTGAGTGACAGATCCTGAAACCTGATCGTTCACGTGCCAGGATATTGTAACGTAGAAGATACGTTTAATATTTGCTTGTGGATCAGCTTCCTGAGAGCTGTGTGAGCTGTTGATAGCATTGATCTGAGGCAGAGATTGTTTGGGATGCCAGGATATCTGGTTTTGAGTTACTAATGCCTTTTTCCAGATGTGGGAGTTTGGGTCTCTTAGGTGATGAGCCCGTTATCTCAGGGGTTTACTGTAAATGTGATGTGGTTTCATGCCAACTGTCGAGATGTCAGAATGTGATATTAGCTATACTATGTAGCAACATCTGTAAGTGTGTCATTATCGATGCTGATGCACGGCTCCCTCAGGAGATCCCAAGACATACCTGACCCTGTGTACCTATCTTGCCAGCACTCACCTGTCCTCCTCTGAGCCTTAATTTACCCCCTAGTTGGGGTCAGGTGGGAGATGTACGCCTGACAGTGAGTGTGCGTAAGATGGCAGTGCTGTGGAAGTGCAGGGTCCAGAAATACTGGGGTCTGTCACTGCAAGCATCAGGGCTATTTTCCATTTTTGTGTGTCTCTCCCACAAGACACCAGCAGCATGGATGTCAAGTCAAGTCAAGTCAAACTTTATTTTTATAGCGCCTTTCCAAACCAAGTCAAGTGAAAGCACACAGGCAGACCATGCTGCCACGTGACCATGGCCAGTGTCTCCCTGACCCAAGGTGCACAGACCTGCAATATCACCTGTGGTTGCCCAGGTGGCGCCGCTAAAGCAGAAGTAATGCTCTGCCACCCTCCTTCACTCACTAGAGAAGAGTGTCCCCTGGGACACTAAATCCTGCTCCTGGCCAACCCCCAATGACCCCAGCTCCTTCCTGAAACTGGGTCACTGGCATCCTGAGTGGTAGCTCTACCACTGTGCCAGCCTAAAGAAAAGTGGTGTTAAAGCAGCAGTGCAACAAAAAGAGTTTTTCCAAAAAAAACTAGTTTCAGCTACAATTAATAAGCACATTAGCATACCTGTCTAATGTACTTATCTAGGTACCTCCCATGCTGAGCGCCATACTGTTTTTTTATTGTCTCAATCCTAACCCTTATCAGATTTTGAGTGGTATTTCTAAGTCAAATGTTGCGGCCATTTGTTTTTTCTTGAGAAAAAATTATATTAAAACATTTATAAAATACTCAAATTTTGGTGGAACTAGAAAAGTTTACCACCAAATAAAACTAGAAGTTGACTGGAATCTGCTCTAGTAAAAAAAAGGTAGGGGCATATGTTTTGCCCAATTTCATTGCATTGTTGTTTTAATGATAGCCAGTCAAAATGGCGACTGCTAAAAACAGCACCTGATTATGACGAATGTCACAATGGTCAAAGTTTCTGTACCCCCTCCCTGAAGTCTGCCCACCCTGGAGTTGGTATATTTAGTAAGTGGGTGGGAGACAGCCCTCAATAAGGCAGGAAAAGTGTAGGTGCAAACAGAGACTTCACCCATCTTGGCATTTGCCATAATCCAGCGCTGTTTTTAGCAGTCGCTGTTTCGTAGTCACCATTTTGACATGGAACCTGATTTAACACTAGAGGTAATGTTCATGAACATAGGCTTTTAGGTCTTACTATTTAACTCAAAAACAAACATGGAATAGCCGGCATAGTGGTCCACCGGGCTGAGGCACTGGATACCTCACCTCCTGCTTCACTGGTGATCCTGGTTCTGAAACAGAGCAGGGCAGTTTGGAGGGGGCACTGAGCAACCCTAGGACAGCTCTCCTTCCTTGGGGGGGGTGAATGGGTCCCACTGTTTGTTTGCCACCTAGAGGAATCTGAGTGGTAATGCAGTGAGACCACACACAGGGAAGGGGGACCGCACCTGTAGGATGCTGGGGGTGTCTCCATGGAAGTGGAGCATGACCAGCACATTCAATTGCACATGAGGTGGGCCTGGGGTAGAAAAGCAGGCAGAAAAAAAAACCCGACCACAGAATGAAGCCTGATCCCCTGCAGGCCTTGCACTGGAGACTTGGGGTATCCAAGGCCCCGTGGCAGAAGACAATGGAAAGAAGATAAGCCTCTGTAGAAGCCTTGTGATGGGACCGGGAGGGAACTGGTCAGATAGGGGTGGTCGGGGAAGACCGGACAGCAAAAACTATAAATAAAAATCAAGCATTAAAACCCATAGTTTATTTTGTGAATTTTCAATGTTCAGGTGGCCATCATGTACAGGGCAAAGAATTATCAATTTGATATGGGGGCTTCGTTTTCAAAATGAGTGCTGCAGGACCTATGGCTGCATTTATGCTTCTCTTGTGGCACAGTGCTGCCTGTGCGACACTTTTGACTTTTTATGGTAAGAAAACTGTGCATGTGTCATTTTTGTTGATGCGAGCATTATTTCTTGTGCGCAACTCATGGCACTTGGGGTCGTAAGGATAGCCCAAGTTTTCATGCGGTGTTACAGTTTTGTCTCAAGTAGTGCAGGTGATAAAAAGTGGTGCAGGGGACGGAGCTTGTAGCCTAGCAGGGAAGACATGTTTTCTTAAGTTCCTTCACACTTTGTTTTAACGATTAGAAGAAGTTCGATTTGGGGCATCATTGTACTCCAGCAGACATTGTTAGCCTGCATCTACTTACCCTGAGTATATTTAGTGAATTTCTTGAATGATGGGTCGGCCAAGGAATGTAACAAAGGGAGACTCCTCAACCTCAGGGCCAAAAACTCCAGCTCTGGCCTCACTGCCAACTTGAACAGGGGGATTCTCCTGCTATGCTTGAAATTCTCCAAGTGGCGGTCAGTTCCTTGACCCAATCCATCTGACTCATTGACAGAAAAATAGACACTTACATGGAAACATTGGCGAAAGTGGAAACCTATGTGGAAGTGATGGCGCCAATGGTCAAAGAATCCTACAAAACAGCTAGCAAGGCCATTTCTGCTGTCTCCTCAACAATCAAGGAACAAGGACTCCTATGGGCCCAGATCAAGCAGTTGGAGAATTCGGTCCGGGTTGCAAATGCTCCCAAATGTAGGTGTAACAGGGACACAGAAGGGAGCATTGCGGCGACTTTTTGGAATGCTGGCTCCCAGAAGCATTGGGTCTTGTATTTACTCCCTCATTGGCGAAGGCCTATAGGATCACCCCCCACCACCTTCAATAGCCCACAATGCAGGCAAAGGGTCTCACACTCTTCTCATGGTCATACCATTCTCGACCTTGAGGGATAAAGTAATTTAGGCAGCCTGAGACCAACAACCCATCACAATGGATAACAGCAGTGTTCATCTTTTCTGGTTACTCGTACACCACAAGAAAAAGGCAAAAAGTATCTGAAGGTGTCACCCTAAATCTGAGAGAACTAGAAATACCCTACAGACTCGACTTCGCAGTGGTGTTACAATATACAGTCAAGGAAAAAATGTTTTCCTGTATCACCCGAAAGAAGCTGGATAGTGTGTCACTAAACTGGTAACAAATGCTGGGACACTGGAGCTGGGGCAGATTCCACAGCCAATGAAGCAGAATGATTGTGTTAGAGGATCTGGTCTGTGAGTATGTTTTCTCACAGGTAATAACTGGCAGGTCTACATGGGTCCTGCAAAGGACAATTGACATCTTATTGATTGATTGATTGATGGATGTATTTATTTATTTTAAAAGTTTTGCCAGGAATAATAAACTGAGCTGGTAACAACTCCTTTCCAGATGTGTCCGGGGGAGGGAGGGAAGGAGCAGAGATACACTAAAAACAATAAATACAAATGCAATTTACATTTGTATTTACAAATTAAAATAAACACAAATACAATTAAATACAACTAGGTAAGGATTATAAATAACAATTGTGTAAGGACACAGGTTCTGTGTAAGTAAAATATACTACAATAGAGTGCTGGAGGATAACAACTTTTGCAATGTGCAGATGGCTATAGTGATTTTAGGGGGGGCCAATGGTTGGGGGAGAGGGAGGGTGGACAAGGGGATTTAATATTGTCAGTCTTCCAGTTGTAGTTTTTGTTTTTTTAACAATTTGCAGGTTTGAACTTTCTTAACGGGGTCTGACATAATAAGATCTTGTTAAGTAGACATGACCTCATACTCCAGTATCAGCTCTTTTACAGGTTATGTATTCCTCATTTTCAAGGAAGCTGAAATTGTTTAACCAGGAAAGGCACAGTAAGCCGAAGCTTGTTTCCAGCTGCGACTTGGGAGCACAAGGAAGTTAAGTGACACAGTAGCAAGGGGGGACTGTGGGATTCAAACCCAGAGCTCCAGGTTTGCAGCTCAGAGCCCTAAACCTCTGCGCTATACTGCCTTCCAACATAAGAATAGTTTATAAGTTGTGTATTTGGAGAGCGGGAGTGAGCACCTTTTCTTATACCGCCAGATTAATATGGCAGTGAAGCAATGTGAAAGTTTTCAGTGCTGCACAACACTAATGGGGAAGACCCTCTAATTTTGGCACAAGTGCTCCATTTCCCACATTCGGAAACAGCTCAGGCGGGCAAGGAAGGCATGCTTAGTGCACTTTGCCTTCTTTGAATGTGGACACTTCTTACCTCGATCCACCTTGCCCTCAATTACCTCTGGCACGCCTTTGCTCTCCTGTGTTGGCCTCGTGGCAAAATACGTCAGACAAGGTTTCCTTCGATTTGTACTTTACATACAGTATATTTCTGTAGCTTTACCTTCAAGCTGCAGGTATTGTATGTTATGCTGTTGCTAATCTCTTTATTGAAAAGTTAAATATAGCATATATGCACATTTTTTGACATTGCCTGCAAGGTGGTACCCAGTGCAGCAAATAGCATGGGTCCAGCTCTAGGTGGTGAGAATACATTATTCAGTACAGAGCAAAGCATGTAGAAGTACTGCTATGTGACCCACTGAACAAGCACCTTAATACACCTGTGGGCAGGCTCTATAGCAACTTCTTTGACATGAACACCACCAGTGATGGCGGGAGTGGCTGCATGTTTGCCTGACAGTACCTCATTCGCAGATGTTACAGCTTCACACTTCCTTCTGTAGAACATGGTGCTGCCATGAGTGAATTGTTTAAAACAATACAGTATATGGAATAAAAACAGTCCATCACCCGTCTGTATAGCACCAGAATACAGAACACAGTTTGTCACCTGTCTGTATAGCACCAGAATATAGAATAAAAATGGCTTATCACCTGTCTGTATAGCACCAGAATATAGAACAAAAATGGCCTGTCACCTGTCTTTATAGCACCAGAATATAGAACACAAACGGTCTGTCACCTGTCTGTATAGCACCAGAATATAGAATAAAAATGGCTTGTCACCTGTCTGTATAGCACCAGAATATAGAACAAAAATGGCCTGTCACCTGTCTTTGTAGCACCAGAATATAGAACACAAACGGTCTGTCACCTGTCTGTATAGCACCAGAATATAGAATAAAAATGGTTTGTCACCTATTTGTGTAGCACCAGAATATAGAATAAAAATGGCCTGTCACCTGTCTGTATAGCGCCAGAATATAGAACACAAATGGTTTGTCACCTGTCTGCATAGAATTCTTCTGTCTTGCTTCCCAATAAAAAAGAACAAAAACATTCAAAAGAAGTACAGTTGAGATATCCAAGTACATGGCAACACTGTGTGCTCCTAAGCATCTTAGTGTACACACAGACTTAGGTACATATGTCTGCAAAGGGAAGGATGGGGTAGGTACCATAGGTGCCAGAATGGGGAGCCACTATGGCCAAGGTCCTACCACTTTCATAAGTGGTAGGGTCTGGCTCTATCAGGTTTTGCAGTCTTGTTAATTTATTGCTAGAGAGTAAGGCTATGCAAGGACTGAATATGGTTCTGTTAGGCTAAAGGTACCTTAGGAAGGAGCCCAAAAGTTCTGCACAGCAGATGGTGAATACAGAGCCTGAGTGAGGACAGACTGACAGCAACTACTGACAACTGGTAACAGAAAGACTGAATTGAGCAAAACTGACAATAGTTGGTAACTTGATAGCAGAAAGAGGCATGACTTCCATAAGGAGAGAGGGAATGGCAGAATGGAAAGAAGTCCGCCATCCAACCCCAACTCACAGTGGAAGCCTATTAGGGTAAACGCTATACAAACATGAATGTACAATATTATGGACCACCCCCTGCAGAGACTACCTAACTTTCATGACCTTCGGCATGGAGGACAGGGAAAAACCCCTATGAAGAGGAAACCTCTGGGGCTGCAAGGCCTTGGTTGCCTTCCCTCCCAGGCTTGGGAAAACATTAGTGACAGCTCGACTACCACAATTTAGAGGCCCAATTCAAGGGGAGAATTTTTGACGAAGGTCTCTCACTCTAGCCCCCTAACAGAAACACTATAGGGGTGCTGCAAACAGATCTCTGTAGCTAAAAGATGTTCATTGGGAGGAAGGCCCCCCCACAAGGTGGGAGGAGGAAAGCAACAACTGCTGAAAGGCACTCACCTGGCCTCCACCTAGGGGAGGCCTAGAGAGGAAGCTGAACCCTGAGGGGTAAAGCACAGGAGTTGGGTCCTTGAGGGGCCAGAACTACATAACTGTGAGATATTCACCCTTGATGTGCAGAGAATGGGAAGTAGGTGGAGATTAGGTGAACCTTAGGCGGTCATGGGGGGAACAGCTTTCAAAGGTGCTGCCAGCGTGGTCTGCACAGCGAAAAGAGTCCCCGTGGACATAAAGGCCCCACCCTCAGGCACCTGAAGTCTTAAAAGTTACATCAAGTGGTGATGCTAAGTCGATCTGCATGAAAGCTTCACCCGGGGCATAGGACATTTTCACCCAAAAGGCAGAAAGAGAAGGACCCTGCCCAAGTTGAGGGACCCACCTTCAGAATGCAGACTTCAAGGGAGCTGAGCGAAACCATCAGCATAAAGGGCAAGGAGCCCTGGAAGCCATGCTATGGTCGTGGCTGGCATGCATTCGAATGCAGGAGTAGTGGGAGGCTCATGGCAAAGCGTGACGGCCATGAGCGCAAGGTAGAAACAAATCGTAGGCAAGGCTGAATGACTGAGTCATTGAATGACAACTAGGACACCATGAGACTGAATGATACATGCTTGGACTGAATGTTGAGCATGTTAACCAGTTCCATACGGGAGGTGAGTATTAGCTGCTGATTCACTGCAGGCCAGGTAGGCTGAGGCAGTAGATAACAACAAATGAAACTGCTAGGGAAAAACTGAGCATATGAGAGCTGAAACCTAGTGAGCAGCGTGCTGCTGGACTGAGCAACTAATTTATTTATTTATTTTTTATTTGTTTTTGATTACCACGTAAGTGTGCTAAACATAGAAAGTGCATATTTTCAGGCATGACCCTGGATGTAACATGGCAAACAATCAAATGGTACTGGAACAAGGAAAAGCACATAGATTTACAACTGAGACATGACCAGGAGTCAGGGAAACCAAGACACAGCGATAAATATTACACGGCAGCGATGTTCAGTAACTCAGATAGATACATATTACACAGCAGCAATACACAATAAGTTTAAAAACAGTAGATATGCAATCACAGAAGAACATCAGCAGAACAACTGAAATAACAACTCTTTGTGTGCCAAGTACAACAGAATTGGCTGTAGCAACACTGTAAGAGGAAATAAGTTATACACCAAAGAAGGAGGGAGAGTGACAGAACACCACTGTAACAGAGGAGTTTTAGGAGCGGACAGACTTAGTACAAGAAGCAGTAAGTGTAAGTGAAGGAAGGCTGTAGTGGATCTGCAATGGCCTAGCAATGCAAGAGTAGGGCCGAGGAGAGTTCAGGGTGAAGGAAGCAAGTGCAGGGGGTCAGTTGGTAAGAGGTGACTACGGAGCATCCCTTTGAAGTTAGAATGAGCAGGGGTGAGGTGGATAGCAGCAGGGAATGGAGTTCCAGTAGAGATGTCCAAAGTGTGAAAAGTCCTGAACTCCCATAGCTGTTTTAATTCTGGGGACTTGTAGAAAGCTCTGATCCCCAGAGCGGAGGGAGTAGTGGAGGCTAGGCTGAATCAACATTTCTGCTAGTGTGGCGGGAACACCAGAGCGAGAGATACTGTCAATTAAGGAACCAAGAGAATAGTGATGGCTTGCAACTGGGGAGAGCCAATGAAGCCTACTGTATAGCTGGCAGTGATGGGTAAGGCGATGTAAGGCCAGAGCAAAATGACAGATATTATTATATATAGTGTCCCACTTATGAAGACCAGCTTTTGTAACACCAGTATGAGTGATGGAGCCATAAGTGAGAGCAGGAGGAAGTACAGTACATGCCACTTAAGACGTCCACGTTTAATACAGACCGCCACTTTACCCGGCCATATATTGCTTGCCAAAAGCCTTTTTCAATAGCCACAATGCTAAATAGTCCATTTACAATGAACACTGCCCGCCACGTAATCCGTCAGCCAGAGCTCCTTTAACAAACCGCTTAACGGCACTTGACAGCTGATGCTAAAAATAGCTGTACTGCTGACTGCTCACTAGCGGCTCATTACAGTACTGCTGCCCAAAACCAATAAACCTCTTCACCAGAGGGGCTGTAATCACTGAATCACCTTCTGACCTAATCTTTTCTCCCTACAGGCTGTGTAAAGACATATACTGTGCATCTACCCTTTGTGGTCTGCTGGGCATTTTTTTTTTCCTTGCTTTTTTTTTTCTTCACTTGCAGTTTGCACGGACACTGCTTATAACGGATAATTTGTCTTATGACAATCTAGTCCGTTATATGCGGCAAGTACTGTATACCTTGTGCAATGGCAATTCTGGTGGAGGGTGTTAGTGCATGGCTAGTTCTGTAGGCCAGTCCAGCTTCAGAGTTGATGGCCCTGCAGGTGTTGGTGATGTGGAGGTCAAAGTCATGTGAGGGGTCATGGGTGATGCCCAGATATTTGAAAGAGTTTACATTTTCAAAAAAGGAACCATCACGGCAGGAAACCACCAGAACATAAAAGGAAGTGGCTGCCTTGCTGGGAGCCAGGGTATCCAGTGATATGGGTGAGTCAAATTGAGCAACTCAGTTTGAGCGACTCAGTTTGACCACCTGTGATAACAGCGAATGTGAAAGCATAGCAAGGGGTGGTAACAGCAAGCGTGAGAGTAGAAAACGGCAACGGGAAGAATACAGAGACTCTGATAGGAAGCTATAGTGAATGAGGATATAGGAAGATGTTTGGCCAGGTAGTTTCCAGCTGGTCATTTGGTGCAGTGGAAGTAGTCACTGCCTGTGGTGCAGAAGGACCTGGGTTTGGAACTAGCTAGGTGGGTAGGAATAATATTTTGTTTGTTGTTTATGTACTTACATTTTTTTTTGTTTGCATTCCCTGATCTCCTGAAATGTGTACTGTACGGTATGCACCCTACTGAATCTGCCCCCCCCATAGCCCCTTACCAAATTTTCCCCTGTACCCCAGTGTCAGGCCTCCCTCCGGAGCTGATTATAATGTAAGCCCCCCCCCCTCCTAGTCTAGGGGTATCCGGATGGTAAAATTGGTTGGGGGGGGCACTGTACAACCCAAGCAAGCAGGCCAAAGACAGTAAGAGTGTGCTCATTACCTGGTTGTTCTGATGGCAGCGAGTGGACCTCGCTTGAATGGCAAGCAGGAACACCTCTTCAGATGTGAATGGTGAGCTGCAGGGACAAAGGTGATCAGCGGGCACAAAATGCACAGTTCAAATTGATTAAATCCACTCTCCACTCCAGAATCAAAATGCAACAAACAGGTTTAATAAACAAAAAAGTTAATGAACCACTCCATGGAGCGTGGGGGTAACACATATGTTAGGGGCATCCACAGGCAGACACCTTAGTGTTCCAGCAACAGTCTCTTTTGCCAATAGACTGAATTTTTTCATGTAGTAATTTCCTCGAGCCAACAAGGCTACATTCCTGGCAGCAGCTATACAGCAGGCCAAAATAGGACACACCTAGAGGTAGCTTGTATTTAGCAGCACTTCCATTCCAATTCCTTTCTTTCAATCCAGATCCTAACACAGGCCTCTCTGGCTCACTTTCCATTGGTTCCACCACTGGAACACTCCCGTGATCCAGCACTGGGTAATTAGGGCACCAATCGGCAATGTCGCCAATCATGTTTTTTGTGGGGGGCTGTGCCCCCACACCCCCCCCACTCATAGATTCTCACTCGGGGAGGGTGTGTGTGCACATCCTGCATTTGGTGCCCTGATTGCCCAGTGCCGCAATGCCAGTGCTCTGAGCACAGGAAGGGCTTTCCGTTCCTTAATTCTCAAACACTAAGCATTCACTAGGGACTATGACAACACAAGACGTGTCTACTGTCCCAATCCCACTTCCTAACTTGGCCTTCCCTTAAGCTTTCACCTCCGGGGAGTACCTTACACTTTATGGAGCATTTCCTTCACTTCAAGGTCTTAAATCAGTCAAATTGATGTTCTTTAGCAGGAACAGAACCACCAAAGACCTTCCAGACACCCAGTCACTGTGGTCACATGCCTAGAATGGCTTCCCAGGGAATTCTGCATCCTGATCTGGAAACCAATAGCACCTCCGCTCCTGCAGCGATTCCAATTTCAGGATTGTCTTCACCCAGGGGACTAACTGCCATGCCACACCGAGCACCCAGACAGTCTGCCAACCCACCGGGGTCCCAACCAACAATTCCCAACATGGACCTTTCCCTGCCTCAACAGGTTGCCCAGCTCAGGAGTCCCAACTCTGAGGCGGCCACTGGCCAGGGAAATAGGGGTAGTGTTGCCACCATTACACCCTCAGCATTCCAGGCTGCCACCTCTGGACCACGCCACAGGCCCAATTTGCCATAGCAGGCCTGCCCACAGGACACATTCTGACTCTGCGGTCTGCACTCATCCATGGGTGAGACTACTTAACTTACAAGGCCCCATTGGTGCTTACCCTACCAAGGTGCCGAAGTTCACTTGGCGGGCCTCCATAATTCTTTTACTGCCCGGGCTTCAGTTCCCACATGCACCAACAGGCCCCGAACCTTCTGCTCCACTTCTCCCCCTTCAGGTCTCACTCTCTATTGGCCCGAACTGCCACACTTCTCCATACACGGGTCTTCGGGGGAGGAGGTCCAGGGTGGCAAGCGGCCCACCCCAGCCCCACCACGGCCCTCCGGACGAACTTGCAGGCTGACCCCCTGAACTCTTCTCTTCCCTGAGTCTCTCTCTCTCTCTCTCTCTCTCTCTCTCTCTCTCTCTCTCCCCCTTTGGCACCAAAATCCCTCTCTCTATATACCCTTGAGGATGGGGCCCCCTGCTGCTAGCAAACAGGCCCTACATCCCAAAGCTAGTGACACCAAGCTCTCTCTCTCTCTCTACCTAACTACACCTAGCAAACAGAATTTAACTAGTAAGTGCCCAAAGGGTGCTTACACTTTCCCCCACACACAAAACGTTCACCCCCCCCCCCGGGTGAATGCCTAACCAGGCCACACCACCAACCTCCAGAAGAGAGATATGGTCACTCTCCCTCCCTCAAGGATCAGTGTACCAAGCTGGTTACACTGCCAGAATGGTGGAAATTCATACATTTTAAAACCCTTCATCAGAGGCAGACATGGGGGGGAGCTGAGGGGCTGAAGCCCACTCTCTGACATCCTACGTCCGCTATGCAGTTGGGTCCAACAGCTGCAGCAAGTTTCTTAAATCGCAACATAAGCTGCTTAATGCTTTCCCGACTTTGTGAGTGCACGATCTTTCAAGCCCCAACTCCCAGTACTTTTCCCTGCCCTAATTACATGGGCTTTAAAGCCCAGCAGCAAGATACAGCAGCTTCCCCAGTGAGTCGCCCTGCCCCTGAGTCTCACTCTATCCCAGACCTGGACCATAAAGCATTGTGTCACAACAGTGTACAGCCACAACGTACGCAAGTTCTGCAGTGCAAACAGCCAATTCAGTCAAACAGTTTGACTCCAACCACCACCGTTTTGCATTGGATGATTTGTCAAGTTACACACCCAGTATTGGCGCGAAAGGAAGGCACTGGTGGTGGAGGAGTCCGTGTTTGAGTCTGCCGTCGGCTAGCGTGGTACACCACTTTTAAATACAGTATGGATCCATCTGGGTCATCTCAAAATACCCATTGTTGGATGCGGTGCAGCTCATCTGGTTGTGTTTTTCTTTTTCATGGATATTTGATTAAGATGACAAGTGAAAGTAAGCAAGCCGACTGAAGCCGAGGAGTGCTGACTTATTTACTGTATGTGCTTTGGGAATTGCTTGCATTTAAAGGTCATTGGTGTGCAAATCCTCATGGTGTGTGGGCTGAAGAGGAAATGGACCAGCTGAAACGTTATATTTGGCTGATCAAGCCAGCAGGCTGAGTAGTAAGAAGAACAGTTAATTTTTCTCTTAATTATTTGTGTGCAAAAAAGTTAGTGGGAAGTTGAGATTGGCAGACAATCAAGATCTTGTAAGAAATTCACTTTTTTCTTTAATGTTTGCTGTTTTAAATATTTATACAATAGGTCTATTTAAATGAGAAATCTTAAGTATATAATTTCAATTATTTCATGACATCACACGCTTCGATGATGCACTTTCTTATTTATTATAGATTCCCTCTGCAATGACTGTAAAAAATGCCAAATGCTTCTCTGTGCAAACTTCCTGGAATTTGCTTCTAAAATGCACCTTTTGCCGCCAAATGTTCAAAATTTCTTACAGGGCAAATCCCCCGAACCCCCCTTTCTGGAAAATATCACTGATGGGGGCATGTGCCCCCTCCCCCATACACACACTTTTAGAATCCTGCTGATGCCCCGGGGAGGGGATCTCAGAGGCCTAAGATTGCCTGCTGCCTGTTAGACAAATGAGGTAGGGACTGGGAATGGGAAACACTGGAGTTTGTAAGTGTAACCACCACCCAGGTATGCCATTTCTTTCTTGACAGCTCTACCTGGTAGGCTGGGTTCAGGGAGGAATATGTCACTCGGCACATTGGCTAGGTTTGGCTACTCTGCAACAGGGGCATCCAAGTAACTCCGGACAAAGGAAGCAATAACTGTAATGTCCAATACCAGAAGTGGGATTCTAAAGTGTGGCATTTATTCACATCCAACAGACTAAACAAAGCACAGATGGACCCCCACGGGGCTACACTCCTGGTAATGCAGATTTAAGGAGACCAGAACACATCCTCATCACTTTAGCCTTCAGGCTCTGAAACACACTGGACACACAGCCCGACCTTGTACGCTGCTCTGGGTTTTCCCTGGCTCGGCTCCCTTGCCAGCCACTTGGACACTTTTCATATAGCATGGAAACATTTACTGGTGGCTCCCTAAACCACCTATGAGCACTTCTTCCTCATAAATCCCACATTTGGGTACTTTTCCCAGGCACTGGCCAAGTACCTGAGAGAAAGCAACAGGTGTCCCAGAGCAAATCCATAGAGGTGAATTTGGTTACTTCTGATGGGGTCTCCCACCTCTCGCTCCCATAATTCATACCCGGCCATTTCTCTGGACTGTAACACCTCATCCTTTAAAACACTTTGCTGTGTAGATTCTTTTTAAATGTATTTCACATTTAATCTGCTGTCTTTACATCCCATTTGTGCTGGACTTGAACATACTTGATACGTGGCTTTGTCCATTACTCTAGACCCCCCACAGAGTTAAGCAGTCCAATCCCCACATCTTCCAAACTGTACTTGGCTGTCTTTTCCTGACCCCACAGTAACAGTTCCTTTAGTTTCATCTTGATTCAGATGAAAACACATGGCCCTTTAGCAGAGCGAACTCTCCCTTTGGTTACAGGTGCCCAACAGGCGTTTCCTCCTCAAGGAACTCTCTTCCAGAGCTTCTGGTGCCTCAGCACAAACTTAAACAAGGCAGCTTCTTTTCCCTAGCCAGACCAAGAGGGGGTTTGCCCCTGGAAGCAGGCTGATTCCTTCCCCCCATCCCCGCAGGGATGGGGCTCTGAACCATTGAAAGCGGGCTCCACCACTTCAATATGCTCTTATTGTGTTCCTATTCAAGTGAGAACACACACCCTATACCAAAATAATAGCTCTTTGTCAGAGCTTAAAGCTCTGAGGGCCTACTTACAGCAGAGCACCTCTTTCAGACTGCACACACTCTACTGAACTCTACAGACTGACTTCAGATTCCCCAACGTTCTACTCTAACCTCCAACTGCAACATTCCAGTGTGGCTTATGCAGCTGCGACAGTTCTAAATGATGTCATCCCTCAGTCTCAGCTGAGACTGAGAACAGAGTGAGACAGTGTGAAATCCATTTAACTGGAGTTTCACAAGCTGCCTTCCCTGCCTACCACTAGGTCTTACTGGGATTCTAGTAACCCCGGGTAACAGGGGGGTTACACTCACCCTGGGCCAGGAAAATGACTATCCACAGTCATTATTTACCCAACCTAGGCCATCCTACCCTATGTGTTACCTACGGAGAGCGGTGATCAGGCCCCCTCCTACCATGTGCTAGGCATAGGCAGACAACACTAAGGGCCTAGAGGCCTGCGGCTGATGTATCAGCATCTACTCTAGCCACTGGCTATGGGTACCTAGTGGCTCCGGTAGAATTGTCCAGAGCATAGCCCTAATAGATCAGTACTGCAACCCCTACTGCAGGTCAGGGTCACAGCCTGTCTATCCCCTCTAGCCCTCTAGGGAAAATCTGTCTGCCTCTAACTTAGAATTCCCAAAATAAAACAAACAGGGGACCTCCCCGACCCTGGACACCATGCAACCACACACTAGGAGCTAATACCATACACTATGCATTACTCCCACACTCCCCCACAACCATACCTGTGGAAGTAAAAGTTACACACAGCAACAACAACAACAACAGTACTTTAAACACTACACTCTAAAGTAGTACTGCGGAACTCTGCTGAGTCCCTCCTCCTCTTCTTGTCTTCTCTTCTATCTTCTTCAGGAACACCTGCAAGAAAAAGAAAGACAATACACACTCCTAATCTGCATACACAGTCTATCTAAACCCCTACCATCAAAACACTGGAGAATCCCAAAAAGATTTTTTTTAGAAAAGTAGAAAAAACAGTATAAACATTAGAAAACAGTAGAAAACAATGACATTATTTACAATACACAATATTTGGGGGATGGAGTGCCCTAAAAGTCCCATCTAGTGACCACAGTGCCCGAAGGCAAGTCCATTAAAGAGTCTGTCCTGGGCTGGAGTCCGGTGAAGCACAGTTCTAACAGGCCAAAGTCCCAAAGGGGAGAGTCTTTGAGGACAGTTCAAACATCTGGAGTCTGCTAGTGTGGGGTGTGTACTGCAATGTCATAAGAATAGAAAAGTCTGGACTTACCAGTCCCTTGTAGAATGAAAATGGTACCACACCTGGTCCTCAGCCGAAGACTCTCCCTGGCAGCATTCTTCTGATACAGCTGGGCGAACAGTTTCCGGGAAATGACAGGAGGGCACATATGGAAACTGCTGGGATAATGTCATCTCTGGAGATGGAACCTTGGAACAGGAACAAAAAGGAAAACAGCTGGTCTGAAGTCATCCGATTCCCAGGCGAATGAATCAGGATACAGCTGGGCTGGTGTCCTCTCTGGATCTGAAGTCATCTGGTGGGCCAGTCAATGGATTCTGGAAAGCTAGTACACTGCAGAACTGATGAATGTGGGGCACCTGGGTTCTGGATGTCCAGACTGGTGGAACAACATAGATACGGCAACGGCTGGAGTGGCAGCACTGACTACCACTGCTCTGCTTTCCAGTGGATAGGCATGGGCACATTAGCAGGAAGGTCTTTACATTGTGGCCAATAGCACAACAGGTCAGGCGCTTGAATTATTACCCCATCTGTGCGCTCATAATTCACACTGTGAAAGGTTTCATGTCCTTCTCCATCCGCAATTCGAACAGTGTCCATAAACAGTGTTCTGCCTCTTTTCCGCTGGCTGTATTTTTCTTAAAACATTCTGTTCTTGACGTGCTTGTTTGCACCAGGATGCACACATTTCATTGCTTGTTCCCAAATCCAGGATTTCCTGCTTTTTTCAATCTCCTCCCAGACTCTCCGAAGAAAGGTAGGAAAGGACATCCCAAAGATTTCATTCGCTTTCCTACGAACCAGTCTTTCCTCTTTACTAGCTTTGGTCAACCTGAGACCTCTGGCCTGGCTTGGAGGTGGCCAGTCCTGGTTCTGCCAGTTACACATTCTTAATGACACATAAAATAGATCCCTGGCTCCTTCTTGCACAGTCAGGGCAGTGGAATCACCACTCTCTTCCATGCGTTCCTCTGAGGCAAGGGCTTGAGGTTGTGTACCAGTTCCTTTTTCACAAGACCACATAGGTTCTTCCTCTTCCTCACTGAGAATCTGTGCCCAGGAGTGAGCAGTTGTCCTCACTCCTGAGACTGTCCACTCTTCGCTGGGTACGGAGGTCGAAACCTCCCATTCAAAGGCCTCCCTCATCTCTTCTTCACCTATGAGACTTGGGCTAGGCCCCTCTCTCCAAGGGTCTACTGATGCTCTTCCTGAAATGTCTCTTTGCGACTCAGACTCTGAAACATCAGCACATTATTCTGTCTGTAAATCTGCACCCTCTTGCTTTGTGCCACACTCTGAGGGGCCTTCTCCAACAAGCTCTGCCTGGTGCTGTGTGCTGCCAACTGCAGATTCTTGAACTTTTGTCCATGTGGGAGCCAAATGAATCTTGGGCGCTTTAAACAAACCATATTTCTCTAAGCACCCAGAACAGTGAGGAACCATGAAGACGTCCCTTCCAGCATTTAAGCACATCACACATACTCGCACTGGATATCCTGGAATCGCCACATGAGGAGGCAGTCATCCTCCGTAGTAACATCTCTCAATGTCCCTTAACTTGTTAACTTCTACTGCTATCACAGCCCGGGCATGATCCGGGTAGTGGGCTGGTCCTGAAGCCATGTCTGCAGAGAAAAACAAACAACACTCACTGTTATTTCAAGTCCCACATCACTGAAAACTTTCTTTCTCTTTCAAAATGGCTCCTCTGCCGCTGTGTTTACATTACTACCCCACACTGTAATGGCGGCGGCAGCACTCCTACGCATCAACATTCTGTAATTGGGTCAAGCCACTGTGCATCCAATTTACACACTCTACTGATAACTTTGCTCAAACTACATAAACTTGCACTGTTCTTTTTGCTAGCACA
This sequence comes from Neoceratodus forsteri, assembly GCA_016271365.2. Classification (NCBI taxonomy): domain Eukaryota; kingdom Metazoa; phylum Chordata; order Ceratodontiformes; family Ceratodontidae; genus Neoceratodus; species Neoceratodus forsteri. Next base: position 140,400,591 of record JADMNL010000031.1, on the reverse strand, counting down.
TTTATATGATTTACCACAGACTTTTTACTCGCTGAAGACATTGCTCTAGCTTATAGTCCCTTAAAGCCTCAGTATTTCAAATGGCCTGTAATTCTTGCTGCATATCTGATACAACTCACAGTCTCTCTCATGGCTTTGAAACTTATACTGACACTGAACCTATAATTATGCTCACAGTCGATTGCTTAGAATGCTTGCTTTTGCTGGTAAAACTTAACAGTCTTTATTTGCAAAGCGATTACACTGCTACACACAGATTCAGCTGGCTTTTGGCAAAATCACTTAGTTTGAGCAATTATTTCTGTTAGTACTCACTGTTATCAGTAGCTGTTTGCTGTGATGGAAAAACGGCCTGCAGCCGATCGTGGAGGCCTCTGGAAAGAAGTGGGTTGGCAGTCCTGCCGATCGTCCCTCTGAACACCATACTCATAGTCCAGTCGATCGAGATGCGGGTTGAGCCCAAATTTGAACAGAAAAGTCAGTTTTTTAAACTTTTGCAGCGCTTTCAGTCACTGCGATGCTCCTCCTGGTAAGCCAGTTCGCACACTCCACTCACTCTCCTTCTCGAATGCTGTGCAGTCGCTCTAGAGCTGGCTTGGGGGCAGGACTGATTGCAGTCTCACCAATCACTTGACGCTATGCAAATGAGCCTCTTTTCCTCTCGTGTTTTTCTCCTCACAGCGATCGTTGAGCAGGCAAATATAAACTGCAAAACCACACTTTTTTTTTTTCAACTGACTCCATGGCGGGAGCCCATTTCAACCATTTTTCATGGCCATTAAGCACAACAAGCCTCTCAGTTCACAAGAAAGCACTTTCAACATCTAGTGCACAATTTTCCTTTTGCTACCAACAGTTTTCCACACTTTTCTTTGTCACAAACAGTTTTAAAAGCTGGTAAATGCTGTAAATTTGATGCAGGACAAGGGCATACACTCTCAGGCTTTACTGCTCCTTGGTAAACCATTGGCATTTTAGTAGCAGCACATGGATAACAGCACACAGCGGCACATTAGTTAACATTGCTTCAGCTTTTTGGGCTACCCACTGCCAGATAACCAAAACGCTAGCCATTGTCCGAGCGACCTTTCTTACATTCCTTTCTAAATTCCAAACCCAAATCCTCAGCGGTGCCTCCATTTTTGTAACCCCCACCAAGGTATGCCTTTTTTTCTTGACAGCTCTACCTGGTGGGCTGGGTTTGGGGAGGAATATGTTACTCGGCACATTGGCTATGTTTGGCTACTCTGCAACAGGGGCACCCAAGTAACTCCGGACAAAGGAAGCAATAACTGTAATGTCCAGTACCAGAAGTGGGATTCTAAAGTGTGGCATTTATTCACATCCAACAGACTAAACAAAGCACAGATGGACCCCCACGGGGCTACACTCCTGGTAATGCAGATTGAAGAAGACCAGAACACATCCTCATCACTTTAGCCCTCAGGCTCTGAAACACACTGGGCACACAGCCCGACCTTGTACGTTGCTCTGGGTTTTCCCTGGCTCGGCTCCCTTGCCAGCCACTTGGACACTTTCCATATAGCATGGAAACATTTACTGGTGGCTCTCTAAACCACCTATGAGCACTTCTGCTCCATCAGAGAATCTTCCTCATAAATCCCACATTTGGGTACTTTTCCCAGGCACTGGCCAAGTACCTGAGAGAAAGCAACAGGTGTCCCAGAGCAAATCCATAGAGGTGAATTTGGTTACTACTGATGGGGGTCTCCCACCTCTCACTTCCATAATTCATACCCGGCCATTTCTCTGGACTGTAACACCTCATCCTTTAAAACACTTTTTAAATGTATTTCACATTCAATCTACTGTCTTTACATCCCATTTGTGCTGGACTTGAACATACCTAATAAGTGGCTTTGTCCATTACTCTAGACCCCCCACAAAGTTAAGCAGTCAAATCCCCACATCTTCCAAACTGTACTTGGCTGTCTTTTCCTGACCCCACAGTAACAGTCCCTTTAGTTTCATCTTGATGCAGGTGTAAACACATGGCCCTTTAGCAGAGCAAACTCACCCTTTGGTTACAGGTGCCCCACAGGCATTTCCTCCTCAAGGAACTCTCTTCCAGAGCTTCTGGTGCCTCAGCACGAACTTAAACAAGGCAGCTTCTTTTCCCTAGCCGGACCAAGGGGGTTTGCCCCTGGAAGCAGGCTGATTCCTTCCCCCCATCCCAGCAGGGATGGGGCCCTGAACCATTGAAAGCGGGCTCCACCACTTCAATATGCTCTTATTGTGTTCCTCTTCAGGTGAGAACACACACCTATACCAAAATAATAGCTCTTTGTCAGAGCTTAGAGCTCTGAGGGCCTACTTACAGCAGAGCACCTCTTTCAGACTGCACACACTCTACTGAACTCTACAGACTGACTTCAAATTCCCCAGCGTTCTCTCTAACCTCCAACTGCAACATTCCAGTGTGGCTTATGCAGCTGCGACAGTTCTAAATGATGTCATCCCTCAGTCTCAGCTGAGACTGAGAACAGAATGAGACAGTGTGAAATTCATTTAACTGGAGTTTCACAAGCTGCCTTCCCTGCCTACCATTAGGTCTTACTGGGATTCTAGTAACCCCGGGTAATGGGGGGTTACATAAGGGAGCTAAGGGGGACTGAGGACTGTCTTGTACAGCCAACACCTTGGTTTTTTTTTTGGTGATCTGAGGTGTCACACATTTACTTGGCCATGGAGTTCACTATAATTAAGATGGTTAGCACATTGGCTTGCTACTCATCCTCATTTTTTATTAGAAAAATTGTCAGATTGCACCTTACAGAATGTAAAAATTACAATTTTTTCTTGAGGCCTAGGCATCCCCCAGCCCCCCAGCCCACTGAGCTGGGTATTTCACACTCTCAAGCTCCTTTGCTTATGCTCCCGAATGTTTGCCTCTGCCCTTCATACTTTAACACTCTGACAGCTTCGCTACATCTTGCTGGGGCTAAATGGCTACCCACCGCTGGTTCCCACACACACCGGCCAAGTACTACAGCAGAGGCGTCCTACCCCCCTTATCACGATAACTCCTTATCACTACCTCTTGCTACACTACATTCCCAAAGTTAATTTGAAAGCACTGCTGCCAGGAATAGGCACAAAGATTTTAGAAATTTCCCCAAAACATCACTTAAACCATTTATCATAACAGCTTAATCCAAATGTTAGCAAATTACAATATACCAGCTTCTTACAACAACATTGAACAGCATTTAACATTTGTTTTTTTAACTCCAGAACAGGCATACAACCATTTACGTACAAGCTCACCTCCAATCGCTCTCGGATTTCACTACCAACAGGCACGCTGTATGCACACTCATCCTGCCAATCTCTACATTGTAAAAGAATAAATATTTTACCATATCCAACATAATTATAGTCATTTTTCTTTTCTTTTTTTCAAAACCACAAAACTTTAATATCTATTAGAATAAAAGAGAAAAGTGTCACCATTAAAGCAAGGGAAGAGTCAAGCCCATTAAACATTTTTAAACAATAATTAAAAGGGGTTGATCTCATCCAGAACATTGGAGTACCAACTTGATTAGTCCAGCAATTATTTTTTTTTCCGGATGCATGACCAGCAAGTAGAAGTGGGCAATGCCGTGGGGCATACTTTAAGCAAAGTACAACTTGGGGTCTGGCTTGGTGCACTCATCATGGAAGCCGTCTTCGCATATGACATAATATTTAGTTCTTTGGCCTTCCACATCCTGGACCATTGTGAAGGTCTTAAACAGAGTCACTCCAGTCCATACTGTTGACAGAAACATTTGCCTAGCTTTCTTAACGGCTTCCTGCTCATGGCCACCCAACTCTAGTGCACTTCCATGACTCTTGGTCTTAACTTTGTCCAGAGCAGCCTGGAAAACCCAGCCCCCCCTTTTCTCCTCGATCACATCCCAATTGTGTTAATTTACAGAAGGGTAATTGGCTCCAGGGTATTCTTTCCGGATGTGATGATGAACCCAGCGCTCAGCTTGCAACCAGTCTGGGATGCATCACATGCTGGTTCTGGGGGCCATACCCTTTAGCAGCCAGACGTCCGAAGTATATCTTAAGTAACAGGGATTCGAGGCAGGGGCATTTCTAGGCTCTGAAAGGATTAGGGGCTTGAGCCCCCACTTCTCATCCCAAGTAAAAAAAAAAAACAACTTTGATGAGATCAGTTTTAGGAATTGAGAATCTTTCATTCAGGGCTAATGAATAAAGATTCGGAGCTCCAGCCCCTAATGTCCACTCCAAGTGATGCCCCAATCACAGGGACAAAGAGTATCCATGTCCTTTCGATGCTGCACGCAAACCTGGAACAGCTGGGGAATAGTATCTGGAAATCTTTTGCTGGGGAAACAGTACAGTTTAGGAATATCCCATTCCCACAGTTGGTCATCAAATGTACAGGCCTTATATGATGCACCAGGTGGAGGGAGCACAATGTATTCCTCCTCTTCTCCCGCATCGGAGTCTTCTTCTGATATGACTTCTTACACCACCAAATTAGGACGCCATCTAGCGGGGGCCTCTCCAGCCATGGAGGGGGGGTCCTCAGGATCTCTTCATGGTGCCTGCCACCATGGGTGTGTGGGCCCAATGTGGGGGACTCGAATGGCTGCGTATTACCTGCCACCCCATGGCCTCTCCCTCACCACGGAGAGGGTCAGGCACCACAGCGGGAGAAGGGCTATGCAGACAGCTAGCGCCCCTCTCCCCGTGTGTCACATCACTGGCGGCTACCCACAACTGTTCCCAGTTTTCCAAACTAGAAGAGGCGGCACTTAGTAAAGCAGAGGTGGTAGCCAAACTCCAAGCAGCTGGTACTCAATAGCAGGGCAAACTGGAAAAATGGTGTCACTACCAGCACAATTCAGACACACCGGGAGGACCTTCACCACACCACCAGAATGATGACAAATCACACACTTTTCTTGTGTTCCTCCCTTTTGGGCCATGTCCCAAAGCCAAGATAACATTGATGCTGACACAAGAACCATTTGGTTTCCATCCCCTGAAGCGTTAGCCATGGTGGTGTCATAGAAACATCGAAACATAGAATTTGACGGCAGATAAGGACCGCTTGGCCCACCTAGTCTGCCCATTTCCCTTCGTAACGGACAAGTTGCAGATCCTAGTTAACCAACAGCCTACTTCTTCCTACCCGCCACTAGAATTGCCTTATGTCTGTCCCATGCATTCTTGAATTCCCTCACTGTTTTTGACTCTACGACCTCCTCAGGAAGGTTGTTCCATGTATCCACAACCCTCTCTGTGAAGAAATACTTCCTCACATTACCTCTGAGCCGTCCCCCCTCTGTCTTCAAATTGTGCCCCTTGTTACTGCACATCTCTTTTTTCTGAAAGATGCTACCCTCTTGGACTTTGTTGAGTCCCTTGAGGTATTTGAAAGTTTCTATCATGTCCCCACTTCCCTCCTTTCCTCGAGGCTATACTTCTTTAGTTCCTTCAGTCTTTTTTCATATGCCTTCTGATGCAGACCCTGCATCATTTTGGTTGCCCTCCTCTGGACAGCCTCCATCCTGTCTATGTTGTTGTGGAGACGGGGTCTCCGGAACAGTACACAGTACTCCAGATGTGGTCTTACCAACTGTCTGTACAGAGGGCCAACAACTTCCTGTTTTCTACTGGTGATGCCTCTCCCTATGCATCCCAGTATCCCCCCAACCCTCCTTACTGCCTTCTCACATTGCTGGCCCACCTTTAGGTCATCTGATATGACTACCCCAGGCCCTTTCCATTTTTGTTGTTGTCAGTATCTCACCCCCCATAGTGTACTCTTCCCCTGGGCTTTTGTTTCCCAGGTGCATTACTTTGCACTTATTTGCATTGAATCTAAGCTGCCATACATGTGACCATTCCTCCAACCTTGCCAAGTCCCTTTTCATCCTTTCAGCCCCACCTTGTGTATCAACCCTGTTGCAGATCTTTGTGTCATCTGCAAAGAGACATACTTTCCCTTCCAGTCCATCTGCAATGTCACTTATAAAGACATTAAAAAGGTCCGGCCCCAGTACTGAAACCTGCGGTACCCCACTAGTAACCCCCCTTTCTTCACTGTGGACTCCATTTTACCCAGGCTACCACCCTGGGATCCACTCCCAGGCTGGCTAATTTGTTTATTAATCTTTTGTGCAGGACTGTGTGAAATGCCTTAGTCTAGATAGGCCATGTCCACAGCCCCTCCCTGGTCTACTGCTTTGGTCACCCAGTCAAAGAAATCAATTAGATTTGTTTGACATGACCTTCCTGCTGTGAATCCATGCTGCCTTGGGTCCTGTGCCCCACTGGCCTCTAAGTACTCAACAATTCTTTCCTTCAGAAGTGATTCCATCATTTTCCCTACCACTGAGGTCAAATTGACAGATCTGTAGTTTCCTACCTCTGTCTTGCTCCCACGTTTGTGAAGGGAAATCACATCCGCCATCCTCCAGTCCTCAGGTACCACACCATCCTCCCATAATTTATTAAAAAGGGTAGTCAGTGGTGTTATTAGTTCTTCCCTTAGTACTTTTAGAATTCTGGGGTGAATCCCATCAGGCCCCATTGCTTTATCCACCTCCAGTTTTAAGAGTTCTTTCAGAACTCTTTCTTCTGTGAAAGGACTAACATCAACCCCCCCATCCAGTGTGCTTCTAGACCTGATTAGGTATTGGCCCCTGCTTTTCCACTGTGAATACTGAGCAGAAGTATTGATTCAGTATCCCTGCTTTTTCACTGTCGCTCTCTGCCCAACCACCCTCCTCTTTGTTCAGCCTCAGTATCCCTGCCTTAGTCTTTCTTTGCTCCCTAATGTACCTATAAAAGGTTTCATCCCCCTTCTTAACCGAGTTGGCTATCTTTTCCTCAGTTTGGGCCTTTGCTATTCTGACTGCCTTACCTGCTTTCTTCTGCTTTAACTGGTACAGTTCTCTGTCCTGCTCCTTCTGTGTTTCCTTATACTTCCTGAATGCTATCTTTTCCTCCCTTACCTTCCCACACTTCTTTTTGAGAACCATAGTGGCTTTTTCTTACATTTTGATTTGTTTATTTGCTTCATACAAAGGCTTGTTGCCTCTGTGATGGCGATTTTGATGTTTCCCCATTGTTGCTCCACCCCACCTTCTTGCCTGTTTGCTAGTGCTTTTCTGAGGCACTCTCCCATTTTGACAAAATCAGCCCTCCTGAAGTCCAGTACCTTCACTTTTGTGTGGCTTGACTCTACAGCTAAGTTTATCGTGAACCACACTGTCTGGCGTTTGCTTGTTCCCAGATGGCTACCCACTTCAAGATCAGAGATCCTTTTTCCATCCCCATTTGAGAGTACCAGGTCTAAGATTGCTCTCTCCCGAGCGGGTTCCAAAACTAGCTGTCTGAGGCACGTCCCCTGCAGGACATCGAGAATAGCCCTGCTCTTGGATGTGGCTGCAGCAAAGGTGCTCCAGTCAACATCTGGCATATTCAGGTCCCCTATCAGCAATATCTCCTCTTTCTCTGCAATCCCATGGATGCCTTCTATCATTTCCTTGTCCATTTCTTCCCCCTGAGATGGGGGTCTGTATACAACCCCTATGCGGATTGTGGAGCCATTTCCAGTCTCCAGGGTGTCCCACAGTGCCTCCTCTCCTCCCTGTTTACCCTTTAGTTCTGTTGCTTTGATCCCTTCCCTTACATAGAGAGCTACTCCTCCTCCTCCTCCTCCTCCTCTTCTTCCCTCCCTGTCCCTCCTGTAGATTGTGTACCCTGGTATATTGACACCACCCCAGTTATGGTTCTCTGTGTACCATGTTTCTGTGACTGCCAAATTATCCAGGCATCCCTCTTCCATCAAGGCCACCATTTCAGGGAGCTTTTTTTGCTATGTCTCAGCAAATTTTGTACATATTGCCCCTGGAGAGAATGTTGCGGACCGTCACTCTGTATGGTTCCGCTGCAGCGCACATCACTGTATTTTGCAATGTGTAATCGCTGATGATACTGTTGCTATTTTAGCACTACTCGTATCACATGGAACTGGAGCCAGGTGTAAACATTTAAGAATTGCAGTTGAACTGGGAGATTGCAATTGGTATGGAACAAACAACAACATGTAAAGCCTGAAAAAGCACAAACAAAACAGAGAATGGCAAAGGCAGGACACTGTAAGAACTGATAAGCACACAAGAACCAAAACGAAAGAAACAGGAGTTACAAGATAACAGGAAAGCAGTAGAAGTAGTTGACTGAGAAAAGAAGGAAGCACAAACTGCAGGTAGGAAGGCAGAAAACACAAAATACTGATCTAGGAAGCTGCTAGAGGCACAAACCAAACAGAAAGCCCCAAAACACAAAGGGAAAGCAGGAGACAAACACACATGGGAGAAAGGGGTTGGGGGGACCTCCACCTGCAGCAAAGAAACAGTGCTTCTGAGTGAGGCTGGAAGAAGCTGGCTTATATACAGTAGCTCAGGCAGGGGGAGTGGCTGCTTCTGACCGCTCACTGAACTGCAGTCACAGCCTCTGAATTCTTAGCTTTTTTGGCTGTCTATATGCTATAAAAATAAAAATGTTTAAAAAAAGGAAGTGCAAGTTGCCAAAAATCTAGCCCAGGGTACACAAACACCAGGGAACCTCCTTAAGTGCATTTGCTAGTCCAAAACAAGCTTACCACTTGCTGTTAAATGGCAGCTGGCAACCTCGGCAGAAGTCACTCCGAGGAGCCCCAGGGTCTAAATAATTTATGTGAATAAATTATTTATTTGTTAATTATTTCTAATTTCACCTTTCTATAGCCCAATCACACTTTCAAAGTTTCATGAATTTGGATATTTCTTCTCCCCCTGCATTGTTTTATGGATCTATATACTGCCTTCCCTGCAAACTGCCTCTCCGGTATGCTCAGTCCGTTCTAAACGGACATTGCCTAGGGGTTCTGGCAAGGTGCCTGATTGAGATTAGGACTGCAGTACAGTGAGGGGTCCCAATGAGGATGAGCCACGAGTCTGTGTACTTTATCATTCTCAGCCTAAGCTAGACCAGATGTACAAGACTGTTTGAAAGGCAGTTTCTGTTTTGCTGAAGCCTTGTCACTCCAACTTGCATGAGGATTTGCATACCCAAGATACCTTGCTCTTGGAACAAGGCTTAAGTGTATGTGTATGATTTAGAGAGCGAGAGACTTGCACAAAAAAACAATGTGGGTATTTCTTCTCTCCTGACATCTTTTTATGGATCCCATTCACTGCACTCCCTGCAAACTGCCTCTCCAGTATAGAAACATAGAAACATGTACTTTGATGGCAGATAAGGACCACTTGGCCCACCCAGTCTGCCCATTTCCCTACCTACTGGATAAGTTGCAGATTCTAGTTAACCAACAGCCTACTTCCTGCAACCCCCACTATAATTGCCTTATGTCTGTTCCATGCATGTTTGAATTCCCCCACTGTTTTGTATGTTCATTTCAAGTGTTCTAAACTAATGCTGCTTTGAAGCCACTCACTGCAGCCCTGTCCCACAACAGTGTTTAAATTAAGCTAAGTGGTGAATGGGGCTGCAGCACATTCAATGGAGACTATGACAGGATTGGCAGGTGGGAGCGACTGTGTACAGTAATGTTACTAGATGTTGCAGGCCACCTTTCATGTTTGAGTGTAGTACATTACACATAGCACTAGTAAAGGCCACCCAATGACACAGCGGATAGCCTATCGTGATCCTGCTCTGGCAACCTGGGTTCAGGAGCGGACTCGCCGAGCTGGGTCGGACAGCTGAGGGGGTTGGGGTGGCAGCACTCCCAGCTGGGATGGATGGCACTGCGAGTCTGCCACCACAGCAACCCCTGCAGTGGGCCGGTAGAACCTACCTTCCCTACAGGGTGTTGGGGCATGAGTCCAAGGCTTGAGGGGGCATTCCCAGTGTCACTGGGAGGCAGAAAGGTCTAAGGGCTGGGAAAAACAAACACAAAAAAATGTTATTTCACTGGGCTGCCTCTATGATGACTGCCAATACTCTCGGGCTCTGCACTGTGTGGACCCCACTGGTTCTGACAGGAACTAGAGACCCTTAATGGCTAGGACTGTAATGATCCCAGGAAAACTGAACATGATAAACCACAAGGGACTGTAACTCCTTGCCCTGATGAAGAGGATCTCCTCGAAACATTGGCTAGTATTTAATGTAAGTTCTGATACTCTAATTGGTATCTGTATGACATATAACAAATAAAACAAGGATTTCATTGAAATTTATACGTGTGGCAAGTCCACTTTCCAGTATCCTCTTGGTTGTACTTATAGGGCCCGATTCTAGAAGGGTGGCACAAGTTGCCGTCAAACGCAACTTGCACCACCCTCAACTGCGACACTGACCCTGCGCCCTATTCTAGAAAGGGCAGGGTCCTTGCAGCAAAGTCCTATAACTTGCGACATGTGGCAAGGTATGCCGCTCAGAGGGCGTACCTGGCCAGCATGTCGCAACCCACTGCTGCCAATCACAAGTGCACCCCCAACCCGTGCCCCGACCCCCAGGTCGCCCGCCGCAGATGTGGCATGTCACCTGCCCTGATAGTCCAGTGCCCCCAACTGTAAAATAATAAAAGAATCCTAAATCCATGGTAGTCTAGTGGCCCCCCCCAAACTGTACACAAATGAACTTAGTAAATATCCCCATTTCCCTGGTAGTCTAGTGCTCCCCGCGAACTGCACATGAATAAAATATGCAAATATCCCCATTACCCTGGTAGTCTAGTGGCCCTCCACCCAGCCGTGCCAGCCCACCCAGCACCCCCCCCACCTATCCCCAGCTGGCGACTGGCACACCCACCTCTCACCTCCACAGTGAGCCACCGACTGAGTGCAGTATTGGCGCTACTGCACGGGCGCACTCGAAGTAATTTCTGGGCGCGTCTGTGCAGTAGCCCATGTCTACCTCAATCAGCGGCAACCATGGAGGTGAGTGGCTCTGCCAGTGCCAACTAGTAAGTGCTGTAACCAGTGCTTGCCTGGAGCGTGAGACACACACCAGGCAATGAGATATTATATTTATTCGTAAACAATTCGAAGCCTCAAAGAAATAAGAAAAAGCAATTTCAAACAATACAATTCAGAGGAGGGCACTGACAACAAAGCGGAGATAATTACTACTTTCATTCATGTACAGTTCAGGAGGGCACTAGACTACCAGGGCTGGAGTATTGCCGCATATGCAGCGGGCGACTCGCGATTTGGGTCACGGGTGGGGGGATGGCATGCTGCCCTGCGGGGGCTTCTGCCAATGGCTGTTTTGGGGGTCTGGAGGTATGGGTAGCCCTGTGGGGCCCTGCTGGGGTGTGCTGGGCATGGGGGAGGAACACTGTGCACTGTCCGCTGGACAGTCGACGGGTCTACAGATCCCCCTCGGGCATCCGTAAGTTATACCAGCTAAATGCTGGTATAACTTATAGAAACATAGAAACATAGAATTTGACGGCAGATAAGGACTGCTTGGCCCACCTAATCTGCCCATGTCCCTAACTTATGGATAAGCTGCAGATCCTAGTTAACCAACAGCCTACTTCCTCCTACCCCTACTAGAATTGCCTTATGTCTGTCCCATGCATTCTTGAATTCCCCCACTGTTTTGGACTCTGCAGCCTCCTCAGAAAGGCTGTTCCATGTATCCACAACCCTCTCTGTAAAGAAATACTTCCTCACATTACCTCTGAGCCGTCTCCCCTCTATCTTCAAATTATGCTCCCTTGTTTTTGCACATCTCTTTTTCTGAAAGATGCTACCCTCTTGGACTTTGTTGATTCCCTTGAAGTATTTGAAAGTTTCTATCATGTCCCCACTCTCCCTCCTTTCCTCGAGGCTATACATCTTTAGTTCCTTTAGTCTTTCTTCATATGTCTTCTGATGCAGACCCTGCATCATTTTGGTTGCCCTCCTCTGGACAGCCTCCACCCTGTCTATATATTTGTGGAGATGGGGTCTGTACAGAGGGCCAACAACTTCCTGTTTTCTACTGGTGATGCCTCTCCCCATGCATCCCAGTATCTCCCCAGCCCTCGATGCTGCCGGATCTCCTCAAGGGGTTCTTATAGAATCCCGATGTGGGCACTTTGTGGCTGCCCTTCTAGAATGGGGCACAACTGCTGCCGTAAACCCCCTAGTGCCATATCACAGAGGGTTTATGCGGCATAACAGCTGTTCAGTGCAAGTGGGCTGCAACATGTCGCAGGCCACTTTGTTGAATCGCGTATGTTGCAACTGCTGGCATAAGTTGCTACATGCGCCATTCTGCTTGGCGCAACTGCTGTTATGCCAGGTGTAACCCTTCTAGAATCTGGCCCATAGACTGTATTAGAACAGACATCTCCTGGTTTGTTCTGTTTTCTTTTAGAGCAGCCAAACTGGCCTCTTTGTGTATAGCCTTCCCCTGTTCAGTGGGTCAGCAAGACAGCATGGCCACTTCTGGCACATTATGCCAGATATGAGTTGGGTAGGAATGCACATTGCCATAACCTAATGGCTATCAGAGAAGTATGCTATAAAACAGCGGTGTTCAACTGGGGGTCCACGGCCCACAGGGGGTCCGCGATCGCCCACCTGGGGATCCGCAGAACAGTCCTAATAAATTACAGCGCAGTATTCTTTTTTTTCACTCATTGACTGTGTAACATTGTAACCGTGAGGTAACCGCAAGTTAACTTGAACTGGATTCACAAGAATGAGTTCCCATGACTTATTTCTTCATTTTATTTATTCTGCGGTTACTCCCCCAGTATTCTACAATTGCCCGTTTGCCTTCTTGCCTGATCAGTGAGGTTGTGCTGGTCTGTACTCCATCTGTCCACTCACCACAAAGTTTGTCTATGCACTCCCCACTCCTCGCTACTCACGTTCACTTCTATGTCTCACTGATAATCCACTACTACTTTTAAAATAAAACAAAAAAGTACTTGATTATATGTATTTTTTTATAGGGTGCAGTAAGTTAAATAATTCTGTGAGATGTTTTCTTATATGTATATTTTCAGTATGGCTCAGTAAGTCACTTGATATTTACTTGAATGTTTCATCCCCCAACTCCATACTAGCATTAAGGTAGTAAAGTTATTATTTTTAAATGGTGCAGTTCACCCCCCCAACCCCATACCAGCATTTAAGCAGTGATTCTGTGAGTGGCACAGAATGATGCAGTAATGTGATTATTTTTATATGGTGCAGTTAATGGAATGATTATGTGTATATGGAATGTGGTTAAAATGAATGTTTCAATACCCCCCCAAACTGCTGTACCAACACTAAATGTGGTACAATATATATGTATTTTTGTAGGGGGTCCCTGACATGGCTGACAGGTGGCCAAGGGGTCCCTGGACCAAAAAAGGTTGACAACCACTGCTATAACACATGATAGGCATGGGCAGTGCTGTAATAGCCCACATCCCTGGGTACCGCCCAGGGTGTGGGTGATTACAGCACAACCCAGAAACTCTGCAGTGTTATTATCCCATAAAATGGGTATTACAAATAGAATCCCCCTCCCCCCTGAAAGAACAACAGAAAATATTAAGGAACTTACCTTGAAAAGTTTGATGGCAGCACATCACAAGAGCACAGCTCAGAAGACATACAACTGAACTGACTGAGAGTAGCACTTCTGCTGGCTTGTGCATTTACGCATCTTCAGCTACCATGATGCCTTGCAAGAGTTGAGTCATGACCTTTGCAATGGAGTTAAACAGGTTTTCACACCACGACAGAACAGAGTGAAGCAACTTCATTTAAATTTAAATTAGGATGAAGTTGGCGGGGTGTAAGGGAAGGAATCATTATTCATGCCTACAAACTACACAGTTATACAGAAAATAGGTTGAGGAGATTTTTCCTAAGGTATAGAGTCTTTGGGTAGAGGGACTAGTTTTTACACATACTTTATGTAATAATAATCCACTACAGGGTGTGCGGTTGTGCTCTGATATATGCACACCTTGGCTGCGTTGTGAGGCACAAGGCGTGTGTATATCAGAACATGATCGCACACCCTGTAGTGGATTATCTGTCTTATAAAATGCCCAGAAGGTTCTGAGAGATGGAAAAAATGGCAGGTTTGTGGTTGTTGTGGAACAATGCATGGTCATGTGATATGTTTCGTCCAATCAGAAGACAGGATTTTCACAGAATGTTCTTACACATTTTATAAAGGCTGATACTGTCATGGGTAAAGAATGTTGTGAACCAATCAGGTCAGTGGATTCTTAACTCCACTGCATAATGTTTATTGGCGCACTACCTAGTTGCAAGTCGTGTCTCCAGATGGGATCCATCATCTCAGGCACGTACAAAGTAATCTTCTGTCGCCCAAATGGGGAAGGGGAGGCCAAATGTAGGATTCATCGTGACTGTCATAGAAAGGAGCTCAGAACACCGTGGGACACAGTGCTGTCATGTTCATGAAGTTTGCTGGTGATTGCACAAGAAGAACTGATATGAATTTCTGCTTGAAAATCTCAGCGTACAATGCCGGCCTGGGGCGCTGAGGGTTGAGGAGCTGGACACCACACCTCGTACCACACCAGCAACCTGGTTTCGGGAGCGGACTCGGGTCAACGGAGGTAGGCCGGGACGGAGAAGGACTGAGCGTCCAACAGCTGCTCTCCTTCTCCAGGGAGGGGGGACCCTACTCTCCGCTGCGATACTGCCACCTGTTGGGGGAACCTCAGGATGGTCGGTGCAGCTAGGAGGTGCTCTACGCAAGGGTAGACGATGGTAGAGGACCGGCTTCGACGTACTTCTCTACGCACTCTGACAGCCTTGCTCTTCATTGCACGCCAACGTTGGGGATCCGTCAGAACACCGGAAAAAAGCCTGCCCTGCTCTAGGCAACGAGCCTCAGCGTTGGTTCCAAGGCAGCAACCAAGAAGCACACTCCACTGTGCGCACTCCCAACAATGCTCAGGGGGAGATGTAGGGGATCTCCAACACCCTGCTCGAAGGGTAATCTGAGGCCTCGAAGGTATGAGAGTAGCGTTAGCACTCTAGGGGCAGACTCCTTGGGGCTGCAAAATTGGCATCTACGAGGGGAGCACTGAGAGAGGAATCAGTGGCAGCAGTAGGAGGATAAAGAAATAGTAAAAAAAAAATCTCAGAGTACATGTACATTGGTGGGACAGCATCAACTATATGTGAAACATCATTTCTGAGGGGTAAAATGAAGTTGTGAGGCAGTATAGCGCAGTGGTCTAAGGCTCTGAGCTGCAAATCTGGTGATATCCAGCAGACCAGACCTGGATTTGAATCCCACAGCTTCCACTTGCATACTGTGTGACCCTGAGCAAGTTACTTAACCTCCTTGTGCTCCCAGGTCGCTCCTGTAAAAAAGCTTCCAGCTTAGTGTGCTATACCTGGTTAAACAACGAAATAAAGGATACCCCCTCCTAAGGACTTTTGTTAAGAGAGGACATGTTCTCAGTTTTCCGCATACTCAAGTGTATCGACAAGCTTCAGCATAGAGATATTTTTTGTTGATCTTTTTTTCCCTGCTTACCAGTCCCCATCCCCCGTCTCCCAAGGGTTCGCTCCCCCCCACCCGTGGGGTCAGTGGAGCCCCCCACAAGCCCCAACGAGAACAGAATCCTATTTGCGCAGACATGCCCAGATAGCCAGGTGCAGGGTCTGTGGGAGATCAATTTCATCCTGCCGCCGGCACTTTTCCATTTTCTCCCAGTGCAGAAAGGGCCGGTGTCGCCAGTGGCATACTACACACTCCCATACACAGCACACGGGCGTCTGCCCACTATACTCATTCCTTGTGTAGATTCCTAGTGTGCCAATTGCCAGCCACCACTGGGGGCCAGGCTAATGCAGGCAATGATCACACCTCCAGAGGAGGAGAGAAGTCCCTGGGATGCTTTCTCCTCCTCCTCCTCCCCCCCCCCCGCCAAACTTCCAACTCCCGAGCTCACTTCTGAACTCAGGTCATTGGCACCACAAACGGTAGCACTATTGCTGCGCCGGTGGGCCAGCAAGCACAGAGATGTTTGATCTGGTGTCTTCCAGCAGGAGAGTTAGAGGTATTAAATTCAGAGGTAATGTCAGGAAGCACTTCTTCCTCCAGAGGGTGATAACCCCATGGAACATACTGCCAGCAGACAGAAACATAGAAACATAGAATCCTTTTTTTAAATATGTTTATTGAACTTTTCAAGGAGCAATACATCATAATGAAGGCAGTATATCAGAACAGATAATAATAAAATAAATATATAAATAAAATAACAGATACAATATCCAAAGGATGGTAATATACAGATGTACCTGGCAAGACAAAGAATCTGTTGGCAGAAAAGAACCACTTGGCCCACCCAGTCTGCCCAAGTGTTCCCTGCCTAGTCTACCTCCGCAGACCATATCTGGTTTCTAGCTACCCTCCATGCCTCTGTTCTAATATACTTCTATGTTTATCCCATGCATGCTTGAAGCCCTTAACCGTTAGCCTCCACCACTTCAGCTAGTAGTCAGTTCCATCCATCTACCTCCCTTTCACTGAAGAAATATTTCCTCACCTCCCTTCTGAACTCTCCCCTATGCTAAGAAAAGAAAAGACATACTTAAAAAGACAGAAGACCCACTTTCTAATAACTATCCTGTTATCTTTGTTACTGAATTTAACAACTGGTCAGGGCAAATTGGCAACATTATATATAGAAATTGGCATTTGCTACACTCAGACACACGCTCAGGGAATGCAGTAGGTATTAAACCACGCATCACCTTATCCAGAGGACAGAACTTGAAGGACAAACTGGTACACAGTAGATTGACACAACCAGTGAGGAGTATGTGGCTAGGTACAAAACCAAAAGGGAATTTCAGGTGCCAGAGGTGTAATGTTTGTAGCTATTACAAGGTAGGATCTGCGTTCACACATCCATGCACAGGTTATATGTATGATATTAGGAATTATATAAAATGTGACACTACCTTTTTGATCTATATATTATGGTGCGAATGTGATCTTATATACATAGGACGACCCACAAGGGCACTGAAGCAGAGAATACAGGTGCATGTGAGAAACATAAGGCACTTTTACAGACAGGTTTTTAAAACGGAATCAGCGTCACCTGTGTGGCGCCATTGTACTCCGTTGCATTCTGGTTCCTTTCTACACCCCGTGAGTATTCCGGCAACCCCTGCCTCCATTTGTTTTGGCTCCCCCAGAGTTTGCTGCTCTATAATGTTGTTTTCTGCCTTTCTACCAGAACAGCTGTTTTACACAGCCCGACAAAATGGAACACAACGGTGCAAACCATGAAAAGCAGAAACTGCAGTTTGGACGAACGTTCGCCTAAGGAATGAAACAAATGCACTTTACACACAAGGGATGTAACAGAATACTGCTTCCGTAACAGTTATTCTGTTACATAAACCTGTGTGTAAAAGCGGCTATAGTTAATGTTAGAACAGAAACACCTGTTGGTTTACACTTCTCACAGAAACATAATTCAGACCCCAAGGGTCTGAGGTTTATGGAGATAGATTGGCAAGACCCACTCAGGCATGGGGGTGACAGAGTAAATGAACTACTTAAAAGAGAAAGTAAATGGATTTATAAACTCAGAACTGTGAAACCTGATGAACTCAATGATCAATGGGACCGTAAACCTTTTCTGAAAGACAGAAGAAAATTATTGTTTTATGCTTGTATGTACTGGTATCAACTAATTTATTTCTATCTTTTTTCCTCCTTCTTTTAGGAACTCTGGAGATGGTATACCTGTAGATCATCACCTGAAAGGAAGTGTCCTTCTCCCATTCTAAGGATGGAAGCAGCCTCAGGGTGATCACAAAGATGACATCTCTGTTTTTCCTACCATATCTACTACTTTTTTTTTTTTTTCTCTCTTTTTCATGATTTAAATTCCCCTTACCCCCTCTCGGGGGCTTTGCACCCTTTGATGCCTCAGTGTCTTAGCTGAGTATTGTTTAGATGCACATATGTAAAACTGCCTAGTAGGTACTTGCTGATGTGATTATCGATAAAAAGGAGATACTGTAAAATATTAAAAGGAAACTAATCTATCAGGACCTACAATGTACACTATAACATAATGGTCAGGTATGGGGTATGCATCACAATGCATACATTTTCAAAACTTTTGGAATACCTAAAAATGTTTAAGAATTTATTTTTTATTTCTTATTTAGACACTTTGTATAAAATCATTTTTTTACATATATATTTTTTTTTACATTACTTTGTTTGTATCGTTATAGGTATGAGTCACAATCCTGTCCTGGATTCATGGCATCATCAATTAGAATAAATGTAGGAATGTTTGTTTAATGAACCATACCCCCTTAGGAAGGCTGGATTGCTGAAGCGCAGGTGTCCTGATCCAAAATCTTGTTGTACTGGAATAAAAACGTTATTCAGCATATTCTCTTACTTCGTGGCTTGGTATCCATTTTTTCCATTTTGAAGTGCTCACTTGTTTGCCTGGTTGTCAGATTGTTAGACGTTAGCTACCTCCTGCCTGAGCACCCCCTTGTCTGTGATTGCGCTGCTTTTATTTTTGACTCGTTTCATCCCATGCCCCCTTGTCCTGGAGCTCATCCTCATTTTGGAAAAGTCTCTCCCCTCCTACACCCTGTTCACCCCAGTGAGGTACTTGCAGGTCCCAATCATGTCACCTCTCACTCTCCTCTGCTCCAGAGTGTACATGTTGAGGTCCCAGAGTTTCTCCTTGTAGGGTTTCTATTGGAAACCCCTGCACCATTTTGGTTGCCCTCCTCTGGACCACAGCCACCCTATTTCCTTTCTGAGTTGTAGTTTCCAGAACGGAACACAATATTCCAGGTGGTGGGGCACACCAGAGAGTGACACAGTGGCAGCGCCACCTCCCTTTTCCTGCTGGTGATGCCCCTCTGTATGCTCCCCAACATCCCACTAACCCTGCCACCAACCTTGTCACATTGCACTGCCACCTTGGACCTCTGTATAATAAACCCAAGGTCACTTTCCTGTGTAGTGACTGACAGTAGAGAGTGGACATGAAGACAGCACAGATGTTCAAGGTAAGCCTGAACAAATTACTGCTTACCAAGGAAATCACTGCATATCTCTGGGTAGTAGAGTGCATAGGGAACTCCTTCCAATAAGTAAATGTTTGAACAGCATACTTAGTCATATCGTCATATGAAGCATGGGGGAGGACATAATGGACCCAGATCTCTTTCTGACCTTAAGCAACATTGCATGATAGCGTTGAAAATGTTGCCCTATACTTTTTATTCTATTTCAGATTGTCCCCCATCTCCAGACTTGTATGATACCTTCCACCCATTCTGAGTTTGCTTTACCACTTTTTAAGCAGAAATAATAAAAAGGAGCACTCGTTTTACTATGGCTCAGACCATATTTCTGTCAGTATTCTTTGTTGTTTTTGAACACTGATTGCCTAAAGAGCAGCAGTTTGGGTGCTCTCACAGCAACCCACCATTATGTTACCTGCACGGAAGTTCATTGGCACTGATTTTAAATGTTACATCTTCTATTTCTTGAAGGGAAAGGTACTGTCAATAAGAGCTGGCCACCAGATCCCGTCCCCTTCCTGATCCCGATGAAGTTCTGCTCTACCCCGTGCTTCAATGTTTTGGGACATCAGTATCTGTAGAATGTGGGGGCGTGCTCCATTGATAGCCAATGGGACGTCTTTTACTTTGTCTTTATTTAGTTTTAGAGGGTCTCTCGAGGCACATCAGTAGCACCAATCAACTAGGAAGAGCGTTCTAAGTTAATCAGTGACACGGCTATGCTCCGAGTGACCCTCTAAAACATAAAAAAAAATTGTAAAAGACACCCCCATTACTATCAATGAAGCATGCTGCCACACTCTACAATCTCTGATGTCACAAAACATTGGAGCATGGAGATGGCTTGGGGACAGAGCAGAACTTCATCGGGACTAGGAAGGTGAAGAGATCGGGTGTCCAGCTCTTATTTGCAATCCCTTCCCCTTCAAGAAATAGAAGATGTAAAATTATAAAATCGGTGCCAGTGACGTCCAGTGCAGGTAAGCTACTGGTGGGTTGCTTTGTGAAACTTTTTGAAATTAGCATGATTGGTGTTCTTTAAGATTACTTTTCATGTGACTGTAATGAACTAGCATGCGGCAGACACTGCTCCCTGGTGTTATGGGACAACAGGTGTACAAAAACAGCTGAGAATACTGATGAAAGCCTGGTCTAAGCCATATGAAAAGAAGTGCTCCTTTTATTAATTCTAATGTGAAAAATGTAGTAAAGCAGACTCAAAATTGGGAAAGAAGGGTACCATGCAAGTCTGGAGATATGCAGCAACCTAAAATAGAATAAAAAAGTAGAGATCAAAATTTTCAGCACTGTCAGGCATTGCTGCTTTAAATTACAGTTACTGTGTTGAGCATACCTACATCTCAACTGTCCCAAATTAAGAGGGACGCCCCTCATTTTACCTATCAGAAACCCCTCTTCCGAGTCTGCCCCATAGCTGAAATGCTGTCCCGCATTTTACACCAAGACTTTTGGGGCAGAAATAAGTGGCGGAAGAGTCTAAAAAATGGTAGAGCCAAGGATGTAAGGGGTACTTTACTCCCCTCATTGAGTGAGTTCACCCACACCCTTATTTTTCTCTCATTCGGGTTTATAAATTGTGGAGTAACTCCCCCTCACAGGCTGACAGCATCTCCTGTGCCTTGACCCCCCCCCACCAGGCCAGACCCTATATTTCCATTTTTAAAGTTTGACCACTGTGACTCAACTCAGCAGACCATGACCCCAGCCCGCTCCCATTAACACTACTCAGGCCATCACTTTCCAAAAATTCTGCTGAGCCCCTGCAAGCCATAAAGAGAGGGGTTAGTAAGTAACATTGTTTGTAACATGGCATTAATAGTGTGCCTGTGATCCAGCGCTCCTATAGGCGTAGAGGGTCACGAGACGGCAGCCGAAGTGGGCATTAACCCAGCGTATCTGCCGTGCCTGCTTCGGCAGTACCGTCAGCAGCCAGACCCCCAGCCTAGCAGCACTGGGTCCTGCGGGAAAGCGACAGCAGAAGCGAGAGGAGCGGTGCTCCGGGAGCCCCAGTAGGACTCCGAGATCGGAAAGGGGGACGAGAACCCGTGGTGCACAGCCGCATGAGTCTGTACCTGGGAAGGGTGACAGGTGATACAGAACAGGGCGGTCTGCTTGTGTTTGGCAGGAGGGGCAGCGATGGACGAGTGGGTGGACAAGGGAAGCATTACAACTGAAGAGTGCCACGATCTGGTGGCTGACAGAAAGGGGAGGAAGCAGGCACACACAGGACAGATAGCTAGCACAGCCCCACACAGAGACCTCCTGCAGGCAAGTGGTCTATTGTCGGAGGAGCATGCGAGAGGGAACGGGAAGTGAGGGAGCCCGCAAGGTAATTGTTATGACCCAGCAGCGCTGGCAACAGAGAAATCGGTCACCGAGACCTCCAACGGGAGTTAAGAGAGAAATAGCCGCGCACATTGGGACAGCTGCTGCACGAGCATGCGAGCCGCTCTGGTCACTATTACTACAGGTACACACTGTGTTGAGCGCATCAGCATCGTAAGGCCGTTGTGTGACATGATTTGTAAGTGCACTGTGAAAGTGTACACATCTCCCCGACTCCCCGTGTTATGTAGTTTTACCGAGGCAAAATGAGCTCCTGGTGACTGTCTTGTCACGCGGCCCATGTTACAAGCGCATTAAGCCACTCCGTCGGGGGGGCCCTAATGCGATTGATGCAGGTGGGGCAGGTGGTAGCCCTCGGCCCTGGGCCTCGGGCGCCCCATGCATCAATCCAACATTAGAGCCCACCTCCGTTGTAGCTTAATGCTTACTTACAGCACATGCTACGTTTTAAAGGCACAGTCCACCACAGTAATAAATTAACATGACTGCAAAAACTGACAGGGTCCGGCCCTAACACTTATGAAGGTGGTAGGGCCATGACCATATTGGCATGGCACCACCTGTGCAGAAATTAATATTTATTTTAAGATAACTCAATTTAAAAGTGAACGGGTAACTCCTAAAACGCCAGTTCCTTTAGTGCTCTGATCTTCTATGTCTAAGATTCGATACGATATCCCAGAGCTCCTCACATCTAAGATGCGATGCGATATCCCAGAGTTTCTCTGTGAGGGACTGGACAGTTTGTGAAATGGGATGTTAGTTCGAGGTGTTAGGTACCGATCTCGGATGTGTGCCTCTGGTTGAAATACTGCATTGGGCAGTGGCAGTAAACCAGAAAATTAAACATCCGCGTTTCTCTTGTCCCTCCCCTCTCTCATTCTCCCTCCCTCCCTCCCAGTCATCCATAGACACACAGACATAGGCGGCACTAGTACACATCACAGGCTGAGTGCCTGCAAAGCCAAGGATGACCAACTCGGGGAACAGCTGATACCTCCTGAAGGTTCCCCCACCCCACCGATCTGCACTCCCCCCATGCTGCTCCGCCCGTCCCGCTCCAAGTCGCTGCCCGTTCCGATCTGACCCAGCAGCAGCCCCTGCTCGGAACCGAGCCCGGATCTGCAGAATGCCCGAAGCAGGACCAGCAGCAGCCGCCAGCCCTGGCAGCCAGGACACTGACAAGCACAAGAGAGCCCAGCCGGAAGGGGAGAAAGCAGAGCCGGCTGCCAGTCAGCCAGCCAGCGCTGGGATCTTCGGTAGGTGTGCATTGGAAAAAAATATACTGTACAGCATGCCTACTACTGCAAATAAACAAAACGTGACATCATGGGGGGATCCACCGAATACGTTTTGTTGCAGGACAAAGAAGTGCAAACTACACGTTGCAGCATAGAGCTGTTGCAAAGTAGTCTGTTATCGCTTGCAACGAGAAAAATAATGCTGCATTTATAAAATGTATGCAGTCCACATATGTACTCCTCCTCCCGTTGCACAGATCCCTGGTTGTAAATTGTCATTCACACAGTCACAGGCTGCATACACGGGTGCATTGCAGGTCTGAGCTAGGAGACCTTGCGGTATTGTGATGGGCTTTTCCAGGAGAAAAAACTCTCAGCGATCTTAGGGAGTGAGTAAATCGTTCAGTGCATCTTGCAAGATCAGATAGTCCGTAACAGTTTCATCACAGCAAGGTACAGAACACCTTGCAGAGCAGTGAAATGAGCTTTGTATCTCAAGTAGACTTGGGTTTGATTCCCAGAACCTGTACTTGCATACTGTGTGACTTTGATCAACTCATTTCACCAACCCAGTGCTACCGGGTCGCCCCTGAAAACAGGCACCTGTGTCTAGCGGATCTTACCCGGTTACTACAAAATTAAAAAAAAAATCAGAGGGTGCCTGCGTCCTACGAGGCTACAGAGATGGCCCAGTTACAAGGTGCAAAGCCCTCGTGTGCATCAGCAGGATAATGATGATCCGTGTGGGCTATATTTGGTACAGCATGGCCTGGGTGGTGCAGTACTGTGTTAGCTGTGGCGAATGCCGGTTCCACACTGACGTCTTTGTGTAACAGCTCAAATCTCAAGAGTGCTGCTATTAGAACATGCTGGAGGAGGGGGAGGAGGAGGATGATGATGATGCCACAGATGCTTCCCCCTGTTTTTTGTCCTCGCGGCACAAGTCATTTATTGTTCATTGGGCCTCGCATATTTTTTCAGTACTAACAATTATCTGACAAAAGGAGAGGAAGGCATCGATCGCATCACACACCTGGAAAGTAAACAGGGCTTGCAACTCTCAGCGGTAGGCATAGCGCTTTGCCAGAATGACCTCATTTTTTGCCCTAGCAGAATGTGTCTCCTTGTTCTCAGTAACATTCTGAAAAAAGTCCAAACACAGACCAAACTGCAGTTTCTGCAAATTTTTTGTGCGTGTCTGCTAGTAAGACACACACAGCCACCTTTAATAATGAAGCGACTGTTAAGACTGTGCATTTCCTATGACCTTACTCCAAGGTTAGTGGAGTAAAAGGAGGCGGTAGCAAGCAGCAGGTCTTTGGTAAATTCAGTTGCACATGCAAGCTTTTTTTACTGGTTCTTATACTCGTGTGAAGTTTTGCACAGAAGTCTGACTTGATTTATGACCTAATCATTTC
Organism: Neoceratodus forsteri; assembly: GCA_016271365.2. Taxonomy (NCBI): domain Eukaryota; kingdom Metazoa; phylum Chordata; order Ceratodontiformes; family Ceratodontidae; genus Neoceratodus; species Neoceratodus forsteri. Next base: position 140,376,492 of record JADMNL010000031.1, on the reverse strand, counting down.
CAAACCTCTGTGCCACAAGACGATCAGAACTTACTGCAGGTAATGCTCAGGGTAATAACTCATTGCCAGAAATAATAAAAAAAGTTCAGGGAAAACATCTGCTTTATATTAAAAAAAAAAGGTTTAAAAACGTGTTTGGGCTAGTGACGGTAAATTTAAGGAATTCAGCTGTGTGTTAACAGTGTTGTAGTTTCATTTAGTGGTTGTGATGATGTCATTGGAAATCATGACATCATCATTCTAAGCCAATCAGGATTATTTCTAAGCACTCTAGATGCTCTCCTAAACATAAGCAACACAGTAGTCGTGCTTATAAGTAAGTAATAAGCCACGACAGGGTGTGCATTATAGGATTTTAATGCATGCCCCAGGGGTGTAGTAAGGCATGAGGCCGAAGGCCGAGTATCCTTATACCCATGGGAAGTGCATTCAAATCCAATGAACACCCTGTAGAACATAATACACTATAAATAGCTCTAAGTAAGCATTAATCACCGCCAGATGAGGCTCTGCTGGTGGATTAATGCCCGCTGAGGTTGGTGCCCAGAGCGCGGCCAAGGGGTCCAACCGCCCAGCGAGCGATATCCATGTGCAAACCCGAGGCTGAGGTGATAATGCGCTTATACATAGGCTCTGCGCGGTGACGATGAGCCTATGTTACCGCATCACCCTGGCTGCTGTGCAACTGCAGCGGGCGTGAGATTCGGCGAAGGGCCACAGCTGCCTGCAGCCGAGCGGGTATTAAGCCACAGGTAACGCCCGCTCGGTCAGTACCAGCTGTGGCCATAGAGGCACCCGAGGGTAGCAGCCCGCTCCATTCCTGCGAGCCCCCCGCTGTATGTGCAGTGCCGTGGGAAAGGCAGGGAAGACTTGACAGCTGCCCATCTGGAACACAATGTGTTCTGCCACCATTTTCTTCAAAATGGCCGTCGCTTATGACACTGTCTTCTGCACCCTTATCACCTGTTCCCTGCCTGTCGCACGGTACTGCACTCCCGTAACAGCGGTGGCTCGGAATCACAGAGCGGACTGCTACCCTCGGGAGCCTCCATGGCCACAGCTGGTACTGACCGAGCGGGCGTTATGTCTGGCTTAATACCCTCTCAGTTTCAGTCAGCTGTGGCCATTCGGCCAATCCTCGCGCTCCTTTGCAGCGCCCGACTGAGAGCCGTGTTACAAGTAGTTTCGTTTGGGAGGAAAATGAGATTCGACACATGACTGTGTGTTTACAGAGGTTTAATGCATGGTGAGGTGACATTTCTCGGCCAGAAAAATTTCTGTTTTTTTCTAGACATTTTATAAGTAAGTGATACCTCATGACTGGGTGTACAGTTGCATTCTAAAATACACACACCTTGGTTGCATTGTGAGACATGAGATGAAGTAGAGTGCTTTCAGCCACCTGAGAAGTGTGTGCATCAGAACGCAACCACACACCTTGAAGTGCTCTCAAAACACATTTGGGGTTGGATTTACAAGGTTACACATGTTCGTGAGTTTGAGTGATGACTTGGATATTCAGAAAATGTCTAGACTTTATATTAATAGTTATAATTTAATTACACTGTAACTGCTTTGCAACTGCAATGTAGTTGCATGCAACATACATGTACAGTGTAATTACCTTATTGCATGCAATTAATGATTATTAATATTTACACTGAAACAGACGCTTCAAATAAAGTGTAACCCAGGAAATTTGGAACCAAAATGGCCAGGTTACCAGTTAAAGGGAAAAAAAAACCCTGAAAAACTAAGTCTTGACAGATGTGCAAGATTGGGGGCTGCTTTTACTGTTTGGAGAGTGGGGGGTACTGGCAGTAACCATACTGACATTGATTTTACTATCTAGGGGATGGGGTGCAGCGGCAAGGTTGGATACCCATCCACTGGTAACTTTACTGTTGTTGGTCTGAGGTCACATAGTGAGACAACAGGGCTGGGCACCCGGGGCTGCATATTTCACATATGGGAGGGAGTGGTTTTGCCATTTTCTTTACTGTTATGAGTCACAAAAATGAGGACATCCATACAAAAATGAAATAACTTTACCATGAAACTGGCATAGGGCCACTTACATCAGTTTTGCAAAAATCCAGTTATGAAAAATTAATGCAAAAAAATGAACTGGGCATGTCTAAACAATGGGATTTTTTTCAACAAGTAATTTAAATTCTGCACATTTCTCAACAGTGCAGCCCAGCAAAGAATGATCTTTGGGCCAAACTCTTAATGAGCAACTCTGCACTGCTGTGTGTAATCTCATAAACATGACATTTCTGTTATAATAATTTAATAGAGAATACGTTTTTAAAATGTTCAGATTTCCATCCAGGATTTTATTTTTTGATTGAGTTTATTTTATTGAGGTTTTGTCAGCAAACACAAGTACAACATGTATCAAACTAACAGGTACATGTGTAAAAAAGAAAAAGAGACCGTACAGAACAGAAAGACAAAATGAACATAACCATTCCACCCACCCACCCCATCATTCCCACTCAGTTAAAGGGGGTCAGTCCACAGAGTAAGGCAGTGGCAAAATTCAGGAGCCAGGATTTATAATGCCCTGCCCAGCGCCATCTCCTCTGAAAATAAAATAGGCCACTTTAAAACCACCCTCAGGGAACACCTTCGTTACTCGAGCACCTGCGACTGCTACTAGCCCAGCCCCGGTCCCTCCAACCACGAAATGTATGACTTCTCCAGGCTTGCTTCTTTTCCCCACACTGTTTCTCCCTCAGTCCCCCCCCTCCCCCTCTCAGTGCCCTTGTGGCATGAACCTGGGCCTTTCACCTAAGTCCTTGACTGCTCTTGAACTACAACAAAGGATCTCCATTCTGCTAACCCTCTGATCGTTGCACTCCTACTGTTTTCCTCCCACAACTTCTGAATACCTGTATGTTACTTACTGCTTACTAATGTATAGACATAGTTGTATATACGTGTAATTACTGTACCATCACTGCCTCTGTATTGTATTTCTGGACACTATTTTATGCTATTTTAATGTGACGTGGAGCCTTTGTAAATGGGTCTGTGACTCAAAGGTTCGTAATTCCAATGCCTCTAATAAATAAATAAAATAAATAAATAACACATTTTGGCAGTCTATCCTTAAGGACTGTACAAAAAGCATCGAACCATACTCTGCTGACCTCATAGTGCCTTTATTTATTTATTTCAAATGTTTTACTTGAAAAGATATGCTGAGCTGATATCATCTCAGTTCTGGATGTGTGTATGTGTTGGGGGGGGGGAGAGAACAGTGCAAATAATCCACTATAATATTATACAGGTGTGGTGGTGCCAGTGTAGTAGGGTTGAGTAGGCAGTTTAATGTTAAACCCCGATTTGTGCACCTTAATAGTGCGTCCCGTCCCTGGCCCAATTAAATTTCTCATGCACAGAGTTGGTACCATGTAATTACATGTAATGCCACTGAATGTATCTCCGGGTCACCCCTGAAAAAGGGACCTTCGGGGCCCAGCGGGCCTACCCAGTCATCAAAATTCAATAAATAAATAATGTTCACAGTTAACAGACAGAGCAATTACAGGCAGTGTTTCTGAGCAGGGATGATGCAGTACAGTAAACTGCAGAAGAACCATATGCAGTGAGGCGCAGTGCAATAATAAGAGGGGCGAGAGTGGTGATTAAAAACTAGGGAAGAGGTTGCTGAACTGTTGACAGTGTAGAGTGGAAGGCAGAAGACAAAAGTCCAAGACCCAGTGTCAGGAAGAAAAAATGACTCACCATAGTAATGTTTCTTCTAATAGAGTCTTGCTGTATTCTGACTATATGTAGTTAGCCCCAGCACTTGAACTGCCCCGGAGAGTAGAGAGTTAACTCTATGCAGAAGCATAGAACGTTCAGCTCGAGCTCGGTTTTCAAACCTCTGTCTCTAGCACTCTGAAGTGTAACTGTTAGATTATTACGAGCACTAATAAAAGTAACAGGTGGAAATTATTTCAACTTTTGTAAGCCAAATGGCTGCCACAAATTGTTTTTAGGGACAAAAGACTCAAGAACCCCAAAAAGAAAGCTAAATATAAAACCAAAGTAGGTAGTAAGATTAAAACATTAATAAAACCCATAAGATAGGGCAAGCCAAGTAGGGGTGCAGCACTGTGCCTGCCCACCCACATCCCAAAACTACTAGGTTCTAGGAGAGGAGGCAGGGAGGGAGGTCAGAATACAGCAATACTCCATTAGAAGAAACAACATTACTATGGTGAGTAATTTTTTCTTCAAACAACATGAAGTCTTGCTGTATTTTGACTATATGCAGACTACCAAGCTGTACCCGCTTGGAGGAGGGAGTCACAGAACCTATTTTGGTTATAGGCTCTGCAGCACAGTTGTGCCAAACCTAGCATCACTTCTAGACTGAATGTCCAGAGAATAATGCTTGGTAAATGTGTGAACAGTTTTCCAGGTGGCTGCTTTACAAATTTCCACTAAAGGTATATCTCTAGCTGCTGCGAGCGAAGCAGCTGTACCCCTGGTAGAATGAGCCCTCAGGCCCGAGGGAGGTTCCTTCCCAAGCTTTGAATAGCAGAATTGGATACAGGAGACAATCCACCTGGCAATAGTTCTCTTGGTGGCTGGTTTGCCCTTTCCCACCTCACCATAGGTGAGAAATAACTGAGAACATCCATTCCTATAGGCTTTGGTATGCTCCATATAGTAACTAAGGGCCCTTTTCACATCGAGATTGTGTATTCTTCTTTCCCCAGAGGAAGAATGGTCAGTAAAAAACACAGGCAATGACATAGATTGGTTCAGATGAAAGTCTGACACCACTTTGGGAAGAAACTTTCTGTTAGTTCGAAGGACCACCTTATCCCTGTGAAAAGAAATAAAATCAGGTTCCACTGATAAAGCCTGTAACTCACTGATCCTCCTGGCAGAGGTAATAGCTACCAGGAATACATTTTTCCATGTAAAGTATTTCAGCTCTGCTGAAGATAGAGGCTCAAAAGGGGGCTGCATAAGCTGTGCTATACAGATGTTCAGATCCCAAGAAGGGGTAGGAGCTCGAAAGGGAGGATTTACATGAATCAGAGCTTTGAAGAACTTCTTGAAGACTGGATGAGCGGCTAGGGAGGAGCCCTTCCCAGCTGAAAGGAAGGCAGACACAGCTGCCAAATGCACCTTAAGCGTAGTGGGCCGGAGGCCTAAACTATTAAGATGCACCAGATAGTCCAATACAGTAGCAATATCAGCTAATTCTGGCTGAACAGGTATCTGGGAACACCAAAACCCAAATCTTTTCCACTTGGAATTGTACGTTTTCCTGGTAGCAGGTTTCCTGCTAACCTTTAGAATGCCCAAAACGGATTGAGAAAGGTTTAGATGTGCATATTCTAACTCTTCAAGAGCCAGGCCTTGAGCTTGAGAGCCTGAAGATTGGGATAGAGTATTCTCCCCTGAGAGGATGTCAGCAGATTGAACTCTCTGGGAAGACACAGAGGCCTTGTCACTGACAGTGACAGTAGTAGAGGATACCACGGCTGTCTGGTCCAGTCTGGTGCCACTAGTATGACCCTGCAAGGCTGAGATCTGATTTTGATCAGGACCCTGAAAATCAAAGGGAAAGGAGGGAATGCATACAGGAACCTGTTTGTCCAATCCAGTAGTAGAGCCTCCTGGTATACAGCGCCCAGTAGAGGAGGCCTGCAACAAAAGATAGGAAGTTGATGATTGTCCAGGGCTGCAAAGAGATGTATCTCTGGAGTCCCTCACCTTTTGAAGATAACCTGAAGGACCAGGGGATTCAGGGTCCATTCGTGATGACCCTGAGAAATTCTACTGAGAGCATCTGCTAAAATGTTGTCCTTCCCTGGCAGTTGTACAGCCACCAGGGAAGCCTGAAGGGAATAAGCCAGAGACCATACCTTCATGGCCTCTGTGCACAAGGCCGAGGACCAAGTGCCTCCCTGCTTGTTGATGTACCACATGGTTGTGGTATTGTCTGTTCTGATTTGTACTACTTTCCCCTGAACCACAGCTGAGAATGTCTGCAGAGCTAGAAAGACAGCCCTCAACTCCAGAAGGTTTATGCGAAGGAGGGACTACTGGTGAGACCAGGTTCCCTGAGCTGAAAGCTGGTCCAGGTGGGCCCCCCAGCCTAGGAGAGAGGCGTCCATAGTGAGTGTCACTGAAGGAGCCTGGCTGATGAATGGAACACCTTGCCGAAGGTTGTCCTCCTCCAGCCACCACTGGAGTGCCTGAACTAGAGTCTGGGACACTGGAACCAATTTGGAGAGAGAGTCCTTTTTCTGAGACCAGTAAGACCTGAGATTAAATTGAATATCTCTCATCTGAAACCTTGCTCCCTGGACCACAGCTGTGGAAGCTGCCATGTGGTCCAGTAACTGAAGAAAATGTCTGGCTGGACAAGAAACTAGATGTTGATAAGAGGAAGCCAGAGTGACTAGAGATTGAACTCTTGAAAGAGGAAGGAATGCTCTTGCCTGGGTAGGGTCTGTGTCCGCCCCTATGAAAGTGAGCAGTTGAGTTGGTTCCAGAACTGACTTTTCTAGGTTTAGAATGAAGCCCAAGGACTCCAGGAGCCTCTGGGTGACCTCTAAGGCTGACTTGACTTGGTCTGAGGACTGACCTACTAGGAGCCAGTCGTCCAGGTACGGGAAAAGAAGTATACCTTGTCTCCTGAGGAATGCTACCGCTACTGCGAGGCACTTGGTAAACACCCTTGGAGCCGATGTTAGGCCGAAAGGCATGGTTCTGAAATGATAATGGCCTGAGGGCAACTTGAACCTGAGGTACTTTCTGTGGGAATGTCTGATGGGTATGTGGAAATAGGCATCCTTGAGATCCAGAGAGGCTAGCCAGTCTCTGGTCTCAGAGAGGGAAGAATTACTCCCAGAGTCACCATCTTGAACTTTGGTTTTCTTAAGTGTTTGTTGAGGTACCTTAAATCTAGGATGGGTCACCACTCCCCTGTCTTTTTTGGGGTAAGGAAGTATCTGGAATAAAGTCCTTTTCCCCCTGTGAGAAAGAGGTACCTTCTCTACTGCTCGCATGAGCAGAAGGGAGGAGACGTTTGCCTCTAAGGCCTTTGTCTCCAAGGGGAGAGGGGGCTGAAAGATCTTGCTGTCATTTTTGGGAACCTTTTGAAACTTAGAACAAGTCCCTGGCTCACTACTTCCAGAACCCATTTGTCTGAGGTAATGGAATCCCAGGCCTGAGAATAGTGAGCCAGCCTGCCCCCTACAGGAATTGGGGAGGCGACCTTGACTGACACCTCAGGGTGTCTGTTTGGCAGGGGGCTTGGACTGAGTGGATGCTGGGGTCCTGGTCATCCCTCGTCTGCCTCTTCCCCTGAAGAACCCCCTCTGTTGGAAAGAAGAGGAAGCCTGGGGTTGGTAAAAAGGCCTGTTAAAAGGTCTGCCCCTGCCAGCCCTAAACTGCTGCCTCTGAGGAGTGACCTGTTTCTCTTTTGCTGCAGCACTCCTGTAGGTGGTCCTGTACTCATCCATCTTCGTCATGCAACCCTCTGTAAGCCTCTTTCTGTTCACCAAACAGAGAGTTACCAGCAACAGGAAAATCCATAGCCTTAGTCTGGGTATCCTGTGACAAATTGGTACATCTGAGCCAAGCTGATCTCCTCATGGAGACCGATGTAGCCATGACCCTGGAATGCACATCATTTGAGTCAACAGCCTCAATACCATCTGCAGCCACCTTCTCCAGCCCCTTGGCTAGCTAGGAAGGGGTATTCTTAGCCAGTTCCATAACCGTATCCCACTTCGATTTCTGGTACCTGGCTGTATATGACATATAATTGGCTTGTCTGAGTCCCAAAGAGGATGCCAATTATTGTTTCTTTGCCATGGCATCCACTTTCCTAGAATCCTTATCTGGGAGGTGAGATGCCAAGGGAATATTAGCCTTGTCACAGGCTGCAGCCTGCACTACCCCAACATGGCTGCAGTGATTTGTAAGAAATTCTGTTCTAGGACCTGACAAGGTATAGCTCCTGTCCATCTTTTTATCCACAGGAGGTATAGAAGTTTGGAAACTGCAAAATCTTTTGTATCTGTTTCCCCAGGGATTTATGCAGAGGGATAGACACTGTCTTTGACTCTGGGACATCCATCATTTCCATGAAGTCAGGTTCCTCCTGATCCTGTTCAGCTTCTTCCACTGGGAGCTGAAGAGTATCAGCCACGTTCTTGTAAAACAAGAAATGGGAGGGGGACTCAGAAAGTCTGGGAGGAGACACACTGGAAGGCCTGTCTGGGGAGATGTCAGGCTCTATTGGCATCTAGGCCTTCATCTACCTCTTCATCATACTCTTTTTCTCCATCCCAGTCTCCCTCATAGAAAGCCTATGGATCGATGTCAGAAGCGACTATGTCCGACCAAACTGAACCTCTGTGAACTGTTGCCAGTTCGGTCAGAACCGAGCAAAGCGACTGAACTATAGAAATCACTTTAGCAATCTCCTCAGTGGATGGACCATGGGAAGTAGGATCCGAACCGGTTGATTTTCGTTTCCTCTTGCTAGGAACCGATTCCGTAGAATCGGCTCTCCTTTGGCCCGAGGAGGTATCGCCCAGGTCAGTGGGCACCCCCTCAGGTTCAGCAACCGCCAAACCGGGCTGGCCATCCGGGTCAGCGGACTTCTCGGCCTCCCTCTCCCTTAGCCTACTCAAACGTTTTTCCAGAGTGGCTTTGGGAACATTTTTACAAATTTGGCGGTCTTCTTTGAAGTGGTCAAACCCCAGACAGTAAACACAGATGAGGTGAGGGTCGGCCTTAGCAAAGGCATCCTTACACTCGGTACAGTGCTGAAACCCAGTGGGACTGCTTTTCTTTTTGGGTTTCTCAGACATTCCGGAATACTGAAAAGTTACCCTTACCAGCTGTTACGCCAGGCAACTCAAAACTGATCGGTTCCAACCATGTCACGGGTCGGTTAAAAAAATCCAGAAGAACTGATTTTTTTAGGAACCGATGAGTACCGGAAACCACAGTAATATTTAAGAACAATACACAAATAGAAAGGGGTTTGGTTCCAAACTGGACCGACCAGAGAAGAACCGAAGGCGAGAACAATTTCCACAGTAATACAACAACTACCTACTACTACCACTTACTGTTACCGAGACAGAGGTAAGAAGACCAAAATAAAGAAGCGGTTATAATAAACGACTGATTTAAACTTATACCGAACCGAAGTGCAGGAGGAATCTCCGGAGCAACTTCACAGTTAGGCGGAGTAAAAAATCTGACGGTTACACTTCAGAGTGCTAGAGACAGAGGTTTGAAAACCGAGCTCGAGCTCAATGCTTCTGCATAGAGTTAACACTTTACTCTCCGGGGCAGTTCAAGTGATGGGGCTAACTGCATATAGTCAGAATACAACAAGACTTCATGTTGTTTTAAGGACTAAGGAAGTGAGTAATGAAATCATGAAGGAGAGATTTCAGAGCGAGAAGGGACAGAGCAGAGCTCACTATGACAACAGACTGTGATGTCACAGACAGCAGTTGTGGGGTTAGTTGTTGGAAACAGATGCTCTTTGAAAGACTCACTGAAATATGTACATCATTATCTAAAATCCATAGTAGATCGAGAACAAAAGAAAGTAAAAGAAAACCAGAAAACATGATGAGTTAAACATGATTATTGGAAATCTGATATTGTTAAGCTTTTTATTTCAGAAGCAATACACTCTTTAACAAACCTGAGAGCTTTAGTTTCAACTTTCAGCCTTTTGTTTTGTGCTGCAGGGGAGGAAAAAAGATCTTAAAAGCTAAAGCTTTATGTATTTACAATCTTTTAGAACTTTGAAAGCGCCCCACTGATCATCACCAAATAGGCAGGATCCAGAGATACTTATCCCGATATTGCGCATGCTGAATTTTTAGGTTATTCCATCCAGGGATGGTAGCACTAAGATGCAAAAATCAAGATTAAACATAAAAGTGCCTACCCAGCCCTAATAACAGGGACACTGCTGCTCCACTATAATATTATACAGGTGTGGTGGTGCCAGTGTAGTAGGGTTGAGTAGGCAGTTTAATGTTAAATCCCGATTTGTGCACCTTAATAGTTCGGTCGTCCCTGGACCAATTAAATTTCTCATGCACAGAGCTGGTACCAGGGCTTGGGATCCAGTCAGTTATGCAATGTTCAGTTCAGCTGTTTAAACGTTCTAGGTTGAAGACACATCAAAATATGGAAATGAAGACCTTTTTTGCTCACATATAGTGCAAAAATGGTTAGGATTTGAAGCCTGGACCTTTAAAGCTGGTAAAGAGTTTGGCCAAAGAGTATGATGCCAGCGTCCCAGCTTTGGGAGTGGACTGGGGTCGCTGGGTGTCGGCTGGATGGGGGGAGATGATTGAGCATCCAGTGGACTGCTTTTCTGTCCTGGGGGAAGGGGGGGAGGCTTCTCAGCCCTGCAGTCAACTGCCACTAGGTGGAGGTCTGGTGGCAGTGCAGGCTGGAGCGGCACGTCAAGGAAGGGGCTGCAGCTTTGACATAGTGTGTGTGTGTGCCCCCACATGGCACGCACTATGGACTGTCTGCAGCAGGGAATGGGAGGGACAGAAAAACAGAAAAAAACATGCAGGCTTTTTGAAGCCCTGCCTGTTTGTCCCTGACCCGTGCCACTACCTGGGAACACTGGACCAGCTCTGCATATGTGTTCTTTTGGGGGAACCGGCCATTCCCCTCCTGGTCCTGCCATGGGGGGCCAATACGTGGGGGAACATCAGGTCCAGTAAGTACCGAGGGAGGTGGTTGCCAGTTGGAGAGAGCGGGGACAAGGCTGATAGCCTTCCTGCTCATTGACTGGAGGACAAACAGCTTTATGGAAAAGAGCTTGGCCCACGAATGATTCTTTAATAGGGTTTGTTCCAGATAAATGTGTAGTTTTTGAGTAATTTATGTTATATTAAGCTTTTGTGCATGCTCAGTTCAAAACATAACTTTCTGAAGATAACTAAATTTTTGTGAAACTGACATACGTCAGTTTCATCAGCTGAAAACTATTGTAGTGACATGACCTGACTCCTCACTTGAAGTAGGTATTAGTGGTCATAAAACCTGTAACAAAAAAAAAAGTTTGTTCATCCAAAACAAAATGTGTGGCAGTTAAGTCTGAAATTGCTGAGCCTGTGGTCAGCTGTGCTGAGTGTCAGTATGATTTTTCACTGTATCTTTGGTAAAATAGTAATTACTGTTTTACTTTTTGTTTTAAGTACCAAGTTGTATGCCATGAAACATGGGACTCGTTTCATGATTTGCAGCTTAGCTAGTGTCAGCTGCATGCCTGGGGATATGACTGTTATCTGTTATGTAACTCAGAATAAAAGGCCGACACCAGTGTCCCAACCCAACACGGCTGTTAGTTATCAGCGGTGGGTGCCCAGTCCCTTCAAGCCCTGCATAAAACAATGATGCATAAAACAATGATACACATCCTAACTAGATTTCGCTTAGGGCACTGCCCAAAGCAAGTTAAGTTTCTGCTCCAGCTTAAGTCCTGTGCGAAGCAAGTTATGACTCTACGCTCTCAGAAAGTATGGAAATTCATGGCAAAAACCTACGTTAATGCTTCTATTAGGGTTGAAAATGCAAAGTGGACAAAGCAAGGAAATGAAAAATTAGGACTTAAAGTTTTATGAGTCTTATTGTTTGGTCATCTTTTGTTTCCTTCTGACATACCCTAGTCCCGGCGGCACCCCCCTGAGCCCCATCACTGATCTTCATGTGGACTTACTGGTTAATGACCACTTGCCCAGAAAAATATAGGTGGATAGCCAGCCCACTGGCACAGCAGAAAGATTTACCGCTGCAACCTGGGTGACCCAGGATCGGGAACAGACTCGGGATGCTCGAGGGCCGGTCGGGGCAGAGGTAGATTGAGTGGCTGTTGCATGCTCTCCACCTTCAAGGGGGAAGGGGGTACAGTGTCTCTGGTCCTAGGGCTCTCAGATGACTACGGGATGCCGGGCACTGGAGCACCACCTAATGCAGGAGGGCGTGTTGGATGCATGGCGAGGTTGCGCTGTGGTGTCCATCTGACACTCCCTCTGGAAAACTACCTAAGAAAATTCTCCCCAGCGGGCCCAATGACACCCCCCCAACCCGTGTCGGACTTGGGGTGCCCGTTGCAACCCATACACAGATCCGCCAGGGATAATGGGGAAGGGCTCCGGTGGTTACGCCCGGGGGGGGTAATCCAGGGGGCACTATGGTGAGGGGTCCTGGGTCCATCCGCAGAAGCAGGGGGTCCAAGAGGGATGTCCGCCGGTGCAAAAAGCAAAGTAAGTAAAACAAAAATGTCGGTGGGTGGCCTGCCATTTTGGCTGTGCGGTGCCTGCGGGGGAGGGGAGTCAGATCAGGCCAAGGCATTTTCCTTCAGAGTTTCTTCCCTTGGTCCTTGCACACATGCATTGGAGCACCTATATGCCTGTGTTTGTGGACAGCCCTATCTCTGTTGCTGCTGTCACCTGTGCTACCACCTGGACTCCACCAGGTGGCAGTCATGTGGCGAGAAGCAGGATCCCACCCCCTCAGGGAGGAGAGTTGTCACTTGGACGCTCGGGCCTCCCTTCCTCTGCTGGCCCCTTATGACTGATGACTCGTGCTCATTTACAAACACGGGTCACTGGTGTCGCAATTGGGAGCTGTACTACTATGCCAATGGGCTGGTCTTAAGTCTCATGAGTGTTAGAAAATCAATGGTGTGGTGTTTCTTTCAACCCCAAAGGCCACCCCCCCAAACCCTAGCCTTGTGACTCAAGACCAAGCTACAGGTCTGGGGCTGTTGAATGATGTCTTGCATTACGCATGGCCCTGTGCAAAGACAGTTATCAAATGATCTTCTGCTTCATGCAGGGCCCACAGGGCCTTGTGCTAATAAAGTTAATATGACTGATTCTGCGGGCCATAAGTGGACTAGCAGAGTGCTGGGCCATGGCTCTGGACAGATAATGTGAAGTGGCAGACCCATGGGGCACAGCCTTAGAGCTGTAGCTTGGCCTTCGGTCACAAGACTAGGGGTTGGGGGATGGGGTGGGAATTAGGGTTGAAAACTCTGAGGAACACCACACCACTAATTTGCCAAGACTCCTGAGACTATGAACCCATATTTTTAATTCTTTTTGTTTGCCCTAATGTTTCTTTCCTTTTGCTGCTTCGGGGGTGGGAGTGGGGAGTTAGGATTGAAAACCCTAACACCACATTTCCTTACTTTTGTTGCTTTAAGCTGAACCCTAACTGGTGCATTAATGCAGTTTTTTTTGCAAAGAGTATATATATTATATAGAGGCATACGGAGTGAATCCTCAGGATCGTGGGAGCAGCTGCATGGGGGAGGGAGCTGGATGTCACTGTCCACCTAGGGACAAATGACCTGTCTGGGAAAGGGATCAGAGCAGTGCAGGAGGAGCTTGTGAAGTTGGGAAGGGGCCTTAGACAAGTAGCACGCACTGTAACCTTCTCGGATGTGCTGTCTGTCTATGGTATGGGTGAGGCTAGGGTACTCCACACCAAGGGTTTCAATCAGTAGTTGAAAAAATGATACAGAGCTCAGGGTTTTGGCTTCATTGGGGACTGGAGCTCCACCTGGAGGGATACAGGCCTATACTGGCGCGATGGTCTGCATCTGTCCAGGAGGGGAACCGGGATCCTAGGTGATAGGTTTAAATGCTTCATTGGCAATCATTTAAAATAGCCAAGGGGGGAGGCACTGAAAGAAGAAGGGAATTCCTAGTCCCCCCCCCAAAAAAAAAATCAGGGTAGTTAATGAGGTAAACACCAAGACAGAGCAGTTGATAGGGAGAAGGACAGGGGTAAATGGAGAAAAAGACAAAGGCAGTAAAGACAGGGATGGGGAAAAAGGAATAAGGCCATAAAAAAATGGAGGGTAGTGAGTACCAATACCCGTAGTCTAGGTAACAAGCTTCCTGAACTGGAGGCCTTGATGGACGAGGGATACCTGGATATTGTGGGAGTCACAGAAACATGGTACACAGAGAACCATGACTGGGATGTCAACATATCAGGGTACACAATCTACAGGAGGGACAGGGAGGGTAGAAGAGGAGAAGCAGTAGCTCTCTGTGTAAGGGAAGGGATCAAAGCAACAGAACTAAAGGGTAAACAGGGAGGAGAGGAGGCACTGTGGGGCACCCTGGAGACTGGAAATGGCACCACAATCCAAACAGGGGTTGTATACAGACCCCGTCTCAGGAGGAGGAAATGGACAAGGAAATGATAGCAGGCATCCTTAGGATGGTAGAGAAAGTGGAGATATTGCTGATGGGGGACCTGAATATGCCAGATGTTAACTGGAGCACCTTTGCTGCAGCCACATCCAAGAGCAGGGCCATTCTCGATGCCCTACAGGGAGCATGCCTCAGACAGCTAGTTTTAGAACCCACTCAGGAGGGAGCAATCTTAGACCTGGTAGTCTCTAATAGGGATGGAGAGAGGATCTCTGATCTAGAAATGGGTAGCCATCTGGGAACAAGAAACCACCAAACAGTGTGGTTCACGATAAACTTAGCTGTAGAGTCAAGCCATACAAAAGTGAAGGTACGGGACTTCAGGAGGGCTGATTTTGTCAAAATGGGAGAGTGCCTCAGAAAAGCACTAGCAAACAGGCAAGAAGGTGGGGTGGAGCAACAATGGGGAAACATCAAAACTGCTATCACAGAGGCAACAAGCCTTTGTGTGAAGCAAATAAACAAATCAAAATGAAAGAAAAAGCCACTATGGTTCTCAAAAGAAGTGGCAGGGAAGGTTAGGGAGAAAAATATAGCATTCAGGAAGTATAAGGAAACACAGAAGGAGCAGGACAGAGAACTGTACCAGTTAATATACAGAAGGAAGCAGGGAAGGCAGTCAGAATAGCAAAGGCCCAAACTAAGGAAAAGATAGCCAAGTCTGTTAAGAAGGGGGATAAAACCTTTTATAGGTACATCAGGGAGCAAAGAAAGACTAAGGCAGGGATACTGAGGCTGAATAAAGAGGAGGGTGGTTGGGCAGAGAGGGACAGTGAAAAAGCAGGGATACTGAACGAATACTTCTGCTCAGTATTCACAAAGGAAGAGGAGGGGGAGGTACCTAATCCAGTCAATAGAAGCACTTTGGATAGGGGGTTGATATCAGTCATTTCACAGAAGAAAGGGTTCTGAAAGAACTACTAAAACTGAAGGTGGATAAAGCAATGGGGCCTGATGGGATTCACCCCAGAATTCTAACAGAACTAAGGGGAGAACTAGTTATACCACTGACTACCCTTTTTAACAAATCATGGGAGGATGGTGTGGTACCTGAGGACTGGAGGAGGGCGGATGTGATACCCCTTCACAATAGTGGGAGCAAGACAGAGGCAGGAAACTACAGACCTGTCAGTTTGACCTCAGTGGTAGGGAAAAAGATGGAATCACTACTGAAGGAAAGAATTGTTGAGTACCTAGAGGCCAGTGGGGCACAGGACCCAAGGCAGCATGGATTCACAGCAGGAAGGTCATGTCAGACGAATCTAATCGATTTCTTTGACTGGGTGACCAAAGTAGTAGACCAGGGAGGGGCTGTAGACATGGCCTACCTAGACTTTGGCAAGGCATTTGACACAGTCCTGAACAAAAGATTAATAAACAAATTAGCAAGCCTGGGAGTGGGTCCCAGGGTGGTAGCCTGGGTAAAACATTGGCTGGACAACAGGACACACAGGGTAATAGTAAATGGAGTCCACAGTGAAGAAAGGGGGGTTACTAGTGGGGTACTGCAGGGTTCAGTACTGGGGCCGGTCCTCTTTAAAGTCCTTATAAGTGACATTGCAGAGGGACTGGAAGGAAAAGTATGTCTCTTTGCAGACGACACAAAGATCTGCAACAGGGTTAATACACAAGGTGGGTTGGAAAGGATGAGAAGGGACTTGGCTAGGTTAGAGGAATGGTCAAATATATGGCAGCTTAGATTCAACGCAAAGAAGTGCAAAGTAATGCACCTGGGAAACAAAAACCCAAGAGTACACAATGGGGGGTGAGATACTGACAACAACAAAAATGGAATGGGACCTGGGGGTAGTTATATCAGATGACCTAAAGGTGGGCAAGCAATGTGAGAAGGCAGTGAGGAGGGCTGGGGGGATACTGGGATGCATAGGGAGAGGCATCACCAGTAGAAAACAGGAAGTTGTTATCCCACTGTACAGACAGTTGGTGAGACTACATCTGGAGTACTGTGTGCAGTTCTGGAGACTCCATCTCCGCAAAGAGATAGACGTGGTGGAGGCTGTCCAGAAGAGGGCAACCAAAATGGTGCAGGGTCTGCTCCAGAAGACATATGAATAAAGACCAATGGAGCTTAATATGTATAGCCCCGAGGAAAGGAGGGAGAGGGGGGACATAGCAAAGTCCCATAGCACCACTTCAGCTTTAGCCTCAGTTACAAATGACTGGCTTTTTGCAATGGACAGAAAACAAGTCACAAGGGCAGTCTTCCTGGACTTCAGCAAAGTATTCAACACAGTCGATCATGCTCTACTCCTTGTTTCTTTGAACTGGCATGGAATCTTCGGCACTGCGCTGTCATGGTTTGACAGTTACTTGTCACCTAGATCTCAACAGGTGAAGGCTGATGGCTCCCTATCCCCGCTTCTTCCGCTCAGGAGAGGGGTACCCCAAGGTTCGATCCTTGGACCACTTCTATTTATGATATACATCAACTCCATTGGAAATGGCATCAGCAAAGCAAAACTACACCTTTTCGCAGACGATACAGTGATATACATATCCAGTCCCTCGGTAGACGAAGCCTGCACAGAATTACAGGCAGAATTTGATCTCCCCCAGCACAATCGCGTACATTCCAAACTGTTGTTAAACGCTAAGAAGACAAAAGTGATGTTCTTCTATTCCAACCACTTGCCCTCCTCCCTATCTCACTTGCTTCCTTGCCCCTCATCAAGACTCTCCATGGTGATGATCTCGAGTTAGTCCACAAGTTTAAATACCTAGGCTGTGAAATAGATTGACACCTAACCTTTTCAGCTCACATCAACTCCCTTGCAAAGAACTGGCTTCTTTTATAGGAATAAATCTCTGTTCGATTCTGACTCCAGACTGTGCTTGGTCCAAACAACCTTTAATACCACTTATCAACTATGTCGATATTCTATATGGCAGATGCTCTGATTCCCTGCTACATCAGCTGGACACTCTGTATCACAGAGCGATATGCTTCATTTCCAATGCTCACCGTCGGACTCATCATTGTGATCTGTAGGCCTCCCTTGGGTGGACGTCCTTAGCAACCAGGTGTCTCTTCCACTCTGTCACCTGGCTCTACAAAGCCATGCTGGCAAAACTACCCCCCTATATTTCCAACCTCTTTCAATGAATTACCTGCCCCTACCCCTTATGCAGTAACTCCTTCATTATGCTAGACGTTCCAACCTCTCTTTCTCGGTTTGGAAACTTGGCTATAAGCCGTGCCCTCCCGGCTGCCTGGAGTAAAGCCCAATCCAGGCTCAAACTGCAAAGCCTGATCCCCCTGAATAGCTTCAAAAGACTTGTTTATGACAACCTACGGGACTTCGGTGACTGAGGTTGATAAAGCGCCTTCTCCCTGCCTGGTCTATTGCACTGACCGCTCTATCCTCTTGTCCACCCCCATCCCTCACCCCAAGTGACTTTCCATTATACTTCCATTCCCCCTTCTTCCTCTCTCCATGTTACACTACCATCACCACACAATCTGCCCCTAGTCTGTATCCCACACTGTCGTCACTCAGCAGTCCCTGCCCTTATCTACAGCTATCCTTTCTTTCCCTTCTATCTCTACCTCCTCTCCCCGCCACCTCCACAGTGACCTTGCCCCAGCCAACATAGCCACCCTGTTATATTCATTTTTCCAACCCCTCCACCTTGTTGTCTGCCCCCTCCTACCTCCGTCCTACCATCCTCTGTCCCTCCTTCCCTCTGACCTTATCCCACCCTGCCTGTGCCACTATCTTTCCTTTCCTTTCCTTGCTGGCCTTGTAGTCTCTACTTCCCTCACAAGGTACTATCTTGTTACCCAGTGCTAACTATTTATTTAACTCCTAGCTTTAGCGCACCTATGTATATATGATGTAAATATTATTGTCCCATTTTCTTTTCATGGTTTATTCATGTGTTTAATGCATATTAA
The DNA here is from genome assembly GCA_016271365.2 of Neoceratodus forsteri. NCBI lineage: Eukaryota > Metazoa > Chordata > Ceratodontiformes > Ceratodontidae > Neoceratodus > Neoceratodus forsteri. Next base: position 140,358,303 of record JADMNL010000031.1, on the reverse strand, counting down.
TTTGTATATGCTTGTGTAATGTCCCTGTTGTTAATCAGGACCTCCTTGTAAATGAGCCTGCTCAATGGATGTTTTTTCCTGCCAATAAACTTGAACTTGAACATGATAGAAACTTTCAAGTACCTCAAGGGAATCAACAAAGTCCAAGAGGGTAGCATCTTTCAGAAAAAGAGATGTGCAAGAACAAGGGGGCACAATTTGAAGATAGAGGGGGAACGGCTCCGAGGTAATGTGAGGAAGTATTTCTTCATGGAGAGGGTTGTAGATGCATGGAACAGCCTTCCTGAGGAGGTTGTGGAGTCAAAAACAGTGGGGGAATTCAAGAATGCATGGGACAGACGTAAGGCAATTCTAGCGGGGTAGGAGGAAGTAGGCTGTTGGTTAACTAGGATCTGCAGCTTATCCGTTAGGTAGGGAAATGGGCAGACTAGGTGGGCCAAGCGGTCCTTATCTACCATGAAATTCTATGTTTCTATATATATTAGGGTTCAGTAGGCAGTTTAATGTAAAATCCCTGATTTTTAAACCTTAATTATATGTGCATCCCTGGATCGAATAATATGAAATTTGGCTTGTGTGGAGTTGGTACAAGGATCTCAGAATCCTGTAAATTTGGCAATAGTTGGGTCATGGGTTTAAAAGTTCTAGAAGTTGAAAACTCCTAAAAATATAAAAAAGAAGACCTTTTTTGCTTACCAATAGCACAAAAATGTTTGTGAGACCTGAAATGTTCAGGTTCATTAGAGTTTGGCCAAAGGATGATTTTTTTGAAATGTGGTTGTTGCAGAAAAATGTATAGTTAATTATTTAGAAAACAAAGTTCTGTTTTCGTGCACCCTGATTTTTGCACCTTAATAGTGCTGCCGTCTCTGGACCAATTAAATGTCTCATACACAGAGTTGGTGCCAGGGCTTGGGATCTAGTCAATTCTGTAATGTTCAGTTCAGCTGTTTAAAAGTTCTAGGTTGAAAACACATCAACATATGGAAATGAAGACCTTTTTTGCTCACATATAGTGCAGAAATGGTTAGGATTTGAAACCTGGACCTTTCAAGCTGGTGAAGAGTTAGGCCAAAGAGTATTACGCCAGCGTTCCAGCTTTGGGAGTGGACTGGGGGCGCTGGGGGTCAGCCGGATGGGGGGTGATGATTGAGCACCTGATGGACTGCTCTTCTCTCCTGATGGGAGGGGGAAGGCTTCTCAGCCCTGCTGTCAACTGCCACAAAATGGAGGCCTGGTGGCAGTGCAGGCTGGAGCGGTACGTAAAGGGAGGGGCTGCTGCTTTGACATAGTGTGTGTGTGTGTGTGTGTGTGCCCCACATGGCACACACTATGGACTGTCTGCAGCAGGGAATGGGAGGGACAGAAAAACAGAAAAAGACATGCAGGCTTTTTGAAGCCTTGCCTGTTTGTCCCCGACCCGTGCCACCACCTGGGAACACTGGACCAGCTCTGCATATGTGTTTTTTTGGGGGGACCAACCATTCCTCTCCTGGTCCCACCATGGGGGCATACGCGGGGGAATGTCAGGTGCAGAAAGTGCCGAGGGAGGTATCTGCCAGTTGGAGAGAGCGGGGACAAGGCTGATAGCCTGCCTGTTCATTGACTGGAGGACAAAAAGCTTTATGGAAAAGAGCTTGACCCACGAATGATTCTTTAATAGGGATTGTTCCAGATAAATGTGTAGTTTTTGAGTAATTTATGTTATATTAAGCTTTTGTGCATGCTCAGTTCAAAACATAACATTCTGAAGATAACTGAATTTTTGTGAAACTGACATACGTCAGTTTCATCAGCTGAAAACTATTGTAGCGACATGACGTAACTCCTCACTTGAGGTAGGTATTAGTGGTCATAAAACCTGTAACAAAAAAAAAAAGTTTGTTCATCCAAAACAAAATGTGTGGCAGTTAAGTCTGAAATTGTTGAGCCTGTGGTTAGCTGGGTTCTATGTGATAACGGCGAAACCCTAAAGGCGATCGCTGTTATCGCAAAGTCACAATGCCGAACCCCCATACTGAAGGATTCTCAACTCCAGGGCGGGGTGCATGTCGGGGGAGGGTGTGTGTGTGTGAAACCATTAGAAATAAAAAATGTTCGAGCCGGGCACAACAAAAACGTACCAGCGCCCGGACCCGAACCCCATACCCTGCCTACCAGCGTTGGCAACCCACCCACCTCGCCAAGGGGTTGGCTCGGCAACCACCGTGGCACAACCCCTCACGTCCCCTCCTGTGCGTGCTTGCTCCCCCCCCCCCCAGTATGTATGTATAGTGTCAGGAAGTCGCTATATTCGCCAACCCCCCTAACCGGCCACCCTACTCTACCTAGCCATCCCTGAAATGCGCTGGGGATGGGGTTGCCGTTAATGTAGGCGCCCTTTTCCCAGCGCCTATATCACGGGCTACCGGTCAGCTGTGCTGAGTGTCAATATGATTCTTCACTGTATCTTTGGTAAAACAGTAATTACTATTTCACTTTTTGTTTTAAGTACCAAGTTGTATGCCATGAAACATGGGACTCGTTTCATGATTTGCAACTTAGCTGGTGTCAGCTGAATGCCTGGGGATATGACTGTTATCTGTTATGTAACTCAGAATATAAGGCCGACACCAGTATCCCCGCCCAGTGTGGCTCCCAGTTACCAGCAGTGGGTGCCCAGTCCCTTCAAGCCCTGCATAAAACAACGATACACATCCTAACATGATTCGCTTCGGGCCCTGCCCAAAGCAAGTTAAGTTTCAGCTCCAGCTTAAGTCCTGTGTGAAGCAAGTTATGACTCTATGCTCTCAGAAAGTATGGAAATTCATGGCAAAAACCTATGTTAATGCTTCTATTAGGCTTCAAAATGCAAAGTGGACAAAGCAAGGACATGAAAAATTAGGACTTAAAGTCTTAGAAGTGTTATTGTTTGGTCATCCTTTGTTTCCTTCTGACATACCCTAGTCCCAGCGGCACCCCACTGAGCCCCATCACTGACCTTCATGTGGACTTATTGGTTAATGACCACTTGCTCACAAAAATGTAGGTGGATAGCCGGCCCGCCGGTGCAGTGGAAAGATTTACCATTGCGACATGGGTGACCTGGGTTCGAGACGGACTTGGGATACTCGAGGGCTGATCGGGACGGAGGTAGATTGAGCGGCTGTTGCATGCTCTCTACCTCCGAGGGGGGAGGGGGATACAGTGTCTCCGGTCCTAGGGCTCTCGGATGACCACGGGATGCCCAGCACCACCTAATGCGAAAGGGCATGTCAGATGCATGGCAAGGTTGCGCTGTGGTGTCCATCTGACATGCCCTCTGGAAAACTACCTCAGAAAATTCTCCCCGGCGAGCCCAATGATGCCCCCCCAACCCGTGTTGGACCTGGGGTGCCCATCGCAATCCATACACAGATCCTCCAGGGATAATGGGGATGGGCTCCGGTGGCTGCACCCTGGGGGGGGAATCCAGGGGCACTATGTTAAGGGGTGCTGGGTCTGTCCACAGAAGCGGGGGGGGGCTGAGGGAGATGGCGGCCGGTGCAAAAAGCAAAGTAAGTAAAAAAAAAAAATTGTCGGTGGGCGGCCTGCCATGTTGGCTGTGCAGTGCCTGCGGGGGGAGTCAGATCAGGCCAAGGCATTTTCCATTGGAGTTTCTTCCCTTGGTCCTTGCACACATGCATTGGGGCGCCTGTGTGCATGTGTTTGTGGACAGCCCTGCCTCTGTTGCTGCTGTCACCTGTGATACCACCTGGCCTCCATCACTAGAAGCAGGATTCCCCCCTGCCCCCCCCCCAAGGGAGGAGACTTTTCCCTTGGACACTCGGGCCTCCCTTCCACAGCTGGCCCCTGATGACTGACGACTCATGCTCATTTACAAAACGCGGGTCACTGGTGTCGTGAATGATAGCTGTACTGCTATGCCAGTGGGCCAGTCTTAAGTCTCATGAATGTTAGCAAATCAATGGTGTGGTGTTCCTTTCAACCCTAAATGCCACTCCCTCCCCTAGTCCCTAGCCTCGTGACTCAAGGCCAAGCTATAGGTCTGGGGCTGTTGAATGATGTCCTGCATTGCGCATGGCTCTGTGCAAAGACAGTTGTCAATGATCTTCTGCTTTGTGCAGGGCCCACAGAGCCTTGTGCTAATAAAGTTAATATGACTGATTCTGTGGGCCATAAGTGGACTAGTAGAGTGGTAGGCCATGGCTCTGGACAGGTAACGTGAAGCGGCAGTCCCATGGGGCATGACCTCGGACCTGTAGCTTGGCCTTGTGTCACAAGACTAGGGGTTGGGGAATGGGGTGGAAAATTTGGGTGAAAACTGAGGAACACCACACCACTAATTTGCCAAGACTCCTGAGACTCTGAATCCATATTTTTAATTTTCTTTGTTTGCCCTAATGTTTCTTTCCTTTTGCTGCTTCGGGGGTGGGAGTGGGGAGTTAGGATTGAAAACCCTAACACCACATTTCCCTACTTTTGTTGCTTTAAGCTGAACCCTAACTGGTACATTACCACAGTTTTTTGCACTTCCTCCCCTGCCTGGTGTGACCCCACTGAGCACTTACCCTCCACGTCCCCTCTTTATCCCCCCGCCTTCCTGCTTTCTCTTCACAAATATTAATCCCCCTATTTTTCACCCCTTTCCCGGTTTCACCTCACCCCCCACTTTAAAACCCTTTCCCTTATCCCTCTCTCCCCCACATCACCAGCCCTGCCCTATCACCTGCCGTAACTCTGGGTAGATCCTGTCCAGTCCCACCCCTCTGACTACTCACGCCCTTATTCTGTCACCCCTTTGTCTCTGCCACCACCCTCCCCCTGCTCTCATATATTCTGTCCACCCCCTCCTTTGGTCACCACCACTTCTGACCCTCCGCAACTCTATCTGCACGCTCTAAAGCTCAGCTACCACTATAAATTGCTTGTCCACCTTAGGTATGCTCTTAATACTGTTGCAATAAAGTTGACCTCTCCTACCTGATGTATTTTAACTGTACTTGCTTGAATCTGTATCTGTATGTACCATAATGTACTTGCCTGCTGTATATACCCCTATCTGTTTTGTAATGTCTACGTACCTTGTCTTTAGCCTTACAACATGGAACCTTTGTAAACGAGCTTTTAGCTCAAAGGTGTTATCCAAGATTCCAATAAATAAATAAAATAAATAAATATAGAGGCATATGGCCTGTATATTAGGGTTCAGTGGGCAGTTTAATGTAAAATCCCTGATTTTTAAACCTTAATTATGTGTGAATCCCTGGATCGAATAGTACGAAATTTGGCATGTGTGGAGTTGGTACCAGGATCTCGGAATCCTGTAAATTTGGTAATGGTTGGTTCATGGGTTTAAAAGTTCTAGAATTTGAAAACTCCTAAAAATATAAAAATGAAGACCTTTTTTGCTTACCGATAGCACAAAAATGTTTGTGAGACCTGAACTGTTCAGGTTCATTGGAGTTTGGCCAAAGGATGATTCTTTGACAGGTGGTTTTGCAGTAAAATGTGCAGTTAATTATTTAGTAAACAAAGTTCTGTTTTCGGGCATGCACAGCCTGTTTTTTGAACATTTTAAAGATAATTGTATTTTTGTGAAACTAATGTACACATCAGTTATGTGAGGGGAAGGCCCAATTTTGTGACTCAAAACTGCTGTTTCGAGTAAACCAGCGCTAGTACCCCCTTCATACTAGCCTCGTCTTTAAGGTCACTGCTGGGGGGTGTCCAACCCTGCAGCTGGTATCCCACCCTCCCACTCAATCTCTAAAGTGACTCATGACTGGTGCTTAATGTCGCCGATGGTATCCACACGTCCAGTCTTCAAGGTGAGTGGCAACGGGTGCCCCATCCTGCAGCTGGGATCCCCCCTTCCCACCTGATCTTTGAAGTGACAGGTGGGGAGTGCCCAGCCTCACTGCTGGTTATTCCCTCATCCCACCTGATGTTTGAAGTGACCATTGATGGGTGCCCAACACCCCCCCGCCAGTATCACCCCAGCCACCAGATCTTTGAAGTGGCCGGCAGCAGATGCCCACCCCCACCTCAGGTACCCTCCTTCCGCCCAATCTGTGAAGTGACCAATGGCAAGAGCACAACCTCATGCTGGTACCCCCCACCGCCTGACCTGTAAATGAAGAAAAACACAGGCAGCAGGTGCCTAACCATGCTGCTACTCCTCCTCTCCCAATCATTCTGTAATTAAAAAAATGGGTTCGGGAGCAGTTGTAATCTGCCAGTTAGCCCGCGGCGGGAGGGCAGGGGGGGAAAGAGGAGGCTTGAGTGTCCAGGAGGAATGACTCCTTGGCAACATGCACCAGACCCTGATGTCACCTCCCCAGTGCAACAGGATCTCCATATAGTGTAGCTCCACCTGCCTCCAGCACACAGCTGGGGTAAGCCAAAGAGTGCCAGGATCAAGACATGGTTGAAGCCTGTTGGTGTGGGGGGCACAGTGTGTCCGGTGCTGGCCTGTGAGAAGGTAGAAGGAAAAAAACCTACTTAGAAAAATAGGGCAATAAAATTCCTGTAACTTCACTGGTCAATAAGCATCACGTGACTGTGGCTAATTTTTTTTTAAAGATGGCATACCTATCCCAAATTACATAACCTTAAATGTTTTTAAAGGAGTACTACACCCTCATATCTTGTAAGTGTTGTTTGTTTCCTTGTCAGCAGACAACTCTTTTCATGTAGCGGTTGGGGATATGTATGTCTGTTTTAGTTTATTTTCATTGTTCATACCAGTCCCTGTAACTAGCCTGAGGGTCTCCATTTTCTGGTTGTTGAACTCTCTTTGTGCCTGAGAGCTGCATTAGCATATAAGAACACGATCTGTCAGCACCTTTTAGACCCCACAGTATGCCTGTCTGCTTACTTAGAATTCAACAAAACAAGTTGCAGCAAGGTGTGAAATGCCACATTTACTTCAGTTAGCTTTGCAAACTGTCTTAGATGTAATGCGTGCTTTTTCCTTTAAATTGCATTCAACCTGGGTTTCTAGAAACTTTTTTCAGGTTATGTGTATTTTTAGTATAGAGATACATGTTGTAAATGGGTGCTGTGGCATCATGTTCTCATATGCTAATGCAGCTCTCTGGGACACTGAGATTTCAACAACCAGAAAATGGAGACCCCCAGGCTAGCTACAGTGGCTGGTATGAACAGTGAAAATAAACTAAAGCAAACGCGTATATCCCCAACAGCTACATGAAAAGAGTTGTCTGTTGACAAAGAAACAGATAGCATTTACAAGATATGAGCGCATAGTACTCCTTTAAAATTATACTTGTGTCAAGTATATAAGTGGGATAACATACTTCATGGTTTGTGGTCTTAATGGAATATACACACTTCTAGAGTGGTTAGGGGTGCTCGACTGTGCCTCAATGTCAAACAACTACTCAAAGCGAATGAATATTACCTTGCAACCTCAGCGCCAGCAGTGTGTTAGTGCTAATAAAATAGGTTATCTTGAGAAAAAAATGAAAATATACAAGAAAATTCTGAACTGTGGGTATATCTTGGGGTGTTATTGTTGGGAACTGAAATTGTTGCTTTAAACTCTCTCTGGCTAGTAGGATTTCAAACCTCTTTGTACAGAAACTACGTAGATACACAGACATTATTCCACTTGTCCACCACTCCTTCCGTGAAAACATGTTTATGGACATCTTTCTTGGATCTCCCCCTTGCTAATTTAAGTGAATGTCCCCTTGCCTCTGTATCTGAGCTCAAGCAGCTAAGTCCTTTGAAGTTAACCCTATTTATCCCACACAGAAACTTGTACATTTCCATCATGTCACCCATTTCCCTTCTACTCTAAAGGGGGTAGATGCTCAAGTCTTGTCACAGTCAGTAAAGTCAAACTGGTAATGGTGTAATGGGTGAAACAGAGATAAATGTGTCAGCTGCCAAGCAGAGTGCTGTCCCACACATCACACCTACTCACATCAGGTAAACAATCTTCTAATTAAACAAAGGGAAAAGACAAAAGTACCTCAGATATAAAAGGTAATGTTTGACCGCTTTTAAAAACTAATATTAGTTTTGGCCAGTACGCTAGCTCTTTAATGACTAGCCAAACTTAGAAAATGTTATAAATTAGTTAAATGATGAACCCTTTGTGTAACAGGATCTTGCTGTACCTCTTAAATAATGCATGCTTTTTCTCTTTCCATAAATAACGTTACAGCGTCTGTTATGACATGCATGGTGGATTGGCACAATCCAGACTCCCTGCAGGGAGATTCAAACCTACTGTGACTATAATAGTAAGTGGTTGGTGTTCCCTGTAGGAATTCGGAGTCAGGAGGGGGGTCACTGGATCCCAATTGGGACATTTATTTATGTGTATGGTAACTGGGAAAGGCACACTGAGCCAGGGCTCGAGTCGTTTCTAGGTGTGACCCAGGTTGGGGAGAGGGAAAATACAGAGAGGATAAACATACAATTTCAGAGAACAGTAACTGGGAAACATAAAAGTGTTTCAGAATATTGTACAAATGAATGGAAGTAACAATAGGCATCTTTACAGATGCCTATTGTTACTTCCATTCATTAGTACAATATTCTCCACTGGGGTGTCAAACAGACGAGGCATACTGATGAGTCCTGGTAGGACGAAACACATGTCTATGTCTTCTGTTAGCACCCTTTGCAAACTGTGTGAGAGGCCTTTCGGCACCATGCAATTCTGCTTAAAGTTGGACCAGTTTAACATTCTGTGGTGATTTGCATATGCAGCCCATGATGCTTTGCATTGTGGGGGCATGTGTGATTTTGTATTTTCTTGAAACTTGGCTTCCCAGCCAAATGCCCTTTGGGGTAACCCTTGCCTCAGTGTTTGCGCACAGAGGTTCTTTGTCTTTTAAATAGTTTTTTATTTTAATGGGTCCACCACGATATATCCAAGGCACACTGCCTTAAGGGTAGCTGGTCCATTCCTGTGGGGTGTCAAACAGACGAGGCATACTGATGAGTCCTGGTAGGATGAAACACATGTCTATGTCTTCTGTTAGCACTCTTTGCAAACTGTGTGAGAGGCCTTCCGGCACCATGCAATTCTGCTTGAAGTTGGACCACTATAACATTCTGTGGTGATTTGCATATGCAGCCCATGATGCTTTGCATTGTGGGGGCATGTGTGATTTTGTATCTTTACAGATGAAAAAAGCATATGCAATACTACATGTAAAAACTGCAACAGATCTTTCACGCATTCGTTAGAGAGCCAGGAAAAGTGTTCAGTGCCTGTTAGGTTGGAGACAGTACAGTCAGTAAGGAAGACTGATGACGGAAAGTCAAAGGCAGATACATAGGGTGGGATTAAACAGGAGGGGGTGACAGAAGAGGGGGGGAGGGGAAGAATCAAGGAGTGAGTTTGCAGGTATACAAGGATGAAAAGAAATAGACCTTAGTTGGTATGTCAAAGTAGGAAGTGAGGGAGACAGGCATGGGGGGGAGTTGGTTCCAAAGGGAGGGGAAGATGGTATGAGAAGGCTGCTTGACCTGCCGAGGAGTGAGGATGGGTGATGGGGAAGGTATGGGAGTCCCTGAAGCAGAGAGGGTACAAGGAGGATGGGGCAGGGGAGATTAGTGAGAAGAGATAGGGAGGAAGGGACCCAAACCAGTATTTGGCTATAAGGGAACTACATGGGGACTGGCGATGACTCAGAAGCAGGAGGATGGAGGGAGGAATATAGAGAACAATGGTGAGTGCAAGGGGAGAGAGTTGATGGTAAAACAGCAGAAGGCATCGAAGAGGGAATCCAATCTGGCAAGGCAGAAGGAAGGGGTGGTGCCATAGACCACGTCCATGTAGTCAACGATCGGAAGAACCATTTTAGTAATCGGCTCCTGGCGGACCTGGAGGGAGAGGCAGTCCATGTAACAGTAGAGGGCACCTAGTCATGGGACGAAGCTTGGTATGGATAGCATCGATGTGAGCAAAGAAGTCAAGCTTGCTGTCAAGCCGCACACTGAGGGATTTGAAGGCAGGGACAACCTCCAGGGGGGTGCCGTCCTACTTGAAGAAAACCGGAGGGGTGAGATCTTGGCCAGCTTCTGGCTGGTGCCAAAGGTCATAGAAAGGGTCTTCTTTGTGTTGACTTGGAGCTGGTTAGTGTGGAACCACTGCAGTACATTATGGAAGTCATGCTGGAGCTGACCCTCCATAGCTGCGGCTGAGGGTCCAGAAGTGAAGATGACTGTGTCATTCATTTACCTTTGAATGCATGAGTAGACATATGCAAAGGGAAGGTCATTTAGGAAGACTGAGAATAGACAGGGCCAGGATGAGGTCCTGTGGGACCCCAGATAGGATGGGGTTGGGAGGGGACATGGCGCCACACAGATGCACTAATTGTTGACAGCCTGTGAGATAACAGTGGAACCATCCCACAGTGGAAGCTGAGAGACCAGCCAAGCGCAATTTATGGAGGAGGAGAGGGTGAGACACCGAGTCAATGTTTTTGGCCAAGTTGATGAATATTGCTGGTATGATATGGCCCTGATCCATCCCAGAGAGGATAGAGTCAGTTACTCGCAGCAGGGATGAAACGGTGGAGTGGTGCTCCCTAGAGCCAGATTGGAAGGGGGAGAAGAAGTTAGAGGAGTGAAGGAAATCAGCAAGCCAGGAGTAGATAACAGTCTCTTGCAGCTTTGCAAGAGAGGGAAGGAGAGAGATGGGCCGATAGTTTCCAAGGGAGGAGGGGTCACCCCCTTTGTGCAGAGGCAGAAACTTTGCCAACTTCCAGGCCTGTGGGACAGTACAGAGGGAGAAGGAGAGATTCAGAATGTGAGCAACTGGAGAGGCTGTTGCCTGAGCAGAGATCTAGAAGTTTGGGGTCTAAACCATCAGGGCTGGATTTTGAGGGGTTAAGTGAGGTGAGGGTGAGAAAGACTCCCTGGGGAGAAACCGGAGGAAATTGAAAGCCTTCAGAGGTATGAGGTGGGGGGAGGTATCAGTGGGTGGATGGGGAAGAGAGGGTAAAGCACAGGTGGTGAAAAATGTCAACTGTTGAAGTGAGTAGCCACTGAGGGAGGGTCAGAGACCAATGAGCCATCTACCAGAAGAGCAGGGGTAGTAGACTGGGCCAAGGGGTAAAAGAGGGAGTGTATAACTTGCCAGCATTTTGAAGGGGAGTTAAGGTGAGACTGGAGGTTAGATTTGAAGTAGTGGGCTTTTGCAGCACAGACAGCCTTAGTCCAGGAATTCCTGAGTGATCAGTAGGATTGAAGATCCAACAAGGAATGTAAGGATTTATAGCGGGCCCAAGATCCGTTTCATGACTTGCATAAATGAATAAAGTCAGGAGTGTCACAAGCCCCTGGCCCCCAAACCCCGGGCAGCCCGGTAGGACCTCCTGTTTGCAGAGAGGATACCCTTTTTCAAGAACTCGTGAGCAGTGTAAGGGTTCAGGGAGAATTCATCAACCTTCCTTTTCCCAGTGGGAGGATGGAAACTGTAGTTTTGAGTTCCCTTGACTCCGCACTACATTCAGTATTTGAAGCCCACCACGGCCACTGGCTACATCTTGCCTAAGTAGTTTGGTATGATAGCCGAGTGGTACTATCTTTCAAGGCACAGAGTCTTTCAAAAACCCTTCTGTTAAAATTGTTAGATTACTCAATCAGACCCCAGGCAGAGTTGATAAGAAAATCATAAACGTTTACTTAAAATAAAAGTAATACAGAAAAATTCTACAGTTTGGAAGAACTTTGAAATGCAGACAATATTAAAAGTAAAACTGAATGGTTTACAGAAAAACACTAGATGCTGTTATTCTAAACTATACCTTGTTTTGATGTTAGAGTCTAGACAAGATTTTAAATGTCCTTGTAGAGATCAGTCCTTAAGCAACAGTTTTGCAGCAAGTTTGCACCAAGCCAGTTTCTCTGAATGTCTTTTTTAAAAACTCCAGGTGCTTTCCTTGGTGAAAAGTCTTGGTTTCCAAAATTCTGACTTAAAAATCAGAATTTTCGGTTCAGTATATGAAAAGTCTATTTACCACACACTCAGGTCTGGTTTTAGAGATTTTTCCAGGTCTACACATATACTTTCTGGTGTAAAAGTATATACCAGCTTGGTCAGGTATCTGACTCCTAGCTAAACTGTTTCACAACTGCCCTGAATTCAAAATGTGTCTATTAGAAAAAGTCTGGTCATTTTCAAGACCCACCCACAGTGTGATGGGGTACAACAGTTTACCTTTCCCTGTAGGTGTCACTGTGGTTCCATGTCAGGTTCCATGTCAATCCCAGTAACATCTGGTCCATGCATTTGACTTGACCCCTGACCCCTAGGTCATTAAATTACCCACTTATATCTAAGAGTTATGATTTTCTGGATTCATATACCTGTCTCCCTTAGCTGGAGATGTACCAGATCCACCCTAGCCATTATAGCAAGTCTGGATATTTGGTATTTTATTCCTAAAAGCCTTTTAAAGAGACAGTGTCCCATTCTAAAGTCTATTATAGCACATACCACAGGAACCCAAATAAAGGATATAGGCCTATCATGTGACAAGGAGTGATCCAAAGGTGGTGAGAACATTTAACCCTTGACTTCCTTGGGGGGGGGCAAAAGTATTCCAGGTGTAAATAACTGTGGCATGGAAGAGGGACAGGGCAGTATCATTGTCTGAGGCAGAATAGACAGAGGACTAGTCAGAGATAGCCAGTTCATATAGAAAGACCTTGGTGTCAAGAGACCTGCATGATATGCACCAAATATATTTAGGAGGAGAGTGAATGGGCCTCACTTTCCTGACACAGTAGGTCATGCAGTGGTCACTGAAGGCATCCAGGAGAATGCCAGCTGCAGTGATATGGTGAGTGTGGGAAGAAAGTACTCAATCCAGAAGGGAGTGATTTAGGGAGTGATGATTGTGCCGGGTGGGCTCAGATACCAGTTGAGAGAGGTTTAGAGCCTCAATCTTGTGGAGGGTGGGCCTGGAGGCAGGGGAAAGTCAGTTCATGTTGAAATCCCCTAGTAGGATGAGCTTACCAGAAGCAGCATGGGAAACAAGAGAAGAGAGGGATTCTACCAGGGAGGAAGGTGAGATTTTAAGGAGAAGCATAAAAACACAATAACAAAGATAGGAAGAGTGAAGGGGATGGATAGCTTGGCAAGAAGGAGTTCATGAGATGAGGAGACTGACTCTTTAAAGGTAATGGAGCAGAATAGGTTCTGCTGTGCATATAAGGTAACATCGCCACCACGCTGGACATATCCAAGTAAAACTGAACATCTTTATTGGGTGGAGGAGTGCCTCTTGCCACTTTTTTGCCTGGTATGCAAACTTAGGGGAACACTTAGGGGAACAGGTCTGGGGCTGGAGAACGGCTTGAACACAGTAACATGCCCCCCAAGCCATAACTAATGTCATGGGTTCATTGTCAACCACCATATCTCGAATCAGGTTTATATGCTCCCCACCACTGGTTGTAGACAACTGATGGCAGGAGGCAAAAAGACTGTCCAGAGCCTAGTCTGGCTAGGGTAGGTACTAAAAGATAAAAACCCGATTCCTAACAAAGAATGAAAGGCGTCTTTCTCTCAGATTAATACTGAAGGTGTTGTAATCACAAGTAAGGGCTTGTTACTGACTTTTCTTCAGATATGAAATTCCATTTAGAGGTTAAATTGGAAATGTCTAGGAGGGCAACTCTCATCTCTAGACATATCTCTCAATGTTTTGTCACTAAAATGAGTGATATGGACACTCAAAATGAGGGACACTGACTCTTATAATGAGGGGCACGTCCTCAAACATGGAGATAAAAGCTCAGAACACTGTAGAAACCATTGCTCTTATTTGTACAAAGTTTATTTTTTATTTAACATCTTAGAATATTATTAACTTCTACTTCAAAGTCTGAATTTACAGCACATTCTCTGTGTGTGCAGCACCTTTCCATGAGGGACAAATGAGGCACAGGGCAATTTTGAGGGGTAAAGTGAGGGATGTCTCTTGTAATGAGGGACACTTGAGAGGTATGTCTCTAGATTTGTGGGAGCGGAGAACTGTCACCATTATGAGGTGGAACTCTCCTGAGTGATGGAGTTTAGCCTAGTGGTTAGAGCACAGAGCTTTGAACCTAGTGACACAGGTTTGAATCCCACATTATTCACTGTGTGACCCTGAGCAAGTCAGTTAACTTTCCTGTGCTTGACCTCTTTGTATGCCTCCAAAGGCAGCAACATCCACTGCCTCTCCTGGATTGTCTAGCACTTTGGGATACAGTTTGTATGTTTGCATAAAAGGCACTATATAAAACCCACTTTTCCTTCCTTTCCTATAGTATTCCATGGACAAAACTGACAGAGGAGCAGGAACTCTTATACAGTTTTGGATTTCTGCCTAATTTAACCAAGGATTCTGTCACTACATGTGGCACAGGACTGCTACACTAATAAATTATTCTGTTTTCTTTTGCCTCAAAATGCCATAGTTAAATTTTTTTATAAAGCTTTTTGACCCCTGAGCCGTCACCTTCACCTGTCATTGGGTCTGCAGGCTGGCAACCTCACGGAACTATCTGCTGCTCCTCCTGCCATTGTAATCAGTGGGGATCAATACAGAGTGGGTCCGAGAGTGTCAGAGACTGTCACTAAGATGGTGTGGGGTATATGTGTTTTTCCTCTCATTTTCTCTCTTAGTCCCACCTGCCTTGCGCTCAGTCCTTAGGCAAAGCCCTGACAGGTTTGGTGAGAACCCAGCATCCCTCTATGGAGGAGGCAAGCTCCCTGGCCTCACTGCAGGTGTTGCTGCAGTTGCAAAACCTGGCGCCAACCATCTCCGACACTAGCCACCACCTAATCCAGCTCACGGGTTTCCTTCTGAACCTGGGCTGCTGACGTGGGAGTGCAGGGAGATACCCACTGAGTTATCAAGCAGCCCCTAGTTCACATTTTTTAACTTTGTATCTCTGCTATCCCTCCTCCCCTGCAATGCTGAGTCCCATCCACCTCCCCTAATGACAGCCTACCTGGGGGCCCCTTTTCGGTGTCGAGTTCAAGAAACTCTGTGGTATCAAGTCTACAGACATCCTCTCATTTCCAGCACTGGCCTGCAGTGGTTTTGGGTGGCTGGTGCGGCTGCTGTGCAGGAGAGGTGCAGGAGAGAGTAGTGGCCGAGGCCTCACAGTTTGTGTTCCATAATGTTGCCAGGTGAGCTGCTGTGCTCTCCCTTTGTGGCTCAGGCTTCACGCTGTTATGTCCCTCTCTAGCCACAGATTAACCAGAGGGCATGGAGGATGTGCACAATTCCCAGGCTGTGCCAGCTTGGACAGTAGGTCACACAGGTCCCTGCATAGATCGAGTCACCGTATTTGAGCATAGGCAGTACAAATTGTGTGATTATGGGCTCTGAGGGACATGAGACATCCTTTGCAGGAGTAGATTTTTTTCTTTACAGGTTATTATCACTCCACTACCACTGTCACCCCTCCCGGCATCAACTGACTACTTCCCAACCTCCTAAAGCACTCCACAGCTGTGGCAAGGGCTCAAGAGAGCCAGTGTCCATCATTCAGATGGTTGTGTGTTGTTTCACCTGTTTTATCTTTCACCCTTGTGGTGACCTGACACAATATTGATCTCTATAGCAGACCCTGGTCGTTTGCCCCACTGCAGTGGTCGTTGCAGGAACGGAAGCAGGGCACCTCCTTCCCCTAACCAGAAATGCAGCCAGTGGCAGCAACCCCAGCCTGAGTTCACATGATCGCAGAGACTTGGGCTCGCTCATCCAAGCAGCTGGCAGCATTAGAATTTTAAGGGCCTTCAGTTTTCAAAATCCTGCTGACTCAGGGTAGATCTGTTGGCGTAGCTGCAGTGGTTGTGTTGCTAGTGACACGGGCTCATGAATGAGTTCGAAATGCTAGAGGACTGGCGTGGGAAGGAGGTATGCGCAACCCGGAGGACGCATGCCTCCTCCAGGGAGGGTGATTGTCAAATACTGCTGTGGTAGCACCACTGGAGGTACCACAGGTAGCTCAGCAGGCAGAACAGCTGTGGGGAGGGACGAGACTCCTGGCTTCACTCCCTGTATGCCCATTGCCTGCAGTTGCAGCAACACTTTTATGCCTGCCTCTGGGAGGGAGAAAAAATATCAGAAAAGGACTTGGTGAAAACTGGATGCCTGAAACCAGACCAGACCAGATCAGTAAAAGCCAGACTAGCTGGTCCGACCAGACCAGTCAGAACAGGTGCAAGTTGCATGGGTGGCACACACCTTGCTTGTCCGGCCAATCTGGTTGGACAGACTGGTCCAGCTTTTACTGATCTGGTTTGGTCCTGTTCTAGCAGTACGGTTTTCACCCAGTCGCAGGAAGGGTGAAAATCAGACTTTCAAAACCGGACCAGCCCAGATCAGTAAAGACAGATCAAACTGTCTGGCCACACTGGCCAGATCAGCAAAGTTTGCACAACTTGCACCCAGTCTGGCTGGTCCAGCTGGACAGGTCAGTGGAGCTTTTACCAATCTGATCTGGCTCAGGCAATCTGGTTTTCATATATACCCCATCAGAAAATCTCAAACCCCTGCAGGATGACATGGGGACATCTGCAGGCTCAACACCTCTGACTCAGCTCTACATTGTCATACGGCTTCAGTCTACAGAGGGCTCTGGGGGGAATAGCGGAATGGAGAAAAGTCCCAGAGATGGAGGGTGGTTGGACTGCGGTGTACCACCGAAGGGGAAAATGACTGTGTAAGTTGGGAGTGTAACCAGTACAGTAAAAAACAAACATCCTTCAGACTTCCCTGGCACCTATTTAACAAGCAGTCTGAAGAACAATGATGAAAAAAGAAGAAATCAAAGTAATTAAAATTATTGATACTGCAGCAGTAGATGAGAAGGCCTTGCCGTTTTAATTAAGACAATTAATACACTAGGTATCCTGGCAGTGTGCCATGCTGCTGCACTGTCATAATCTCAAAGGACACAGCAAATGTTCCTTTTGAACAATGTGGCAGCAATTCCAGTTTTAGTATGTACTAATAATTCCTTTATTTTACCAGGAAGTCTCATTAAGGTACAGATCTAGTGAAGAGGAAGTGGTAAATGCAATAGAAATAGTGATTTAAAGTCGGAGGGGACGCTAGGGCCATCATGTGAACCCCACCCCCACTTCATAAGCAATGAAAAAATAAGTCTGCAGTGCAAACACGTACTAATTTATAGGGATTCCCCACCCACTCTGCTACTCTGGGTATCCTGTGATTCCTCACCCACCCTACTACCCAAGGTACCCTGTTATTCTGCACCCACCCTACAACTCAGGGTACCCAGTAATCCCCCACCCACCCTAATAGCCAGGGTACTCAGTGATTCCTTACCCACCCTACAACCCTGGGTACCCTGTGATTCCCCACCCATCCTACTACGCAAGGGCATCATGTGATTTCCCCACCCACCCTACCACACACTGTACCCTGTTATTCCCTACCCACTGTACTACCCAGGCTACCCAGTGATTCCTTACCCACTGTGCTACCCAGGGTACCCTGTGATTCCCCACCCACTCTACAGGGTGGAGGCAGTCCAGAGAAGAGCAACTAAAGTCGTGCAGGGATTGCATCAAAAGTCCTGTGAGAAGACACTGAGGGATCTCAGCATGTATACCCTGGAAGAGAGGAAGGAGGGAGAGACAGAGAGGGGTCATGATAAATACTTACAAGTATCTCACAGGATGAACAGGGTGGGTTCTGTGTGATATGGGCGAATATAAAATAGCGCCAAGCAAAGCAGTGAACAAACAGCAATGAAGAGCAAAACTGCAAGTAGCGCTACAGTGTACCCCCAAAACAACAATCAGCTGCATTGACTTTTTCTGCAGGGGCTCTGCTCTTGCACCCCCCGTACCCACCGTACTTAAAATATCTACCACCAGGGGGATGCAAGTCCAGGACAGGGACAATCTCAGAATGGAGGGAATACTCTGCAAAGAAACAAAAGTTGAGGAGGGAGAGAAAGTCGGTAGGGCACTAAGATCCAGTTCAGGGAGACAGACACGTAGGAGGGGGTGCAAAGGGGTGGAGGGCACCAAAGTCAGGAGGGCAGGCAGAACATGAATAAAAAAACAAAACAAACAAAAAAAGTACCACACAGCCTGTCTCAAACCCAGGCCAGCCAGCTATACAGGTGGTGACTGTAGCCACTACACTACGTGGCCAGCCCAGATTTGGCCATGAAAACAACCACCTACATATTTCAAAGTAACTCCTGACTGCTGACAGTAAAGCACTGAACTTAACACATGCTCTTAGTACAAAGTAGCTCATTTAACATGAGCTGTTTTGTATTTGCCCAAATTGACTCACTCAAATTAAGTCCCTCTTTTTACAGGATACTAACAGGGTGCAACAGTGAGGCCTCTTTCAAATGAGAAAGAGCATCAGGGCAAGAGTTCGTACGATGCAGTGTGTTTGGGGGGGTGGAGTTTAAGAGGGATGTGAGGAAGTACTGCTTCACTAAAAGAGTGGTGGCCACCTGGAACAGACTGCCAGCTGAAGTGACGGAGCCAAAAACAGTCGGGGGCTTCAAGCATGCATGGGACAGACATTGGAGAATATAAGTAAACAGGCAGGGAGGAGGGAGGGTCGTCGGAGACCAGTTAGGGTCTGTGGAGACAGACTAGGCAGAGGACCATCTGGACAGACTGGGTGGGCCAAGTGTTCCTTTTCTGCTGACAAATTCTAAGTTTCTACTACCCAGGATAACTGGTGATTACCTTGAAAGCAGACATTTGTCCAGACTTTCCTTGAAGGCCTGTACTATCCTCAGTGTTAAGACATTTTTACCATTTTGGCATACACACAACCTGAAACACTGTACTTAGGGGCTGCAGAAACAGGGGTTTGTCCCGTGTACTCAGGCAGCTGTGCAAACAATGCAGAGGTGTGCAAAGAATGCACAAGGAATCTTTCCATAATTCCAGAGGAAGGCTAAGGAATTGTGGACTGTAGGGAAGGGACAGAGCATTCCTCTCCCTCATCTCTTTGATAAAGATCATAATAAGTGAACAGGGAAATTGTTTAACTAGGAAAGGCACACTAAACCAGAGCTTTTTTTCAGGTGCAGCCTGGAAGCACAAGGAATTGCTCGGGGTCACACAGTATGCAAGGGTGGCTGATGGGGTTCAAACCCAAATCTCCAGGTTTGCAGCTCAGTGCCCTTAACCACTATGCTACTGTATCCTGCCTCTTTACTATGCTATACTGCCTCTTTTGGCAGACATTGCAAATATGTACCATCAAGCATAGCCCTGTTTGTTCCTTTTGAAAGTATCATCTCTTATGATATGCTTTGATTTTTTTTTTTCTGCCCTCCATTTCTAGGTTTCCTTGGCATTCTTCCACTTCATTCACGTGCACTTTAAATTCTGATTTGTATTTCGGATACTGAGTATTCGAGCTGTAACGATGCATAGAAATGCCTTATTCTCACTATGCAAGACCATATTCCAGGTCGGCATTAGGAAGATGCTAAGTAGCTGTTACATCGGATCTCAAATAAAGCCTCAGAGGAAAGTAAAAAAAATATTGCTTCGGCCTAAAAGCTTTATCAGTGGGGTTGGGATGGGGGTTGGGGGGTACAGATCTTGTCTTTTAACAGACTCTGTCTAAAATGTAAGGACCTATGTTATATGTATGCACTGTACGTCCTTATTCATACTGAAAACTCAATAAATGTACTCTTCAATCAAAAAAGTGTAAACAATAAAGAGGAGACAATGAAGCCTTTTAAGTAGAGGTAGAGATGCTCATATAATTTGCGGGACTTTTGGTATCCCAAGGATTTCTCGATGTTCGGACGACGTGGGTAGTGTGGATACTGGCAGCTCCACACCGAGTTTGACACAGATGCATTTTACAGAGTGGATTCTCTCCACTGGAAAAAGTATCTGTGCTGTCTGGCACTAGTGACTCTGATAATCAGCGGTGGCTGCAGGAGTTAAGAATGATCAGGGCACAGGCAGAATACAGAGGACTTGTGTCTGGACATGTGGGGAAATTTAAATCCAGACTGTTGCCAGCTACTGTATGTCTCACTGCTGGGGCACAGTTTGGGCACAGTAAATTTTTACCAGGGCATGTGCTCTGTCTGACCTTGTCCATGCAAATAATGGATAATTTTGGCCGGATAGTCCCAGATATTCTGGATAATGAATCAGGATAATTACTGGCTAGATACCTTGTTATTTGCTCTGGGTAAAAAATCTTGCCCTTACCTTGCCATAATCTGTTGTGTCTGAGCACCTCTTCAATGGATAATGGTCCCCAGATAAGGATAATGAACTCCATATAACAAAGAGATTTCCTGAACATTTGACTCCGGAATGACTGTACCCTAGGTACGGCTAACTGCCAGATAACCAAGGTATTTGCTGGGGTGCACACAGGGAGTTCAAGGCACTTTGTTCAGTAATTTGCATTTGCAAGAAAGCCAAAAATGACCTATACTACCACCAGCAATATGGGATTCAAAACACAATGTACTGTAGCCCAAGACAAAAAAAAAAAATCAGCAGATATGCCAGCCTTTTGGCACAGTGGTAGCACTACTGCTCGCAATGCCAGCGAGCCTAGGTCATCGTGGGATGGCTGGGGGGGGGACGTTGAGCATCTCAACACTCGCTCCATTTCTGTGGGTAGAAGGGTACCAAATCTTTGCTCCACGCAGTCCTCTGGGTGATCACAGGGGAGGTACGGTGGAACCGGCAAGGCAATGGAGGACATCTCCGTGTCTTCTGTGTGCTCATGGCATGATGCTTCTGTGAGAGAGGTTCTCAGAAAGAATGACAAAACCATCAGTTGCACAGAATTACAGCCCTGCCCTGTCCGCAGACCCCACACCTGCTGACCTGGGCACTCCCTTGTGACTGGGTAGATGTTGCTGAATTACCTTACCCAGCCTGAAGGTCCCATCCTGGGGGCAAGAAATGAGGACAATGCGGGGAACTGGTAAGTCCCAGGGAGAATGTGGGGTGACGAGGTTGGTGCATGGCAGTGAACTTGAGAGGGGGCCAAGGGCCAGTTGAGTGCAGGAGCACAAATAGAATACATTTTTAAATACGTAAACAAAAATTCAGCAAATGTCCCAGTTGTAAACATTTTTTTTTACAGCAATTATTTTCTTCTCCTTTCACTGCCAGCTTGTCCTCAGGAGGGCGCCCCCAGGGTCTACCAGCCGACGCTGACCCAAACCCCAGGGCTTGCCCCCCCCGACGGGGTCGGTGAAGGTCCCCAACCCCCCCACCGAAGTCCGGATTTAGTGGGCCATCGCTGTGGTTAGCCGAGCGGAGTTCGCGAGGCGCCCGCCATTGTGCACAGCAGTGCTTTTTTTCCTCCTGTTCTCACCAGGAGTCGGGACAAGCAGTACGCAGGAGCGTGTACACGCCCAGCACGCCGCCTCCAGGCGCCTGGCCTGACTCCTCCCCAGCATGTGCGCGGCGCGCCCTGTCCCCCAGCCTCTGCCGGGGGGGGGGCAAACAAACACCGATCACTGGAGAACCCCCCTCCCCAGAGAAGGAGAGCAGTCCATCGGACACTCAATCCTTCTCCTCCTCTGCCGACCCCCGGCGGCCCATGCTTGTGGGTCACTGGCATAGCGTTGGGTAAGACGCCAACGCCTCAGCCCTCAGCACCACCAGGCCAGCTCCTGTTGAAAAAATGTACCTGAATAAATGCCAACAAGCACCAGAAGGTAATTAAAAAAAAAAACGTATTTTGTAACTGGGTGGGTACATCGAGGGACCGTTTTCAGGGATGATCTGGGCCATCAAGATAGTACATACAACACAGTCAAAGAATCATACACAACAATGGTACTGGTAGAATCAATACAGTCATCCAGTAATGCAGTACAGATAAATGACAGTTAGGGCCCACAGTACAAGGCCCTGATATAAATATAATTGCAGTTAGGGCCCACAGTACAAGGCCCTGATATCAATATAATTGCAGTTAGGGCCCACAGTACAAGGCCCTGATATAAATATAATTGCAGTTAGGGCCCACAGTACAAGGCCCTGATATAAATATAATTGCAGCTAGGGCCCACAGTACAAGGCCCTGATATAAATATAATTGCAGTTAGGGCCCACAGTACAAGGCCCTGATATAAATATAATTGCAATTAGGGCCCACAGTACTAAGCCCTGAAACAGGCATGGATCCCCAGTAAAGAAGAACATTATGATTGGCTTGGATTGGGATTTAGACTCCAGACCATAGCTAGCTACATAATTTCATATGATGTAAAACATGACTAAGTATTCAACAGCTCTGAGAATTGCCTAGGGGTCTACATTCAGACCTAAGGATCGCCACCATGCCAGGTTAGGTGGGGCACTTGCATACAGAGAAGCGTAGAAGAGTCTTTTTTAAAATGAGTTTTGAATAGGATGAAATTGCCTAGCGAGTGGTGGGATGCCTTGATGGGCAGGTTAAGACCCTATTTGAACACCTCTTATTTTAAGGTATCTGCATTTAAATGGTTTTCATCACCTTTAACTACTTAGTTTTACGGTGCAAAGGTTAGAGGGGGTGAAGGTGGTGGTGGGGGGGGGGTATACAGGAGAGTCAACATGATGTAGAGTGCAGCTTGTTTGTAATATTATGTGACCCAAATAATTGCATCTAGAAAAGGATTAGCTGTAGACAGGCCCCCTGTAGCAATGGCAACATAAGCACAACTGGGATTATTGGTCCCAGATGTCACGTCTGAGCCTTGTATTTCACTTAAGCAGCACAAAATGCCTTTGTGATTCTTTATCACTCTGTTAAGCATGAAGAGTCAGGGCAGTTTTTTGTAGAGGGTTCTTTTTTATATTTTAAACTTTTATGATTTTTAAACATTCAGTAGACAAACCAACAGTAGTTCAGTAGTATTTTGCTAAGTCCACATGCGTATGTCTAACAATGAAGTCGTTACCATATTATTCGAGCCATAACCTGTAGAACCACATTGGTACGTGACCTGTAACAAAATCCTGTAACATGCACCAAACTAGACAATCGACAAAGCCATCGTGAACACCATGTCCTGGGAAAGACAGGCAAATTGTTCATGATAGTATTTCCCTTGGAAAGGGGCTGATAAGAGTCAGAGAGCCCCATATGCAGAGGATTATTAACTAACTATTTGGTTCTTAAAGTGCACCTGACATCTCGGGAGAAATGTTGGTAAATGACAATGCGTAGCTGCATGTCAGGCGACAGAGTGCAGAGAGAAGGTTGCTGCCATTAGGCTGGAACCTAGTGCAGTAAAATGAGGACTTGATAAGAAAGCAAAAATCTAAATTCTAAACATTTACTGTTGGAAATTCCACCTATGACATACATAAAAGGTAGGAGACAAACAGAAGAGAGAAGGAAATAAGTGCCTAATTGTCGCACGTGTTGCAGTCAGCCTTAACACACCGTGTTTGCATGCAGTGTAAGCCCCAGTACAGGATATCATGTCCCTGGCTGGGATTTTAGTGTGTTGCACTCAGTTTTGACACCCACTTCATTTGCATGTGTGGTATATCATGACTGTGGCAGGATTTTCATATTGTCACATGTGTTGCAGTCAGCCTTGACACACACTGCTTTTGCATTCATGTCCACTGCAGGGATTTCATATTGTCATGTGTTATTGTCAGCCTTGACACACACACACACACACACACACTCCCTCTCCCTCTTTGTTTGCATGCAGTGTAACCCTTAGTGCAGCATATCATATCCATGGCAGAAATTTCATATTTTCACATGTGTTACAGTCAGCTTTGACACACACTGTGTTTGCATGCAGTGTAACCATTGGTGCGGTATATCATGTCCGCAGCAGAAATTTCAAATTTTCGCACGTGTTGCAGTCAGCCTTGACACACATTGTTTGCAGGCAACACGTCCTGCCGTAGAGAATAAGCTGGCCAGGGCTGCCGGCTGACCTCAAGTCCATCAGAGAAGGTCTCTTTCCTGAATGCCTGCCACAGTTGGGATGGCCAGCAAAGCACACAGAGGGCATTGTCTTGGTATCCACACTGCCCCCAGTCATCCCCTGGCACAGCTGTTAATGGTGGTGGGTGGGAGGAGCCTCACTGTCTGCCGGCGCATTGCATAAAAGCCCAGCCCATGTGTGAAAATAAAAAAGGGGGTCATTCAGTTCAGACCCAGTCAGACCCTGCCGCTGCAAAGTGAGGGAGGGGCACATACTTTGAAATGTGGGTTTGTTATCTGATTTATTTAATTTGATACAGATGTTTGTACTAGGGGGTGGAAGACTGAAAAGTTTATGAAAACCAGTAGCCAGCAATGAACACACACTCTCTGTTTACATGCAGTTTAACCCTTGGTGCTGTATATTATATCCACGGCAGGGATTTCATATTTTCATATGTGTTACAGTCATCCTTTACACATACTGTATTTGCATGCAGTGTAACCCTTGGTGAGGTATATCATGTCCGTGGCAGGGACTTCATATATTCCCATGTGTTACCGTCAGCCTTTTCACAGGAGTCGAAACTGGGCACTGGCACTGGCCCACTAGCCAAATGCTGGGAGATTTTCTATCGGGCTATCGGGCAAGTAAGATTTTCCTTTAACTAGCCCTGCAGGATTGTACTGGAGAAGGTAACATTTCAATAAGTACACCAGCTGGGCCAGTGGAAAAGTCTGTGGGGCTGGTAGATTTTCCCCAGTCGCTAGCCCTAACGGAGAGTGGCTGCAAAACATAATTTCGACCTCTGACACTGTTTGCATGGAGTGTAACCCTCGATGCGGGATATCATGTCCATAGCAGGGATTGCATATTTTGGCATCTGTTGCAGTCAGCCTTGACACACACTGTGTTTGCGTGCAGTGTTTATCCATGGCAGGGATTTCATATTTTTCACATGTGCTGCAGTCAGCCTTGATACACACTGTTTGAATGCAACACTCCCTGCCATAAGGAATGAGCTGGCCATGGCTGCCAGCTAACCTCAGGCCCATCAAAGAAGGTCTCTTTCCTGACTACCTGCCGCAGTTAGGATGGCCAGCAGAGCACATAGAGGGCATTGTCCTGGTATCCATGCTTCTCTGAGTCATCCCCTGGCACAGCTGTTAATGTCGGTGGGTGGGAGGGGCCTCACTGTCAGCCGGCTCGTTGCATAACCTAGCCCATGAGTGAAAATAAAAAAGGGGCCATTCAGTTCAGGTCCAGTCAGACCCTGCAGCTGCAAAGTGAATGAGGGGCACATACTTTGACATGTGGATCTGTTATCTGGTTTATTTAATTTGATTGAAGTTTTTGTGCTGGGGGAGGAAAACTTGACAGGTTTATGAAGACCAGTAGTCAATGAAGAAGCAAAGGAAAGAAGAGAGAAAAATGTCAAGTGTAACACCCCTCCGCTGCCTGCCCACTGCTAGCTCAAGCCCTGTTACGGTTGGAGTCTGCCCTTGTTGGGATGTTTCTGTTCTCCAGTTCAAGTGCAATTTTATCTACCTTAGGCACCTTGTTGTCTGTACATACCCTGCACAGAACAATGGTTTGCACATCTGTAATATATTGTACTTCTGCAGCTTCATTTGTTCGCACTGTATTACTTGGCACAGAATAGTATTGCTGCAAACTGTTGAAGGGACACTGTCAACCCTTTCTGCATCATATTATTTCTGGTTAAAACCCATTTTATGATTGCTTACCTTCTCTAAAATTAATTGATACTACTGATTGTTTTATCTGTCTCCTTTCCTAGTACAACTAAACTGCATGCTAATGGTGTAACTATACCCAACTTTGTTTTGTTTTAAATCCTTGATCTACTGTTATTGCATACTTCCTGAACACTAGGAATTCTCCCAAACAGTGCAGACACTCATGATGCAAGAGTCTCCTCACCTCCTGCTGTGTCATGAATGGCTTGACTGTGTTGGGAGGAGGGGTTCCCCAAGTCCAGGAAGGATGCAGTAGCAGTTGAGCAAGGAGTGTAAACAGGTTTTTATGTGGTACATCAGTATGGTGGGCTGTCTCAAACTACAAGATACATCAGGAATCTCAACAGAATGTGAGCAATCATAATGTGTTTTTTTTTTATAATAGTGACACTTTGAAGCCTAAGGGGGTTGACAGTGTCCCTTTAATGGATTTTTATTATTCTTGTACCTTAATGTATTCTCTGCCTCCTCCTCCAGGGCACATCTGGAAATGAGTTGTTACCAGTTCAGTATGTCTTTCCTGGTAGAGCTTTTGAAGTCAATAAATAACACAAATTCTGTTAGGAAGTTGTTTACAGTTGCAGTGTTGGTATAGCTGTCCCTTCCATTGGGTGGCTGCACCACAAGTGCTTATTGGGAATCAAACTTGGGACCCTGAGTCCTGAAGGCAGCAGATCTAACCATTCAGCTAAAGTAAAATTGCCATTAACTGGGACATTAGCATACTACTTTGACTTTCTATTACTGTTTAAGCGGCTCACCAATATCAAGCACTGATGTTACTATTCCTCCACACTATAGGACTTATTGCAGCATCTCACATCCCCTCTAGATGACGCTGCTATTTGCAGGCTGCTTTTCTTTTCATATATATTTTTCCATGCCGCTAGTGTTGGGGTAAGTTACTTTTTCAATTACTTTCTATTTCTTTTGGAAACTTGATCCAGGAAGCTCTGTGCAGTCACTAGCAAGGCTGGAGAAGTACTAGAATAAGTAATACACCTTACAGTTACAGTTGCTTCTATCTTTTTATACAAAAACAATTCAAAAATAATAAATAACTATACCAGATAACATTTATTTGAAAGTAATAGGTTAGTTACTAGTTACTTTCAAATAGATGTGATCAGTTACAGTTATGTATAACTTTTGTATAAAAAGACATAAGTAATTGTAACTGTAAGGTGTATTGCTTCTTCTAGTACTTCTCCATCCTTGCTAGTGACTGTACAGCGCTTTCTAGAACAAGTTTTCAAAAGTTATAGAAAAAGTAACTTACTCAACACTGCATGCCACTGCTGTCATTTACAGGGAATATCCTTTAAATCAGGGATACACCTTAATCAGGCACATTTGGCATCATGCAGACAGTACTGGAACTTTCCTATTTGGATTTCTTCCCTTTTATCTCCTTCCTCCCTCTTGCCTGAGCTGTGCCCTACAGCCTGTCATACAGCATGCCCCTGCGAAAGAAGCAGACTCCCCAACCCACCCCGCTGTGGTCGATGCAGTCAGAAACCACTGCTAGCCCTCCCTATCTGAGGAGGGCTGCCTTCTAGCAGCTGTCTGCAGCCTGGCCCAGCCCCCGATTCTGGTCATCTGCACGGCAGTACACACCCTGCCTTTGTGTCATCATGGCAGCCTGCAGACTGCTTTTCACCTTTAATGCACAACACACATGCCTGGCCTTTGGTGGGGCTGGTTGGGATGCATTAGGGTTGGGGTGTCACATTTTCGTGCTGCCTGGGCTGTCAGAACAATGCCACAGAATTGGACCAGCTGCTCTTCATGCATATTGCTTTGCCCTTGATATTTTGTATCCTTCTGTTTTTGTATCCACAGTTACAAAAAGCAGTTCTGGGGCCGGCCTGGTGGCGTGGAGAGCTGAGGCATTACTGCCTTACCTGCTGGCATACTGGTGACATGGGTTCAAGACTGGACCTGAGTCGTTTGGGGGTTGGCTGGGGGGAGAAAAATTGAGTGTCCTGTGGGATGCTCTCCTCCTGCAGGGGAGGGGGGGTTGTTGCCTGCACTGCGACATCACCTGGGTGACCACAGGCAGTGGTTGATCAATAGAGGCACAGCATGGGAGGGCATCTTGAGGCTGCGATGCACACATCTCTATGCGTCTCTTTCAGCCCTAGCCTGCCAAAAGAGCCTGTTGGGAGAGATGAAAAAAGGATGGAAATGTTGCAGCCAGGTAGGATGACGCTGTGCCTCTCCAGAGGCCCCGCACAGTGTACTGGGCTGTCCACGACAACATCTCATACCCAGCTCTTCCCAGGATTAGCAACGGTCTTGGGGGGCCTGCCATGGGGGGGTAATCCGTGGGGCACTGGACAGTGGGATAGTAAGTCCCAGAGATGATGCGTGATGGGGCTGGGTGTAAGCGGCAGGTCAAAGGGGGCTGGCTGAGGATGGAAGGAGCAAAACGTAACATAAATATATAAAAAAAAGGCCATTGAGGGTTTGCCAACCCATACATGACAGAAATAGCTGGCACATTGGCTCGGCGGGAGCAGTAGCCCGCCATGCTGGTGACCCGACTTTGGGAGTGGACTTGGGGCACTAGGGGTCAGCCGGAGGATGAGTATCAAAAGACTGCTCTCCTCTTTCGGGTGGGGGATGGTGTGCCATCCAGTGTTAACCTGGCCTCTGGCAGCAGCTGGGGGGGGCAGAGCACTAGGGACCGTGACTTGGGGCAGAGGGACGGCAGTCATCCAGTGGCACATGTATGGGAACGTGTGTGAGGATGTCATTAATGGCACTGCACGCTGTTCCACCAGGGGAGGAACAACATGCAGGAAAATCACCCTGACTGGCAGAGTGATCCCCCGACCCCTTGGAGGTGCTGCACCGATTACCTGGGCACGATTCTGCTGGATCTTAATAAAGCAAATTGAGGCTGTCTGCCACGCCACCACAGGTGGTAATCCATGTGGAGCAAAGCTGGTAAATCCAGAAGTTTGAGATGGGAAGTGGGGGGGTGATGGAGGCCAGTCAGGAAAGGGAGAAAAATAGGCGGAAAAAAAATACATGACAAAAATAAATTTTTTTATTTCATTTCTCTTGCCCCAACCTGGCTTGGGGTTAGGTTTCCAGTGTAGCTTATTTGCCTGTAATGACTTACTCATTGAGCTTCCCAGTTTTGTATCGTCCATGTATTTTCCAACCAACAAGTGATTCCCATTCTGTGTAACACTGATATACGTTAATACTGGACTCAAAGCTGACCCCTGGGTAACCCCGCTGGTGACCCTTCCCTCTTCTGATAACAAACCACAAATACAGACTGTGTGTTCAATGCTCCAATGCCAATTTGACCCATTTATTAAATATTCTAGATTTTTTTAGTTTCGTAATACAAGATGCATGTTAAATCATGTCAAAGGCTTTGCGTAATTCGAGGAAGATTATATCCAGTGGATTTGCCCTCATTCAATTCCTTGCAAACCTTTTTGCAGAAACAAAATAAATTAGTTACACAGGACTGTTGGAAGACATAAAGGCAGAAAGTTACAATATGTGAAGTTGTGTTGCTGCGGGGCCGTCTTGAAACACTCTGCCTGTATGCTCAAGGTGTTACCCTGTCTAACGATATTTAGTAGGTAAATAAACAGCGGTGGAATGAGACAGATGTGCCGGTAAACAATAACTGCAGTATGTTTCCCTGAAGGGCTCCCTGCCATGAACAGGGAGAATGTGTGTAAGAACTTGTTTCTAGAAACGGGACTGCCCACTTGACATCCAGTTTGACGTAAAGTGGCTGTTTCATGATTTAAATAAATTTGTTTTGGAGGTTTGATAACTTATGGGTACTTCAGATAAAAGATAAAGCAGGGGAGATGAATGCCCACGTTACTTGAATAGCTATTGTTGTAATGTACACTACTCTGTGGAGATATGGGCCCCTACAGCAGAACCCTTTGTTTCAAAGGAGGGGCTGAAAGGAGTTTGAGTCGACCCGGGGGAGTTGACGCAGCCCGGAACTAACTTATTTGCCTTGGATAGCTTCCTTTTAGATTAGAAGGGCTTTGCATGCTGTTCGGAATAACAGGTGGCATCATTTGCCAGGCCCCTTTCAAGTGATATTTTTGTAAACCACATATGCTGAAGCATCCCTTGGACACCTGGGTTCCTGTTACCGCCATCCTCCCCTCCTCCTCCAGTGGTGCCTCTCTCTCCTAGGGGTCGAGTCTTCTTCCCTGAAGTTCCTTTGGTCTCGGGAACCACGTCCCTGTGACACCTTGAAGGACTGGAACCTTTTCTTGCAGGTTCTTGGATCTTTACTGCACCCCGACAGGGTGGTAGTCCCTGTAGCAGGGACAGAGAGAGTTTATGGCAGGGTACATACCAGTTGCACAAGCAGTGATATACTGTTAACAACTACCTCATTCCTCCTTGTTCAGTCCTAACCACTCCTACATAAGGAGCCTGAGGACCCTTTCTGTCCCAAACAAGGTGATATAAGGAAGGAATGGAGGAAGTGTCTTGATAATGATGTGGATTGTTGGGGTCTTAGCCGTGTTTTCTGTAACACTGTTGCCAAGCGTGTTATTTACACAGTAAAGTAAGTAGTTTGGCTAATATTGGACTCAGCTTTTTTTACATAGGTTTTCATCCCCCCTCCCCCTCTGTCACCTTAAGAATATACCCCCTTACCAGGAATATACCCTGTTGAGTCGATTTATGTCATTCTGATGTCAGGGGTTTAACGTCCCCATTTTTTCTCCCTCAGACCACCCTCATTCCCTTGGTATGGGCCATGCCCATCAGCTTCAGCAATGCCACGTACCTTGTACAGAATGAACAAGCTTCCTGGCCCACCAGCAGGAGTCGCTGTGTGCCAGAACGCATGCTAACCCTCCCTGGCTTTGTCTGGGCCTCAGTCAGACACTGAATTTGTAAGACCGTACTGGTACTCTGTAGAGAGGGGGGTGGCCTTACCCTACCGGATCTCGACTGGTACTACCTGGTGGCACAACTGGTTCCCATCGTCAGCTGGACTAAACAGAGGGGAGTCACGTGTTGGCTAGAAATGGAGGCACTGCAACCCCTGCCAGCCTCGCTCTTTTCCCTGCCCCATATCTGTATGACAACTCACGTTTGGTCAGAAATCCCCAACCGCTGGACAAGACAAACAATCTGCATGCTGTCCAAAGCTAAGATCCTCACAGTTTCCCAGTGCAAGCTAGGCCTGCTTACCAGTATAACTGGTGACCTGGACTTCATCCCACGGCACACAGATCCCGGGTTCCATAGGTGGAATGGACTGGGTCTAACAAGATACAAACAAACACTGTGTGGAGGGATGGGCTCCTGTATTCCTTTGCAGAGCTACAATGAACATTTGGCCTCCAAACCTAGGATCATTATAGATACCTGCAGGTGTGCCACTACATGACATCACAGGGCTTGGTGTCACAGGTGGGTAGACAGATGTCCGCACTGGAAAACATCCTGTATTGGACAGCTGTGCTGGCAGGCCAATGAGGCACGATATCGAGGGCCTACTAAACCCTCTTGGGTACAGACTATCCAGACTTCACTCTTTTACGTACTCATTGGGAACAGGAGGTGCAGACTGAAATCCTCAAAGACTCTTTTGGAAGAAGGCTTGGAACAGGGGATGGATGGAAGTTCACGGCATCCCTGAGATTGAGAGAGTTCTGATGGAAATGCATGGCATGGTATTTTCATACCCCTACCATTACAGCACATTTCCAAGGGAGCAGCTCCAACCTATGCTGGAGGCAGGGTGGTGGGATAAGGTCCCATTACCATATATTCTGGGGCTGTCCCACCTGTGGCCTTACTGCAACCAGGTTCACTCAGTCTTGTCTAATACCTGGGGCACAGACATTCCAAACACATTTAAGCATCTCTTACTGGGACTGCCAGCCCCCTGGATGGAAGCCAGGGTGCAACAACACTTATTCTGAGCCCTATGCACAGCACCCATGAAAGGGGTGACAGTCAGGTGGCTTAAAGAGGATCCCTCCACCCCCCACCATTCAATGTTGGGTGAACAGAGTTAACAAGATTAGCAGGATGGAGAGGATACCAGCCACTCTAAGGCTGACCTGATTCCATGTCACTATAGCAAGTTTTTTTGGGCGAATGTCAAAACAGCAAATTCAAATAAGCGACCACAATAACAATGATACCACAACACAGAACGGCTACATTCAGGCTCATACCTGGAACTGAAAATTATAAGCTAGACCCCTTAAATAGTCGTAGTGGCTCCTTACAGGATAATCTGACATGCTCTGCTGCAGTCACTTGGTCAGTTCACGGTAGCGCCACCAAACAATTGGGGTCTCACATGCTGACAACAACTGTTCCATTCAGACCTCGGCAAACCTCTGCTCCTCCTGCACACACTCGAAGCCATTCCACAGGTGTCTCCTGTTCAAAACAGTACCTGTGTCATGCAGGGGGCTCCACCCCCTGCCCCCATCTCTATTATTCTAACACCACAGTGCACTTTGATAGGTAGCCTGGCATACCCACTGTCACCCATAACACCCAATCACCGTCATTTGCCATTCGCTATTATTGGCGCTGCTCATGTTGAGTCGCCCAAATGTAGTCACTATTAAATATTCACTTTTACTACATGATACCGGCTGGAGCTGACCTTAAAAAATATATTCTGACACTTGGGGCAGATGAGAAACAAGGCGAGGGGTCTCCTCAGAAAGAGTCAGGGAGGAGCAATGGAACAAGGGAAAACAGAAACGGTGGGTAAGGATGGGCTGGCCAATGCCGCCAGTTGTAGGACTGGGTATCTCCCCCCGACCCCCCACCCCCACCTAATACAAGCATCAGACTATGTATTCCCACGGCACAGCACCTGGCAAGTGCAGTTGCCGTTTCTGGTTTCTTTGTTCCTCCGGGTTACCACTTTCTTTGGTGCGAGCCGGATCACACATCTAGACTGAAGGGAGGCAGCTGTAGATTAAACAACCAGGAAGACCACATATTAGAAGTGGATATTATGGACTCATGCAGCCTATCTACTTTATTGCACGTGATGCTTTCACTGACTTTTGGCTTTGTCCTACTAATGTAGTGTTTGGTGAGCGCGACTGGTATTGCAAAATTGCCCGTATTCATCTTTTTTGAATAAAGCAGCGTTTCAAAAACAAAAAGTGTGGTATTGTTTCTGCCAAATACAAGTTAGCCAATTTTATTACTCTGGCACCCAGACAAGAAGAGCTTTGTGATTTAACAGCTTTGTGATTTGGCTATCTGTGGACAGGTTTACTACCTTTTTGTATGCCCTGTCCTGTACCAGTTGGTGTTAATGGGTGGAGCTTTCCCAAGGCTATTTAACTATGAACTGAGTTCCGAGCAGCACTGCAGGCTGTACTGTACCCTGTGGTGGAGACTGTAGGAAGACCTTTTTGATCAGGTAACTCTTTGTGTGTTGGGGGAGGGGTATTATGGCTGTGCTGCAAGAATTTATTTTACTGTGGTGGAATTTGGTTTCTGGGCAGCTCTACTCCATGAAGTTCTGGACTGGGCACTGGAAATGTTCCTTTGTCAGCTGATTGTATTGCCTCTCTCAGCCTGTTTGCATTAAACAATGGGTTGCACGTAATCTGTGTAATTTTACTGTCTCTTCGGCTGTTGTACTGTCTGGGAGTGGAGTACCCTGTTCAGTTCAGTGTCTGTGGCCAGATGAAACCCTCATTAATCGGTATCAGGGTTGGGTCATAACAATTGTTAGTATTCTGTGTTGTATTAATCAGAAAAATAAGGGTGCTGCTGAGCCGGGGAGTCGCTCATCTGATGCCTTATGAGGTAAAGCAGCAATCTACATATGATGTAAAGTCTCTACTGTCAAGCTCTTTTGTAACTGTAGTCATTTGTGCTGTTTGTGCCCTTGTTGGAGTTCCAGTAGGAAGACATTTTTATAAAAGTGCCGCGTTAGTCTTTAAAATGCAGAGCAAGTGGCCAGCATGTGTAGCATGTTTGTTAATGTAAAGATGAATGCATGCAATAGGTATATTGTCATATGACTTTTTAGTGTTAAAGAATGTTTCTGTAAAGTTAGTTTTATTATTTTTATTTATTTTTAGATAATTTTATTAATTTATTTGCAATTCATTGAGTGGGTAAGGCACACTGAGCCAAAACTCCTTTGCTCCAGATGGATTTCGTTCACAAGAGCTGCTCGGAGATCAGTTTCTCAGTGTGACTACATGTTCCTTCTAGCATAGAAAGAGCTAGCATTGCAAAACATAGTAGTCAGAAAATGTTATTCATTTTTAAAAGTAGTCCGTTAGTATTGTTTATTTCCTAAGTACTGTTTTTTAATTTTTATTTTTAATTTTTTATTTTTTTTATTCTTTGTTAACTGGGTAAGGCCAGCTAGGCACAGGTGCCTGTTTTCAGGGGCGACCCGGGAGCACTGGGGAGGTTATGTGACTTGCTCAGAGTCACACAGTACGCAAGTGAAGGTTGTGGGAATCAGACCCAGGTTGGCCTGCTGGATGTACCAAGCTCATTCACAGCTCGTTACTCTAACCTCTAGACCATAATGCCAGCCCTTTCTTTTTCCATTTGCTTATAACAAGAGCGACAGATATTTTATTTAGCAATTTAGTGGTTGATTGATTTAAAATTTGGTGACTGGTATAGGTACACGGAGCTGAAGCTCATGACATGGTGTGACGTGGGTAGGAGGAGAGGAACAGCATGGGAATAATAGAGAATATACAGTTAATTACAACAATGCAAAACAAGAACGGCACAAGTAAATTACAATATGTGTACAGTATGTAGCAAAAACAGATTACATAAACTGTTATTTACTTGTACGTGGATAAAAAAGTGATGTGAAAAACTGTATTTTGCATTGTTTTGTTTTTATGAACAGCATTCTGTAACAGTTCTCTTCATGGAACCAGTGGGCTGGAGTTTTAACTATGTCACGGTTTCTGTACAGAACTCCATGCATGGTTCTGATAGGTCAACAACTCATGCTTAGCGTTCTGTACACAAACCATGACGTTGTAAAAACTCAAAATTACTGGTTCCATGAAGAGAACTATATAGAATGTTGTCCATAAGAAGAAAACAATTGAGAACACAGTTTTTCACATTAGTGGTTATTCAGGTCTGGTTAAATATGAATCATTTGGAGGCATGAATTTCATTTCTGTAAAGAGGAACATTAGTATCTACTGCCAATTATCACACATTTCCTGTCCCCACTGAGGGCCTGTATAAACATATGGGGATATACCAGGGAACAAGGTTCGTCTCAATGTGCCTTTCCCAGTCCAAAATGATAAAATAAGTAAATAAAAATACAGGGGAGAGGATGTCTGTTCCAGAGGTTAGGGAGATGGATAGAGAATGTGAGACTGACCCGTTGAGGTCTTGCAGCAGGAGATTTTTGAACAAGTGGGCATCGGAGGAGGCATAGAGAGAACAAGAGGAAAGAATGTAGGGGGAAGGAGAGCTGGTAGACATGGAAGGGAAGGATGAGAGCAAATACTTAGGAAGAACAGAGGAAAAGCTAAGGAGATACCAAGACATAAGTGAAGGTAGAGCAGAGTTAAGGTAAAGGGAACATTGTTTAACCAGGACTAGCACACGAAGCCAAAGCTTGTTTCCAGATGCGACCTGGGAGCACAAGGATGTTAAGTGACTTGCTCAGGATCACACAGTATGCACTTAGACAGCTGTGGGATTCAAACCCAGGTCTCCAGATTTGCAGCTCAGAGCCTTAACCCACTGCGCTATACTGCCTCCCTAAAGGGAGCAGTGGTGGATTGGAGGCAGGGTGTTTAGAGTGAAGTGGCAAAATGAGTGGGGGGGGTCATGTCTGGCTAGGATGGATATGGGGACAGCATCACAAATCACATCTGTGTAGTCAGACACCATTAAGATCATCTGAAGGAGGATCTCGTGTTGACCGAGGAGTGGAAGGTAGGCTTTGTTATGGTGCGATATGCGAAGTCTGAGACGGGTTTCAGTGTGCATGGCATTGATATGGGTGGCAAAATCAAACTTTCAATCCAGCCACACAAAGATCCTTGAAGTGGGGTACATCCCAGAAGGGTTGGGGGGCACCATCTGCAGCCTTGATGACCAGTTTGGATTGAAGCTGAGTCATGGAAACAGTGTTGAGGATTGAGCGAGGGCTGATTTGAGCAGAGCCAGCATTGGACATTATCAAAGCCACACTGTAGACACAATTCCAAAATAGGAACTGAGGCTCCTTAAGTAAAGAGTACAGTGTCATCCGCGTATGTGAATGTGTGTGTGTGTGTGTGCACGCGCGCATGCAAGGGGACATGGTCTGAGGGGAGGACATTTAGGAGAATAGGACTGGACCTAGAATGGAGCCCTGAGGAACGACAGTACTCCAGATAATACTGGCAGATAAGAGTATTTTACTCAAACATTTTGAAATATGGTGAGTAAAACTAAATTTAGATGGGTACAGATTCTTGAAATCTGGAAACAAATGCTCCCTTTGGATCACCATTGATGTTATTAGGCACTGTTCAGTGGGGTGTGGAGTATTTCCAAGTGTTAGGAGGAGTATCAGTACTCATTTAAAAAATTCTTAAGAGTATTTCTTTAAAAAGGGGGCCTGAAATAGGTCTTTACTCACCTTGTCTGGAGCACTGAGGGACCCCAGATCTGATGGAGTGGAGGAAAGATAGGGCGTCACCATCCTGAACTGACCACATTTTTTCTGAGTTTCCTGAACCAAAATAATATATCATACCCCTGTGGTGGCTGTACCCTTGCAAGCCCCCTCGGAGCTCTCCTGCCTGGGCTCTTCACCAACATATTACCGCTAGCGCCACCAACCAACTGGATCGCGAGCGCCCTCTGGTCACTGCTCCCAATTGGTTCCTGCAAATCTCCTTGGCGATCCTCTGTTACCTGCGATATATATTGAATGGTCTGCCGCACTCTGATTATCCAGCTGTCACCGCGTCGTCCCCTCCCGATGAAATCCCTCCGTATGGCTAAAGTGCTCTCAGTAGAAGTATAAGAGCTAGCCTTCCTCATGGCTAAAGTGCTCTCACTAGATCTATAAGCATTCAAGCCCCCTTTGAATCACAGACTGCTTATGGACACAGGAGCCATAATGCTCACATCCTATCCCTGTGGTCTGTTGGTATGATGGATATGGCAAATAGTGATAGTATCTAGTACTGGACTAAATACGTGGCAGAGGTCATTTCACCTGTGCCCAGTACCTTGTTCATACCCCTCCACAGCATGCAGTGGCTCAGCTGGTCACAGCCCCGATGCAAGCACCCATGGGATTGCAGTATTAGTACCCAGCAGGCTACCAGCACCTAGCTCCTTCCTAGTACAGACTCACCTGCCCACTCTTTCGTGAACTGGTCAAGAAAAGCTGCAGCACTTTCATCTGCCTGCCCTAACAGCATCATCTGGGACTAGCCTATCCTTCTTCTATGACAATCACAGTATTATGATCCATTCCTGTATATCTCAGGTCTGCCTACTCCATCTGCTTACTGGTTAATGCCTATTGTATCACTGGTATTGCTATGTGTGTATGTCTTTGATATGCGCTGTACTGTTTGTGTGCTTCTTGTTTTGCACTTCCACAATGTCTTTATCGCCTCTGTAAATATTGATGTTGATGTTTGATGTTTGCTTTGTAATATAATTAAGCAATAATGCCCGACAGGGTGTGTGTCGTGCTGGGATAATGTCACGCCTCAGGTGGTTGGGCACGAGGCCGCAGGCTGAGTGCATCCAATAA
This sequence comes from Neoceratodus forsteri, assembly GCA_016271365.2. NCBI lineage: Eukaryota > Metazoa > Chordata > Ceratodontiformes > Ceratodontidae > Neoceratodus > Neoceratodus forsteri. The sequence continues at coordinate 140,320,848 of JADMNL010000031.1, read as the reverse complement.
ATGAAGCATGACGTTATCCCAAACGACACACACCCTGGAGGGCATTATTGCTATTATACAATGGCTCATTGTTATACAGAATAAAAAAAATCATTTTAAAGATGTTTTTGTGTGGAAAATTATTTTGGTTTTTTAAAAGAAGAGGAAACAATGAAGCACATCATCAAGCAAAAGTTCATCTCCAGGTTCACACTGAGGCTGAGACTAGACCCATGATGTTGTGCTGGGATAACAGCACGGGTCCAGCCCAAGACTAACCAATCAGAGTCCAGGATTTTTTCTTGCCATTGTATAATCTGGATTTAACCAGGTCCATCTTGCAAATGAGCTTGCTCAATGATGTCTCGCCTGGATAAATAAAGATTTTGATTGACTAATTGATTGACTAGTGCTGGTCAGCAAGGCAGGAGTGGAATCAGCTGTCTGCATGGTCAGAGAGACCCACTTCCCCAAGCTTATCCAGCAGGATGAGGTGGGCCTCAGTACTGAAGGCTTCGACCAGATTGATTAAAACAGCTGCCACGACATGGCCCTGGTCCATCCCTTTTGGAATAAGTTCAGTAACCTGGAGGAGAGAAGAGGGGATGGAATGGACTTTGCAGAAGGCAGACTGGAAGAGGGAGAGGAAGAAGAAGCAGGAGTCGAGAAATAAAGGAGAGGTTGGCCGGCCCGGTGGTGCAGAAGGTTGAGGTGCTGGGCGCCTTACCTTGTGCTACACTGGCGACCCGGGCTCGGGAATGACCTCAGGTTGTCGGGGTGCTGGCATGGGGAGGAGGGTGAAGCAGGACTGAGCATGCCGACGGGCAGCTCTCCTCTCCCGAGGATGGTGAGGGTGGGTTGGGGCCCCCAGTAGTTCCACTACCACCAGGTGGAGGTCCAGTGGGTAGCATAGGTGGAGAGGGGGTGGCAAAGTAATGGGAGGTGGAAGGGGCTGAGCTGGTGCCACAGGGTGTGAAGCGTGCCTCCACACACTCGCATGGGCATGTACCGGGGCCGGGGGGGGGGTCAGGGGAGAAAATCTAAAAAATGCATATGTTGCCTGTCGTCAGTTGGTGGGAGGAGGCAACAGGGACCAAACAGCTATATAAAAAAAAAAAAAAAAAAGGAGAAGTGGGTAAGGACCTGCTCCTCATGCAGCTTGGACAATGCAGGAAGGAGTGAGATGGGATGGCAGTTGCTGGTGGAAGGGGCGTCTTCCCCTCTTTGGAGATGGAGGACATAACTGAGACCTTTAGAAAGACTGAGAGAGGAGAGTAGGGTTGGTAGCTGCACTTGACGTGCTGGGGGAAAATAGGAGGCAAAAGCAGAAGGCAGTAGTAGTAGCAGATTTGATTTATAGATGCACCATTCCCCTGAGGCGCAGGGCGCCAATATAATAAAATACATTTAAAACAGAGAATACACACAATGAAACAAGTAGTGTACATCACGCAGAACAAACACAGTATTATAACAGTTCCCTCTAAATACAATCCCGTAATGTAGCATGAATAATAAAACTCACTTGGTAATTTATAAATAAATGTGCAGTAGGTCTTGAATGGTTTTCCCAAAAGCCTGCTAAAACAAATAGGTGTTTAGCCCCCTCTTTGAAAACGGAAGGAAAATGGAGCTGACGCAGAAATAGGGAGACAGGAATAAGTTGAGGACTGAGCCAAAGGAAGAAAAGGGAAATTGTTTAACTAAGAAAGGCACACTTAGCCAGAGCTTGTTTCCAGGTGCGACCTGGGAGCACAAGGACATTAAATGACTTACTCAGGATCTCACAATATGCAAGTGGGAACTGATGGGATTCAAACCCAGGTCTCCAGCTTAGTGCTCTTAACCACTACACTATACTGACTCGTAAGAAGAGGGGAATGAGGGAGAAAGCACAGAAAGTAAAGAAATCATTAAAAGTTAATACAACCTAGCTGTATGCATGCATGTGTGTGGTAGGTATTAAAGAGTCTTCTGAATTGAAGACTGGGATAAACAATTGAGTGGGGTGGGGCCAAAACGGCATGAACTACTGTACCTTAATTCTGTGGGGAAATAAGGTTATTCTTTAAGCTGATGACAAAATAATTAGCTTTGTCTCCTTTTTTTGCTGGCATTTTGGAATTTTTTCCTCTGTTGTGCTGATCAGGGTTCGAACCTTGGTTGAGGTCACAAATGAAGTGAGTTTGAGGGTCTCGGTCCTGTTCTCAGTGGCTTGTATCCTCACATCCCAGAACCTCCTGACACACAGTATGGCACAATGCACAAGTGTCTGCTTAAAAGAGGCCTCGATTATTGAAAAGGAAGGGAAGGAATTTGGTTTTACATTGCACTGGCAATCTAAACTGTATCCAAAGGCAATTAACAATCCAATGGGGGCAGTGGTAGAAGAGAATGTTGCTCTCATTTTAAGTGCACAAGGTGATCTGAACAGAACAGAGATAGACTACTGAGAGACGATAAAGCACAGGGAGGTGAAAGGACATGCTCAGGGCCACACAGTATTAAGTGGTGGTGGTGGGATTCAAACCTTGATCCCTAGATTCGTAGCTCTGGCCTCTAACTGCTAAGCTACACTGTCTCCCATAAAGTATGGGTAATTTGGATTGATCAGTCTGCTTCTCACCCTGGAAGGGCGACACCTACAGGTCAGGGTGGGAATGCACTGATGCTGTGCTGCACTCCCTTACTAACTCATACTGTTCCTGGCTTGTGGCTAAACACAAAGCCTTATTTCCAGTGGTGTCAGACCCTCATCTGTTCAGCGCTTTACATTCACAGTGCAGTGGGGCCAAACAGGAGAGTCAGCAAGATTTTGAAAACTAAAGGCCCAAGCATTGATTCATTCCATGGAAGAAGGCTTAGTATCCAGTCCATGGCCAGCTGAGTTAAGATAGTTTTGGTGAAACATTTAGAATCAGTATTGCTGGGATAGTACCCTAACAGGCCAGATACCATCAGAACAACAAAGTACACTGGCAGGTCTCTGAGGAGATGTAAAAGTGTACTTGCAAAATTGTATAGCAGTTCATTCACAAATTGTAGTGAGAAGGAAATAATGTGACCTACTGGGCATTAAACCCAGGTCCCTGGAATACAGTAGGATGGTATTCCAGGGGCCTGGGTTCAATTCTCAGTACATCACATTATTTGTTTCTCACTGCAGTTTCTGATTTAATTTCTAAGTAGTGGCTAATACTGCACAAAAAAACGTCTAATTGCCATCTCGATTGTTCCTAATTGCAGGCTGTAGTCCCAGAGAAAGTAAGTGTGTCCAGGAATCCCAGGTCCAACCATGTGAGCTTGTAGCGCAGTGATTAGAGCACGAGGACGGTATTCTCGGGGCCTGGGTTCAATTCCCAGTAGGTCACTTTGCCTCCTTCTCACAGTTTCTTACAAAATTACAGTATGGCCATCCACAAATTTATTACACAGAAAGAAGGACAGCAAAAAGCCCCTACGCTTTGCATAATTAACGTGATGCCTTGTGTCACCCCCTACCAAAACATCATGTTAATGATATGAAGTAACTTGGCATAGTGCTGTCGTTCTTTCGGTGTCACAAACTTGTGGTTGGCTTTACTGCAGTTTTGTAGGCATGCTCTTTACACCTCCTCATCGTGCTGCCATTGTGCTTTGTTGTAATAGTGTTTTGGGCTCAGCACCCATTCTTGTCCAAGAGCATGCGTTTTTGTTTGTTCTCGGATGCCATCGCATAGCATCAGTTTGGGAAGATTTTGGATGGCATTGGATGGCACAGACATCTGACCAAGAATCCAGTCTCCTAGGATCCACAGTAAGTATCCGAGATATCTGTTGATCCAACCACCGGATCTAATGGCTCCAAGCTCAGATCCAAAACTATCCGACTACGGATCGGAAATCGGACTTTGGTCAGATTACAGTTGGATTCGGAGGTGGATATCAGCACAGTCCGACAAAGGATAGCTGGAGCCACAGAAGCACTATCTGAGCACCCCATTATTCAGAGTTGTAAACAAGGCCTAGGCCTTCAGGCTATAGCCTGGCTACTGCAGCCCTGCCAGACCGCTCATCACTCTAAGTGGGTTGGTTTTATGGTTATGCTCTAAAACCTCAAGGACTGAAACTGTTTCTAGAAAAAACTAGATGCTGGGGCGTAAAATGATGCCCAAAATGCTACAGTTAGTGGAAAGACTGAAACATTGATAGTTTTATAACTATGAATGCCTAGATGTTCTACATAGTCTTTGGACCATGTTATCCCAGCCCTGGCAATGTCCTCCCTCGTAGAGTGTTTGTTGAGTGATACAAATTTAGTTTTTCCTTATTTAATTTGTATCTGGACATCTCTCCATAACTTTGTATTCTATTGAAGATAGGGGGTACTGATACCGATGGGTTAGAAATCATGAGTAAGCTATCATCCGCATAAGCTGCCACTAGTTGTCCCTTTCGACCCACGTTAATACCTCTGATCTCCTCATTAGTTAAACGGCAAACGAGAACACATCAGAATAAATATCATAACCGTATATAACATATAACCATAACTAAAAACAAACGATGGTTACATTTTTGTTATGTTATGTTTCTTTGTTTGTAAAAGGAAAAAACAAATACAAATGTTATTGACAAAAAACGAGTGAACCATACACAGTCATATTTCCACCTCCGCGGCAAACAAGGGCAATTTTGGCTTCCCATCCATTTTTCTGTTGTTGTGGAATACTGTAAGTCCTAAGCAGTACAGGGCGCTGCACTGACTACTAACATACAGCAAGGTTAACAAAGAGACTGCAGTGCAAACCTTTAGTACTCAACCTTGACACACACACTCGCACGCACACACACATACTCACATACACTGTTGTTTTTATCTTCCCTGGAGATGTGGTAGGTGCAGATCATTTGCCTATCTTGGAACTGAGTAGTTTTTTTTTTACAGTTTTGTATAAATAGTGGAGAGGAACAAGGAGAGTACAGTTCGTTAAATGTTCAGTCATGCAAATGTCTCCCAACAACAAACCTCCTCTTATAGTTTTCTTCAACAGCTCCTGCTGCTGCTATCATGTGCCTGTTAAGTGAAACTGCGTTTTTTTCCAGACTGTGTGAATACGTGTGATCCAAAATGTTTGTCTGAGCTATTCTGCATCACATGGGGGAGAGGGATATACATGTTTGTGTTGCACGGTTTGGGGCCAGTGAAATTTTTTATAGCTGGTCCAAATGACCCAGCTGTTCTGTAATTACATCAGAAATAAAAAATTTTTGCCAGCCTTTCAGCACTTCAGTAACTTTATCAATCTGATGCTGGTGACCCAGGTTAGGAAACGCACCTAGGTTGTCGGGGGGGGGGGATTCAGCGGCCAAGTTGACACTGTCCTGCTCAGGAGAGGGAAGGTTGTTTGTCTCGCTGTTCTACTGCCACTTATAGATATACGGTTGACAGTGCAGCTGTCAGATTGCAGGGAAGAAGGGATGCTGAGATGCTTTGGCAGAATGTACGTCATCACGTTCCTACCAGGACAGTAGTCGCCACACCAGTCTCTGGGGGAACGGGAATGAGGAGGGAAACTAAAAGGGGTAAATCCCTTCTGTCCTCCTTGACACCAGTACATCTGGCCCGAAGTCAGTACATCTGCCATGCTGTGTGACGGACCCACCCACCCCCACCCCGATCTTAAAAAAAAAAAAAAAAGAACTAAAAAATTCAGTCTCCACTGATTCTTATGGAAGTGCACCATGGTCTGTTAAAAAATGGCAGAAAGCTGGTGTGTGTCCACAGGTGATTCGGCTCATTGTAGACTGCCATTCCTAAAGTGTGCTTATCACATGCCTGATGGTTGTACTTCTGCAGTTGGAGTCTTGTGTGTGCATGCATCAGGAAAGGAAGACACAGGGAAAAAAAAGGAGTCCTATCAATCCGGAGCTCATCCCAGAACACCCACCCTACACCATGTACTGTTTTTTGGCTGGCGTGCTGGAACCATTCCCAGAACAACCACGATTCATCGTTTATTTTCCTGCCAGCATGCGTGTGAGTGACACAAGTGCCCTCCCCCACTCAGATGTTTCCAAGGATGCTGCAGCCAGAACCCATCCTGCATTGCCATTGCTACGGATGCTGCTCCGGTGGCTATTACTGGCCTGGGCTCCTAGCCAGAATAGATCCTCCAGCGTTCCCTTCCCCCACACAGAAAAGCCACTAAAGGGGGCTAAAAGTGACAGGGGACGTTGAACTGATACGCTCTATAATGTAATGGACTGCAGCTTCACTGCTAGGTAATCGGACGCCTGCAGCCTCAGTACCATCTCATTTGATTTGAAAATGTCCACTCCTAGTTTTAACTTTTTTGTTTGCATGAATGCCAGCTGTAACTTGTAATCAGTGTGATGCAGCAACATAAACAGAACATGTTGGCTAGAAAGGTCACAGCTAATTACATACTTATTAACATGTCTACATGCAAGAGCAACTGACCACCATGGAAAAAACAAATGAGCCAGTGCAAGAAAACCTATGGCAAGGCTAACAGGATGCTGGGATGTATCATGAGGGGGTACTGATAGCAGAACAAAAGAGGCAATACTTCCCGTGTACAGATCCCTGGTGAGGCCTCACCTGGAGTACTGTGTCCAGTTCTGGAGCCCTCACTTCAGAAGGGACAATGATAGCTTGGAGACAGTGCAGCACAGAGCAACAAAATGATTCAGGGCCAGCAGGGCAGATTCTATGAGAAGCACCTTAAGGCACTAAATATGTACTCACACTGGAAACCAGAAGGGAAAGAGGAGATATGATAGGCCTTCAAGTTCCTTAAAGGAATTAACAAGGTAAACTGCAGGTAATTATTTACCCTGAATAACAACTCAAGGTCATGCGGACGTGTGGAAATTAACAGGACGGAAGTTCAGGAGGGACGTGAGGAAGTACTTCTTTATGGAAAGGGTGGTGGAACCTTGGAACAGTCTGTCAGCTGAAGCAGTGGGTGCAAACACAGTCAGAAGATTCAAGCAGGCATGGGAAAGAATGAAGGGACTATTAATCACCCAGGGCAATGAGACCAGGGAGGAGAAGACAAGACGGGGGGTTAGTACCGTGGAGGAGTGGTAGGTTCCAGGGAATGTTCCAGGGACCATAGGGAGTATGGGCAGACTGGATGGACCTCTGTTTTTTTTCTGTCATCATGGTCTATGTTTCTATGTTAAATCAAGTAGCCAGGTGGCCAACAGACACTAAAAAGTTGGTTCGGCTACCAAATTATGAATGTTACCAGCCAACTGGCAACCTGCCCTTGAAGAGATTTTTATGATGACTACTAACAATATTGATTTGGCTACCAGATTTTGAAAGCTAGTGGCCAAAGTGACCATCAGCTTGCAAACTGATTTGCCCTACCCGGCTGACCACACACTAGAAGGCCGTAGTGGATGAAAGAGCCCTCCATTGAACCATTTAGGGACGCTTTAAGATCCTGTCGTGGGTCAGCTCCTTGGTGCTGAGTACTGGGAGATTGCTTTGGCATGCTGGCAAGCCAGGGTCATGCTCCAAGCCCAGCATATTTTATTTATTTATTTAAATTTTTGATGACCAGGAAAGACACACTGAGCCGAGGCTGGTTTCCAGGTGTGACCTGGATACAGTGTGTACAGTAAAAAGAAAAGAGAGTACAAAACAGTCTGTACAGTCAATATTTACAAAGAAATAAGATACATATACATAATAAACAAAATTGTGAGCATACAGAGTAACTGAGTGAGATGGGGCAGGGATTGCAGTTCGGGGCTAGGGTAAGTGAGACGTGACATAGGTGGCCTCGGGAGTGAGCTGGGACTGTTGGTGCATTTAGGGCAGGGTGGGGAGGGTAGGAGCTAGAGGAGTTGAGAGAAGGCGGGACGAAAAGGGGCCTGGCGGAGTTTGGAGGGAAGGTTGTTCCAGAGATGGGGGAGACGGTAGGAAAAGGCAGCTAGGCCATTGAGAGTGTGTGGTCGGGGCAGATGAAAAGTGTGAGTGTCCCCGTGGCGAAGTGGGTAGGTTAGGGAGGTGACTGGTGCAAGGAGGGAAGCAAGGTAGTGGGGAAGGGAATCAAACCAAAATTTAGCCATGAAGGAGGCACGGTGGATGACTCTCCTGAGGGAGAGCAGAGCAAGGGTGAGTGCAGTGTAGAGCAGGCAGTGGTGAGTGAGTGGGAGGGGAAGCGGTGGCGAAGCGGCAGAAGGAGTTGAGAAGGATATCTAATCTGGAGAGAGAGGATGCTGGGACCGTTCCGTAGACAATGTCGGCATATTCTATGACAGGTAAGATTGTTTTACATACGAGCTCGCAACGGGTGGGGACAGGCAGGCTGGGTTTATGGCGATAGAGGATGGCGAGCTTTGGCCGTAGTTTGGAGCAAATTGCGTCAAACTGGGTGGAGAAGTTTAGGTGGTTGTCCAGCCACACACCCAGGTACTTGAAAGTAGGGACTAGCTCCAGAGGAGAGCCATCCAGGTGGTGATCATTTGGGGGTGGGGTGGGAAGGGCTGCAAGCTTTTGCCTGGATCCAAATACCATAGTGACAGTTTTATTTGCATTGAGTGTAAACAGGTTGTCGAGAAACCAAGACTGGACTTTATTGAAGTCTTTTTGGGGGTTTGGGATGACGCAGTCGAAGGAAGGGCCTGAGTTAAAGATGATAGTATCATCTGCGTATAGATGCACATTGGAGGAGAGGCAAATGGAGGGAAGGTCGTTAATGAAGAGAGAGAAGAGGATGGGACCAAGTATAGAGCCTTGGGGGACACCTGATATGGTGGGGAGAGGAGTGGAGATAGCATTGCCTATTTGAACAGATTGATGTCGATTATAGAGATACGAGTGGAACCAGGCGATGGCTGGTTGGGCGATGCCAAAAGAACTAAGTTTGCGTAGTAGCAGTGGCTGGGAGACAGAGTCAAAGGCTTTGGCCAGGTCAATGAATATGGCGGCGGTCGCTAGGCTGTTGTCCATGGCAGAGAGGATGGAGTTGGTTACACATAGAAGAGAGGTGGTGGTGGAGTGGTGTTTTCTGAACCCTGACTGTACGGGGAGAGGGAGCTGTTGGAGGAGAGAAAGACCGACAGTTTGGACAATATGAGTGATTCCTGAATTTGAGCAAGGCCGGGGAGGAGCGAAATTAGACCTGTAATTTTCCGGGAGGGAGGGATTGCCGCCTTTATACAGAGGGATGATTTTGGCCAGTTTCCAGGCTTTTGGGACAGTGGCTGTGTATAAAGAGAGATTGAGTATATGAGTCAAAGGGGCCACAATAGTGGAGGCAGAGATTCAGAGAAGTTTGGGGTGAATACCATCGGGGCTGGATTTGGTCGTGCTGAGGGAGGAAAGTACTTTGTACACTTCCGGTGATGTGAAGGGTGGAAAGAGGAAGCCGGACAGTGGAGGGGATGGTGCCACCAGGTTGGGGAAGGGAGGGGATGAGTTTGGGAGGGCACAGGAGACAAAATATTTGTTGAATAACTCAGCCATGGAAGCAGGATCTGAGACAGTACACCTGTCGATACTGAGGGCCGGACAATTCTGTTTAGTAGGTGGGTCAAGAAGGGAGTCGATTGTCTTCCAAAAGGATGCGTGGGGGTTTTGGTTCTGCGAGAACTGCGCTTTAAAGTAAGAAGATTTGGATAGCCGAATGGCCTTTGTACATTTATTCCTAAGATGTCTGTAGGATTGTAGATTCCTTGAGTCATGGGAGACTTTGTACCATCTCCATGCCTTGTCCCTGGAGCAACACAGGGTGATAAGGTCGGGTGTGATCCAGGACCAGATGCTGACAGGGAGGGCTCAGAGTGTCCAGTGTGGATGCTCTCCTTCCAGGGTGGTTGAATATGCCACACTGCACATAAAGATACCTGATGAAAGTGTGCGGCTGGTTGTGTATACTTGCACACAGGCTGAGGATGGAGGGTGGGACCAGTAAAAAAGGGGGCAAAGATCCTCCCAGGGTGGTGGCAGCATGAAGGAGCAGATCCGACCCCTGCGAGCGTCCCATGGGCACATTAGCAATGGCAGTCCCCTCCCATGCTGCTGACAGTTGAAGCCAAGGTGAACCTAGTTCATCCTCTAGCTCATTATGGCCGGGTAGAGCAAAGGGAACCTTGCCTTGGGCAGTAAGCCGAGGACTGTTCGGGTTGACTGAAGTCAGTAGTGTCTTTGTCAAGGGAGGCTGCAGTCCAGTAACTGAGTCCCTGGGCAGGAGGCAATAGAAAGACCTCTAGCACAAGAGGTGAGTACAACTGGAAAAAATAAATAGATAAAGTATAAAATGTCACTACGGACCACTCAACTGGCCTAGTAGCTAAGGCACTACTCTTCTGCTTGGGGGAGCACAGGTTCATATAGCAAGCCCATGGTCCTAACCGGCAAGAGCAGGAGTCAGAGAGGCTAGCTAATGGATGCACTCTGCACAAAGAGGCTAAAGGTGGCAGATTACTATCTGGCCCCACAGACCTTCCTAGAGGGGTGCCCCAAGGTGCTGTCCTGGGCCCCCTGTTATTTTGATTTATACAAACAGCCTCCCACAAGTCCCAAGCCACTAGATGATCAGGATGCACGCTGACAATGCAGTACTGGTTGTCACTGGTGACATACTGCAAGAACTCCAGTGGAAACTGGAAGTAGATTTTAGGGTGGCTCAGGGGTGGTTCACCAGGTTGAAGCTAGCCATGAGTACAAAAAAGACACAATATATGGGTTTCAGTGTAGCCGATAAAGAAAAACTCAGCATGTGGATTAGGAATCTTGAAGGACAAGAGTTGGTACAGGTCCAACAATATAAATATTTGGATGTGATATTTGATCGTAGTCTTTTATTTTCAACTCATGTTCAAAATATTTGTTTGAAAACAACAAACAAATCAGGAGCTTTGAGAGGCATTCTGCATTGCAGGAAGCACAGTCAAAAATTGCTGGCACACTCATATTACCACAGTGGAATATGGGAGTAGTGCTTGCATTACACAAAATAAAATGGATTTGGGAAAATGAAAGTGTATAACAAAATGGCGCAATTCATTCTAAAGGCCAAATACCTCACCAATCATTATGACCTGTATGCCCAATTAGGCTGGAATACCCTGGGTAACAGACGTTGTAACAAAAATGCTTACTCGGACTCACATTTCTTCAAGATGCTGAGGGATGATAGGTTTTCATCTGTTGTCACACTTCATGACTTTCCTTAGAAAGTCATGATCAGAGAATTCTTGACACCAAGAATTCCAAAAGGTTGAGGGTCCACAAAATCCGCACCGGGTTTGGGGAGATAGAGATCAGCTGCAACGCTGCTAGACGCTGTAATAAGTTGAGTGCCGCCACTAGAAATATGGCCCCCCACCCCCCCATCTGTTCCAAAAAAAGCCTAAAAAGTGAGATAAGTCATGTAGGACAGCAGGACCAGCAAACAAAAGAGCAGCGCTTATGTAAACTCTAACATGCGCTGCAGGTCATTGACTCTTTCACTGCTGCCTACTGCTCTGATGTCACCTGCTGGGGATTCTGGGATTTGTAGTACTGTAATGGAAGATGTCAGCCTGGAACTAAGCAAAATTAGTTGATACAGCCTACTGTATTACAGTAATCAGCAAGTTAGTAAACCCTGTGAGCCTGTGTACTCTGCGCATTCTGTATGGTGTAAGTGGTGCAGGGTAGTTGACTGGCTGCCAGAAGATACACATTTGCTAAGTTGATCTGTTTCAGCTGCTGTAAAACTGTGCAGTGGTAGGGAGCCAAAAAGGTGCAGGAGATTTCAGTCCCCGTGTGAACGCTGCATACCACCTGAAGTGATACACTTACAGTGCTGGAAGCCAGCAGAGGAACAGAACTAAAACACAAGGGATATGGTGGAGCCGCCTGCAACACTCCCTCAGCTTCTGCATGGCGCCACAGCTCCTGTGTGTGGACGCACTAGAAATGGCTGCAGCGGCATGCATGTCACAGACAAGTGCTGCAAAGGTGAGAACCCAGCATGTGAGGGAATTCTTGGTCCATTGGTTAGTACTGCTTTGGGTTTTCACACATTTCTGTGGATTTTCCCCCTATTCCCCCAAAAAATGAATTTTGAATCTAAAATCAAAATGTCTTATTGTTGTAAATAAGAACCCCCCCCCCCCATGTGGGAATGGGCTGTGTCAACTGAATTTAAAAATATTAGAATTTCAGAACTGTTTGCATGAGAAACTCTCTATTAAGAAAAGAACAGCCCTGATTGGCTAAACTTTGTGTCATGATTTGTAATAGTGCATACTAGCAGTCCCGCCCTACAGAGTCCAATGCACATTACGCGTCCAAAGACGGTGCTCCATGGCCTCCTGATCGCTATTGCTATGCTGGTGACCTTGGTTTGGGGGTGCATTTGAGAGCTGGCTGGCTGGGTGACCTGAGGGGTGGGCCTGGGGAGACACTGCCCTGTGACACCGCTCCTGGCTAGGGAGGGTAGGCACCTGGTTCTGCTGTCGCAGCAACCCCTCTGTTGGGCTGGTGAGTGTGCCTTCTGCACAGGGGACGCTGCAGGTCTGCATGGTCTGTCGGGGCACTGCCTGGTGCAACACAGGTGGGTAGGACCAGGGAATGGGAGAAAAGTCAGAAATACTGATATACCAGGAGTTGCAAGAGTGACAGTCTCTGGCACTCTCGGACCAAGGTCCGTATGATTTTGACAGCTGGAAGAGTGGCAGACAGATCTGGGAGGTCCCAACTGTAGGAAACGTTTGACAGTTTGAGGTTAAAAAGCTGAACCCAGAATAATGCAAAACCAAAAATGCTCCAGAGGAATCTGCGCCTTCCTTGCTAGCCACGTTATGTTGAATAATCTGCACAGATTGCCTGAGCCATAGTGGTGGTGATGGGGAATTTCCCCTCCTCCCCAATGTCTCTGTCCTGTGGAGTACCTCAGGGTTCGATCTTGTCGCCGATGTTGTTTGCAGTGTACATACTGCCCCTGGGCGAGATCATTCAACAATACAATGTGGAGTTTCAGTGCTATGCAGATGATACCCAACTGTATTTGTCTTTTGCACCCGGAACATTGGGAGCGGTTGACGTACTTAACACCTGTCTGGCTAAAATCATTGACTGGATGGCTTCCAGCTGACTGAGACTCAACCCGACTAAGACTGAGGTGCTGGTGATCGAGCCTGGTCATGGGCAGGATGGGCTGCCACCAGGGGCTGACTCTGGACTTGTTCTGGGGTCTACTCCACTGGTGGTTTCTCCGAGTGCGAAACCTAGATGTGATCCTTGATTGCAGACTGACCTTTGAAGATCAGGTGCCAGGTGTAGTCAGCAGTGATTTTTACCACTTGCGGAACATTGCCCAAATTAAACCCTTCATTCCGCCCAAGGACCTGCTGACACCAGTACATGCCTTTGTGATGTCTAGGCTGGACTACTGTAATGCCCTGTACTTCAGGGTCACGGTAGGGACCCTCTGCAGGCTGCAGCTGGTGCAGAATGTAGCGGCCTGGTTACTGATGGGCCTTTTGGGGTCTACTCATGTGACCCCGGTTCTGCGTGCTCTACACTGGCTGCCGGTCAGGTGGAAGGTCCTTTTCAAGGTGGGTCTTCTCACCTTTAAGGCCCTATATGAGCTGGGTCCTGGTTATCTGACTGAGCTCCTGACACCGGTGTCCTCTGCTCGCTCCCTCCGCTCCTCCTCGAGGGGCCTCCTAGATGTTCCCAGGGTTTGTCTCAAGACCTTGGGATATCATGCTTTTAGTGTCTCTGGGCCAACCCTGTGGAACTCACTTCCACCTGCAGTCCGGGAGGCTCCCTCGATTGAGGTGTTTAAGGGGAGGCTAAAGGCCCACCTTTTCAGCCTGGCCTTTGGCTGCTGATACCAACTTTAGCTCTGGCCAGTCCTTTGAAGACTGACTGTTGGAAACCTCTATTTTGTCAAATTGTAATCTTGTTATGGTTTTAATAAGGTTTTATTATGTTTTATGTACTGCTGCATGTCCTCATGTATGTTCGACGCCCAGAGCCTCTGGGATTGGGCACCTTATAAATAAAATTGCCTTGCCTTGCCTAGAATTAAAAGGACTACACAGCAATGATATGTCTGCCACTGTGTCTGATTCCCAGATGACATTAAAGTGGCAAGTATGTGTCCATGGGAAAACAAAAAACAATCCTGTGATATCACATGAGCTAGGGTGTCTGAGCAGTACCATTCTAATCTTTTTAATTCTATGGGCTGAGCCATTCAAAATGTGTTATATAGTAGGCTGTTGTAAAGCAGCTTGAAACACTGCATTTATGTCCAGCCTTTGAAACTAGCTCCAGCAAGACAGATCCCAGTCTTAACATTCCGTGGCATCTCCTTACATAGAGTTACATGTTAGTGGCTTTATAGAAATCCTGCCTCTGCTTTTTAAGGCGAATTAGAGAGCTCCTGCTGGCTTAGAACAAACACTGGCAATTATTTTATTTTTTTGTATTATCTGTTTTTCTTCCCTATGTACTCCACGACCCGCCACTCCTTCGAGCCACTAAGGTCCCCGACTTGCCTCCTGCTACCCCTCTCAAGCATCTGACCTCATATGGCAGCTGTCCCCTGCGTAACCCAGCGTAACCCTTCGCCGGATGGGTCCCTTTCCTCCCAAGGGGGAAGGGGCCAGTGGGGGGGCTAGTGCAGTCTACCTGGCCCCGGGGTGCTGCTGAGGTGGACATGGCTCCTTCTGGGGCTTCGGTGGTGTTGGAGGAGCGGCAGATGTCATCCAGCCGGTCGTGGGGCTATTTCTGCTTTTCTGGTGGTACCCTGTTGCGCCGCTCATGCAGTGCGCCCGGTTTCCACCGGGGGCCGCTGCCAAGCAAGGCTACCTCGCTACCCACCCCAGGAGAGGAGAGCAGTCCCTCGGACACTCAATCTTCTCCTTCCCCTGCCAGCCCCTGGCGTCCTGAGTCAGTTCCTGAGCTTGGGTCACTGGTGTAGCGCGAGGTGTGGCATCCAGCGCCTCAACCCTCAGCGCCACCGGGCCAGCGAACACTGGCAATTATAATGAAGCATTAGCTATTTGTATTCTATATATCCTGTATATAGCTTTCGCTGTTTCATTATAACTGTTCATTTTAACTTAAAACCAGGATCACTGCCTGCAGACTTCGTCTCCTCAGGCAGATTATTTACTCCTGACATCATATTCCTCTGCTTCCCACATCACCTTCTGTTGCCATGGAGATTATCGTGATGTCACAAGTAGAGAATTATGATGTCTGATGTAAACAAGCAGCCAGACTAGATGAATTCGTAAGGGGAAGCGCTCCAGTTTTCAGTGTCTATCAATTTAGACAAACGGGGGAACAAAATACAGAAAATACCCCAAATCTAAACTTAATTGTGGCTAACATAAAACTGCCTGCCCCCTCAGGTCTTCAGACTGGGATCTGCTCTCCACTCCTAGGGTTAAAACCAAACTAGGATCAATGAGCTTTGCCACATCATCCCAAAACTGTGGAACAAGGTCCCCCCTAACATCAGGCAATGCACTGCTACTGACATCTTTCGGAAACAGCTCTGAAAGCACTTCTTATAATCATATGCATGTTCCTGTACCTAGGTGCTATTACAGTGGACTAACGGCACTGTGTAATGAGATATATGAGTAACTGTACCCTGCTTTGTACCCTGTTTGACCTGCCACCTTGCTTATTGTATGTATGTAAATCTAGATACTCGCTGGTGATATGAACCATACTGTAAATGTTTGAACTGCCTCTTTGTATATTGTATGTTTGAAAACCTTGAATCTCACTGTTGGATTGTGTTACAGATGTTATGTATGTACTCCTCCCGAGTCATGCCTGAAAATAGGCAACTGCTTGTCTAGTGCACCTACCCGGTAAACAAAAACTAAATAAATAAATAAATAAAACAGTTACAGTTTTTTTCCCCTTCAAAATTTCCTCGGACGTCAGAGAGTCATTAAAAGTCTATTCTTTTATTAAACAATCTGGGGAACTGGCCCGTTAGGGCAGCAGTAGAACTTCCGCTCGTGATGCTGGTGAACTGGGTTCAGGAATGTGCCTGGGTCATCGGGGGCCAGTGGGGGAGGATTGAACGTCCCAGTGGATGATCTCCTGCTGGGGGGGGGGGGCACATCCTGTAGCACTACGGCTACCTGTAGACGTATGAGTGGCAGAGTACTGTGGACACAGGGAGGGAGGGACACTGCACTGTGTGTCACATGAGCATGCTAATCCGTGCTTGCGTCGGAGACAGCACCCCAAACGCCAGTATCCCTGCGGGTCTGGGGTTACAAGGCTCAAAATGAAAAGCAAGGGAAACTCATAAAAAGGGGAAAAAAAAAAACCTTCGCCCATAGCCCCATGAAGTCTGGTATATCCAGACTGACAAGTGGCTACATCAGCCACGCTGGAGTGGAGGGGGCACAAAAAATGAACAAAGAGAAAAAAAATAATCTGGGGAAAGAAATCAACTGCTTTTTTAATGTCACATGAATCTTAACAAAAATAAAACCCTTGACATACAGCAATATTCTGGATAATGAAGGTAAAAAGTATTCCCTCTGAAACACAACTTCTATCCTCTTGTTTATTTTGCCAAGCCTGTGTTTTTTGCCAGAATCCATTTGCCAGGACTGAAAGTGGACAAATAAATTGAGGATTTTATCATCCCTATAGACGGTTCCCTGGAACCCCTAATGAGCCTCAAAAGTCCCTAATAGGCACCCTTCCAGCCAAGCCTCATATATCAGTGTCTGTCAGCTATTTCCGTCTCTGCTGACACCCTAGCTCTCTGCACAATCTAAAATCTCTCTCTTTTTCCCTCTGTCCCTCCAGATAAGCTGTTTGGGAAGAAACTACTCCAGGACAGCCGCTACATAATGTCACACAAATCATGGATGAAGACGGTGCCAACAGAAAACTGTGACGTTTTAATGACTTTCGCAGGTACTGAACAAGGAGCTTTCTACTCTGTATCTCTCTCTCTCTCTCTCTCTCTGATTCTCTCTCATTCTAAAACTGGGTCTAGGTCCTGTTGTTCTTTTCAGACACTTGTTTGCACAATGTATTTATAGCTGTCTTGCTCTGCACGCGGCATAGGCTGTTGAAAATCTGTGGCACCATCATAGTGTGTTTGTCTTTGCAAGAAAGAAAGGTGTTTGTGTGACCTCACATCATTGGTCTGATCTCCCTTTTATTTCTAGCTGCCGTGCAGCAGGGTGCAGAAAAATTCCCTGCCGCACATGGTTACTGGGACTATGAGTGCACCTGTTTGTAGTACGGAACCTGATACAGTCCTGGAAGTGAAGACTACGAAATGATCCACCGACAAGCTTCATAGCGATGCAAAAACTGTAAATGATTAGCTGGCCAAACACCTTTATCTACAGTAAAGTTGTTTAGGTAACATCTTGATCATAGAATTAAAGACTGTGGGCTGATCCATTCATCTGAGACTTTCATGGCGGTGCCAGCACTGTAGCTGTTAAGCTGACCAGACACCCTTAGCTACCATTAAGTTGTTTAGGTAATCTGTTGTGATCCTAGATATAAAGATCATTTGTTTCATTTATTTATATATTTATTTTATTTATTTAAACATTTGGTTACCTGGAAAGGCACACTGAGCTGGGGCTGATTTCTAGGTGTGACCTGGGGACACTAGGGGGAGTGGGGAATAAAATAAACAGAAATACAGAAACAGAAAGATCGCAGTTGCATAATATAAATGTAATAATCCCCTTGCAAATGGGGGTTCCTAAAAGCTTTCCCGGAGTTCGTTTCCATGCTCCATGCCTGGTTGGTGATCGGCATAAAGCCATTTCAATGGGTAGCCAGTGAGCGCTTTTAAGGCCTCCGTATGCTGTCTCTTTAAGGGCTGCCTGTTGCAGTCGTAATTAACTGAAATGGGGCTGTGGTTGTATGCCCGAGTCCCGCCCGGGACGCTGAAAAATAGCTCCTTTCTGCCATCGCTAGTGGTGCAGAGGGAGCTCTGCTGGAGGATGTGATTGTTGGCTGGAAATAACGTAAAATGATAATGATAATGTAGTTGTTCTAACCTGCCTTCCTTTGCAGTAAAGACTGTTTCGATTGTCTCCTCCATTTTGGTCCAGAACTGTTGAATTGGACCAATCACTACCTCAGGACTCTGGAGAGCTGTCTGACCAATAGAGGAACTGCTTGTAAGTTGGGAAAGGCATTATGGGCTATGGCGCTTTTACGCACCACTGAGGGGCAAAAATTGATTGACTGACGGTATGCCAGCCAATAGAATCGAATGGCGCCTGACCAAGGAGAGCCCCATGCTGAGAAGGGGCAGATGCTTGTGGCTGAGGAGAAGAAAAGGAGCCTGTGCTTCTGCGCTTGGTGGAGTATTCGCTGAAGCTGAAGCGGCCTGAGGCGCCGCTTTTCCTGTTTGAGTCTGCGGATCAAACCACCGCTGCGCGGTCAGAGGAGGCTGGTGCCAGCCCCAGCTACCTACCAGGCTTCACCTGAGAGGACTGGAGAATCTGCTGAATCGCGCTCGGTCCGCCTGTGACGTGGAAGCTGCCGTTTCACTACCCGAGTCTGCTGTGAGTTCGTGTGGGTTCTGGGAGCAGCTGCCTGGTATGGTACCCCTCTGTTGTTTACCATATAAATGTGTGAGAAGGCTGGTGAAATTCAGGCTGAGTCCTGCCAGTGGTGAAGAAATCGTTATTTGCTGGAGTCGTGAGTACTGTATCAGGGTAGCTCCCTGCTAAGTTGTGAACAGTGGCCTCAAGTTATCGTGTTATCCTGTTGACTGTGTTGTTTGCACTTTCTTCTCATCCTGAACTTCTCAGGACTGCAAAGGCTATTTGTGTCAGGGCCCCACCAGCTGCCACGATGGACTAGCCGTTAGGGTTGGGGTGCTCCAGGGACAGCAAACATTAGGGTCAGGCCTGTGTACAGAGCCCTAGGTAGATAGGTATAGTGATAAGCCAATTACCTTGACTTCCCCCTGCCCTTGTTATTTGCCTCCCTTTAATAAATCAGATTGTTGTGTTGCAACTGCACCCTGGCTAGTTTGTGCATCTCTGGTGAACTGCTGCATAGTGATTGTGATATAACTGTACCTTACTTTACAGGGGGTCCCTGGAGTGAGCCGAAAGATACTACCCGGGGGGTAAGTGTATGGGGGAAAAGTATTGTGGGAACCTTGTGTGAGAGACTAGTGGACAGAAAGGGGGGTTGCAGTAACCCAGAGGGCTGTGACCGAAGCAAACTCGCCAGTATTAACCCCGACCTCTGGGTGGAGGCACCCGTCAATGGATCTGGGCCCCTCACCCTGTCTCCGTGGAGGCAGGCAGGGGTAGTAGCCCTAAGTGTAGCGCCCCCTGGGGGTTACATAAATACACACATTTACAGACAAAAGAAGCTTTACAGAATACAGGGTCATTTTGTATGGTAAGACAGTGAACAGAGGTACATTTTGCGAATCAGTAAGTAGATAAGCATATGCAGAGCGGGGCATATACATCAGATTACATTCATAATATACGATTACAGTGCACAGGTGCAAGTAGATGAGAGCATGTAAGAGGGGACGGGGCGTAGCTGAGATCTAACACTGGTGAGAGAGAGTAAGTTGCGAAGTGTGGGAGGTTGAGAGTTCCAAAGTTTGGGAAGACGATAGGTGTAAGCAGATTTGCCCATGTTGGAGGATGGTTTGGGGAGAGAAAAGGAGCATGCATCCCTTGAGTGGAGGGAGTGGGAGGCGGGGGTGCTGGGTTTGTTTGTTTGTTTGTTAGAAAACTGGCAACTGAGAAAGGTAAACTGAGTCAAGACTTGTTTCCAGGTCTGACCCGGGGAAAAGGATACAGTAAAATCATGCACAGCCGTGATGAAGCACACCAAAAATAAAGTGCAAACAGTGTAAAAATCAAGGTGGCATAAGTGCAAGTAAAAATAAAGAGTGACAGAGCTGAGGCTGTGAGGAGGATCATACTTTAAGTATCAGTTTCAATGGAACCGAAGGGTAGGCAGTCATTAATACATGCAACAGGGGTAATTACACTGCAGTTACAGGTTTGTTGCATGCAATTACAATTGCAATTTATTTTTTATTTTATTTATTGATAACTGGGATTAACACCTTTGAGCTGGGAGCTCGTTTACAAAGGTTCCGCATCAGTGGGAGGGAAGACAGTATTACAAAGGATTAAACAACAGAGAGTATAAAACATGGACAGTAATTACGGCGGTTTATACAAGCAGGTTTGTACATACAAAACATAACAATAGAGGGTAGGATACCCTCGGTTTGCGTATATAGTAGTTAGCGGAGAGAATAGTTGGAGGTAGGGAACAAGAAGGTTAGAAAGGGGGTAAGGTGGTAGTAGGTGGGGGAGGGTGGTGAGGTGAGAAAGAGAGTTGCAGCAGTCACGGACTTTGTCAAGGGAGTGGGTGCGGGGGGGAGTTGGGGGGAGGTTGGAGGATGGCAAGTGGCCAAGCCAGGGCAGCGAGCCACTAGGTGGAAGGGTAGTAGGGCGAGGGAGGGAGTGTAGGGGGAGGGTAGAGGTGGCAAGGGACCATGCCAATGCAGGGAGCTGCTAAGAGGTAGGGCAAAGACTACTGGCAAGGGGGAATAGAGGTAGCAGTCACAGGTGCTGGATGCGGAAAGATGTTGGTGTAGCAGTCTCTTGAAAGGGCCCAGAGTAGGTTGGTTGGAGATGTCCCGGCTGAGGGCATTAAACCAGAGGGGAGCTCTGTAGGCAAAGGAGCATTGGCCCTGCGACATTCGAAGACGAGGAACATGGAAGAGGTGAGTGCTGGCACTTCTTGTCCGTTGCGAGTTGCTGCTGTATGGTTGAAGTAGGTTTGCTGTACCATGGGGAAGAATACCAAGTAGAGTCTTTTTGGCCAGCAAACAGGTTTAGTAGTATAACCTCCTACTGAGTTGGAGCCAGCCCGTTTGAGCATAGAGGTCACAGGTATGGGTGAGACGTTTGGCTCCTGTGAGCAATCTGCAGGCTTTGTTCAGTGCAACCGATATTCTGCGGAGGGCGGTGTGGCAAGCAGCGCCATAGATAACCAAGCCATAGTCTATGACTGAGAGAATGGAGCTGTTGATGGCTAGTCTAAGAGCGCCTGAAGTGAGACAGTGATTGTGCCTGGGGAGGAGACCGATTTTATGGTTGACAGTCCTAGAAACATTGCTGATGTGCTGGTCATAGGCCAGACTGCTGTCAAGTGTGACCCCAAGATATTTAAAGTGCTGGGTGTATTTGTGTAGAGCTCCAGATCGGGTAAAGATGTTGAGAGTGTGGGACTTGTACTTGTTCCGAGTGCTGCAGAACATTGTGTTTTTGGTTTTTTTTTTTCGCTGTTTAAGATTAGTTTATGCTTTTGGAACCATTCCTCAACAGTTCTGAAGCTATGTTGCAGATTGCCCTAAAGTTGCTCAGGGTCTGGGCAGCTTGTGAAGATTACTGCATCATCTGCATAGAGTAGCATCTGCTGTGGGCAGTGGCTTGGTAGATTGTTGAGAAAGATGCTGAAAAGGAGCGGTCCCAATATGGAGCATTGGAGGACATCAGATCTTACAGGCAGATGGTCGGAGAGGACATTGTTGATTTTCACTCTTTGTGTACGTTGTCCTAGGTAGCTTTTAAACCACAGAGTTGAATTTGTAGAGAGGCCTATGGAGGTTAGCTGGTTTAGGAGGAGAAAGTGGTGGACAGTGTCAAAGGCCTTTGAGAGGTCAGTGAATACTGCCCCTGCTAGGGTTTCTTGGTCCAAAGAACGGTGAATAGAACCATTGAGTTCCAGTAGTGCTGTGGAGGTACTGTGTCCTTTATTGAAGCCATGCTGCTCTGGGCATTGGATTGAGTACTTTACAAGGTATTCGACCAGCTGGTCAGCCACTGTGCGTTCTAGTGCTTTTGAGAGCGGTGGCAAAATTGAGATGGGCAGAGTAGTTTGACAGGGATGCCCTGTCATCATTCTTGTGCACAGGAGTCACGATGGCCGATTCCCACAGCTGTGGGAATTGTGATTGGCAGAGTGACAGGTTCAGGATCTTAGTTTTGGCGAGGAGAACTTCTTCAATAGTGAGTGCAACAAGTTTGAGGTCAAGTGTGTTTGCACTTTGTCGTGATTTCCTAAGCAGTTTGTGAAGGTATTTTCTGACTAGTGAAGGGGTATGCTTCTTGAAGTAAAAAGAGGGGGCAGACTGATGGCGAGCATCAGTAGTAGAGGTGTTGGAGCTTGGTGGGTCCTCGAAGAAATCTGGGGGAAGTGTCCCAGAGAGGTCCGAGAACGCTTCATTGAAGGCGTTGGCTAAAGTTAGGGGGTCCTGGGTAGGGGTACCCTGTATGTTGATTAGGTTCAGTGCCGACTTTACATCCTTCCCTAAGACTTCCTTCATGTTGGTCCAGAAGTTTTTCCCGTCGCCCCAGGAGGCAGTAAGCGACTCCTTGTGGTGATTTGATTTAGCCTCGCATATTTCCCGAATGTAGGCATTTCTGGCTTGCTTGTAGGCTAGTATGGTTGAGGGTTTACCCGATTCTCTGGCTAGGTGCCATAGGTGATCACGCTTCTTCAATTTGCCTATGAGGTAAGATGATAACCATGGGTTAACAGTCCCCTGTGCTTTGACCTTTTTGTGGGGTGCATGCAAGTCACAGACTTTCGTGAACTGTTTGATAAAGTAATCCAAGGCAGTATTGACGTCAGTAGCATGGTCGATTTGTGACCAGTTGGTGTTGGCAAGATCATGTTTCAGGGACTCAAGATGCCCACGCTTTAGTACCCTACTAAAGGTGAAGCAGGGAGGTGGCTTGAGGAATTTGTTTGTCTAGCAACAAGAGACTGGGGAGTGGTCACTAATAGCGTCCGGGTGCACCGTCACATTGGTGAGTTGTTCTGGGTTGCTTGAAAGTATCCAGTCTAGGAGGGTGCTGGTGCCCGTTTTGTAGTTAACCCTGGTGGGGGAGGAGACAAGCTGGGTGAGGTGGACTGCGGAGATATCGTCCCTGTATATGTCTGCATCAGGTGAAAGCCAGTTGACGTTGAAGTCACCTAGTAAGATGGTCTCAGAGTTAGAGGGCAGGCCACGGAAGAAGTCCACGATACCCTTGAAGCCCCTTTTGTGTTCATTAGGGAGAACTGTAACTACAGTGTAGTTAACTGACGCCTGAAGTGTTATCACTGTGAGCAGCACCCAGCTGCAGTTAAGTGATAACAGCAGGTTGAAACAGTTCAGTGCACCAGTTGCAGGAACATCAACTGACCCCATGAGGGGGACCAAATCATGGGTGGAATGAGCACCAGGAGCAGGCCAGGTAGGGGGCTTACAGGAGCAGGAGGGACTATGGACTGCTCCATCCATCCATGATTTTCATAGAGGTGCTGCCCAGAACCATAAAGAGATTTTACTTTTTTGCACAGAACGGCAGCACATAGAACAGGACTGGTGGTATCAGCAGTGAAAGATTATCAATCTATTATTGTGATTCAAAAAAATCTCCTAACAGAACTAACTTCAGAAAAGACATCCTAGTGCAAAGAACCAGGGCAAGAATTAAACAAATACCAACAGTCACTTCACTTTAAGCCTTGCATTTGCTTATGAAGCACTTTGGGATACCATGTGTATGAAAAGCGCTATATAAATTCAAATTCTTCTTCTATAGGGTAGGCAGTAGCACAGCACCTAATTTTAAAGAAGCATGCAAATACATGTAGCCTCTTGATGCAGTGCACTGTGAGTAATATAGACAACCATGTGGTTTTGTATATTACCCATGATAAACTGGGTTAAGGAGACGTGTGTAACTTTGGGTAACATCAGAAAGGTTATATGTGATCAGTAAGAAAATGATAGCTCACAGGTGTAAACAAGGTGGTTGATGATAACCCAGTGAGGGGAGAGGGGGATGTTCGGTAGCATATATATTTCTCTCCTGCTCTTCTCACTCGGTGAGAGTGCAATATGCACTCTGGAGTGATATCAATTCATAGATTCATAGATGTGTGTCAGCAGAAAAGGACCTTCTTGGCCCATCGAGTCTGCCCATTCCCTCTGTCATTACTGCCCCCCCCCAACAGATTCCACCCTCCTTCCCCTTGACAACCCCTTGTGTTTGCCCCATGCCCACTTGAATCCCTCCACTACCTCCTCCAGCAGACCGCTCCAGGGCGCTACCACCTTCTCAGTGAAATAATGTCCCTTAAGGATTCCCTTAAACCTACCCCCCCTCCACCCTCAGTTCATGCCCCCTAGTTTTTGCATCTACTTTCTCTGAGAATAAGCTCTGCCCCACTTTATTGATCACCTTCACATATTTGAATGTTTCTATCATGTTCCTCCTCTCCCTTCTTTGTTTCCAGCGGGTACAAATCCAACACCCTCAATCTCTCCTCGTGTGTCTTCCCACTTAGCCCATGCACCATTTTAGTAGTCCTTCTCTGTACCCTTTCCATGCCATCTATGTCCTTGCATAGGTGGGGTCTCCAGAACTGAACCTCATACTCCAGGTGTGGCCTCACCATGGAACTGTACAGTGGCATCAGCACCTCTGTTTTTCTACTAGTTATCCCCCCTCCCAATGCATGCCACTATTCTGTTCACTTTGCCCACAGCTTTGCTGCATTGGGTCCCTACCTTACGTCAGTGATAATGATTCCTAAATCCTTCTCCTGCTGAGATGCAACCAATTTCTCACCCCCCAGTATGTATGTGGTTCGTGGATTCTTCCGCCTCATGTGCATCACTGTGCATTTGTTGGCATTGAATTTCAGCTGCTATGTTTCCAACCATCCCTCCAGCAACCTTAGATCTTTCTTCATAGCTTCCACTCCCTCTGGGGTGTCCACCCTGTTACAGATTTTTGTGTCATCTGCAAAAAGGCAGACCTTCACCTGCAGCCCCACTGCTATGTCACTGATGTAGGTGTTAAACAGAATGGGCCCCAGCACTGACCCTTGGGGGACTCTGCTCATCACCCCTACTTCCCCAAAATGCATCTCATTGACCACCACCCTGTGGCTTCTACCCATTAGTCAGCTCTCCACCCACCATGTTATTTTCTGTCCCACTCCCAAACTCTCCAGCTTATTAACCAATATTCTGTGGGGCACAGTGTCGAAGGCCTTACCAAAGTCCAGGTAGGTTATGTCCACTGCCCCTTCCCCGATCAGCCACCCTCGTTACCCCATCGAAGAACTCAATCAGGTTCGTCTGACATGACTTCCCCCAAGTGAAGCCATGCTGACAGATGTCTTGCAGTCCCTCATTTTCCAAGTAACTAGCCACCCTTTCTTTCAGTCAGATAAACAATTTTCAATCTGGAGTTTGTTTCTCAGATAATTGCAGTATTCTAAGATACTGGCTGCGGATCAAGGTTTTTTTTTTAATTTAGTGTGTTTTTTCTTCCTGCACCCAGCCTGCCCCAATCAGCCTGTCCTCTCATCCAGCCATGACACCCCATCATCTCTGAGACTTACCTGCCGGTCTACCGTGCCCCACAGTTTACCCCCCCACCCCGTGGTGGAGCTTCTCGGGACCCGGCATTATCCCAGGAGGTGTTTAATTCAGATGCAACCGGAGAGCCCAGTAGGCGGATGCGAGGCCTGTGAGGAGGGTAGGCGTCATCCTGCAGGCTGGGGTTTTTCCTCTCGTTTTCTCTGGGAGAGGTGTGGCATGCAGTGACGCAAGTGGCGTGTACACCAGACATCTGACACTCCCCCACCCCCCCCAGTAGATACAGCCCCAGCTGTCAGATTCCCTGGCTTCTGCAAGGGGTCAGAATTATGCCAGTGACATCCCCCCCCCCAGAGAAGGGGGAGAGCAGTCCATGGGATGCTTGATGCCTCTCCTCTCAGCCAGTCCTCCAACTCTTGAGATCGCTGGCATCACAAGCAGTAGTGCTACTGCTGTGCTGGTGGACCAGCCAGACATGGGTCACGTTTGATATATATCTGGCAAACTAAGGACACAGAATGGTGCCCTGGGAATATATGATGACAAAATCCGACAAGAAGAGAATTAGAATGCAAACTTTGTGAACTTGGGTAATGGCTGTATCTTCAAATAAGTGTAGCACTTTCGCTGAAAGTTCTCAGACTATGAAATTCTTAAGGGTGTGGGTGCTGGGGCCTTTGAAAAGAAGCTACTGAATCAAATAACTGTTTCTTAAAGCTTTTTAAATATTTATTTTACCCACCCCAATGTTTCGCCTAATACTCGTAGGTTTTTCCCAGGCAATTTTTTATGTATTTCAATTAAATAAAATAAATTAACAGATGGGGGGGCAGGATAGTCAATAGAGAACACTATCGCAGAATATGCTGAACTTGTTAGAAGACAGAATTAATTATATACTGTTGGAAGGTGACCCCAGAGAAAACATCAAACCTTTAAAAAAAGGGGTCAGCATGTGTGGTACCGATGGTAATGGATAGCTGGTTGCTGACCTCCAGACAAGCATGCTTTTAAAACCTTTAAAATATTAATTTAGTGCCGCCCGGGTGGCACTGAGGGTTCAAGTGCTGGGCGCCACACCTGTCCATCAGCGACCGAGTTCAGGAATGGACTCGGGACTCCGAGGGTTGGTAGGAAAGGAGAGGAATGAGCATCCGCGGGGCTGCTCTCCTCTCCTGGGGTGGGTAGTGGGGCAGTATCGCTCTGCAGTGGCCCCCAGTGGAGACTGGGAGCACTGCATGAGCGGCACAACAGGGAACCAACAAGAAAAAAAGCAGAAACAGCTACAGGACCGGCCAGATGACGGCTGCCATTCCACTGGTGCCACCGAAGCCTCCGAAAGGAGCCATGTCCACCTCAGCAGTGCCCTGGGGCCAAAAAGTAGAGTGCGCTTGCCAGTCCCTTCTGGTGCCTTCTCCCTCGGAGGAGAGGGACCCATTCAGCAAAGGGTTATGCCAGGTTACCCCAGGGAGGGCTGCTATATGAGGTCCGAGGCTTGAGAGGGTAGTAGGGGGTATGTCGGGGACCATGGCGGCTTGAAGAAGTGGCAGGTCCTGGAGCATGTAGGGGGAAAACAAATAATACAAATATATATACAGTGTGTATATATATATATATATATATATATATATATATATATATATATATACACATATATTAATTTAATGTAGGATTAAGCTACCGCAAACAGTTTTATTCATTTGTTAAGTTTAAGGGTAAACAAAATCTTGAATTTTGTGCTGATTGCCTGTGTATTTATTATTTTTTTAATAGTGTTTCTCTCCTTTTATTAGTTTTGTATGGTGACCACCTGAACAAAGTCAGTCTTCACAAAGACACTTAACAATAATGGCACTCTTACTTCAAGAGACAATAATGCTAAGCCTCAAAAAAATAAATTGGAATTAGCCTCTGTTAAAGAAATGTTAACTGAAATAAAATTGGACATCTCCAATCTCAAGGTCTCTCTGGCTAAACTTCAGCAGGACTCCTCGGATATTAAGCAGTGGTTTCAAGTAACTGAGAACAAAGTAGCAGCTTTAGAAGATAACATTATACAATTATGGACAGCTCTGAACACCATGATAAACAGCTGGCTTACACTTTGGATAAATTAGATGATTTGGAAAACCGAGGGAGAAGAAACAACATCAGAATTATAGGTGTGCCAGAAGGGGTAGAGGGGGGAAAAACATGACTGCTTTTCTACAGCAATTCTTTGCTCAAATTAAAGAAACAAAAACAAACTGGGACTGGCCATTAGGAACTGATAGAACACACTGCCCTTTAGCACCTAAACCACAAAAGGGCTCTAAACCTTCACCGATAAGTGCATACTTTTTAAGATAGTCTGTCAAGGAAGACCTGTTACGTATGGCAAGGGAAGGAAAACTGTTAATGTCGAGGGGGGAAGATCTCCTTATACCAAGACTTCTCTTCAGAAATTGTGCAGAGAAGCTGAAAGTTTAATGATGTGAGGCTGGCACTACAGAAAAGGGGATTGCATACTATATGAAATATCCTGCCACACTTGTAATTCAGCCAGGAGCAGGCTTCCCAGTATACTGTTCTTCTCCAGATTTAGCTTGGGACTTTATTGAACAGATCGGTAACACAAGGCAGACGCATCCTCCTATACAAGAAGCTGTTAGGGCTTGTGAAGTGCAACAAAACTTCTCGAATGCAGCTCTTAATTAAGCAATAAGGCATGACCAGGGGTTATGTTAATGGTCTGTTAATCACCCTGTAGGGGTGTAATGTGGCACGAGGCGCAGCTGAATGCTACATGCCCCTAGAGGGTGATTAACTGACCATTAACATAACCCCTAGAAGTGCCTTATTGCTATTATAATAAAAATGTTTTATAAATAGTGTTAAACCTTGTTCAGCATATAATTAGGCTGTACATGTATGTTAAACAAAGATTAACATAGGGCTGATAGAATGTTTGCAGCCAATCAGAAAGCTCTATTTCAGAGACCCTTTTTACAATACCAGTTCTCAAGACAGAGGAAAAACTGCGCATGACCAGTGTGATATTGTGGACATGCCTTTTGCTTCAGGACCCCCATACATACATTGCAGACCAAACGCATTCTCCTACTTCAGCATTCCCATGACTATTATAGCTCGCCCATCAAAAGAAAAAGTAGACCTCCGTTTAGATCATTTGGTTCTGGTTCCCTTAATAGACTGAGACCTAATCTTAAAAAGAGAACACGTAGGCACAGCAAAGATTATAAAGCCTCCTCCAGCTCTTGCTCTACCCCTCAAAAATCTCCAACTCCACCAGCTTCTAATGGCCCGCCCTCAGGAGAAATGATCATCTGATAACGTGTTATCACTTTCCTTGCTCCCTCTGACCTTCCTATTTCTTTTAATAAATTGGAACACTACCTCAGCCATAACATATCCAGTTTAATACCGTAGGCAAATACTTCTAAATTTCTTTTTTTTAACGAATTCAACTTTATTAAATTTTCATTTAACAGATACAAACCAGTTACACGAATCGTGAATATGACCAGACAATGCCCTACCCTCCATCCCGCCCCACACCCCCTAAAAGCCCCCCTAATCCCCCCAACCCAGAGTGTGCCAATTACCTGGCAAACAAATATTCAAATAGTCATAGATCCCAAGGCAAAAAAGAAGCCACTTTAGGGGAGCCAGGGGAGCATCGACTTGGGTTAATTCCAGTATAGGGTGTAAAGTTTACCCCATTTTTTGTTGAAGAGGTGAAGCTTATGGTGAGTACTAGCAATCAGGTGTTCAGTTCAAAGACAGAAGGAGAGCTTGTGTTGCCATTCATTATGGGATAGTGAGGATTGGTCAAGCCAATGCTTAAGAACCATTTTTTTTAACTGCCATGGAGATAAGCACGATGAGATATCTCCTTTCCTTAACCCCAATTTGAGTGTAGTCCCCTATGATATAAATTTCTGGGGTGAGAGCCCATTCAAACCCAGGAGAGGGTCAATACGGGTTTTAATCAGATCCCAAAGAGGGGAGATCCTTTCACAGAACCAGAAAATATGTATGAGAGTTCCATGCACTTTGCCACATCTAGTGCAGGAAGAGGATGGGAGACGACCCAGTTTAGCCAATTTAATGGGTGTATAATACATGTTATTTAAAATTGGGTACTGGGTGAGTCTTAACCTATCCTGAGTGTTGTACTGATACAGGTCTTTCCATATATGGACCCAGTTAATAGTAATGCCTGATATCAGGGCTTCCCAGAGTTTGGAACCACCTAGGTGAGAGGGATGGAACGTGGACAGAAGTGAGTATAGCAATGAGGTCCCGTGAGGCCGGGTTGCTAAATCCTGTATCTGTCCCAGTAAAGTATCTAACTCTGAGATTACTGGAAAGGGGTCCAAACCGTTACAATAATAGGCATCTCAGTTGGAAAATTTTAAAGATATGGGATGGGCTCAGGTGCAATTTCACCAGGATTGCAGGAGAGGGAATCAGAGAGTCATGGGAATAAAATTCCATAACTCTAACCCCTTGAAGCTGGGGAGGCCATCCGGGGGGGGGGGGGGATAGCTATCACCTAGCATGATATTTGGGTTAGACAAAATGGGCTTGGAAAAGTCATTAGTAGGAGATTTATGGAGGGAGACAAATAAATGTAAGAAGACCCTAAAGGAGGTACCAATTACTGAGTCCTGAATAGTGGGTGGCAGTTTCTTACAAGAGGAAAAGAGAATAGAAGATGGGGGGAGGTTAGAGGAGAGAAGTAGATGAGATTCTGTCTGTAGCCAGAGGGGAGTGTATTCATCTTCAGGGTGATTTAATTGTAAAGAGAACCATTTCCCACACTTCTGGAGATGGCCAGCCCAGTAATAACACATGAAGTTCGGGAGTCAGAGACCTCCGGACTCCTTAGATAGTCCCAATTTGAGGTATGAGCGTCTCGGCAATTTGTCTAGCCAGATAAAACTAGAAATAAGGGAATGGATGCGATGGAAGGAGAGAGGAAGCCAGATATTTAGCATATTTAAAATAAAATACTTCTAAATTTTTTGAGAGAATCTTTTGATCTGAAACAAGGCTGTACTCTAAATGAGAAGACTCTAATTATAGTAAGGTCCTTTCCTTTTAGTGTACATCAAGTTTATGTCTGTCCCTGCAACTCCTGATTAGACTAACTGCCTTCTACTTTTTATTGAATGGGATCTGCATTCCCTAAAAGTCTGAGGTAAAGAAGTAGAGTTCAGTCCATCTATTCAAGACCTGCTGAATAGTATGCAAAGAGACTCTGATTTTTTTTTCAAATACATTTTTCTTTCCTCTAGGGTGCACCGTAGGCAGCTAGTTCCACCCTGCCCTGCAAAAACCTTGTTTCTGTTACAACCTATTAATTAATCAGTTATTACCTGTTTAGTATTTATTAGATGAGTATAGTTGATTGTTATTTATAGGCTATCATATTACCAAATAGTTGATGTTATTTTGTTACACCTAATTATCTTGGTGACCCTGATTTTACTAATTATATCTCCCATGACCACAGTATAATATACACTTTTTTACTACAGAATTTTATATAAAAATATCAACAATATATATAGAATAGTGACATGGAATGTGCAGGGCTTGGTAATCCAATTAAAAGGAAAAACAGTACTTCATCGTATAAGCAGAAAACGGATATAGCTTTATTGCAAAAAACGCACCTGGTACCTGTTGAGGCAGCAAAACTAACTAAAGAATAGGTATCCGTGGCAGAGCATAATTGTTTCTGTTGCAGAAAAAGAGGTACTGCTATCTTGATTAAAAAAGGAATGAATTTCATTAAACATAAGCACGTTGTTGACAATGAGGGAAGGATACACATTTCGACAGGGTTTCAGAAGGCAAACCATTAGCATTATGTAATAGCTATGCCCCAAATGGGAAATAGAAAGAGTTTTTTGACCAAAAAGCATTAATGCTAAGTGAAATCTCAGAATATCAGATTATTTTAGGGGAGACTGTAATGAGGTTACGGATCCTACTTTAGATAGAAACAGCAGTAAGCAAACAATTTCCTTAAGCCCAACTCCTGCTCATAGATCATTACTCAAGCTTAAAAATGATCTGGGCCTGTCTGATTCCTGGCGCTTGGTTCATCTCAAAGAAAAGGACATTACCTTTTTCTCCAATAGACATAAGTCATATAGTTGACTAGATTACTTTTTGACTTATAATTCTCTAAATAACTATTTACTTGCAGCCAGTGCACTCCCCACTCTAATCTCCAGTGAAACAAGATTAGGCCTTTTTAAATCTAGTCTAAGGAATCACCTCCAGGCCTCCAGCCGATGTGATTGCCCCTAGACCAGCCCCTAATCAGGCTCCAGACCCAATTCCCACTGAAACTCTGTCTTGACAAACAGCCTCTCCCCTACCTTGGGCTGTGCTAAACCCCGATATTCCATGATGTCCTTGTTTATAGTTTCACTTTTGTATCTAGTGTATATCTCAATGTGAAATTAGGTCATTTCACAGCTACCTGTATGTTTTCTGTTACCCCTGTACCTCACTATGTATAACGTGGAACCATTATAATCTCACTGTAATGTAATACACAGCAACCTGTCTGTTTCTGTTCCCCTGTGCCGCACTATGTATGACGTGGAACCTTTGTAAATGAGTCTGTGACTCAAAGGTCTTTCTGATTATCTCAAATAAATAAAAAAATTAAAATAAATATACAGAGCATTTTGATCTCTGATCATGCACTAACAAATATTGATCTTTCTTTTGGTGACACACCTAAAACCTCTAGATGGAGGTTGAATGTTTTCCTTGCAAAAGAAAAGATGTTTATAGAGTGGACAGCAAAAGAAATAATGGAATTTTTTGGCATGAATGATAATGTAGAAGTCTCCAAAACTATCATTTGGGAAACCTTTAAAGCAGTTCTAAGGGGAAGGGTTATTAGTTATTCTTCAGCAAAGAAAAAAGAAACTCAAAAAAAAGCTTTCTAATTTAGAGAGTGAATTTAAAGCCATGGAAACAAGATATAAGCATAACATAGGTAACAGGGCTGATCTACAGTACTAACAAGAATGGCTACACTTAAAGAGATCAGCCAAGATAAAGCTTTGCACCACATGGTGTGGTGCCTTACCTGATCGGCACCCTGTCTGGCTATATTTTGCCAAAAAAAAGATTCCATATTAAAGAGTGGAAGGGATCGTAAATTCGTGAACTGCCGATCCCTTCTACTTCCCGGTTCTGGGAGCTGACTAAATACCCACCCCCGTGCTCAGGCACGTAATGACATGTGCCCAAGGGGAGCACAGAGGCGCGCTCCATTATTCTCTGTGGGGGCCAACTTTTAAAACATTTTTAGACATCTTAGCGGTTGTTTTGTCATTAACCATGGGCACCGGGTGACTAACAAGGACAAAATCATGTATCAGGCTTAGTAATTGTTATATCAAACTGTCCCTGCATTTTACATTTTGAACGTTCTGCATTTTGTCCCATTTCACTTGTATTGTTTCTTTTGTTTTCTGATGTGGAACCTTTGTAAAGAAACCGCTGGTTCAAAGGTAATTTGTAATCCTAGATCTCAATAAATAAATAAAAAATAAAAGTAGAACATCACACTGTCCCCTAGAATTAAACAGATTCCTATCTGAAATTAATCTGCCTGACATCGCGGAGCAAGATGCACTTTATATGGACAGACCAATTCAACTTACTCAAATCACTTCAGTGATTCAAAATTTTCCTAATGGCAAAACCACAGGACTGGACAGTATATCCAGAAAACTATATACGTTACTGGTGCCCCTAATAGCTCCTTTTTTCTTGAAGTCATTCAGGAAGCTTAGACTTCTAAAACATTGCCTCGATCAATGACTGAATCTTACATCTCCCTCCTTCAAAAGAAAGGTAAAGACCTAATGGTTTGCAGTAACTACATGCCCATCTCCCTGTTGAATCAGGACTATAAGATAGTTGCTAAAATATTTTCCAGCAGACTCCAACTGATTTTGTCAAAAATGATCAGAAAAGAACAAGTGGGTGTCTTCAAAGGCAAATCGGGATCAGACAGTGTAAGAAGATTGCTAAATACTATCTGGTACTCAGCTAGAAAGTGAATTCCTACAATGGTCATATCTCTAGATATGATAAAAGCCTTTGATTCATTGGAATGGGATTACGTGCAAGCTGTCTTACGTTGTTTTGGTTTTGGTAATCAGTTTTAGAAGTGAGTCTTTCTCCCATATCTAAAGCCTTCTGCTGCCATAATTACCAAGGGATTAATATCACAATTTTTCCAGTTGTTTAGGGGCACCAAACAGGGTTGCCCTCTCTCCATCTACCTTTTTAATATGACCATCAATCCCTTGATTAAAATCATCAAATCAAATAAAATTTTATTAATAAAAAGCGCATTTCCAAACAAGTTCAGTGCACTTGCACAGCAAATTTTAAACAACAAACACAACAATATTAATTAAAACAACACAGTTAAAATTCATCAATATATAAAATACATATAATTCCCAGTACATCCGCAATTTAAGATTCTAAGGGCAGTCAGGGAAAGCAAGAGCGAATAAATAGGTCTTAAGTGCACTGTTAAAACTCTCGATGATCAGGCACTCTTGTCAGCCAATGAAATAGAGAGTTCCACAGGGTAGGGGCCACAAAAGCAAAAGAATGGGCCCCCAATGTTTTAAGCCGAATCCATGGAACCTCTAGCAATCCCTCATCAGAGGAGCAGAGGGGGCAATAGGGGCACAGGAGATCATGCAAGTAACGAGGTCCCTGCCAGTGTAGGGCTTTGTAGGTCAGTAAACTGACCTTGAAGGTGATCTGCCACTGTACTGGCAGCCAGTGCAGTCAACAGCATGGCTGCCGCATTCTGCACCAGCTGCAAGCAGCAGATATCAGCAGTACTAGTACAATATATGGTGTTAAAATAGGGACATTGGAACAGAAAATATTGCTTATGCAGATTTGCTGCTAACTTTCAGTACCATTAGAGTCATATAAAATGCTTAAGACCTCCCTTAAAACAATTGGTAGTTCTGTATTTCAGGGTTAATCTATAGTAACTTATATAAAAGTAGAACACCACACTGTCCCATGGATGGCAGTATAGCCTAGAGGTTAGAGTAATGAGCTGTGAATGAACTTGGTACATCCGTCAGACCTAGGTTTGATTCCCACAACCTCCACTTGCATACTCTGTGACTCTGAGCAAGTCACTTAACCACCCCAGTACTCCCAGGTCGCCCCTGAAAACAGGCACTTGTGCCTAGTGAGCCTTACCTGGTTACCAAAAGAATAAAATAATAATTAATTGGGATAAAACACAGATTCTACCCAGTGAGCTGCCCAAAATCTTTAATAGACAAGTTCAAATTAGATTTTCCATGAGAGGCGATTGGCATTGAAATCCAGTATCTAGGTATATCTGAATTTGCAGATATTAATTCCATCCCTGGACTGAAGGATATACAATCTGACCTGGAAAGATAACTAGGCTCAGCTTATCTTTACTGGGTAAAATAAACTCACTGAAAATGATAATTGCACCCAAACTGTTTAATATTTTTCAAAATATTCCCATGGAAATTGAAAATAAATGTTATAGGAGGCTAAACTCCTTGATTAAGAAGTTCATTTGGGAAGAGAAACCTCTCTATATGTCTTTAAATAAACTTAAAGGCTACTAGAAGTTATAGGATTTACTTTACCTTGGTGGGAGAAATATCACTGGGCCTTTTTAATTAGGCAAACATTACAACATGATTCTAATCCTTGTATATCAGAGACCCTGCTACGGTTTCATCTTTTGGCCCAACTTCTATTGCCTTTTCAGGTTCAAGACTTGCTCTTTGTACCACCGCCTGACTCAGTTAAAAAGAATCCAGTCATTGTAGGTTGCACAAAAATCTTAAGGAAAGTGTTTAAACGGTTGAATCCCCCAGGCAATGCCCATTAAAGAAATCTCTTCATGGAATAACCCTATCATTAAATATGATAACTCATCCTTGAAGGACCCTGGTTGGGGAAAGTTAGGCATCAAAAGGATAGGGGATGTGTTTAATTGTGATTCCAAAGTTGTGTTGTCATTTGAAAAACTTAGATATAAGTTCAAGTTCAAATCAAATCAAATCAACTTTATTTTTATAGCGCCTTCGCTGTACATACAAACATATACATAATATAGATTAAAACAACATTAAAATATATCAACCGTAACTAAATAAAAGCTAAACTAAATAAATATGTCTTTAGACCAACTTTGAAACTATCGACGGTTGGGCATTCTCTCAACCAACAAGGTAGAGAATTCCACAGGGTTGGTGCTGAAAAGGCAAAAGCACGGGATCCTGATGTCTTTAATTGAACCCTGGGAATCTCCAGCAACCCCTTGTTGGTGGAACGGAGAGGACGGAGGGGGCAATAGGGAATCAGGAGATCTTTCAGGTAACTGGGTCCCTGATCATGTAGGGCTTTAAAGGTTAGTACACCAACTTTAAAGGTGATCCGCCACCAAACAGGCAGCCAGTGAAGTTCGCGGAGGATAGGTGTAATATGACTGGTTCTAGACGTCCCAGTCAAAAGCCTGGCCGCCGCGTTCTGCACCAGCTGCAGGCGGCGGATATCAACCCCAGGTAGCCCTAAGTAAAGGGAATTGCAGTAATCAAGACGGGTAGTGACAAAGGCATGGACCAATGTTGGAAGATCACCCGAAGGAACCAGGTGTTTCACCCGGGCGATATTCCTCAGATGGTAAAAAGAGGATTTGACGACAGCTGACGCCTGAGATTTTAGGGTCAGACCGTCATCAAAAATAATGCCCAGATTACGCACCTGATCAGAGGTAGGGAGCAGCATATCACCAAGTAACAAACCTGAAGGTTGTCCAGCTCCCAAACCTGCCCCCGGATGACCTGGGTCCACTACCAATACCTCAGTCTTATCCGGATTCAGTCTCAGCCAGCTGAAACTCATCCAAAGTCTGATCTCAGCAAGGCAGTTGTTAAGCACGGAGAGTGCATCATCCTGGCCGGGCAGAAAGGACAGATACAGCTGGGTATCATCTGCATAGCAGTGAAAACCTAGACTGTATCACCTGATGATTTCTCCCAATGGCAGCATATACACTGCAAACAACATGGGAGCTAAAATGGAGCCCTGCGGTACCCCACAAGGCAGGGAGTGAGTGCCAGAGGAATACATTCCAGTGGCAACTCTCTGAGATCTGTCTGTGAGGTAAGAATGAAACCATTTGAGGACTGTACCAGACAGCCCACAATAAACCCGCAGGCGCTCCAACAGCACAACATGGTCTACAGTTACATAAATTTCAATTCTATTTGTACCTATAATTTAGGGAAGCCTTGGTAAATTTGCTTGGCCCTGGTCTAGTTCTGCTCAGTTTTGCTGAATGGTCTCAACTTGTTAAAATTTCTCCTCTTAAAATGTGCTAGTTTAATATGCAAAATAATTTTGCAACCAGAATTAAATTTGACAGATAGTTCCAAATCTAAATGGGAACAAGAACTTTTATTTGTCAGTTACATCAGAAGAATGGATTCAGGCAAGGCATAATAAAAAAATCTCCAGTAGAGAAATTCAAGGGAGGTTAATACAGT
This sequence comes from Neoceratodus forsteri, assembly GCA_016271365.2. Lineage (NCBI taxonomy): Eukaryota > Metazoa > Chordata > Ceratodontiformes > Ceratodontidae > Neoceratodus > Neoceratodus forsteri. Next base: position 140,283,827 of record JADMNL010000031.1, on the reverse strand, counting down.
ATAAGATTCTCCATCACTTTTACTACTCCCCTCATAAGCTCGAGAAGATTGGCTCTATGCCTAACGGTGCATGTAGGAGATGCGCACAGTATCATGCAGATCTGACCTACATGCTTTGGAACCTCCCGCAATCAAACAGTTTTGGGAAAAATTTCCATAGAATATGCTCTACAGTCACTAGAGTTACCCTTCCCATGACCCCTTCCTTGTTCCTATTATGTATATTCCCTGAAGGTAACCTTCTCAATAAAGAACAGAAACTTTGGGTTCCAGCAGCCCTTTTAGGAGCCAGAAGATTTTTAGTAGCAGAATGGAAATCTACTCAGGTTCCTACTATTGAAGAATGGTACAAATACATGGGAATAATAGCTAATACTGAAATAATTGGTTTTCATGCTTTTGGACAAATTAGATAACCTTTTCTAAGATCTGGTCCCCTTTTTACTAATACAAAAGTAAGTGGTAATTATTGAATTTACTGATTGGTTTAGGGAGAGTTCGTCTGCAAAAAGTGTCTTTATTGCATATGTAGATTACATAGCTATTAATGTATTTTTAACAGAATAGTATTGTTATGTTATATCTGTTATTGTTGTGAATATATTACATATTTACTTTCAGTCACGTACAATTAAGGATTAACCCACGACAGAGCGCGGTTCTACAGAAAAACCTTAAAAGAAAACTTGGAAGAATATACAAATATGAGCTGGTTGAAGGAGTAGGAGGTGGACCCCTGGGGAAGAAATCTCCCAGGGTACCCACCTTCTACAGCATACTGAAAATACACAAGAATCCTGTAGCACCACCAGGTAGGCCCATGGTGTCTGGTAATGATTCAGTTTTTGAGCCTATAGCTTTGTATATTCATTTTTACTTGTAACCACTCATAAAGCACATGACCACATATGTGAGGGATTCCAAGGATATGAGCAACAAAAATTAGAAAATATTTCCAGAGCAGGGATGAAGAAACATAGAACATAGAAACATAGACTTTGACGGCAGATAAGGACCGCTTGGCCCATCTAGTCTGCCCATTTCCCTACCTACAGGATAGGCCGCAGATCCTAGTTAACCAACAGCCTATTTCTTCTTACCCCCCACAAGAATCGCCTTATGTCTGTCCCATGCATTCTTGAATTTTCCCACAGTTTTAGACCCCACAACCTCCTCAGGAAGGCTGTTCCATGCATCCACCCCTCTCTGTGAAATAATACTTCCTCACATTGCCCTGAACGCCTCCTTCTATCTTTAAATTGTGTCCCCTTGTTCTTGCACGTCTCTTCTTCTGAAAGATGCTACCCTCTTGGACTTTGTTGATTCCACTGAGGTACTTAAAAGTTTCTATCATGTCCCCCCTTCCCTTCTTTCCTCAAGGGTATACATACTAAGCTCCTTTAGTCTCTCCTCATACGGCTTCTCTTGCAGACCCTGCACCATTTTAGTGCCCTCCTCTGGACTACCTCTATCCTGTCTATGTCCTTGCGGAGATGGGGTCTCCAGAACTGGACACAGTACTCCAGATGGGGTCTCACCAACTGTCTGTACAGAGGGATAACAACTTCCTGTTTTCTGCTGCTGATGCCTCCTCCATACATCCCAGTATACCCCCAGCCCTCCCTACTGCCTTCTCACATTGCTTGCTAACCTTAAGATCATCTGATATGATTACCCCAGGTCCCTTTCATTTTTGTTGTTGTTACTACCTCCTGCCCATTGTGTATTCTTCCCCTGGTTCTTGTTTCCCAGGTGCATTATTTTGCACTTCTTTGCATTGAATCCTAGCTGCCATACTTCTGACCATTCCTCCAACCTTGCCAAGTCCCTTTTCATCCTTTCCACGCCTCCTTGTGTATCAACCCTGTTGTAGATCTTTGTGTCATCTGCAAAAAGGCATACTTTTCCTTCAAGTCCCTCTGCAGTGTCACTGATGAAGACATTAAAAAGGACTGGACCCAATACTGAACCCTGCGGTATCCCACTAGTAACCCCTCTTTCTTCAGAATGGACTCTATTTACAATTACCTTCTGTGTCCTGTTGTGCAGCCAATGTTTTACCCAGGTTACCACCTTGGGACCCACTCCCAGGCTGGTTAATTTGACTATTAATCTTTGTGTGGGACTGTGTCAAATGCCTTGCTAAAGTCTAGGTAGGCCATGTCCACAGCCCTCCCTGGTCTACTACTTTGGTCACCCAGTCAAAGAAATCTGTTAGATCTGCCTGACATGACCTTCCCGCTGTGAACCCATGCTGCCTTGGGTCCTGTGCTCCACTGGCCTGTAGGTACTCAACTATTCTTTCCTTCAGAAGTGACTCCATCACTTTCCCTACCACAGAGGTCAGACTGACAGGTCTGTAGTTTCCTGCCTCTGTCTTGGTCCCACTTTTGTGAAGGGAGAATCACATCCGCCTTCCTCCAGTCCTCGGGTACCACACCATCCTCCCATGATTTATTAAAAAGAGTAGCCAGTGGTTTCACTAGTTCCTCCCTTAATTCTTTTAGAATTCTGGGGTGAATTCCATCAGGACCCATTGCTTTGTCCATCTTCAGTTTTAGGAGTTCTTGCAGAACCCTTTCTTCTATGAAAAGACCGGGATCAACCCCCCTATCAAGAGTGCTTATGTTAATTGGATTAGGCACTTCCCCCTCCTCTTTTGTGAATACTGAGCAGAAATATTCATTCAGTATCCCTGCCTTTTCACTGTCTCCCTCTGCCCAGGAAGGAGGGGAACCTATTGGTCCTATGTGATATATCGGACATTTACCCTTGAAGCCTACACAAAGAAGGAGTGGCTAGCATGGGTAAGATGCTGGATAACAGACTGGAGGGTGCCAAACTGAAAAACAAGCTTTCACAAGAACTACCAGACTCTATATTGCAAAAAAACTATTTTGAATTAGAGGGACTGTATTATGAACAGGCATGTGGAACTGCCATGGGCAGTACCATGGTGCCAGCATATGCTAATTCTTATGTATACAATTTTGAAAAAGAGCATGTGCTGAATGGAAGAGCAGCCTTTATCATAAGTGTATTGAAGCATGGCTTTGATACACTGATGATGTGTTCTTTCTATGGACAGGCACAGAAAATCAGCTTAGAGAATTTCACATGTACCTGAACAGGACAAGTGTGACTCTCAATTTCACATGTGAATATAATCGAGAAAAGATTGCACATCTGGACCTTACAGTTAGACTTGATAATTGAAAATTAACAGCAGGCCTGTACAGAAAGACAACAGACTGCAATACAGTATTGCATGGTTCACGTTACCACAAACCTAAATTGATAAGTAGTATAGAATATTCTCAATACACATGCATTAAAAGAAATTGCAGCACAAAAAATCAAATAATGAGGTGGAATAAACTGAGATGCATAATAGGTTCAGAAACAGGGGTTATCGAACACAGGATCTAAAAAAAGGAAGAAGTGAGAAATGAAATAATTACCAGGGAATATCTCTTGATTGAAAAGGAACCAGCAGATAGGGACAATATACTGTATAGAGGATTGTGTATGAGCAGTCATACACAACCGGTTATTCTTGAATTGAGCCATTTCCCTGGTAACAGTAGACCTCGAGAGTGAAGCTCGAGAGGTCTCCTGTTAACAGGGAAACGGCGAGATTCAAGAATAACCTGGTATGTGTATGACTGCTCATACACAATCTTTTATAGTGTATGGGCAGTCATGGTTACGAGTCAGATAAAAAAAAAATGTCCAGAATGAAAGAAGGAAAGAGTTTCCTTTTCTGCCACTATCCTGCTGTGCGACTTTCCCTTCACGGATCTCACTGCAGTCAAATCAAGGCTGATTGGTGGATGCGGATGACATTTATTTGTCGCTAGTTTAGTTAGTTTACTGCTGCTTTTTTTTGGGGGGGGTGTAATGCTGTTGACCGCTGTTGCTGTCTCTGTCGTATACCAACTCAAAACCATGAGGCGTCAAGGCAAGCAACGGCAACCGCTACTCGAGGGCTTTGAAGCGCGAGACAGCATTCCATTTTGTTGTGCTGCACTACTGACATACTGAGTGCAGCACAACAGCCAGTATGACTGAGTGAGTGAAGCACAACAACACTATTGCAGGCATGGATTTTCATGCTGAATAACGTTCCACCATACACTATAGGTTGGTATTAGCCACCAACTATAATAGCCGGTTTAAAAACATTAAACAAATTACTAACAAAACTGCCATCTGTTGAGCAGAGGTCGCCTGGATATACCAGCATTTCAGTTAAAGAGCAGCTGACACCTATATGCGCTCAGGTCAGGCAGCTCATGGCAAGGATTTGCTTGATCTGAGGACCTAAATCACTTATAATTTGAACTTTTTTATGTAGGCATTTAGGAGAAATTTAAAGTAGCAGTGCAACGAAATTCGGCAAAAAAATCGATCCTACTTTTTTCACTCTAAAAGATCCCAATCATCTTCCAATTTTGTTTGGTAGTACAATTGTGTAATTCCACCAAAATGTTATAAATTGTTTAATTTAGTTTTTTTCTCAAGAAAAAAAAGATGGCCGCCACATTTTGCATAGAAATAGCATTGTAGACCTGGCAATGATTAGGATCGAAAAAATAAGAAAAGAGTTATGGTGTGCAGCATAGGAGGTATCTAGACAAGTACATTTGACAGGTATTGTGGCTGAAAATTGCTTTTTTGGAAAAATAATTTTGTTACACTGCTGCTTTAACTTACACTACCCCAATCTCACTTCCACAATAATGAAAGCCACTCAGCTCCCAGTGCTGCCCCACTCCTAGAAACAGCCTTTTGATGACATAAGTAGGGAAGGGGCTGCCTGACTACTAATGGCAGTAGACAGCAGGCAGGAGCAGCAGCATCCTGTAAATTCATGTAGTTTAGTAATATCATCTACATGTAAACTCTGTAGTGTAGCATGGTGTGGTGTCAGGTACATGTAGACTCTGTAGTGTAGCATGGTGTAGCATAGTGTGGTGCCAGCTACATGTAGACTCTGTAGTGTAACATGGTGTAGCATAGTGTGGTGCCAGCTACACTGCAGTGTACATGTTGCTGGTACCACACTATACTACACCTTGCTACACAACAGGGTTTCCACGCTGTGCTAGACTTGTGAAGCATGGTATAGCATAGTGTGCTGTCACCTACACGTAAACTCTACAGTGTAGCATAGTCTAGCATAGCGTGGAAACTCTGCTGTGAAGCATGGTGTAGCATAGTGGAGTGTTAACTATGTGTAAACTCTGTAGTATAGCATGGGGTAGCATAGTGCGGTGTCACCGACATGTAAACTCTGAAGTGCAGCACAATGCAGCATAGCATGAAAATTCTGCCATGTAGCATAGTGTTGTGTCAACTACTGTATGCGTCAACTCTGTAGCATAATATGGTGTAGTACAGCATGATGTCAAACACCTGTAAACTGTGTAGTATAGCATGGTGTAGCATAGTGTATTGTCAACTACATCTAAATTCTGTAGTGAAGCATGGTGCGGCAAAGTGTATTGTCAGCTACATCTAAACTCTGTAGTATAGCATGGTGTAGCACAGTGTTGTGTCAACTACACATAAACTCTGTAGTATGGCATGGTGTAGCACAGTGTTGTGTAAACTACATGTAAACTGTGCAGTGTAACAAGATGTAGCATGGTGTGTTGTCAACTACATGTAAACTCTATAACGTAGCATTCTGTAGCATAGTGGGGTGTCAAATACATATAAACTCTGCAGTTTAGCATAGTGTAGCACAGTTTGGTACCAACTACATGTAAACTCTGTAGTGTAGCAAGGTGTAGCATAGTGTGGTGTCAGCTACGTGTAAACTCTGTTGTGTAGCATGGTGTAGCATTGCGTGGTGCCAACTACATGCAAACTCTGTAGTGTAGCAAGGTGTAGCACTGTGTGGAGTCAGCTATGTGTAAATTCTGTAGTGTAGCATAATGTGCTGTCAACTACACGTAAAATCTGCAGTGTAGCATGGTTTAGCATAGCTGGTGTCAACCACATGTAAACTCTGCTGTGTAGCATGGTGTAGCATAGCGTGGTGCCAACTACATGTAAACTCTGTACTGTAGCAAGGTGTAGCAGAGTGTGGTGTCCGCCTCATGTAAACTCTGCAGTGTAGCATGGTGTAGCACAGTGTGGTGTCAACTACATGTAAACTGTGCAGTGTAACATAGTGTGGTGTCAACAACATGTAAACTCTGCTGTGCACCATGGTGCAGCATAGCATGGTGCCAGCAACATGTAAACTCTGTAGTGTGCATGGTGTAGCATAGTGTGGTGTCAACTGCATGTAAACTCTGCAGTGTAGCATGGCGTAGCATAGTGTGGTGTTAACTACATGTAAACTCTGTAGTGTAGCATGGTGTATCATAATGTGGTGTCAGCTACATGTAAACTGCAGTGTAACATGGTGCAGCATAGTGTGGTGTTAACTACATGTAAACTCTGTAGTGTAGCATGGTGTAGCATAGCGTGGTGCCTACTATATTTAAATTCTGTAGCGTAACATGGTGCAGCATAACATGGTGCCAACTACATGTAACCTCTGTAGTGTAGCATGGTGTAGCATGCTGTGGTGCCAACTACATGTAAACTCTGTAGTGTAGCATGGTGTAGCATAGTGTGGTGTCAACTACATGTAAACTCTGTAGTGTGCATGGTGTAGCATAGTGTGGTATCAGCTACATGTAAACTCGGCAGTGTAGCATGGTGTAGCATAGTGTACTGCCAACTACATGTAAACTCTGTAGTGTGCATGGTGTAGCATAGTGTGATGTCAATTGCATGTAAACTCTGCAGTGTAGCATAGTGTGGTGACAACTACATGTAAACTGTGTAGTGTATCATGGTGTAGCCTTGCGTAGTGTCAGCTACATGTAAACTACCATCCATCCTCCCTACTTTTTCCCTGGACTAACTGTCCTATGGAACTCAGCATTTTCCGCCACTACACCCACCCATAACACCACCCCCTCACCCCTCTCGGCCAGACTTTCATGGCACAAAACAAAAATCATTATCACGCTGCTTCTCCTGCTAGCAGGGGACATCGAGCCAAATCCGGGTCCCACCCCTCCCACTCCCCACGCTCAAACGACCCTCCCCAAGGGCCTCCGACTACTGCATCTCAACATCTGTAGCCTCCTTAAAAAATTACCAGAACTTCAACTCACCACCCTGTCCCTGCGTCCCGACATTCTCATACTATCAGAGACCTGGCTAAAGCCGCACCACATGGACTCTGCTATATCCATCCCTGATTATGTAGTTATCAGGCAAGACCATCTAGGCAAGAAAAGGGGCGGCAGTATTGCCATGTTTATCTCCTCCAGACTGTTTCACCCAGGTCCAGATCCCCACCTCGTCACCCCAAATAGAGTCTGCAGTAATCAAACTTGCACTGCCTTACTCCATCCCTATCTACGTTACGGGCTCCTACTGCACCCCTAGTACCCCTTGCCCAGTGTCCTAGAACACCTGGATTCACTAAAATCTACAGCCACAGCTGGGGAGCTCCATATCCTTGGCGATTTTAATTTCAATTGGCTAGCAAGAGCCGGGTCCAAACTACGCACCAAAATAAACACACGAAACCTCTCCCAGCAAATCTCACAACCCACCCTACTAAACCCTAAAACTCCAAACCACTCCCTCCTGGACTGGGCCCTCACCACCCACCCTCACAGAATCATTAGTGCTGGTCTCCTCCCTGACTCCCTAAGTGACCACCACATGATATGCATGGTGAGGAAAGTAATCAGACCCGCAAAACCACCCTCTAGGACGATTCTCACGCGGTCTTACAACTCCTTAGTTCTACCTGCGCTTCTATACGACCTGGCTCATATTGACTGGTCTTTCATACCTAACGAACCCTCGATTGACTGCGCTTACGATAATTTTAAGTCCAGTTTTCTCTTAGTCTGGGATAAACATGTCCCGCAAAGGTGTACGTGAGTTAGAGGCTCCCACCTTCCATGGATCTCAGCAGATCTCATTAGCAGCTGCCACACCAGAGAGCAGGCATGGCTCAAACATAAGCTGACATGCTCCCAAGAATCTCTGCAAAGCTATCGAACCCTCCGTAACTCCTGCATCAAACTGATTCGGCAGGCAAAAAAGACCTATTTCACGCCCACTTTAAACTCAAACCTCAACCAACCCACAAATTTCTGGAAAACTCTAAAATCCCTCCTCCCCCATCCAACCTCCAACTCCGACCCTATCCATCCAAGGTTCGACCGTCACCGACCCTGGAGAAGTAGCAACTGCCTTTAATACTTTCTTCACTAGCTGTGCAGCGTCTCTCCTATCCAATCACCAGCACACCTTAACAACACCACGCACCCCACAGCATTCGCCAAACTCCACACACGCCCCCAGCTTCTTTTTCCATCCAGTCACCCGGCCGAAGTACTGCAAGCACTGTCTTCACTCAATCCTAACAAAGGTAAATGCCCATCTGGCCTGGACGCCAGGTTGCTCCACTTATCTGCTCCCACCATAGCCAGCCCTCTAGCCGATCTTCTCAACCTCTCCTTCTCCATGGCCAAAATCCCAGCTGACTGGAAGCATGCAACTGTTATCTCCCTCCCAAAGGGCGGAGATCCCTCCACGCCTGGTAATTATCGACCCATCTCCCTTCTCCCAATTCTGGCTAAAATACAGGAACACCTCGCACTCACCCAACTGTCCCAATTCCTAGACACAACCTCTTTCTTCACCCCTTATCAGTCTGGTTTCCGAAAGTCCTACTCTACCGTCACCTCACTACTGAGGCTCACTGATGACATCCTGTCTGGAATGGACAAAGGGCATATCACCTCTGCCATTTTCATTGACCTGGCCAAGGCTTTTGACATGGTCTCCCACCCTAAGCTACTAGCTAAATTAAGTGGGGCTGGCCTCTCAGACCTTGCCACTAGCTGGTTTCATGCCTACCTGGTAGGCAGATATCAATCGGTGAAAATTGGCCCTCACACCTCTACCACTTTTCCAATCACTATGGGTGTCCCCCAAGGCTCAGTCCTGGGATCCCTGCTTTTTTCAATGTTCCTAAATGACCTCCCGCAGGCCTGCACACTGTCATCCATCCAAATGTACGTGGACGACACCGTACTGTACGCCTCTGGCATGTCCACCGGAGCAGTATCAAATGTGCTTCAGCAGGATTTCAATGCCATACAGAATTGGTTTACGTCAAACCAGCTATCCCTAAATACTAAAAATAATGTCTCACTCACTTTCGGGTCACGCTCCTGACTCTCCCGCCTAGCATCACGCCCCTCCTTCTGTACCCTAGATGGGACCCCCCTCGAGTCCTGCACTTCTTTCAGATACCTGGGTGTCTGGCGTGACCAATACCTGGATTTCTCCACCCATATAGAATCCTTACACAGTAAGTTGCACCCGAAACTTGGTGCTCTATATCGCAATAAGGACTGTATGTCCAAACAGGTCCGTAGGGAAATTGTTCAAAAAATGATACTCCCTACACTTGACTATGGCGACATAGTATATGGTGCCGCACCCCAATCTAACCTGGCCAGCCTAGACACTCTTTTCCACTCCTTCTGCCATTTCGTCCTTGACTCTCCCCAAATGACCCACCACTATGATCTGTACAGGGACCTAGCCCTGCCTTCACTCACAACCCGCAGACTGATCCACTGCTCCAGAGCAATCACCAAATTCTGGTCACAGTCCCTTCCCCCCTATCTCGCATGCGCCATATTGTCCCAGCCCTCCCCTACCTACTCACTCAGAAGCGCCGACTCAAGGCTTCTACAAGTCCCTTTCATGCATACCTCCAAGGGACAAACGGCTTTCAAATACCGCATGCCAAAACTATGGAATGACCTGCCTGCTGATATCAGGAGTTCCACAAACCCCGGGCACCTAAACCCTCTCCTCTATGCTCACTTCCCCACCGTATGCTTATGCTAGCAGTAGACACAAAGTTTCAAGCGAGCAATTTCTTTCCTAGTAATCGACAGACATGACTAAGCTCAGTTGCTGCACTGCAGGGACTGCATACTACTTGCCTGTATTTAAATGCGGAACAAATAAGTAACTCGCCCGCACTGTCAGGTGCCCTGCCACCGCTGGCAACAAACTCTGCTGCACTAATTGTGTTACAAATGTTGTATAAAATATTTTGTATTGCAACTTACATCTCATCATTGTAATGCTGAAATGCACCATTTTTCATCTCATCCATGTATTCTACCTACACTGTATAAAAATGTATAGTAAATTATAAATTTTAAATTGTATGTACTTTTCTTCAGTGCTTCCCTATCCCCCACATCCCTCCAGGTCACGTCTGGAAACGAGTGGTTCCCCGCTCAGTACTCCTGCCTGGTTAAACTCTTAAATAAATAAATAAATAAACTCTGCAGTGTAGCATAGTATGGTGTCAGCTATATGTAAACTCTATGGTGTAGCATAATGTGGTGTCAACTACATGTAAACTCTGCAGTGTAGCATGGTGTAGTACAGTGTTGTGTCAGCTACATGTAAACTGCAGTATAACATAGTGCAGTATAGTGTGGTGTTAACTACATGTAAACTCTGGTGTACCATGGCGTGGTGCCTACTATATGTAAACTCTGCTGTGTAGCATGATGTAGCATAATGTGGTGTCAACTACATGTAAACTCTGTAGTGCAGCATAGTGTCAACTACATGTAAACTCTGTAGTGTAGCATACTATGGTTCCAACTACATGTAAACTCTGCAGTGTAGCATGGTGTAGCATAGTGTGGTGTCAACTATATGTAAACTCTGTAGTGTAGCATAGTGTAGTGCCAACTACATGTAAACACTGTAGTGTAGTATGGTGTAGCATAGTGTAGTCTCGACTACATGTAAATTGTAGTGTAGCATGGTGTACCATAGTATGGTGTCAACTACATGTAAATTCTGTAGTGCAGTATGGTGTAGCATAGTGTGATGTCAGCTGCATGTAAACTATGTAGTGTATCATGGTGCAGCACAGTATGGTGTCAACTACATGTAAACTCTGCAGTGTAGCATGGTGTAGCATAGTGTGGTGTAACTACATATACTCCCTGTAGTGTAGCATGGTGTAGCATAGTGTGGTGACAACTACATGTAAACTCTGCAGTGTAGCATGGTGTAGCATAGTGTGGTGTCAACTATATGTAAACTCTGTAGTGTAGCATAGTGTAGTGCCAACTACATGTAAACACTGTAGTGTAGTATGGTGTAGCATAGTGTAGTCTCGACTACATGTAAATTGTAGTGTAGCATGGTGTACCATAGTATGGTGTCAACTACATGTAAATTCTGTAGTGCAGTATGGTGTAGCATAGTGTGATGTCAGCTGCATGTAAACTATGTAGTGTATCATGGTGCAGCACAGTATGGTGTCAACTACATGTAAACTCTGCAGTGTAGCATGGTGTAGCATAGTGTGGTGTAACTACATATACTCCCTGTAGTGTAGCATGGTGTAGCATAGTGTGGTGACAACTACATGTAAACTCTGCAGTGTAGCATGGTGTAGCATAGTGTGGTGTCAACTATAAGTAAACTCTGTAGTAGCATAGTGTAGTGCCAACTACATGTAAACACTGTAGTGTAGTATGGTGTAGCATAGTGTAGTCTCGACTACATGTAAATTGTAGTGTAGCATGGGGTACCATAGTATGGTGTCAACTACATGTAAATTCTGTAGTGCAGTATGGTGTAGCATAGTGTGGTGTCAGCTGCATGTAAACTATGTAGTGTATCATGGTGCAGCACAGTATGGTGTCAACTACATGTAAACTCTGCAGTGTAGCATAGTGTGGTGTAACTACATATACTCCCTGTAGTGTAGCATGGTGTAGCATAGTGTGGTGACAACTACATGTAAACTCTGTTGGGCAATGCAGTACCCTGGGATGGGGTGATATGTAACTGATGGCAAAAGAAGAGGAATGGTCTGACACTTCCTCATTTTTTATGAGAGGACTTTGCCCATGGTTCAATGTGGGGAATAGCTCCTCCCACAACCTCTACTTAAGCCCTACACTAACCGCACTTCCCTTGCTTAGGGAGTGTTTTTGTCGCTGGGCTCCCTGCGTGGCTTGTGTGTCTGTGCTGTTCCCGCGCCTCCTGCTGCTCTGTCTGCTCAGTTTTCCCCTGCCCTTGTCTCCCCCCTTCCCTCTGTTGTTTGCCCTTCTGTTTTTCTTTATGTTTTTCCCCTGTCGTCCTGTGCCTTCGTTTGTCTCCTCCTTCTTCTCGGTGGCTTGTTCTGCCTTCCCGCTCCCTTCCTCCTTTCGCCTCCCCATTTTGCTGATCCCGGGTTTTTCCCCCCTATGTGTTTCTTTTTGGTCTTTCATCCCCTCCACCACTCTGAGAGTCCCCACCTCCTTCTCCATTTTAGGCCTCCTCCATCTCCCCTCCCGTCACACGCCCGTTTCCTGCCGCTGCACGCTGTCTCCCTGCCAGCAACTGATTCCGTGTTGCTACGCATATCATCCCCGGACTACGCCCTTTATTGTAAGTACCTCATATTCTGCTCCTTGCTCCAACCATTACCAACATGAATGTACTGCCTGCACCTATCCTCTCCATTTTTGTTGCCCGCTCAACTTGTAGCAGCTGCATTAGGCTGTAGTCCCAGGATTGCCGACTCTGCAAGATGCCACCTTCGGCACTGCGGCCCCCTGGCAAACTCCTTGCCAGTTACACGGCAACTCTAATCTTCCAACCCAACCCAGGTACATTGCTCCTTCATGCACCAGACAGCTTCAGTTGGTGATCTAACCTCATACTTAATCAGCGTTAGGACCACACCACCAATTCATCATTCAGACCTGATGTGATGACTGTATTCTATCTGCATTTCAATTTCTGCTCCAGTAATCTCCCTGCAGCCGTTAGGTTATGCCCGTTTGTTATCCTTCTGTTTATTTCCTAATCATCCACTGTCGTCTCCCTCCTTTGCCTGAAAGAGTTTCCGAGTCTAATACAGTCTCTGTCACCCCTGCAGTCTCCGCTCGTGCATTTTCAGAACCTGTGCCCTGAGCCTCAATTGCTGCCCACCTACCATTTGTTGGTTGCTTCAGTTCAGGATAGGGATTTGCAGCACCCGGGGGAGGGTCCGGCTCCCTCTGCTCCACCTCATGTGTTGATAGGATAAAAAGGGGGGAAGCGGTTTGTCTGTCAGGCTCCAAGGACGTCTTGGATTGCACCATGGGACGCATTCTTTTGGGATGTAGTGATTATACTCTGACTCCTCCTGTATTTTATCCTGACTTCCCTACTCCCTTCGCTGGTTGCTGCAGTACCCATCCCCTTCCAGGAATAGTAGTGCTACCTGCCTCAGGACATGTGGGGGGTGGGGATTGCTATCACCTGTCTGTACCTCATTGTCCAGACCTACCCTGTAATGCCTATATCCTCAGTCACCTGCACCCCCATACTCCTCTCCCCTGGTTCCTGCTTCAGTGTTCAGTGGGACCTTCCTTCCTTTACATCATTTCTGCTTCCACGGCCGAACCTTTCCTGCAGCATTCCTATCTCTGTGCCTCCCATTCCCAGCATGCTACGTATGTCTTGCCATACTTGTGTACTAATCATCATGCTATCTCATCTCAGTTCCATAATATACTCTCTTCCTACAGCATCGTTCTGCGCTTTCAGCCAGCCCATACCAGCAGTTCTCCGTACTCCGTCCCTAACTCGTGCCTTCTGAGGTGCTGAGCGAAGGTAGGCTTCCCCTGTGTACCGGGGATGGGATTCCATTACATTCAATACCTCCTACTACTCCCCAACATGACATCCTCCATCCCTAACTCTGCTTGGCAGCATCGAGTGAAGGTTAGCTCACCCCAACTACCAGGGATAGGAGCCATGTCTGCATTCTACTGACTTTACCATACCATCTCTACCTCTTACCGGTTGCCGCTTCCCTTTGGGAACGGAACTTCTACGCCCATGTGAACTCATCATTCTAACTAAGCCTGCCTACATCAAGTTCTCATCATCCCACCTCGGCTGTCCCCAACAAGTGTCTGACTCTCCATTCTTCTGCTGCACTTACACATTCTCAGCCTAATACCTGGATGCTGCTTCCCTTCAGGAACTTGACTGTACCTGCCTTGCTTTGCCCATCATTCCTAGTCAACAGCCTCACTCTACGGTCCTATCCCATTAACTTCCATGACCAGGATCTTGACTTTGTCTTTGACTGTTTCCACTGTCTACAGCTTCTTCTTGTTACAGGTTGTCGCTTCCCTTCGAGAACAGGGCGACTGCACTCCGACACCTTCACGCTGGCTTTTGACCTGTGGAAGCGCCGATTGTACGTCATCTCATCGATGTCGAGGACTAGTAGCCTGTTCCTGGATCCACTGGGTCATATTATCCTCTGTCTTGCTCAGTCGCCGCTTTCCATCTGAAAGGACCTCAGTAACTTGTTTGCTTTCATCCTCCTACCTCCATAGACTGGCACTGAAGACTAGTTCTCTCTCCTTGTTTCCCAGGCCTGGAAGCTGGTTTCTACATTCACCTGTTTCGATCTTGCCTGCTCTCAACCGGACTGTTGCTGGCTGCTCCCTTCTGGACTTGAGCATCCCTCAAATGTGCCTTTCCCTTAACCATTATCTGGAGAGTCATGCCCTTCATCTCTCCTTACCTACATCGGTTAGGAATCTGCTTCGGCTCCTGCTGGTTCCTCCTTCTGCAGTTTTCCTATCATTCCTGATTCCCGCTTCTCTCCAGACTCAGGACCCCTTACTCTGACTACCTTCTATCCTTCTTCACCATTCACCATTCTGCTCATTCATGAACCATCATGCTTGAACCCCTTGGCCTCCTGTCCCTCCTGTTTTGGATATTGCCGGCTGGTCCGGTATCTGTTTCCTTCCAGTTAGTCTGCCTCCAGGATTTCCCTGATGCAGGTCACCCTCCCAGTTGATGTCCAAGTGTATTTCTCCTTCTGATGTGGGAACTTTATCATTATTTGCTTCAACACCTTTCGTCCCTTCATGGGTTGGTTGAAGCCTTTGTCTCATGTGGGACTTATGACCATCAACCCGGCTACTCTTAGTACTTGGCATCGCTTCTTGGCCCTCCATGGATCATCTTCTAGTGACTGCTAGTGCCTTCCTGCATTCTGCTGCTGTTCACTGGGGAGCCAACCCAGTCCGGTTCCTTCCTGCACAGCACGTCATCTGGATCCCCTCACCTCAGCACCTTCCTGGACCAGTCCTTCTGTTCATCAGGATTTACGTCGGACCTTCATTCCATCTTCGGATCACACTCCTTTCATCTCCACCTTGCAGGCTCGGGGCTTCATTCTTTGTGCTGTGGCTCTTTTGGGCATCCTACCATATTCCTGGCCAGTATTCCTACTCAGGCAACTTCTACCCTCAGTTATTCATCACATACTGCTACCCTGGCCATCCTTACAGCTCCCATCCACTACTCGATGGATCACTGTTCTTTTCGTTTGAGGAATCTACTGCTAGCATGCATTCCTTAGCAACATGTCTCAGAAACTCTTATTTAATTTACCATTTTCCATGCTATCCAGTCAGCTCCCCTTGATCATTCTGGACTGTCATTTGTATGGACACTAGAAATGGAACATGTCTCTCTCCATTGGATACTCCCAACAAATTTTGCCCATTCAGTCTTCGTGGACTTTCCCGTATACCATGCCTCACAGGCTATCCTCTCGCATTGTAAGGATGTAACTTCTCCTGTTATGCTCCAACTTACTCTATCATCCCTTCTCTGGATCCTGAGACTCGCATGATACATCATGGCGCCTCGGACGTTACCTGCTTTCAGTCTGCAGCTTTCTACCATCATCAAATTTGCTGATTACGTTATCAGACTCCTACTTCCTCAACAGACTTTGCTCGTTCTAAGAACTCCCCAGCTGCTTTCAGATTATCCATCATTGGATCTTCGCCGTTTAGCTGCTTATGAACGCCATACCATCCAAACCATCGTTTTCGGGTCCTGGACATCACCATTCCTCATACAGTCATCCGCACTTCTTCATCTAGTACCTTCAGTCAAGTTAATCACCCTTCCAGCGGACCCTTCAGCCTCTCTTTCTTGAACTAACTACATTAATCTCTCCAGTAAAGACCATCACCGAGAACAGGCTCTTCCTATTTTCATCCAGAAATCTGCAACCATTAAGCCTATAGACTCTTCAACGTATCTGCCTCCAAGCTCCTCTCAAGGACTTAGGCATTGGATTACCTGTAAATCTATCCAACCATTAGCCACTACAGTGCATCTCATGGACAATCACACTGCAGAAATACCTGTATCTACTTCAGCCAGTGTACCAGCTGAGCATATACAAGTATAGTTATGACATCATGCCCAACTACGTCATACATTCCTTAAACCAAACTTCTAATCAGTCTCTGTACATATTCAATTGCCATCAGGACTGCATCTGCAAATTTTCCTCTATTCATATACTAGTCATTCAAGGCAATCCTCCTATCAGGCACGCTCAGACTCTCCTCCACTCATTTCTATTGTACCCGCTGCCTACTTAGCTACTCATTGCACACTGCTACATTCTTTGTCTCCAGACTTTACCTTGACAGTCAAACTTTACACAGGTCAGATCATTCACCTATGACTGCACAAATCATTGCAATTCCCACCATTCACTGTCTGGTAGCATATTGATCAAATCATGCTTTCCCGACTCATTACGCCCCCGCAATCCCTTGGACACGCATCCTTCATCCCCTTAGAAATCCGGACTCCATTTGCACTTCCTCAACTGGATCTTCTTCAAACTTAGGATCCTACTGTTCCTTCAGAAAATACCTACTTTCCATCCTCAGGATCATCAGTCCATCTACACATGGTTCGAGGAAGGACCATCATCTCCAAGGCACTCAAAGACTCTCTTCTACTCATTTTCCACTTCATGGAAGCTTTCTTAGCGCTCCTCGCTCACTACCAATTCCTTGCCTCCAGACTGTACCTTGAAAGTCAAACCTTACTCAAGTTCGATCATTCACCTACGACTTCTCATATCATAGCATGTCCTCCCTCCACTGCCTAGTAATTATCAATCAACTCACACTCTCTCTGCTCAGTACGTCCATACAGCCCCCCTAAGGACAAGCATCCTTCATCACATTGGAAATCTGGACTTCATTCGCTCTTCTCTGACTGGATCCACTTCACACTTAGGATTTCACCACTCCTACAGAAAGATCAACTCTTCAACCTCAGGATCATCATTCAGTTGGTATCGTCCATGGCTCAAGGATGGACCGTCATCTCTCCAAGAAGATCGCCTTCCCTAAATTAGCTATGATTACTAGAACCTAGGTCCTTCCCTTTTTAGCATGCCCAGAGGATGGGCAGACCACTGGCCATGGGTCCTCAAAGGTTTCCTCCACCTGGGGGGTTTTCCTCTCCTGAGTGCCAGGGGGTCATACTCTCTGTGAGTTGGAGGAGGTATCTTTTTGGGCCTTCTGTTCCCTACAAATTACTACCTACATACGTACTACTCAAGGGTGGGAATAGAATTAAGCCACAGAAAGTACTACAAGTTACACAGGCACTATATACCCCATTGCTATTCCACAAACATTGAAAGGGAGGGCGTTGCCTGTGGTTCAATGTGAGGAATAGCTCTTCCCACAACCTCTACTTAAGCCCTACACTAACCGCACCCCCCTTGCTTAGGGAGTGTTTTTTGTCCCCCACCATCCCCCCCTCCTCCTCCTCCTTCTCTGGTGCTCTTCTCACCCTTGTTCATGGGCCTTCTATTCCCTACAAATTACTACCTACGTACCTACTACTCAAGGGTGGGAATAGAGTTAAGCCACAAAAAGTACTACGAGTTACACAAGCACTGTATAGCCCATTGCTATTCCATAAACAATGAACTATTGGTACAGGGAAAAGGTGCAGTCTCTCTTCCCCTGTGATTTATATTTTAGGTCCCCCTCTGGCTCCTGGTCTTCCCTTTGCAGTGAAATGTCACTGAAACATCTCACCACCAAGAATTGGCAGTCTTATTCCAGAACTGAAATTATTTTTTGTCTTGTTTAACTTTTATTTACCAGAACCGTTTCGACTAGTTTTTGACTATAAATGATTTAAAGTGTCCCAGCAGGCAGCTCTACAGAATACTGTGGTCCATACAGGTGTGGTGTGGATGTGAGACAGTGCAACAGGTAAATATGGGTGTTCAACCAATAGACTGCAGTACAGACATGAACTTTTAGAATGTGCAGTGACCTGGCCAGTGTTGTCACAGTGCAGTTAATGCAAAGTCTAGCTGCCCTCAGGGTGCACCAGTTTGTGCTGCACTGTTATTGCAGTTATGTCTTCATAAGAGGCTGAGGGAACACCCCTGTGCCTTGAGATTTAGTAAAGTACTGCAGTGCAGTCTGCAAATTTCTAGTTCTGTTCCAGCTGGCAGCTCTGATATTCTCGGAACACGACAGAACTGGCATGTAGCAATACTGAGCGGCAGAGGCAGTTAGTCATCTAACCTCATCACACATGAAGCACGGCCCTTGTATACATCTGTTTTTGATTTTCACAAAAGAGGACCCATGGCATCAGTTCATGGGCAGAATATGTTTTTACGGGGGGGGGAGGGGGTATAGCTTGCTCACTTTTGTTTGATACCCAGGATGATTATCTGAAATTGATCTGCAGTGCTGTTGTTTCCAGTAAGAATCTATGGAACTCCGTATGCATTTCCTCTTGTGGCTGCAGCCATTGAATCTTCAGGCTCTCTCTGTCAATGAATGGCAATCCCCAGACACCTACGGGCCTTATTTTCAGACCTCCAAAAATCATACTCGTGCAGAAGGAAAGGTTGCAGAAGGAGGGGTGTCCCATTCCACAGCTGCAATTTCTGCCATTCTGCAACTTTTTGCACAGTTTATGGCAGGTTTGCACACATGCTGCCCCTTGTATTAGCAGGCATAGCATCTGCGCAAATAGAGGAATTGGTCACCATTGTGGCAGAAATGCTGAAAATAGCATTTCCACTGATGCAGGGCTTTGGCCTCAACCTGGCAAGTGGTGCACTGAGATTTAATCCCTGGGCCATTCCTGACCCTTTGAAAATAGGATCGACAT
Organism: Neoceratodus forsteri; assembly: GCA_016271365.2. Classification (NCBI taxonomy): domain Eukaryota; kingdom Metazoa; phylum Chordata; order Ceratodontiformes; family Ceratodontidae; genus Neoceratodus; species Neoceratodus forsteri. The sequence continues at coordinate 140,264,711 of JADMNL010000031.1, read as the reverse complement.
TTTATTTTGTACCTTGCCATTTCTCGAATGCCTCTCTGTTGGATTCATCTAATGCCCTTCCCCTCACCCCTATTTCCAGATAGGCTGTAGATATCACTGGGGGATAAGGAGATGCTTGGATGGTACAGCTGCATTTGCCAGTGGCAAAAGTTCTGCTGGAGGGATTAACTTGGCACGAGAGCTGGGTGCCCGCAGCATCCTGCTGATGTCGTTATGTTTCAAACTCAAGTAAAAGGGCAGTCTGGGTCACTGGCAAGCAGGGGAAATGTCAGATTGTGTTTTGCATTTTGAGAAACATTGCTCCAATAAGACAAGCTATAACCACAGGTCTTTCGCTGATCACAACTTGTGGTTTTAGAGTTCTACGCTGTTCTAGATAAGAATTGCATTAATGAGGAAATGGTAAAAAAAAAAATCCAACTGGAGATCCGTTTTTCAAACTTCCTTAATGAGGAAAACAGCAGAAGAAATTATCATTTGTGTAACTAGCCACTGTCAGTACTGCAGAAAAAGATATTTGTGCTGCTTGATTAATGGGACAGTTTACACAAAAACTGCATTAATGCTCATTAGGGTTGCTTCCACACAAAATCCAACCCACACAAAGGTTGGAAATAAACTATTAGAGTTGCAAGCACAAAACCCACTATGTTTGGAAATGTCCTATTAGGATTCTTATGTCTAACTCCCACCCACCCACCCTACCATATCCCCTACCCTCATGACCAAGGACAGTCTACAGGTACAAGGCCATAGATCCAATGGTATGGTAACTCATACAGGGTCACTATATTAATATTGGTACTGTATGTAGCAGCTCTAATTTCCACACCTTCCCCTACCTTCGTGACTGATGGGTAGAGATGGGCGAAGTCGGGAAAATTTGCTCTGTGAATTAATTCGCGGATTTAGTGCAGTCCACGAAGTACGGATCAACCCATGAGGTGCGTAATTTTGCAGTAAGGTGTGGAATTTCACCTGTGAATTCTGGAATTTCACCGTTCATGGGCAAAATTCCGCTATTCACAGGAGAACTTGCACAGTTCACAGTTAGGTAAATTTTTAAGCTAACAGCACAAATTCACGACTTGCTCCATGGAGGCGAATTTGGTGACTTCACTGGAACTTCGTTGGCAAATTAAAACTTGGCAACATCTCTACTGATAGGTAAAGCACATGTCCAGAGTCATGCCACACAGGTCTGGTGTTTCATACGCATTGTAGAGCTGTAACTAGAATACTTTGTGGATGGATACTTATGAATGTTTGCATCCATTATAACCTGCGCCTTACTTGGCACACAATATGGTACACTCTCCACAAAGCAGCAGAACTGCTACAAATTTGAAAGTACTTCACACATTGCATAGTTTTCAGTTGTTTTCTTTAAGACAGTTATTGAACTTAAAAATAGTCAATGTCATGTAATGTGTTTGGAGCATATATATTATGCAGTGTCTTGTAGCTGAATAAACAAAATTCCCAGCACAGCCTTATAGGATGGTGGTAGACCTGTAGCTTGGCTTTGTGTCACCACCATAGTGGAAGAAATCAGTTTCTGACCTGGGGGTCAGTTCGGCTAGTAGGTTTCAAAATGTGTTAGCCAACTCAATATTTTTAGTGGCAATCATTTTCTAAGGCTCAAAAATGACTTAATGGGAGGTACTCAGTTAGATAGTAAGTATTAAAATGTGGTAGTGACACAAACTGTTTTTTTTTTTTTTTGCCATTGGCCATCTGGCTAACTGGTTTGTATTACCTGGGTCAGAAGAGTAGGGAAGGGGGTGGGTATTAGGGTTGCTGTATACCAGTTTTAATATGTTGACCCTGTATGAGGTATCATACCATTAATCTATGACCCTGTACATGTAGACTGTCCTTGGGTCATGAGGGTAGGGGACATGATAGGGTGGGTGGGAGTTAGACATAAGAACCCCAATAGGACATTTCTAAACTTTGTGGGCATTGTGTTTGCAAGCCATATAGTTTATTTCCAACCTTGAAGCAGTTTGCATTTTGTACTGTAGCAACCCTAATGAGCATTAATGTAGTTTTTTGCTATACATTTCTTTTCTTTTTTTCCCTTATTCTGTTTCTTCTCCTCACTTCGGCCTACATCTGCTGAATACCCCAGTCTCATCACCCCAGTGTCCACTGGGACTTTCCAGCAGCCATCTTGCTCCAGGGCTTGGCCACCCCCCAGCGGGGTTGGCAGGGTTCCCATGGTTCCCCAACTCCTGCCATGCTCTAGATCCAGTTCCGGCTGATGTGCCTAGCTGGTCTGGTGGGGGGCCTTCGAGTGCTAGATGCAGTCCTGCCACTGACTTTTCTCTACTTACTAGCCCTTGGGAGGCATGGCGTGTAGTGACATCATGGCGCATGCCACATGCTCCCTTGCAACGTGCATTGATGACTGTCACACCTCCCTGTTGGCCCAGGCTGCCTTTCCTTCCAGCCTGCTAAGGGCCAGGCAAGCCAGGGCTTTCACCCCAGAGGAGAGCAGTCTACGGATGCTCGATTCTTCTCCCTGCCCTCCGCGGCCCTCCAACACTCCGAGGTTGCTTCCAAACTCAGGTTGTTGGCATCACGAGCGGTAGCGCTACCTCTGTTCCAGCGTGCTGGCAAATTTCCTTACTTTCTAAGAAATTTGTGTAAAAACTTCATTTGCACATCCCTGCAATACTTTTTTTTTAATATTCTTATTTTGTATAAACCACCCCTTTTTTAGCTAAAAAAAATTGTATGTATTTTATTTCAATTGTAATTACGGTCTCCACCATTCATATTTATTTTGTTACATAATCACTCGTACTAACCCTCCCTCACAAACACTACACTGCCACCCTTAACTTTTACCAAATTAAAAAGTTATCTTACCTTAAAAGTTTTTGTTCATGTTGAACTTTAACATGAAAAAATGTTTACATAAAGTTCTAGGTATTTTTCTCAGAGAGTTTTTTAAATGTGCATTCGTGAACAATTAATTTATAATTAACTTAAAAACGAATTCATTTTTTAACCCAAAACCCCAAAAGAACCCATTCTCATATGATGCCTGCAAATCTGTAAGTTTCATAGTTCAACTCCTTACCATTTTTTAGATAAGTGCAAAAATTGAGGCAGCAAATCTGGCAAAATTCTGTTATTTCAGCCCTTAATATCTCAAAAACTGCAAGAGTAATCTGCATAAAACTTGGTTACCCTATGACTGTGAAGGTCCATACCAAATTTTGCAGTCCTTGGGCCGGATGTTCAAAGGGCCCCTAGATCCACACAAGCTGCGTCAAACAACCAGCTTGAGTCAGATCTAGGTGCGCCAAATACTGTGCACCATATTTTGCAAGAAAAGTGGTCTTTGTGACAAAGTCCTCCAAACTGACGCAAGAGGTCCACTGCGTCAACAAAATGGCGTAAGGGATGGGAGTGACGCAAGCGGCACCAAAATAAATGGTGCAAGTGGAGTCACAAATGGTGTGTGTGGAGTCAAAACAATGACTCAAGGAACGAAAATAACGCAAACTGAGTACAAAAATGGTGCAAACTGAGTAAAAATAGTGCAAGCTAAGTAACAAAAATGGTGCAAGCTGAGTAACAAAAATGGTGCTAGCTGAGTCAGAAAAGTGACTCAAGGAATGAAATGACACAAACTGAGTAACAAAAATGGTGCAAGCTGAGTCAAAAAAAAATGGTGCGAGTTGAGTAAAAAATGACGCAAAGAACGAGAATGACGCAAGCTAAGTAAAACAAAACGGCAGATGAAATGGCCCAAAACTAAGCCCCCAAAATGTTCTAAATTAGTCCTGCAGGAGAATACTGGCTCTTAATAGTAGCATAGTCAGGTCTGACCACCTGCTTTGGGTCTCTTTATATGCTCTAGTGTCCCTTAGACCAACTCTGGCTGGTCTAACAGTGACAGGCATCTTAGGCACAAGGACAGGACTTGCATTCTTTGAAAATCCCAAATAAGGGGATGGTGCATCATTTCAGTGAACGCAGACATCCCTTCCGACGTGGCGCAGGCATTTTTTTGGTGCAAGCATGGGGCAAGCCACTCTGGCGCATGCAGGCCTGTTTTTGACGCGAGCACCATGTGAAAATCAGAATTGGTGCAAGGTTGGATGCATCCTGCTCCTTGCATCAGTTGTTTTTGACACAAGCACCCTGCGTCGTTCTCTGGCCTTTGAAAATCTGGCCCCTAGAGTCTAAGACAGCTGAGATATAAGGCTCTGGAAATGGCAATTTTAACGAAACTCCAATGCAACCCTAATATACAGGCACTACCGCGCTGTTAAAAAAATATGTATTTGTATATAGATATATATTCTTTGCAAACAAATGTGTTAATGCACTAGTTAGGGTTCAACTCAACACCACAAACCGTAACTGCTCACTCCCACCCCCCAAGCAGCAAGAGGACACGACCACTCAAGCAACCACAGACAGTCGTCATCAAGTAAGACAGACAACATACAGCTGTTTCCAGATGACACAAATACAGTAACTGTAGTGTGCCACCTTCATGGATTTGTATCTGCGGCATGCACAGTGCAAGACATACACACTCATTTGTCGCTGCAGATAGAAATCCACGATATTCAAATCACAGCACTGCTTCAGTGTGCAAAACACAGGCCCCTATAGCCAGAGATACAAATCTGCGATACCCAAATTACAAGAGTTCTTTTGTCAGCAGAAGTGCAGGCTCCTATGAGGCCAGTGCTTCTATAGCCTCAGGTACTCCTGCACACTGTAAGACATATAAACACTTGACGTGCCTGTGCTTCTGCAGTCACAGGTTGGTGTAAGACATACACAATGACCTTTGGCTGCAGAAGTGCAAGCAACAACAAAATCCATGATACCCAGATTGCAACAGTACTTCTGTCTGTAAAAGCGCAGGCTCCTGAGGGGCCATCCCCTCTTCAGCTAAAGGTGTAAAGCATACATACTGACTTCTAGTTCCAGAAGGGAAGACTCCTGTGGGGACTGCAGTTACGCAGACGGAAGTATTTTTGTAATGTATGTAACCTTTTCTCAGCAGTGGATCTAGAAATTGATCAAGGGGTTGCAGTTGCTCAGTTACGCGACTGCATGTAGAAAAACATGATCTAGCCAATCATGCTATTCGTACAACATGCATGAGGGGCCTGCACCTCTGCAGCCACATGTACTCATGCACACTGTACAACTTACATAAACAGGTATGGCTGCATAAGCATAGGCCCCTGTGGTGCCTGTGCTTGTGCAGCTGCAGATTCAAAACCACAAAGGTAGCACATTAGTGCTACTACATTTGTGTCATCTGGAAACAGTTGCATGTTGATTGTCTTACCTGATGATGGCTGTTTGTGGTTGCTTGTGTGGTCTTGTCCCTTTGCTACTGAAGTGATGGTGGTGGGAAGTAATTTCCTTTCTTTTTGAAACAGTGGAATCATATCCTCATTCATGCAGGTTCCTTTGAGACCTGCGTGAACAAATGTAGATGTGCAGGGCCCTCTGGGCTCTGCACTTCTGTGCAGCAACAGATGTCAAAAATTCATGGGGCTGTCTGGTGGGCTGCAGAATTGCAAGGTCTTCTGGGCTCCGCGTTTCCATGTGGCAACAGATACAGATGCACAGGGCAAAGAGTCCATCTTTCAGCCAATGTACAGGGCCCTCTGGCACCCAGGGATTCAGAGGTGCAAGTCCCTAGGCCAAGCGAAGAGTTCTCTTCACTATATGTTACGTGAGCCTGTGCAGGCAACCCTTCACCTTCCCATCCTAGGCTGGGGGTGGTGTCACATGACAATGCTGTCCCTTCAGTGTCAGCCCATCCAGTTTGCTCACTGAGCTTGCCCCGAATTCAGCTTACTAGCACGGGATCACAGAGCTCTACCTGCTGGGATAATGGCTGGCACTGCACACGTTTCTTAATAATTGCTATATTTTTAAAAATGGTGACCCAACTTTTTAAGATAGTCGTTTAATCACTCTTCCTTATAAACCTGACATGTGACATTTATAGAATACTGGCTGAAATGTCATTTCACGCCACGAGTGCAAAAACACATTCATCTAGGATTTGAAAAATGTCACCTATCATGTTTATGAGGTGATGAAAAAAATAACAATGTTGAAAGTTTGGGGTCAGAATATTGAAAATTAGTGAAGTTATGAGTGATCATTGAATTTTTTCAACAAATACATTCATACCTTGCTCATTTTACCACATTTGTACACCAAATTTTCAACATAGTCTACTTGTGACCCTACCTCATGAACCCCATATGTGAAAATTTTCAAAGAAGAACTAGTAAAAGTCAGGCATCACAGTACCAAATTAAAATAAATAATGACTCTAACTAGGGTAAAAGTTTAAAAACTATTTATTGCATAAAAAAAAGAATAAAACATGGGCAGCATGATAGCCCTGCCATAGGAACCTGTATGGTGGGGCTATCATGCTGCTTATGTTTTACTCTTTTATTTATGCAATAAATTGTTTCTAAACTTTTGCCCTAGTTAGGACCATTATTTATTTTAATTCAGTTCTGTGATGCCCGACTTTTACTAGTTCTTCATTGTTTTACTGCAACTGTGAAATCACCATTCAGCATGTAATTGAAAAGTTTCAACTACCTTGTTCATGAGGTGGGGTCCCAAAAAGGCCATGTTGAAAATCTGGTGGGAAAATATAAAGAATTAGCAAAATTATGCGTGAAAGTTGTAATCTTTCAATGTTCATGTTTAACTTGGTCATTTTTCCATATTTTGACACCAGGCTTGCAGCATAGCCTTCTTCTGACCCCGCCTTATGAACCCGGTAAGTGAACTTTTTCAAATACCACCTGAAAGGTGATTTCATTTAGCGACCACAAAATTACCTTTCGGGACAGATTTGAAAACGTTCACCTTCCTTGCTGATGAGGTGGGGTCCCAAAAAAGGCCACATTGAAAATTTGGTGCAAAAATACTGGAAAATAACGAATGTTGTGAGTAAACATTCAAAACCCAATGAAATACATTAAACCAGACTTACCTTATTTTCTCATATCACAGTCACCGATTCCAGCAGCAAGGCATGTTGTCGATCAGAGAGTGGATCTACACTGTGGGATATGTTCAGGTGAGTGAGGGAGTGCATGGGAAGTGTGGGGTGGTGGGTGCTGAGTGGGAGGTCTGGTGGGTCAGATCAGTGAAGGACCATTTTCTTTTTTATAGGTTAAAAAAAATAACAAAAGACAACAATGGACTGTTTTCTTTTTTCAGAATTATTGCTGGATCCGACACTGAAGATTGGCCACCCCAGTGTTGGCTTATAATTTATGGCAGCAGTGGGGGTGGGCACCCCACTGTCATCAATTATGAATGAGGGGTACATGCAACCTGGAGGAAAGGGGGTGGACAGGCATTACTGGGGTTGGGCATCCCAGTCTGCTTTTTTTTGTAGATTGTTTATCTCCTTCTGGCTGCCCCCTTCAGCCCAACTGCCCCCCCCAGCACCAACATCCCAGAATTACTAGGGCTTACCTTATGCCCAGCCTGGGAGCAAAGCCTGCAGAGGGTCAGGTGTCATCCTGCGGCCAGATCCATTTTTCCCTTTTTCTTGTCCTCCCCAATTACCCCGGCGCTCCAGGAGTAGAGACGCATGCGCATAGAGGTGTGCAAGCGTACTACAGCCTTGGGGACAGCCCCTTCCACCCATCTGTTGGCCTAGCGCCTGGTGTTCCCTCTGGCCTGTGCTGCCCCCCTGGCCTCCACCGCGGGGCAGTCAAGAGTTGAGGGATACCACCTTCCCTCCCTGGAGAGGAGAGCTGCCTCTTGGCAACTCCATACAGCTCTGTGCCGGCCCCCCGCCAACCTCTGACAGTCCGTGCGCGTTCCCGAACATGGGCCATCGGCATGGTGCAAGGTAAGGCGTCCGGCACCTTAGGCCTCGGCACCAGCGGGCCGGCGTCAGTCCGCTTTTTAAATAAGTAAGGGAAGAATGAGGGAGGGCTGGCTAAGCCTGGGGGTGGAATTAAAAGAAAAAAATAAGGAGCTAGAGAGATAGATAGATATCTAGCAATCGTCGACTCACTGCTTTCACTCAAGCTGGCAGCTGCAGTCTAGCTGCAGCTACAAAAATTAAGAAAATCCTGCTGCTCTCGTATAGAGAACATTGGTGCACAACTCCTCTCATTAAGCTGGGAACCCAGGATTTTTGAGTGCCCATAAACCCTGTTTTCAGTCATATTTTCACAAAACTAATACCAGAATCTAGCTAACCGGGTACCGTATACTTTTGGTTCAGGTCTTCACTTTTTGAAAATATGTCATTTTTTATGTTTTTCAAGGGTTTTTTTGTTTAAAAAAGATAGCAGCTGTTGCAGGCGATATTTTTTTCTCACGAATGATAAATCTTGAAGGACATACCCTCACAAACAATGTTTTTTTTTTTTTTATTTGCATCAGAGGGTAACCCAAAAACCCTACTGAGCATGCCCAGAACATCTCAAAAAACAAATTAAAATCCTTTTTCACAAAAAGCCACTTCTACCCTGAACTGAAAGTTTTGTGAAAAAATTCAGTACTGTCTAGGCTGTGCGTGATAGCAAATAAAAAACTATGTTAAGTATAGGAAAGAAAATCAATTTACTTTTCCCAAAATCTGCATTACTGATCTCGGAAACCGCACAGGATTCCGACACAAAATTTTTCACATCTTGAGACTCTGCCAGCCAGCATGCAAAATTTTGAGCTATTTTATCAAACACCACCAAAGTTATCAAGGCGCAAAGATAGAGTTTAACACAGAGCACTCCACTTGACCATAACTATACTGATGCTAACACACCAGCATTATATACATATATAGTATATATGTATGTGTATATATTTATACATATACATACATACAGTATATATACATATATAGGAACCCCTGTATATTAGGATTGAGTAAGCACTTTAATGGTAAACTCCAATTTTTTCACCTTAATAACTGCCTGCATTCAACCAATTTGCTCGAAATGTGGTAGGCACAGAATTTGGGCCACGACCTCTGGATCCTGAAAATATTGTCAATCATTTCAGGAGGGCAGAGTTACTGAGGTGCAAAAATGCTAAAATTCACCCAAATTAAAGGGACAGTAAACATTGCAGGGATTGCTCAAACTGTGAAAGCCCATGAAAACTTATGCTGAACAAGGTATTTGACGTCCTTGTATATGTCAGATATCCTGAGATATGAATATTTAAATCATCTGAAAATCAAAACAAAGGAGCAGCCATTTCGTGCAGTCATATAACAGAAAGTTATGTCACTGAAGGGCAAGCTGTAATTAACAACATAGAGCTAGCCCCTCAGTGACATCACTTCCTGTTTTTAAGACTGCATGAAATGGCTGATGTCATGAGCTGATTTACACATTACTTAGCTGTTCGTATCTCAAGACTCCTGTCCCCTACATGTAAACCCAATACCTCATTTGAAAGCTCTTTTCATGGGCTGTCACAATTTGAGTGACCCCTACAATGTTTAGTGTCCCTTTAAGAGTTATGTTTCTCTTCTGTAGCTAAAAAACATTTATTTTTTAAACCTGAAACTTACATTTGAACATACGAAAAGAGCCAGCAGAAGAAGAAGATCGCCTGAGCTATTGCATCTGCTCGTAATGATGCAGGGTCTGGTCTTACACTTACGCCACTCACCCTGCCCTCCCAACCGCCCCTCCCTCTCCCTCCTTCCCCCCTTTCCTTGTCCCCAAGGGTTCCCTTTGTGTTTGTCCCAGGCCCTCTTTAGTGCTCCCAACAAATACAGAAAGAAGTAGTGATCCACACAGGAGGAAGCTCCAGGACACATAGCCTAGAGGTTAGAAGAACGAGATGTGAACGAGCTTTGTACATCCAGTAGACCAGACCTGAGTTTGATTCTCACAACCTCCACTTCCATACTGTGTGACTCTGGCAAGTCACTTAACTGCCCAGTGCTCCCAGGTCACCCCTAAAAACAGGCACTTGTGCCTAGTGGGCCTAACCCGGTTACCAAAAGACTAAAATAAATAAAAATAAATAAATGTATTGAAAAATATAAGAATGCTTCCCTGGCGCTTCGAGGGCAGAGACTCTCTTCATCAGGGGGGTGGAGTCAGAATACACAAATGCACTCTTAAATAGCAGTCAAGTGGTGACGTAATTTAAAACATACGAGTGACCAATATCATAGCACCAATAGTTTTAAAGAATCCATAAAAATGTATTATAATAAAGACATTTATCCTGTCCAACATCTAATAGCAAATACATAAATATGGATTTAAAAAAACACATCAGTATGTCTTCTTTGTGTTTATGCTAGTCAGTATATTAAGCGCTTGGTATACCTAACTTCACACACAGCAAACAATACACTGCTCAGGTTTACAAATAACAAGGTAGTACCTTATTTTTGTTAATTCAGTCCATTCCTGTGATCTACCAATGAAGCGGTCAAAAAAGGATTTTATTATGGATTTAATTATCCATGTTTGCTATGCATGAAATAGAACACCAAACACCAAACTGACTGTCAATGTATATTGACAATAGATATATAGAACGGTAAATATATCAATGGGATTTAGGCAAATCCTGTAAAAATATCACTAGGCATCGGAGAGTTGAACTTAGTAACATCTCCATATGTAAGGGCACTATTACAGAAGGGCTAGGCAACGTCATCAGAGCTTGAGATTACCACAGAGATCGCACGATATTCATGGCTGCTGTAATGAAAATGCCAGGCGCACCAGGGGATTTTTCAGATTTTATGAGTGATGAGGTGAATAAAATACTAATGTAATCTGATGCTTGCAGGGGGGATTGGAGAGATGAAGCCCTGATGTGTCCCAATACAACTCCTTTAAGTTATGGATGCCAGTACCACACCCCATATTCTAAATGTGGTCTCACCAGTGACCTGTACAGTAGTAAAATGACCTCGCTCTGCCTATTACTGAATCCCCTTGCAATATGCCCCAGCATCCTGTCAGCCTTCACCACTGCGTTCTTACACTGGGAGGTGTGTTTCAGGTCACTTGTAATCACCATTCCTAGATCCTTTTTCTTCTTTGGAAACATTTATCTGAACCTCTATTATGTAATACTCTGCCCTAGGGTTCTTGGCCCCTATGTGCATCACTTTGCACTTTTTGGCATTGGAACCAAGTGCCAGATTCCTGACCATCTCTCTCTAGTCTGGCAAGGTCCTTCCTCAGGTCCTGTATCCCCTCCTTGGTGTCCACTCTCCCACAGAGTTTGGTGTCATCCACAAACAGCATATTTTGCCTTTACTGCCTTCCCCTATGTCACTTATGAAGACATTGAACAACACTGGCCCCAACACAACTTGCAAGTTTGATAGAGTCTGACCCAGGGTACATGTTTTCTCACATTTGAAGTTTCAAAATGATATATTTTTTACAATATTAATTAACAACTGTCCAGTTTTCTGAGCATGCTCAGTTCACAAAAATGAACATTCTAAAGATTGCTGGATTTTTGCATTTGTGAAAACCAAGGAACAGAAATCACTTTCAGCACTCAAAAATTGATTTTGAACATTGCCTCTAATGATCGTTTTCAGTTTTGTGAGAATCACTTTTGTGATATGGCAGTGAAACATATGAAAGTGAACAATTTGGTAGTGAAAAATGTAAAAGTAAAAATGTTTCTGAAAAATTATATCATTTTGAAACTTCAGACTTGTGAAAGTGTATACCTTGGCTGTCCATGGGCCCTGCACTTCTGTGAGACTACAGATGCAGACGAGCAGGGCCCTTAGGGCACTGCACCAAGGGAGGAGTTCATCTGGCTATGGTGCAGCTACAGATGCAGATGCACAGGGTTCCAAGACAAGAATCCATGGGGCTGTATGTGGGGCTGCGAAAGTGCAAGGCTGTCTGGTTCCTGCACTTCCTTGTGGCTACAGATGCTGATAAGCAGGGTAATCAGTTCTTCTGGACCCTGTGAATCAGTGCAGCTATGGATGCAGATGCGCAGGGCCCCCTGGACCCTGTGCCAAGAGAAGAATCCTCTTCACTATATGGTTAGTTATTTTCCCCCCACTAATGTACTTTTTAATAACATTATTTTAACTTTCATGATTTCTTACTACAGAATCTTTCACTTTTGAACATTTTCACTAATGAATTTTTTCACTTTTGTGAGAATCACTTTCATGGGAATAGCTTTTGTGATGCGGTACAGAAACATATGAAAGTGAAAAAAACTGGCATTCTTTGCATTCGTAGCCACACAGATAACCCTACACTTCTACAGGCAGATAGACTCTTCCCTTGGTGAGAGGACCCTCTGCATCTGGATCTGCATGAATGAGGATAGAATTCCACTATCACAAAAAGAAAGGAAATTCATTGCCATAAACTATGTTAATGCAGACATTAGGGTTGAAGAACGTAAAGTGGACAAATTAAGGAAATTAAAAACATTAGGGTTTGAAGCCTTGGGACTCTTGGTGAATCAGTGGTGTAGTGTTCTTTGGGGTTGTCAGCCTTAATGCCCACCTCCTCTCCTGAGCAAACAAGCATGATCTCTTGCATCACGGAGGACTCGCAAGGCCCTGCATGGAGAAAGCAATGACTAACTCTGTTGCTCACATGTGGCAGGAAAGACTTTGCCACCTCCAAAGAGTGTATGCCTATGAGTCACTAACTTGGGGTTGTACCTTGTGCTTCAGACAGGGGGCTATTGGATTTAGGTAGGGGTGGGCATTCGGATTGACAACCCCAAGAAATATACCAGTGATTCACCTAGAATCCCAAGACTTCAACCCAAATGTTTTTCATTTCCTTATTTTGTCTGATTTGCGTCCTTCAACCCTAATGTCTGCAATAATGTTGTTTTTTGCAATGGCAAAAAACTGTTAATGCACCAGTTAGGGTTAAATTTAATGCAATAAAAGTAGGGAAATGTGGCGTTGGGGTTTCCAACCCTAACTCCCCACCCTCACCCTCCTTTCTTTTTGAGACATTGGAACTGTGTCTTCACTCACACAGCTCCTGTGTGGGGCTCTCTGGGCCCTGTACCAAGGGAGGACTCCATCCACCGACAGATGTCACTAATTACCAAACTTATGATAATGCATAGAAAAAAGTCAGTGTACCTTCATAAGTTTTTTTTTTTTTGATATATTTTGACCATAAATTTTCAACGTAGCTTCTTATGAACTTACCTCATGAACCTGGTAGTTGAACATTTTCAAATCCCACCCAAAACATAATTTCACAGTACAAGTGCAAATACACATTTTAGCCAGGATTTGAAAAATGATAGCAGTCAAGTTCATGAGGTGGTGTGAAAAAATGGCTGTTTTGAAAATTTGGTGTCAAAATATTGAAAATTACCAAGGTTGTGAGCATGCTTTGAAAAATGTCAATGTATGCTCTTAACTTTGTTGTTTAATATTTTGATCCCAAATTTTCAACACAGCCTCTTTATGATTCTACCTCATGAACAACGGTAGCGAGTAGTGCGGCACCGCACTTTTACACCAAATGGAGCCGCACACAATCCGCCATCTTCCCAACTCTCGAAGTTTTCAAAATTAAAATAAAGTAAGTAGCAACTGCTAAAATTAAATATTTTCTTTGCGAAAAGCTTAATTGGGGGGTAAGCCTTTGGGGTGGGGTCTGTATTATTTGGACAGCTTTCCTTTAAAAAAACAAACAAACACCATGATCTAGCTAAATGGAATGGGTCCCATTTAGCTAGATTTGTGTGCTTGTTTTTCTCCAGGGCATAATATATTTATTTTTTTAATAAAAAAACAAGATGGCTGCATTCGAGCACAGCATTTTTTTCTCATGAAAGAAGAATTTCAGCTCATGAAAGAAGAGTCTTCTTTCATGAGCCAGAAATTCTTCTTTCATATCAGACATATAAATGAAAGACCCTACTGACCATGCTCAGAACTGAAATTTAAAATCCTTGTAACTTGGGAACAGATTAATATTTTTTCACCAAGCACCATTTTAGGGCAAGTCCCTTCTACCCTGAAAATTTCAGAACAAAATTCCAGATAGTCTGGGCTGTTGGTGAGATTAAAAAAAAAAAAACAACAACAAACCATGTTTGTTGCACTTTTTGCACTCTACATATTTAGGGCTCTGGACATCCAACGTATAAAATTTGCCAGATCAAGAGACCTTGCTCCCCAGACCACGCATGAAAATTTTGTGCAGTTCCATTGAACGGTGCGAAGCTACTAAGGTGCAAAGTTAGGGGGTTTAACATTAAACAACCTACTCAACCCTAACTATAGGGGGTGCTACCATGCCCTTATTATCTATATCTATATGAATTTATCCAATGCCTGTGAGGCTATTTTGTGGCAAATATCAGTGATATTTTTGTGACCTCTGGACCTAGAGTGAGAATATTGACATATTCTCACTGTATGTCCAATACTCTCACTCTAGGTTCAGAGGTCATAAAAATGTCCTTACTATAGGTCCTGACTGGTGGAAGCCAACAGTATGAGAAGCACGATTCTAATTTTAGAACGGAAAACTTCACTCATGTGCTGGGTCTCACCAATTAGTTTAATTTCATGGCAGACTCCCTGAAATCACTTTCACGTTCTCCCCCATGCTGATTAATCACACCTTGTTGTAAAAGGAAAAAATAATAAAGCATCAGAAATGGACTTTCTCAAACGCTTACAGCAACACTACATCAAATTCCACCACAATGATTTTCTGAACCTGGCATACCTCTCTTCCTGCTCTTGATCCTCAGTTGCTATTTCCCCAACCAGCTGAGCAGCTCTGTTCTTCCAGCAAGGAAGCCTCAGTCATCAGCTGTCTTTCAAACAGCACCCATTCTCACCTGTAGCCCGAACCACCGCTAAACCACCACTCTTCCCCCAGCAATAGGACACCTGTAATAATGTAAGATGTAATGATACACAAGTCTTCTACATCGGGCATTCATCCTGAGTTGCTCCACCATCCAAAAACAAGGAAAAACTGGTAAAACTGTAACCAAGGAAACACTCAGTAAAGAGGCTTACAGATGGAAAATCGCCGTTCCAGATGTCACGGCTATATTGCCGAGGACAAAATGTGTTGTGGAAAATAGGGTTGCTGGTCAAATAGTTACGATATAAATATCCCTACCATGACCAAAGACCGGTAACCACTCGACCAACAACAGTGTGACATTTTTCATTTCAGCAACGTCCCGTGGAGCTCTGCTTGCAACATTTTAATTTTTATGCTTATGTTCCATTAGCCTCTGCACCTGTTCCAAAATCTATACTGGCTGTAACTCCCAATTCAATATTGTATTGCAAAAAAGTACGGGTTAATAAAGCGGGGCACAGCAAGAAACACGAAAAAGTCAGTCTGTCAGTAATAAACGTGGCATGATTTAACACATGGTGGGGAAGCTGGGATGTTTTAACAAGTTGCATGTAATTATGTGTATGTGTTGCTAATTTGCCACTGTTTTACTGTTTTACTGCATATATACTTTTATTCTTCTATTTATTTTATTTTTATAATTCATAATAGAGTGATTACTGATTTAGAAGCTCTTAACATGGAGGGGTGATACCTCTTTAAGGATTCACTTGGAGGGGAAGCGTAATACAGCTGCATCACAAACGGTGTCAAACAGAAACAAGCATTTGCCAATGCCGAATGTTGTCTCACTGGTATTGGCTTTGGTAGTGCCGGAGATAGAGACACATAATAGGAATGGCAGTGAAGTATTAAAATGACGCCAACCCCACCCCCACCCTGTAGAGACCGACAGGCATTGGGGTGTGCCTTTGGGTCGTCAGCTATAACGCTCATGCCATTTCGCCTCACCCTACCCTGTAGACACTGACAAGTGTTGTGGTGTGCTTTGGGGTCTTTGGGTGTTATACTTACCCCAGTCCATAATGAAATACGCTGAGGTGGGTGCAGTATGGGAGAATGGGGTGAACTTTGTGGCCGAACAGTGCAAGGCACACTATGATGCCTGTCACTGGCTGCAGGGTGGGGGTGGAATGGCATGAGCATTACAGCCGATGATCCCAAGTCACACCTCTGACACGTGTCAGTCTCTACAGGGTGGGGTGCTACAGTTGGAAACCCTAACACCGTAGGCGTGTACTGGTATTTTCACTCCAAATTTTCAACATGGGCTTTTTGTGAGCCCACCTCATGAAAAGCGGCACTATCAGTTTGTTAGCTAAAAGGTGGTTGTGCACAGCGGCTATGCCATTTAGCGGCACAGGGACGAAAACACATGTTGGGCAGTATGTGGAAAATGACAACTGTGTTGTTCATGAGGAGATGTAAAAAAATGGCAACGTTGAAAATCTGGAGTGAAAATATGAAAAATTGGTGAAGTTATGAGCATGCATAGAAACTGTGCAACAAACGTCCATAACCCAATAATTTGGGGGATTTCTTTAACCACATCTTTAACATAGGCATTTTTGGACCTCTCCTCATGAACAGTGGCAGTGTGATTCTGTTTGAAACATTTATTTTCGCACAATGACCACGCCATTGTGCGCCACAGGCGTGAAAACACATTTAGGGTAGGATGTGAAAAATGACAGCTGTACTGTTCATAAGGAGGTATAAAAATGCCAGTTTGAAAATCTGGCATGAAAATGTCCTGGTACCGAAGTTTAAGGGTATAACGTGGAAACTGCATAGCATACACTTAACACAGTAATTTTATAGATTTTGTCACCAAATTTTCAACATAGGCATTTTAGGACTTCTGCTCATGAACAGTGTCACCATCATTTCCTGAAACTGTCCCGAAAATTGATTTCGCGCAGTGACCGCGCTATTCTGTGCCAGATGTGCAAAAAACACATTTCGGCCAGGATATGTAAAATGACATGTGAAAGGAGGTGTGGAAAAATGCCAGTTTTGAAAATATGGAGTGAAATATTACAAATTCCGAAGTTAGGAGGCGTGCGTGGAAAATGCGCCAGCGCGCTCGTGAAGCTTAACCATTTGGGGATTTTTCCACAAATTTACCAAATATGCTTTTGAGAGCCCCCATGAACAGTGTCGTTTTGTTAATTGGTCCCAAAAGGTGATTCTGTGCAGTGACTGTGAAATCACCTTTCGGGACTGAATAATGCCATGACAGTGACAGAATTCACGAGGAGGGGTCCCAATAACCTCATGTTGAAAATTTAGTGGCAGAATTCCCAGAAATGCTTGAGATATGCACCAAAGTTGAAAAAAAAAACATTTATTCCATTATACAGTTTACCATCATTTCTTCAATTCATGGTCAGCTTTGAAGAGTGCAGACGTGTTTCCGGTTCACTGAAGATCATCACGCCGGACTCCGGAGGTAAGTATGGGGTGAGGGTGTGGGGGAGGCAGTGCGCCAGAGGGTGGTAGCGGGTTTGAGGAGGGGCAGGGAGACCGCAAGGGCCCGTTTTCTTTGTTACAGGTTGAAAATAAAATCACGGGACTTTTTACAAGGTGTTTGGCGCTAGTGGGCTCCAGCGTACCCACCTAACTATTTTTGGGGGAATGCTGTAGCCAGCGAGGATTGAGCACGTCGGCACATTCGAAGGGGGGACATGAGCTAAGGGGATTGGCACCCCTTGGCACACAACAAAAGCTGGGGGCATTATGCCGACGGGGATTGGGCCTCGCTAAGGCAGAAAAACTGTTCGGGGCGATGATGCCGAGGGGGATTGGGCACCCTCTTGGCATACATTGTAAATGGGAGGGGGCTTTTTATGCCGACAGGGAGTGGGCTCCCCCGTCGGCATTCTGACAGGAGGTGGCGGAAGTGTTGCGTGCACGTCGGGAGGCATGTTGTGGTCACGCTGCATGAGAGTTCCGCTCTCATTGCAGCGGACCTTCTGTTAGATCTGGTGGCCACATTCCAAATTGCTGATGTGGCGCCTGCATGCTGCCTGATTGGGGAATGAGGGTCGCACCTACTGATGCGTGCCCTGCATTCACCAAACAGTGACTGTGCCTCCAAATCTGCTACTACCGCAATATGTTGGCTGCGCATGCACGAGCCATCATAAAAAGCAAGAGAGGGTGCTTCGATTTGTTAAGGAGCAAAGCATGTGCAGGGGGAGTTTTTTATCTTGCATTTTTTGCAATTACTGACAGACTGACTTTTTTGTGTGTTTTGTGCAGTTACTGACAAACTGCTAACTTGATTTGCTAAGAAGCAAAGCATGGGCAGGGTGAGTTTTTTTTATCTTGTATTTTGACTGACTGTTTCCTGCTGTGCCCCGCGACATTTTGTCCGGCAGTGATTCTGCCGGTCAAGTAAATGATCATTACCATTTGCCTTTGCAGCATTTTGTTCGGGCGGCTTTTGTCCCCACGACGCTTTGCCCGCTTCAAATCCTCCGCAACATTTTGCGGGGGACATAACGTCCATATACACAGTAAAGACTATAAAACAACCACAAACACATTTTTCACCAAGGTAAACACATTACTCATCCTAAAAAACTCGAAATAAGCATTTGGATAAATGGAATATGCCACAGGTGCCTCAGAAATATATGCAATATTTTTTTCTCATACAGGTTGACCCTCTGACATCACTCGTGGCTTCACCACTTGTGATGTCATAAGGTCAACCTGCACTCAAAAAAAATATTGCATATATTTGTGAGGCACCCGTGGCATATCCCTTATATATGCATAATAAACAGTGATAAAACACAATGATGTACGCCTCCTGCCTCCATCATGGTACTGCACCATGCCCTTATGGCCTCATGAGAGACTGTTTCCTCCGTTGGTAGCAGGGTGAAACCGCAACCCTCCAGAGAGGTCACTGTGGCCACAGAATGTGGCACCACCCACCTCTAACCATAAAATGCTGCCACTAGGAGCTGAGCACCCCCCCAAATCTTTGGCTGCCCAGTTGCCACTATTCCAAGCTCATTCCTGAACCGGGGTCACCTGCATCAGAATGTGTTGCGCCACCACTGTGTTATTGAATGGCCCTTAATAGCTCGCTTTTCAGGCACACTGATCAGTACTCTGTAACTGATTCATTTTCAAAAGTAATTTTAAAGAGCAGCTGACACCATTTATGCCCTCGACTCAGGCAACTTCTGGCAAGGAGTTACCTGCTCGAGGACCTAAATCGACCATATTTTAATTTTCTTATGCAGCCCTTCTTAAGTTATTTAAATAATATTACCTGCGATTGCTCTTTTGACTTGCCTGAAAGCTGATCCACGCCTGCTGCAGCCCCACCCCTAAAACAGCGGACTGATGACGCAAAGCAGGGAAGGAGCTGCAGAGCTACTAATAGCTATAGAAAGCGGATGGAAGCAGCAACACCATCTAAATACATATAACTTACTTTGTAGGCACTTAAAGGGCGGGTCCTAAACATGTGCTAAGTGTTTACAAAGTAAACAATATGCATTTAAAGGGTGTTGCTGCTCCCAGTTGCTTTCTATAGCTATAGGAAGGCCTGCAGCCCCTTCCCTACTTTGCATCATCAAAATGCTGTTTTAGGGGCGGGGCTGCAGTGGGCACAGAGTGGCTTTCAGGCAAGGCGGAAGAGCAATCACCGGTTATGTTATTTAAAATGAGTTGAGAATGGCTGAATGAAAAAAAATTAAATATGGGTGATTTAGGTCTTTGGGCAGGCAACTCTTTGCCATGAGTTGCCAGACCCGACAATGTCAGTAGCTCTTTAAAGCAGCACCCTTTGCTGGCTGTAAAAAATAGTACTGTCTGTTTCTATTTTTGTTGCACTGTCTGCTTCTGTTATTGTTGCCCTGTCCACTTTTATTGTGGTTGCGCCATCTGCCTCTATTGTTATTATACTGTCTGCTTCTATTTTTGCCTTGTCTGCTTCGATTGTTACCCTGCCTTCTTTGATTGTTGTTGTTTTACTGTTTCTTTTGTGCACTGCCTGCTTCTGTTGTCTTTGTGCTGTCTGTTTCCCTTGTTACACTGACTGCTTCTGTTTTTGAACTGCCTGCTTCTATTGTTGTTGCACTGTCTGCTTTTATTGTTGTTACATTGCCTGCTCCTAGTGTTGTGCTGTTTACTTCTATTGTTCTTACACTGTCTGTTTCTATTGTTGTTGCACTGTCTGCTTTTATTGTTGTTACACTGTCTGTTTCTATTGTTGTTGCTCTGCTTGCTTCTATTGTTACACTGTTTTATATTCTGTAAGGAAGCACCTGGGTTCTCCTACTGAATCACAGATTTAAACAAAAAGAGGTTTTAAAAATGATTTTCTTGTATCCTTATTTTTTGGGGCTCCAAAGAAAACCGTACTCTTCTTGGCCCTTGGTAATACTTGTGATTGGCCTAGCATCAGTGGGCTGCTGGGGGGGCAGTCGGCCAGGAAGACTATTTCCTTTGGAGCCACAAAAATATGAAAGGATTAATAAAATTCAAAAGCTTTTTTTTTTTGTTAAAACTGTACCGTTCAGTAAGGGATCCTAGATACTTTCTCTCTGAAAGAGAAGCAGATATGGATTTTTTTACAGCTAATATGAACCGCTGTTTAAACAGCCTGGCGCTTGTGTTGCCTGAGGACTGTGCCACGCTCATTTAGATACCTTCCCATCACAGCTTTGCCCTCACTGCCTTTCCCTGTCTCTTTCTGTAGATACGACGGACGACCACACGTTGCTATGGCTCCTAAATCACATCCGGCTGGGAATTCCTGAGCTCATTCTGCAAATACGACACCATAAACACACCAAGGTTTACGCTTTCTTCGTCACCTCAACCTACGAGAAGTAGGTATTTTTATTCCTTGTGTTCCAGAGATACTCCCTATTTTTTTTTTTTTCTAAATCAGTTCTTCTCCATGATTTCTGCTCATATGTAGCTAGGAGGATGGAAGCAAGCAGGCCACAGTGTTCTCTCCCTCTCTCTCATGTTATTTACAACACTTGTGGGGCCAAGTGCATTGTCACTGTGTTCTTGTGGGTTAGTGAATGCTATACCTGTATGAGGTGGACAGAGGATTTGCAGGTATAACTGTCAACTGTCCCACAAAAGGAGGGATGGCTCTCATTTTAGCCCTCAGAATTGCTCTGTTCCACATGGAGAAGGTGATGTGCTGTACTGACCCACATTATGAAGATGGACTGTCTCACACTGTAAACTCAGACCTTAACAAAGGAACTTCATAATAATCTCTAGTGTTAAATCCGAATTAAACTTTGCATAAATAAAAAACAATGTAATTTCCACAGTATCTGGAACTTGTTTCTGCATGGTTTGATGACACACCCCACATTTAGAGAGCCAGTGTCCCACATATGCCCATATTTTCCTTTTATTCTTTGGTAACTGGGTAAGGCCAAGGTCAAAGGGTGTGTGTGTGTGGGGGGGGGGGGTGCAATGACACACCAGTCTGGGTATGTCAACTTCTTTTATTCCATCAAATCACTCAGTTTTAAAATCCCAACATTTGACCCCACAGTTCAGGGCTTCTTCAGGAGTTTGCTTGGTCAATCTGTAAATGGACGTTATAAGAATATATGTAGCAACAATTCATTAATACACATACTCAGGAAAAAAACAAAAAGTGCACAAATAACACGTATGTCTGCCACCACAGATGCTACTCCTAGGCTGTCATAAAACCAAGCTTCAACAAGATCATAATATGTAAAAGCTATTTTTGTTATCTATTTATTGTTGTTTTTTTTATACCAGGTAGGAAACACATATACCTATTTTCAGGCATAACCTGGAAGAGTTACAGACTAACAGCAGGAAATAATACAGCAAACAGTATGCATAAACTGAGTGCAAATGACATAAGGGGGTTACAGTTAATAGACATGTAACCCCCCCTGTTGAGGGGCTTACCTGAAAGCTCCTGAAAAAGGCTAATTTCCCCAGGGGTTTCGGTCCAACCCCCATTCGTTTTTGTCCAGATCTCCGTTTTTCTGGCTTGCCCCTGTGTTCCTGGGTTTCTCCTACCAGCCCCCACACAGTTTTGCAGAGAGAGCGGGCGGAGGAGCAAGTTAGGTAGATGCTTGACTTTTGAAAAGAGCACTGTAGGTGCCGTCGAGCTCCGTGTGTCATGAGATTTGTGTGGCCATTTTAGCGGCTGGTTTTGGGTTGCCTCTCAGGTGGTCCTGGTCCAAAGGCAAAGAAAGAGAGGGACCAGAGACCTTCAGGGTTCAGGAGAGGCAACTGGGGAAGCAGAAAATGTATTTTTTTTGTAAGCGCCACTCGCACTGTATAGATGGGGAGCCGCCTCATTAATATTCATGAGGCAGTGGCCCTCTGAAGTATCAGGAGCCTGTCTAGCGCTGGGGAAAAGAGATGTAGTGCTAGGACAGGCAGGGAAGAGTTTAAATATGTAAAGAGATGTGCGCCAAAAAGGAAAAAGTGAAGGGTGCCAGTCCATGGGGAAATAAATATAAAACTGTCACGGACTGCAGCCAGGGAACAGAGTGGGCACACATGGACAGTGCCAGAGCTAGAGGGGGGGCTGGGGGCCGGTTGCCCCTCCTGGCTTCCCCAGTTTGAGTAGTGGTGCCCCACCGTGATCTTTATTCACTGTTTAATGCCCTCTGTGGAGCCCACAATTGACTGAATGCCCCCCAGCTCCCAAACGCCCCCAAACCTGGCTCCGCCACTGCACTTGGATTGCAATGGGACTAAGTGCAGCTGCCTCGGGGCTATGTATAATGGCAGCAGTGACTGCAAAAGAGATCAGGCATCAGGTTTAAGAGTGCAGTGACTACACAGGGCACGGGGTGGCTACCAAATGCTGGGGAAAAGGTATAATAAAAGTGAAGTGTTTGGCTGCAGGAGTGCTTGAAACTTGGGACTTTGCATAAATGTATGGACAGTGTTTATATCCAGCCGCCATGTTTGCAGCCATGTGACACCAGCCAGCCAACTACTGAGCCTGGACTAGCCAGGAGGATTCTGGGGCTTGCAAACAGACTCTTGGGGGAAAATACAGGGGAATGTTTAAGCGCCTTTTTAAACAGCCTATGAGGCAGCGAGGGAACCTCATACATATTAATTTTTGTCTAAGGATAGTGGCTGCAGCCAATGGGGAGTGAGGAAAGAGCTCCCAAATAAATGAGGGACAGTTGGACTTGAGTCAGTTCGGGGTGAGCTCCTCCAGGAGAAGAGGGGCTCTTGCCCCTGGAGAGATTGGGGCTAAGAGATGGGCCTGCCTGTGGGGCTGCCAGCAATTTGTCCCCAGGACAGTGAGGGCCTGCTCCATCAGGAAAAGAAAGAAGCAGCTTGGAAGAGAAAAGGGAACGCTGCAGGTTGTGAAGTGCCTGCATTGTTCTGAAGTTGCACCACAGCGGTGAGGCCAAAGCAGCACAGCAGGAAAGGGTGTGTCCTGAGCCTGAGATAAAAGGACAAAGATTGGGTCTAAACCTGGGCAAAAGATCAAGGTTGCGTTCTGAGCCTGGGAAAAGAACAAAGGTTGCGTCTGAACCTGTGGAAAAGACAGAGTATGGAGAATGAGGAACAAGGACATATAAATGTGCTGCGAGAAGAAGAGAGAGAGAGAGCCTCTTTGATTCAGAGACTTGCCAGTACCTGCACAGTGAGAAAAGAGACTGTGTGTGCAGGGGACATGTGTGAGCCAGAGCGAATAATGTGGCTGTGTTAAAGTTGAGAGACTGTGAAAGCAGAAGGATGGACAGGTGCTTTCTAGTCCAAGTGTCTGTGGTCTGCTCCTGAGGTACAGCCAAGAGAGAAATGGATGGCTGTGGCTACACACCATAGCGAGTAAAGAGAGAGGAAAAAGAGAAACAGTGGTAGAGAATGTGCTGAATGTTGTTGCTGGCATCCAGGGCCAGGTGGGGAACTTGCTAACCCCCACTGAGTGGGGTCTGCCATTGCAGGGGGTCACGGGTCTTGTACCCGAGTGCTAGGGCGCTCTGATTGAAGGGAGCCGGGCCATGGGGCCACTTCCCAGTCTGGGTCCTCTGTGATGGTAAGCCTTGCACATGTGCTCTGCACCGGGGCCTGAAATGAGCCGAAGGGGGCAAGCTGCAAAAGCCACAAGCAAGAAAAGAGAAAGAGAGAACAAACTGCAACCTCTGTGCCCCGGTAAAGAAATTGTGCCCGGTTCTGCCTGTGTGCCATCAATCCCCAGGACATCGGGAACTGTGCCATCCGAGGACTGAGTTCTGCAGAACCATAAGTAAATGGCAGGAATTGCCCTGCACCTGGGGACTGTATATAGTTTAAGTATGCCCCATAGGGCAGGAGGGAAAGCCAATGGAGAGTGTAAAATGTTTAATTCAAGTAAGTGCGCCAATGCTGGCTACCAGCTACACCTCAGGCCTGCAACTAAAACTGGGTACCCAATGAGGGACTTAAGGGAAATAGACTGGGACCTGCAAGTCTGGGTTTGGGCAACTGCAGCAGATAGCTAGATAGATGGAGACTGATGGCAGCATGGATTGAAAAATGGGAATAAATAAAAGGGAATGTGATTTAGGAAATGCAAATTAAAAATGCTTTAACCTCTATTGCACTACCCCACTCCTAAACCCTCTCCCTGTAAATAAACCCTGGAGTTATTCTTTTACAGCATAAAAACAATCCAGAGCCTGATTTTAGTGAGCCTGTGTATTGATAATGTGTAAAGGTAAAAGGTATAATTGAATGTGGGGAAGTTCAAAACTTGGTAAATCCATGTCTGGGGTAACTGTTGGGGAGGTGGGTTGGTACAACATCCCGGGGTTGTACTACAGATAATCAGACCCACTTAAAATGTACTCTGGGTGGAGGCACCGCCATTTTATTTTAACTTTTGGGAAAGAACCCTCCCTTGTATAGCTATGGGAACCCAGACCCCTTAACCTGGCTAGTGGCCACCCAGGCAGGGGTAGTGGCCCTCTCCCAGACGGCGCCAGAGAGGGGCGTACAGACATGAATAAACAGTAGTGCAAACAAAAAATAGTTGCAGACAGAAACATGTGCTTGCTAAAAAGGCAAAAAATGGTACAGGACATAGGGACACCTATAATAAGGACAAAACATTTTCTCTAATATTTATAAAGCCTTATCCTCATCATTGTTTGCAATCAGTATTGCTTTTGCATATAAAACGAGTCCAAGTGGCACATCTCTGCAGCAACACTAGGCCTAGTGCACACTGCTGTTCAGAAAGGGCAGAGCCTTTATATCTGCGTAACTTTCATATTTTGAAACCCTTCATATCTGGCTGCCATTAATTCTGAGTGCTGTTTTTTTTTGTTGGCTCAATGGCTTTATTCATGAATTCTATAAGTATATCAGCAATAGCTGATTAGTGACTGTTAGTTTTTACTTCCAAGCCATACGCTGTGATGTAATGCAGAAGAATGCTTAAACTACTTACTTTTGCTATGTGAGGAGCAGTGCTTCCCGCTGGTAACCATGTTACTGCAGCCAGTGTGCAGGCTTGTACTTACTGCGTCTTACACTCTCCACCGTGGTATACGTGCCGATGTCACCCAGCGCGAGTGAGCGCATCCAGTGGAGATGCTCGTTGGTTGCAGAGCAACCATACACTGATAGTCACAGAGTTGTAGCTATCCCGGCGCCTTTAAGGTGAGTATGTTACGCACAATGCATATTAAGTGCGGTTAAAAGATACTCTTGTATATGAACAGATAATTATAAACAGGGCTAGTAGGCATACTTATAGTGAAGCATTAACAGGTTACACGTAATTTGGAAGCAGTCAACACCATAGGCAGCAGTGTCAACACAGCTTTACATTTCACAACATTCGCAGCGACAGGACGTGGAAGGCTTTTTGGATTAATCAAAGGAGAAAGGGACCATTCAGCAACTCTAATTCATAACACAAAAAACTTAGTGCAAACCTACAAAATGTAAATTTGGTGAGTGTTATCTGGATTGACTTGGCCTAACTTTGGCCCAGTAACTCACACACAGCAAAACCCTAGCCAGTTAAGGACGTATGTTGAGCCAAATTTAGGCATAAACTCAGCCAAACTGAACAGTGAGTGGGATAGCATTAGAAACAAGTGTTTAGTAGACTTTATGTGCGCCCTTATAGAGGCGGATCCAGAAACAAATGGTTTGATACCCTTTATTGGACCAACACAGATGTAACAAAAGAAAACAGTGCTTAAGCTTTCGGACCAACCAAGTCCTTCCTCGGAAGCTTATGCTTATAGAGCCAATAACAGAAGAACACAGCAAAATTGCAGAAGAGCTACAAAAGGAACAAGGGCAGTGGATAGTAGCGCTACCAGTCGTGACACAGACAACGCAGGTTTGGGAACAAGGGGGAGCTGGAAGGAGGAGGAGGATCGAGAGTCCCAGTGGATGCTTTCCTCCTCCTCTAGGGAGGGAGGGAGGACTTGCTGCCCTACCGCCACCTGGGTGACAACAAGTGGTGGTGTTGCAGGGGATAGCACCACTTCGGAAAGTTGAAGCAAACATAGGTCATGTGGGTACATCAGCATGCTGGCATTCAGTGGCACGATGTGCTCCTGGGGGGAGGGTGGGACTAACTGGGACTTGGGGCTGGATCGAGCAGATGATGCCTCTCCTCACCCACCGTGTTCAATACCAGACCCACACTACCATTAACCAGGGAATCCCCCAGGTCTTCACCTCTGCCGCAGGTGGCAACATAAACAGCGGGGTAGTAAGCTGCAGCAGCAGAAGGTGAAACCAGCTTTGGGGGGGGGGGCAAGCCAGAGGAGGAGCAGCACAGCAGTGTCTCACGGGTGGGCCTCGGAGGCCTGAACAAGTGAGTGGCTGGGTCTTTGTGAATAGGAATCAGAATCGGGGCTTAGCAGGGGTGGAAGGAGGTCCCAGCCAGTGCCCAGGGAGAAACATGTTAAAAAAAAATGATAACTGTTAAGCAGATAAAAAAAGAAAGCTGCAGAGTACGAGGAGACGATGAAACAGCCAAAAATGTAAACATTTTAACATGACATCAGTGAATCTAAAGAGAACAGGACTAGTTTTATATATGAAAGCAATACTAATTGTTCTAAAAATGTTCTGGATATGTTTTTATTATATGCATAACAAAAATAACTTTTACTTATTATGAATTTATTGAAACTTGGCTCTACAACAGCATGTGACTGGCATCTGCGGTGGCAGACATGTGTTATGTACTTTTTTAATTTGATTTTTCTGGATTATGCGAATTAATGCATTGCTACTAAACATATTCTTCATAATGTACATTTATAGGCTGACCAAGTGAACTCCTGAAGAAGCCCTGAACTGTTGGGAGAAATGCTGGGGATTTACACTGAGTGATCTGATGGAATAAAAGAGCTTGACTTATATCCCAATGAGTTTGTCATTGCATGCCCCCCCCCCGCTCTCTAACCTTGATTTTCAGTTTGCATCACATGGCAGAAGCCTTACTGAACATTAAGTATCTTCATTTCCTGAGGGATCTCAGTTTTGCAGAGACCAGGATTGCTAACTGGGTTAAGGCCCATGGGGACAAGGCCTGTTTCACGGGCAACTTGGGAGCATTAGAGAGGATAAGTGACTTTCTCAGAGTCACACAACTTGAAAGTGGAGGTTGTGGGAATAAAACCTAGGTGTGCTGTCTGTACCAAGCTCATTCATAGCTTGTTACTCTAAATTCTAGGCAATACTGCCAGGGTATTTTTGAGTGACAGTGTCCCACATTCAGTGCCAAAGGTTGGATATTATGCCGTGCACGTGCCAGTGACTGGGCATTGGCATGTCAGCAGTGGAAAGGGAGGATAATTGGCTCTCTCAGCAGCCTAAGCTCCAGGGGGTGAATATATGACTGACCCTTCACAAGTGGGGTGCTGGGTCCCACCTTTTAGGGGGGTGGTATGGAGTGCTGGATAGTGTTTGGTAGGGGTAGCCCCGTGCAAAGGCAAAATGTGACAAGGCTCAGGTAGGTATGAATAGAGGAGGGATGGTTAAATAAAAAATTGCCAAGCACCACTGTGAGCAACACAAGACTGCGATTGGTCAGATCACCATTGGTCAAGAAGGGATTCCGCTATGTGACATTCTGCTGGTGGTAAATGCCATGCCTGGCAGATTTCCCTGGAGCTGCTACTGTTTGGCAGTGGCATCGAGAGCTGAAGAGCCTAAAGTGCGAACATGGAGATAACATGGAGAAAGTAGTATAAAACGTCAAAATGCTGCATACTTATTATAACGGTCCTAACATGCAGCCAGTTCTTGTGTACTCACTAACAATTTTTCATATGCTGCTGTTACCTGTGTGTGTGGACACAGCAGTGCCTTTTATGAGCTGTGTCACCTGGCTGGTGGCAGCTACAACTGAAACAGTAACTTCTTTATTACACCCCAGCTGAGGTTATTCTTGAGGTGCAGGGGGAATAACTACTGTCTGAGTTTTGTGGTAGAATATGCGGACGGGGGCATATATGTTATTGCTGCCAGCCCTTACAATTGAATTTACTGTATATCTTCTTAATAGTAGCCTTTCTCCAATGGAAGCTGCGAACAAGAAAACACTGTTCATAGAAGCCACCCTGCAAATTGAAGCCTCTGCTTATATTGGAGGACGGCTACTACATTACTGCATGGTTTCAGTATCTCTCTTTTCAGCAGGGTATGTTGTGGTGTGTGCTCAGTCGTTGCTACTATAAGGCTACTATAGCGGTTTTACTTATTTATTGTTCATATTTTTCTGTTCATTTGGCACATTTAGTTTATTTTTTTCTTATTCTGCTGGTTTGCCAACTATATCATAGACGTCAAAGCTGTAGGACTTTCCTTTTTAACACCACAGGGAACTCTGACACTGATGGCTTGAACTGACAAGAATGACAGCAAGGTGCGTGCATGTACTCCTGAGGGCAGAGTTAAATAGTAACTGCCCTCCGATAGAAGCCGCCCTTCAACTGATGCTTGAGCTAGAAATGGCAGAGCATAACAGAAGCTGCATCTTCAGTTAGCAGATATACGGTAACTGGAGAGCGCTTTGGGTTGAGAGACTGTTCTGACTGGTTGTTCCACAATCTGCAGGGATGATCTCATCTCTGGGAACCATATGGTACCGCTAGAACTGCTACCCAAACACGTTTTGGTTTTTTTTTACATTTCTCTTTTACCTCCTCCTTAGCCCCCAGGTACTCCACTTCTCTGAGTCCTTCAGATAGTTGCTACTACTGCCTGGCCATTGGAACCCTGTGGGGACACAGCCTATAACCAATCCCAGTGTGCCCCAACACCATGTCCAGGTCTATCCCTTCCCAGCAAGCTGCCTCCCCTCCTCAAACACTGCAGGGGGGAGAGAGAGAGAAGTTCTTTGAGGACTGATTCTCTGTCTAGGTGATGATGGGCACACTGCTGTGGAGGGTTGGTGGAGTGGCGGAGTGCGCACACAGGCTGTCATCCAGAACCTTGCAGCTGGGCCAAGCTGCATCCTATTTTCTCCACCCCTTCTCTCATATGAGCATGCACTCAGTGGCCTGCCTGGAATAGGCTGACTAACTGTGCGTGGTTACCAGTGTGGTAAGTACATCTGTGCCATGCCACTAGCCAGAGACGCTGCAAGGGCAGAGCATTACCCCCCCCGCCCGTGGAACAGCATTTGCTCCAATGTTCTGAGCCCTACCTGCCCCCCTCCACACTGACTGCCCAGGCTTAGGTTCAAACACTGAACAGCAGCGTGCCACAGCAATGCCCTCACTGCCACAGCTCTGGATGCACTTTTTTCTTTTCATTTACTTTTTCTCCTAGGTTGACCCAGTAGTGCAGTGGTAGTGGTACCACTCGCTGCACTGGCAACCTGGGTTTGGGAACAAACTCAAGTAAGTGGAGGTGAGAGAATTGAGCATCCGAGGGACTTCTGTCCTCTCACAGGGTGGTTGGGTCAATCTTCTGCAAGTGTGCCTGACACCTACTGAAAGCTGAGTGTCCAGGTGGTCGGGAGGCCCAGAAGGGATTGGGACGCTGATGGAAGCTCTGTACCATTCCATGTCTGACGTCCCAGGGGTTGCAAAGACAGAGTAAAAAACAAACATTGCAGGGCAGGATGAAAGATGGCCCTCAACAGGCCTGGCACTACCAACAGGGCACCCATCTGGATCCTGCCTCAGAGGGGCAGGCCACTCCAACATCACCAGAAGGAGTAAGTCATGGGAGAAAAAGAATAGGTCCAAGAGATGGCAGGTGATTGGGCTTGGGGGGAGCTGTCCGAAGAGGGCTGGCAAGACAGCAAGGAGAGAAACCTTAATAAGTAAAAAAGATTAGTTTTCTTCCGATTTTCCTATTTCTCCCGTCTGTCCCTCGATCACCACATTTACATCATTCCTTCATCCAAGAGGACTAATAAGAATCCGTCTTCACAACCAACACCAATGCATTTTCTAAGTCGACTGTCAGAGGAGTGCATGAATGCCAGTTAAGCTGTGCCCTCCCTCTCTACAGAAGTCAGGCGCCCCCAGCATCTGCATGCAGCAGTGTGGTATTCCAGGGTAAAGTGCAGAGCCGGGCTCCCAGGTGGTAGCGCAATGTGTGACTGCCATGCCACTGAGCTAGCCACTGCTGCCCAGTAATATAGACTGCCTGCTTCATTTTCATCCTGCAGAACAAATGCAGGCTTTTTGTTGACTTACAATATAGGCATTTCGTAGCAACAGTGAGGCTGCCAATAGGCAGGAGACTCCAGAAAAAATTAGCAGCTCGTTCAAGACACAAGTGTTTTGAGATTTTATTTTTCATGTAATAATTATTATTGTTTCCCATTTTTTTCCCTTATCTTCCTCATCTCATTCATGCACAGTCAAGGTCACCATGGCCAGGAAGGTGGGCAAGCAGTGTCCTTCATAGTTGATGCGTAAGGCACGCCATGATTATCAGGCAGAGAGGTGCATGAATTTCAGCTGGCCTGCATCCTTCCCCCTTCAGGATGCAAGTTTCTCATCTCAGCAGCGTGTTTGGCCTCTGGTCAGACCCAGTGTGAGGTAGCAGGGCTCATGTCAGTTACACTTTTCCAGGTGACATAACAGTATACTGCACCTCCATGTGAGCTGCCCAGGTTTGACTCGTAACCCGACTCCTCCACTCTGGGCTGCTGGGGTCCTGGATAGGATGCAGACATCCTGCTCCGATTCTTGGGAAGGGAGCAGGCATGCTTGTTCTTCTAGCACCTCTATGCAGTGTCAGTGACCACCATGTCTATAATTGTAATGTCCTGGGCAGCCTTCTCAGCCCCGTTCAGCAAGCATAACAGCAGCTACTTACCCATCACAGGATTGTATCCGCCTGCAGGGACCCCCCTTCTGAACTTAGCAAATTGGATCCTTTCCCCAACTGTGCCAGGAACTGTGGCCCAGACCACAAGGGCCCCGTCACTGGAGTTGTGACTGCAAGCAGGGACCCTCCTGAACTTAGCAAACTGGATCCTTTCCCCAGCTGTGCTAGGAACTGTGGCTCAAACCACAAGGGTGCTGCCACTGGAATTGTGACTGCCTGCAGGGACCCTCCTTCTGAACTTAACAAACTGGATCCTTTCCCCAACTGTGCCGGGAACTGTGGCCCAAACCAAAAGGGCCTCACCACTGGAGGTACTGGAGTTAAGCCGGGGGTGGTAGGGTACTACAGATTCCGGAGGATGTCATCCAGTTTCCCAAGGGGGGGGTCACAAGCAAAGGGAGAGCAGGAGAGTCTGGAGCAGCACAACCAACCAGAGGTAAGGAGAGAGGAGGAGGAGGAATTGTGGTTGGGGGAATATAAGTAAAAAAAAAAAATACATGAACCACACACGGTTGTTACCTATTAAAAATGTATATGACCATATAATACGGAATCCAATTTGAATATCCAACTTAAGTCTCTTTATCTCTTTATACAGTATCTAGTTTTATGAATGCCAGTTCAGAAGCAAGGCAGGATGCTGCAGTGGGCCATGCTTTAGTAAATTTTAAGGAAGATCTTGTCAATAATGTGTCCCTGTTGTCAGCCTGGAGGAGAGGAAAGGAAAGACAGGACTTTGGTTTTATATAGTGCCTTTAGTACACACTGTATCCCAAAGTGCTTAACAAAGTATGAAGAACTGGCAACAGCTGTTAGGAAGGCCTATAGAGGTTTAGTGCCATTGAGAGAGATTCAGGGAATCAAAGTAGGGTTCAGTGTAGAGAAAGAAAGCATGCGAGAGGCAGGGTTAAGCATAGGGAGGCTAAGTCACTTGCTCATGGTCATTCAGTGAATAAGCGGCAGTTGTGGAACTGAAACCTGGGTATCTAGGTTTATTCAGAGCTCTGTGTTCTAACCACAAGGTTACACTTCCATCCTAGGAGAATGGAGGCCACAGAGACATTGCTAGTCACTGCTACATACACCCTGAAGGGATGCCTAGTATTGTATTTTGCATGGGTCTCCTCTTTTCACCTCTAGCAGATGACCTTAATCTTTACACGTGGAGGGCACGCTCCGTCTGCCATCTGCTTGATATTTGAAATGCAAGATCAATAAAGATGTTTAGCATTTCAGATCTCGGAGGGGGGTAGCACTGAGCTTTAAACTGGTATTAGGGGAACAGACGTTCAAGAGGAAATCATTGCAAGGTTAGAAAGCAGGTTTTCTGGTGCTATTCTGCTGTATGCACAGAGCTTTTGATAAAAGCACTGAGGGATTTTGTATGCGGTCTTTGCCCCGAAAGGAGAAAGACTGGGTGGCAGTGATAACTGCTGCTGCACTTCATGTTACAGATCGTTCTTCCACCTGATAGGCTTCATCTAAACAATGTTTCACTCAGTGTGGCTGTCTGGGTCCGGAGTCCATCAGGGAGGTGAAATGGTGGTCTCCTAAGAGCTGCACAATCGGGCAGACTTGATAGACCTGTGGGCCTTTTTCTGCTGGCAATTTCGTATGTTCGTATGTCCTGAGGGAGGACTTGGCCTACCCTGCATTCATGCATCCACTGCAGGTCCATCAAGGAGCAGCATTTTTTCCCCCAGCAATTTGTTTATCCAGGATTGCCAAGTTGAGCTGCAACATCTCATTTCCAGTGGGGTCCTGCTTCTCCTGATTCCCACAGTTGGGTGGTACTGGATCACTGGGAGGTTAGAGTTAATAGCAGCAAAATAGCAGGCAGAAAATGTTATTAATTTTTAAAACTAGTCCGCTGTTACTTTATATTTCTGAAATATTTTTTTTCTTTTTCCAATTGGTAAAAAGGTTTTCTAGCGGACAGTATTAGATGTGATGTGAAGAACTGTACTTTACCTGGAGACTGATGCATCTAGCTCTGTTTCTCTTCGTACCTCATCAGTATTGTGACCTCACTCACTGTGACATCACAAGTGACTGATCTTGCAGCAGGTGATTGGCTGTTCTCGGTCAGTTGTGGTGTCACAGACAGTGAGGTCATAGGGCTGATATATGAGAAGGAATAGAACTAGCTATATCAACCTCCAGATGCTGTTCCATAGATTACATCAAGGACTGTAAGGTACAAAATCTTCCAAAGAGCAAAAGGGAAACTAAAAAAAAAATACTTCGGATATAAGAAGTAACAGTTCACTGTTTTTAGAAGTAACTATGTCATATACAAAGAGTGTACGTAGACCCAAGTGATTATATATAGTCTATATAATTGCACAAATTAAGTGTAAACTACAGCTTGCATAGGGTATAGTGACATTGCTCAAAAGTTGACTGAGGGTACAGTATTGTCATAAAACAGGAACAGGCTAGTCCACTCAGACCTGGGGAGTAGGGGGGAGGCAGACAACAAAAAAGAGTAGAGATGGGGCCAGAAAGGAGTTAGGGGGTGGAGGGGAATGAGGTAAACAGGAAGCTTAAAGGGGGGCAAGTGATAGGAGGGTAATACAGAGCCTGTACTGCCCGGATCATGTGCTTAGTTTGACTGATGCCTTTTTGTTGCAGGTGATGAGATACTGTTTGAAGACCAAAGGAGACAGGGCTTCGTTGCTCTTTGTGACAAAGTTCTGGAACAAAAAAACTGCCCCTGTATATGCGTTTAGCCTTCTTGCTGCCTGTTTTTTAAGATAGTGGGAAGACATGAGTTTTTTTATGTTGCATTCTCTGTAGGGCTAATAGGCTGCACATCTCCCAAAGGAAAAATAAAACAGAACAATCTGCTGTTAGTTATAGGCTTCTACAACTTCTTAATAATCTTCCCTCGGATCTGTAACTCATTCCCTCAAACTTTTATAATAATCTGCCCTCGGATATGTAACTCATTTCCCCCATCTTTTAATAATCTGCCCTTGGATCTGTAATTGGTTCCCCCATCTTTTAATTATCTGCCTTCGGATCTGTAACTCATTCTCCCCATCTTTTAATACTCTGCCCCCTGATCTGTAAGTCGCTCCCCCCAGCTTTTAATAATCTGCCCTCAGATCTGTAACTTGTTCCCCCAATCTTTTAATTATCTACCCTCAGATCTGTAACTCGTTCCCCCAATCTTTTAATTATCTGCCTTCAGATCTGTAACTCATTCTCCCCATCTTTTCATAAACTGCCCTCTGATCTGTAACTCGTTCCCTCCATCTTTTTATAATCTGCCCTTGGATCTGTAACCTGTTCCCCCATCTTTTAATAATCTGCCCTCGGATCTGCAACTCATTCCCCCCATTTTATAATAATCTGTTCTCAGATCTGTAACTCGTTCCCCCAATATTTTAATTATCTGCCCTCAGGTCTGTAACTCATTCTCCCCATCTTTTAATTACCTGCCCTCGGTTCTGTAACTCGTTCTCCCCATCTTTTGATACTCTGCCCCCTGATCTGTAACTCGTTCCCTCCATCTTTTAATAATCTGCCCTCAGATTTCTAACTTGTTCCCCAATCTTTTAATTATCTGCCCTCGGATCTGTAACTTGTTCTTCCCATCTTTTGATACTCTGCCCCCTGATCTGTAACTCATTCTCCCCAGCTTTTAATAATCTGCCCTCAGATCTGTAACTCGTTCCCCCAATCTTTTAATTATCTGCCCTCAGATCTGTAACTCGTTCTCCCCATCTTTTGATACTTTTCCCTCAATCTGTTACTCGTTCCCCCCAGCTTTCAATAATCTGCCCTCAGATCTGTAACTTGTTCCCCCAATCTTTTAAATATCTGCCCTCGGATCTGTAACTCGTTACCCCCATCTTTTAATAATCTGCCCTCAGATCTGTAACTCACTCACTCCACATTTTAATAATCTGCCCTTTGCCAACCCAGTGGCATGGAGGGCTGAGGCATTACTGCCTTACTTCCTGCCATGCCAGCAACCCATGTGAGCGGTGTGAGCGGGTCGCCGGGGGTCGGCTGGGGGGAGAGGATCGAGCATCTGGAGGACAGCTCTCCTGTCACGGGAGAGAGTGGGGACATGGACCAGCACTTGCCTGACCCCTAATGGTGGCTGGGGGCCAGCAGGGCCAGGTCCCACAACATGGGGGTGGAGGTAGAGCAGCCGCCTGACGTATGGCATGCAGACGCGTTCACGGTGCATCACAGGTGGCATTGCGTGCTCCCCGCCGCATCAAGAAAATTGGAAAAAGGGGTCCCACCGTGCAAGATGATGATAGTTCCCCCCCAGCAAGCTGCTCTAAGAGGACACCTCCTGAGCTGGATCCATGCCAGTGAGTTGAGTCGCTCCCCACCCACTACCACAAAGGGTGAGTCATGGGGCAATAGGGAAGGGGGTTCTGATCCTCAGGAATGACGAGGGGGGGATGTCAGAGGTGGCCGGCAGGACCCAGGGGAGAAAAAGACCACCAACAAAAAAAACGATCTGTAACTCATTCCCCCATCTTTTAAGGGTCTAGGTCAAAATAGCGGGAACAGAAACATGTATTCAATAATCACGCCGACAAAACCACGACCGGTAAAATCGCAAATCTGCAACATAGCGCAGACCAATAACTGTGCATCCGTTGGGGCCGTGGAACTCGGTGGGGATGAGAAAGTCGGTGGGGAGGGATTTACTATTACAAACTTCAGGGAGGTGTAGAAAGTCGTTGGTGGGATTTACTATTACAAACTCTGGGGAGGGCTGAACTCGGGGAAGTTGGGGAATTTACTGTTACAAACTATGGGGCAGAACTTGGGGGAGAAAGTTGGTGGTGGGGGCAATTTAGCATAATAACCCCAGGAGGTTGATAGTCGGGGGGGGGGGGTGCACTAACATCTTGATGCTGTTGTCATCTTGGGTGCATGAGACGCTCAGCCTGCGGCCTCGTGCCTCACAATGCACCCAAGGCATGACGGTATCCCATGATGTACCTCCCTGTCATATATTATTGCTTAATTATAAAATGGAAAGAATGAATGCTCTCTCCTGATTATCCAAGAGGTACCTTCAGCTGGGCGGTTGTCCCAGCACAGCAGCCCAGTCAAAAGTAGTTCAACAAAAATATGTTTAAAAAGTATATTCAGTTTACTAAAAAGGACCCATTTCATAATTGCTGTAAGGCATTCCAGGGAGTGCATTATGGTGGGATAACGGCTCTTCTTCGCTAGTGGAAGCACTATGCATCATTCCATGCTTCAACCCACCCAAGGTGGGCCATTATCTCACCATAACATGCCCCCTGTCTTGTCTTATTGCTTAATTAACTACTGGTAGTGCTTGGACTGAAACATAGCACAGGGTTTACATTTATGTAGTGCTGTTCATGCACTGCATCCCATAGTGTTTTAGAAGCAATTTACTGACACAGGATGGCATAACTGAGAAGCTACATCTCATTTCCAGTGGGGTCCTGCTTCTGCATAGGACAGGTTGATTCCTCTTGGTACCATTGGTAGAAAACAAAAATCCAGCGGTGCTCAGGCGGTCCACAGCAGAAGAAAGCAGCATCCAAGAAACAATGGTACGCAACAAGAGTGGGATGATGCGCTAGCAAACTGCCAGCACTCCAAAAAGTTAATGCTGGTGAAATTCATTGGTGCACAAAAAATCAGAACACAGTGCTTCAAGTCCTGTGGACTCTTCATCAGGGGGAGAGGCGAGAGTTGCTAAGCTCCTTCAGTTTAAGGGCTAGAGCTTAAAGAAACAGTGCAGTGCTAAAATACAATACAACAATCAAAGATAATTTCATTATTTAAAATAGTAAAATATGGAGACCGTATACTGGTGACATAAAGAAAAAATAGATTGGTATTGATTGTAGCCTGAAATTCACATTACATATTCTACAGTATAACTATACAATGAATTCAGATATGTGAATACGGCTTCTAGAAGATGATACTGTCCTCTCAAGTCAAGCACAACTTGTAGATACACCTGTAAGAGAAAAACACAAAAACAGAAGACTTTTACTATATTACTAGATTAAAGAATATATCTTTTTCCTTTCACTTTTACTTCCGTTCAGATATTCTAAGTAAACAGTTGGAAAATCAAAATGTTTTTTAGTAAAATGAAAAACCCAAAGGGAAAGTGAAATACCAATATAAATAAAACTTGTTGCTCTGGGAGACAAACCCTCAAATAGGTAAACACGAGAAAAAGGACAAATTAATGGATAATGAAAAATAGACTAAAACCCAAGAAAAAACTAAAAAGTAAAAATAAAAAAAGTATATAAAATATATGTAAAGATAAAACCTGAGATTCAGAGAGCACTTAAATGACAAGCCCTGGCACAGAATCGTTCAGTTCTACTTAAACCCAAGAATAAAACCATGGAGAGCAGTGAGTTCATTAACTACATCACAGAGTACAACAACATTACGCCCAGAACAGACAGAGCCCTTAAAAGTTGGTATATCCTGGAGGCTGATCCTGATCCCGGATCCTGATCTTGCCAGCCAAATAGGCACATACCCATGGGTGTTCTATAAAAAGGGAAGAAGCATTAAGGACCATGTAGTCAGGAGTCCTTTTACCCCAGATAACACTGATTCTGGAAGTTTGTTGTCACCGTTATCGGCAGGTTCACACTGTTGCGGTAACTGCAATGTATGTCAATACATGCAAAGAGGTAAAACATTCCTCATTCCCATTAATGGCACACAGTTGGATTTGAAATATTTTGTTACATGTCACACCACACATGTGGTGTATGCCTTATAGTGCGATTTCCCCAATTGATATGTAGGGATGACGACTCGTACCCTGAAAGAAAGAATTCAGGAACACATCTGTGCTATTTTACATGGATGTTGTGACACGCTGGTTGGTACACATTGGACCATGCACCATGGCAAAATTCTGAATACTTTCAGATCCATGGCTATCGACCATGTTCCTCAGAATCCACGAGGAGGTGACTGCCAAAACATCTTACTCCAGAGGGAGAGCAGACACATCTACCAGTTAGGGGCACTTTATCCAGGTGGTCTCAACAAAGATTGGGACATTACGCCTTACTTATAAATCCAGGACCCCTGTGTACCTATAACCATGTTGGCTGGTTGTGCTTGTTATTTCTGTGCTCTCTGAAACTCAGGTTTTACTTTACATATATATTTTTTTTACTTATTATTTTTTTCTTGGGTTTTAGTCTATTTTTCATTACCCATTAATTTGTCCTTTTTCTCGTGTTTACCTATTTGAGGGTTTGTCTCCCAGAGCAACAAGTTTTATTAATATTGGTATTTCACATTCCCTTTAGGTTTTTCATTGCACTAAAAAACGTTTTTATTTTCCAACTGTTTACTTAGAATATCTGAACGGAAGTAAAAGTGAAAGGAAAAAGATATATTTTTTTAATCTAGTAATATATTAAAAGTCTTCGGTTTTTGTGTTTTTCTCAACAGGTGTATCTACAAGTTGTGCTTGACTTGAGAGGACAGTATCATCTTCTAGAAGCCGTATTCACATATCTGAATTCGTTGTACAGTTACACTGTAGAATATGTAATGTGAATTTCAGGCTACAATCAATACCAATCTATTTTTTCTTTATGTCACCAGTATACGGTCTCCATATTTTACTATTTTAAATAGTAAAATTATCTTTGACTATTGTATTGTATTTTAGCACTGCACTGTTTCTTTAAAGTAAATTTCTGACGTATCTAAGAGCAGCTGCCACTCACACATAGTGATAGCTGCCCTTATCGGCCATTATTCTAGCCTGGTTTTACAGATTAAAAGTATCCTGTACTGTAATGATATCCCTCGTAATTTTCACTTCTACAGTGAAAGCCCTCTGCATTGTGAGAGTCCGGGTTCAGCCACCATGCCCCCGCCCTCAAGCATGTAATGACGTGTGTCCAGGGAGAGCGCGGGGGCACGCCGCATTGAAATGAATGGGGCTTAATTTCTCATTGGTTTTTAAACTTCAAAATGGTCACTTAGCAATTAATGAACGACACCACTCGACTAACATGGCCCATGTTAGTCGAGCGCTGTTCTTCATTAATCGCCAACTGACCACTCTGTAGTTTAAAAACGAATGAGAAATCAAGCCCCATTCATTTCAATGGGGCGCGCTCCTGCGCCCTCCCTGGCCACACATCATTAAGTGCTTGAGCGCGGGGGCATGGCGACCGAACCTGGACACTCACAATGCAGAGGGCTTCCATGGTAGAAATGAAAATTACAAGAGATATCAGTAAGGTACGGATACTTTTAATCAGTAAAACTAGGATAGAATAACGGCCGATGAGGGCAGCCACCACTATATGTGAGTGGGATGGCCTGGCTGCCTTACATTGGAAATTTCCTTTAAGCTCTAGCCTTTAAATTGAAGGGACTTAGTAACTCTCACCCCTCCCCTTGACGAAGAGTCCGCAGGGACTCAAAGTGCTGGGGCATTGTGTTCTGATTTTTTGTGCACCAATAAATTTCACCAGCATTAACGTTTTGGAGTACTGGCAGTTTCTTAGTGCATAGTACCATTGGTACTTTTTTTGGGGGGGGCCATAATTTTATCAAAAAGTGTTTGTTTTAAACATTTGATCTAATTTCACTGCATCCTATTTGAATGTTAGGAACACCCCACACAGTTCCGATACTCATGCCACGGTCGTCTCCTCACTCTGTACCATGGAGTGTATAGAGACGGTGTTCCCCAGTTTCAGGAAGGATGCTGCGGGGAGCAGATCAAGGTTTGCAAACAAATGTGTATTTGGTAGCACAAATATGGGGACAGCCAGTTGTCCACTTTTATTAACTAACTCATTCAGCTCAAGACAGCCATTTTGAATGAGGTTATACGTAGAACACTTTGACGCATATATACATTCTGGGAGGGGAAAGGAGGCAGTTACAAAACAGCCAGCCAGCCACATCAGTGAACTATCCTAAAATGTGTATTTTAAACTAGGGACAAAATGATGTCTAAGAGGGTCGACAGTGTCCCCTTAATAATGCTGCCTTTGGGTAATTTTATATTGACTGCTGCTGTGTTTTATGTTGTCGTTCTAACCTGTACAGCCCTTGTAATTCAGAAAAGCACTTTAAAAATCAAGACAGCTGGTTGCTCTGTCTGACAGTCTGGTAGCACTGCATTGTACTGCCGTGGAGTCGACTGGAGTCCCAAGAGCGGTCTGAGGTTGCCACATCAAGAGGCAGGCAAGGCTCAGCCGGGGAGGGCTGGCAGTGGGTTCTGGTATTACTGCCACACCTGTGGGAGAGCTGGGGAGTTTGCTCCTTCCTCATGGGCTGGCTATACATCCAAGGCTGAGGGGCATGGCTTACATGGGGGGAGGCCAGGGCCAAAAACTCAGTATCCCAAGATGATGGCAGGGGCAAGGGATTATAATCCATTTGGAATAAAAATCAAGAGGGTCATTCTTGTCATAGCCATGGTATCCCACAGCAGTTTACAATCAGCTGGTAACAGCTACTAGGTGTGAGTGTGAGTAAGCACAGGGAGGTTAAGGGACTTGCTCGGGGTTACACCGTAAATTAATGGTGGTGATGGGACCCAAACTTGGATCTCCAGACCACAGCTCTGTGCTCTAAACACTAGGCTATGCAGCCTCCAGTGGTTTACCTCCTTTTATTAGACTGTACATGGGGTTCAGAGATCTTCTGCTGTAAACTGCAACACATCGCATCAACTAGTGCTTTGTCTGAGGGTTAGAGGGCACAGTGAATTGGTAGCATACCATTCACCTTTAGGATACCGCTTCAAATTTGCCCTGGTCAGTGGTGGTGGTGCAGAAAGCCATTATCATCTAAGAACTGTTCAGTGACAGTTGTGAGGGGACCATATTTCAAGAAATGCCACTATCGTCCAGGGATATCATTTGGTGGGGTAGGGGTTGTAGTTAAGATCCCTGTGATTTCTTTGCCATCCTGTGTTGTCCACTGCAACCCCAAAGAATCCATAAAATAAGGTTTCCCCTAACATTTATTTATATACAACCCCTATAATTCTGCTCAAATGGGACTTTGTAACCTCTATGATTCTGCTGAAATGGATCTTTGCAACTCATATGATTCTGGTGAAAAAATGCTACTGTTGTCATCAGTAAAAACAACATTGCAACACCAGATTTTGGGTGGGGGAAGCAAACTATGGCTGAATAATCACTTAAAAGAAAATGTCTGTTTTTCCATCTAAAGTGTTCTAACTTGCTTGACTTACAGTATGAGCATGTGACCACAGCAAGCTCAGGGTAACAAACTGACCTGGTAACTCATCTGGTAAGAGTACCAGGATAGTACCAGCCCTCCAGTGCACTGCTAGTGCTACCACTTGCAATGCTGACAATGCCGATTCGGAAGCGAACTCAGGACAGTGGACGTCTGGCTGGGAGGATGAGGATCAAGCGCCCATAGGATTGCACTCCTTCTCCAGGTGGGGGAGGGTGGACAGAGCCTGGTGCCAGCTTGGTCCCCAGTAGAAGCTGGGGGAAAGGCAGCCCAGGCCAGCACACAAGGGAGGGCGTGGCAGGCATTGATGCACGTCATGCGGGAGCTTGTGGTGTGTGCCATGACACCATTGCATGCCATGCTTCCCAGGGGACAGCAGTGGGAAAATGTCAGCGGCTGAGTGGTGTCAAGTGCCTGCAGGCCCTGCCCCCCGACTAGCTGGGCATGCAGCCGGAATTGGATCCATTTCACGATGAGGGTTGGGGAACACCGCTGTCCCGCCACGAGGAGAGGGGCAAGCCCTTGGGCAGGATGACAGTGGTAAGTCCTGTGGACACTGGGCTGACAGGGGCCAGCCCACCAGCGCAGCGGTAGGGTTACCGCTCGCGGTGCCAGCGACCCGGGTTCGGGAACGGACTCGGGCAGCTGGAGGGCCGGCTGGGGGGAGGAGGATCGAGCGCCCAGAGGCTGCTCTCCTCCCTCCGGGTGGGTGGGATGCGGGTCCCGCTGCATACCGCCACCTGGGTGACCACGGTGGAGGTGCAGTGAAGACTGCATGTAGCAGGGAGGGAGGACGCCTGCCGGGAGCCGGAGCGTTACAATCGCCAGACTTGTGTCGCCCAGGCCTCCTGCATGCAGACGCCCTATGGGATGGATAAAACAGCAGGAAATACCCCCAG
Organism: Neoceratodus forsteri; assembly: GCA_016271365.2. NCBI lineage: Eukaryota > Metazoa > Chordata > Ceratodontiformes > Ceratodontidae > Neoceratodus > Neoceratodus forsteri. Next base: position 140,222,359 of record JADMNL010000031.1, on the reverse strand, counting down.
TGCTCCCTGTAGATGGAGCTTCAGGCCCCGATCCCAGGGCCCCCTGTCAGCACAGGCTGATGGATCCCAGCTGAGGCTACAGGCAGCTGGGAGCTGGGAAGGAGCCCGCCCTACGTACCCTGGGGTTAAACAAAGGCAGCATGGGAGGATGACTGCACCCAAAGCTGACAGACGAGCAGGGACATACTAGGCCGTAGGAGACTCCTGAAGGTGAGGAAGTACCAGGGTGAGAAGGAGGTGTAAAAAGAGAATATGAAAAAAAAACACATTGGGCTGACAGGGCTAGGGTGCTCAGCAGATGGTGGCCAGCCAGGAAAGGATGGAAAAAAAAAAAGAGCACCAGGACAGTATTCTAGGGCCCTGCTAGGCTCAATTCCAGGACAGGTCATAAGATTTCTTTCTTGCTACTGTTTGTGTTCTCGATGAAGAAGAGTCGCTAGATATTAAGAAACCTCCATTCCAGCATAAGTTGCTGAGTCCTGACATTCAGTACAAACTGACAAAATGAACCCTTCCTGTGATCACTGTCAATACTGGTGATGTTGTTCTGCCTGCCCCTACCCCAAAAATACAGCTGGAAGGGAATTTGCTGATGATATTCTGTAAGGTCTGGTCATTGTTCCCTCACTTACCTTCCTCTGTCTTGAAGCTTGCTTCGTGGAGCAGAAGAACTGGGGCTACGGAAACCAGTGAAAGCAGAGTTTGGTGGAGGAACCCAAACGTTTTCCTGTGATGAAGACTACATTTATGAAAACATTGAAAATGAGCTCAACTTCTTCACTTCTCAGGTAAGAAAGCTGACCTGTACAGCTGGATTATAGCATAGTGTGAAGTGTGCAGTGACAGAGGGCCCCAGAACAGAGCTGGCCTTAGCATAGTATGAACTTTGCAGCCACAGAGGGCCCCAGAACAGAGGCAGCCTAAGCATAGTGTGAAATGTGGAGCCACAGACGGCCCTAGAACAGAGCCAGCCTTAGCATAGTGTGAAATGTGCAGCCACAGAGGGCCCCAGAACAGAGACTGCCTTAGCACAGTGTGAAATGTGCAGCCACAAAGGGCATCAGAACAGAGACTGCCTTAGCATAGTGTGAAATATGCAGCCACAAAGGGCCCCAGAACAGAGCCGGCCTTAGCATAGTGTGAAATGTGCAACCACAAACTCAGAACAGAGCCAGCCTCAGCATAGTGCGAAATGTGGAGCCGCAGAGGGCCACAGAACAGAGCCAGCCATAGTATAGTTTGAAATGTGGAGCCACAGAACAGAGCTGGCCATAGTATAGTTTGAAATGTGGAGCCACAGAGAGCCACAGAACAGAGCCAGCCTTAGCATAGTGCGAAATGTGCAGTCATGGAGGGCTCCAGAGCCGAACTGGCCTTAGCATCGTGTGAAATGTGCAGCCACAGAGGGCCCCAGAACAGAGCTGACCTTAACATAGTGTGAAATGTGCCACCACAGAGGGCCCCAGAACAGTGAAGGCCTAAGCATAGTGTGAAATGTGGAGCCACAGAGGGCACCAGAACAGAGACTGCCTTAGCATAGATTGAAATGTGCAGCCACAAAGGGCCCCAGAACAGAGCCGGCCTTAGCATAGTGTGAAATGTGCAGCCACAGAGAGCTGCAGAACAGAGCCGGCCTTAGCATAGTGTGAAATGTGCAGCTAGAGAGGGCCACAGAACAGAAACAGCCTTAGCATAGTGTGAAACGTGCAGCCGCAGAGGGCCCCAGAACAGAGCCAGCCTTAGCATAGTGTGAAACGTGCAGCCGCAGAGGGCCCCAGAACAGAGCTGGCCTTAGCATAGTGTGAAACGTACAGCCATAGAGGGCCCCAGAACAGAGCTGGCCTTAGCATAGTGTGAAATGTACAGCCACAGAGGGCCCCAGAACAGAGCTGGCCTTAGCATAGTGTGAAATGTACAGCCACAGAGGGCCCCAGAACAGAGACTCCTTAGCATAGTGTGAAATGTGCAGCCACAGAGGGCCCCAGAACAGAGCCGGCCTCAGCACAGTGTGAAATATGGAGCCGCAGAGGGCCCTAGAACAGAGTCGGCCTTAATATAGTTTGAAATGTGGCACTACAGAGAGCCACAGAACAGAGCCAGCTTTAGCACAGTGTGAAATGTGCAGCCAGAGAGGGCCCCAGAACATAGACTGCTTTAGTATAGTTTGCAATGTGGAGCCACAGAGAGACGCAGAACAGAGCCAGCCTTAGCATAGTGTGAAATGTGCAGCCACAGAGGGCCCCAGAACAGAGCCAGCGTTAGCGTAGTGTGAAATGTGCAGCCACAGAGGGCCCCAAAAGAGAGAGTTGGCCTTAGCATTGTGTGAAGTGTTCAGCCACAGAGGGCCCCAGAACAGAGACGGCCTTAGACTAGTGTGAAATGTGCAGCCACTGAGGGCCCCAGGAGAGAGCCAGTCTTAGAATAGTGTGGAATTACAGCCGCAGAGAGCCACAGAACAGAGCTGGCCTCAGCATAGTGTAAAATGTGGTGCTGCAGAGGGCCACAGAACAGAGCTGGCCTCAGCATAGTGTAAAATGTGGTGCTGCAGAGGGCCACAGAACAGAGCTGGCCTTAGCATAGTGTGAAATGTGGAACCACAGAGAGCTACATAACAGTGCCAGCCTTAGCACAGCATGAAATGTGCAGCCACAGAGGGCCCCAGCACAGAGCCACCCATAGCATTGTATGAAGCCTTAGCATAGTATGAAATATGCAAGTCACAGAGGGCCCCAGAACAGAGCCGGCCTCAGCATAGTGCGAAATGTGCAGCCACAGAGGGCCCCAGAACAGAGCCGGCCTTAGCATTGTGTGAAATGTGCAGCCACAAAGGGCCCTAGAACAGAGCCGGCCTTAGCATAGTGTGATGTGCAGCTGCAGAGGGCCCCAGAACTGAATACATTTTGATTTTAAATTCAAGTTTCCCTAGGCCAGCCCACATCATCTTCTGCCCCCAGCCTCGTCATCCATCCCCTGGGACTTACCTTCCCCGGTGTTTCTCTCTGGCTTACCCACCAGGGTGGTGTCTTTGGGGGGGCTCACCATTCCCCTGTCAGAATCTGAGGCTCGGTGTTGATGGAGCACCACGGGGCAATGGAGCGAACCTGCAGGGCGAGGCGAGCAGCATACCACACGGTCCCTGTTTCTTCCTTTTTCTGATCAGGAGGCATCGCGTGCAGTGATGTCAATGGCAAGCACGCCAACATCTGCCACGCCTTCCCCCTCCAGCAAGCTCTGGCGGTCAGTTCCCCTGGCCTCTGCTAGAGGTCCGTTGAATGCTGGCAGCTGACCCCCATCCCCCCAGAGGAGGAGAGCAGTCCCTAGGACGTGAAATCCTCCTCCCCTGGCTGGCCCTCTGACTCCAGGGCCCATTCCCGTACCCAGGTCGTCGACATTACAAGCAGTAGTGCTACCACTGTGCCAGCGGGCTGTCTTCATTTCCTTAAAGCATAAATTTCAACAAGATTTATAATATGTTTAAATATGTACAGTTCCTACGTCTCATATTGAGTTTCTCATCAAGTCCGTTGTGTGCCAGAACTGCTCAGCTTAGCTTCGCAGTTCTCTCATCCAAAGAGCTCGAGAGTGCACTCTCAAAACCATAAGACACAGTAACTGTACATATAAGCATATATATAATAATTTGATATACTGTACAAACATATACTAGAGGAGGTGAAAAACTGGCAGCACTTTTGTCCCCAGCCCTGTGGGATATTCCATCAGTTGTTTCCAGGATACCAACAGCCTAATACTAGAATACAGACAGGTAGGATTTTTAACAGACAGAAATTATCATGGCCTCTTTTCACAGCCTCACCCTGCTAACCCTTTCCTTTGCAGGAACGCCAGACTATTATTAAATATTGGCTGGAAAACCTACGCGCCAAACAGGGCGAGTCACTACACAACATCAGCTTTCTGGAGGGACAGCCGATCAGTGAGTAAAATGTTTCAGTACCATTCTTATTACCTTTCCAGCGCCACAAACAAAAAATTGTGTGCCATATCAGGGGTGCATTGAGGGAAGGGTGTTATGGGATTCCAGTCCAGTCAACTCCAATGTCAATAATAGCTTAACCACACCCTCACTGCCAGACTGCAATGACAGATTCAGCGTATTACAACATTAGTGAGCGGGACGGAACCAAAATGTCTTCAGGACATGCTGGTACTAGAAACACAGAAACACAGAATTTGTCAACAGAAAAGGACCAATAGGCCCATCTAGCCTGCCTAATTTTCTCCTGACTACCCTCTGGACCCTATTTGGTCACAGGGCATACCTCTTTCCTCCCTTTCCTCCACCTGTTATGCCCATGTGTCTATCCCACGCATGCCTGATGCATGCGTAATGCACTAGGCAATGCCTGCACTGCTAACCTCAGAGGCTAAATGTTGGTACCATTGGTAAAGATGTGTGTGTGCAGTGACATTTCTGGTGACAGGCAGCCAGCTTACAGGTGGGGCAGCAAATGAGTGTCATCTGCAACACTCCAAGTGGGTGAGTAACGCAGAGCACATGAGGACAGACTGAGGGAACTTAACATGTACTCAGTGGAGGAGAGGTGGGAGAGAGGGAACATGATTAAGGCCTTCAAATACCTGAGAAGCATAGACATAGAAACATAGAATTTGATGGCAGATAAGGACCGTTTGGCCCACCCAGTCTGCCCATTTTCCCTACCTACATTAGTACCACAGACCCTACTTGGTCTCCAGCTTTACCCTCCCCTTCTTAACCACTAAGGTCCCCTTATGCCTATTCCACGCATTCTTGAATCCCGCTATAGTTTTTGCCCCGACCACCTCTGCTGGAAGGCTGTTCCAGGTGTCCACCACTCTTTCTGTGAAGAAGTGCTCCCTCACGGTACCCCTGAATCTAACCCCACCTCCAGATTCATAATATGTCTCCTAGTTCTTGAGCATTCTTTTTTTCTGAAAATACTTCCTTCTTGTACCCTAATTATACCCATGCAGTATTTGAAAGTGTCCATTATATCACCCCCCAGTGTGTGTGCATGTTGAGGCCCTTTAGTCTCTCTTCATAGGGTTTTTGATGCAGGCCTAGCACCATTTTAGTTGTCTTCCTCTGGACCGCATGTACTCTGTCTGTGTCCATCTGGAGATGTGGTCTCCACAACTGAACATAGTATTGTAGGTGAGGTCTCACCAATGATTTATACAGCGTATCACCGCCTCTGTTTTCTGCTTGTGATTCCCCTCCCTATGCACCCCAGCATTTCACTACGTCTCCCCATTGCTTGTCACACTATTTGGCCACCTTTAGATCATCAGATATAATTACCCCAGGTCTCTTTCCTGCTTGGTGGCTGTCAGTACCACTCCTCCCCCCCATCTTGTACTCCACCCCTGGGTTTCTGTGCCCCAACTGCATGATTTTGCACTTCCTCACATTGAAACTTAGTTGCTATACTTTTGACCATTCCTCCAAACGAAGTAGATATTTTTTGTTTCAGAGATAAAACCACCAGGGGGCACTGTGGTAAGCTGGAAGGGGGGGAAGGTCTAGGAAAGAAGTCATAAGGCACGTCTTTTTTTTTTTTTTTTTTTTTAAACATTGTTTTTGCTCCCGTTGCCAGCCCTGGTGGTGGATATACCTGCCTACCTGACCCACCTGGCTGGGGACTGTCATGGGGCTTAGTGCTGGGGGATTTATCCCTTACTTTCCTCTTGTTCCCCCTTGAGGACACCAGCACAGGGACTGATGTTCAGTCTGGCAACATGCTGACGCACATGTCAGCCAAGCACTTAGTGGCATCCTCCCCCCTCCACATCGCTGTCCTTGTACTGTCACCTATGCATCCACAGGTGGCAGTGTCAGAGCGGCGTGACAGTCCTCCCTTCCCCAGAGGAAGAGTGTTCCCCGGGATGCTCAGCCCCTCCGGGCGTTGGCCCCGATGACCCAGGCTTGTTCCCAAAGTCAGGTCACCGGCGTCACAAGTGGTAGTGCTACTGTTGAACCCCAGCAGGCCAGCTCAGAAGGCATTTCTTTATAGAGAGAGCGGTGATGTGATGGAAGAATAAGCCTGCTAAATACCATTTCTGACAACACTAGTGTTGGCTCTGATGGTTTAGAACCCAAACTTCTAAAACTGGCCGCACCATTTATTGCTCAGCCGTTATCACGGATTTTTACCCTCTCTCTTTGCAATGGAGTTGTCCCGGATGTATGGAAAATGGCCAGAATCACTCCAGTCTTTAAGAAAGGCGATAAAAGAGATATGGCTAACTATCGGCCGATAGCTATACTATCAGTGCTAAGTAAAATAATGGAAAAGCTAGTATCAATACAAGTTATTGAATTCATTACTAAATAGAACCTTCTCTCGCCAATTCAATATGGCTTTCATAAAGGTCATAGCACCTCCACGGCCTTGCTCCACCTTACAAATGATACTTTAACTGCTGTGGACAGTGGCCACCTCACGGGGGCAGTTTTTATTGACCTGACAAAGGCATTTGACCTTGTTGACCATCCTTTTCTACTAGATAGTCTCCTAGCTCTTGGTTTCTCACCTAACTCAGTTGCCTGGTTTAATAGCTAGCTATCAAATAGAACACAGCGCGTTAGATTCAATTCCGCTGTGTAGAGCCCCATGGCTAACAACCTAGGTATTCCCCAAGGATCGATATTAGGACCCCTCCTCTTCTCTATTTTTATTAATAGTATCTCGTCAAATAGCCCCGACTGCTCGGCTGTCCTTTATGCAAATGACCTGGTCCTGTACTGTAATGATAAGAATATACACCATATAAACCAGACCCTTACCACTGATTTTAAATCTATTCAATCCTGGCTTTTCCTCCATAAACGAATCCTTAATGTTGATAAAATGCATACTGGTTCAACAGTCAAATTAAACAAAAAACGTGATCTATTTAAAGTATCTGGTCAGGATGGTATGGTCCTCAAACCTGTATGCTCTTTCAAGTATCTTGGAGTACTCCTTGATGAAAACCTCAACTTTGATAAGCATATAACGTCTTCTTGTAAATCAGTCAATGCTAAAATTGGAGCCACCTACAAAACCAGCTACGTCCTTATGCAATTGGCTAGATTAGCCATAGTCCGTGGGATCTTGCGCCCGTCGTTATCCTATGGGGTAGCCACTTATCTTAGTTCATCCACTACTCTCCTTAGAAAGTGGGATGCCACTTATAACAGCATCTGTAGGTATGCCTCGGCCTCACCCTGGTCTAAACACCATTGTCAGCTCTATGCTGACTTAAATTGGCTACCTCCTGCTGCAGCTCGAACTCTTGCCCTTGGCTCTCTGACTGATGTTATAAGAATAGGGATCCCTGTATCGCTGGCCTCCCTACTAACTCCACTGTCCCCCCCTCCCATGGCCTCAGATCATCTGACAAATCGCTGCTGAAAATACTGAGATGTAAATCTAGCAAAGGAACCCTTGCTTTCTCTTACTCGGCGGCTAAACTCTGGAATTTCCTGCCTCTTAATATTCGCCTAGCCCCCAGCCATGCCCAGTTTAAAACCAACTGTCGCTACTTCCTCTTCAGTCAGGTCTCCTGTGCCTGCTTCAAACCCCCCTGAATTTTTTGCTCTCAGGTCTCGTCTCACTTCTCCACTGCTTCAAACTGTTCCCTACTCCGCCTACCCACCTGTTTCTTGTTATTAGGCACTTATGTCTCTGTTGATTTTGCCTTTAGCTGCTCTTAACCCAGTTGTGCTTAGCCACGTGTGATTGTAATTGTTGAAATTTTGTTGTTACTGTTAGTGAACTATTGACCCATCTTGTTACCCACTCATGTAATTTGTCTAATCTTGTCCCTACTCATGATTTGTCAGTCTTGTTTGCTCTGTATTTTGTTTCTTCCTGATATCAAATCTCATTCCCTGCCTACCTATTGTAATCTTCCGGGTCGTACCTGAAAATAGTCATGTCTTGACTATGGTACTGACCCGGTAAACAAAAACTAAATAAATAAAAATAAATAAATAAATGAACTCCCCAGCTGAGGTAGTCACTCAGAAGACTGTGGGGGCGTAGAGGGTGGGAGAGGGAGAAGTGGAGGGTCAGGATTAGGGGTGGGTGGGGTCTACTGTAATCTCTGGATTAGGGGCTTTGCAATCAGTTAGACTCGATAAACTGTGATGTCTTCTTGTGCTGGCCATTTCATATGGTGGTAATGCCACGCTCCTGCAAATCACCTTCAGCACTCACACGCTCCCAGCAAAGTGATATTTCACATACAATGCATCCCAGCTTCTCATGCCCCTTGTTTTTGAACATCAGCCCTTAAATGAACAGAATCTCACCACAAAAACTTACAACAGTCAACATGTAAAATTATTTTGCAAAAAATAGATTGAGGTGGGCATACCTAGATCCACCCCGTCCCCCACGTTTTGATGACCCTCCACAGACAATTTCACAAACTTGACAGTCCTGAGGTGTAGAGGGAACCAGAGAGGGAGATAAAGATTGTGTCCTTAGGTGTGTTTGCATGCTCACACACACACACACACTCAAACACTCGCACGTGCGGTTTTAGCGCTATTACAGCACCTGTGCGCCGTGCACTGTTATAGCTATTTAGTGCGCTCCACACGCAGGAGCTGTGGAGTCGTGCAGAAGCTGTGGGAGTGTGGCACCATATTTTCTAAGGTTTCTGATGTGTAAGTGGAGGATAACTGGTAAGTCCATGAGAAGTTCAGTTATGGGACTGGGGGGTGCCATTGGGCCAGTCGAAAGCAAGTAAAAGCTTAATTAAAAAAAATGTTTATCCATTCCATTGTGCATTCCTTACCCCTTCCTCAAAATCCAAAGCCAGGTTTCTCACCTATAAAGGTCACTGGGAGGGAGAGAGGAGTGGTGGATACAAGAAGAGAAACAAATCGGTTAAAGAATGTCTCCTCTTCCCTGTAGTTCCAGAGTTGGTTGCCCGAGGAGTTATACGGCAAATCTTTCCACTTCACGAGCAGCGAATCCTGAACCGGCTGATGAAATCCTGGGTCCAGGCAATCTGCGAGGCACAGCCCATCGGTATGGTTTTCTGATTCTTTTCGCCACCCCAGTCAGCCTCTCCTCTCAATCATTCTTCCTGTTTGTGATTTTCCCTCTGAAAACAGAAAAGCAGTTCCCATTATTTAATTTATTTTTTTTGCTAAATAGAATGTTAACAGTCTTAGAAAAGTTTCAGTTTAAATTTGAGGGACACATTGTTTCTCTTTAGTCTCCTCCTGACAGCCCTGCCCCCATCTGCCTTTTTGAGCAACGTCCCAGACCCAGAACCGCCTTAGCTGGAAGCAATCCCCATGACTTCCGCTCATGGTGGGGGCGTTCATGGTCGTATCCCTTATGGAGGCCAGATACAACTGAATCCTCGCAGGTGGTGGCATGAGGGCTGAATGCATCCCAGGCATCATCCGGGCAGACTGGGGTGTTTCCTGTTTCTCCCATCTCCTCCCACCCAGGATACCAATGTCACCAATGGATCCAAGACACACGCACGCACGTAATGCTTGCCACCTGAGTCAGTCAGCACCTTCCCTTCCACATGTTGTTCAAGCTGTATTGTAATCTGTGGCCACCCAGGTGGCAGTATTGCAGTAGAGTCTGTCACCCTCCCTCTCCGAAAAAGGAGAACCTCTTCTGGGTCACTCAGTCCCCCCCCCTTCCAGTCCTACAACACTTGGGAAGTTTTTTTTTTTTTGTATCCTTTAGTAACCAGGTAAAGCCCAGTAGTCAAAAGTAGCTTTTTTGAGAAGTGACCCAGCAGCACTGGGGAGGTTAAGTGACTTACTCAGTCACATAGTATGTAGGTGGAGATTGTGGGAATCAAACACAGGTCTACTGGATGTAACAAGACCATTTGCAGCTTGTTACCCTGACCTCTAGCCCATATTGCCAGCCCAATTGAACCAGGGTTGCGAGTGTCATGACAGGCAAGGCTGATTCTGCACTGAAAATCTGGCTCTGAGACAAAGAATGACTTTCCTCCTTGTCCTCACCACCAGTTGGACCTCCTTCTGCCAGTGCCACAAGCCAGCTACACAGCCAAGGACTTCCTCTTCTGCTACAAGCCCTACAGACTTTCCTCCCTCACAGCCCTGGTTAGCTCCCCCCAACTCCAAGATCCCCCCCCCGATAAGGCCTTGCCTCACAGCTTCATGGCAGGCATCCCCGGTCCTACCTGGCCAGCTATTGTGAAGTCTTTGGGGGCTAGTCATCAGGGCAAAAGTGTAGAAGGGACCTGTGATGGTAGTAGGCAGCTGACGAGCTTCATCAGTCTGCTGGGAGCAGATGTTTCCTGTTTTACTTCCCCAATTCACTCCCCCAAGAGCATGCTGTGATGTGCTAAGTGCCCACATGCCAGACGAACGAAACTCAGCATGTTCTCCCCTCCCGAGCCTCTTACCCCACTTTACTGCCACCTGTGGCCACCCAGATGGCAGTACAGCAGAGGGAGATGCTACCCTCACTACTATTTAGGCTTGTTCCTCCTCATGCTGGCCCTCCAGCTTGTGCACGGGTGATTTCTGTTAACTTGTCAAAATCCCTGTATCTTCCGTGTAAGTTAATAGGGCCTCTGAGGTATGCCTGTTGTGGTATAAGAGACTCCGAGCGTGAGGACCTGGTGACAGGACCACGAAGTGAAGCAGAGCAGTTCTGTCTGCCCAAACCTCAGGACAGGAGTCTCTTACACCAGAAGAGACTCCCCTTGGAGGCCCTGTTAACTTATTATAAATCACTGGAGTTTAGTTTGCATGATCAGTAATAGGTTAAGTCTGTTTTTTTTATTTCATTGTGCCAACCTCTCCCTGGCATTGAAGTGCAGCAACCCCCCCCCCCCCAGTGCGCTGGCACGAGAACACACTGTACACCAGATAAGAGGTACAGTAGCTATGCATGCTGACTGGCTAAAATCCTCTTAGTGGTTTATAATATATATTACATAGCTGTTGTCACTTTGCCTACATAATGGATGAAGTTCATGACCGAATATAATGCTGGCGATGTTCCTAGCAGGAAAACGAATAAGCTGCTATGCTTCATGTGTAGGTGGGGGACCCAAAGGTTTTCTTTCTTTCCTATTTTTGTATGTTTGTTTGTAACTGAACAGATCAGCGTTTTCCTTGCCCTCCTGTACACAAGCAGTACTTGCAGGACGACATTATACAAAGCTTGGGAAGCACAGAGAGCAGCAGCCAAATTAACGTGTCCACTACAGTTTTGAAAGAGGGTGAAAAATTCCAGTCAGGAGGTGGAACTATCTGTGGCAGCCACTCTCGAAAGGCCACACCTGGTTACTGATGATCTGTCTCCTGTTCCGTAGCTGACATCTGCGATTACTTTGGAGTGAAGATTGCCATGTACTTTGCCTGGCTGGGCTACTATACCAAATCCATCATTTACCCGGCTGCCTTCGGCTTCGTACTTTGGGTCTTTACGGAGTCTGACCAGGTGAGACTTTGTGTCATGATTCAAACGGGGGGAGTAGTGGTCTGGCCACCAGCAATCAAATCACAGTGAGAGCAGCAGAAATCATTTGCACGGTATTTCAAAACATAATTGCCTTACAAGCCATTCTATTCTTTAACCCCCACTTTCTTCCGCTGCAGTATTTCCAGTATTTTCTGGTACCTCCATTGGTCACTCACAGGTCTTTATTCTGTACAGCGTAACACCACTCTACCTCTGTCTCTCTGACTCTGTCTCTCTCTCTCTCTCTCTCTCTCTCTCTCTCTCTCTGAAGCGGTCCCATCATCTTCCTCTAGTAGCTTATCCCCCCCCCCCATGACAAGTCTGATGCCCGGTAACCAGATTTGGTGAGCAGCCCCCACCCTAGTAACCAGATCTGGTCTTCTGGTGAGCACCCAACCCCAAGAGGAAGTGCAGCACCACTAACAGATGAGGACACATCATTGGCCCCCACCTCTCCCTTACTTACTTCTGTGTAATCTTCAGGCCTGCCCACAGTGGCACTACATGTTGGCATTAACCAGTACACCACTATATGTTCTCATCCTGATTGTTCCATTTTATTTTTACAGTTTATTTACCAAAAAATATTCCAGCTGAGATATAATATCTTGTTTTCAGTGGGGTTCTGCTGTTAACCCTGTTTTTCAACTGGGTGCACAGACATACAGAGAGGTTAAGTAACATGCCCAGGGTCATGCAGCATGCAGGTGGCTCTGGTGGGATTTGAACCTGGGTCTTCTGTTTCCTAAGTCTGTGCTCTTGCTACTAGACCTCACTGCCTCCAGGATATCTGCATAACAGCAGGTTATTTGCCTCTTACAGCCCATCAGCTCCTGCTTTATATTCACAAGCTGAGGTGACAAATATGGGAGTATCATGCTCTCAGCTAGTGAAAAAGCAGCAGGAGTCGATGAACTTCTAAGACACAGAGATGGTGTTTTCATGCAAATATCCCTAGTAATTTGGAAAGGAATGGCTTGCAGTTTGACATTTCTGCTGATGGAGCATTAATTTTCTGTGCCATTAATCAGCCGCTTTAACCTTTTAATATGCCTGTAATTCACTGTTGATTCAAATACATGCAAATGTACATTTTTTGTCTATTTTATTTATTAAAAAATTGGTAATGGGGAAAGGCATATTAAGCCGAGGCTCATTTCCGGGTGCAACCCAAGGGAGAGGGGAAGGGGAATACAGAAAGAAAAATTACGACAATAAACGTCAGAGTGCGGTTACTTAGACAACTTAAGGTGCAAAAGCAAAAACTGATTATGCAGGTAAACAACTCCGTGAATTGTAAACAAGCGTACAGGTATTAAAATAAAGTGCTTGGTGCATGATGGAGATGGTAACAGTGCTTTTTGGGTACAGAATCAGACCGCTAGCTTACCAGATTAACAGGGGGAGGGCATTTGCAGGAGGGGAGGGCAGGAAGGAGGAGAAGGAGAGTCGGGGGGGGGGTAGACAGGACCAGGAGGGAACAAGGAGGTGCCTTACCTGGTATCTAATGGCTGAGAGCAACGGGTGGAGGAGGGGAGCAGGTTTCAGCTGGAGGGGAGGTGGTAGGAAAAATACACACAAATGCATGCACGCATGCAAATACATGCATGCACACCTACTTACACACACACACACGCACACACACACAAACACACACCTGTTTTGTTCCACAGAGTCTTTGCTTTATTTTGTGTGTTATATTCACAGACCAGCCGTGACATCAGCTGTGTAGTGTTTGCCCTGTTCAACGTGATCTGGGCGACGCTGTTCCTGGAGGGATGGAAACGTCGCGGGGCGGAGTATGCGTACAAGTGGGGAACATTAGACACACCACCTGAGGTCATCGAGGAGCCACGATCGCAGTTCAGGGTAAATGGAATATTGACTCAATCCCCCTGTGACATTACTTTCTATTCATGTTTCAGTGTTGCTGTTGACAATACCTCTCAACCTCCTGCCTTAGAAGTCTGGGATAAGGCTTAGAAATCAGCTGCAAATGTCACAAATCAGGAACATAGCTTAAAGCCATTTCTGAACGAGAACTATACTATAACATTTTATTATATTTCAGATTCCTCCTCTTAAGGGACAGATGTGTCCAATTTAGGAGACTGTTTTATCTCCATCTTGGGGAACGGAGGGGGGCACCCTCAGGGGATAAGCTGTGGGTTGTAGTCAGAGGTTTTGAAAAGGAAGGGTGTGCTGTATCTGGTAGCTTTCTGCCACCTCAGAGGACTACTGTGGTGCACAGAAGAGCATGGGAAAGTGAAAGGAGGACCTGGTGGCAAGTGAAGAGGAAACATGGGAGACAAAAATAAGCAAAGTACCAGCGGTGCCGACTCCGAGAGGCATCAAGTTGTTCCAGGCAGAAGCAGGACTCCATTGGAAATGAAATGTGGCACGTCAGCTAGGTTATAACGTAGGACATAAGAGCAACAATGCAATAGAGGGCTGTAGGGAGCATTAAGCTTGAATAATCAGTCCCACTGAGGACCATGGCAATGCAGTACTATGTACACTCTCCTTCAGTATAATTAGTCAGTCCCCTGCACAGCATTGTATGAGGCACCCATAATAGTCAGACACGGCATGCCAAAGAAGCAGTTTGGAAGAAGAGCAGTATGTAGATGCACTAACGTTACAAGAAGGTGGATAATTTCAAATTTGTTTGGTGTTTTGTAAATTTCTCCCAGGCACACGCATGCATTCTAAGACCTAAATTCTGGTGCAAAGCATCATGGGTATGCAAATCTGGGGGTAGACTGATTAAAAAATGTCCTTTAATGGTACTACATTTTGCTGCCATGTCAGTACGCAGACCTCACCACAGCCGACTCACATACATTAAACGTGACAATCAAGCAATTAATCAAACTTTATTTAACCAGGCAAAATCATCCTTGAGCAAGCACATTTGCAAGATGGTCCTGGACAAGTAGGACATATACAACTACAGCAAATTATCAGATAAGCAGTGTACATACAATGAGCAAATAAAAGACAGTTACAGAGAAACAAATAAGATCAGGGCTGGGGAGTACATATAGTGAACACTATCCGGGTTGATAATTGACTGTATATATATAAAGGATTCCCTAATGACGTGAGATTTTTCAACCAAAAGTCACAACGTTACAATAAAACGAGGAATACCAGGGAGGGTAAGTGCGGGAACAACCCCTGAAGGCTTATGGGTGGAGGAAAAACAAAGGAAAGGGTCAGTGAGGGGTGAATATAGATGTAGTTAAACAAACAGGTGGGAGTTGGGCAGAATAATCCGAAGGTGGAAAGAAGAAGAGAAGTGCTAGGGGGAATACACGTAAGTGCCAAGAGTTTGGGGAGATAGAGGAGGTGGTTATTTGCGGCATACACACCGGACTCTCAGTTTGAAAGCGAGCAGCCTCCTGAAAGAGTGAGGCCCCGGAAGGGAGGACAGCTTGAGAGTTTTTTGTATGACATTCTAAAGGGTGGACAGAGAAAAGATGATAGCCGCTGAGCCATATTGTGCCCTTAGTTTGGGTACTTTAAGTGAGACAAGAGACAAACTCCTTAGACCATACGTTCCCTTAGTACGCTAAAACAGAGTAGAAATATAGGTCGGTAGTTTATCGGTTAGGGCCCGGTATGTCCTCATGAGGGCATTTTTTTGCCTCCTCAGAGTGAAGGAGGGCCAGTCTAGCACCTGATAGAGCAGGCAGTGGTGGGTGCGTAATGGCATGTTTAGGATAAATCTCAGCGTGCGATGGTAGAGGGTGTCAAGTTTACATAGCGCCTGAATAGGACAGTGACTATAGAGAAAGTCAGCATAATCAAGCAGCGGTAGAAAAGTTGTTTGGACAAGTCGTTTCCTTGCTTCAAGTGTAAGGAGGTGCCTTATCCGATAAAATATGCCTAGTCGCTGTCTTAGCTTTTAGATAGTTCATTAAGGTGAGCCAAGAAGTTGAGCCTGTTATCCAGCCAGACACCCAGGTACTTGAATTTTTCTACTAGTTCCAAGGCTTCGCCAAGTAAGGTATAAATCTGGAGGCTCGAAGATGGTCCTGTGTAGTGGGCAGCACAAGGCGAGATAATCATAGCTTTGGTCTTTTTGGCATTAAGCAGAAGCTTGAGCTTTATTAGGTTGCGTTGAAGGATGTCAAAGTCTAACTGAAGCTCCTTGTGGGCTACGTCTAGGGAGGTGTTAGTAGTATAGCGCACGGTATCATCAGCGAATCAGATAAACGCTACTTGTACGCATACAGGAGTCTATATGGTTTATATAAATAGCAAAGAGAATAGGGCCCAAGATGGAGCCTTGTGGCACACCACGCGGCAGGGTCTTTAGCTGAGACAGTTCTCCTTGATCTTTAATTTGCTGCATTCGGTTGGTGAGATAACAATCAAACTACTTCAAGGCAGTGTTATTTAACCCAATGCTGCTCAAGATGTTAAATAGACTATGATAATACACTGTATCGAAGGCCTTGCTAAGATCTAGGAAGAGGGCATAGATGTATTGCTTAGTATCCAGGGCAGTTTGCCATTCGTTGGACACTTTGGCAAGGGCCGATACAGTACTGTGCTTGGGCCTAAATCCCGATTGGGTGGGGTTTAGGATGTTTTCGGTGTCAAGGAACTCTCTGAGTTGAGAGTTAACAGTTTTTTCCAGGGTCTTTGATAGGATTGGGAGAAGGGAAATCGGGTGGTAGTTGTTCAGGTCAGTTGGGTCACCAGACTTAAAAAGAGGAATAATGTGCACTATTTTCCAAAGTGGTGGCAACTCTCCATGAGTCAAGAACTATTAAATAATCTAGACAGTACGCACAACAGGAATAGGTGTTCAAGCTGTTGTGTGCCACCTAAAAAGTAAAAAAAAAAAAAAAAAAAGAAAAGAAAGGTTCAGTTTAGGTGGAACAGAGGAAATGTTTGAGGCAATATTAGGGAAAGGTGAGAGGTATGCTGTTGACTATTGTTTTTATTACGCAGTGTTTGTTCACCAGGGTTTTATAGATTTTATCCCAGTGTAGCATGATACTGACTTACATGTCAAGTTTTTGTTTTTTTGCCTGCTCTGCGTGAGCTGGATATAATTTGGGTACAGCGTACCTGGTGTAATGTTATTATAACATGTAACACTATCGGTTGAATTATCTAATTGACTCTATTTAACTAAGACTGAATGCAAACGAGTCCCACTGCGTGTCAGAATACACCATGCCTGAAGTTTATTTGCTGATAATTGAAATAACAGATTTGCTCCCAAATAAACAAGGAACCATGAAAAATTAATTTTTAAAAGAGAGGTGGTCAAAGTAGAACCTATCAAAATATGAAACAGCTCACAATAGTTTTAGAGGTCTGTGCTTAGACTCCATCTTAACAGGTGCTGCACTACTGGGCTAAATGTACATATAGAGAATGAACCGAGAGCGGGCCGCGGTCTCTAAATAGTGTGCGCCTGTCTTGCAGATTTCATAATTGAAGCTCACCCTGCTCGGCTCAGTGGCACTGAGAGTTGAGGCACTGGACGTCACACCTCACTCCACGCCGGTGACCCGGGTTTGGGAACGACCCCGGGTCATCGGGTGTCGGTAGGGGAGGACTAGGATTGAGCGCCCGACAACAGCTCTCCTAGTCCTGGGGAAAGGGTGGGATCCACACCATGCACTGGCAGTCTGCGGGGACGCCCGGAGGCACCTGCAGGCGCGGTTCTTAGCATTGGGGAGGCGGACATCTGCACGCTTGCATAGACGTCATTGCACGTCCACACTCCCATTGGGTGAAAAAGGAAAAATGGGCTGGGCACGACCGTGCAGCTTGATGGCCGCGCCCTGCATTGCTGGGAGGACTGTCATGAAATCGTGCTGGGGGGGCAGCGCTGGTCTGGCTAGCAGGGATGGGGGAGCCCTCCAGTGGGTCGGCTACGGCCGTGCCGGACCCCATCATCATGCAAGTGAGCCTGCTGCTTTCCCCGCGAGGCAGGGCCGGCGGCTGGTGCCCCCACTGTTAGGTGCCGCAGTGGGCACAAGAAATACAGCTGAGATAAAAAAAAAAAATAATTGAAGCTCACCGCTATAGGCCACCTGATGACCCAGTAGAAGTGATATGCGCATACGTGCCAGCAACCTGGGTTCGAGAGTAGACTAGGAGAGCCGAAATCATGGAGGCCAGAGCTGGGGAATGTTGCTGACAGTAGTGCAAGCCAGTTTGGGGTGGGATATAACGGGTGCCTAGTGAAGGCAGTGGCCCCCTGTGGTAGGTTTGGGAGCCTGCTCCCACGCAAGGGCTGGTGCACACACCCGGAGTGCACTGTGTAACCAAGACCACAGCAGGATAGCTGTCCCACATCACAGGATGGAGGGAGGCAGCGGCCCCCTGTGGTAGGCTTGGGAGCCTGCTCCCACACAAGGGGTGGTGCACGCACCCAGAGTGCACTGTGTAACCAAGAGCACAGCCGGATGGCTGTCCCACATCACATGATGGAGGGAGGCTCAAGGGGGGAAATTTCCGTGGAGAATATCGCAGCTGCCATCTGTATGATGGCAAGGCCCGACCAGGGGTATATCCCTGACACTGACAGGGGCAGAAAAACTTGTGTTGAAGAACCAAAAAACTCACCACTCCTTCATGTGAAAAATCTTCCATTTGTTTCAGCAAAAGCAAACAGCAGATGAAAACACCAGGGGCACTCCCAGATGGAAACTGACTGGTCACCCCACCCACTTTCTGCACCAGTTACCTTTATCTATGCCTCTAGATAGGGATGTCAAGGTAACAAGCTATGGCAATACATCACAATACTTTCCACAGATGATTATTTATCATTGTGCAGAAATAATAGTGTGATTATTGTGCAGCAAGCTATGTACCATGATAAACAATGTTCTTTCTCATCTCTGCTGCTCCGGCAGTGTATTATTCTCAGGGTGCGCCTGAGATTCCTGATTCCCCATCTTCCCTCAGTCCCATTTTCACTATTTTTCTGAAAATCAGAAATTCTGCAAATTGTCATGATAATCAGTATATCATGATATTTTTTACATGTTTATCACAGTGCTCAAACTGTGATATTGTGACATCCCTAAAACAGATGAGTGCGTTTGAATTATGCTGGAAGAGTACCTGGTATACCTACCTTTTAAATGCATCTTGTGACAAGTCTGCAAGACGGATGCACAGTAGTTAAAGACCACCAATGGGTCTTGGTCCTTCTCTGGATGAAAAAGAAGTGTTTTTGAATGACATCCCAGTTTCTTTGAAAATATTTTTTTTATGTATGACAGGAAATTATTTTGAATTTAAAGTGGTTTGTAACGTTCCTATTTCAGAAATGATATTCCTATTCTCAAATTATCAGTATTGAACTGTACGAGAATAAAACCTGATGTCCAAAACTGGTATTTTGCATTGTTTTGTTTTTATGGGTAACCTTTTTTTATTTTTATAGAGACTTTTATGGTACGTTTTTGGTAGGGGTTTCTCCCGCTTGTCCCCACCCAAGGCCCCCGGCACGTGGCCATATGAACGTGTGGAGGAATGCACGCACGCACACCGGAAGTCACCTGAGCCCCATCCACCCACCCACCCATACTGCCGCCCCCTCCATGCCTACACTACCCCACTGGACCTCCACCCAGTGGGGCAGAACTACGAGGGGGACGACAACCTGCCCCTAACACCCCCAGGAGAGTAGAGCAGCCTGCTGGCTTGCTCAATCCCGCTTCTCCCTCTCCACCCCCTCCCATGCCGGCACCCCAGTGACCAGATGTCGTTCCCTAACTCGGGTCGCCGACGTAGCACATGGTAAGGCGTCCAGCACCTCAGCCCTCAGCGCCACCGGGCCAGATTATGGGCAACTTTCTATACAGTTCTCTTTCTGGAACCAGGAATTCAGAGTTGTATGTCCCAGTTTGTTTACAGAACTTTAAGCAGTGTTCTGATAGCTCAGTAGCTTTTGCTTAGTATTCTCCTGGGGAAATAATTGTAAAATAAAAATATCAACAAAAAGTATAGCGATTCATTTTTCCCCTTGCTTCTTCTCTAGGGACAGAAAAGGGTGAGCCCTGTGACAGGCTGCGAAGAGTTCTATTACCCACCATGGAGGCGACTGCTGTGTCAGTGCCTCATCAGTCTTCCCATCTGTATTATATGTCTGATCTTTGTCTTCCTGGCAATGCTGGCCTGCTTTGAGCTTCAGGTGAGTACCTTCCCCCTGTCTCTTGGTCAGTGGTAGGTCATTCCCCCCCCATCCATGGTTCAGTGACAGGTCAGTTCACTCCTCCTTAGTTCAGTGGGAGACTATTTCTCTTCCTCAGTCTGTGGTTCAGAAGTAGGTCAGTACCCTCCACCTGTACGTGGTTCAGGTAGGTTAGCATCCTTCACCATGTTTGTGGTTCAGTGGCAGGGAAATTCCCTCGCCCCATCCGTGGTTCAGTAGTGGTTTAGTTCCCTTCCCTCTCATTTGTGGTTCTGGGGTTAAGTGGTAGGTTAGTCCTCTCCCACATCCGTGAATCAGTGGTAGGTCAGTACCCTACCCATGTCTGTGGTTTAGTGATAGTTAGTTCCCCCTATCTGTGGTTCAGTGGTAGGTTAGTTCCCTCTGCCTTTTGCCCATGGTTCAGTGCCCTGCCCCCTTGTCTGTGCTTCAGTGGAAGGCCAGTACCCTCCCTCCTGTACATGGTTCATTGGTAGGTCAGTACCCTCCACCTTGTCTGTGGTTCAGTGGCAGATCAGTTCCTTCTGCCCTCATCTGTAACTCAGTGGTAGGTTAGTTCCCTCCCTCCTCATCTTTGGCGCAGTGGGAGGTCAGTCCCCTCCCCTGTGTCCATGGTTCAGTGGTAGGTCGGTACTCTCCCTCATGCTGTGGTTCAGTGATAGGTTAGTTCCCTCCCTTCTGCCCGTGGTTTAGTGGTAGGTCAGTCCCCTCCCCTGTGTCCATGGTTCAGTGGTAGGTCGGTACTCTCCCTCATGCTGTGGTTCAGTGATAGGTTAGTTCCCTCCCTTCTGTCCGTGGTTTAGTGGTAGGTCAGTCCCTTCCCCTCTTGTCCATGGTTCAGTGGTAGAGGTTGTAGGTCCAATATACCAGGGTCTCTACAGCATGACATCCCTCTGTTTGCCTCACTTGAAAGAGCTTTTCATGGGCATTCAGAGTATAATGGGCACTGGACATGAATGTGTCCCTTTAAAGGTGTTCAGCTCCTGATGGTTATTCCCAGCTGCAGTCATACCACCCTGTTTCTGATGTCACAGTCTGTTGTTAATGAAATGGTTGTGGTGCCACAAACTAAGGATTGTGTCCTGAGCAGCAGGGAGTAGTCATGTGGAGCAGGTGAAATCTGAGGGATGGATATCCTATCTTCCTCCAAACGCCCAGAGTAAAACTGGGTCGAAGTAGGACCCCACTGAAAATGAGTTGTTGCATCTCATCTGGACTATCCTGGGCCAATATCAATGTAAACAAATGTTAAGAAATCTGATAGTTCCACCAGTTTTAGGTTTAGACAGCCATGACTGGTTACAAATCCGAACCTCGGATCCCAGAGTACTTCATGTGTCTCTACAGGTTTGGGGAGTCGTTCCAGCCGAGAAACCTTCCAAGCTGATTCACGGCCCTTCCCACTATAAATTAGTGAATTATGGGCAAGCCTTCTGCCCGTCCATTGGTATGATTGGTGTTCCTCTTCTCAGTTTTGTATACAGGTGAGATAGGCAGAATTGTTTTCTTGTTGTTTTTTTTTAAACAACAGAGCTCTGGAACCGGGGTGGTGCTAAACTATAGACTCTTACCAACTGGCCTGGTGTCTCCAGCAGTGGTGCATTGTGGTACCATGTGGGAGTCCCTGGGCTTGCATCACATTCTGCACTCTCAAGGGAGTGTTGTGGTTATCATGATACTGTACAGGTGCCCCGTACAGTGGGGACTGAGAGCAACATTGAAGTCATCAGTGTCCGGGTAACATCCACTGCTCCCATGTAGGCCATTAGGTGGTGCCCGTGGGTCCTGCCAGCTGCTGACATATAATGGCCCCTCATGTGGATGCCAGTAAAACTGGTCTGTTGTGGCCTTGATGCTTCACCCCCCAATCCTCATGAACATGTGATACCAGAGTAGGCTGTCCCTCATAAAACTGTAAGAGTAGAAAACTTCTGATAGATCTGTAAGGCAAATTAGTATTTTTGATGTGATTTACACCTCATTAATATGCAAAAAATCAAATGCAAAGTACTAAGTTTGTAAACAAATACATTTTGGATTCCAGACAGAAGCAGTTCAACCTGGATCTAGAAATGGTTCCCTCATTTCTAGAGTGGGCAACATAATAAGGTTGGAAAGGACTCTAGGTCTGTCCTGCCCCCAACATGCACACACTTCATAAGCAGGCAAGAATAAGTATGCTGTGTAGACATTTAAGAACATAAGAACATACAGTAGCCATCACAAGGAGACCACATGGTCTATCTTGTTTGCTCAAATTGTTACAGGGTGCTGGCTTTGTCCTTACTCCAGTGCCCCTGGCCCCCTTCCCCTCCCCTTCCTTGGCCCCATTCCCTCTGTGTTTGTCCCAGGCTCTTTTTAAAAATCCCATTGTCTTAGCCTCCACCACTTCCTCTGGCAGTTCATTCCAGGCCGACACCACCCTTTCTGTAAAGAAATGCTTCCTCACATCTCTCCTGTATCTTTGCGTCTTGTATCTCCTGTATCTTGTATATTTACCAACTTAAAAGGGTCCTACACCCACTCTACTAGACTACCCATGGTAACTTTTGGTAAACTGAAACTTGTGTAGGCTTACTTTGAAGGCCTGTACTGTGTTCATGACCTGTCCTCACCGGTAGGCTCTTTTATAGGTTTATACTCTGTAGGAGTAGAAGTGCGTCATAATGTTACCCCTGAAATTACCACCTCTGAGCTTCAAGGTGTGTCCCTGTATCCTGTTGGAGAACACCAGGTCAAACACCTTGGTCTGTAATGTTCAATCTTGTCCATACCCTTGAGTATGCAGGAAATTGACACTGAATCCCCTCTCGGCTTCCTTTTTTACAACGTGAATGTGTTAAGTGTCACCAGCCTCTCTTTGTGGCTTTTGTGTTCCGAACTCCTGATCATTTTGGTGACCTTGTGTTTCACTCTCTCTCGACAGCCTCAATGCACCTTTTCTACTGGCAGAGTCCAAAACTGCATGCAGTACTCCTGGTGGGGCCTGACCAAGACCTTATAAAGAGACAGGATAACTTCCCCTGTCCTGCTGATCACACATCTCTTGTCATACTTCATCCTCTTGTCTGTTATGACATCCCCCTTATGACCTCCCAGGTCCATTTTGTCCTTTACTGCAACAAGAGGAGCCCCACACAGTGTGTAGGCCCCACCTGTTTTTTTTCTCTCCCCAAGTGTCATCACCTTGTTTTGGCTGTAATGAATCTGAGACTCCAGCAGAAGTTTATGCTTCTTCTCAAAGGAGTCCACCACCCTGGCCAGCTTAGTGTCATCCTCGAACCAGTAACGTCATTTCCTCAGGGGTTGCTCCGGCCCGGTGGGGCTGAGGGTTGAGGCATTGGATGCCACACTTCGCGCCACACCAGCAACCCGGGTTCAGGAACAGATTCGGGCCGCCGGGGGTTAGCATGGGAGAGGAAGGATTGAGCGTCTGACGACTGCTCTCCTTCCTTTGGGGTGGGGGGGACACATACCGCTCTGTAGCGGCACCTGGCAGAGACCAGCCGCACTACAGTGGTGGGCATAGCGTGGGGGGGGGGGCGCAGCAGGCATCAGCACTCCATGCTCTGGCGCCATTGCATGTCCGGCTCCCAAAGGGAAACAAAAATGGCAGAAAATTGCAGGGGGCGATCTTCGTGGCTGATGGCCATGCCCTGCAACCCCGGAGCTCAGAGGGGCACCTAACCAGGGTGCGGAGCAATGAAAGGCTGGCCCTCTGTGTGTGGGTTCGTTCAGCCTGCGTGTACAACCAGCTCCAGGGGTGCAGGCACCGGCGGCCAGAGGTTGTGAGGGCCGCTCTGCCGAGGAGAAGGATAAATAGAAATAAAAAAATTAAAAAAAGAATCACAGTGGTTGCAAAAGCCCATTTCAGTAGACTAACTGCGGATGCAATAGCCTGTTTCTGCAGAATCAAAGGGGTTGCAAATGCCTGTTTCAGTAGCATGACAGGGGTTGCAAAAGCCTTTTTCAGCATAATCATAGAGGTTGCAAAAGCCTGTTTCAGCAGACTCACTGGAGTTGCAAAAGCCTGTTTCAGCAGAATCATAGGGGCTGCTAAAGTCTATTTCAGTAGAATCGCAGGGGTTGCAAAACCCCATTTTAGTAGAATCATGGGGGTTGCTAAAGTCTGTTTCAGTAGAATCGCAGGGGTTACAAAAGCCTGTTTCAGTAGACTCACTGGGGGTTGCAAAAGCCTGTTTCAGCAAAATCACAGGGGTTGCAAAAGCCCGTTTCAGTGGAATCACAGGGGTTGCAAAAGTCAATTTCAGCAGAATCACAGGGGTTGCAAAAGCCCTTTTCGGTAGACTCACTGGGTTAGCAAAAGCCCATTTCAGCAGAATCACAGGGGTTGCACAAACCTGTTTCAGTAGACTCACGTGGGTTGCAAAAGTCCATTTCAGTAGAATCATGCGGGTTGCAAAAGCCCATTTCAGTTGCAAAAGCCCATTTCAGTAAACTCTCTGGGGTTGCAAAAGCTTGTTTCAGCAGAATAATAGGGGTTGCAAAAGCCCGTTTCAGTAGACTCACTGGGGGTTGCAAAAGCCTATTTCAGCAGAATCATAGGGGTTGCAAAAGCCTGTTTCAGTAGAATCACAGAGGTTGCAAAAGTCCGTTTCAGTAGAAATCACAGGGGTTGCAAAATTTCATTTCAGCAGTATCACAGGGGTTGCAAAAGCCCTTCTCAGTAGACTCACTGGGGTTGCAAAAGCCCATTTCAGCAGAATCACAGGGGTTGCAAAAACCTGTTTCAGTAGACTCACTTGAGTTGCAAAAGCCCACTTCAGTAGAATCATGGGGGATGCAAAAGCCCATTTCAGTAGACTCACTGGGGTTTTAAAAGCCTGTTTCAGCAGAATCACAGGGGTTTGGGAATGGAACCAGGTCGTCGGAGGGCCGGCTGGGGGAAGAAGGATTGAGCGTCCCCAGGACTGCTCTCCTTCTCTGGGGGGTCTCTGTGATCGCACAGGAGTGACACCTGGTGGAGGCCAGGTTGCCACCCTGTGACGACACACTATCAACGCTCTCTGGGGCGGGACAGATGCCAGACATCATTGCATGTCTCCGCCCAAGCTTACAGGGGAAAAAGGAAGGTGGGGCCTCCGTCTCTATGAAGCTCTCCCCAGGCTTCAATTAGCCTCCGTCGCCGGCTCTCCCAACCAGATAGTGGTTCTGAGGCACTGGGAAGCAGCGGGACCAGTGCCGCAGCCCCGCCCTCCAGAGGGCAACCCAGGGTTGAGCAGGAGAGTGATGGCAAGAGACGGTAGGTGGAGGTCCGGGGGCCCTGATCAGAGCTGAACCTGTCAGGAGTCCAGGAGGCCCTACCAGGAAAAAGTAAAATAAATATAAAAAAAAAAAAAGAATCACAGGGGTTGTGAAAACCCATTTCAGTAGACTCACTAGGGTTGCAAAAGCCTGTTTCAGCAGAATCATAAGGGTTGCAAAAGCCTATTTCAGTAGAATTACAGGGGTTGCAAAATCCCGTTTCAGTGGAATCACAGGGCTTGCAAAAGTCCATTTCATCAGAATCACAGGGGTTGCAAAAACCTGTTTCAGTAGACTCACTTGGGTTACAAAAGCCCTTTTCAGTAGACTCACTGGGGTTGCAAAAGCCCTTTTCGGCAGAATCACAGGGGTTCCAAAAACCTGTTTCAGTAGACTCACTTGGGTTGCAAAAGCCTGTCTCAGTAGACTCACTGGGGTTGCAAAAGCCTGTTTCAGCAGAATAACAAGGGTTGCAAAAGCCTGTTAGTGGCTACAATGGGGATCTTAGGGGTTGTAAAGAAATCATAGGGGTCTCGACCACAGCCCCTAACTTCCGCTGCCTCGAACCCCAGCTTCAGCATTTTTATCACCACTCTGGATCAGCAGTGGCTCCAGCAGCAGTCAATGAGGGATGTCACTGAATACTCCTCGCCACCTTAGAGTAGTGCCCGGCCACCACAATCCTCTGCTTACCAACACCTGTCTGCCAACACCTTGTCTAAACCCCCATTAAGCAGCTGCTCTCCCCCTAGCATTCAGCTGCTGGCAGTTGGTAGAGCTGGTCCACAGCGGAAGGTCAGTGACCTCCAGAAAGAGTTTCAGATCTGTAGAAATCAAAACATTTTCAGATCTCCTGGGCAGGAAATGATTAAAAACTGATTTGTAGCTGAGCTCTGTGTGTGTGTG
Organism: Neoceratodus forsteri; assembly: GCA_016271365.2. Classification (NCBI taxonomy): domain Eukaryota; kingdom Metazoa; phylum Chordata; order Ceratodontiformes; family Ceratodontidae; genus Neoceratodus; species Neoceratodus forsteri. The sequence goes on along the minus strand of JADMNL010000031.1, from coordinate 140,196,523 downwards.
TGTGGGGGGGCAGTGGAGGAAGGATTGCGCATCTCAAGGACTGCTGTTGGGGGGCACTGCTCCTGCTGCATGGCTGCCATCTGGTGGAGACCAGGTGGAAGAACAACTGGGAAGCAAGAGAATGGGGAGGAGTAGCCACCAGATGCCTGGCACTCATGCATGCCGTTGCACACATGCATGCATCACTGCATGCTGGCACCCCTGGGGAGATGGAGGAAAAAGCATGGTCTGGCCTTGCACTGGCATCCCCTGCGGGCCACCTACCATCATGTCGGTTTCAGTGGCTTAGTAAATAGCACACTCGCCTCTGGGGCCTGAAGCTTGGAATGTCGTGCATTCTAGCTGCACCCCAGGCACTTGGGGTAATACCTATAACTGACACTGCAGTGCTGTATGAGAGGGGTGCTGCACTAGTGAGGTGCCATCCTTTGGATGAGGAGGTAAACCGAGGTCCCTTCTGCCCATCTCTGGTCAGGTGGAAGTAAAAGATCCCATCGCTCTTATTGATGAAGAGCAGGGGGCTTGCCTGGTGTCATGGCCAACATTCCCTCGTCAATAAAACGGGTCCATGCAACCCGCCCCACCTCCTAGGACGTACCTGGAAACTAGCTATAGTAGCTTAGTGTGCCTTTTCTGGTCAAAAATTGCAAATAAAATAATACTAAAAATGATGTGCTCCTGGGTAAGTGATGGAAAACCACTAAGTCCCTGAGAATGTTAGTGATAGGGCGATGGGGCTTTGGGGGGGGGGGAGGCGTCAGGCAGAACTGGCGATGAAAGAAAGTTTGATTAAAAAAATTATCTGCAAACAGTCTGAAAATAAATCTCTCTCCTTTTTCTGAGGTTCAAACTGGAATTCTTGTTTTTCTCCTGCCTTGCTTTACATAGGAGTTTTTCTTGAGTGTAAAAGAGCTGCCACAAGTTGCCCAATTTTTCCCCAAGATCCTCCTTGCTATAACTGTCGCTGTCTGTGACGAGGTTTACAAGAAAATTGCCTACTGGCTAAATAATCTGGGTAAGTTGGAAAACCTCAGGTGCTTTGTTGGAAGCTGTAAGTAACTGAGAAAACAAATGCAAGGCCATGCCTCTCTCCACTATCAGAAGTTTAAACCATCACTGGAGGTAGATAGATGGATAGTCATGTATCTCAGAGGACACTCTTCTCCAGGAGGGATGTGCTGTGTCTCTGTGATGGGGAGGATCTGTTATTTGCCCTGTCCATCACTTTTCTGGACCACGAGGGGGTTTTGTCAGGTGCTCTGGGGGAGTTGAACTCAGGGAACATGGGGTTTTGCCAGATCGGCTCCTTCAAGATACAGTACATGGCCTAATCCTTAGAAGGTTTCAGGCCATCTGCACGTATGAAGTACTGGGAAATGTCACAGATGCAGGATGCATACCATTAGGGCACTCGGTAGAATTCACAGATATGGATGTGCACCCCCTCTGCACCCAATCTCAAGCCTCTGGCCTGGCTATGCTGGTGGCTGGGTCAGGGGTGGGCGAGGGGCAGGGCAGGCATGCTGCACATCCTTAGATATGTCTGCAGTGTGGATGGCCAGTGCACTGGTGCCTCCTATCCCACCCTAGGGATTGTAGTAGCGCTTACAAGCCCCCCTACAGATCACCCATGGAGTCAAATTGACAGGTGGACCCCCCCCCATGGTCCTGCTGTTGGAGCTGTTAGGGAGGGTTGGAGTCTGTACTGGCACTAGCCAGTGTGAATCTTTGCAGCTCAGGTGTGACTGTGGGGATACGGTGATCCTGAAGAACTGCTGTATCTCATTGGCCCTTGCACCCTGTGCAATCAGAGATCCACTGGCTGACTGGCAGGGGCATCCAACTGGATGCGGTAATCTGGACCAGCTCTGCCCCTATGTGGATCTGCATCAGCTAACTGCAGGCAGCCAGGGCTTAGGATGTTGACAGGAACACCAGTTCCCACAGCTAAGGATCAGTGCACCCCTGATATGAGGCTCAACCCACCCCAGATGGTATACTGTTGCCACAGCGACTCCCAGATCACGAAGACCACCACAGTGACAGGAATCAGGCAAAATCCGCCTGTCGCTGTGGTGGTCTGTTTGGCGATCGGGACTGCCTCGCTGGTGTTGTCCCCGGTCCAACTCTGACCGGGTTAGAATCCTAGAGACCAGGAGGGTGGGGTTGAAAGCACAGCCCCCAATGGATGCACGGAGGCATCCCGACACTGCAATGCTGACAGTCGGCATTGCAGCTGTCACTGTCTGGGATGTCTCCATGCCGACTGTCACTGCAGCATGGGTAAACCACCCCAGATACAGGCAAGTCACACGTGTCAGGGCCAGGCCCAGAGTCTGCAGTGGCTGCAAAGAATGGAAAGAGCTGACCAGGGACAGTCAGCCCTTGATTAGTTAACTGAGAGCTCCTGTGCTAAAGAGGAAGTATGTAGAGAGCGGGCCCCAACACATGGGGGTTGGGGTGCTGGTGAATTTGCAGTGTGGAGACAGAAACTATAGAAGCCACACTGGCAGAGACCTGAAAACCTGCAGGGCAGCACGGGGAGAGCTGATGTGAGTTCTCCTAAAGATGTATATGCCAGGAAGAAGCATCTGTTGAAAAGTCCTGAAAGCAGTCTGTTTTTTAAAGATGGCAAAAAAGCTATATTTTGGGGCTTTACGATGATATCCTAGGTGCTTAAGTGAAAACTGCAGAAAGAGAGCCGGGAGAGAGAGATATGCTTTATTTCATTTCTCCGTTTGCAGTATGCTGAAATAAAAGCTGTTTTGTTTTGAACTGTGAAATTATTGTCAGTGCCATCTGTGAGAGTTCCAAAAACATCCTCCTAGGCCGCCTGGTTTCACTACCCTGTCAAACTCCCACTGAGATTCAGTTGCCTGGGTAACCACTAGTGGCAGTGTAGCTAGGAGCGCAAATGGGGAGGGAAGAAAGCAAGTGCTGCAGCATTAGGCGTGCTGGCACCAGGGATCTCTACGTATCCTCCTGGGAGGGTTTGGAAAATGGGAACATGGGATGCTACTGAGAAGCAGGGGAAGCTGGGACACTCCTGTGTTTCATGAGGGCTGTTTGCCTCCAACCCTTGCAGACAAACTGTGGTGCCTCTGTCCCTCATTGCCAGTGACTGTATCTCAGGAGCAGCCTATCTGGGAGCTGAATGGTATTTCCAGAGGGAGGGGGTAAGGCAATAGAGAGTGGTGTGGTGTGATGACCAGGGGTCCACCAGGGCTATGGAAGTAAAATAGCTCCTCCAGATTAGAAGATGGAAAGAGTCAGTGGTCCAGTGGCAGGATTCCATTCTAGTTGAAGCCACAGGGGGATAAAAAGCAATCGGGAAGGAAAACCCCCATGCTCATCTTGAAGGATGCAGCAGCTCATTTTCATACAGGTCCTGGAGGGGCTCGATAACCATTCAAGCAGTTACAGCAGTCAAACAGCACAACAACAAAATGCATTCCAAACACCGAAATCAATGGGAAATGACCATGGGGTTTTGGGTGGGTTAAAAACCTAAAGAAGCAACAGCAGGTTTCTAGAGATACAAAAACTGCAGCCTTTTGAAGCTGCTTAGTGTAGGTATCTGTGATTCATTTGGTTATTACCACCAGTGGTATAAAGTCGATATCCCACACTGGGGCTGTATGCTGTCCTCTATATGCAGTTTATATGTGCCATAACTGTGGGGGTACATGAGTGGAGGTAAGCATACCATTACTTTGACTATGTTATAGTACCTGCTTGTCACTCAGACTGAGTGGTAATGCTTCAATGGCAATGGTAAAAACAGTTTTGTTTTAAACGTAGACAGTGATGGCAGAAAAAGACCAGCAATCCATTCAGTCTGCCCAAGTTCCCTATTTAGCCATGGCACCTACTGTCCCTCTAGGGTCTTAGCCCTCCCCATCATTCACTCCCATTCCCCTCCCAGCTTCTGCCACCCCGAGCAACCATCATACCCTTCATTCTGTACCAGCTGTGCTTGAACCCGCCAACAGTTTTAGCACCCACCGCTTTGGCAGGTAGACTGTTCCACTGCTTCACTACCCTTTCTGTAAAATAATACTTAATCTGAAGTTCCCTATCATAGCTCCCCCCTCCATTCTGGTCTCCAGTGACTACATGTTCAGTGCTTTGAAGCGCTCCTCATAGGACCTGACCTGTTGACCCTGAATCACTTTTTGTTACCATGCACCGCACCGTCTCCAGCCTCTCTCTATCCTTCCTAAGGTGAGGTCTCCAAAACTGAGCACAGTACTCCAGGTGTGGCCTCACAAAGGATCTATATAGGGGAAGTATTACCTTCATTCTTCTGCTATAATTACCCTTCCCCATATATCTCAGCATCATACTAGCTTTGCTATATGCCTTGTTGCACTGACTCGATTGTCTGAGGGAGTCACTGATGATAACACCAAGGTCCCATTCCTCAGCAGTAGTGCTAAGTCTGACCCCGCCCATCCAGTACTCTCTCCTGGGGTTCTTGTTCACTAGGTGCATTACCTTGCACTTTTTGGCATTGCATTTCAACTGCCAAACCTTAGAACACCCATCTAGCTTTCATATGCCACTCTGCATTTCCCTGATTACCTTGTTACTATCCACCTTCCCACAGAGCTTAGTGTCACCTGCGACGAGACACAGCCTGCCACAGATACCCTCACTGATGTTGCTAATGAACATATTGAAAAGAAGCAGTCCCAGAACAGATCCCTGTGGTACCCCGCTTGTGACCTCAGTCTCTGCTGATTTGACCCTGTTGACTGCAACCATCTGCTGCCTCCCCTTCAGCCAGTTATCTACCCAGTTTACTATGACCTTAGCCACATCCAGATCCTCCATTTTCTTCAGCAAGCATCTGTGAGGCACTGAGTCAAAAGCTGTACTGAAGTCAAAGTACAGCAAATCCACAGCATGGCTCCTATCCAATTCCTTCGTCACCCAGTCAAAGAAAACTATCAGGTTAGTCTTACAAGACCTCTCTGCCATGAATCTGTGCTGTTAACTATCCTGGAGCCTTTTGCTCTCCATGTGGTCCATGAGGTCCTCTTTAACCAGTGAATCCATTAGCTTCCCCACAACAAAGGTAAGATTGATAGGTCTGTAGTTCCCCGCATGTTGCTTGTCCCATCCTGTCCCGTCCACCCTCCATGGAGCAGTACTACATCTGCAACTCTCCAATTCTTAAGAACTACCTCCGTCCTTAGCTGTTGAATAGACCTACCAGAGGTTCAGCCAGTTCTACTGCCAGCTCCACGAGTGACCTCGGATGCAACCCTTCTGGTCCCAGGATCTAGTGCTGCCACCCCTTTCTGGATCCTCTGGCTTCTAAATATTGGCTGCCTCATCTCTGAGTTCCCCTTAGTGGTCACTTTGATGCTACTGTCTGGCAAGGGTCCACCGTTCTCCTTAGAGAAAACTGAGGTAAAGTAATCATTAAGGATGGCGGCCTTTGCCTGTTCTTCTCTATCACCTTTTCCCCCCTCTGCTAACCTTATGATTCCCCTCCTTTCTTCCTCCCCCCCTCAATACATCAGAACTATTTTCCGTCCTTAACCCCCCCTTTGCAGTATGCAGCTCTGTGTCTGCTTTTGCCTGCTTAACCGCCCTCCTGTTTTTAATTATGTATTCCTCCCGCTCTTCTTCCTCCTGTTGTTGTTGATACTTGTAGAAGGCCTTCTTCTCACTGCTTCCCAGACTCCTGCCAAGAACCATAATGATCTCTTGAATTCTTCTTTGGTTACTATTCTCCTGCATAACTCAGATGCTTTGAGAATGTCTCCCTTGATTGCCCTCCTCCCCATTTCTCTTCCACTCCCCAATGTTGTCCACCCCAACTAACTTTTCCCTGGCCAGCTCTCTCAGCCTGTTAAGTTTGCCCTTCTGAAATCCAGGACTTCAGCTCTCGATTATGGTTTAACGGACTCAAGGAAACGTTCAAACCAAATAAAGTTATGATCACTGTGCCGCAGTGGCTCTCTTGTTCTCATATCTTCAGTCCCCTCCGAGTTGGTGAGTATCACATCGAGCACTGCAGTCTGTCTGGTGAGTTCCTTAACTAGCTGTACCAGCAGATAGTCCTGGAAGGCATCCAGGAAGGCTTGACTTCTAGTGCTCCTGGCCACTGGAATATCCCAGTCGATGTCTGGCAGGTTCAGATCCCCTACCATCACTGCTTCCCCCTTTGCCAGCCCTCTTTCAGGTTCTTCCCTGAGCTCTCTGTCGCTCTCTTCCCCTTGCCCCAGAGGTCTATAGATCACCCCCAAGTGCAGTTTCTTGCCCGAGGCTGCCATGAGTTGCAGCCACAACTAACTCTCTCCATTACTACCACCGATGCACCCATCTTCCATTACCTCAGTTCCCTCCTTGACAAAAAAGGGTTACTCATCTCCCCTCTACCTGTTCCTCTATTCATCCTAAACAGTAAGTACCCAGGGACCGTGAGGTCCCAGTCATTATTTTCTGAAGCCCACGTTTCTGTGATGGCCACTAGGTCTACCTCAATGTCTGCCATCAGCACCTGGAGTTCACTGAGTTTGTTACCCAGGCTCCTGGCATTAAGGCACACCCCCTTCCATCTGACTCCTGATCCTCTGTTGCTGCTACCTTTGTGCTGTCTTTATCCTCTCGTCTGTTTTTTTTTTTTTTTTTTGAGTTTGCACAATTTGCTTTACCACTCTCTAATGTCTCCACACCTAGTCCAGTTAGAGCCACAACCCCCTTTGCTCTCACTGTGTTTCTACAAGCCCCAGATGTGGTAGAGTACTAGCTAGGATCCCCTTCCTCTTACCTGCCACAGTGGTTCCCCTAGTTCAGTCTCCCCTGCATTCAGTTTAAACATCTGATATAGATGTCAAACTTCTGCGTCAAAGCACAGGCCCCTTCTCTTGTCAAGTGACTCACCCTTGAAGAGTCTTCTGTCGCAGAAGTCCCCAATCCCCCACAAAGTGGTACCTCTTATTCTGACACCATCCCTTAAGCCACTCGTTAAACTCCTCCATCACATCACTCCTTATCCTATTATCCTATGCTGCTTCCCCTCCCCTCCTCACACAGGGAGGACTTTGGAAAAGTCCAGAGAGACTAAGTGTGCCACCAATCTGTACCGTAGTCTATGGAAGTTCCACTTTGTCATCTCTATCGACTGGATCACCAGACCATTGGTATCTAGGTGTACCAGCACCCCCAGCCCCACCTGCTCCCTCTCTGCCATCTTCCCTATCCTGTTTAAATCCTTGATGGCCGATGCACTAAGAAGGCACCAGAGCATCCCCTTCCCATCACTCCACCCTCTCAACCCCCCAATCATCGAGTCCCCCCAACCAAGACTTTCATGGTACCCTGGATGCCATCATGTTGTCCTGCCCTTTCCCATCGACGGACTTGGAGTCCCCCAGTGGAATTAGGTACCTGATTGTCCTCTAGGGATGCAAAGCAGTTCGTCATCTGGATGATGTTGGGCTGGCCAACCTCCTTATGGCTACCCCTGCCCCCCCATTCTCCACCTACTTCTAATCTTACTGCCACCAGCCGAGTCTGGAGTTCTGCCATGGTCCAGTAGATGGGGCACTGTCCCTCCTCCAGAGCATATCCCTAGAGAAGAGTGCCCCACAGCTGCCACAAGTGACTGTCTCCCCCCTGAACCCCATCCCTATACAGGCCATTGAATGAGGCTAAACCTAGCTGATGTGTATTTCTAACAAAAGGACCACAGTTAATACTAAGTCAACTCATAGTGCTCACCCGGCCAGGATGCATTTGTTGGGCTCAGCTGTAGCGCAGAAAACAGGGAAAAAACTACCTTGTAGTGCTCACCCAGATAGGATGTAGCTGTAAAGACCCAACTATAACACAAGTACTAAATTAACTTGTACAGCTACACCCAGATAGGGTGTGACTGTAAGACTTAACTACAGTATATACAAATACCAAATTAAGTCGCAGTACTCAGCTAGATAAGATGTACAAAATCACACATGCCCCCACATTCTTTGAAATTTGGCTTCCCAACCAAATGCCCTTTGGGGTAACCATTGCCTCAGTGCTTGTGCACAGAGGTTCTTTGTCTAGATAAAAAGTAGCTGTAAGACCTAACTATAACACACTTATGCCACTTAATCGCTCACATACTTCTTACACCTTCCTTACTTATTCCCTTAACCTTGGTTAATTTAAATGCTTGAACAAGTAACAAGCAAAATGTTCTTTTTAAGACTTACAAAACACTTAGTATTCCAGAACTGTATTCCTGGTATTCTAGAACTCAGTAGCCTAAGTGAAATCAAACAACTTAGCGTGCTGCTACTTAGAACCACAATACAATGCCAGGACAGTTGCTCTTAGCAACAGTCCTTAGCTGGCAAAAAATGCACTTATGATGTTGTCTTACAGAAACAAACACAAAGGAAAAACAATTAGACTGAAAAAAAAGAAAAGAAAAAAGAAACAGTAGAAATTAGCAGCCAAGAAAGCTCCTTAAACCACAGACAAGATCACAGCAACACACCATTCACAGACTGCCACAACAGATACAACACATAGAAAATCAGAGAAGGCTCAGTAAAGTCTGGTGTACTTATGTGTATTAGGCATACATCACTAGAAAAACGTAACATTTAACAAAAGAAAAAAACAGCCACCAAAGCAAACAAAATACCCAGAAATGATGCTTAGGTCCTCAAAATCAGACACCACAAAAAACACTTACAGAAATTGTTAAAAATATAGTAATAAAATGAACTACCTCAGCTTTACCTAATCAAGAAATGTGATGACTCGCCTGATTCCCAACCAACATCTATCAAATAAACTGTACACCTTCCTGGAGACAACAATGTCCTCTTTCACAATCACCACAACTGACATGAAAGAAACATATTGTAAACAGCACTTATTTCAGAGAGCTCCTCACAAACTCAACCACTCTGCTGCTGCCAGAACTCTAGAACAACTGTGTATGTAGATAACTGTTTTAACTGTGTTAATGCAAACACTATGATTTAGGATGCAAAAGAGGTCACCCTTATAAATATACCATCATCCGGCAGCCATAGTTACTTATCTATTCATGAGGGGACAATGTCATTGGCTCAGTAGTTGGCACGCTGGCCTCTAGAGCTGGAAGGTTGTGGGTTCTAGCCCCACACCAGGAGTATACCCAGTACTGACATTGTAGTGCGGCTCTAAGGGGTTGCTGTACTGCTAAGGAGCCGTCTTTCAGATGAGACGTTAAATTTTGAGGTCCATTCTGTCCATCTCTGGTGGTTGTCCAGGTGGAAGTTAACGATCCTGTGGCATGGCAATTATCGTAAGAGTAGGGGAGTTTCCCCTGTCTTGGCCTACATCCCCTCTCCCCATCAATAAAGCAGGTCCCTGTAACACACACCCCAGGACACACCGTGAAATCAGCTATCACAGCTCAGTGTCCTTTCCTTGGTCAGAAATTACAAACAACTCTTTGTAGCTTTGCCATTCATGAATTGTTTAGTCTCAGTCACAGGGGGGAGCCTTATAAAATAGTGTCTGGAAAATGTTGCCTCCCGAGTGGTAAAAATCTCATCACATGGGAGGGGGTATGTCAACCCAGTGTTAGGCCCATCTGGATACCAAGAAATTTCTAGGTAACATGCTACCCTCAAGTAGGCCCCTAACCTGTACTGCTTTTCCATTCATTTAGTATGTTTTCTAAATGTAACACACCCCTCCCTGAGTCAAGGGATATGGTGGCACTCTCATCCAGAGTGGGGGTTGGGGGTTACAGCCATACATCTTGCACCGTATCTTGTCACCATAGGCCTGGGAATGGGAGGGAAGCACTAATGTTGTGCAGTGGCCAGGTCTTCCTCCAGGTCAGTCTTCTCTTCTTCTTCTCAGCCTCCTCCATACAACCTTTCCCTTCTTTTCGAACTGCAGGCAGCCTCCATATCATTCTTGGCCAGGGCTGTGGGACTTGCTGTGGATGAATGGATTGCCCTGGGGCAACAGTTAGCTCTGGGTGTATTAGTCCTTCTTTACTGTCCCGGAGTTATCAATCAGTACACAGTGGTACATTTTACTTTGGGAGCTCTATGGCAACGTCTCAGTCTGTGCCTTTCCACTTCAGAGCTCAGTGCTGATTTGGTGCTTGCTTTGCAACTCGGCTCTGATTCTGTGCTATGGTGACTCAGCCTAGTCAGGACAAGTGCCTCTAGACTTGGGTCCCCGTTACCATCCTGAACCTGGCAAGCCACTTCCAGGAGTCACAGCCCGAGTTTGGACGGGCAGAGAACCAATCCTGTCTGTACGGAGCATCTTGCTTCATCCTGCCTTCAATCTATGCCTCTCTAGTGCATCCTGCTGCCCCATGGTTCTGCCACCATTTAAGTCTTCCCACAAGTGATAAGACCAAGCCTGAACTCCACTGGGCCCCTAGGCATCCTCTCTCCCAGAACCTACAGTGACCAGCAACACTAACTTGTTCAGTACTACCATAAAATGGTAGTTCGTATTTATACTCTTTACCTCCCCCACACACACACATGAAACTATACTAGCTATTAACCCCTTGCTGTCTATTCAGCTCTGTTCACTACATACATTTCCCTAGAGGATTAGTAACATTCCACTCCACCTGGTGAGAGGAGGAGGACATTACACTAATACATGAAATTTTCCTGGTTTCTGCACATTAATACAATATTGCAACATGTAAGCATTGTACCAAATTGAAGTGGCATGATAACAAGAATGGGTCAACCCTGGAGCCCCAATTATACCCTTTCCTGGTGGACCACCTGTGCCGAAGTTAAATGGGTCGGCCCTGGACCACCAATTTCACCCTTTCCAGGTGGACCACCTGTGACACAGTTAAAACCTGTGTTAACCAAGCAGGAACTCCGCCTTGGAGAGTGTTAAAAAAAAATATATATATATATATATATAGTCCTTCTGGGTCTAAAGGTTATTATGCAAATCAAACATAACCATACGACTAATTCCCATGCAAGCAATCCCCCACCATGAAGAACAACAGCTGCCAGAACAATAAAGAAACAGAAATTACTCAAAAATGCCCATAAAAAAATCAAGCTGTAAGCTCTTACAAACTGCAAAATTCATCTGAACACAGAGACACGGACCAACCCAATAATACTAACATGTAAGCAATAAGACATGACAAGGTGATGGGTTAATACAAGCCCAGGTGTGCAGTGAGGCACTAGGTGTTGCGCTGTGTACCTTTAGCACCTGGAAGTATATTAATGCATGAAAACCAAATCCCCTAGAGTGTCTTATTGTACTTATGAACTGGTTCCCCTGGGGGAAAAAAATTGATATTTTTTCAATTACATTTTGAAGTTTTTGAAATAAAAATGATCCCTGTTTCAGTTTTGTGCCACTGTATGGCGCTGTTGTGTGCCATCTTATGTTGGCATTTCTTATACAACGTATTTTAAATATTGTGTTTCAAAACCCTTAATAAATAATTACCATAACTTCATTTTTACTTTGTCCAGTGTTTCAAATTCCACTGTTTCACAAGAGCGAGCAAAAGAGTTAGTGAGAACAAGAGAACGAGAGAGAGTGAGCAGGATATAGGGAGAGCGACATCACAGTGAGCAGAAGGCATGTGTAGTCGGCAGCTGCTGTTATTAACAGCAACTGGAGCCAAGCAGGATGTAGCAAGAGCGAGTGGGAGAGAAGTGTAGCTGGCACCCTGTTAGATGGGGATGGAGGAAGTTTTACTAGAGTGAGCGACATGTACGGCAGCTGGGAGCTGAGCAGGGATCAAGGGAGACAGAGGATTGATTACATACCTATAAAAATCAAGTGAGAAAAGAAGTTGCAAAAGGAGAGTGGCTGGATTTAAATGTTTATTTTTTTATACATTTGGTGGGGATGAGGGGTGAGGAGTTTTTATAATGTTGCACAGTGTTGTTTTTGAAGTTATTGCAAGTAAGGGGTGTTAGGGTTGATTATGTTTATCAACAAGGCTGCCAGGAAAAATGTTTTGGAAAGTGTCCAGCAGGCATGGATATCTGACTGGGCTGCATCCTGGTTGCCAGAAGGCTTCCCAGATCAGTGGCGGTCACTCTGTAAGGCAATGGGTTCCGAACCCTCTGGGCCAATCAGGATGAAGTATATTTCTTTCCCATTTTATAACACAAGTTACTTTGAACATGAACAAGAACTACATGATTTTCATAATATTTAAATATTAAATATGGCGCAGTGGTTTAAGGCTCTGAGCTGCAAATCTAGAGACCTGGGTTTGAATCCCACAGCCCCCACTTGCATACTGTGTGACCCTGAGCAAGTCACTTAGCTTCCTCGTGCTCCCAGGTTGCACCTGCAAACAAGCTTTCAGCTTATGCATGTCAGCAATGAAAATTTGGTGCTGTCCGTTTTTATTCTATGTTAGGTTGCCCTTTATCACCTGCCTTGTAAGATGTGATTTTTTTACCCATTTTGAACGCGCATTAGTACTTTATTTTTACATTATAACTAATAGAAAGTGCGCTCCTTTTATCGGGACGATCCCCATGTTCGTAACATTATTCCCAGCTGATTCTGAACACTTATTGTCCCGTAGGGTCAGGGAGCAGCGTGATGTATGCCAGTTTATTTTAGTCTCAAGAAGAATGATGTCACTGGTGGTGTGGAGGGTTGAGACGCTGGATACCTTACCTGTCACCATGCTGGCGACCTGGGTTTGGGAATGGACACGGGTCGCTGGGGGGGAGCAGTCGGGTGAGGGAGGATTGAGCATCCTAAGGACTGCTGTCCTCCCTTGAGAAGGGGGAAACTTACATGACTGACACCTTGCAGAGGCCAGGTAGCAGCAACAGTGAGAGCGGACTGGCATGGGGAGATGTTGACAGATGCGTCACATCATTGTACGCCAACATCCCCGGGAAAGAATCTGGAGGAAGAAGTCCCAGGGCACCCTGCTTCTCCTGCAGACCCTGCACAGCCCCACATGGCAGGCCACGCTTAGTGGTGGATAACCAGTAAGGCCACCAGACGGGTTGGTGACAGGGCAGAGGGGGGAAGCCGCTGGACTGAGAGATGAGGCACAAAAAGCATTAATGAAAAAAAAAAAAAAGAATGATGTTAAACTATGGGTGTTCCAGTTTTGCTAAGAATACCAATGAAAACCTGGAACTAGCCATAGTAAAAGAAGCCCTTTTTTATATTACAAATATATAAAACAGGTGCTAAAGCAGACTCATAATGGAAAAGAAGGGTGTCTTACAAGATGGGAGATCAGGGGCAGTCTAAAACAAAAAGTAAAGGATATGTCAAAATGTTCACCGTTAACATGCAGTGCTCTGATGTGGCCTGATTACTGCCCTTTTCATATTGTTCTGTACTTATATGGTATTGTCACATTAGGAATACCTGCCAGTCAGTTAATCTTTTGGGTATTACTTACTAAAATTGTATTTTGCTATTCTCTTACTTTTATTGTAGTTTACTTTTCCTAGGACTGTGTTTCTATATGCTATTGAGGGAGTAACCCATGACAGGGTATGGGTTTACTGAGCATTAATCCACGCCGGGGAGGGGGGGTTGGAGTCACGAGGCAAACATGGGTAATGTTATGGTAGAGGTTCACCTAAAGAAATAGTAAAATAAAACCCTGTGAACATGCAACTGTGGGTATATCAGGGATTAATCAATGGTCAGGTGACCTGTTTGGACGAATCAGAAGCCAGTACTTTGGAACCCATGTTATAATGTTCTATATATTGTATTACCTTGTACACTGCATCATTGTTCCCTGATTTATATGTGCTGCTCTACCGGGGACTTCCTTGTAAATGAGTATGCTCAATGGCGCCATTTCATGATGAAATAAATAAATACAGATCTAGATCTTGCTTTAAGGGTAAGCAGTGGAATCTTCAGACTTCTGAGAAAGTACGTTTAGAGATGGAGAGTTAAATTCGTTCTTGTTTTCTTTCTTTTTTCTCGTTCCACTCTGCTGCTATGCTGATCCCCTTTCTATTAAAATCTGTTACTTTGATGAATATATTACAGTAGACCAAATGTATCTAAATGTAGATACTTAATCTGTGAAGTGTAAACTGGTCTATGCTGACGCAATCACAATTCTATTATCATGTAAAAGGAAACGTCCACCTGTTAATGGGTCACATCTCAGTGTGAGGCAGAGCCCAGTTAGCATTTTTTGCAAACTGTAAAAACGTTTTAACTTGCTGTCTGATTAGTTATGTAGATTTTATCTGGTTGCTCCTGCCATCCCTCCTGCCAGCATTTTGAAAGAAGCACTCCCTAGTGGCACACCCACATCCTCCCACGGCTGTCCCGATTCGAACGTCAGAGCCAGGGACCAGCCACAGGAGCGTGTGTAGAGGTTCTCTATAGATGGAGCTGTTAATGGCTCCGGTTTACAATCTACATGTTCTGGTGCTATACCAACACCAGGTATATCAACTGCCAGTCCATACCTGGTCTCGGTATAGCACCGGGACATGTAGGTTCCAAACTGGAGCTATTAATAGCTTGTCTATGGAGAATCCCTATACACACTTCTGCGGCTGCTTCCTGGCTCTGATGTCAGACTCGGAACAGAGGTGGGTGGTCATGGCTACGCTACTAGGGGTACTTCTTTCAGAATGCCAGCAGGAGGCATGGCAGGATCAACCAGATAAAATCTACGTAACTAAACAGACAGTAAGTTAAAATATTTTTTACAATTTACGAAAATGCTAATTGGCCCTGCCTCACACTGAGGTGTGACCCGTTACAGGTAGATGTTTCCCTTTAACAATACTATTTCTGATATATAAAATTAATAAAACATTTACTACCAAAAAAAACACCTAATGTCACCAACTACAGTATGCTTTTTACTTACATAATACAGCAGCACTGTAAATGCTGCAATAAACAGCCCAAGAGTCACACAACACCCAACTGGCAAAACTAGCTCCTTGGTCAGTGGCATCTGCTACACTGAGAAACTGAAAAAAAGCAAGAAACACAGTACAAAGCAGGTTCCCAGACCCGTGCACTAGCCAGCCCACAAGACCACACTGCATCTTGTATAGAAAGGATATAACACGGCTATACAGTATATGGTTAACCCCTATTGTGTATGGATTTCCGTACACTCAGTAATACAAACATATGAAAATGCCAGCAGAAAAAGGCCATAATGGTCTATCAAGTCTGCTTGAGTGTGCAGCACACAGTTTAGTCAGCTGTAACTGCCCCCCACCCATTTCCATCATAGATTTATCGTTCCCCCGCCTCCTCTACCCCCTCCCTAACCTTCCCACTGAATTGACCCGCCCTTTGACCCTGTCCCACCCACTCTTAAAACTGCCCACGGTTTTCAGTGAGATCACTTCCTCCAGCAATTCATTCCACCCTGCCACCACCCTTTCTGTGAAATAGTGCCTTCTCATTTCCCTTCTAAATCTCCCCCACTAATTTCAGACTGTGCCCCCCCTGTAGACCCCTCCCCCTTCAAATTGAAGTTGCCCTCTCTTCTAACCTTATTCATACATTCTAAGTATTTGAAAGTTTCTGTCATGTCCCCCTCTCCCTCCTCTCCTCTAGGAAGTACATGTTGAGCTCCCTCGGTCTCTCCTCATAGAGTTTGTCCCCCAGGCCCAGGATCATCTTGGTTGCCCTTTGCTGCATCTCCTCCAGCAGTTTGATGCCCTTCCTCAAATATGGGTACCCGAACTGCACACAGTACTGTAAGTATGGTCTAACCAGGGACCTGTACACTGGCATGCTGACTTCCTCATTCCTTGAGGTGATTCCTCTGGCGATACACCCCAGCATTTTGTTTGCTTTGGCAGCCACTCTACGGCACTGAGCAGAGTGTTTTATGTCTCCCGTGACAACCACCCCAGATCCTATTCTTCCTCTGAAATAGCTACCTGTAAACCCCCAGCCAGTAGCTAGTCCCAGGGTTCCTGGCTCCCAGGTGCATTACCGTACATTTCTTAGTGTTGAACCCCAACTGCCAGATACCTGACCAATGCCCGAGCTTAGCCAGGTCCATCCTCCCTCCCCTCCTCACTGTCCACTCTCGTACAGATCTCAGTGTCGTCTGCGAGTAGGCAGAATTTACTATTGATCCCTTCTGCAATGTCCCCAATAAATATGTTAAATAGCACCAGACAGAGTACTGAGCCCTGTGGGATCCTGCTTGTTACAGGCCTGGGTTTTGATAGTGCCCTCCCCCCTACAGTTACCATCTGCATTCTGTCCACAGCCAGCTCCTAACCCACCTCACCAGTTTCTCCCCGGCTCCCAGGTTCACTAGTTTACTGAAAATCCTACCATGTGGCACTGAATCGAAGGCCTCGCTGAAGTCCAGATACAGGACATCGACTGTATGGGCTCTGTCAAGTGACCTTGTGAACCAATTAAAAAAGTCTATTAGGTTATTATAATGCTGTTGTGGTGCAGTTCAATGGTCATAAAAAGTTGTTGTGGTATCATTTTGCTGTCACAATGATACTGCAACAACTTCTGATCCTTGAAGTGCCACCTGATAGTTCAAGATGCGGGTTTGAAAAAAAAAAGTTGAGGAAAAATGGTGGGGCCGTTAAGAGAGTGCAGAGCAGGTGACCAAGACAGTTTGGACACGGACATCCATAGACAGCTCCGTGGCACCAAACACTACTAGTTTGCCAGTTTTTTTTTAAATAAACATTGTGGCCGTGATTATGTCTTTGGACTGACAGATGGGCAGGAGTGGGAGCGACAGACTGTCAGGAGTGACATAGTTGCAGAGTGAGGTGCTGGAGCGAGTAGGAGCAGGTATGGACAAACTGCATAACAGTAAATTTTATGAGGAAAATCATACACCATATAAAGCAGTGTGTGAGTGTCCATACACAACTAAGGCTGTGTTTCCATCTCGGGCACGTGGTGACATGATGGAGACCTCGTGAACTTCGCTCTTGGGGTCTCTATGATGTCATCACATACCCTCGATGGAAACACAGCCTTGTTGTGTATGGTCTACCATACACTGTTCTGTATATTTATGATAAGCAAGGAATAAGACACAACAGATTTTGGGGAATGATGCTGGTAACATGCCCCTAATGGTTGAAGGGCCTCATCTCCAACCCACGAGGGGGTGTGTTAACCTGGCATAACCCCCCACCCTGTCACGTATTGTTCCTAACTTAACATAAAGGCAGGCATATGATACCTTTATATACCACAGGCAGCATGGTCTAGTGGCAAGAGCACATGCCTGGGAATCAGAAGACACAGAAGACCCAGGTTCAAATCCTAGCAGAGCCACATACGTGCTATGTGACCTTGAACAAGTCCCTGCACACTGCTTCAGTCCACCCAGCTTTAAAAATAGATAACAGCAGGACCCCACTGTAAACAAGATACTTTATTTCAGCTGGGCTAGCCTGTATAACTAAATGGTACAGATATACACTGTGTCTAGATTGTGTTCAGTGTCATGTGTTTTCTGGCCTCAGCTCTGTTTCTAGTGAGTCAGCCTATCTCTCCCAGCATGCCCTGCTTATTCCTCTAGAACTCCATGTGGCCTGTATGATATGAAGCTAACTGGATATTATGCTGGTCATTCATGTGAGAATGTCTTCAAACAGTGCTTGTTCTTGCAATTTCAGAAAATTACCGATTACAGAGTGCCTATGAAAAACACCTCATCATTAAACTGGTCTTGGTGAGTAACAGAATCACAGAATGGTCAAGCTTGAGTTCTAGTCGGCAGATGAATTGGTCTTCCAAGGGCTGTCATCGGGTAGCAAGGGTGTAGACAGGCATACTCAGTGTACACATTTGTGTACAGTTTTGTTGAGTGCCTGTCACAAATCATATGCTTTTCTGTGAACATTTTAATTCTAATCTGTAGTATTTGTGTTCGTGTAGGCCACTGAGGAGTGTCTCTGTTCAAACCTCTTTTGTTTAGGAGTCAGATACATGTATAATCTCTTTAGAGATTACAGGAGTCATCTGACAACAATCTGACTTGTTTGGAAGGGGGTGCCATTTGGAGAGGATGTGTACATTTTTTTAATTGGGGGGGGGTGTAACTGTTGCAGATTTTGTACAAAATGGAAATTTCTGGCTACACCCCTGTTGGGTAGTACCGTATTCTCCCAGCACCTTGGTCATGGCTGCAGGGCTAAGCAAACATTCCAAGCTGGTGCTTTCTTTCGTTCAGTGATGCCCAGTTGCCGACATTTGTAAATCAGTACATCGACTAGGGTGTTTAGCCATATTTAGGCCTCAGTAGAGGAGGTGGGAAAGGAGTACAAAACTGGGGGAAATGTGGTGCCTTCATGAAGAGGCAGGCTTCAATTTCTGGCCTATTAGTCACTGCTTCAGATCCCAGCTGCAGGAGTCTTAAAGCTTATACACCCCCTGACCATCATAGGTCTTGGACCTGCCCTTCCCCTAGTCCCTGGCTGATGCTTGGCTGGTGGGACAGGAGCAGAGATATGAACGCAGCTCTGGCTCCATCCCTAAGTGCTGATGTCACCCTCAACAGCTTTTGAAGTGCCTGCCTCCCCAACTGCCAAGTTTCAGTTTGATGGATTGTCTTTCCCTTGGACTGGTCATCTGTGTGAGGTCTGAGGGAAGGCGGGGACGGGGTAAGCCGTGGAATAATGGCAGGATCTCTCTCTTGCAGCAGCAGCTATGTGGGAGCCCCAGCAGGAGGAGGGTAACCGGATCATAGAGGAGAAACTGGGTGTAGAAATCAGTTTATTGGTTTGCCAGTTCAAGGCACATCTTTCGGCTGTCCTTGTGGAGTGACCCTTCCTTGTTTTAATGCCCAAAGTCCAGAAACTGTTATTTGTCCAGAATGGGTCTGTTACGTAGTCCATGATGTTCGCTGCTAATTAGCTTTTTGAAGGCCCAGCTGTGACCACTTGGTTTCTCTGGGGAAGAAAATTAGTTAATTGCCACCCTTTCACACCTGTCAATAATCCTTTGTTTTTTCTTGTTTTTATTACAGTTTCAGTTTGTAAATTCTTACCTAAGTCTTTTTTACATTGGATTCTACCTCAAAGACATGGAGAGACTAAAAGAGGTAAAGATACCCTTCAATTACTTTTCCCATTTTTGCTCAGACTTCGTTACATTTGTTGCCTGTTAAAAACATTTTGGGGGAATCACAGTTTTCTCATGCCAGCTAAAAATAAGAGCTTGCTTTGGTAACAAGAGTGCTTCAGGTTGTGTACACAAACCAGGCAGCACGGGGAGTGTCTGTCTCCATTCCCTAGGTTTGTAGAGCCAGGTCACTGATGTTAGCTGGGTGACAAACCGGTAGTGGGGACAAGCAGTGGGATGGGAGTCTGATGGTCAGTAGAGGCCCTGAGGGGTTCAAAGGAGAGGGACACCAGAGGGGCAGAGAAGTGGCAAAAAATAAAATCCTTTTAAATGTTGAAAATAGAGACCACTGACTTTCATTCCAACCCCATCCTACCTTCCAATCCTAGTAACTCCTGACCCATCTGAATGTGTTTGCACATGTGTATCTGCCTGTCCTGATGGGCGATCCATTGATTTATTTTCCAGTCTTACAGTGTCCAGCCACTGTCTACCCTGGCAGCGATCGCAATCCTTGGCAGTGCTGGGGAAAGGGTTCTTCCAGTGGTCCCCCAGTGTTCATCCAACTTGGCTGTTGTCTGCTTTGGTACACCTACCCCATGCACAGAACTGCTCCAGCTCAGCTGTGTTGCTGCCTGCCCATGCAAAGGTGGGCAGTGAGACAGCACTTGGGGGATGGGGATGCTTCTGATGTTTCCACCAGTGTTGCTCAACCTGCTGCTGCCTGCCTTGTTAGGCCGGGTGCCATTATCGCCGCTGTCCCCTCCACTAGTGAGAACATTGTGGCCCATTGCAGTGTATGGTAGTTTCATACCTACCCTGCCAAATGAGGGTATTTGGGTGGTAGGCCCTGAAATGCCAAGATGAAGCAGCTGGGGGGCTGGGCACATCGCACAGGTGAGGTACTCTGCTTCCAAGTAGGGAGGGTGTGGCTGCCCAGCACTGATGTGCACCCCTACTGGTCAACAATGGAACGACATTGGCAGCAGCTCTTAAGGCAGCTGCTTGCATGACCACCCAGTCGGGGGGAGGAGTGGATCTTTGGCATCTTGGAACATTAGAGTGGTAGGCAGAGAAAATAGGGAAAGAATAATTAGAAAAGCAGGTCTGTGTAGTTCAGAGACACAGCATAAGAAGCCAAGCAAGTCTGTTTGCTTTTATTCAATATTTTGATCTATATTTGTTCCTCTCAGTATTCCCTGCCCCTTCCCCCCCCCGACTTTGGGGCCAGCAAGGCTACACCCTACCTCCAGCAGGGAAAGCAGTTGAGCAGCGTCCTTCAGAACTGATGTCAGTGTCACTGCAAGGTCAGTCAACAGGGAGTAAGAAAATGCCAGGT
The DNA here is from genome assembly GCA_016271365.2 of Neoceratodus forsteri. Lineage (NCBI taxonomy): Eukaryota > Metazoa > Chordata > Ceratodontiformes > Ceratodontidae > Neoceratodus > Neoceratodus forsteri. The sequence goes on along the minus strand of JADMNL010000031.1, from coordinate 140,176,116 downwards.
GCCCCCCCCGCACGCATACACACACAGCAGCTGAGTGCGTCAACTCCGCGACTCCCACAGCCCCTTGCTGACTCCAGCATTAAATTCTAGGGAATGCACAGCAATCCTGGTCTCCCAGGTGATGTGGAACATGCTGCTGTGATGCCGGGTGGTAATTTGCTTCTTTTTTTTTTTGCTTCCAGTTTTAACCACTTGTTGCCATCAGAACCCCCCTTTCTACCCTCAGGCAAATACCAACCCACTGTCCCCACCCACCAACCTCTTTACCTTGGAACCTTTGGGCCACCAAACTAGGCACTCTTCTCCCAAAACCTACAACCAGGTGCGAGGTGGCAGGGAAGGGACGCATGGCCCCAGTGTACCCTGGAACTCATCCTGACATGGTACGGTATTTCCCCTGTTTCTTCTGAATTCTTGGAACGTCGCTGTCAAGGTTGTCATAGGAATGTGCATGCAGTTTAAGCTAGCACATTGACATCAATGACACTACACCCACCTACAGGCTGTCCAACCACACTACTACCTGTGGTCACCCCAGTGGCAGTACTGCAGCGGAGGCGTGACCCCCCTCCCTGGAGAAGAATATCCTGTGGGAAGCCCAATCTTCTTCCCGCCCCCACTGACAGTGGCTTATTCCCAAACTCAGGTTGCCCACTTCACAAACGGTAGCCGTACTGCTGTGCCAACAGACCAGCCAATACATGTGCTTTTAAAAGGTAGACTTCTGTTTTACTGCTGTGATGAACCTCCAAGCTTAGTGAGTGAAAAAATAAAGGAATCGTTGCTGGACACATGGATGGCACAGTCTCATTGCTGCATCCCAGAAACCTGACCTGTGCTCAGCAGCTCTCCTGTCGCTGTGCCTAGAAATATTATTTAAAACTTAATTTGTGTCTTTAACATTTCTTTTGCTTTTAATTGTTTTTTCATTATCTTTTAAGAGGTTGTTCATTATCAAAAAGCTGCTTTAGAATGTGGACACTGTAAGTCAGGTGACACCATCGCATTACAGATGCAGGACCCACACGTAGCACCACGCACTCACTGCTGCTCACTTTCCCTTCTGAAGTTCTGTTTCATGTGCTCCGTGACAATGCCTTTCAATCAGATATACACAGACACACAGCACTGCACTAATTGTTCTTCACATTAGGGAAGTGTAACATTGTCATTTAAGGTCATCATGCCCCCCCCTTTACAAACAGTGATAAATTCAGTATTCTCTGCAAACATGCGTCCAGGTGTCGCGTGTTTATCACCAGTACACTCAAGTAACTGAATTTTTATTGTATAATTTTTGGCCAGGAAAGGTACACTAAGCCAGGGATTGTTTCTAGGTGTGTCCTGGGAGCACAAGGAAGTTAAGAGATTTGCCCATGGTCACACAGTATGCAAGTGGTGGCTGTGGGATTCAAACCTAGTTCTCCAAGTTTGCAGCTCAGTGCTCTTAACCACTACACTATACTGCCTACTGAATTAAAGGGGAACATTCATCAGGTGTGCCCCACTTAGTGTGAAAGTATACGAATAGATCTTTCCAGTGAGGTATAGGGCTCCTCTGTAGCTGGCAGCTGTCAAGAGATATTGATTATTAAGTCTGCCTCATATTAATACCACATTGTCGCCATGATTAGAACCTTGTGATGTCATTGACGATCAAGCTGTGCTTGACTACGGTGGTGTTAGCCACAGCTTGATTGTCAGTGACATCACAGGGTTCTTTTGCACTGGGGAACATCCAGATAGCACTAGCACAGTGGAATCAGACTCCCTTCCTCCTCGGGGAAGGTGAATATCCTATGGGACCCTCTGAGCGGCCTCAGCAACCCAGGCTCATTGCATACTTGGGTCACCTGTGCTGCAGGCAGTAGCGCTACCACTGCACTGATGGGCCAGTTCGGCTGTCCTGATTTTTGGATTTTACAACTGAGTAAATAGGATCAGAAAGTTAAGTATTGGCCAGTCCAGTGGTGTGGAGGGTAGAAACATCCATGCCTTACCTCCTGCCACGCCGGCGACCCATGTTCCGGGTCATCAGGGGTCAGCCAGGAAGGGAGAGGATCATGGGTCCGAAGGACTGCTCTCCTCTCCCAGGGTGGGTGGTGCGCCGCTCCTGCCGAACAGCTGCCACCAGGTGAAGGCCTGGTGGCAGTGTAGGTCAGGGAATGACCAGGTAGGGAGGGTGCTGCAGGGCTGCAGCTTACACGTGCCTCCATGGTTGCACACTGACATGCGCGTCAGCAAGGCCTGAAGGGAGCAAAAACAGAAAAAGGAGCTAGCAGGGTCCATGAAGCCCTGTCTGTGCAGCCCCGACTTGATGATCCCAGGCGAAATGTGGATTGTGCTCTGGGGGGGAGGAGGGACAGTCCTCCCCTTGCTGGCCCTGCCTCGGGGAGGGGAATCCATGTGGGAAGCAGCCCAGGAAGAGGCTGAGTTGTGGGGTAGCCAGGAAGGAACAAGTCCCCTGAGAGAGAGGACTGAAGCCCACCCGCTAGCTAAATGGGGAGAGAAACAGAAGAAGAACAAACAAACAAAAAAAGTTAAGTCTTTTTTCTTTTAAACCTTGTTTGTGCACCTCTGGCCACAAGCTAGGTCCTCCTTTGGCTGCCTCTAAGTAAGCTGCCCACCCTACCAAGACCCTGCTGCAGTTACTTCTGGTCCCCACACCCATCCACAACACAGCCCTATGCTGCCCCCCCCCACCCCTGGCTTACCCCCTGGGGCTAGGCCTGCCTTCAGCCACTTCAGCATTTCTTCCCTGCAGTCATGCAGCCACCCAGGGTGGAGGTGAAGATGCGGGTCCGATCCAAGGGCGCTGTAACTAGGATCCGATGCGTGAGTGGTCTGCTGGAGGAGCTCCATCTGCTCGGCCTGTGCACACTGTTTTCCCATGTTCTCCCTGCCCCTCCCCCAGGAGCATTCATCAGGATTGGCTGCCAGCAAGACTTAAACAGCCAACCCATTGGCACGCTCCAGCGGCCATGCCTTCCATCTGCATATCCCCTGCACAGCCACCTGTGGTCACCCAGGTGGCGGTAGTGGAGTGGAATGTGCTACCCTCCCTCCCCAGAGGAGGAAAGCAACCTGTGGGATGCTCGATCCTCCTCCCCCCCAGCTGACTCTCCGACAGCCCTGACTCGTTCCTGAACCTGGCTCATTGACATCATGAGCAGTAGCTGTACTGCTATGTCAGCAGGCTGGCCTTTGAAAGTTAACTGTTTCTGACCTGCGCTGTTGTGCTAGAATAATACATTGTCATGTGATCACATATAACCAACCACTTGTCTTGGTTTTCTTACCAGTTTTATTATAAGGGGTTGATCTGTACAGAAAAATCTGATTCAGCTAAAGTTGTGTAAACTGCATGCCCTGTGGAATTCAGCCTATCCTGTTCCTTCCATCCTCGGTACTGCTAAAACACAAATTGCCTGCTTCTTTCCCTTTAACTGGTCAAACCCTATAACGCTCCAACTGCCAGTGTGGTGGGTCGACACTCTGATACCCCTTGCTAGGGTATTAGCCTGCTGATTTATGATGTGAGTTGTTAAAAGTCTAGCACCTTTTTATATTTAGATTGTATTCATTTTTTTTACAAAATAAAATTACTGACAATAGTGGCCATGCTATTCACAATAAATGTTATATATAATTTTTATCTGTACATAAGTTCCTAGCACCCCAACTCAAAAATGTAACATTGCAGCAAATCCTAGTACCTTAACCTGATAAGGGCCATCATACCTCTCAACCCCCTGCCTCATAAATCAGGGACAAGGCTTAAAAAAATCAGGGACAAAGGACCAAAATCTGGGACACATCTTCAAAATTAGAGATATCTACCCAGAAAGCTGGTAGAATATGGGGCTTAGTGCAAAATGCATTTTCTAAGGAAGAACAAGTCTGTAACTTTAATGCTTGACATTATTTTGTGCTTACAATTTCCACTTTTTAGCCACAGGAACACAAATTTTAGGAGGAACAGAGTAAAATTTTGAGGCAAAATCAGGGATGTCCCTGAAAATCAGGGACAGTTGAGAGGTATGAGGGCCATGCAGTGGATGTCTTGTGTTTGGACTTTAGCAAGGCCTTTGACTTGGTGCCTCGTGGGAGGTTGATCAGTAAGCTGAGGACCCTGGGAGCTGGGGAGAAGTTGGTGGGATGGGTTAGGATGTTGTTCAATATCTGCATTAGAGACATAGCAGACGGGATCAAGGGTGAAATTAGGCTGTTCACTGATGACACTAATATTGGTGGGGTGGTGGACAGTGAGGAGGGGAGGCAGGTTGTGCAAGATGATCTGGCAAAACTTGAGCATTGCTGCAACAGTTGGCAGATAACTTTTAACACTAAGAAGTGCAGGGTTATGCACTTGGGAGTCAGAAACCCTAGGTATGGCTACTGGCTGGGGGGAGTGCAGTTATCTACCTCACTGGAAGAGAAAGATCTAGAAGTACTAATTACAGGGGATGTGAATCATTCTGCACAGTACAGGAAGGTGACAACCAAAGCTAATAGAATGCTGGGGTGCACTGCCAGAGGGATCACTTCTCGAAGGAAGGAAGTCATCTTGCCATTGTACGGGTCGCTGGAGAGACCGCAGTTAGAGTATAGTGTGCAGTGTTTAATGAAAGACATCAATCTGCTGGAGGGGGTACAGCGTATGGTGACAAAAATGATCCTAGGCCTGGGGGACATGCCATATGAGGAAAGACTGAGGGAGCTCAACATGTATTCCCTGGAAGATGGGAAGGAGAGAGGAGACATGACTGAGACCTATAAATATTTAAAGGGCACAAATAGGGTAAGTTCTGAGGACATCTTCAGACTAAGGGGGGAGGAATATGAGAGGGCATAGTCTGGAATTGGAGGGGGGTCGAGTCAAGAGGGAAATGAGGCGGCACTATTTCACAGAAAGGGTGGTGGCAAAATGGAACCAACTGCTGAGGTGATTTCGCTAGCCATTGTGGCCAGTTTTAAAAGGGGGTGGGACAGGGTCAGAGGTAAGGTCATAACTGAGGGGAAACGGGGAGGGGCGGAGGCAGTCTGGGGGGATAACACAGGTGTTTGGGGGTGCAGTAGATTAGACGGGAAGCTCCACACTCGAGCAGACTCAATAGACTGCTATGGCCTGTATCTGCTGACATTTTTACGTTTGTATGTTCATAACTGTAAATGAAACATGACAGCAAATCCTAGTACCTTAACTCCAAATTTAACATTGCAGCAGACAGAGATTTCTCTGTCTACATCACAGCATTACTCCTACCCCACCAAACTGTTGCTACATTAGCAGGGCATACTGTGAGGATAAGTACAGTGGCACCACAGCTACACTGTCATCAGTAAGCGACACAGGGCACCAGTGACAGCATGCCGTGTCATAAGGAAGGAGGCTGCAGATGGAGGGGTGAACATGGGGTACAAGAGGTGGTAGTCGATCAGAATCAGAAAGTTTTGTTTGCCCTTCCTCGACCCCAAGGGTCTGTTTTCAGAGCACTGTTTGTGAGGCTCAAGTTGAGACTTACATGGGGGTTACTGCATGTTTAACATTTTCAGTTATTAATTTTTATCACTCCTGTTTCTAATTTATTTTTCTTTCTCAAGTTTCTCTCTTCTGTTTCTTTCTCTCTGTCCCTTTTCACAGCTCCTGTTAGTCTTCTCCCTGTCCCAAAGGGTCACTCGTCAGATCAAAGATGCCCTTCTCCCTTTCATAACCTGCCAACTTCACCTCCTTTTCATCCTCCTTAAAAGACTCCTTGCTGCCCTTTTCTGGAGGCTGGTCTGGCGCAAAGTACGGACAATGGAAGTTGCTCATCTCTGCATGTTGGGGAGGGGTGGAGTGGGGGAGGGCTGCTTTAGTAATGTTTGTAATCTTAGAAATAAATTGCTTTTAAGAAATATATTTAGGATACCAGCAAGTTTTCAAATGTGTAGAAAGTTCTTTATTTAAATCATTTTTTAACCTGAGGCCAAATCTCTGTTTTCCCACTTTCCCATCCGTAGCAGTACAGCAGTGTGCTGTGGTGCCCAAACACAGTCCTGAGGAGCACAGATGGCGGCCTCCTATTGGGAGACCCTAGTAGTCCCGCCCACTGTTCGTCTGCAGCTAGTATTAGAGATTGATGTGTTCTGTTCTTACCGGAGTGCAAGTGCACTGCCTCTGCGACGCCCCCCCCCTCCCCAAAGGCAAGTGAAGGCAAGACCCCAGGCTGTTCCAGACCTGAGTGCCCCATATGGCAGTGCGTCATGGTGTCGGCAACTCACTGGATCAGCCTCATTTAAAGCAGCAGTCATTGTTAGTTGGCAAAACATTTTATCATATAGTTTTTTAGCAAAATAGTATTTCTGACATACTAAGATTCATGATCAGTGTGTTTTTAGTTTTCTTAGATATTGTTAAAACTGTGTTTAGAGCTAGTTTTTGTAACTAATGACTCATATAATTAAAGATGGCAGCCACTCACAATTTTTAAAAATCTTTCCCTGTGAGATTACCTGTTGAATGTACATGCTAGGTTCATACTGTGGCTGTATTAGGATGGTGCTGCCACATGTTTCTGATGGTAGACAGCACAGCACTGTACCGAGATATCAAATTTTTTCATGGTGCACATGGCATGAGGGTGGGAACATTTTAAAACTTCAAATCCATGAGGCCCGGTGGCACAGAGGGCTGTGGCGCCAAGCACCTTACCTCTCACTATGCCAGTGACCCCAGTTGGGGAATGAGCTCAGGTTGCCGGGGGGGGGGGAGGCGGCAAGGGGGCTGAAAGTGGATCAATCAGCTGCTTGGCAGCTCTTCTCTCCTGGATTGGGGTGGCGAGTTGACTTGGCTCTTGGCTGCCACCTGTTGGACGCCTGGTGGTAGTGCTGATGCGCAAGTGGCTGACTGCAGTGAGGTGTGGACGAGTTGCAGTTCTGGGATGTATGCGCACTGCCACACGCATGCGTATCCTGTGCCGCCACGGCTCAGGGGAGAAAACAAGTAGCAAATGGTGGTCGAGGGGCTAAATAAAGCTCTGCCAAGTCCACACCGTTGCCTGGTGCTCACCAAGGTCCGCTCTGGATTTGTGTGTACTGGGGGAGAGATGGCCCTCCCCTCTCTGGCCCATGAGGGAAAATTCGTGAAGGAACTGTATGGCCAGGTTAGTGCTGGCGGCGGTGGATACCAGCTCAGGGCAGTGAGGACAGGGCTGATCAGCTGCCCCTGGGACTGAAGAACATAAAAACCTTGATGGAAGAAAAACTTAAAAATTCTGTATCTTGGGTCAGGGATGAAAAAAAAACAAAAGAAAAATGTGCATCTTGATATTTTTGCCAAACAAACATTGCTGGAAAAAAAACTATATGGTTACTAGCAAATACTGCTGCTTTAAAGCAATTTTTCCAGTTTTCAGCAGTGCAATAAAAGGTGCCACCAGCTAAACTCCGATCTTATCCTAAAAAAAAATGTAAATTTCCATATCTTCTATTCTTTATGACTAAAAACATCTGCATAAAAATGACCTCTTTACCCCCTTAGACTACATCTGTTGTGTTTCCTGTCCTGCCCTGAAGTTATAATACTTCCGTTTGTGACATCAAGATATATTTTTTTTTGTGTTATGTCTTTATTACCCCTGCGTGCTCCACGGCAGCCACTCCTCCGGGCTTGCCAAGGCTGATCTCCGACCCATGCATCCTCCGAACTTCCACTCTCAAATCGCAGCCAGCCCCCAGGGTAACCCAGAATAACCCTTCGCCAGATGGGTCCCTTTCTCCGAGGGGGAAGCGCCAGCCAAGGGGGGCAGACCAGTGCAACACTTGGCCCCGGGGGTGCTGCTGAGGCGGAGAGCTCAGTAGGACCTAAATGGCCTCAGAGAGCCGGGCAGCCATCATCTAGCTAAAGTGGAGCGGTATTTCCACTTTTCCAGTTGGTCCCTCCTGCATGTGTCTGCAGTGCTCCTGGTCTCCACCAGAGGCTGCTGCAGCATGACGGCAACCCACTACCCACCCCAGGAGAGGAGAGCAGTCCTGCGGACTCTCGATCCTCTCATGCCCCTGCCAGTCCCAGACGTCCCGAGTCCATTCCCGAACCCGGGTCACCAGCGTGGGCTGAGGTAAGGCGCCAGCGCCTCAACCCTCAGCGCCACCGGGCTGGCGACATCAAGATAATTTCATTGGCAACAGATTGTGATGTAACAGGCAAAGAAGATTATAACTTTGGAGCAGGTATAAGCAGTGGGAACAGATGCAAATAAAAGGTAAAACTATCCTGTTTTAATTAAAAAAAAATATCTTTAGCAGTAATAATCTGGAAGGCCCTGAAATTGAAATATACGGGGAATTGTGTTCTGCTGATGCTAGTTGCTAAGTTTTTTGCTGGAAACTTTCAAATTTATTTGTCATTTAAGAAATACTATAATACTGAGAGAAGGAGGTGTCTTTAATTTTTACATTTTTTTTTAACAGTTTATTTTCTCTGGATAGCCCAACTGAGATACAATACCATATCTTCTTTTCACTGGGGTTCTGCTTTTTACCCAGTTTTACTGCTGGAAGGGCAAAAGCACAGGAAGGGAGGTTAAGTGACTTGCTCAAGATAACACTGTAGGTGGCTCTTCTGGGATTTGAACCTGGGTCTCCTGGTTTCAGAAATTGTGCTGTAGCCACTAGACCATGCTGTTTTTTTTTTTCTTTTTTCAGATTAAGTGCTGGCCATCATAGGAATTCAGTTCTATCAAAATCTGTTACAATTTAGACCCCCCTCCCAGTATCTGCCTTTCAGAACTCCAGCAGGTAACCTCTGCAGGCCTCTTCTTTGCCTGAAGCGATGGGAGGAACTATATAACATACCAGATAGGTGAGCTGCGCCAGACCCCAGGAATGGATATTCCTATAGTCCTTTAACCAGTGGCGAATGAAGCATTAACTTGAGGACCAGTAGTACTATAGTTTCTTTTTGCTCTAAGGACTCAGACTGTGCTAGTAAAAAAAAAAAAAAAAACATGACAATGTGTTTGAATACTGTTATGTGGGACAGAGCTACAATTGGTCAGAAACAGATGTTACTCAGAAAGTCTCTATAATCTTTCCTATTGAGGTATTTATGCTCGGACTACACACATGACATGCCACTGTGGTCCCCAGGCAAGCCCCCCCCCTGTCCTGACAGCGCCTTACCTGCACTGCAAGTCTCCCACAGTTTGGCCCCCTATGGCAGGGTCTTCAGGGACAGCACGCCTCTCTAGTCTTCATCAGATGCAGTCTAGTGGGGCGTGAGGCCTGAGAGCACCATGGACATCATTCAGGCTGTCACAGTCCCCTTTTTTCTGTTTTTCTCCATCCCGCTTTCCCTTGGGGTTACCAATGTAAGGATCCCAGATCACGCACCTAAAGAGCCACCGATGTCTCGAGAAGAACTTCGAAAAACATCATATTTGGGCACAAAGCAGCTTCTGTTTCTCATAAGCTCTGTATTTCTGATCCACATAATTTCTTACTGAGGCCATATGCATGAACAGGATAGTTGTTCCTTGAGGGTTCATCAGCTCTTATTGCTTCTGCCCAGCCTGATGCCATAATATTCTGCTTGTGGCATCACAGTAATTCCCATGACAACAGATTGTGATGTCAAAACAGAGTGATATCATTTCAAGTAGGGAATAAGCTATAGGGACAGATGAACATTAAGGGATACGGATTTTGTTTTGTGGGAATTTGTTCAGTAATAAATAACACAGAGGAGAAATCTATAGAAGATATATGAAATACAAGCTGAATTGTGTCTAAATATTATGTTTTTCAAAGTTTTATCAAGGGCATCAGCTGTTCTTTAAGAGGTGCCTTGTCACTGAGCCCATCTGCGTACTGATCCAGCCTTCAGAGGGGCTGCGGCTGCACTTCATCACCTGGGGCAATGACGGACCAAGCTAAGCTGCCCACCCTCCCCCAAAACTGCGAGCATCACAGTGACTACTGCCTTAGCCTCTGGCCTGCCAGCTAGCCAGCAATGACTACAAAGGCTTGGGGCTTGAACCTGGGTCTTGATCCATTTTAGGCAGCGATGCTACTGAGGCTAGTACATTGCTGCGCCACCATGTGGGAGATGTGGATTTGCACCAAGAATCCATCCGCCTTCCCTGGGATGGAGATGTTTAGGAATGCTGTAAGGCAGACTTTCAGGCTTTGGGGGGGGGACGATTCCATACCAGCACCTGTTGCGCTAGATGAAAAGCAAGCTTGGATGTTGTGGGTTAAATGAGAAACGCACAATCACTCCCAAACCTGGGTTTCCCCAGTCTTTGGGCTACATTGAACCCAAAATATTAAAAGGGGGAATACAGATAGTAAAAAGTGTAAAAAAATATTCCATGCTTGGTGGCCTTGTAGCCACGAGGCATATGTTTTAGTAGTCAAAGCTTCTGTGATGGTAGCCATTTCATGTCACTGTATAATGTAGGTACCTAAAATTTAAAACCCAGAACCTAGAGGCTACTCTGAGTGACATTATCCTGGGGAGACCCAACAAGGTGGCCAAGGCATTGTCTTAGTAACTCTTACTACACCTCACCATCGGGATAGTCAGTAATGCCTAATTGTTGTTACTCTTATCAACAGATGCTGGCGACACTCATGATAACTCGGCAGTTCTTTCAGAATGTCACAGAAGTCCTCCAGCCCCACATTTACGAGAGGTACCGACGGGGGGACCTCTCCTTTCAAACTATGTGGGAAGCTGCTCTAGCCATCTTCAGGTTTTCCACCCAGAAGTACATCAACATGGAAACCTCTACATCCCCCACAGATCCTGCAGAGGAATCCGTAGAAGGGGATCCAGGCCAAGCAGAAATCCAAGCAGTTGAGAACGGGAAGGGAGAGAAGATATGCCTCAATGGGGGCTGTGGGGTCCCGGAGGAAGAGGAGGAGGAAGACAAGAAAAAGGAAGAGGAGGACCAGAGCACTATTGACTGTGGGCTGAAGTTGAAGAGGGTAGGCTTCACTGAGAAGGGGGCTAAGAATGCGGAGCAGGGCAGCCTGATAGAAGACAGCTTTTTGGATGAGGGGAGCCCAACAATGGTAGAGAAGGGAATGGACCCTGCCTCGGTATTTGAACTATGTGAGGATGATGAAGAGGAGGGAAGTGGAGCGTGCACAGAAAGTGCTTCTGATGGCGTCCCAGTTAGTAAGCATCCGACTGTGTCCCTGAGACAACGAAGGAAAGAGCAGGAGGAAAATAAAGAAGAAAAAGAGGAGAAAAGGCAAAACAGGGCTTCCTGGATAGACCCACCAGAGGAAGACTACCCCACTCCCCTTACCCAGGCAGAAATAGAATGCTGCATGAAAAAATATGAGGTAAGTAAAGTTCCCTTAAGCCACTAAAATACTTTCATAGAACCATCTTGTTTGTTGTATATTTTATTGATAATAAGCTGATAAGACGTATATACTTGTGCTTGGCAGATAGAGGGTAATTGAGAGGCAAGGGGACTGGGCCAGCGTGGGCTCCAATAACCCCTTGGTGCTGGCTTCCAGTACACCTGAAACACAGAGAACTACTGCGTTCCACGTACAATAAAATTGTACCACGCACAGTATGAGGGTTAAGGCCTCCTGATGCACTCCACGTTATACAGTTGATGTTTGCTTTCCAGGGGAGGGGGGTGTCACGAGTTGTACTGGAGTGGCCTTGGCTTTGATAAACCGTGCATGCACAGCTCAGATGTAAAGCACGGTTGCTGCTGTTTCTAATCTCAGCCTCTGGATGTCCTCGCTTTATAATAACTGGGGAGCGTTTTCTCCCACACAGCAACCTGCTTATAATTCGCTGTTATAATCAGCGGGTTATAACCACGAAGATGTGTGGGGTTTCCCTCACTCCACGCATGTGCACAATGTATCCCTGCTTCAGCCTAACCGCAGCCACTGGTGTGTAGATCAAGTTGTATAGATATAATTGCTGTGGTGAAAAAATGCTCCTCGGCAATTATATAAAACAAAACATGGAACAGTGTGTAAAACTCACATATGATACATACATAGATACATAGACAGTGTCGGCAGATAAGGGCCTATGGCCCACCCAGTCTGCCCATTTGAGCTTGTAAGTTTGTAGCGGGGTTGGGATAGTCAGGATAACAAATCATGCAGACCCACAAACTTAGTGCATAAAAAGTGCTGGAAAGGCACTTATCATTTTATTTCTGTCAGGAAATGTTGCCTTCAGGATTCACAGAAATCAGGAAAATAAAGTTAGTTCAGTCATTTTCAAAGTCTCAACAAAATAATGAACAGATGAGCTATACTCAGGATGAGCCACTGCTTTGCCCAGCAGTGCCACCAGGCTATCTCCTTGCAAACATATATACTTCAGAGGTCCAGCACCTCTGGCAGTCAACTCAACTGACATCCTCTCTTAACTCCTAGTGGTAATCTTTTATACATTTCTGAGGGTGACATCATAATCAGATGATCCACCTCCTTTTGAAAAATCAAAATAACATACTACAGGTTATTTTTTTACTTTACATTTTCATTCCTAAACATCAGATATATAAGTGTATCACAGTATTTGTTCTAAATAATCCCACAACCTTACTTTGATGTCCTAAAACAATGTTCAAGAGTTAATTAGATTCAATAAGGCTAAGCCCCTCCTTAATAGTGACCTCACTCCTGCAACTTCTATAAAAGCAGACAGACTGTGGGCTGCCAGCCCTATAGAACACCATGCAGCTCAACAGGTAAGACAAACGAATATATTGCTCACTTTAAATTTACTTCTTTGTCAAAGGGCACACCACTAATATTTAGGAACTCCTGGTCTAATTTCCTACTTGGGTTTGTTAGTGCAACTTCTTTATTCATTTAGAAGCTAGCATACTTCACACTTTGCAAAAAAACACTGTTTTAGTTTATTTAAATGCTCAATACAGAGAGATCTGTTTCAGAGGGTTGCTAACAACAAAGGTTATCTTTAGTTTTTATTTTATTCAGGTTCTCTCCTTTCTCTGCAACTATTAATTTGAAAGTACAACTCTTTCTTTTGGCTCATTAGAGGCATGAACCAAGCTGCAAATGAAAATCTTTTCTTAAGGTTTTCTATGTCTGGGGGTTAAAAACTGCAGAACTCCTGCCTGACCCAAACAAGAGTTTCCTTCTACTAAAATATCCATGTATATATTATATGTTTCTACATTTCACATAAATGCCTTCACTATTCAGCATCTGGTACTTTATACCTAAGCATGATATCTCTGGGGGTTACTTGGAAGAATATTAGGGCCTGACTCATCACAGGAAGCACCCTGTGACAAAGTTCAGTTTATGTTTTCCAAGAAGTCTGTTGCCCCTTACCCCTGACCTCCAGAATTCCTTTATGTCTATCCCATGCATTCTTAAATCCCGTGATTGTTTCAGCCCCCACCATTTCCTCTGGCAGGGTGTTCCACTTGTCCACCACCCGTTCTGTGAAGAAATTCTTCCTCACGTTTCTTCAGAATTGTCCTCCCTCCAACTTCATCCCATGCCCTCTAGTCCTGGAACATCTTTTTCGCTTAAAAATAGTGTATTCCTGCACCCTGTTCCTCCCTGTAAGATACTTGTATGTCTCTATCATATCCCCTTTCTCCCTCCTCTCCTTCAGGGAGTATATGTTCAGTTCCTTCAACCTGTCCTCATAGGACTTGTGATGCAATCCATCTTTGTTGCCCTCCTCTGAGCCTTCTCTACCCTGTCTATGTCTTTATGTAGGTAAGGTCTCCAGAACTGTACAGTGTACTCCAGGTGGGGCCTCACTAGTGTCTTGTATAGTGGAATTATGACCTCCCTTTTCTTGCTGGTGATGCCCCTGCCTATGCATCCCAGCATCCTATTTGCTTTACCTGCTGCCTTGTCACACTGTTTCCCTGCCTTGAGATCATCAGAGATGATAACCCCAAGATCCCTTTCCTGCTTGGTGCATGCTATATCCTCACCCCCAAACTGATATATTGTGCCAGGGTTTTTGTGCCTCATATGCATTATCTTGCACTTCCTTGCATTGAATTTCAACTGCCAAACCCCTGACCATTCTTCAAGTTTCTGCAGGTCCCTTCTCATTCTGTCTACACCCTCTGGTGTGTCTACTCTGTTACAGAGCTTTGTGTCATCAGCGAACAGTTAAATTCTGCCTTCTAGGTCCCACGCAATGTCACTGATGAAGATATTGAATTTTTTGAATGGGCTGACCGAGTTATAATTTGCCGTTATAACGGCAAACACGAGCCAAGTCACTCAGACACAGCCGCTCCCTCATTGGTTGTTCGTGTCCTGGGGGTGGGCTAAACTGTTTTTCAAACATGGCGGCTCCTCAGTAGCTTAGCGAGCAGCTGCCAGAACGAGTTCTTCGCGCATTATCTTTTTTTAAAAAAAATAGGCATATTAGGATGCTGTTGATCCTTCCATTTCGAAAATGTAGCGCACAACATTTCAAACTCTCGCTCTGCAGTTCGCTCGCTTGTTCGGCGGTCACACAGAACAGGAAGTGGCAAACGCAGGTAAGCTGCATCCTCAAAATAAATCAAAATAAAAAAATTGCTAACCAGCAATTATAAATCATAAAGATGAGGGCGTTTTCTTAACTTGGATTTAATGATTAGCGCTCAGTGTGGGATGCTGTAATAAACAGCATCCACACCGAGCAATCATTAAATCTGTTAAGAACACGCCCCCATCCATTATTGCATATTTTACACACACCCTCAGTGTTGTAGGCTTGTATAACCCCCCGAGAGCGTTATGTATCATCCAACACCGCGGTGTGTGTCTAAAATTCTTGTTGTACACATTAATTACCCCATGTATTATTCTATATATTATGCTGGTATAAGGAATATATGTAATCCTATGCATCTGTTGGAGAATAAATAGAAAAAAAAAAGCATTAAAAGATGGTACCAGGTAGAATATTGCCTGTTCCCGTACTTTGTTTTTCTTTTAAATTTACAATTTACACCCTCTGCTTCTCCAGCCATGGCCCCACTCTGCATCTGGGCAACTGCCCAGCACCATTCCCCTGACTGTGCACCCCAGGGAGTCGATTACTTGCCACTTGGCCCGTCTCCATGGTAAAGCTGTTTGAGTTACTTCTCTCTCCCCCCCCACCCCCGAAACTTCAGATTTGATGGCAGGGATCCCCTCTGTGCTTGGCGGACAGGTGGCACAAGGCTGTAACATGCCTGTGCATCACCCCGCTGGGCTGGAGATGTTTACGCATTTTTCTCCCTTCCCCAGAAATGCTGGCATGAACTGGTTACCCCTTACACAAAACAGGCATGAGTAGTGCTGAGCCAAACATCTCTCCCTCCAGCTGCTGTTCTAAGCTGATCTGCTCCACCTGTGGACCTCCAGGTGAGGTGATTGCAAAATTCCTGCAGCTTTCTCCCTTCCTGTGCTGCCCTGCAGGCCAGCACTGCCACCAGCAATGACCAGGGACACAAACAAGAGCCCTCAAAAACAGAAAAATCCTGAAGTCAAAGAAAAGCCAAAAAACTTACAGTTTATTCTGTGTTTTTATTTTATTTATTTATTTATTGAAATGTTTCACCAGGACGGCACACTGAACAACAAGTAGCTCATCTCCTGGTGCAGCCTGGGGCGTTACAACTGGATGAAGAATCAGACATACATTTTAACATCTAACATGTAAACCCCCTGCAAATGGGGGTTCCCAAAAGACTTCCAGGAGCTTGCTTGAATGCTCCAAGCCTGAATGGTGTTTGGCATTTAAGCCATTTATCAGTGAGTGTTTTTAGAGCCTCTGGTACTGTCTCTTTAAGAGCTGTCTGCTTGCAGACATAATTAGTTTGTATGGGGGGACTGTGTGCTTTTCTGAGTACCACTCGAGCTGCTGCCAATTCTCTTCATTTTTGCAGTCACTAGGAGTGCAAAGGGAACCTATCTGAAAGATGTAACTGTTTGCCAGAAATTATTTAGAGTAATAATGAAATTACAGTTTGTCTAACCTGCTTTCTTTGCAGTCAGAACTGTGTCTGCTAGTTCCCCATTCTAGTTTTGAACTGCTGAACTGGACCAATCAGTGTGGGGTAAGCTAGCTCTAAAATGGTGCCTTGGACGAATCAGAACTTGGACTCATAATCTGAGCCAGCCACAAGAGGATTGTATGGGCAGTGACTCTGGGAGATGTAGTTTAGACTTCAGTGCCTTTTGGACCAACAGCAGCAGTCTATTGTGAGTGACAGCCAATCCAGTCAAGAACTGGGAGGAACTCAAAGGAAGTGCCGGTTTTGTCGGTTGGAGTTTCAGTTGAGCTTTGGCAGTGAAGAAGGAAGGAGCCCTGTGCTTTTCAGTGTGCAGTTTTAGTCAAAAAGCGTGTATAAGGCCCAGAGTTCGGTCTGCAGCTTGTGTAACAGCATTGGGACTGAATCCAAGTCCTGTGAAAAGAATCAAAGGATCTCTGAAGAGTAGAAACCAGGCTCACCCTGTAGAAGACTGGAGGAATTGCTGGAAAATTACTCGGTCTGTCAGGAACTGAATCTGCTGTGTGTTCTCCCGGGTATTGTGCAGTAATTGCGATCGGGATACAGATGCAGCCTGCCTTGTATAGTGCTTTCTTTTATATGGATGTGTGAAGAGGTTTGTGTACCTCAAGTGAGCCCTGCTGACATTGAAGGACCCTATCTTATTTGGAGGTCGTGAGTACTAATTCAAAGTGCAGCTCCTGTTGAATTGCTACATTAAATCCAAATGGAATTACTGTACTGCTGACTGTTTAATTCTCCTTTTCTCTGTGTGAGGGCCCCTACCAGCTGCCACCGGTTTGGACTAGCCACTAGGGCTTGGGTACCCAGGGACAGTAACTGATAGGGATAGGCTCGTGCACAGAGCCATAAGTGAGATTATTAGAGTGATAAGCTAATTAACCTGATTTCCCTGTCCTTGTTATATCCCCTAAATAAATCAGAGCTGCTTGTTTCAGCAAAGTTATACTGCCTGAGGTATTTGTCTATGTTAAAGTACTGTACTGTGATTGTTGCACTGTATCTCATTTCACAGGAGGTCCCAGTGCCGGAACCAGACCTGGGGGTAAGTGTATACTGTGAAGGTAATTCTGATATATTGTGTGGGCCACTAGTGGGAAGAAAGGGGGGTTGCAGTGTCCCAGAGGGCTGTGACCAAGTTAGTTTAACTATTGCAAACCCTGACCTCTGGGTGGAGGCACCCGCCATTGGATCCAGGCCCCTCAACCTGTTAGTGGCAAATCAGGCAGGGGTAGTAGCCCCTGGGATAGCGCCATCTAGGGGTTACAAACATATCCGAGAAATTAAACATTCAATTACATTTGTAACAAGATATACAGTTAAAAAATATCATAAATATATAGTCGCATTTGTGACATAACATACAGTTAAGTATATCATACCTGTGGAATATGCATTTAATTACAAGTGGCATATCTGAGGAACATAGTACAGAAATTTAACGTAGCCTTGGAGCCAACTCCTTGCAGGAATGGATCACGGTTAAGAGGCAGATTATTTAGCATTATTGAACAAATGAAGTCCAGTGGGGGGGGACATCAAGGAGAGTAGAGGGGCAGACAGGGAAACAAGCTGGGGGAAGGAGAGGATAAAGATGGGGAAACATTACTGGAGAAAAGTGAGCAAAAAAAAAAAATCAATTGTGAGGGGCAAGTTAACACAGGGCTAGTGCAATCTGGGAGCACCTCAGACAGAATACAAAGTGCAAATTATTAGTTCAAGTGAACTAATTCCTTTGATTAAGTGCAGGGGGTAGAGATGGGGGGCAGGAGAGAGGTGGGGTAAGGGATAAGGAAGGGAAGGATGAGTCATACCAGGAATTGGCCCCCCTCAGAATGTGGAAATCGCTGCCAGTGGCAGAATGAGGCGAGGACTTAGAATAAGGGGCAGAAGTAGGCAAGGACAAGTTGGGCAAAGACAGTAGCAGGGATGTAAAGGGAAGGAGGAGGAGGGGTGGGAGAAACTTGCCATTCAGGATGTTGAAAACCCTGCCACAGAGCAGAGTCAGGCGAGAACAAGTTAGGTAGAGAGGATGGAGGGGAAAGGGGAGGGAAGGAAGAGTCATTTCCCAGTGCTGGACCCCTCTAGGATGCTAAAAACCCTGCCAGGGGGCAGAGCTAGGTGAGGACAAGTTGGGAAGAGAGAAAAGAAAAGGTGAAGGGAAAAGAGGGAATAGGAGGGAAAGAAGAAGCATGCCTAAGATAATGCCACTCCAGGATGTTGAGAACCCTGCCAGAGCACAGAATCAGGTGAGGACTAGTTAGGTAGAAAGGATATAGAGGAGGGAGAGTGAAGGAATAATAATTGCCCAGTGCTGGACCCTTCCAGGATGCAGAGAACCCTGCCAGGGGATTGAATTAGGCGATGACAAGTTGGGCAGAGGGAATAGGGGGCATGAAAGGAAAAAAGGAGGAAGGGAAGATACTAACCTGAGAGTAGACCTCGCCAGGGTGCTAAGAATCCCAGCAGAGGGAAGATTTAGTCGAGGACAAGTTGGGTAGAAAGGAGAGAGGGGAAAGGGGAGGGGAAGGAGGAGGCTTGCACAGTGCTAGACCCCTCCAGGATGCTGAGAACCCTACCAGTTGTCAAAACTAAGTAGGGGCAAGTTGGTAATCGAAAAAAGGTTAGGGGAAGGAGTGAAGGGGTGAGCGGTGAAGGGAGAGAACGTGCTGAGAAGCAGGCTCGGGGAGGAAGGTTTAATAGGAGATGTGAGTCATGGAGAGGGGCAGAGGTATAGGAAGAAGGTTAAGGAGGGTTAAAGCAGGAGCAGTTAGATAAGAGAAAGTTATGTAAGGAAGAGGCAAGGGAGTAGGAGGAGGAGGAGTAGTGCCGTATTTGGGGGAGGAGGGAGTTCCAGATTTGCGGGAAACGATGGGTAAAGCCTGACTGACTGATAAGAGTGGTTTGACAGGGGACCAACAAAGTGCGAGTGTCAGAGGATCTGGGGGGGAGGGTGAGCATGAGAGGTAGAAGGGAAGTTCTCCTAACCAAAATTTAGAAGTGAGTTTGGCACAATGAGTGAGGCACATGTTGGCAAGTGGGGGAAGGGACAGGGCATGGTAGAGGTCACTGTGATGAGTGTGTGATGGAGCATCAAGGCAAATCGACAGAAGGAGTTAAAGAGAGTGTCCAATCTGGTTAGGGAGGATTTGGGAGTGGCACCATAGACTACATTACAGTAGTCAAAATTGGGGAGGATCATCTTCTGGACTAGTTCACACCGCACTGTAGGAGGGATACAACTACGGTTCCTGAATAAGGCACCAAGCTTGGGGTGCAGTGTTTTCAGGATGGCGTCAATGTGGCCAGAGAAGTTGAGGTGTTGGTCCAACCAAACCCCAAGGTATCTGAATGAGGAGGTGTCCTCTAGGATTGTCCCATCAAGGGTTTGGAAAACCGGTGAAGGATGGAGCCTAGAGAGTCTCTGCCTAGTGCCAAAGGCATTTAGGAATAGTTGATGTGAGGCAAACCATAGCCGAACCTGGTTCAAGTCATGCTGAAGGGTGGTTGCTGTCACAACCCCACTCAGCAGGTCAGGCCCTCTGCTCCCACAGTGCCAACCTCCGAGTGCAGTATTGTGAACAGGGTAACAGAACAGGGTAACTCTCCTGTCTGTTTTGTGGGTCCGAACCATCTTTGGTCTCAAGTTCTGGAGGGATTCAAACTGTGAACCTTCTGCTAGCGTACCCAAATGTACAGGCTCAGATAATTCTGCTCTTCGGGGAAATGCCAGATATCTTTCGCCAAGGGCACCTAACCAGGTATACAAAATGAACCCTTAAAAACTCTATGAAAGACTTTAGATAAATTCTTGCCTTTTCCCAGTTTGGTTTACCATTAAGCTTATGAACAGTGTTGTCAAAAGCTTAACCATCCATGCATCACAGACGGAAAGGAAGGACTTGGAAGACACAGGCAGTCTTTTTGAAATAAGAGGTTTATTTAAAATGAATAAAATATGTAAAATGCAAACACAGAACAATGTATCACAAGCTTACAGTCACTTTTATTTATTTATTTATTGAGGATTCGGAAAATACCTTTGAGTCAATAACTCTTTTTCAAAGGTTCCACGTCAGTATAGGTACACACAGTAGGAGAACAGTACAGTGCAAATACAGAAACAGTAGCACAAGCAAGTCAGACACAATTACAATAATGTTTAAAACAACTAACATGTTCCACATCAGTAAAGCTACACATGGTAGGAGAACAGTACCGTGCAAATACAGAACAGTAGCACAGGCAAGTCAGACACAATTACAATAATGCATAGAGTGATTAACATGCTCCTCTACCACTTAAAAAGAACAAGAACAAAATACAAACATAAACTCCTACCACAATACGCTTAGACTTGTCTATCTAATGTATACCTTCTTACAGTGCTTTAGTTAGCTGTTGTTTTCAAGAGAGTCCAAACAGGAATGTGTCCAAGTAGAAATACAGAATACAGTTAAACTGTCTCTAAACCTGCCCCTTCCATGATGTCACCTAGCTCCTTCCTGTAAAATATAAATAATTAATACACACAGGATGTCCCATCACTCAGGAGGTATATTAAATAAGGTGACATCAGCAAAAACTCGTTTCCCAAATGTCTTCTTTGATCTTGAGTGGTTTCCTGCTCCTCTCTGAACTTTGAGCAGTTCCTATTTCCACATTTCAAAGGCAGGAGGTCATAAATTGCAACTCCTCTGAAACGTCATAAAGGTTTTCGATCCCTCCTTGCAGCTGGCCAGCTACAATTAAGTCAGATAAACAGGAAACCCTTAATTATGTCTCTCTAGTCTTTAATTATCTCCTGGCTTTCAGCTTGACATATATCCTGTTATTTTAATGAGCCCTGGTTGGGGGGGAGGGGTCATCCCAAGGGCACAGGATGTCTCCTGTGAGACAGATCACATATCACATTCTATATTACAAAAATCATAGAACAATCATAGCCAGCTGGCCAAGTGTCACAGGTGCTACATTAACGGGGCATTTTCCAGAGGAGAACAGGGACGGTGTCATCGGCATACATATGGATAGAGAAGGAGGGGTAGCATACTGAGGGCAAGTCATTTAGGAAGATGGAGAAGAGAATGGGTCCAAGCGCTGAGCCCTGTGGGACTCCTGTGGAAATAGGAAGGGGGGAAGAGATTTTATTCTGAATCTTGACTGATTGTGTTCTGCCTGAGAGGTAAGCTCTAAACCAGTTTTGGGCAGAAGTAGGCAACCCAGCAGCCATAAGGGAGTCAAGAAGTAGGACATGGGAGACTGTATCGAAAGCCTTGGAGAGGTTGACAAAGATGGCAGAGGTAATGAGGCCATTTTCCATCTCGGTGAGGATGGAGTCAGTGAGCCTGAGTAGGGAGGTGGCAGTGGAGTGGTTCTTCTGAAAACCAGATTGGTACGGGGTGAAAAAGGAAGAGTCATGCCAGAGAGATACAGCACAAAACCCCGGCGCTTCCGGATGACAGTGAATCCCTTTATACTAGCACTCCACCAAGTGGGAGTCATTCAGCGGAAACAGCACACCTACTTCCCCTGGAGAGGAGAGTGGTCCATCGGATGCTCATCCTCTCCCCCCCTCTCCCCGACCAGCCCCCAGCAACCCAAGATCACTCCTGATCCTGCGTTGCCAACGGAGCAGGTGGTAGCACTACCGTTGCACCACTGGGCTGGCTACCTGGCCCCCTTTTTCCTAGCAATTATGTGTACAGCACCAGGTTGTGCATTAGAGAAAGAGTGAGGTTGTGCATTACAGAAAGACTGAGGTGCTTCTGGGAGTCCCAGGTTTCCAATTGCTTTGGTGACGCAGCTGGTAGCACAACAAAAATGGTATTCTGGGCAGCCTGGATTCAAATCCCAGCTAAGGCACTTACTTCGTTCTCTCTCTCTTCTGTTTGTTTGGATTCAGTGTATGTGCAACCCACACCCCTGTGTATGAAAATGTAATTTTTTTATGCAGTACCAGTTTGTGCATTAGAGAAGGAAGAAGGTGCTTCTGGCAGTCCTAGGTTTCCAGTTGCCTTGGTGGCGCAGCTGGTAGTGCAATCAGAACGGTATTCTGGATGGCCTGGGTTCAAATCCCAACTAAGGCATTTATTTCTTTCTCTCTTCTGTTTGTTCTCCCTTCATCCCAGTCACAGTGGCATGTAAGTGCGTGCGTGTGGAGGCACAGATGCACTACGGAACCGTGGCCCCTCCTATCTAAGTTGCTCGCACCTGCACTTCCACTATGCATTCACCTAGTGGCAATCGGAGGCCAAGACGGCATAGCTCCCCAGGAGAGGACAGCAGTCCTTAGGATGTTTGAGTCTCTCCCTCCCCAGCTGATCCCCAACACCCCGAGTTCACCGCCAAACCCATGTCATCAGCATGGCAGTAGTAGCACTACCCCCGAGCCACTGGGCTGGCCCATAAAAATCACTATTCTGATGACTACGATGAATTAGCATGCAACAGAATCTTGTTCCTGACATCATGGTTTGCTGGGGAGATCAGGACTAATCCCAGGCCACAAAACGTCAGGTCTGGCATAGTAACCATCAGATGAAGAATAGCCCCATATAAACAGATTCTGAAACAAAAATGAACAGGAGTAATAAACACTGGGGGTTCCAAAGAGAGCATAATTAAGTATATAAACAGTTTTGACATAAGGTATAGGGGAAATCTAAATAACTGTTTTTAGCATACTTCAGAGTTCATTCACGTATGGTTAATGATAAACAGTTACTGTATATTTCACATTCAATTGCTTAAATCTTTTTCTGTAATCATATTTGTAAAGATGTCAAGTCTTACATGTATGTTTGTACTTTTGCATTATTTGTATTGTATTTGCAAAACAATTATTTAAACGTTTTATTGAGGGAAAAAAGGACATCCGAGGGAGGCTAAGCAAAGTATGACGGGCTGCTTTAAAGCGCTAGTACACTGTCTGAAATTAATAATAACTTTCAAAGGAAGTGAACTGTTACTTTTTCAATCTGAAGTATTTTTATCCTTTCCCTTTTGCTAATTAAAAGATTTGTTAGCTGACAGAAATAGCTGTGATGTATGTAATAGTACTCTGCCTGGAGGTTGACATATCTAGTTCATGTTCTCCTTGTACATCATTAGCTCTGTGACTGTACTGATTGTGACATCACAAATGACCAAAAAGAACTAATCACCTGGCCTGGTGGCGCTGAGGGTTGAGGCACTGGATGCCACACCTCGTGCCACACTGGCGACCCACGTTCAGAGGTGAATGTGGGCTGCCGGGGCTCGGCGGGGGGAGGGCTGGGAGAAGATTATAGTGGACACTGGGCTGCTCTTCTCTCCTGGATCGTGGAGGCTAGTCACCTTGCTCTCGACTGACAGCCAGTGGAGGCTGGATGCCAAGTCTGGGGAGGTCTGGGTGACTGACAAACATCAAGTGGGTGGAAGGAGCACATGGTTTCCGGGAGCGTGCATGCTTACACCTACAAATATGCATGCTCGCCTGTGCCGTCACTGTTCGGGAGGGAGGAGAAAGCTAACAAAATCTATGTCTCCCGTGAGTCGTTTGTGATAGGCTCCGCCACTCTCGGACCCGCTCCTTGTAGATCCCCATCGGCAAAGACGGTGAGGGGAGAGCTGATGGGTTGGGGGGCGAAAGGGGCACAGTGACAGGAGTAGGTGGCCACAGGGAGCAAACAGCTGTATCAAAAAGAAAAAAAAAAGAACTAATCACCTGCTGCCAGATCAGTCAGTTGGGATGTGGCAATAAGTGAGGTCACAGTCCTGATAAGATATAAAGAGGACTAGAACTAGATATGTCAGTATTGAAGTAAAATAACTGCTCTCCATATCACACCTAATGCTATCAGGTTAAAATAAAAACTTCCGCTGAACAAATGGAAAAGGAAAAAAGCGTCAGAAATAGAAAGTAATAACTGACTACTTCTAAAAATCAGTAACGTTTTCGGACTACTATTTTTGTGTGCCACTAGCTCTTTCAAGGTGTAGCACAAAGCATGTTTTCGTGGTTAAATACAGTTCACCTGGTTACTAAACGGCACATCAGACAGGACAATACGCTTGGCCCATTGGTGCAATGGTAGCGCCACTGGCTAGGACACCGTGACCTGGGTAATGGAACAAGCCCGGTTGTTGAATGGGCCAGCAGGGAAAAGAGGACTGAGCATCCCAGTAGGTGCTTTCCTCCTCTGGGGAAGGAGGGTCACCACTTTCCCTGCAGTACTGCCACCTGGGTGACCAGTGGCGGCAGCATAGCTAAGAGTACCGGGGAGGGGAGCGCAAGCCAGAAGCTGGCACATCATGCATGCTCAGTGTGCATGTGCCCCTTGGCCCCGCAGTGCACTTGCATCTCGGAGTGGAAGAAACACAAAGAAAAAGACTCTAGCCGGGCAGCATGTCTCCGACCATGGCTCACAGGCTCTGCACCAGCGACTGTGGCACAACGCCACCAATGCTGGCTCAAACTGACTCGGGGTACCAAGAAGAACCCTGATGAAATAGCCCCACCATGGGGGTAAGCCACGGGAGTGGACAGTGGTATTGGGTAGGTCCCAGAAAAGATGGGTGATGGGCGGGGTGATGGGACTGGGGCCGGGGAAGGACTAAGGTTGCAGGCTAGAGGCAGGGGGCTTTATAAAGAAAGAATAAGAAAAAACAGAGACAGGACAGTACAATCAGCTTCGACTTCCACTGGTGACAGGGTGGACGGAACACTGCTTCCACATCTCCAGACTAGCTCATGAGTTGATATTTAATTAGAAAAATAAGTAAACAGCTGTCTTTGTTCACTACTTGCATGGGTAATCTGTATGCTTTTTTACAGCTTTTTGAGATTGCCACAAGTCAATAACATCTTGATCATTTTGAAACATACAGCTGGTGTGTTGCACACACATTCGCCCATCTTGATTGTGCAAAATACTTCCTGGCGCTCAGCCACAGTTAAGACAGTACCTTCTGACTCTGTCCATGTGGCTGGCAGTTACTCTTAAAGCCCTCTTTGTCCAAACCAAGTTTTGCCTGTAGTGCCCCCCTGTGGCCAATGGCATGTCTTGCTGGTCAATCATCATTACAAGTCACACTGCTGGTTTGCAAAAAGAATTCTCCTGTCCTGCACTATGCCAGTGGCAAAAATTGTTGAAAAACAGAACTTCTGAGTAGTTTTTGTTTCAGCTCCAGGATTTCCCTGCATTTTCTGAACCTGGGCCAGTATCTGACCCTGAGCTGGACCGGATCACTACCACTACCAGTTTACTAGGCATAATGTTGCTTTTCAAGACAGTAGAATGACTTAGCCGGCCGGTGGCGCTGAGGTTGGCGCTGGATGCCACCTCATGCCATGCAGGGACCCAGGATCGAGGCGAACCTGGGCGTCAGGTCAGCAGGGTGGAGGAGAGTTGGTGTCCGTTGGACTGTTCTCCTCCTGGGGTGGGCTTTCAGAGGTCCGGTGCAGCAGTGGCTGCTAGCGGTAGCTGTGGTAGTGCTGGCACTTGGGAACGTAAGAGAGGGAAGGGCGTTGGCAGCTTCCAGCGGCGGGAGGCGTGGTACTGCACAGGAAAAACTCCGCCACCAGTAGGCGATGGTGGGGATCAGGGACTACCCCCATGCCCGAGCGAATCGTCAGCCACTGTGAAACTCCTCACGCTACAGGATGCCGTGCAGACTCAAAGAATAGGACACCTGAGGAGGTTGGCAGCCCCGTCCCGGGGGGCTTACCCGGGGGAACAAGCACCAGGATGACAGAGTGGAGTGGTCCCACCCGACAGGTAGGACTGCACTGTCAGGTGGGCAGGAGACGGGTAAGTCGAGTATCCCCACTGGAGACAGTGTGGTGGTCCAGTGATAGGAGGATAAATACATTTCATTAAAAAAAAAGACAGGAGAATGACTGTGTGTCCTTCAGCAAATGCACAAATATACAGAGTTCTTTGAAACTCGTAATACAAATATATGAAGAAGCCAGCAGAGGAAGGCCATTTGGTCTATCCAGTCTGCTTGTATTGCAGGGTCCACAGCTTGAGCTATTGTCCCTGCCCTCCCTCCCCACTCCTCCCATCCTCCCTACCCATGATCCTTACCTTCCCCCATGCCTATCCCAGTCTCTCCTAAAGCTGCCCACTGTCTTCAGCGAGATTACCTCTTCCGACAGTGCATTCCAAGTGTCCACCACCCTCTCTGTGAAGAAATGCTCCCTGACCTCCCTCCTAAACCTCCCACCCTTCAGCTTAAGACTGTGCCCCCTCGTGTTATGGTTTCCACTCAGCTTAAAGAGACTCTCCTTATCAACCTTATTTATCCCCTTCAAGTACTTGAAGGTCCCAATCATGTCCCCTCTGTCTCTCCTGTCTTCCAGGGAGTACATGTTCCATGCCCTCGACCTCTCCTCATATGCCTTGCCCTGCTGACCAGCTATCATCTTTGTAGCCCTCCTCTGGACCTTCTCCAGCAGGTTAATGTCCTTTTTGAGGTGTGGGCACCAGTACTGAACTCCATACTCTAGATGTGGCCTTACCAGTGACCTGTACAAGGGCAGTATAACCTCCTCTCTCCTACTACTGATCCCCCTAGCTATGCATCCCAGCATCTTGTTTGCCTTTGCTGCTGCTTTCTTGCACAGCGTGGAGTGCTTCAGGTCACTAGTGATCATCACTTCCAGGTCCTTCTCCTCCTCTGATGCAGATACTCGGACTCCACAATTAATAATACTATTCTCAGTGGAGCAATACTATTCTAAGTGGTCCAGATATTTGGCAGACAAATTTCCCCTCCAGAATTTCTAACGATATCTCCAGACTTAAAAACTGTGGTAAATTCTGGTGATGCCCTGAAAAACTAAAAAACAAAACACAGAAATGTTTTTTTTCTGCCAAAAAGTGCACCGGGGGCACTCGGTGGCTGAGAGCCACCACATTGTTCGGGATCAAGCTTGGGACATCGCTGCAGGAGGCAGGCCCGACTGCAACTGCTGCCGCTCTGCAGTGCGCTGGGGTTGGTAGGGACAGTGCTGTGCATCTAGTGCTGCAGTGACTTCTGCGGGGGGGGGCAGGGGAGCTTCCTCCCTCCTCAGGGACAATGCTGCATGAAGCCACAGGCCTGAAGGGGCTATGCCAGGCAAAAGGGAGGAGAGAGGGGAGAAAAAACAGTGAGAAAACCCATTAGCCATCTATAAGGCAGCCTGCGTTTCTGCACTCCCCTGGGTCCTAGTGCCTGTCTGACGCTGGATCCTAGCCCATACAGTGGTGTGCCTCAGTGGGGTGACAGCTTTCCTCCCTGCAGTCCTTGCCATGAGAGGGAAATTGTAGGGTACATTGAGGGTGGCACTAAACCTGGGAGAGACTGGGGATCAATGAGCCAGAACAGGGTATAGCCCTGGATGACAAACATGGCTGTGGAAAAAAAAACTCTATAGAGAAAGTGCAGTGTAAAATCTGTATGAGCGCCCACGTTCCATGTGTGACCCTTTAAGGGACTCTCATCAACTTCCACTCTTTCACCCACCCATCCACCCACAGCAGGCCAACCTTTGACCTTTTTAAAATAATGTAGGGGATTGAGAATCTTAAACACAGACGGTAGGATTCTCAAAATGTGGTGCAGGGCCTCTGCCTAGCCTGGCACCACAACACTTAGGTTCTAGCAGTGTGCCAACCCCGTCGCTGCAACTGCGCCTGAGTTTACAATCTTGGGAGCAGTTGTGACGCTTTTTATGATTTACAGCAGCTTGCACCACATATCTGGCACTAGCTCTGTAAAAATGGACCCCAGGATTGCCACAGGTTAGACCTGAAAAAGGTCTAACTTGCAGCGATTGCCACACGAGATAGAAGCTCCCATTAGATTGCCTCAAGCCCCGTGTGCCATCTCATCGGCGTACCTGGGGCTTGTGCCCATCAAAGCCATTAAAAATCCTGCCCAGATCCCTTTTAAATAAAAAATTAAATAAATAAATAACATAACATAGGGTTCTATGTACTGCAGCATCGGTGATTTTGAAATTGATTTTTTTTTTATTGGCCTAGTGGTCCCCTATCCCTGTAGATCCAGCTGCCACTTGACTTCTCCCACGGCTTCCCTTCCATTGGTAGGGGTTCCAGTGGTGGAGGGCATTCCACCAGCTTAACAAGGATACAGTGTCTGTGGCACTAGGACACAGGGTAGCCCAGGAACCCCTGCCATCATGTAGACGGAATGTGGGATTTCCTGGTTTTGTCCCTTGTCCTCCCCTAGCATGGGTCGGGTCTGTTGACCATCTTAGGGGTTGCTACAGCAGTGGATGGCAATGCCATCTGTCCCCATCGTAGTGCATTGCCAAGTGGCAACTGCTATGACATCCTGAACCTGCTTCCGAACTTGGGTTGTGTGCAGGGCAGTGTGCAGCAGGCTGCCACAGGGCTGTCAGGGTGGCCGTTACGAATTTGTTTTAAGGATTTCTGTCCCTGCGCTGAAACAACATGCTGAGGTTTCACTGGAATGGGCAGAAACATTCGGAATGGTGTACTGCCACAAGATTACTCACCAGAGGAGAGCCCAATCAATTATAGGTAGTGTCAGAGTGGACAGAGTCCCTCCCCTCAATAACTAACTCTGCTGAGGGACCCCCTAAAAAATGAGTCCTTCAATAATGTCACCAAGGTAATGTGCTTTCACAGAATAATGCTTGTCAAGACCTCCATGCACGAAGTCTCGGGAGAGGACAGGGCATCACAGTGGTCTGGGGTTAGGCGCTGCCATGTGGCAACACTCCCAGTCAATAGGGTCGCCCCTGCAGTGGACCAGAGAGCGTGCCTTCTCCTCAGGGGGATGTTGCGTGCAAGTGAGGCCTGTTGGGGCATCACCTGGCATCATGCAGGCGGTGGAGATGGGACAAGACACACCGGGTAAAACTCGGTGTACCTTGAGCCATCTAAACGATGGTTACTGGAACTCCAGGGCCCTGCCTCAGTCAGATCCCTGCTGGTCAGGACAGTGGTGGGAAGGGGGATGGGGGAGCCCCAGTACAGACGAGACAGGAGGAGCAAGTCAGTGGTTTGGAGGCAAAAAGCTGAAAAAAAATGAGTAGAGTCCAGCTCTAACCAAAGGAGCCAGTCTAACCCCCTCCTTAGAGTACAGTAATGTGAGCTACTGGTGACATCACCGGACTCAGCACAATTCTCCACACTGAGACGCCACTTGTTATATCTGACTGGAAGAACTGTGGAAAATCTTGTTGAAGCCGGCTTCCTGTACTGTAATGGTTATGTCACACACCCAGGAAGCAGGTGATCTGAGGAAACGGGGTTTGAATGTAAAGGAAAGCCATTGAGCAAACCGTAAGAGATGCCACTAAGAGTGGACAGAGTGGAGGTAATTACAAACAACAGGTATAAAGTCTTCTAAAAAAGGATTGGGAAGCTCATACTCACTCCCTCAGGATGAATTATATGCACTGCTCGGGGCTCTGCTGTATTATCTTAGGAAATAAGGAATGCACGGTTGCTTCTTGTCTCCTACCTAGCAAATGTGATCTACAACATTAAAGAGCGGCTGACACCTTCAGGAGAACTTTAACAAAACATAATATTTAGACACAGTTTGGCTTGTACTTCACATTAGTTCTGATTCCTCCTTCTTCTCCCCATTATTTATTACTAGTGTAATTTGCATAAAAACAGGATCTTTGCTCCTGAATAGTACGTCTGTTCCTGTTGCTTTCTCTCTACCTGAGGTTATAATGCACTCCTTGTGACATCACAGTTACTCCCATGGCAACAGATTGTGATGTCACAACACAGGATTATGACTTGAAGTGGGGAGTAAGCTAAAGAGGCAGATGAACTCTAAGGTATAAAGATCATGTATTCATGCACATTTCCTCGGTAAAAAACTAATGGGGAGGAGAAATCTATAGAATATATATGGAATGCAAGCTGAATTGTACCTAAATATCATGTTTTTCAAAGTTTTCTTTGAGGCATCAGCAGCTCTTTCATGAATTCTACCCATGGACATAGTTACTGGGGGTCTACTGTATGTCTTTTGTATTGTCTGGATAACTGTATGTAATACTGTGTGTAATGTTCATTGTCATGTTGTATGTTCTTTTCACTGAAAAAACAATAAAAACTGAGCAATATAGTCCAAATGGACGAAGTGGATTTTATGTGTTATGCAGCGTGTCCCTACATTTGTACCCTGGATAGTGGATCCTCTGGTGGAAGGGGGTGGCCAGGTTCGGTGAAGTGGTTGGGGGATCTGGGCATTAGATTTATGATATCTTTCTACCCATATGTCATGCACCTTTAGCAGGCATTCTCTGGGTTTGGACAGGGACACAGCTGCAGAGCTAAGCCGGAAGGGGTTTCCACCATCCCCTTCCTTCTCTGGGGTGGGTGGGTCTCCACAACGATATCGTTTTTGCTGAATTCTGAAGGGTCGTTACTTATTGCATCTGATAACTCAGCGTACTATACTGTTTATCATATGGCTTAGCAATACATTGTACCAAATGTTAAAAAGATTTTTAATAAAAATATATTTACAAAAACAGAAAAACAATAAAAGCATATTAAATTAGATAAAGAGATGTCACTAGGAGGAACTTTAGAAGGACATCAATGGCAATCCTCTTTCTTGAGTTATATTAAGGAGGCAGTATGGCCTAGAGAGTTAAGCACCAAGCTGTGAATCTTGAGATCCAGCAGACTTGCATTTAAAATCCACAACCTCCACTTGCATTCTTTGTGACCTTGA
This sequence comes from Neoceratodus forsteri, assembly GCA_016271365.2. Lineage (NCBI taxonomy): Eukaryota > Metazoa > Chordata > Ceratodontiformes > Ceratodontidae > Neoceratodus > Neoceratodus forsteri. The sequence goes on along the minus strand of JADMNL010000031.1, from coordinate 140,145,373 downwards.
GTAGGTAATTTAACCTTCCTGAGCTCCTGGGACACACCTAGAAACAAGTTTTGACTCAGTGTGCCTTTCTCAGCAGCAAATTTCAGAATCAAATAAAAAAAATTAAATGTGTTAGCTGGACTATCAGAGTTCTGAGAATGGCATTGAGGGCTACACAGCATGAGTAGGGGTAACACAGGACGAGACAAATTCCTGAGGGAGAATGGCATTGAGGGCTACACAGCATGAGTAGGGTAACACAGGACGAGACATATTCCTGAGGGAGAATGGCATTGAGGGCTACATAGCATGAGTAGGGGTAACACAGGACGAGACAGATTCCTGAGGGAGAATGGCAGTGAGGGTTACACAGCATGAGTAGGGGTAACACAGGACGAGACAGATTCCTGAGGGAGAATGGCAGTGAGGGTTACACAGCATGAGTAGGGGTAACACAGAACTAGATAGATTCCTGAGGCAGAATAGCATTGAGGGTTACACAGCATGAGTGGGGGTAACACAAGACCAGACATATTCCTGAGGGAGAATGGCATTGAGGGTTACACAGCATGAGTAGGGGTAACACAGGATGAGACAGATTCATGAAGGTGGATGGCATCGAGGGTTACACAGAATGAGTAGTGGTACCACAGGGCTAGATAGATTCCTGAGGGAGAATAGCATTCAGGGTTACACAGTACAAGAAGGGGTAACACAGAACTAGACAGATTCCCGAGGGAGAATGGCACTGAGGGTTACACAGCATGAGTAGTGGTACCACAGGGCTAGATAGATTCCTGAGAGAGAGAATAGCATTCAGGGTTACACAGTACAAGAAGGGGTAACACAGAACTAGACAGATTCCCAAGGGAGAATGGCACTGAGGGTTACACAGCATGAGTAGTGGTACCACAGGGCTAGATAGATTCCTGAGGGAGAATAGCATTCAGGGTTACACAGTACAAGAAGGGGTAACACAGAACTAGACAGATACCTGAGGGATAATTGCATTAAGGGTTACACAGCTTGAGTATGGGTAACTCAGGAGTAGATAGATTCCTGAGGGAGAATGGCGTTGAGGATTACACAGCAAGAGCAGGGGTAACACAGGATTAGACAGAATCCTGAGGGTAACACAGGACTAGACAGATTCCTGAGGGAGAATGGCATTGAGTGTTACACAGCATGCGTAGGAGTAACACAGAAGTAGACTGGATTCCTGAGGCAGAATGGCATTGAGGGTTACACAGCATGCGTAGGAGTAACACAGGTTTAGACAGATTCCTGAGGCAGAATGGCATTGAGGGTTACACAGCATGGGTAGGAATAACACAGGACTAGACTGGATTCCTGAGGCAGAATGGCACTGAGGGTTACACAGCATGAATAGGGGTAACACAAGACTAGACAGATTCCTGAGGCAGAATGACTTTGAGGATCACACAGCATAAGTAGGGGTAACACAGGACTAGACAGATTCCTGTGGAAGAATGGCATTGAGGGTTACACAGTGTGAATATGGGTAACACAGGACTACACCGATTCCTGAGGCAGAATGGTGTTGAGGGTTACATACAGAGTAGGGGTAACACAGGACTAGACAGCTTCCTGAGGGAGAATGGCACTGAGGGTTCACAGAATGAGTAGGGGTAACACAGGATTAGACAGATTCCTGAGACAGACTGGCATTGAGGGTTACACAGCATGAGTAGGGTAACACAGGACTAGACAGTTTCCTGAAGGAGAGTGGCATTGAGGGTTACACAGCATGAGTAGGGGTAACACAGGACTAGACAGATTCCTAAGGCAGAATGGCTTTGACTGTTACACAGCATTAGTAGGGGTAACACAGGACTGGACAGATTCCTAAGGCAGAATGGCATTGAGGGTTACACAGCGTGAATATGGGTAACACAGGACTAGACCGATTCCTGAGGCAGAATGGTGTTGAGGGTTACATAGCATGAGTAGGGGTTACACAGTACTAGACAGCTTCTTGAGGGAGGATGGCACTGAGGGTTCACAGAATGAGTAGGGATAACACAGGATTAGACAGATTCCTGAGACAGAATGGCATTGAGGGTTACACAGCATGAGTAGGATAACACAGGACTAGACAGTTTGCTGAAGGAGAATGGCATTGAGGGTTACACAGCATGAGTAGGGGTAACACAGGACTAGACAGATTCCTAAGGCAGAATGGCTTTGAGAGTTACACAGCGTGAATATGGGTAACACAGGACTAGACAGTTTCCTGAGGGAGAATGGCATTGAGGGTTACACAGCATGAGTAGGGGTAACACAGGACGAGACAGATTCCTAAGGCAGAATGGCTTTGAGAGTTACACAGCGTGAATATGGGTAACACAGGACTAGACAGTTTCCTGAGGGAGAATGGCACTGAGGGTTACACAGCATGAGTAGGTGTAACACAGGACTAGACAGATTCCTGTGGGAGAATGGCATTGAGGATTACACAGCATGAGTAGAAGTAACAGGACTAGACAGATTCCTGTGGGAGAATGGCATTGAGGGTTACACAGCATGAGTAGGAATAACACAGGACTAGACTGGATTCCTGAGGCAGAATGGCACTGAGGGTTACACAGCATGGGTAGAGGTAACACAGGACTAGACAGATCCCTGAGGGGATAATGACGTCAAGGGTTGTCCAGCATTAGTAGGGGTCGCATTCTGGCTGATAAACTTGGGTGCTTGCCCAAATTAAAGTTAGGTATTGTCACTGCTATATGACACAGTGGTGGGAACATACATGATGGACCTGAAGTCCCTGCCATCACTATGTTACTGTGAGGAGACTTTATGAGTATTGTGGGAGGCTGGATGTGCTTTGCAACATTTTCAAATCACTTGGTTTTCTTTCCCTCCCTCTCTGTTTCTCACTTTTATTTTGGAACTGCAGGACACCTTTCATGATTACCAGGAAATGTTTATCCAGTTCGAGTACGTGGTGCTCTTCTCCTCTGCGTTCCCTCTGGCAGCACTGTGCGCCCTCATCAATAACATCATAGAGATCCGGAGCGACGCCTTCAAGCTCTGCACCGGACTGCAGCGCCCGTTTGGCCAGCGAGTGAGGAGCATCGGCCAGTGGCAGGTGATTCACTCAGTACAGGGGTGTAACAGTGACAGCAGTGACCCACTGACCAAGATGGTGTCTCTAAGCCCTTTGGTCCCTTTAAGGAGCCTCTGATGTCAGAGGGGAAACTTTGAACACCCCAACATTTAGATATAACTCATTCTGGCAATTCATATATAAAGATATATACTGCCCCCTTATTTGCCATAACTAATGACATTTGCATGAAAACAGGATCTCTGTCACTTGATCTTCATCTTTTCTGACTGCATGGTTACAAGTGACATCATAAACTGGCCCATCTCTGCAGCAGTTGGGTTACCACTTCAGGTACAGGGGCTCCGTCTATAGCAGTGGGGGCCAGGCTGTTTGTACATTCATTAAGCTGTAAGCTTATCGAGAACTTACAGGGATAGATTCCCAACGCTGCAATATGTACAGAAGTATATGACTGTGAGTAGCCTAAGGAAAGCACACAAGGCTATTAGACAACCAATATTCAGCGCACCCTGGCTCAGGAACCAGGTTAAGGGTGTAAGCAGGATTTAAAATAGAGATCTTAGCGCTTTATGACCATGACAAAGTGGTGGGCTGTGCCAAGACATGTCATCTGGCCATTAGAGTGACTTGATGTACTGAATAAATAAGAGTGAAGACAATTTATCAGTGTTGTGAGCCCTTGAAGTTTGTTTGCATGTCTGATGGAATAACAGGCTATAAGGGCACCACCAAGGACTGAAGACCACTGCAGGCTCGGGCATCTTGGTATTCCCCCACCCCTGTTCAGTTCAGGAAATAAACAGAAAATAAAAATAAAGAAGCAACATCCTAATACTCCACTCGTGACATCGTAATGATCTCTACAGCAACTAATGATGGTTACCAATACCAATTTGGCTTTAATATTATGATTCGGCTTGTATTTGTTGAATTTTGTATCTTACCTTTTATTTTATTGTTAGCATTCTCTATCTCCCCTCTCCCCCAGGACTCCTGTGGAAATGAGCTGTTGTCAGCTCAGTATGTACTTCCTGGTTAAACATTTCAATAAATAAATTATGATATCACAGGAGAGGAGTATGATGTCAGGGATACATAAGCAGTCAGAGCAGATGAAGAAAGTGACAGAGAATTCTGTTTCCATGAACGTCATATGTTGTGCGGCATAAGAGGATGGAAGGTATATGAATTATAAGAAATATAATGCATACTTATATTTAAGCCACAAAACACATAGAGCAGGATTTTCAAATGCTTGTGAATACCGCAAGCCCCGCGTGCACTCTATATACAGCGTATGGAGCCGGTGGCATTCATCCGCTGGTAATCAAGATTTTCTATCCCGTGCAGCAATTGCTGCAAGCTAGACCGACTTTTTGTGGTCTAGCTTGTGGCAGTTCCAAGGGCCTTTTTTACACAGCTTGCGCCAGATATTTGACACAAGCTGACATAAATAGTGGAATCTGTCACAACTGCACCCGAGATTGTAAAATCAGGTGCAGTTGCTGCGAATGGGTTTGGTGCACCATCAGAGCCTAAGTGCCATGGCGCAGGGCTTGTTGTAAGTCCAGCACTAGGCTTTGAAAATCCTGCCCATGATGTGTTGCTGGTAGTGTGCACTGAGAAAATAATGAAACCTTTTTTTGTCCCTTGGGGTTATTGAAGTTGGTGATATAAAAGCAATAACATATCACAGGATGTGCAGTAATATGAAATCCATGCATGATCATGTGACAGCTGTCATCCAGTCAGCAGATTTTTTTTTTTGTTCAGTAGAAAGTTACAGTTAGCTCCAAGTCCCTTCTTCAGGTGTTTTAACAAACTGAGCAGAAGAAACACGTTTTATACCAATGGTAGATGTTAAAGAATTAGCACAGGAAGGAGCAGGCCGAGATTTGACATTTTAAAATAGTAGATGTGTCATAGTTAAAGGGAACATCTATAAACAGTGCCCAGTGTGGTGCGAAAGTCCATGAAAGGTCTTTGAAATGAGATATGGGGCTCCCCTATAGTTGGCAGCACTCCAGAGATATCAGTGATTAACTCTGTCCCATACTGATAGTACCTTTCCACCATTTTTAGAACCTTGTGATGTCACTAATGAGTGATTAAGCTGTGCTTGTCTGCAGTGTGTTTAGCCATAGCTTAATGGTCAGTGACATCATAAGGTTTAAAGGAAAACAGTCAACATCCTACACAGGTCAACCCCCAAGTGTCCCCCCCCAACTGGGCTTTTTACAATGGGAACCTGTTTTTATGATGTTTAACTTACTAAATTTTATTTTCGAAAAGTCCATGAAGAGGAAACATGATGGATGCTGCACACCATCATTTCATATAACAGTGCGGCACCACACCACTCGCTTCCATTGAAAAGCACACCGCCGAACTGTTACATGAAATGACGGCGTGCAGCATCCACCGTGTTCCCATATCGCAGACATTTTGAAAATAAAATGAAGTACATTAAACAGCATAAAAAACAGGCTCCCATTATAAAAACCCTAATCGGGGGTAAGGCTTTGGGGGGGGGGGGCTGCATAGGATGTTGACTGTTTTCCTTTAATAAAATAATGGTTGAAATGTAGTATCAGTATGGGGCAGCCATAGTCATCAATATCTCTGGACTGCTGCTAGCTACAGGTAAGCCCAATACCTCATTTAAAACAGCTTTCCATGGGTTCAGACTGTGATAGACATGGTTTATGAACACTTGTATACAGCGTCCCTTACAGATGAAGGAAAGATCACAGCAAATGGAGCCGTAGATGATTCGCTTAAGGTGCTGCCAGGCCCTAGATGTCCATATCCGAAATTAAATGCCTAGGCTTGGGGCCCAAAGAAAACTGTCTCTGCAATAGCGTCTTTTAAAGTTTTTGTTTTTTCTTCAATTTTTAGAATCATAATCAGACTGCAGTAGTCATTACTGAATCGTCGTTTTATCCCTTATTACTGAATCGTCACTCCTTAAAAGAAAAGAGCCCAGCGAGGCCAAAGTCAGTTTAATAGAAGAAGCATTATTAAGTGCAGCAATCAGATCATTTTTACCACTTGCATTATTGGGAAAAAGCATAATATCAGCATTTTGATGAGAAAGCTAGTTCAACCTTACATAAGTGAACTCCTGAAGAAGCCCAAAATACAGGGTGAAATGTTGGGGTTATTTATGCTGCGAAAAACTGAGAAAACAATGGCTTTAAAAGAAGCCTATATGAATGTTCCCCTTTAATTACACAGGTATGAGAAGAGTCAAAGGCAGGGAGAGAGAAAAAAGTTGAAAGTTTAGGAGAGGACGATAGAAGGATTTGCTAAGTGCGTAAACAGTGATGTAATTAAATGGGTCAAAGACTCCCATAGTGTGTCATGAACCCTGTGGCTCTATTTAGACTGTTTTGTCTTGAATCAAGCTGCTTAATGAACTGAAGCTCTGGTGCCCTTCTTTCCTTGTAGTTCTAAAGTTGAGACATAGGGTTTTAGCTAAATGAGTGCATAAACAGAGTGATCTCACTACACAGGGCATGGTATAATTAAATGGGTCAGAGGCCCCCACAGTGTACCATAAATCCTGTGTCTCTGTTCAGATCAGTCTTGGATTAACTGGCTTAATTAACTTAAGCTCTGAAAACAAAAGATTTTTGTTATACAATAAAATGAATAATACAATAATAGCAACATGAAATGACTTTTGTTTTGTTGTGGTTGCTTTTTCTTAATTTTCCACGTCTCTTGTACAGAATGTCATGGAAGCAATGGGTGTGATTGGCATTATTGTGAACTGTTACCTGATTGGTCAGTGCGGCCAGCTGCAGCGACTGTTTCCGTGGCTGACTCCAGAGATGGCAATAATTTTCGTCGTGGTCCTGGAGGTAAAAAAATATGCCCTTTTTTTGGGTAACCCTTGCCTCAGTGCTTTTGTGTTGAGGCTGTTTGTTTTTTTATCCAAATGTTGTTGCAATCCTGCATGACTTCATTATTTCATGTATTCTGTGTAAGACCATACACTTATGGATAATGTATTGTACTGCTTACTGCCTACTGCTGTCATGACTGAAAGTGGGTCTTTGACTCAGCCACCTCTTGATAAAGTGAATTAAAAATAAATCAGTCAATAGATAAATAAAAAGACCACTTACATTGCATACATATTAACAGTAATTTAAAGTAGCAGTATTTGTTATTCCCCATCTAGTTTTTTCTAGCTATAATGTTTGTCTGGCAAAAATATAAGGGATATGCAATGGAGAGCTTTTACATAAATGATTTATCTACACAAGTGCTGTCTGACTTCGGGAACCTCACGAGTGGCATATGCCACGAGTGAGGTGTCCGAGGTCAAACAGCACAAGTGTAGACAAATCATTTATCTGGCAGCTCACCATTGTAAATTTCATTTATGCAGCAAGGGATGCTTTCTGTCAGTGCAGGGACATTTGCTTTTGATTATCTTTTTTGCTTATGTTTGTCAAAAAAGTGAACAAAAAATTGCATTTTCTGCTCTTTTTTGCTAATTATAAAAAAATCTATAAGGTATCTATAAATGAAACACCACTCATTTTGTAGATAATTTTGTGCCGAACAACTTTCGTGCTCACAATACCATGTTATCTTTTTTCATTTTGAAGTTACTCACATTTGAATATGGGTAATATAACTACTGAGTCCGAACATTCTAAATGAGTTCCGGAGTGATTGTGACATAGCTACTACGTGGATAAATTTGATTTATTCAACAGCTGTGAAGATAAATGGATTTATGCAACAGGTGTGGACATAAATCCTATGTGATAAATCTGAGCTACTATGAGATAAATTCAAAATTTTACATTTATACACATAGTAGATGCATCATTACAAATTTATATACATTTAGAATGTTCAGCCTTGGTACCAGTACTAACTATATTCAAATGGAAATAACTTTAAAACGAAAAAAGATAGCATAGTGCTGTGAACATAAAAGTTGTTCAGCACAACATTTTCTACTAAATGAATGGTATTTCATTTATAGATACCTTATGGATTTTTTTATAATTAGCAAAAAGCAGAAAATGCAATGTTTTGTTCACTTTTTTGACAAACATATGCAAAAAAAGATACACAATCAAAAGCAAATGTCCCTGCACTGACAGAACACATCCCTATTGCATAAATGAAATATACAATGGTGAGATGTCAGATAAATTATTTATCGACACTCGTGCTGTTTGACCTCGGACATCTCACTCATGGCGTACACCACTCATGAAGTTACCCAAGGTCAAACAGCACTTGTGTAGATAAATCATTTATCTGACAGCTCACCATTGTATATCCCTTGTTTATTCAATGAGTTTTGAGCCCACTCCTACTGCATACATCAAGATATCTGTTTTATTTTCATTTTCTTTCATTCCTGAACCAAGATACAGGATTTAGAAGTTTAGTCATTGGTCACAAAATGTGCTGTAAAAGCTGATTTAACAATAGGTGAGAAAACATGCAGCGTGAACCAAAGGATGTCAGAAATACATTTTTTAACAAAAAAAACTATATGATGAGATTTTTTTTTTGCTGACGTACAAATACTGATACTCCGGTCTATCAGGTTCATCCCCCATGCCTCATAAGTGGGTATCAGTAAGTATGCTGTACAGACGTATACTAATTTAGAGGGAAATTAAGTCATGGCACATTATATTGCAGGGACTAATATTAAAGGAATCCCTGAAATATGCCAGAAACACAAGAAAATCTCATTTCTCAACTCAAGTGCAGATGACTGTGCTTCCTGCTGTCTGCAGTCTCAAACTACTGGGCCCATTCAAAAGTCTGACACAGCCTGAGAGAGACGTAGCAGAGTGGAGCTGTCTAGCATGGTAGCACACGATGCTCAAGTGGCTCTGCTTCTTCCCTCCTCTCCTAGTGGTGGCATCAGTATTCATTCCCCAGTGGTGACAGTGGAATAAGGTATCCCCCAATTCCGCCTCCGGGTCTGAACGCACCATCCAGTGTTAGCCACCCCAGCCCCACGGCCTTGATGCTTTCCTGTGGTGATGTTAGCAGAAGAGGGGGATGGGATTCCAAACTGGAAGCTAGCCCATAGGCTGTTGTTGATTTTGGAGTCTTCAAAAGTACAAAAAAAAAAGTTTGCTTTCCCATCCTCCAAAACATGTGGAGTAGGGAGCTAAATCTCTCCTTGGAGCACCACCATCACCTGGTGTGCCCAAAGTTGGCAGTTCCCTGTAAATGAATAGTTCTGCATGTAGTTATTTGTCCTGTATACAGTATGTGCTGTATAATGAAACCCTCTTAACTAAATGCAGTACCTAATTATTTATTTAATGTTTGTTGACTGGAAAAGGAGCACTCAGTAATTCTATCTATTTTCAGACTTGTTTTAGGGTGGGGCGGGGGAGAGATATAGATGCAAACTGACATACTGACTGTGTAACAAGTCCAGATTAAAAACCTGCAGCATGATTGATACATGTGACTCTGTCTACTCTCCATTTACCAAAGAAGAGTACAAAATAAAAGGGTCGTTCTCATGCAGCACCAACAATTTGATATATCTAATATGAAGCCAGAAATGTCCACATGGATGGTGTCTGGATGAAACAGGACAAGCATTCTGTAAATGCATGACCTGACACAGATCCACTTTCAAACATTCAGATAACCAGATCCCAGCAGTCGAGTGCTTCCCCCAGAACAACCATTCTTAAAAGGATCTTAAGCCACTTTTACACGGCACCTACCTAAAATGCTACGGTCAGTTAACATTTCACACTGTTCCCTCTGCTGCAGTCTGTACCGGCTTTATACGCCGACCCCTGCCTCGCCCTCTTGGCTCTTCATGTGTATCAGACGTATTTCTGGCTAGCCAAGAGAGCCAGAGATTGTCAACATTTGCATTTTCAACCCAAGTTCAACTAATGATATCTTAAGATACTAGCAAGAACGCTGAACTCTGGAAGCTAGTTCATTTCCAGTAACGGGCTAAAAGGTACTTAAAAAGCACTTTTTGCTATGAATATACATAAGTGCATGCCCAGTATCACGGCTATACTTTCAGAGAGCTTTTATAAGTACTTTTTAGCCCCCATTACTGAAAATGAAAATGAACTAGTTTCCCCGAGTTCAGCGTTCTTTCTAGTAACTTTAAGATATAGTTAGCTGAGCTGAGGTTTAAGATGCAACGCACGAGCCTTGGGACCTTGGGATGGGTATGGGTGGCAGATTTGAGAGGAACACTCAAAGACATTCATGCAAGACCTCTGAAAGCAAAATTTGTGAGGCCTTTTAGAACATGGCTGAATAAAAATGTTGGCTTCCTCACACATTACTAGATCCCAGACTGAGATTTGACAGTTTTCACTGCAGCTATGGGCCCTTCCATTTAAAATGAATTTATTTATTTATTTAATTATTTGAATCTTCCCCTGTTGTTGGGAGATCACACCAACAACTTAACCTAATTCAATATACTTTTTCTATTGTAATACCTTTTATTAGATTTACAAAAGAAGTTTTACACACACTTTCAAGACCTCTCAGGTTACTTCATCAGGTGCAGAGAAAGCTGTTCAACATTTCAGAATATATACAAGAGTTTGTGGACCCCAGATTGTCTAACAAAGGGGGAAGGATGTAGAGGAAGCAATTTAATACTATACAGGTGACTACCAGGAGATAGGCCTCATGAAGACAGAGCTCAGACATGTAAATGGTGAGCTACATCAAAGTGGCAGTACCATAACAAGAGGATCAGTTACTGAAAAAAAGTTCCATTAAGTATGCAGGATGTGTAATGCTGCCAGTTCAGAAAGTTAAGGGAGAACTGCAGAGTCCAAATTTACAAAAAACATATGTTGTGTAGATTGTTTTGATTTGTGTGTGTAGTCCTGGTGTGTCCTTCCCTTTCTTTGCTATTAAAAGATTTTACTAAATTAGCCTGCTAGTTATATGGTCCCTGGGGATCTCCATCTTAGCAAGGTGTATGGCTCTTCTTTTTCCTACATGGCTCCGTCCTGTCCCATGTGACAGTGAGGCATCCAGGACCACTGATTCAGGAAGTACTAAAGAGAGGAGCCTGATGTTCTGGTCTCCAATAAATAGTTCTAATTCAGTATTTTTTTTCTATGTGTGTGTGTGAGGTCTAGCCAGCAGGAGTAAATATTTTGCTTTTAAAAGTTTTCATTTCCTTAAAATACATACAATCATAAAAAGCACACAAATCACTCCAGCTCATCAGTGCTGTAATTAATAAAGACTTTAGCTGTTTTTTTTTACAGAATAACCCACTCAGTTAGCCCTCAAGTATTTGCTAAACTGTAAATGTAGGCATTAGTGCTCACTGAATAGGGATGGTTACTTAATATCACAACGTTGCTATTGTAAACTGACTCAAAACCAGTGCTTGCTGAATCCATGGTCCTGGATATATAACTGTCACATGGAGCTGGAGGCATTGTAGGAACAAAACAAGCAATGAACCATGCTATGATGGAGATCCCCAAGGACCATTAAACTACAGTGAAACTAGTAGGCTAATTTAGAAAAAACTAATAACAGACAGGGAAGGACATACTAGGACTACACAACCAAATCAAAACACTCTGCACATCATATGTTTTTGCAGATTCTGACTCTAGTACTCCTTTAAATTGTGTCTGAATAGGTGGCTCCTTTAAAGGAAAAGTCCTATCAACCTATTTTCTGTATAGCTGTCAACTTGTGTAGTTTGTAGGCATGAACAATGATTCCCTTTTTTGCATCCCCCTAATTTCATCTTGGTTTAAATAAAAATGAGGTTGCTTCACTCTGTTTTGCTCTGGTGTGAAAACCTGTTTGTCTCTATTGCAAAGGTCATGGTGCCACTCATGCAAGGCATTATGGGAGTTGATGATACATACCTGCACAAGCCAGCATAAGTTGTATTCTTATTTAGTTCTGTTACATGTCTTGTAAAGTCCCTGTATTCTCTAAAATCATTTTTTTAACTCAGATACACTTTAAACTACAGAAAACAGCAGGGCACGTACTATGCCTTGAAAGGTTTCATGGCCAGCATAAGTCAAGAAAATAGGGACAAAAACATAGGGGCCCAGATATTCAAACTGCGCCATTTTGTGGTGCAAGCCCCTGCACCGCTCAAAATAGTTGCGCAGGGGTGTGGCCAGGGCGATATTCAACAGAGTTGCACTATGGTGCAACTTCTTTGAATATCGCCCTTGGCCACACCCACTGTGCAGTGGTGCAGTGGAACTGCGCCAGCGCCAAGTGGTCAGAGTGGAGCATTGAGATGCAGTGGCGCAAGTTCCATTGCGCCATGCACAGCACAATAATTTATGCAAAGAGCACGAGGGCCATTTGCATCTGATTACAGCCCATTTGCATGCCATTAGCATGCAGGTGCGCCGATCCCCGACGACTTGCGCCTGGCACCCTGCCAGGCAGCAGCAGCCATCGGAGACTGGCGTCCCCTGCAGCCCGATTGCGGGCATAACAGTATTCTCCCCCATTAGCCCAATCAGCGGGCATAACAGTATTCCCCCCTCCTGAGTAGCCCGATCGCGGTCATAACAGTATTCCCCCACCCCGAGTAGCCCGATCAGGGCATCAGAACCTCCCCCAAGTCCAGTATCCCTGGTGGTCCAGTGGACCGCGAGTAGCCCAATCACGGGCGGCATCACCACCCCGTCCGAAATCCCTGGTGATCTAGTGGCTTACCGCCCATGGGGCTCCACCACCCCCTCCCACCGTCAGCCGTCGGCGGCAGCACCCACCCGCCTGCCCTCGCCCGCCGACGACTGACAGCTCGGTAGGGCTGCACGCCCATTGGTTCAGAGCATGAGCCAATGGGCATGCACCCATACTAAATCAGTCCAGATATGCGATCGGGCTAATGGGGGACGTCTGTTATGCCCGCGATCGGGCTATGGGGGGATACTGTTATGCCTGTGATCGGCTACTGGGGTGATACTGCCCATGATCGGGCATGGGTGCCGCCAGGTGTGGCGGAACAGGAGGGCCACCCACTGCGGCAGCTGCTGTGTTGCGCCCTGCAACGCGGCAGCTCACCTGTGGGTGGCCCTGACTTGTTCCTTTTTTTCGTGTAACTTTGTGCAGCGCAGGTGGGTTGTGCCTGCATAACTCGCACGCCCAGCTAATATCGGGCTGTGCAGTTTATGCATAGTTCCTCCCCCTTCGGTTGCGCATGCCTTCATTATCATTGCACTGTTGCTCAGCATGATTTGGGGGGCGCAACTGCCTCCTGCTGAATATCGCAGAATGGCGCATTTCGGACTTGCGCAGGTGCAACCCTATTGCGCATGGCTCAACTCTTTTGAATATCTGGCCCCAAGACTGCAGTGGACAGCAACAGCATTGACTAATACAGTATAACTACTCTAGGCTTTAGCACCAAAACACTATAAAATTCCTGGATGCCTTACATGACTCAGGTCATGACCTTTGCAATAGAGTCAAGCAGGTTTTCAAACCAGGGCAGAACGGAGTAAAACAACCACACATTTATTTAAATTAACTTGAAACTGATGCAAGAGAGGGAATCATTGTTCATGCCCACAAACGACACGGGTATAAAGAAAATAGGCTATGGGAATTTTCCTTGTAAGTGAATTGGAGAAGTCCCGCCTGGACACGGGAGATTCCCATACTGTTTTCGAGAAGTGCTTAATGTCCACCTAAACAAAGACTAGAATAGGCAAATGGGACCTTGGTTTAACATTTCATCCGTAAGACAACACCCTGCCACCACTCATGCTGCGCTACAGTGTCAGTATTGGGATTTTACCCCCAAGTTCCTGGGGTGGGGCTAGAACCCACAACCTTCTGATCTTCTGACTTCAGAGGCCAATATGCAACCTGCTGAGTGACTGACATTGATTAACAATATAATAAAAGAGGAGAAAGGTTAAAAGACAAAAATGTTATATACTGAAATAGCAGACTACAATGGCTTTAAAAGTTAAACAAATTCCTAAATGAATACATTTCTTGGGCACCAGATTTTTCCCATGATAGTGTTTTCTGTAAAGTACTAAGGAAACACATAACTAAAAAATAACCCTGCTAAGAGAATAAATATGAGCCAGCCTGGTGGCGCTGAGGGTTAAGGCACTGGGCGCCACACCTCGCATCACGCTGGTGACCTGGGTTCGGGAGCGACCTGAGGCATCGGAGGTCAGCCAGGGAGGAGTAGGATTGTGCATTCAGATGACTACTCTTCTCTCCTGGGGAACCTCCGCCATGTAGCAGCTCCCGGTGGAGACCAGGAGAACTACACTGGCAGAGGTTGTGCAAGGGGGTGAGGCGATGGTGGACATCTGCGGGAGGGGGTGGGAGCGTGCCCTCCACATGCTAACGTCATTGTTCATCCGCGCCTCTGGGAAAATTGCCAAGGGTGGAAAACCCCAGCTGCCAGGGAGGCGACGGCGCACTCCGAAAGTGGACTGCCCACACGCACCTACCGGCCCCGACTCCAGCTTGACTCTCCATGATCCTCCTCTGTAAGATCCCCGTGTTGGGAAGGGATCCAGCACCCAATTCCTCAGTCAGAGAGGGGTTGAGGCAGGGCGGTAAAGACCGCTCAACTGGGTCACCTGAGAGATGCCCTGGCAGCCGGTGACCGAAGGAAAAAGAATCTACAAAAAAAGAGGAGAGAGAATAAATCTGCCGAGCGACACCGGGGCTATGTGTTTAACAGTTCTCTGCTATGTTTCCTTTCTTTCCCACTCTGTAGCATTTTGCTTTACTTGTAAAGTACATCATACACATCATCATTCCTGACATCCCCGGCTGGGTTGCAGAGGAGATGGCCAAGCTGGAATATCAGCGGAGGGAAGCTTTTAAGGTAAAATACATCTTTTTCTTGCTCTTCACTCCTGTTATCCATCTAACAGATATTGAGTTTGTAGGATTGTCATGTAATGTTTGGACAGGTACTCATTATACTTTAATGGTATTGCTGTATGAGCTAAGGGGGGCCCCATCTGAGCTATAAGGTTGTTATTTGTTCTCCCCTAAAACATACCCAAACACACAAACACACACACTCACACACTAGGGATGGGCAGACCCAAAAAGGTCCTGACCCTTATTATCAGGACCAGGATCGATGTCAGAGTCCTGATAAGTTCTGATTGGTTCTGATTCAAATCAGCACCCTCAGAAAATCAGTAGTAATACTTGATAATCAGAAAAGCACTGAAACATAGGAAATAAAGTAGTTTTTCCTACCTGAGTGTGCTGGTCTGTTTCTGACTCCATTTTGTGTCCTTATCTGCTGGCTACATGTTGTCCACTTGTGCTTCTTACCCTCTGTGTGAGCCGTTGGCATGGTATCACTCCCCCATTCTAACCCAGTAATCATAGATACCCTCAGCCTGTCCCATCTGATGACCCCCCAATATGCAGCACACCATTAATTCCCCCTCCTATCTGCTTGGCGCCCACACTTCCCCATTATGTACATCCTGCCCCCAACCACACTGCCCCAGTATACAGACCCCTGCATCTTCATCTGCTGCTACCCACGCAGCTCCATGAATAACCCTACCCTTCCCCCCCATTGGTTTATATCCACCATGCCCAAGAATGAATACTTTATCTCCCTACTGTCCTGCAGTGGATATGTCTGCCCCCTCCCTTGTCCCAGTATCAAATACCATGGTCCTTCCCTCTCCACCTGGTGATATCCACCATGTACCAATATTATTATCACTGTCCCAATATTGTTAACACTGTCCCCATCTCCTATCTGTGGTACCCACCCTGATGCAGAGTGAATACCCCTACCCTC
The DNA here is from genome assembly GCA_016271365.2 of Neoceratodus forsteri. Lineage (NCBI taxonomy): Eukaryota > Metazoa > Chordata > Ceratodontiformes > Ceratodontidae > Neoceratodus > Neoceratodus forsteri. The sequence continues at coordinate 140,129,492 of JADMNL010000031.1, read as the reverse complement.
ACTTTCCATCTGCTGATGCCCATCTTCTACTGCAATGTACACCTCATTCCCCCCTCCCATGTACTGATGCCCAATTGCCCACCCACTGTATTCCAGAATAAAATGAATACTCGTCCCCACCTGCTGATTCTCACCCGCCCTGTGCTAGATGTAGTGAGACCCAGGCACCCACTGATGCACAAGCCATTGTTCAGAGAGCATAAACACAGAAATGCCTGAATTATTTAGGTACTGACAGACTATCTGACAAACTTAATTTTGTCAGCTAAAGCTACTAAACTCATCCAGACAAGATAAAGAACAGGAAAACATGAGAGGGCCACTAAGGAAGGATGCTCTGGTGTGCAATAAATGAATCAGCTTCCATCTAAGTTAAATATGGAAATTCTGTACTGTGAAGCTTATTAAATAAAATAAATCTACACAAGCACTGAGAGAAGAACTAAACATGTTCCATAGTTTTTTTACGTGTTTACACATTTCAGATGTAACCCACTACCCCTGGTGGGGGCTTACCTGTTTGCCTCCTCACTGCCTGATGTAGGAAGCCTGCCTGCAGAATGCTCCCTCTGGCCCAGGACTGCAGCCTATGGTAGGACCGTAGAAGCTAAGAATACTGACGTACTGTCTGCCCAAATGTGGACCACAGAAGCAAGGGACCCTGACCCGCTGTTTGCCCGAATGTTCGAGCTGCCACATCGCACACTGTCTTCCATACTCGGTGCACCCGCTCTATCCCAGAACTGAATTTCGCTGCCACAACTTCAGCCCACACCAAGGACACTTTGCCTCAAGTGTGCTCAGGCCCCAAACCATTCCCATGCATACTCTCTCATGCGCTACAACATGCACATGCACACTTGAATACCAGCCAGCTGGGGAACAATCTTCCAGGACCAAGAGTGTGAGGCTAGAAACAACACTTGGGAAGAAAAAGTAAAAAAAAAAACATAATTTGTTACTGTGGAATCCAGGGTGGGTGTTTGAAAGATGGGAGAGGGGACTATGTGTTTTTTTAATAAATAGAAGAAATATTTTTGTTGAGAAAGTACTGTGAGGTGGACCCAGTAGACCTCCAAACTGAGTTCGGATCACCCAAGTCTGACAGACATTGGGAGATGGGGGGGGGGGGTGTTCTCATTTTTGTCGGACCAGTCTGCCCATCCCTAACACACACACACGCATCTTGTCAGTGGAGAGATGGCTTGGATTTAAATGAAACAGCTGTAAACTATTTTATAGTGCCATGTGACTCTCCCGGACCAATCACAGTGCTTTTGTCAGCTGCGCATGCGGTATTCTTTGTTTCGTAAGACTGCCTCATGAGCTAAGCTGCTATAACAGGCTTCCCACTGACCGCTCGTGCCGTCTACATTGAGAAGAAAAGTAATTAAAAAAAAAAGGTTACTTGATCTACAGTAATTTTGCGGGTCTGGCTGGTGTGCTTCTTATGGATCTAAGAGAGTTGCCTCTTGTGTTCTTAGGATGACAGAACTGCTCACCTTTGGTTTGTAGTCCTGTCATCCTAAGAATGCTTAAGACAATACTCTTATATCCATGAGAGGCCCTCCAACTGGACCCCTAAATTTATAAACTTGAAAAAAATGCCCCCCCATTGACTTTGATGCAGCACATCCCCATCCTCTTCGTACTCAGACATTGCAGAACATCTGAACATGGGTGCAGTTCTGCGCACCAGAAAGAGAGAAGGGATCGGACGACTGGCTCCTCAGAGCAAAATTACAATCCCTTCTCCTTCTAAACACCTCAATTTAAAAATTCTCCAAACAGAGCAGTTTATCTCTTAAAGAGGTAAGCTTCAAGAGAGGGCCTTTGTTCAAGCACCGTAACAGGGCATCTTTAAATTTATTTTACACAAGTTCATTATATAATCGCAGTAAGACACTCCAGGACATGAGTTATGGGAAGGGGGGGTTACCCACTTCTCATGTGGTTAACTCACTCGGCTGCGCCTCATAACACACCACACGAGGCATGGGTAAATCCCTAATAACCCCCCCTTGTCATGTCTTGGGCATAATAAAGTCGGCTCTATATTGATACTATGTTGCCACCATGTTTAGAGCCTTGTGATGTCACTGTGGGTGCAGCTGTATTTAATTACAACGCGGTTAGTTAAATGCTTCACCCTCAGTGACCTAACAAGGTTCCAAAATTGGAGGCGATGTAGTATCAGTATGGGGCAGACATAAATCTCTGGATTGCTGCCAGCAACAAGTGAGCCTAACAACCCATGTAAAAGAGCTTTTCTTGGGTTTTTAAACTATGACAGACAGTGTTTATAGATGTTCCCCTTTAATTCCAGAGAGGTGGTGTAGCCAAGTGGTTAGAGTGCCGAGCTGTGAACAGGAGACACAGGTTTTAACCCCACCAGCATCCCTTATGATGTAACCTTGAGGAAGTCACTTAACCTCTTGGTACCTCACCCTCACTCTCTTTCTGTTTGTGCTTAGTCTTCCCTGAGCTTTCCTTAACCTCTCCCTTTCTTGCTTAACCTACCTGTGCCCACCTAATAACTAATGCAGGTGATCAGTGTTTGCAAAGCACTTTGGGATGCAGTGCATATGAAAGCCACTGTATAAAACCAAATTCCTTTCTTTAATTTCCAACATATATAGATGTATTGCTGCAAAATCACTTCTTTCCCTCTTTTGTTCTGCACAGAAACATGAACGGCAAGCCCAGCAGCACTATCAGCAGCAGCAGAGAAGGAAGCGAGAAGAAGAGGAGCGGCAGAGGCAAGCAGAGCACCAGGCTCGAAAAGAGAGAGAGGCAGGCAGGGATGATTCAAGGTCCGAGTCTTCAGGGCATGAACACACCCGTGATAAAGCCCACTCAAAATCCAAAGGGACGAGCAGCTCGTCACACAGCTCGGAGAAACCCAAAAGACCTAGCTCCTTGCTGGCCAACAACAACGTTATGAAACTAAAGCAAATTATTCCCCTTCAGAGTAAGTTTTTGTCAGGCAGCGCTGGAGCAACCAACCCAAATACAATGAGGTCCCCTCAGTCCCCAACCAGCAGCGATACCAAACTGCCTGGATTTTTGAGCTTCAAGTTCTTAAAGTCCCCTGAAACAAAAAGGGAGGTGACCACAGAGAAAGTCCAGTCTCCCACGAAGCCATTCAACCCAGGGAAACTTTTCAATTTTGGTAAGTCGGAAGTCCCTGCTGCTGGTCCCAACAGCGTTGGAACATCTCAGACCAAACTGAGCAGCTTGTCTGAGAGCATTGGCGAGAAACTTCCCAGCAAATCTGACCTCAATGGAGTCTCAGAGGAGTCAAACCCAGAACATATAGTAGAAGCCAATATGGAGGAAGAACCTGCCAGTCACAAACTCTGAGTTGTAAATGGGATTTTTCTTTCAGTTGTGTTCTTCAAGCAGAATATGGCGATGTAAGGGGTTCAAGTTTGATTTTGTGAGGGGGCACATTTTTATAAACAACAGCATGGTGTCCAGTTCACCACATTCCCTCCAATGTCTGAGTCAGTTACAGCACAAATGGCTGCATATTGAAACTCAGAAAATGCACTCCCTAAAGTCTGGACCCCTGGAACAAATGAGTGCCAGGAGCTAATTCTTGTATAGCTGAACATGTCTGAAGCACATTGCAAGGGCTAAAATCATATTCGAATATACCATCCGAAAGCGAAACACAAGTTAAGGCACAAACTTGTTTGTTCCTCACAAATTACAACTCCCCTTGTTGGCCACGTAAGGTATGTGTCCTTTCGGGAGTAGAAGTTGCAGTTAGTGCCTGTTATAGGTGATTGCTCCTGTGGAGCACTGTCCCATACTCGTTCTCCATGCGGATTATCTGATAGCATAGTCAAGGTGCTGTGAAGTCATTTGCATCTTATAATGGCCTCATTAAAAAGTGAGGAGCAAGCTTTTGTTCCTTGGGATGCACAGAAGGACAGCCCGGCCCCCCTCTCCCAACAGCACTGGTGTTATCGGCTTACAACCCCTGTGCCATGTAACTCCCCCCCCCACCAACCTCACCCCAACCGCCGCCTCCGCCAAATCCCATTCCCATCATTGAAAATTCCCTGGAAGTCTGGAGGGCCCCTCCTAACCTGATCACCGTGCCTACCTGTATGAAATGTGCAATTATGGCCCGCGGCATGTTGTTTTCTGCCGCAAGGCTGACTGACAAATTGCATCACAGGCAGTGCAGCAGATAACTATAAGAACCAAAGGTCCTTTTGTTCTTTTAATTACATAACCCTTCATTGTGCAGTGATCTGCCGTGGCGGCCATGTGTCAGAAAACAAAGTGCCAGTAGCCAGAACTGTACCTGGTGGTTCAGTGGTTCCCCCACTGATCAACAGAATCCCTCCTCACACCTCACCTCAATGGCCAGACGCTGACTGATTCCTGTAAGTACAGTCCTGTAGAAGTCACTGTATCGATATTGTACTTGTGTGAGTAGAATATCTTTTTTTTTGGTATTACTGAGTTAAAAGAACTGGATATGATAAATGCATATCATAAAAACATACAGAAAGCACCTATAACTATATACAAACTGGGTTCAAGAAAGTATTTCAAACAAAGTACAGAACCTAATATAAATCTAATAGCCAATAAATAAGTGCATAAATATAAACTATACCCAACAATAAACAATTAAAGCATTAGGACTAAGGTCAAAAACCTAACACCATAAATATAATCTATAACGCTATCAAGTAATTTTGGCTCATTTAAGAAAGGGATTCCATATCTTATAAACCAACTCTAGTTTTTAGTGTAGTATACCATAACTAATGTGGTCATTAGCAGCACAAGAGGCCGCATAGGACCACCACTCGGAATCAGATTTCCAGTATTTTAAAATGATGCTTTTTAGGTTAAGTGCTACTGCAGGAGGGCAGTATAGCGCAGTGGTTTAAGGCTATGAGCTGTAGATCTGGTGACATCCAGCAGACCAGACCTGGGTTTGAATCCCACAGCTTCCACTTGCGTACTGTGTGACCCTAAGCAAGTCACTTAACTTCCTTGTGCTCCCAGGTCGCTCCTGTAAAAAAGCTTTCAGCTTAGTGTGCTATTCCTGGTTAAACAACTGAGGAAAAAAAAAAAAAAAAAGTTGTTGCCATTGGGCTGGCAGTATAGCCTAGAGGGTAAAGTAATGAGCTTGGTACCTCCAGCAGACCAGGGGGGTTGATTCCCACAACCTCCACCTGCATACTGTGTGATTCTGAGCAAGTCACTTAACCACCTCAGTGCTCCTGGGTCACCCCCTGAAAACAGGCATGTGTGCCTAGTCGGCTTTACCTGGTTATGAAAAATAATAAAATCAATTTCCTTTGATAAGAACTGAGTTGGGAGGCCCTGGAGTAATCATAACATAGCCCAATTTCAGGAAGTAAAGGGCTATCCTCCCTGAGGAAGTGGTGGGGGCTAGAATGGTCACAGGACTTAAAAATGCATGGGATAGACACAAGGGATTTTTTTTTTTTTTTTTTTAGTTGTTTAACCAGGTATAGCACACTAAGCTGGAAGCTTTTTTACAGGAGCAACCTGGGAGCACAGGGAGGTTAAGTGACTTGCTCAGGGTCACACAGTATGCAAGTGGAAGCTGTGGGATTCAAACCCAGGTCTGGTCTGCTGCATGTCACCAGATTTGCAGCTCAGAGCCTTAGACCACTGGGCTATACTGCCTCCTAATCTTAAAAGCAAGAGGTAGGTGTAAGCCAGAGTCCAAGTAGGGTCTCCGGTGGCACTATAGGTAGGGAATTGTGGGCAGACTAGGTGTGCCAAGTGGTCCTTATCTGCTGACAACTTTATGTTTCTATGTGTCTATCCAGCTTGGTGATATTTTGATTTATAAACCTTATCCTTTCCTAGGCTTTAAAAATCTTTGGGCAGTGCCAAAGCATATAAACAGTAGAAGCATGAGGCTGGCTGCATCTCCAATATGAACTATTCCCATGAAGACCCATTTGCTCCAATTTTGCAGGGCTAAGATTATAATAACGCAGTAATTTGAATTGGACAAGCTCTTCTTGGATATCTTTACTAGCTTTAAAAGCATTACTCCAGAGCCCCTCCCAGGTATCTTCAGATATAGTAATATTACGATCCGATTCCCAATCCGTTCTTGCATCTCTAATTAGAGAGCAAGGAGAGTCAGAGATTTATAGATTAATTTAACCACTTTTTTGACTGAGATCAATGAATAAAAATTATCCTATTTATCATCAGTTTGAATACTGTTAACAGCCGAAGGTATAGATTTCTGTACAACAGATCTAATTTGCAGGTAATTACAAAACTGCAACCTGTGAATACCATATCTGTCTTTGATTAATTCAAAGGGTAAAAGGATGCCCGTAGTAGAGTCTTCCAGGTCTAACAAAGGCAATATTTGTGCTTTTTTCCCCCAGACATGGATGTCAAAATTTAAGTGTTCTAAATTAAAAACTGGGTTATTACGAAGAGGCATAAATTGCATCGGAAATGAATCCCAACGTAGCGAAGCTTTCAGGGATTTAATAGCTGAGTGGGTGGCTGAAATAACGGGATAAGACAATAAGGAACGGGGAAGGCCAGTAAATAAGAAGTCTGAAAATATATTTGGAGAGATAATATTATGTTTTAATGAAGCCCATGAGGGTGTGGAAGCATCCGGGGAAGGGGAAAACCAGAACAGAGATTGTTTAAAGAGGAATTGTCATCTACAGGATTTCTTAATGTCTGAAAGTCCATAGAAAGCTAATTTGAGTGAGCAGTTGTGTTTATCCGTGAGTATTTGCAGTCCAGAGTTATTCATATGTAAATCAGCCTGTAATTAGGGGATGGGGGGCAGCCATCTGTTTTAGACTCCTGACAGGAAATGATGTCACTGAGGGTATTGGCTCTCCTTTAACTGTAGGTTAAATAGGAAATCATCTGTTTTAGTGTGTTTTAATGTGTTATTACAACACTTTCTACATTTATAATAATTGCTTTGTATGTGCACTGGAACTTGTGAGTTATCACCTTTAAATTTCAAACGGTTAGTAAAAATAATCCATCTTCAGGATTGCTTTAACCCCTAGGCTACACTGCCAGCTGATCATCAAAAACTACACATCTCAAGGCTGGCTCTGTGTTGCCAACAGGTATTGAGGCCCCATATCAGGATATCTAACCCTGGCTATGTTCATGTCAGTTCAGATTTCTGGGGCTGCCACAGCACCAAATTCTGTCTTTTTCCATTCCCTCTCTAACAGGCTTTTCTCTTACAATTTTGAGTGTGAACTCTGGTCTTCAAGATGCAAATGTGGCTCTGTACCTACTGGCCTGGCATCATGGGGACAGTCTTGAAATGTGTAGTTTTTGATTACTAGCTGGTAGTACAATCTTGAGAGCTGTGAAAAGTTTAATTGATCCAGCAGAATAGGTTTTTTATTGTTTTTACTGTCTTTGTCCAGGAAGTGCACACTGAGCTACAGCTTGTTCCTGGGTGTGTTTTGGGAACACAGGGGAGGTTAATTTAGGTGACTTGCTCTGGTCACATAATACATAAATAGAGCATGTTGGAATCAAAACCCATTCTGCTGGATGAACAAAACTCGTTAGCTTCTCAAGGCTGTACTGCCAGCTAATAATCAAAATCTAAACATTTCAAAGCTGGCCCAATGCACATACAAAGCAATCATCATAAATGTAGAAAGTGCTGTAATAACACCTTAAAACACACTTAATAAAACAGACAATTTCCTATTTAACCTACAGTCAAAAGAGAGCCAATACCCTCGATGACATCATTTCCTGTCAGGAGCCTAAAACAGATGGCTGCCCGGCAGCCCTTACTTACAGGCTGATTTACATATGAATAACTCTGGACTGCAAATACTTAAAGCTAAACACAATGGCTAACTCAAATTAGCTTTCCATGGGCTTTCAGACATTAAGAAATCCTGTAGATGACCATTCCCCTTTAATTAAGAAAGCTTGATGGTACTTACTCTACCAGGCAAGATTAAACCCTCCATGCGCCCACAAAGCTCTAAGTTTAGAAATACTAATTCTCTGTGTTTTTGCCCCCAAAGGAATATTGTTATGAGTTTTTCTAATTTAGTAAACCATTTCTGAGCAATCTGAACAGGAAGATTATTCAAGAGGTAAAACACCTTGGGGGCAATCATCATTTTGATTGAATTAACCTTCCCCCACAGGGATAGGGGAAAGTTTACTCCATCTCACCATGTCAATTTCAGTCTCCAATAATAAGGGATCCAAATTTAAGGAGGAACATTTTGTAAGATCAGGAGAGATCCTGACTCCCAAATATTTAATATAGTGTTTAGACCAAGAGACTTTGCTTTGCTCGTGTAGATTGATAGAGGTCTTGGAGAACAGATTAAGACTAAATAAAGGCTTTTGATTTGGTGTAGTTGACCTGAAGACCAGATAAAGACCCAAAGCTGTTTAACTCCCTCATAAGGGCAGAGAAGGAAGCAGGGGGGAGGATTCCATGGTGATAAAAATGTCATCCACATAGGCAAAGGTTTTATTTTTGGAATTGTTAACTTTAATGCCAACAGTGTTTTTGTTCTTTTCTATACACTGAATTAAAGGCTCAATAGATAGAAGGAATAAGAGAGGGGACAGGGGACAACCCTGTCTGGTACCTCTACAGAGAGGGAATTTAGGGGAGATAAAGCCAGTGGTAATAATGGGAAGCTCCTGCATTTGTAAACATAGTAGTTACCCAACCACAAAAGCTGTTGCCAATGCCATAAGTTTTCAATGCTTACATAAGAAGGGGCCATTCTAAAGAGTCGAAGGCTTTACTCACATCAAGTGAGAGTGACATGGCAATATGTTTGTTATATTTTGCAGCCCATATGATAGACAGAAGTCTCCTTGACATTGCCAACTCCCCATCTACCTGAAAGGAATCCAACCTGCTCCTTACAGATGAGGTTATTCAATACAGGGAACAATCTGTTTGGTAGTAATTTGGCCAAAATTTTGAGTGAGCAAGAGTACACTATTTAATAGAGTGAATTCTAGGGGACTGTAATTGCGGATGTCTTTTGGCAACTGGCCACAGAGGTATTAGAAGGGGGTTTTGCTAGGTGAGGGGGAACCACTGTTTCATACAGATGAGAAAAGGGATCAGGTGGGAGGGTCAACTATTACCAGGGAAATTTAAATGACAGGCATTGGGATCAGGTCATGGAGTATGGTCCACTAGACTACAAGGGATTTGATATCGATGATGGGCATGATGATTAGGTGGGGGGGGGCACTGCATTGCAAGGGGGTTGTAAGTTACAGTACCAGTGCTACCAGCTGGGGGCATCACTGTGCACTTATTTAATTAACAGCTTTGTGGAGGCATTAACTAGCAAGGCACTAACAACTGGTCAGTAGCTCCACAAACCATGGAATGCGCCAGGTCGCCTGTGTGGAAGACACAAACGTGATCTGCATAGTTCCAGTGTGGCACTTTTAGTACATATATGGTTTTCCAAGTGCAGAACCCTGTTAGCATGGTACCAATTGTTCGAATACGCTGCCCAATCTGTTTTACGAAACAGGGTTTCTGTCACATGAAGAAAGCAGAAGACTGTCGAGCATGGCAGTCCAATTCTCCTTTCCCTCAACAAGAGATCTAACAAAAAAAAAGGCATTGAGTAACACATTTTTTGATAATGGGTATGAAGTGAGAGCTGTCCTTTTGAAGGTTAGTAAGAAAAACATAAATCAGTGTAGATGGATCAGGTTTATTTTTTTATCTGTTTTTCCACCCCCTACCAGAATGGCCTCCCATCCCTGCCCCCCCCCCACATCCACTGTGACTTATTTGCAGCCTCTTCCCCAGGACTTGCTACCCCCCACCCCCAGTGGGGGGGTGGAAGCAGGGTTCCCCAACCCTCGCCAGTGAACAGATCCAGTTCAGCTGGCTGCCCTGCTAGTCAGGTGTGGGGCCCGTGTGTGTCTGGCATCATCTGCTGGCCAGGAGTTTTTTCACTTGTCTAACTTCCCTGGGGGGTGCATAAGTGTCATCATGGTGCACATTGCTGGCTCCTATGCCGATGATTGCTGCACCTCCTCCCCCTTTTCTGGTGGTCCAAATTGCCTTTCCTTCAGCCACTGCTATGGGCCAGGCGATTGCTGGGCTCCACACAACCCCCAAGGAGGAAGAGAGCAGTCCTTTGGATGTGGAGTCCTCTTCCCCCTGGCCGACCCTCTGACACCTTGAGTCCACTTCTAAACCCAGGTTGCCGGCACCTCACGGGGTTGAGATGGGTAGGTTCTGGTGCTTTTTTTTTTCATAATTTACTGTACTTTATTTCCTACACTTGACCAGCCCACATCAGTCACTCTCTTCCCCCAGTCCCATCACCCGTAGTCCCTGGGACTTACCTCTGAACTGGCAGTGCCCTGCGGTTTGCCCCCCATGGTGCAGCCTCCCGGGTTCCCCAGGCTGAGGAGGAGTGTAGCTTAGATGTTTGGTGGCAGCCAACTGACCAATGCAGAGCCTGCTAGGAGAGAGGTGGCATTATCCTGCGGTCAAGGGCTCCATTGACCCCCTTGTGGCAACGTCACAGGCAAGGACTGAAGTGGGCATTGCATGCAGGCATGCCAACATCCTCAGTTGGGAGGTGCCCGCCCACCTACCGCGGCTTCATCTGTACTGCCACCTGTGGTCAACTATGTGCCTGTGTTGCAGCGGAGCTCACAGACTGCCCCCCCCCCGCAAGAAGTTGACAGCATTGTCCGGGATGCTTGATCCTCCTCCCCCAGCCAGGGTATAATGTTAGCGCAGTGACTTCATTTTGTTGCTACACTTACAGTGCTGCATCGAGGGTGAGAGTGACTGGGGCAATCTTGATTTTAGATCGCCACTCACTCATATTGCCCTTTACAGCCACAGAATTTCTCACCCTCTCTGGGGCATGCCCACCCTGGAGGAGGTATATTTAGTTACGATAGGCACGGCAAAGCCCACTGCAAAAAAAGACCGTTTCCCGGGACGGCGCTTTGGCACTATAGTCCCGGCAGCCGCGGTGCCTGGCACTGCAATGCCAGGTGGCAGAAAGCCTTCACCCATATTGGTTTCAACAAAATTGTTGTCGTACCAATATGGGTAAACCCCTGCTGGCCCCCAACAACTTGGGCTTGCTTCTTAACTCAGGTTACCAGCGTCATGAGCGGTAGCGCTACTGTACCGACAGGCCGGCAGGTTATGGCTTTTTTAATAGAGATTTCTCCTACTGCTGCCATCTGCCAAGTCCCCGAGTCTGGGGGTATAACTTCATGGTAGTCCCCCCATTCTCTGCTTTTCCTACCATCTCTTCAGTGGGGAAGTCCACGGCATGGGCCTGAGGGAGCTGTCAGCGTCATCCTGATTTGCAGTAGGGTGTTTCCACATTCTCTTGTCCCCCACCACACTCCATCTGCGTTATGGCACTGCTGACCTTCCTTGTGGACTAAGACACTGCAGCTGACCCTGGGGGAGCACGCTCCCAGGCATTCCAGAGGGGGTCACTGTGATGATGGTTGCAATGCTATCACCACTGACTTAGCAGCACTGCTTGCAGAAGTCCTGTTTTCCACCCTGGCTGTCCACTGAAAATAGGCAGTCTTGTCTAGTCCTCATTTCTCAGTAAAAAACCTAAATAAATAAACAAGGACCCACCATCACTGTAGACAATGCAGGTATCTGCTCCAGTGTGAATGCGGATTCTATTTGCATGACAGTACCAGAAAACTGGAGAGTTAAAAACTGGATGTCAGTCTGACCCTAAACAAATGAGCTGAATGAATTCCCATTCCTGGTCAGTAGTCTCTTTTTTTTAATCAATGTATTTACTGGTAACCAGGAACACTAGATAGAGACACAGGTTTATTGCAGCATTGTTTTTTTTTTTTTTTTTATGAAAAACAATATTTTACACATTAATAATGCACAAATGCATTTCTTGGGAATTATTATACCATGAGATCAAAGCTTAATACACAGAATGGCATAATCTATAATTCAAGAATCCTCAATTAAAAACACGTGGGGGAGGATTCGAAAGGGATGCCTGTATGCACTTTTTCACAGAAAGGGTGGTGTACAAGTGGAACAAGCTGCCAGAGGAAGTGGTACAGGCCACATCAGTGAACAGCTCAAAGCAGGGATGGGACAGGCATATGGGGTTAGTTTAAAAAAAGTGGGGGGGGGGCAGAAGTAAAGGGGAGGAATGGCCACTAGGGCCAGTGCAGAGTAGGTAGGGTGGGCAGACAGGATAGGCTGACAGGCCTTTTTCTGATGTCATTTTCTATGTATGTATGTAGCCAGCTGTAGAAAACTCATTTCCTTTCCTCTTGGTGTCGCACCAGGCAGTGATATGCTTTGGGGTGCCTGGACTGTGGCCATATTCATTTCTGCCCTTTGTCAAGTTTGAATCAAAGTGAGGCTAGGGAGGAAGGAGGTAGAGGAGGAGAGGAAGGAGAGAAAAAAATGTTACTTATCTTCCCTGCCTATAATACTACAAAGTTGTCTGTTATTGGGGTTCCATCTACTTCCTCAAAGTATGTTAAAGGGGAAACTGTCAGCCCTTTGTGCATATATCATTTCTGGCTGAAAACACACATTTTATGATTGCTTCTCTAAAATTCATTGATGATACCAGTTGTTCTGTTTGCTTCTGTTCTTAATAGAACTGAAATGCATGCTAATGATATACTTAAATTCAACCTCGTTTTGTTGCAAATTCTCGACTGACCCTAACTGCATACTTTCTAAACATTAGAAACACCCCCAAACACTGCTGCCACACATGATGCAGTTGTCTCGTCTCACAATTAGAGATGGTCAAAGTTGGGAAACTTCATTCTGTGAATTTAGCACAATTCTTGAATTAATTTGCAGACGTAAATTCCGAAGTTCCACCTGCACAGTGTAGAATTTCACCCATGAAGTGTGGAATTTCACCCGCGAAGTGCAGAATTTCATCTGCAAATGGTGGAATTTTGCTGCAGACTGCGGAATTTTGCCATTTGCAGGTGAAATTCTGCCATTCGTGGGCAAAATTATGCACTTCATGATGCAGTTCTGCCCAAAAAATGGGGAAGTCAGGCGAATATTTAGCCTAGTAGCAGAACTTTGTGGACTGCTCCGCAGAGGCAAATTTCCAAACTTCGCCAGAACTTCACTGGCGAATTTAAACTTTTCTGCATCTCTACTCACAATGCATGTTGAGTGGCTTGCCTGCGCTGGGGTGTCCCCAAGTTCAGGAAAGATGCAGTGGGAGTTGATCTAGGACTGTAAACAAACACATTTTTGTGTTGTAACACCAGTATGGAGGAGAGTCTGTTTTTCACTTTTCAAAAGAAAAAAAGGATCAGAATCAAATTACCAGCTACATCAGCAATCTCTATAGAATATGACCAATCGTAACTTGTGTTTTTTTAAACTAGAGACACTCTGAGGTCTAGGTTGACAGTGTCCCTTTTAATGGGTAGCCATTTATAGTTAACTTGATCTTTCTAATCCTGCAGCTTCATTTACAAGTCGTGTTTTTAACCATATCCCAGGGCAAGGTACAGAGTCTCAAGTTATTCCAAAAGGTAGAATCAATGTACAGTGAGTGACTGTAGTGAGCCACACTAACACAAGTACAGCTATCACAAAAACCATGATTGGAGGGGGAGGGGTGTTGGTAGCCATGCAGATGGGCAAGCAACTCTGTAAGCTTGGTATTTCACCACAAAATATGGTGACCCAAACTGACTTTAAAAAAAATTAAACTGGTTCTGAAAAATTAAAAACTTGTACTTTGACCGTTCAGTCCTAAAATCAGTAAAATAACTTTTTTTTTTGCAAATTGCTACGCTGAAAGCTGTCTGGTTTGTATCCCTCATTGACTAGTTGAAACACAAAAAGATTTTCTAAGGGAAGACAGGCTGCTATTTTGGCTCTGATGCTTTGGTAGCCCAACCAATATTTTGGTAGCATCAGAGTACCAATTTACTGTGAAATTTCACACCTGCTCATTATGTTAATGGGCACGCCTGGGTATGATACGGCCCCCGTTATCATCATCTCCACTCTATCAGTCTTCTGCTTGAAGAACACTATCAGATAGTGGGAAAACATTTCCATGCATGGTCGAGAACAGTTTGCACTATACAAAACTATTCCGCTCTCATCTAGAGAGCTTATTTTTCGAGGAGGTTGAAGGAGCAACCGACCTCAAAACATGTATGCAATGATTGGGTTCTTCAGCTGATATAACAAGGATTTCGCTTTCAATGTTTTTTTTTTGGGGGGGGGGGGCTTCTCTTTTAATGGAAATACTGGTATGGACTGAAAATCAATACACGTTAACCAAGTAGCCACCAGCTGCAACCGTAACCTCCCCATCCGATGAAGTACTGAAGGCCAACACGTCGAAATCCAGTACGTACCAGTTTCACCGTAAGAAACCAGTCACTCCCAAGAGACTGGTAACTCCAACTCAGTCAGAGATTTTCTCTATTTACCAATTATCACTAGTTTATAATTTAGCTATTGTGTTGTTTTTTGTTTTGTTTATATAGTTTAATGAACATTTTTGCCAAAGCAACACTGAAAATGGAGAAACACTTGCCCCAGCTATCAAAATATGTTGCCTTCCAGTGAACTTCAGAACCAGCCATAAAGTCTGAAGCAGTCTGCTGGCACACGGCACTGTGTCAGTCAGCACTGTTTATGTTGGAGACAGCGTCCAACGTGGCTGTATATTAATTTATATGTGATCACTTTTTTTGATCTTTTTAAAAGAAGCCACTGGCCAGACAGCTGCTGGGATTTTTACCATTGTGAACACAAGATAATTTTAGGGCCCCCTGGGAGCTGGTTCAAGGGTGGGCTTGTGCTTCTGTATGATATGGCGCAGCCAAAGGGTGTCACATCTGTTTGCAACAGATCAAGTCAGCCATTTGATTTTGGATAGTAAAAAAAAAGATTTTTTAGCTTTCCTCTTTTGGATCCTAGTAAAAGCAGCCAAAACCCAGTCCAGCCCCAAGGCTGTTAGATATTACAAGTGAACTGGGATCTGATTGTTCTGGTGAACTACAGAGTCAGTCAGCGTTATACTATTGTGCGCAGTACAATTGCACAGGTACCCCCCCACACACACACACAGAAGAGAGCAGTTCAGTTAAACCCTTTTCTTCCTGTTTCTGCATGTCTTGGCCTGGCTTTCTAAAGAATTTATTGCTGTGTACGTCCACACCCTTAGACATGACATAGTACTGCCAGTTTGGAGAGGGTATAAGCAGGAAATTCTTCTTTAAAAGGGGGGGACCATAAAAGGTTTTTCTTTTTTGTACAGAAGCAGGCACTTGCCTGATAGCACATCTACTCACTATGCTGGCAACCCATATTCAGGAATGGATTCAGGTCACTGAGGGGCTGACTACGGAGAGAGGATCGAGTGTCCCCAGGGCTACTCTCCTTGTGGGGGGATGCTGTGTCTCACTACTTGACTGAAAGCCTGGTGGTAGCACAGCAGGAGTACACAGATGGGGAGGGGGCAGATGCCCAGCATGCATGCGTGCCTTCATACGCATAGATGTGCAACACTGCTGGCCAGCACCCTTGGGGGGGGACGTCTGTGTTCGCTACTGGATGGCCACCTGGTGGAGGCTAGGTGGTAACACAGTGAGAGTACAGATATGGGGAGGAGGCAGACACCAAACATGCTCACTTGCCTCTGCATGCATAAGTATGCATCACTGCTAGCTGGCACCCGGGGGGGGGGGGTCTAGGAGCTGGAAGAAAAAATCCCTGGTCCACCATTGCGCCAGCAACTCCACACGCCCACATACGGCCGACATGGCAGGCCACCCACCAGTATTAATATACAGCTGAGGTTTATTCTAGAGCAGAATTCACAGTACATTGCTTATGACATCATAGCCATTGCCATAGCAACAGACTGTGACATCACAAGTGGGGGATTATGACTTCCTCTCCAGAATAAGGCTCTGGAATGTTTTTGTTCTGATGACTGAAGTCCCTTTTATGAACCGATCAGGGTAACACAAGGATGGGAATTGCTAGGGCAAGAATGTTTCCTGGTGTTGTCCGCTCCCATTAAGGGGATTATGCAGGGCCGGTGGATCTGAGAGACGTCTTTGGCCCAGTTCCTCATGGACAGGGGTTTATATCAGCAGACTGTCCCATAGAAGTCCACAGAATTCAAAAAGAAATTCTGAAAAACATTTTGGAAGTGGAATTGTCATTCTGCACAAATTCCACTGGTGGGATTCCTCATTTCACACAGGTCTATGGCTGACACATTTTTCTGTGATCAGAAGAATGAAAAAGTCTCCCTCATGCCAACAAGCAGTGCCAGGGCCTTATTAGTTGAGCTGTGGCTTTGACCCCAGCAACCTTCTAAAATATAAAAATATTTAATTGAAACCCCACTCCCATTGAAATCAAGAGAGCATGCACCCAACTCTACAAACTAATATATCACAAAATGTCAGAGTGCAGGGGCGGCATGAGGGCAGAGCGTTCAAAAATAGCAACCAGGAAGTGGAAGAGATTGAGTGGACAAGCAGAATTTATGATCCTTTCCCCTACAGAAATTAAAAATTCAGCAAAGTGGACTATTTAAGTCATGCATAGGTAAGCTACCATGGGGGGATTAGGGACTGTTTTAAAATAAGCACAATTGTTGTTCTTAAAGTGCATTAGCCCTAGCCTTCTCTGTCACTGGGTTTGATCAGTTTTGGTTCTGATTTATGTAATATTGGTATCACTATTGGTGCCATTTTGTTTTTGTCTGCATTGACATAACCAGAACATAGTATGGTAATACCAAAGGGGGAATCCAACCTTGACTTTGGATACAAGCCCATTTGCAGACATGGCAGCCTCAGTTATCCCTGGGACTTGGTAAAAAAAATGGACTGCTGGAACCAGACCAGACTAGTAAAAGCTGGACCAGCTTGTCTAGCCAGATTGGGCGCAAGTAGCTCCAATATTGCTGGTCCTGCCAGTGTGGATGGATGGACCAGGCTACTTTTACCGAGCTGATCCAGTTTTCCCAAGCCTCAGGTGGGGGTAAAAACTGGACTGCCAAGGCCGGACCAGATTATTAAAAGCCAGACCAGCCTTTCTAGCCAGACTAACCAGATCAGCAAAATTTGCGCAACTTGCACACGATCTGGCTGGTCTAGCCATTCCAGATTTTACCAATCTGGTTCTGTCCAGTTCCACCGGTTCAATTTTTACCCATGCCCACCCCTTCCCTCTTTTACCGATTCCCACACATCCCACGTATGGCATTGTGTTGTGCAAACAACAGTGGCCAGTCAGCAGAGAAACAGGACTGACACACTTATACAGAACCAAAGTGCTATTGGGTGCTCTGCATGGAGCTGGGGCATCACTTTGGGGTGGGGTATATTGTGGTGACTCCACAATATGTAATGTCACTTCCTTGTTCAGTGAACTTGCTTGTGTTTGCAAGATCCACGCTCACTGGGGGTTTGTCTTACATCATGGAGCTCAACAGACTGACTCTTTCTAGTTCGGCAGTTCCAGCACTTAGCTGCAGTGTGGGACTAGGTCTTCTAAACTGGCCTAAACTTGTTGACCCTTTCAATATGAGAGAATACTCTTTTATAGTGTGACCGAGCGGTGTGTGTACAGGAAGCCAAATCCTAATTATACAATGGCAAGAAAGAATCCTGGAATCTGATTGGTCAGTGTGTGCCTGAGACAGTGATGATATACTAACATACATACTAACATACTATTTGCCAGCAGATTAGGCCTTATGGTCTATCAAGTCTGCTCGAACCTAGATCCTTAGTTGGTTGCCGAGACCCTCCCATCCCTTGTGCTCCAGAAACCCCTATCATCCATCCCCACCCCCCCGGGATAGGCCATCATCTGATACATCCACTTTCTGTGTCTGTCCCACCCTGTCTTAAAGCTCTCCACTGTGGATCTCTGAACCAGCTCACCAGGCAGAGCATTCCAAGGGTCCACCACCCTCTCAGTGAAAAACCTCTCCTCTTTTCCCCTCACCCTTCCACCTTCCAACTTCAAACCATGCCCTCTGGTGATGCCTCCCTGCTTTAGTCTAAAGATCCTCCATGTTTACCCTATTTATTCCTTGAGGTACTTGAAGACCTCAATCATGTCCCCTGTCTCTCCTCTCCTCCAATGAAAACAGGCAGAGCTCCTCAAGTCTGTCCTCGTAAGTCAAATCCCTAGCCCTCGTATCATCTTTGTTGCCCTCCTCTGTACCCTCTCCAGGAGCTGTATGTCCCTCTTCAAGTGTGGTCTCCAGTACTGTACACAGTACTCAAGGTGTGGTCTAACCAGTCCATTGTACAGTGGCAGAATCACTTCCTTGCTCCTAGAGGTGATCCCCCTTGCGATGCATCCCAACATCCTGTTTGCCTTGCTGGCTGCTCTCCTGCACTGCTCAGTGTTATTCATACATGTATCCACCATGACCCCTAGGTCTTTTTCCCCTGTTGAGGCTTCCAACACCTCCCCTCCCAGGGTGTACCTGTGTTTAGGGTTTCCCCGACCAAGATGCAACACCTTGCACTTGGTGATATTGAAATTTAATTTCCATGTGTGAGCCCAGCTTTCCAGGGTGTCCAGGTCCCCTTGCAGGGCCAACCTCCCCTCTTCTCCCTCAACTACTGCTCCCATCTTGGAGTCATCCAGAAGAGACTCATTTCACACCTATACCATCCCTGATGTCTGATATGTATGCATTAAACAGGATTGGACCCAGGACTGAGCCCTGTGGTACCCCACTACCAACCTCTGTAGGGTTCGAGAGCTCCCCACAGACCACTACTCTCTGAGTGCGTCCAGCTATCCAGTTTTCAATCCATCTGACCATCAAAGGGCCTACTCCTAACCCCATCAGTTTCTCCACCAGACCATTGTGGGGGACAGAGTCAAACGCCTTGCTGAAGTCCAAGAATAATACATCCACAGGCTTACCCCTATCCAGTTCTGATGTTACCCATTCATAGAACTCCACAAGGTTGGTTTGACATGATCTACCTGGCACAAACCCATGCTGCCGACTATCCAGACCTCCACCTCCTCCAAGTAAACCCCAATCGTTCCTTTAGTATACTCTCCATTAATTTTCCCACCACCGAGGTTAAACTGATGGGTCTATAGTTTCCTGGTACTTCCTTCGACCCCCCTTTATGGATTGGTACCACATGTGCCTCTCGCCAATCCCTAGGTACCCTCCCTGTCTCAAGTGACCTGTTGAAAAGCTCCGCCAGGGGTGCAGCCAGTATGTCCGCCAATTCCCATAGTACCCTCGGATATCTGAGAATAACATCACTGTATTGATTTGTCACGTCTTCCTTTCAGAAACAAAGCTATATTGCCACACTAAAAATCAACTAAAAACGTTTTTAAAATGTTTTTTATTTAATATTACAAGTCATTGTATAATAACAATAATGCACTCCAGGGTGTAGAACATGTTAGATAACATCATACCTAAGTGCTTTGATGCACTTAGCTCCAAAGTGCCTAACCACCCCAGGTATGATGTTATCCCAACACACCTGTCATGCATTATTGCTTAAATATTAGTCTTGGAGAGCAATAAAAAATGAAAACTGCTGGTAATAATGCAGGTCTCTACTAATTAGTTTACAAGTTTTGCCACTAAAAGGGACAGAATTTTGTAAACCTGATTGGTCCAAACTGATGGACCCACTAAGTTTATATTTATACCTCTTCCAGTGGCACTCACGATTATATGGGTGGTGTCATGCACGTTCTTAGGGTGAGAGAAAGGTGAACAGAATGTAAGTGGTTCAGGCTTCCTATACATGTGACAGCAGCATTTACAGTCCTGGAAGTGCCATCAGGGGAAGATATAGATCTGTTATTTATTGAGACGGATTTATTTTTGTTTTTTTCCCCATAGAGCTTTATCCTGCCCCGGCCACCATCGTTGCAGGGCTACAGTAACCCAAATGATTTACCCTGCTCAAGGCAGTGTCTGCAGTTCTTCCTAGGTGTGACCATAACTGACAGCCCCCATGGCTTCATCTCCCTGGCCATCCTCCCCATGAGGCAATACAATAAGGACTTGGATGTGGTGGTGGCTCAGCAGAGAATTTCTGAAGCTGGGGGACCCAGGCCGTTATGTAGCTGAAGTGTGTATTTTACCTCCCACGTTTTCTCCCTGGCCATCCCACCTGTCTGGAATTGGGCGGAGCCTTCCTGGTGGCGTCAGCTGCATGCAATGACATCTTTTAGAGGAAGCAAGCTACCATGGCCCACCAAAGGAGTCAGTGTGGCACCAAAGCCCAAAACCAGCCCTGGTCAACCACAGCGCACAGCCAAGTGGCAGCTGTAGCAGATCAGCCAGTGTCTTGATAAGATGTCGCGAGCTCAGTACCAAACTCAGGTCACCTGCACAGCAGCGCATTTGGTGGCGCTGACGGCTGAGGCACTGGATGCCTTACCTCGTGTCACGCCAGCAACCCAGGTTCGGGAGCAACCTTGGGTCATCGGAGAGCCGGCACCGGGGGGGGGCAGGATTGAGCAACAAAGGTAGCTCACCTCTCCTGGGGTGTTAGCCACCCCCATAGTTCTGCTCCACGGGTGGCCCAATAGGTGAGCGGTGGTGGCAGTGTAACTTGAGGAGGAGCTACTAGAGGTGTGCATGTGCCTCCGCATGCATCCGGCCGGCGGAGCATGGGGCAGGGAAAATGGGGTTAAAAACAAGTTAAAATCTATATTAAAAAATATTTCCACAAATATGCCCATTTTCAGGTCAACTGCATGTGAGACGGTCTACAGAATATGAGTATCTCACGCGCAGAGGGAAAGGAGTGCTCCGATTGGTTGGGGTGCCTATCAATCTGTAATAAACATAATGAAGGCACAGAACCAGATGGTAATAAAAAGACCCCCACATCCCATATTTAAAACCAAATTTTTACTTTTTGGGGTCACAATGAACCTATGACCCAGGTAATAATGGTTTGCGTGCTTTATTGAAATGGTATTAAATCACTGTAATAAATGACTACGGCTAAATGGTGCAGATGTGTATGGGTTATAACAATTCTATAAGCAGCTCACAGCAGCCGAGGGGATTTTTTAGCATTCATCTGTGCAAGGTATTTTTTTCAAATATCATGTGTACAGCAGATCCTCTTCCAAATATTTGATGTACAAAGAAAATTCTTCTTGGGTTTCTTTTATTTCTTTTAATAAAAATAAATAAAATTATTTATTTCTTTTTAATTTATTTTGTCATATTTTTGTAAAATCTGAAAAAAATGCAATAAAAATCTGTAAACAGACTCTGTGTTTTTTTTTAGTCATCTCCAAATAACACTCATGTATGCTCTGAAATATCTATTGGTCTTAAAGAGCAGCTCCGCACTTCAGCACGTACTTTCATAAATGTGATATTTCAGCTGTTACAGTTTACAACAGTATACTTTGTTTCTCAAATTTTCAGTTTTCCTTTCAAGGGTCCATAACTCATCTTGGTGCTTATCCCAGAATTCTGTATAAAAAGCATTTGTCTGTCCCTAACTGACCTCATAGTGCTCACCATGACAACAGACTGTTATGTCACAAACCACAATTGTGAGATCAATTGGGGAAGTCAGAGGCTTTTTGAAACCCTCTATGAAATAGGTACTGCATGATCTGAAATATTCAGTAACTCAGCAACATGAAAAAGTACAAAACAATTAGAAAACTCTAAACTGGCATAAATCCAGTAGTTTAAACTTTTTTTTATTTTAGTAGAAAGACACTCTTTAAGGATTTTCAGTGTAGTTATTATTTTGGTCACCATGAGGGGGCTCAAAGTGGAAATGAGTAACCTGATACAGTGAAAGGGGCCATCTGGTCTGTTGGGAGCACCGGCGTGGGAACCAGGAGGCCCAGGTTTAAATCCTGACAATGCATGAAGTAGCAGTACTACGACTCATAGAAACATACAAAGAATTTGACAGCAGTAAGGACCACTTGGGCCACCAAGTCTGCCCATTTTTCCCTACCTACATAATCAATGCAGACCCTACTTGATCTATGGATCTTTCTGCCTCCCTCTTTCCTTTCCACTACAATTCCCTTTTGCCTGTCCAATGCATTCTTGAACCCTGCCAGCCCGCCTAGTGGCACTGAGGGTTGAGGTGCTGGATGCCACACCGGCGACGCGAGTTTGGGAATGGATTTGGATTGGTGGGGCGAGGAAGGATTGAGCATCCGTAGACAACTCTCCTTCCTCGAGGGAGGGGGAATCACGCGGCATGCTGCAGACTGACACCCAGTGGTGGCTGGTGTCAGCACAGGCATGCCGCCAAGATTGGGGTTGAAACCCAGCTGCCATACCCTTAAACCACTCCTCGAGTTTTCTCCGCTCTCTGCTCCTCCTTTCCACCTGCCCCCGAAATGTCCACCTCACTGCAGATTTTGGTATCATCTGCAAAGAGGCAGACCTTCCCTTCCAGTTCCTCTGCAATGTTACTTACAAAGACATTAAGGAGGACTGATCCCTGAGGCACCCCACTGGTCACCCTTCCTTCCTTGGCGTGAACTCGGTTTACCATTACCCTCTGACGCCTATTCCCTAACCAATTTCTTATCCAGTTCAGCACCTTTGAATCCACTCCTAAGTTACCCAGGTGTTAAACAGGACTATCAGAGGTGCTGCCAGTAGTTCTCTGAGCTCTCTCAATATCCGTAGATGCACCCTATCTGGCCCCATTGCTTTGTACACCGTCAGATTAGCGAGTCCCTTTAGGTCTCTCTCCTCCAAAAAAGGACTCGTGTCTACCTCCCTCCCTCCCTCCAAAGCTTCTTACTTTTTTGTGGCCCCTCACCTTCTATATAATCTGTGAACACTGAACAAAAGTATTTGTTCAAGATGTCTGCATTTTCCTGGTCCCCCTTTGCAGTCTCAACTTCCTTTTTTAACTTTACAGTCCCACCCCTGGTCTTCCTCTTTTCACTTACATACCTAAAACATGTCTTGCCTCCTTTTGTTACAATCTGGGCTATTCTGTCTTCAGTTTACGCTTTTCTGCTCCTTACTGCTTTCTCTGCTTCCCTGTGTTTCTCCTGATATGCCTCCCTATCCTCCTCCCTCTGCGTCTCCTTGTCACTTCTAAATGCTACCATTTTAGCCTTTACCTTTTCAGCCAACTCTTTCAAGAACTATAGCTGTCTCTTTCCTTTTGCTTACTTATTTGATGCAGAGGTTTTACTATGCTATCTTTCAGCTTTGTCCACTGTTCCTCCACCCCCCCTCGTCATCCCTGAGGCATTCACCCATCTTTATAAAATCTGCCCACCTAAAGTCCAGGAGCCTCACCCTTGTGTGGTTTGATTTCGCAGCCGTCCTTACATTGAACCATACTGTACAGTGATCACTAGTCCCCAGGCGGCCTCCCACCTTGACGTCTGCATCACTGTCCCTGTTAGTGTGTACCAAGTCCAGGTGAGTTTGCTGAAAAGTTGCCTGAGGAACGCCGCTTGCAGAGAGTCCAAGACATTCCTGCTTCTAGCCATAGCTACTCCTGGGAGGCTACAATCTACATCCGGAAGGTTGAAGTCCCCCACCAGCAGCACTTCTTCCTATTCTGCCATCTTTCAAGTGGCTTCCACCAGTACCTTACCTACTTCCTCTCCCTGCATTGGAGGTCTGTAGATTACTCCAGTGTGAACAGTGGCCCCATTCCCTGTCTCCAAGGTGACAAACAGTATCACTGCCTCCCCCTGTATTCCATGCATCTCCATCACGTTTATGCTTTCCCTAACATAAAGCACCATGTCTCCTCATTTCCTTCCCACCCTGTCCTTCCTTAATGGAGTATAGCCTGGTATGGCCATGCCCCAGCCATGGTTTTCAGTGCACCATGACTCAGTAATGGCCACAGTGTCCAGGTTGGCCTCTGCCATGATGGCCTTGAGGTCTGGAATCTTATTTCCTAGACTTCTTGCATTCACACGTATGGCCTTCCAGATTTTGTTTCCATTCTACTTGTTACCCCGTTTTTCCCTATTTGCCCTCCCTCTTTTCCCCTGTTTTTTTAATGCTCTCATTCCCTTCCCCTTTCATTTATACCACCCAACTTCCTTTATTATTTTGCACCCTGGGGAATTCCCGTCCCCTTGGGTTCTCTCTACTCTCTGCTTCAGCCTGTTTTTTTTTTGTTTTTTTTTTTTTGGGGGGGGGCAGTTTCTTCCTTCCTGATTCCTTCCACCACCCCCATCAACTAGTTTAAATGTTCCTCGAAGTAACATTTAAACTGTCCACTGAGAACTGCAGTTCCCTTCCTGGATGGATGCAGGCCATCACCCCTGTATAGGCCCTTATTATCCCAGGTGGGTCCCAGTCCACAATGCAGTCAACCCCCTCCTCTCTGCACTATTCCTTCAGTCATGAGTTGAACCTTGTGGTATGGAAATCCCTCTCCTCTTTCCTGTTGTAGCCAGGCAGCACCTCAGTACAAGTCATTGAATGCACTAAGACCCTTTCCCAGCTCCCTAAATTCCCCATGCACTATCCCAGCCCCATCCCTAGCCAGGTCATTAGTTCCCAGGTGGACAATGACATCCAGCTCTCTCTCTCCTGTCGTGCTGCCCTCGTGATCCTCAGGATCCAATTCCTATCCTTCCAGGCCATGGCATTGGGTAGGCACGTAACCTGCCTACCCCCCCTTCCTATTCCCAAATCTATCCCTCTCACAATCGAGTCCCCCACCAGAAGTTGCTTCCTTCTCCTCTGGCGTCCTCTACCACCCTTCCTTTAGGTCTCCACTACAAAGGACCCCCACATCTTCCCTGGTTAGTACCGCAGGAGCCTCCTCTGGGTAGTCCCACCCTGCCAGAGCAGCGTAAAAATTACACAGTGGTAACGGCTGTGGATTGTGCTTCTCACCACCCCACCCTTCCAGAGCCCACCATAGTTCAGCCATTCCTCCTCTTCCCAGGCTTCCTCTGAGGTAATTGCGGCAGACTTGGTGGCCCTTGAGTGGGGGAAGAGGTCCACTGAGTCCTAGCCAACTTGGCCTGCAGTCTAGTGACCTCCTCCCTCAACCCAGAGAGGTGCATGCAGATGGGGCAGTACCACAGTCTCCAGAAGGTGTCTCTGAAAACTGCCACCTCACAACGATTGCACTGCATCACTCCCAGCATTCCCAACTTCAGTTCTCCCTGTGTTACCTGGAAATACTTTTTTACCCTTACCTCTGATGGGGTGTTTCTAGTTTTCCACTTTTTTGTTTGTTTCTATTTGTGTTGCCCATACCTTGTTTAAAATCTCATTATACTCCTACCCTAGATAGGGTGTTGCTTCTATTCCCGGTTTTGGCCTACTTTTTGCCTTCTGCCCCTCCCAGCAGTGACTGTTACACAGTTGTGAACAGGCGCCTTACCCTAGTCGACCGGCAGTCCCCTGCTTCCTTCTGCTGATGCCTAAGATGCCAGTTACCTGTTCCACTTACTCGCTGGGACACAAACTTGTGTGGGACACATTAGGAGGGAGTCCTTTATAGAGCTCTTGTAAGAAGGCACTAAGCCTCTGTCAGCTCCACCCCCTAATTACACATCTGATTTACAGGGCTTCCTGAATCTACTCAGCCCCAAGATTAATCTCCTAAACTAGCTTCCCCCACACAACCTATTTCAAAGTGCCTCAAACATTGCCTACAAGTCTCTTTTTTTTCTCCCCACTTACCCTTCTACTTTTTTTTTTGAACTCAGCTTTATTTTGCACACTGATACAGCAGTACTACATCGTAATGGCAATATCTGATAGCAAAGCATTGACAATTAGTCCAGAAGAGTAGAGAGAAACATAACTGCTGTATAATGAAGAATAATTTATGTTACAACATCTTTCAAAGTGCAGAGAGTTGCTCAAAATATAACCTAAAGGTGTCAAAATTGGAAACAGGCCAAAAACCAACTAGGCCCAACATGTGGCCCTGCCCCCATTCTCCTCCCCCAGATGTTTAGCTTCCTGGTTGCATATAATAAAAGGCAATTTCTACCTATATCCTCCCAGGCCATATTCAACGCCCAATCATTAGAAATCATTAAAAAAACTACTCCCATAAATACGGTCTATGATTCTCCTCTTCCCTGCAACCAAACCTCCCATCCCCGCCACCTAACTTCATATTGGTCAAAATGGAGCCATAGTTTAGCTGGTAAGGCCTCCATCACTAATATCACCCTGGCTCTTTGAATCCACTCACCCAGAGTGGGGGGCTTCAGCTGCATCCAGTTTCCTGTGATGCATTTTAAGACTACTATTAGAGTTAGGAGGACTCCTCTAACTTCCACTTTCTGGCATGTTGCTGTTAGTATCCCCAATATCGATTCCTCTACCCTTCTGTCAGTATAAAGAGAACTATAAATACATATACATATACCTTTAAGGTAAAGCCTATAGGTGCTTCCACTCCTCTCTATCAGCAAAGTCTGTTCTTGCAGCTCAGGCTCCCAGCTAACTTGACCTTTAAATCTGCTGACTTTTGTTAGAAGGCACTAAGCCTCTGTCAGCTCCACCCCGATTCAAAGGGCTTCCTGAATCTACTCAACCCCAAGACTAACCTCCTGAGCTAGCTTCCCCCATACAACTCCATGGTGTCACACCCAGTTATTACTGTTTTATAAGGGCTCGCACATGGTGTGATATCGGGAGTCACTATTAATGATACACAGGATGCTTAGGCAGGTGTGTGTTACAAGATTGTTTTTTTACACACCCATGGTGTATGATGACCCATAAACCTTGAGCGTGAGGGTGTGTAAATCTTGTAGACACAAGTCTTTTTTTTTTTTTTTATAACTGGTGCAGGGATTTTTGGTCTGAAGACTGAATGACAATGAGACAGAGTGGGGGTAAGCAAAAATGTACAAAAAAACTCTTTTGAGAGCTGAACTTTTTAAAAACTACTGCCTACATAACAGAGCGAACACAAGCAGCAAAAACAGAAGTTTGCCTGCAAGTTTGCAGTACTGACCCAGCTGTTAAAAAATGTCAGACTTGAAATGCCGTAATAACTGGGTGTGACGTTACACCCAGTTATTACGACATTTGACACATCTTGAAAACAAGTTGTTAACGAAGGTCACCAGTTATTATTAATTAAAAAAAAACAATCTTTATCAGTATAGGAGTAGTCTCACTTGTGTTCTTCAGGTGACAGAAAAACCTGCCCAAAGGACACACGCGTGAAACTACTCTTACACTGATAGTGAGTGACTCCCAAAGATGCATTAAAGAGCATGCACTTACTAAGTATATATAAATATATCTTTAAGAAGGACAGTTTGGGGCCTTTAGATGCTTTGGTAACTTTTTTTTTGCTTTTGTTTATTTACACCTTTCTTATTATTTTATTTGAGTTTTGCAAACTAATGACGAAAAAAAAAAAAAGAACCTAAGAGAAGCCTTGTATCAAAATCGGAGAATCTTTACTGGCAAGGCTGTCAGTGTGTTTCAATGGGAGGCAGTATACTGCCGTGGTTTAAGGCTCTGAGCTAGAGACCTAGAGACCTGAGTTTGAATCCCACAGCCCCCAGTTGCAAACTGTGTGACCTTGAGCAAGCCACTTAACTTCCTTGTGCTCCCAGGTTGCACCTGTAAACAAGCTTTCAGCTTAATGTGTGTCTCAGTTGCAGAGTGCTATAACAAAACATAGCTTCTAGGGACATGGATATGTTGTTCATCCACACTGTCTGGCAGGTATCCTTGCTGCTTTAAATCTTGCCGGAAGGTCTTCAAGCTGGCTCCTCCCACCAACCCGGGTGATAAAACTCTCAGCTCCGCCCCATGACGCCAGATCTTCCTTACTGCTTGGAAGCTCAGGTTCCCTCCTTAACGCTCTGCGTATAAGACTGGTTCCTAATTCTTCGAATTTTCGAATTTAAAGTTTTGCTAAAGACTTGGTCTTCTCCCTACACGGCTGTGATGGACAAATCGACTCGGTTTCCGGAGATGCCCTTGCAGGCAGAAGATGTCTCAGACGGATCCGCACTCCACGTGCATCTACTGTCTGGGCCTGGAGCCCGACCGCGGGCCTGCGACCTGTGCTCTTCCTTTTGGCCTCGTCCTCGAGACCGTGCTGCCCGTTTTCAACTGGGCGTCCGAGCGTTTTCCTCGGTGAAGTCAAAGAGGCCCAGTCGGTGGTGTCCGGCGGCGGTGGCTCGGCGGATCGGCTCGGGAGCAGATGATCGCCCCTTGAAGAGAGGAGGCGCACGAGCCGCTTCTACCTCGGCTGCGGCATTTGTCCGCTCTCTCGGTGCCTCTTATTCAGCTTCTTTTAGGAGCTTTGTCTGACCCTCTCTACTAAAGGTGAGGACCAACTTCTGCAGGACCGTTTCTCGGTCCAAAAAGAGACAAGAGGTAGAATCTCCGTCGGCGCTCTTGGGGCCGGGAAAGATCCCTCTCCCGAGTTGCGGCCGTCGACTTGATCTCGACCGCTCGGCTCAGCCACTGGTCTCCGCAGTGTCCCCATCAGGCCCAGTTGGCCGAGACTCCCGTCGACGCGATTGAGATTTTTCTTGACCCGTTGGATGGGTTGTCGGCAGGAGAAGCCGAGAATCCCCTCTCCTCGGTTCCCCCGGTGGGAGTTGAGGACCCCGTTGGCTTGTCTGTGCCTCAGGTTCTGGAGCCTTCAGTTGAACCCTCTGAACCGAGAGGAGTGCCGGTTCCCCACGACACCTCCCCGCACCGTCCTCGAGAAAGCCGAGGTTCTCTGTCTCGGTCTCGGACTTCTTCGTGGTCCAGCCGATCCCGCCGTCATAGGCGGTCTCGGTCTCGGCACCGCGGCAAGCGGCGCCGCCGCTCATCCTCTTCCTCCTCCTCGGACGAGGGGAGGCTTCAACGCAAGTTGCGTCGAGAGATAGAGAACTCATGTAGCAACAGCTCCTTCTGACCGGGAATAAGCCCGATGCCGTCGTCTTCCCCAGCCATTAAGTGGCTGTCACCGGAGCGGCTGAAACAACCCCTCGTTTTATCCGAGGAGCCTGTTCCCAGGCCAGTTGTTCAGCCAAAACCAGCTGCCCCACCGATTCCGGTGGAACCTCCGCCTCCACAGCCGTTAGTTGGGGCTCCGACCAAAAATTCTCGGTCGGCTCAGGGACTGCCCCATAGGCTGTCTGTCACCCTCACTCCTGAGTGACCTCGGCAGGTGGAGGGTGGCTCAGGCCCGAAGCAGCTCTTTGAGGACTCTTCCGAGTCCGAAGACGATTCCTCCCTTTTCTCCAAGCGAATGGACTTGGAGTCCTCAGGAGGACAGTCAGTGGACTATAGCCCTTCATCCTTCCTGGGATTGCTTCGGCTCATCTCGGAGTCCACCGGGATGAAGCTCGAACACGTTTCTAAGCGGGCCAGGTATCCCCTCACAGAGATTCTGGACCGAGGGGATTCCCCTACAGAGGCCTTTCTGGTGGCCGAGGCCATAGTGAGCCCGGCCTTGGAGCTCCTGGCAGCGCCTAGCCTGCCCTGCGCCTTGGCCAGGATGGCCAGGAAATATCGTCCCTACGGTTCCTTGTCGGTTTTGGAACACCCCGGCCAAGGGGTTGTTTACTGACAGCGTTTTCCGGCGTGCCGGGAACGCTAGGGATGTGGACAAACCTCCCGACAAGGAGTCCAAGAAATTGGACTATGCCGGGCGAAAAGTCTACGCTGCGTCCTCCCTCGGCCTTCACCAGGCCAGTTCAGCCGTCCTCATGGCACATTTCTCTCATGCCCTGTTGGGCTCCCTGGACGAGGTTGTCCCTCATCTTCCCGCGGATCTGCAGACTACGGTTAGGCAGGTGCGGGACCAGGGCAGGGCAGTGGCCAAACAGCAGCTTCAGACTGCTTTAGACATTGGGGACTCATGTGCCAGGTCTGTGGCAGCCGCAGTGGCTATGCATCATCGGGCTTGGCTGAGGATATCCACCTTCACTTTGGATACCCAGCACAAGTTGGCAGATGTCCCCTTCTTGGGGACCGACCTCTTCGGCCCTGGGGTGGACGGTCACCTGCAGAGGATCGAGAAGTCCAATGCTACCTTGGACTCAGTCTCATCCACTCAGAAGGACAAAGGCCACAAACCACAGCCTAAGCCCTTTCGTCCTTCTCGCCCGTAACATCTGGCCCAACAACGTCAGGGGCCAGCAGGCTCAGCTAGCATCCCAAACCCAAGCCCGGGGCTTCCTCCAACAGGAAGCAGGGAGGTAAAGGCCCAGAAGGTCCCTCAGCTGGTCCCTCCTCCAAGCCTGCCCAGTGACGGGCTGAGGGGTGTCGCCCCCAACCCCGTCACCTCACCCCAGGTTCCCCCATGGGGGGACGGCTCCAGCACTTCCTTTCCGCCTGGTCCATTATTACCACGGACAGGTGGGTGCTGGAGGTGGTGGGAAAAGGCCTGCCTCTGAATCGAGCAGGCTCCGCCTTCAGAGCCATGCCGCAGATCGGGGACTCGGGGTCCGCAGCCTCACTGTCGGCTCGTTGAGCCGACATCGCTCTCCTCCTCCAAAAGGAGGTGATCAGGGAGGTGGCGGACCCTCCCTCAGACCCGGGGTTTGTGTCCAGGTACTTTCTGATTCCGAAACGGACGGGGGGCTGGCGCCCCATTCTCGACCTACATGACCTAAACAAGTTCCTAAGGTCTTGAACCTTCAGGATGGTCACTCTGGCTCAGATAATACCATCCCTGGAACACGGCATGTGGTTCTGCTCTCTGGACCTGCAGGGCGCGTTCTTTCCGTCCTATCCATCCGTCCATCGGAGATTCCTTCGCTTTCGGTGGAGGATCCTTTTGAGTTCTGAGCCATGCCCTTCGGCCTGTCTCCAGCTCCCAGGGTCTTCACCAAATGCATAGCAGTGGTGACAGCTTTCCCTCTTGGCGCCGAGGGTCCGGTGTACCCTTACCTGGACGATTGGCTGATAGCAGCCCCCTCCAGACAGGAGGTGGAGCGGCCCAGAGATCTTGCCCTCCAGGTTTGCTCTCAAATCGGCCTTCTTATCAATGAGGCCAAGTCAGAACTCGAGCCGAAGCAGGTGATTCTTTTCATCGGGGCAGAGCTCGACTCTCTTCGAGCCAGAGCATGGCTCCCGGCGGACAGGGCCGAAGTTCTTACCTCCTTTGCCCAATCATTTCTGGTTGGGCAATTGCGCCCTGCCCGGGACTTCCTGAGCCTCCTGGGTCTCATGGCGGCCTGTACCAGCGTGGTCCGTTGGGCATGCTGGCATATGCGCCCCCTTCAGTGGGGACTGGCCAGCCAGTGGTCACAACGCTGCGATCCATTGGACCAGCTAGTGACAGTGACCCAGGGGATGTGGGCAGCTCTCGGTGGTGGACCGTTCCAGTTCATCTGCAGGAGGGCATCCCGTTTGTCCGCCCGAGCCGGCGGTCTCTCTATCAACCGATGCCTCTCTGATGGGTTGGGGTGCCCATCTGGGGAACACCAGGCGCCCGGCCTCTGGTCCCCGCGGGAGTCCCGATGCCACATCAACCTGCTGGAGCTCCGAGCGGTCCGCCTAGCTCTCACCGCCTTTGCTCCATTTCTCCGGGGTCAAGTGGTCCGAGTCCAGATGGACAATACCACGACCATGTACTATCTAAACCGCCAGGGCGGGACGTGCTCCATGCTTCTATGCAAGGAAGCTCTCCGCATTTGATCACTCGTGCGCAGCTTGGGGCAGATCTCCTGGCCATTCATGTGGCAGGAGCCTCCAACACCCTGGCCGATGCCCTAAGCCGGATAGGGCTGCATCCCATGGTGGTCTCTCTGACGGAGGTAGTACAAGATCTGTTCTCCCATTGGGGCACACCTCAGGTGGACCTGTTTGCCTCCAGGGAGAACGCGAAGCTGAGGCTGTTCCATGCCCGCCCCCCTCAGGAGGGCTCGCTGCAGGGGGATGCCTTCTCGAGGCCGTGGACCCCGGGCCTCTTCTACGCCTTCCCTCCATTTCTCTTGATACACAAGGTGCTTCTCAAAGCAAGGAGGGACAAGGCGCAGGTGATTCTGATAGCCCCAGACTGGCCCCGCCAGTTCTGGTACCCAGATCTCCTCAGCCTCAGCTCCAGGCTCCCGAGGCAGCTTCCAGCTCACCCGGACCTGCTCTCAGTCAATCAGGGGAAGGTGTTCCATCCGGACCTTCAATCCCTGCACCTGGCGGCCTGGTTCCTGGCGCTAGAGTTCCAGGCCTTGGGTCTTTCCGACGAGGTCCTCAATGTAGTTGAGGCGTCCCGTAGGAGTCGACCAGAAATGCTATGCCTTCAAATGGAAGAGATTTTCCATTTGGTGTCAGGGCAAGGGCTTGGACCCTTCCTCCTGTTCCTTGGCAAGCATCTTGGACTATTTATGGTCCCTTTCTCGTCAAGGGCTTAGGTCGATGACCCTAAGGGTGCACCTGGCAGCCATCTCTGCTTGCCGGGCACGGGCTGGGGAGCAGTCGGTGGCGCAGGAGAAGGTGGTCTGGCGCTTTTCCAAAGGCCTTGATCACATTTCCCCTCCGGTGCGAGAACCTCCACCTCCGTGGGATTTACTGCTGGTACTGACAAAGCTCATGGGCAAGCCATTCGAACCAATGCACAGGTGTGAACTCTCTCACCTGTCGTGGAAGACCGCCTTCTTGGTGGCTATCACGTCAGCCAGAAGGAGGAGAACTCCAGGTGCTCTGCATCGAGTCTCCTTACCTGGTCTTCCACAGGGACAAGGTTGTCCTGCGCCCCAACCCGAAATTCCTTCCGAAGGTGGTGTCGGAGTTTCACCTTAACCAGGTGTTGACTCTGCTGGTGTTCTACCCCAGTCACACCTCGGAGGCCGAATATAGGCTCCATACTCTGGACCCTAGAAGGGCGCTCACTTACTATAAGGAGCACACGGCTGAAATTCAGGGAGAGGTTCGCCAGCTGTTTGTCACCTACGCTGAAGCCGCACCTGGCAGACCTGCAGCCAAGCAGACGATAGGCAGGTGGGTCACCTCCTGCATAGATCTCTGCTATAAGTTGGCAGGCATGGAGCCTCCCAGAGGGATAAGAGCTCATTCTACCCGCCATACTGCTGCATTGGTGGCTGCTTCCAGGGACGTCCCTATCCAGGAAATCTGCAGGGCTGCTACCTGGAAGTCAGCACACACTTTCATCACCCATTACCACATCGACCTTGAGTCATGCCGGGATGCTGGTTTTGGGGCCTCGGTTCTCCAGTCTCTATTCCCTAAGTAGGGGGTGTACACCTTGCCTCCCTCCTCCCGGAGAACTGCTAGGAGTCTGCCAGACAGTGTGGATGAACAACATATCCATGTCCTAGAAATACAGGTTACTCACCTGTAACAGGAGTTCTAGAATGGTATATATTGTTTCATCCACACGACCCATAACCTCGGCTTCCGACGCACAACCTGAGCTTCCAGTGGGCCAGATCTGGCGCCATGGGGCGGAGCCAAGAGTTTTACCACCCGGGTGGGTGGGAGGAGCCAACTTGAAGACCTTCCGGCAAGATTTAAAGCGGCAAGGATACCTGCCAGACAGTGTGGATGAACAACATATACCATTCCTAGAACTCCTGTTACAGGTGAGTAACCTGTATTTTTTTTCTTTCCACTAAAATATTATAAAGTTAATAGAAATATGTGATTTTTGATAATCTGTGAGAGTGTTATTATTTGACAGGTGAAAGTTTCTTCTTACCCAGATTTTACTTGGGAAGAAGAAAAGTGAAGCTAATTGCTGTGTTAAAAAATGTTTGTAAAATCCTACAGCCGGACCACAATTTTGCAAACATTTAAAAGGTACAGTTTGTTGCTGAAAGAAGTATATATTTCTTCTGGAAAAGACAAAATTAGATAATATGTTTTTTTTTTACAGAAATAACACTGAGCTTCTAAGTAGTTGGGACTTTCTTACATCACAGTATCAGAATTTTATTGAATTATTTTTAATAACCATTTAAAAAGTAACTTGTCTTACCGCACAAATACTTTATTTTGAAAGAAGAAATTACTAACACATTAAAACACAATGTATAAAACAGCCAATTAACTATTTATGAAAAGTGAACATTTGCTCTTTAACACACAGTACAACACAGTGATGAGGTGACTGGTAGCTCAAATATGCTAGTATTAAAAACACGCTGATAGAATTTAACACAAAGGGCCCATGAAGAGCTGAAGGTCAGTGTGGTCAGAGCATGTTGGAAGTCCAGTGGATGTTGCAAGGGCCACTCTACAGTCTAAAAGACCATGATCCCCAGCCTTCTTTCTAGACTTATATACGTTGATTTTGCTAAGCCATGAGGCAGTTTAACCCAGTGGTCTTCCTGCTGGAGCGTTGAACGTGGTTTCCAAAAATGAAGACCTGTGTAGTAAAGCTAATCCAGAACCCCTAGCAAAACAGTTTAAAAATGAAAGAGCGGTTGAAGTCATGAGCAAAAGAGGTAAACGCGATGCACAGATTTAGGTCTGCTGCAGAATGGACATCCTTCTACACTCATAAAGTGGTGCAGCCACTCAATGCTTGCAATAGCACTGTGCAAAACCTTCCAGCCCAGGTCTCCCTGGGACATACATAATTCTGGTGTCTGCAGAGTGGGCAGTTTGCCACTTGGCACCCTGGCAGAACATGAGTGTGAGAAAATAACATGTAGCACATGGAATACAGTTCAGCTCTCCAAACTGAAACCTTGCAGGGACAAACTCAGACAATGGGCTCACATGATGGGGAGGAGGAGGCTGAAAAGGTTGGTGAGGACTGGGCACTATTTGGGATGGGAGGAGGAGAATGTCAGTGGCTGGCTACCTTCCTGTTTCCAGGACTTCTGCAATGTAAACAACAGAATCTGGTGGCAATGCATCTTGGCTTCCTGAAGAATGAGATGGGCAACTCGATCAGTTGGCATCAGCATTCAGTGCAATGTTTTTGGAACCAGCCAAAACTTGCTGATGAAAACAACTAAGTCCCCAAGTCTCAGAACACTACCTCTGAGTTCACTTTGTGTAGCTGGGGATCTCTGAGGGGTAACACTGAGCATTCCTAGACAGAGGCCCATGAAAGAGCACTATCTCTCCAGTCAGCATGGGGTCTCTCCTTGAAACCAATAAAACCCATGTCTTGAAGATGTCCTGGTAAAAACAGGATAACTCTCTGACATTAGGAACAGGGACAATATTGCAGTGGTCATAGTGGGTAGTCCCCTCGGTTCAAGCAATCATCGTACAGTGTGGTTTGACATATGGATTGGGCAGGAGAAAAACCACACAAGGACGAGGGTCCTGGACTTCAAGAGGGCAGATTTTGGGAGACTGCCTCAGGAAATACCTGAAAGGGGGTTAGCATGGTGGGGGATGGAGGCACAATGGAATAGAATAAAGGAGAAAATAACTACAGCAATGGCAAGCTTTCTAAAGGTAATAAGCAAGGGTAAGATGAGAAAGAGGTTACTGTGGTTCTCGAAGGAAGTGACTAAGGCAGTAAGGTTGGAAAAAAACAACTTTCAGGTAATACAAGGAGACCCAAATGGAGGCAGACAGGGAGGTACAGTATATCTAGTGAAACAAAGGGAGGCAGGAAGGAGGGTAAGGGCAGCACAGGCTCAAACTGAAGAAATAATTACCCAGTAGGGCAAAAATGGGGATAAGACTTTATTCAGGTACATGAGTGAAAAGAGGAAGGCAAGGGGTGGTATAGTGAAGATCAGGGTGGAATGTGCAGAGGAAGACCAAGAACAAGCTAACATTTTAAATGAGTACTTCTGACTGGTCTTCCCAGTGGAAGGGGGGGATGGGATGTCATGCATTAACAGACACCTTGGGGGGGAGTGGACACAAATCCATTTACGGAAAGGAGATTCCACCAGAAGTTGGAAGCCCTTAAGGAAACAAGACAACGATGAGGCCAGCAGAATTAACCCAATGGTACTCAAGAAACTGAGCACAGTCCTAGCCGCCCCTCTGGCAATGCTATTTAGCACCTCATGGGAGACAGGGTTGCTTCCAGAAGTTCCAGAGGAACAGAGGATGGCTAATGTGATCCCCCTGCACAAGAGCTGCAGCAGGGAGGAGGCCAGTAATTACAGACCAGTCAGTCTCACATCAGTGGTGGGGAAGTTAATGGAGTTCTTGCTGAGAGACTGATGGAGTACCTGGAGACACACTGGCTGCAGGACCACCAGCAGCATGACCTCACAGGGGGGAGGTCATGTCAAACAATTCTCACAGATTTCTTCGTCTGGCTAACTATGGAGGTGGATCAAGGGAGAGCAGTAGATGTGGCCTATCTTGACTTTAGTAGGTCCTTGACACCATTACACACAGGAGGCTAATGAAGAAACTTAGCCTGAGGGTGGAGAAGAAGGTGGTGTGCTGGATGTCAAACTGGTGGAAGGATAGGAGGCAGAGGGTGGTGGTAAACAGCAGTCACATGGAGGGCAGGAGAGTGACCAGTGGAGTACCACAGGGATCTGTACTGGGCCTTGTCCTCTTCAAGGTCTTCATAAGTGATACTGCTAAAGAACAGGAGGGGAAGGAGTGTCTCTTTTTATTTATTTTATTTATTTGTGTCTAGGATTACAAAGTACCTTTGAGCCAAGGCTCTTTTACAAAGGTTTCACGTCATGCTGGTTACATGGTAACAGACACTAAAACATAAAACAGTTACAGGTACATGGTTTTAGACAGTAACGTTGCTTGACAAAATCAGACTGAGCTATGAGTAACTCAAGAAACAATAGGAGGAAGAGGGCAAGAAGGGGAGAGGGCTGAGGGTAGGGGAAGGCATAGGTGTAGAGGGTCAGGGTGAGGCAGCCGAGGGGCCTTGTCAGGACAGACACAGGGCAAGTGCATTAGAAGTTGCATTTGACAGGTAAGTGCAAAAAGAGAGGGCAGAAACTGACACCTATAAGGTCAGAAGCAGTGTAGGAAATGAAGATGTTATGGGGTGCAAGCACAGGTGGAGGTGCCAGTTATGGAGTGGCAGAGCTTTTTTTTGACCGCTCCAAGCATTGCTGTGGATGAGGTGTCACTAGAGAGCTCATTCAGCCAACACGGAGCCCTGTATGCAAATGCTCTTTGGCCTTGGGACGTGCGGCAGTGGGGGATTTGAAGAATTTGGGGCTTAGAGCTCCTGGTGTTGGGTTGGTGATTTTGGGTTTGAGGAGGGTGCTGACTGCTGGTGGTGCCTTTCCCATCATGATTTTCTAAGTAGTGATGCAGGTTTGGTATTTGATTCGGTTGTTCAGTTGCAGCCAGCCTGTTTTGGAGTAGAGGTCGCAGGTGTGGGTGAGTCGGTGGGAACCAGTAACGAGTCGGCAGGCTTGACTGAGGGAAGTCGAAACATGCCTGAGAGATGAGGTTGTGGCAGATCCATAGATAATGAGACCGTAGTCAATGATGCTGATGATGGAGCTCTGGACAGCGTTGGACAGAGCTTCTGGGGTTAGATGTTTCCTATGTCAGAATAGTAGGCCCATCCTGGTGTTGGCTACTTTTGCCATGTTATTGATGTGTGGGACATAGGAGAGATTACAATCGAGGGTGAGGCCGAGGTATTTGAAGGTATGAACTTGTTCGAGGGTGATTCCTTGCTTGGTTTTAATGGAGAGCTGATATTATTTGTGTTTGTTTTGGGAGCTGCAGAAGATCATGGTCTTTGTTTTTTTCTGGTTAAGTATGTGTTTTGTGAACCAGTTTTCAACTGCAGAGAAGGCCTGTTGGAGGTTACCATGTAGATGGACTGGATCATGGTGGGATGCCAGGATGACAGCATCATCCGCGTAGAGTAGGATCTGTTCAGGGCAGGATTCTGGCAGTGAGTTCAGAAAAAGGCTGAAAAGGAGGGTGTCCAAGATTGAGCCCTGTGGGACACCGGACTGGACTGGTCTTTGGTCTGAGAGTGTGCCAGCAATTCTCACTCTTTGGGAGCGGTTGTCTAAGTAGCTTTTGAACCAGTCCACTGAGTTGGGTGAGAGCCCTGCTAGTTGAAGCTGGGCAAGTAGGAGATTGTGGTTGATGATATCAAAGGCTTTAGTTAAGTCGATAACATAAAAATCTGCAACAGGGTGGACACCCAGAAGGGGGACTGAGAGAATACAAAGAGATCTAGGGAAACTAGAGGAGTGGTCTAGGGAGTGGCAGCTAGGATTCAATGCCAAAAAGTGCAGTCATGCACCTAGAATAGGGAAACCTGGGGGCTGTGTATAAGATAGGGGAGGTACTTACAAATCAAGAAAGGCACCTTGGGATGATCATATCTGATGATCACAAGGTGGCAGACAGTGGGACAGGGCAGCAGGCAAGGTGAGCAGGATACTGCGATGCACAGGAAGGAGCATCTCAAGCAGAAGGGGAGGTGGGTTGCCCTTGTATCACTCACTTATGAGACCCTATCAGGAGTATAGTGTACCGCAAAGGAGACCGCACCTTCACAAGGACACAACAGGGTGGAAATGGTCCCGAGGGCTACTAAAATGGCATAAGGTTTGCATGAGAAACCATACAAGGACAGGCTGCGGGAGCTCAACATGTACTCCCTAAAGAATGAGAGGTGACATGACTGAGACCTGTAAGAATCTCATGGGGGAGAACATGGTGCAGGAGGAGAGTCTCTTTAATAGGAAGAGAAGCACCAGAACACAGGGGCATAACATGAAGATTGGGGGGGGGGAGTTTAAGAGGGGATGTAAGGAAATACTTCTTCACAGGAAGGGTGGTGGACACCTGGAACACAGAAACAGAGAAAAAAAGACGGCAGAAGGAGACCAAGGGTCCATCTAGTCTGTCCATGTGTTCCTTGGACCTTCTCAGATCCCAGGACCTCACCCCCCCCCTTCTGCCTAATGCCTCCTACTGCTCCTGTTGCTTTTGATCACACTTTAGCCTTGTCCCACCGCAGCCTGAATGATGTCACAGACTTGGCTTCCGCTATCTCAGCTGGTAGTTTATTCCATGGCTCCATGACTCCTTCTGTGTTTCCTAAGCTCCCTCTTGAAGCTCCTCCCCCAACTTCCACTAGTGCCCTCTAATGTTAAGAGTCAGAGACTTTGTTGAACAGGTCCAAGGATGGCACATTATTTATTCCTCTCAGAAACTTATATATTTCAATCATGTCTCCCCTCGCCCTCCTTGTCTCCAGTGAGAACATATTTAATGTTTCCAGCCGCTCCTCGTATGAGTGCCCTTGAAGGCCCTGGATCATTCTGGTCACTCTTCTCTGGACAGTCTCCAACCTGTTTATAACCTTTTTCAAATGTGGACTCCAAAACTGGACACTACTCCAAATGTGGCCTTACCAGGGACTTGTAGAGTGGCAGTATTACTTCCTTCCTCCTGCTGTCGAATCCCCTCCCTATGCACTCCAGAATTTTGTTGGCCTTGCTAAAAACTTTGTTGCATTGACTTGTCTGTTTAAGGGTGCTGCTTATGATGACACCTTGGTCCCATTCTTCCTGCGTGGTGCTTAGCTGGATTCCATCGAGGTGGTACTCTGCCCATGGGTTACCTTTACCCAAATGCATCACCTTCCATTTTTTTTGCGCTGAACTTCGGTTGCTACATGTTGGACCATCTTTCCACTCTCTGTAGGTCTTTTTGTAGGTCCTTAACTGCCTCCTCACTGTCAACCCTTCCTCCTAGCTTGGTATCATCCATGAACAGGGCAATTTTGCCCTGAATACCTATGCTGATGTCAGTGATAAAGGCATTAAACAGGACTGGCCCCTAACACTGAGCCTTGGGGCACACCACTAGTGACTGCACCTTCATCAGACCTCACCCCATTGACCACTACTGTTTTTTTGTCCCTAAGCCAATTACCTCCCCAACTGACTATACACTTGGCTGCACCCAGGTTCTCCAACTTTTTCAGCAGGTGGTTGAGCGGCACCAAATCAAAGGCCTTACTGAAATCGAAGTAGAGGAGGTCCACTGGGTGGCCCCTGTCTAGTTCCCTAGTGACCCAGTCAAAAAATGTGATTTGGTTCATTTGGCACAACCTTCCCACCACAAACCCATGTTGCCTGTCATCCTGCAGACCATCCTTATCTAGATACTCTATCAAGTCTTGTTTTATTAAGGTTTCCATCAGTTTCCCCACTACCGACATAAGGCTGACCAGTCGGTAGTTGCCTGCTTCCTCCCAACTCCCTCCCTTGTAGAGAGGTACCATATCTGCTCTTTTCCAGTCTCCTGGCACTACCCCCACCTGAAGTGATGTGCTGAATAAATGTGCTAAGGGACCTGCCAATTCAAAGGAACAGCCTACTAGAGGAGGTGGTGGGGGTGAAGACAGTGGGGAATTTCAAGCATGCGTGGGGTAGGCACATGGCTAAGGAAGGCAGAAGGGACACCTGTGACCAAATAAAGTCTGGGGTGTAGTGTTAGGCAGGGAAAATAGGGCAGACTAGATAGGCTAACCAGTTCTTTTCTGCAGACATATTCTGTTTCTATTAAGGGCTGTCAGGTCCATGTAGAGGAGTTCAGGAGTTCCTTGTCATTGTTCAGGTTATGCAGTGTTCGCAATCACAGAATATGGTAATATAACTGTCATGTGCTTCAAAAACTCAGGTCCACGCATGACTTAAGATGCACAGCAGTGCTACCATGTACTGCTATTTATTAAAATAACTGCAACAGTCGGTATGGATGAGACAAGCCTAGAGAGACAGTGACAACTACTACCTGGCTCTTTGGAGCAAACAAGTCCTTTGTTAGGGAGCAGAGCTTACAGGTCCGGTGTACACAGCAGCACTGCATAGCATATGAAGTCATATGTGGGCCTGAGTTTTAGACATGCTTCACAGCCATATTGGCATAGTTCATTAGAGAGTGACTGCCCTTGTCAGCACATACAAAATCAACCCGGCTGCACATGCTAGGCCTCTCCATTTGTAAAAACAGATGCCAGAGCACACCACAGTGGAATTGGGTCTGCACAGAAATACCTCCGCAAAAGCTGGCCCAGCGGTGTGGAGGGTTGAGTCGCTAGACACCACACCTCCCACCATGCTGGCAACCCAAATTCAGGAGCAGACTCGGGTCTGTGGGAGTCAGCTGGAGGGAGGGGAGTGGATTGAGTATCCTACTGACTGCTCTCCTCTCCTGGGAAGATGGGAGAGGGGGGGTACAATGACTCTTAGTAGTCGTGGGCATAGGCAGCCAGCAACACGTTCAGTTCTCATCCAGGAGGGGAGCTCCCCAACCCCCACTCCAGCTAAAGCAATAAAGGTAGAGCCTGCCAGTTCAGTAAGACACTATACATAACAAGGAATAACTTGATTAGAGTTTCTGTTTGAAGTATGCAGTATTATATACAGTACAAGGCGGCCAGTGTTATGGCCTGACAAAGGAGGCAGTGCTCCAAAACGTTGGTAAGTATTGTAATATGGCAGAAAAATAAAAGCATGAAGATGAAAATTATTATTTTGAAGTGAGGTGAGCCCTTGTTTGGTCTGCCATTGACGATGGTGGGGGGGACTTGCCCATGTTCCCCTGAAGCAGGATCCAGTGAGGGTGACTGGTTGGTGGTGCCTGTCATGCGGGAGGGTCGTCTTCATCCCACATGGCAGGACGTTTTTTCCTCCTATTTCCTCCCTCCTCATCAATGTGCAATGACACTCAGCATGGTGCCAAAGTCCTGCCCCCTACTGGGCTTCCCAACTGCCCTGACACTCGGCCTCCGCTGGGTGTAAGTTGTGCCGCAGGAAGTGACATACCCTCTCCAGAAGCAGAGAGCAGTCCTCCGGACACTGGATCCTCTCCCTCCGAGCGACTCGAGTTCACTCCTGAACCCAGGTGGCCAGTGTAGCAGGCAGTATCGCATTGGCCACACCACCAGGCCGGCCTGCATATCTTTCTATCTTTCTTAAGACAAGGTGGCACATGGGAAAAGTTGATTTTTGTGCCTAAGCAAGTCAGAGGTTCTGCTTGAAGATCATTTCATCACTGAGAGACCTTTCTCAATAGCCAGGTGTGCAGCAACTTCAGTAGTCAAGAGGAATACAGCCTAGGGCCCCACAACCTTTGCCATGGGGCAATGATATCCCAGAATTCTGAAGTACATTAAAGGAAACAATCTGGTTTTTTTTTTTTGTGATACCTCTAAATCAGTTACAACTTCCAACAATCTGTGACCAAGCCTTTGGATTCTTTACTTGTTTATGCAACATCCTAACTCATTCTTTGGTGCTATCTGCAAAGAAAAAAACAGCAGACAGTGTAAACAGAGAAAACAATAAAATTGTGGTCCTCATCTTCAAAAAGGAGGTACGGTTGGATGCGGGTAGCTACATCTGATCAGTAATGTGCAAGGTCCTGGAGGTTATTATTAAGGAGAGAATGATAGAGCACTGGGCTGTGGACAAGGTCTTGCCCCCCCTCAGCATGGCTTTATGAGGGACAGACTATGCCAAGCCAACCTGATCACCTTCTCTGACTGGGTGACTAGGTAGGTGGACATGGACAGGGCCAATGGATGTAGTCTATCTGGACTTCATCAAAGCCTTTGCTACTGTGGTGTATGACATGCATCTGGGTAAAGTAAACCTAGCTGAGGACTGTTAACCCCAGCAAATCTGTACCATCGTCATGGAAGGCAAGCATTGTACAATGGTTAGAGATCCGGGGCCAGAGTCATAAAACTTTGCCCCAGGGCAAACTGGGTTTTGCCCGGAGTTGGGATTCTCAAAGCCCAGTTTGCCCCTGCACACTGGATTTGTGCCCAGGCAAAATTGTGGTGGTGGGTGGCTGCAATGCAAATGAGGGGAAGGGGACCTGCATATTTCCGCAGTGCAATTCACAAAGGTTTTGCTCCACGTAAGGGCCTTTTGTGAAGGCCCTTGCGTACAGAAATTAATGCCGACCAAAACTTGGCAGTAATCCGCACAACCCTAATGGTTGGCAGAGGTACTACGGCCCCCACCCCCCTCCCCGGTGTCCAGTTGCCGGCATGAAAGAAAAGAAAAGTATCCCTGGCAGTCTAGTGGATCCTTCCCCCCTCCCTGGTCTCCAATCGCCATCCCGAAAGAAAAGAATAGTATTCCTGGTAGTCTAGTGATCCTCCATCTCCGATAGATGGCCTGTAATGAGAATTAAAATCCCTGACAGTCTAGTGGCTCCCTCCCCTCCCCAGTCTCCGATTGCCGCCCATCATGAAAATTAAAATCCCTGGCAGTCTAGTGGTTCCTTCCCTTCCTTCAATGTATAATAGTACACGCCACTGACAGTGATCATCGGCGACCAGCCGTGGTGCTGTAAGAGGGCTGTGCCAGTCACCCGGCTGAGGATGGTTTGGGGAGCAGGGTGGTGGTCACTCGTTACCAGATTGGGGGACACACCATCAGTCAACGGGAATTCTGATAGATCGTCTACAGGGATTGTGATGGGGGGACCGGACACCTGGGTGTCTAAATGTTATGTATCGGATGGGTGGGATGGGCAGGACCACTGAACTACCAGAGGTTTGATACTGGTTATGGGGGGGCGGCAATTGGAATATCAGGGGAGGGACCACTCGGCTACCGGGGGTCTTACTTTGGGAATTCAGGCCGGCAATCAGAGAATGGGAGATTGGGGAGGGACCCACTAGAGTGCCAGGGATTTTAATTATGGGCTGATGATCGGAGACTGGGGGGTGTGAGGGAATCACTAGATTACCAGGGCCTACATTTTTTCTTACGGAATGGTGATCGGCGATGCCACACTGGGCATAGCCTATGCAAATGGGCCCATAATGGGCATGCAAATGGGCAACTGGCCCCTTGCATGCCCAATGGGCTCATTTGCATGGCTACTTTACTGAACAGGGACTTAGTGCGTGTGCGCTATTGTTGGCGGGCCATTCTCCTGGCTGGCTATGGGGTGGGGGCAACGCTACTGAAGTTCCTAGTGCTTTTCCTAGGTTAGCGCTGCCCCTGCCTGCCCCTATTTATAGTCGGAAAGCACAGCTGTGGTTAGCCCGACTACCCACCAGTGCAGTGCAGTGCAAACATTTGAACAGCACTTTGTGTTTTTTTTGTGAATCACGGCCCAGAACTCTGAACCAGGCGATCCCCAGATTTGAATGCCTCCACTGCCACTCACTGTGTAACCCAGAGCAAGAAACATGACTTCCAATGCCTAAGCCCCATCAGCTGTCAAAACTGTGTAGAAGGACACTTTGCACTGGGGAAACTTAGATTTAGCAGAAGTGGCCCGCTGACCTATCTGCAGTGTTGCCACTTGGGATGCTCTTGACACAG
Organism: Neoceratodus forsteri; assembly: GCA_016271365.2. NCBI lineage: Eukaryota > Metazoa > Chordata > Ceratodontiformes > Ceratodontidae > Neoceratodus > Neoceratodus forsteri. Next base: position 140,085,271 of record JADMNL010000031.1, on the reverse strand, counting down.
GTTTGGAAAAGAGCCTGGGATGCCGGAAGCCCAGCTGGGGAAAAGGCATATGAGGCTGGTAAAGACAGTGGTAAAAGGGGAGGAAGGAACAGGAGGTATGATGGACCACTAGGGCCTTTACATTACATAGGTAGTGCTGGGCAGATTCGGGCCTTTTTCTGCCAACGTTGAATTTTCTATGGTAATGCTGGCAAGGAGCCACCGAAGGGTTTAAGGGCACATTCTACCAGAGCTACATCTACCGCAGTGGCAGTATCCAGGGGCATACTCCTGCTACAGATGCGTAAGGCAGCCACATGGCCTACAGTACACACTTTTACTTCTCACTACAATCTGGAAATACAAACTGGAAGGAACACAAGTTTTGGTACTTTTGTGCTTCAGAAAGAGCAGTTACTAATCGTAAAAGTACTGTAGATCTTCAAAACAATCTCCTCCACTGAGCCACATCTAACTTGCTAGCTGGGGTCCCCTACGTTGCTGAGCATCATCACCGCCTATATAACATGGGTTGCTCCATCATGTCTCTGTTTCTTGCTGGAGACTACATCGGAGGATTCTAAGACCAGCAGGGACCAAACAACCAGGACCAAACCAGGCACACAGGATAGGATATGGAAAACAGAGTATCATAATACTACAATCGGGCATAAGAAGAGAACCAGCACGTGAGAGCAGGCAGCACAATCTGAAAAGGGGAAGGGGGAGCTGTGGCCCAACAGAGAAAATTCTCTAGAAGATCTACTGTTATGGTAAGTAAATGGTCAGTCTTCTTCTAGGATGTCTCCCTCCATTGATGCACATCATGGAACAATTCCCAAGAAACACCAGAGCACTGAGGGAGAAAGGAAGCATCTAAGTACCCTGATAAAGGAGGCCGCGTAGGACACAAAGGCCAAACCCAGCACATCTATGAGAGACAATGTCCAGACTGTAATGTTTATTAAGCGTGTGAACAGTACTCCAAGTGGCAGCAGCATAGATGTAAGCTGTGGACACATTGTGAAAACATGCCACAGAAGTAGCCACGCCATGAATGGAGTGAGCACAGACAGGACCAGGAAGCCATTTATCGCACTTCTGGAAACAGAAATTAAATCAGCAGGCCACCATTTGGAAATGTCCCGCTTAGAAATAGGGGAGTTCACCATTGTGTGGGCGAAAGCCACAAATAGCTGAGAGGACTTCCTACAATCAATCCTTAGTATGATCCAAGGTACCAACATAACGTCCGCTGGATGTCAAGCACGTGTAGTCGACATTCTCCATTATCTGTGGGAGCCCAGAAGTAAACCAGAAGGTAAATTGTCTGATTTAGTGTATGTTCAGAAATGACCTTTGGCAAAAAATGTGGATTGGTATGCATGGTAACCCAGTTCTTGTGGAAGAAAGATGAGGCTCCACAACCAGATCTTGCAATTCAGAAATATGTCTAGCACACGTCTTCCAAGAGAGGAAACACAGCTGAAACGCAGCAGCAGGCTCAAAGGGAGGAGAAATAATGGTCTCCAGAACCATATTCAAGTAACACCGGAATAGGACCTCAACAATGGGGCGCAGAAGCAGAATTCTTCTAAGGAACCTGCAGGAAACCTCAAGTTAGGCTACCGTCTTGATGCTGGTGAGGACACAGAAAGCCAACACCACAGTCAAGTGAACCTTTATTGAGGAATAGAGGCCAGAGTCCAAAAGGGACAGGAGATAATATGTAATGTGACTGATTGGACATGTAAAGGGGACTAGCTGACGGGCAGTACACCAAACTCTAAAAACATTTCCATTTTTGAGAATACATATACTTAGTAGCTGGCTTTCATGCAGCCAGCAGAACAGCTGCTACTGCAGAGGGCACCCCAAAGCAGTAGAGTTCTACGTCCTTAGAAACCAGGCAAGGAGGTGCAATGATAGAAGATCCAGATGCACCACAAAGGCCTGCTCCTGTGATAGAAGTCTTGCCCATAGAGGGAGAAGGACAGGGGTGCCATTTGCTGAAGCAGAGGGAACCAAATTTGTCTGTGCCAGTATGTCAGCACACAATTTGACCAAGTCCCTCTGTATCAGAGGAAACAGAGGTAATGCATACGTGAACCTCCCTTTCTTTTTTTAAATTTTTATTCTTTTGGCCCCGCTGCCAGATGCCAATCATCCGCCTGGTCATGGCACCTCCTGACTCCCACCTCCATGCCGCGCTCTTCCCCAGAGACCCCTGGTTACCCCCAAGGGGGTGAGGTCACGGCACTGGCCAGGTGCTGTGAGACCAGTAACTGACTGGGGGAGCCGGCCGGGAGGCTAATTGAAGCCGGAGGCTGGCTTCATGGAGGCGGCCAACTGCGGGATTTTTTTCCCGTAAACGGGCGGGGACGTGCAATGACGACCAGCATCCGCCCCGCCCCCCCCGATATGCTGGCGTTGGTGTTGTGATGCACCCAGCCTTCGCCAGGTGTCCCTAGTGCACCGAGCATACTCCCCACCCTCCCCCCTGAGAAAGAGAGCAGTCATGGGACACTTGATCCTTCTCCCTCGGCCAGCCCTCCGGCAACCCAGGTCCGTTCCCGAATCCGGGTCACTGGCACTGCATGTCGGCACCTTGCCCCTGTGCCAGCAGGCCAGCCTCTGAACCTCCCTTTCTAAGAGAGGGACAGCAAGTCTCACAAAAAAAACTCCAGGTCCTGGAAAGAGCGAGCTGAAAAGTAGCAGTTTAACACTGTATGGAGGTGCAAAGTGGTCTATGTCTGGGTGACCCCACTTTACAAAGGGGGTCATCCATGACAGAGTCCAATAACTCCCATTCTTTATAAGGCACCTGGGAGCTGCTGAGGTGATCTGCAAGGGTGTTGAGGGTACAGGCATAAAGATGGCTATTAAAAGCATTGTTTGTCCCATGGTCCAGTTTGAGACTCTCATTGCTTCTCTGCAGAGAGGATACAAATGGACTCCGCCTATGCAGCTGAAATAGTACATCGCCAAAATAGAACAGCTGGTGACCCTGAGGTAAGGTAGCAAAGGGCTGTAGGCCAAGTAGAAAAGCACTCCTCTCTAGAGTGTTACTGTGAAGAGCCGTGTCCAAAGGGGAACAGTGGCCCTGAGTCCGAAAGAGGCCCAGATGGGCTTCCCAGTTGGAACACGAGGCTTCCGTCATCATCACTAGAAGAGGGAGATGGACAGAGAAAGGGAGATGTTTCCAGGTTGAAGCAGTCCACCCCAGAGCACAGAACAGTGAAGCGGAGGAGTCATCCATGACACCCCAGTTCGTCCCAATGCTAAGCCCACTGGGCGCTAAGGGACCATCGGGGAATCCTCATATGCAGATATGCCAGCAGAAAAGTGAGAACAGCACCAGCCATGAGGCCTATCAGTTGTAGTAGACATCTGGCTAAGACACAGTCACTGGAAGAGACCAGCTGAGCCTGGGCAACCAAGACTGTAGGATGGACCAAAGGAAAAAAGGGCTGTCCCATCCCTGTGTCCAGAACTGCTCCTATGTATTGGAGACATTGGCACAGAGTGAGCTCTGACTTTGGCTCGTTCACCTGAATTCCCAGCTACTCAAAAAGTGGTCCAGTACAGAACGGTGTGTAAACTATCTCCTCCTGTGACAGGATTTTCAGAAGCCATTTGTTGAGGTATGGGAAAACATTAAAGGGTCTCTTTTCGGACAGCATCTGCAACTTCTGCAAAGCATCTGGTAAAGACATGCGGTGCAGAGGATGAGCCAAAGGGCAATACACGAAGTTGGTAGTGAGAGCCCTGGAGCGTAAGCTGCAGGTACGTTCTGTGGCACTTGATATGGAGGTACACATCCTTTATATCCAGGGTACACAGCCACTCCCCCTGCAATAGCAGGGGAAGCAGGGACTGGAGACAAATCATGCTGAACCACTTGTATTCTATAACAGATTGAAGCCCCGAAGGTCTAGCATGAGTCGTAAATCTGTCCACTTTGGTACTAGGCAGTACTGGGAATAGTAATCCCGATTTATTTCTGTAACTGGGACAGGCTCTATGGCCCTTTTGCGGTGGAGGGATTGAACCTTCTTCAGCAGGAGGGCGAGATGTCCCGGAGGGTAACGGTTTGGCAAGGTAGAATATATCAGCGGAACAAAAAGGAGCTCTGGGGCTGAACCACCTCCAACACCCAAGCATCTGTTGTGATCTCCCTCCACTTTGGAAGGAAGCAGGAGATACATCCTTCTATAATGATCCCCTGATGTCCAGGGACTGGGGGCAGAAGGTGCACCACCAGCACTTGCATCTTTGGTGACCCTAACATGGGCACTGGAAGGAAAAGTGGCCTGAGGGGTGGCCTGGTTCCACTGGAAGCCACAGCCGGGACCTCTGGAATAGCTTCTACCAGGGACGGCATAGGGCCTATGAAAGGAAACCCTACCCTGACCCCAAGGCTTTGAATTAAGGGTATGAAGGGACCACACGGTCATTTTAGACAGTTACAGGTCTCTCAAAGCAGATTCCACATCGGAACCGAAAAGCTGCTTACCTCTAAAGGAAGCATTAAGGATTGACTGCTGGACATCAGTGGCAAAGCCAGCCACCACTCGTAGCCATGACCAGTACTGCAGGCAAATGCCAGAACCAGCTGCATGAGCTATAACAGAAACATCGTAAGCCAACTGTAAGAGGTGCTTAACAGCCTCCAGACCATGGGTAACAGTCTGCTGAACTTCAGTTTTGCCTGGACTATCAGGCAGCTTGTTAGCCATGGGAGACATAGACTTTCACAGGCTAGTCTGATATTTAAGCACATAAGGCTGGTAGTTGGCAATCCTAAAGCCAACTGACGCAGAACCATATGTCCTCTTGCCCATGACATCCAACTTCCTCAATTCTTTATCAGGAGGAAGAGAACTCACGAGCTTCAGAGCTTTATAACTGTTATACGATGCCATACTACCCACAGAATCCATTTCAGGCAGTGTGGAATAATAAGGCTCATCTGAGGGGGCAGGGTATTGCTTTACGCCTTACAGGACACGGCTTGCAGAGCACCGTGTCTGTGCCAAGCAGCCACAGTGGCAACCCCCAAAGCCAAATGGATGGGGAAGAATAACAGCAGGCAGTGCAGAAAACATCAAAAATTCGTTGTTTTCTTTGAGGAATTCTGCTCCTCAGCAGTACAGCCTCGTCTTTACAGTCGTGGCCAAAAATATTGGTGTCCTTGCACTTTTTCAAATAACTCACAATTTCCTCTAAACATAAGTTTAAATTAACAACAGTACAGTATTTGGTCTCCACAATTCTTTATTACTCTGTTAATATTACAGAACCTTTGTTTTTAATTCAGAATTTAATATATCCTTTAAATCAGAAAATGAAAAGAAATGGCATTGACAAAATTATTGACACCCTAGACTTAATATTTGGTAGCACAGCCTTTGGTCAAAATAACTGCAATCAACCGCTTCCTATAGCCATGGATGAGCTTCCTTCACCTCTCTACTGGCAGTTTGGCCCACTCTTCTTGTGCAAACTGCTCCAGTTCTCCCAGATTTGAAGGTGCCTTCTCCCAACTGCAGTTTTCAGATCTCTCACAGGTTTTCAATGGGATTTAGATCTGGACTCATTGCTGGCCACTTCAGAACAGTCCAGCGTCTTGTCTTGAACCATTCCTGGGTGCTTTTTGAAGTGTGTTTGGGGTCATTGTCCTGCTGGAAGACCCATGACCTTCGACGGAGACCCAGCTTTCTGACACTGGGTTCAACATTGCGCTCCAAAATGGCCTGGTAATCTCCAGATTTCATGATGCCATGCACACGTTCAAGGCACCAAATGCCAGAGGCAGCATAGCAACCCCAAAACATCACTGAACCTCCTCCATGTTTGACTGTAGGGAAGGTGTTCTTTTCTTTGAAGGCTTCATTTTGTTTTCTGTAAACACAGAGATGATGTGCTTTACCAAAAAGCTCTAATTTGGTCTCATCTGTCCACAGGACATTCTCCCAGAAGGATTTTGGCTTGTTCAGCTGTGTTTTGGCAAACCCCAGTCAGGCTTTCTTATGTCTCTCTCTCAGCAGTGGGGTCCTCCTGGTCCTGGGCCTTCTACCATATAACCCCCTTTCATTGAGTTGGCAATGGATGGTGCAAGTTGAAACTGTTGTACCTTGTGTCTGAAGGTCAGCTTGAATCTGTTTGGCAGTTGATCGAGGTGCTTTCTACATCATTCGAACAATCTTGTGCTGCAATCTTCGATCAAGTTTTCTCTTGCGGTCATGTCCAGGGAGGTTGGCTACAGTGCCATGGGCCTTAAACATCCTGATAACATTACGTATGGTGGAAACAGGAACATCAAGGTCTCTGGAGATTGATTTGTAGCCTTGAGATTGTCCATGCTTGGCTACAATCTTCTGTCTGACCTCCTCAGACAATTCTCTGGCTGTCTTTCTTTTCTCCATGCTCATTGAGGTACACACAGTGACACAAAACAGGAGAATGAGTCCTTTTCTATTCAAACTGGTTGAATGAGTGATTTTTATATTGCAGGCACCTGCAACTCACCACAGGTGAGTTCAATTCCAAAGTGAAGGAGAATCACCTGCTTGAAATCGAATTATTTCTAACTACTTCTAAAAGGTGCCAAGAATTTTGTCCAGGCCATTTAAGGATTTCTGTGTGGAATAAGCTAAGACTTAGAAAATTGTTCTGCTTTTTGTGTTTTATTCCACTGCAAACCAAAGAAATACATATGTGGATACCAAAATATTTTTTAATTTCAACAATTTTCTGGAAGGAATGGTGCATTATTAGAAAAAAACGCAAGGGCGCCGATATTTTTGGCCACGACTGTATATTCCTTCTCAATTAAATCTGGATTATATTCCCGCTCCTACTCCTCGACAGGAATAGGCAGCGGGTCACCGACAAAACTACGCCCAATGACTGAGTCGGCTGTGAATCCCCCACTAGGGGATTAGAGCCATTGCCAGACCCTGATCTTGGTGTCTGAGAGACAGTCGGGAGGGCATCAGAATCCGAGGACTGTGCCTGGGTCCTGTCTTTTTCTGCAGAATTTTTTTTTTTGTTGTGGATTTCTTTTTTCAGCCCATGCCGACCGGCCCGCATCCACCAGCCCCTCCAGCCTTGTTTCCTCTGCGTCCTCAGGGATTTACATTGTCCAGCTCTTCCCCAGGGCTTGCCCCCCCTCCACTGGGGTCAGCAGGGACCCCCTAAAGTCCCACCAGGAACAGGATATTGTTCACCAGGATGTGCCCTGATAGTGGTCTCCTGCAGGCCCCGCACCCGGCTATCATCCTATCAGTTGTCATTTTCTTGTTTTCTCCCCGGCACACAGGAAGTGGCGTGCAATGCCACCAATGGCTGTATTGTGCACTGTCTTGTAAACAGTACTCCAGGCATCTGCCCCACCACTGTCCCCTCCTTGTGTACACTGCAGATGTGCTGACCTCAGCCACCACTAGGGGCCTGGCTAACTCTGGCCACTGGTTCCACCCTTCCCCGGAGAGCAATCCACCTCTCCCCTGTCTGACCCTCCAACTCCTGAGGTCACTCCTCACCTGGGGTCGTCAGTGCTGTGAGCAGTAGCACTACCACTGTGCCAGTGGGTCAGCCTACCTGTCTTTGAGAAGAGTCTGAGACCTAGCAGGAGAGGCATCCTTTTCACGATGCCGCTGCTTTTCCTGCCAGCATTGCAGTGTTCTCCCACTGATTTAGCAGCCTTCGCCTTTTGTCTTTCTTTGATGATTCTGCAGGCAGCACCCACTGTAAAGCCAATGGCAAGCTATGGGTGATGACAGGGACTCAACTTGCAATGCTTGATGTTCGTCTTCCATGGCCTGAAGTTTTAAATGAACCTAGAAGGCCTTTTTCTGACGTCTCCATGAAGCCTGGTTAAAACCTTGGCAAATGCTGCAGGCCTTCACATCGTGACACATGCCTAAGCAGCAGATGCACACATCGTGAGCGTTGTCCTTGAAAACCTTAACTTCACCGCGATGACAGCAGTGGAATAGCGGTTCCTTGTCTTTCCCCAGCAGCATAAAATATATTTAAAACAAAAAATGAAGTAGAAGCGTTAGTAATACTTGCAAAGTTCAACAAAATTCTTCTACAGCAGTGAACCAACGTGCAGTTGACAGCTGGAGAATGAACGGAACCACGATAGGGCTGCCCAGGTTACACAGGCAGTGACGATACAAGTTGATATGGGTATTTTTATTTAATTTTGTTGACCCAGTAGGCCCACTGAGATTAGAAGTCCCTTTTTCAGGGGATACTGGGGTGGGGGTGGGGGGTACAGATGGTAACCAACTGAAATTGAACCAGATTAAGCTGTTGGTGGTATTTTTTTGTGTGTGAATGAGGAAAATCTGGCCAGGACACTGGGCAAATTCCCCTGCTCACCTCTGGGGGAATTGCTGGCCATCTTCCAAGATGGCCACTATGCCTGCGCAAGTGAAGGACATGGATGTCTCTGAGGAAGGGGAGCCAACCTCCGCCCCTACCCCTGTTCGTTTGGAGGTTGCTGTTCTCCCTGACTTAGTGGAAGAAGGAAATTTACCTGATGATTCTGGATCTGAGATATATATTTCTACAGATGATGCTCGTGCTTTTCAGGAAGGTGTAAATAAGGATAACCCTCTCGGTGAAATCGAAGCTTTACAAGCTCAAATGATTTTGGAACAAGAGAAGCATTTTTTGCTGCAGAAAACTTTGCAAGAGCGTCTGGCTCAACTTAACAACCAGTCTGTCACTGTCGTTGAAATTGACAGCACTGTCAAACGAGGCTCACTGGAGGTTGGCGTGGTGACACCTGGATCCGCTGCAAAGCGAGGTGAGTCACTCCCGATTGACATTTCTGTTGGGATGGAAGTTCTTGTGGATTTGGCTGGCAGTACAGCCGCTGAGGATAGTGAGTGCCTAAAGCCGCAAGTGCCGACAAGTAGTGCTCCTCTTCTTGGTACTGAAATGCCGACGGCTGTTACCTCCGAAAGTGAGGCGTGTGAATGGGCAGAGCCTATTCTTCTCTCCTCTGACAATGTTGTGCAACCAGTTACCCCGCTTTTTGCCTCTGCTTGCTTGTCTAGAACGGCGGGTTTCGCATTTAGACAGTCTGCTGAGTACCAGAAGATTATTTCACCTGCTACCCTTGAGGTCCTGATCCAGTACTAGTCTAATATTGCTTCACAAGATGGCTCAACATTTTTTTTCCTTTAAAGAACGAGCCCAGGCTGCAAGGGCTGGCTTTCAAGAAGACAGCAAAGATAAGCGGACTGCTGTAACTTTAGCTAAAAGACATATTGTGACCCCAGCATTGGGATCTCTGCCACGACGTGACTTACTTGACACTGCTGCTTTACCGCAGCATCTGGGGACTATTTCAACCAAAATGGCCATTCAAGAGGCCTTTTCAGTGACTCCCCTTCCTTCTCCTGTAGAAGCCTGGTCTTCACACACTACTCTGCTGGAAGCTGGTTGGAAGAAGGTACCCAGTAGGGCCTGGATGCCAGACCCAGAGTGGAATCTGACATCGGGATTCACACAGGCGCTACCTGACTGGTGTCCTACTTCCATAGCCATTGAACCACACTTGGTCAGTGCCGACTTTCCTATTTCTCATAGTGTCCCTGATGATCCGCCTATAGCTGTGGACGTGAAACGACAGGTAACGGAGGGTAGCCCAGTCACAGTACCTCTCCACACTGAGCCAGTGCATGCCCCTGATTCTGATGCTGCAACTCTACCTCGAGTGGATGTGAACCTGGCTGTACCAAGGCCTGCTAAACCTCTTCTCTCAGAACTTTTCTCAAAATCTAACAAAAAGGCAGCCCCTCGTTGAAATGCAGTATGCATCAGATATAAGGGAGGACTGAAAGTACGGCCCGATAGACATTATGTTGGGAAACTTTTACTGAAGAACTCGCTGCATTTCTTTCCAAATGACGTCTTCGCCTTTATTAACATTTCTGGCGAGGACAACTTTGACGTCAGTTTTCATTCTGCTCATGCTTTGGAGACATTTTGGGAACGTTGTAGCCAGGTGAAGTTTTCCCCCATATGGGCCCCCTTTTTTGTGATCCCGTTATCAAAACCTCTGACTAAATTTGTTACGATTATGTTTCGGAATGAGGGGGTCCATGTGGAGGACATCACCTATTGGCTATCACAAAAATGTGAGGTTCTCTCACCACCAGAAGCCATTTTGGATTCTGAGAGATTTTCGACCGGGGGGGTGGAAATATAAAGTGAAGTTGAGACAGTCAGATACGGGAGTTGAACATGTTCCTAATGCTTTTCTTTTGGGTAGAGATCGGGGGGGTTTTATGCAGGGCAAGCCCAAGCTTGTTATCGCTGTGGCTCCTGTACTCACCTCTCTGGATCTTGTGATAAACCCCAGTGTGACAACTGTGGGGAAACTGGCCACATTGCCATCTAATATACAAATCAGACTAAGTGTGACTTATGTGAAGAATATGGTCATACCTTTGCGGAATGCGCTTGGTCAGCCAAAAATAAAACTTCCTGTCTCAGCCCAGACTTGTTGATTCAGAATGCCCAGGATTTGGCATCCGCTGGTGCTGAGGATTCTTCAACCCCTCCCTTTGCTCCCCTTACCCCCCTTCATTCCACTTCCCGGGTTTCTTTGGCCCCTGAACTCGTTCCAGCTACTCCATCTGTTGTAGGGGGGTCCTGTACTTCCCATGAAACAAGAATCCCCTTATAGGCAGGAGAACCCTCTAGCTCACCTGACCCCAGTCTGCTATCATGATACTGTTGCCGGGGCAATTCAGGAGCTCGTGCCACCCTCTTCTTCCCCCCTCCCGCTCCCTCGAAGACAGTCTGCTCGGAATCTCAAGCAAGGACCTTCTCAGCCAGATGACGGGATTGAATCAGAGAATCCCGTTTTCTGTTCTGGCCACTACTTGGAGGGAATCGGATATGGACCAGAGTGACATGGACTCACAACCCAGGGGTTTGGAGCCCCCATCACTTCCCCTGACCTGGTGGGTTACAAAGGGGAAAAAAACTTTTCTAAATACTACTGGTTGCTAAGTTTACGGTTGGGACTTTTAATGTCCATAGTTTACTGAATAATGCTAAAAGACATGCGATTTATGATTATATTCATACTGCTCCACTTGACGTTAGTCTTTTGCAAGAAACGTGGACATATTCCAGTGCCCAACTGAGAACCTTTAGAGGGGAATGGAGAGGGGCCCCTCCTACTGGTCTTTGGGCCAGATGGGGTGGATGGGGTGGGTGTTCTTTTTAATGCTTTTTCCTTTACTCTCCACCAATTGATCAATTTAGTTCCTTGAAGGGCATTTATACTTCATGGAGATTGGCAAAAGATGTCTTGTAGATTCATAAATGCATACTGCCCTCAATCTAAAGCTAATAGAGTAGCACTGTTTTGGTTGCTACAGCCATACTTAGTGACCTCCAGCCATATTTTTTTATGTGGAGATTTTAATTGTTGCACCAAAACCCAGTTGGTTCAGAAACGAGAGACTACTAGGAAAATATATTGTGATTCCATTGCTCTCGCTAAAACTATAGAAACCGCAGATTTAGTCAATTGTAGGGCTTTTCAGGTTCAGGGCCCTCCTTATACCTTTAGGAAAGGCAGACTATATCTACAATCAACTATATTTTTATTTCAAAACACATGCCCACAGTACAGTTTAGAACTCTCCGGACAGAATTTTCAGACCATCTGTTACTGTTTCCTTTATGGAGACACCTTTGGTACCAAGATCCAGGACCCGATGGAAGGTATATTCAGCAATATTAACAGAGTCTGAGGTAACGACTGGTATGCATTGTCTCATACAAGCAAGACTTTCAGTGAGTTTTCTGTATGACAACCTAGGAGAGTGGTGGGAAGATTCAAAAAAAAGATTTTAAATAGTGGTTTCAACACTATGGGAAGCAAAAAGTAAACAATACCTTTGTGACCTAACTCTCCGTAGACAGCTGCAGCTCCTTCTCACCCTTTCATATACCTCAAAATATGATTATTCTTCTCAAATTAACACATTAAAAGCTAAAATGAAGTCATTTCAATACGTTAGAGCTACTACTATGCAGGCATTGTACCAATATGGTACTACTTGCTCTCCGATTGGAGACCCTTTTGAATTTTGCAAGACTCAGAGGGAGGCTACCTCACTGCATTCTTTAGTAGATAGTGAGAGTGTGGAAACAGACTCCATTCCTGGTTTGCATTATATCATTAGTCAGCATTTGCAGTCACATGCTCCATCATCGGTCCCAAGTCAGGCTATTAATTCCTATTTACATGGCCTCACTTTACCGGCCTTTCCTGTGGAAGCACGGGAGATGCTGGTGCCCATTACAGTTACAGAGATAGAATCTGTTATTGCTTCTTTAAAGCCAGGAGTGTCGCCGGGACTTGATGGCCTTTCTAATGGTTTTTATAAAGCCTTTACTACTGACTTGGTGAACTGTTTGCTTCTTGTTTTCCGATGTTTTGTACTGGTACAAGGTTTGTCTCCTTCCTTCTCAGAAGATTTATAAATTTTTCTATATAAATCAGGGGATAAGTTACAGATTCAGAACTGGAGACCGATCACAATTTTAAATTCTGATTTTAAAATTCTAACTCATAGAAACATAGACTTTGATGGCAGATAAGGACCACTTGACCCATCTAGTCTGCCCATTTCCCTACCTACAGGATAGGCCGCAGATCCTAGTTAACCAACAGCCTATTTCTTCCTACCCCCCCCACAAGAATTGCCTTACGTCTGTCCCATGCATTCTTGAATTCTCCCACAGTTTTAGACCCCACAACCTCCTCAGGAAGGCTGTTCCATGCATCCACTACTCTCTCTGTGAAAAAATACTTCCTCACATTGCCCCTGGAACCGCCTCCCCATCTTTAAATTGTGTCCCTTGTTCTGCACATCTTTTTCTGAAAGGTGCTACCCTCTTGGACTTTGTTGATTCCACTGAGGTACTTAAACATTTCTATCATGTCCCCCCCATCCCTCCTTTCCTCAAGGGTATACATATTAAGCTCCTTTAGTCTCTCCTCGTACGGCTTCTCTTGCAGACCCTGCACCATTTTAGTTGCCCTCCTCTGGACTGCCTCTATCCTGTCTATGTCCTTGCGGAAATGGGGTCTCCAGAACTGGTCGCAGTACTCCAGATGGGGTCTCACCAACTGTCTGTACAGAGGGATAACAACTTCCTGTTTTCTGCTGGTGATGCCTCTCCCTATGCATCCCAGTATACACCCAGCCCTTCCTACTGCCTTCTCACATTGCTTGCTAACCTTAAGGTCATCTGATATGATTACCCCCAGGTCCCTTTCTCATCTGTTAAATAACAGATTGAAACGATATGCGTCTCTAGTAGTCTCTCCTTACCAATACTATGGTATCCCAAATAGGAAGAAACAGAGTGCTTCGATGATTGTCCATGATATTATTGCTCACCTCTCTTTACACAGCAGGTCTGGCTGTGTGATATCGGTGGATCAAGACAAAGCTTTTGATAGGGTTTATCATCCATTCCTGTTTGGCACATTAAAGGAATATGGTGTTCCTCCTCAATTTATTGCTTGGTTGAAGGTACTCTACGATTTTGCTACAGTATGGCCCATGTTACAGTTTCAGGCGACTGGGAGGATAGCTATTACACCAGGGGTGCAGCAGGGCTTCCCCCAAGCCCACTTCTTTATATTTTTGTGTTAGACCCCTTACTCAAGAAGTTAAATGACTCACCCAGATGGCAGAGTATTTGGGGGGGAAGACGCATGATCTGGCAGTTTATGCACAAGCATATGATGACGATATTTGACTATTTTTTTCTATATTGCCAGCAGCTTGAGGTTTTTCTGGAGCTCATGAGACAATATTCTTCATTATACAATAGCAAGAAAAAATCCTGGACTCTGATTGATCAGTCTTGGGCTGTCCCCGTGCTGTTAACCCAGTACAACATCATGGGTCTAGTCTCAGCCTCACTGTGAACCTGGAGATGAACTTTTGCTTGATTCTGTGCTGCTTGATGATGTGCTTCATTGTTTCATCTTCTTTTAAAAACCAAAAATATTTTTCCACACAAAAACATCTTTAAAATGATTTTTTTTTAAATTCTGTATAACAATGAACCATTGTATAATAGCAATAATGCCCACCAGGGTGTGTGTCGTTTGGGATAACGTCATGTCTCAGTTGTTGGATGCACTAGGCCTGCGGCCTCGTGCCCAACCACCTGAGGCATGATGTTATTCCAGCATGACACACACCCTGTCAGGCATTATTGCTTAAGTCTCTAATGCTAGAATTAATATAAGGAAAAGTAGAGGTTTATGGGTGGGTTCTGGTCCCTTTCATTCCACTTCCACAAATGGGATTACTATCTCCTCTGACCCCCTCCGGATTTGGGTTTAGAATTTGGTCCACAGAATATTCCAGAAATTAATTGGGAAAATTCCCTGGCTAAGGTAGATGTGAAAGTTCAATGTTGGAAACACTGGAAAATGTCTAAGCTCAAAAGAATTCGGCTCATGAAACAGTTTTTAATCCCATGTCTGCTGTATGTGGCTATGATTTTTCCCCCACCATCACAGTTTGACAGTAGAATATATCGGATATTTTTTTTTTCCAGATGTTGTGGGACAATCGTTTAAACCCCATTAAATGCTGCTTTACCTATCTTCCAAGGGACAAGGGTGGCCTGGGCATGTTAGACCCTGTGGTGTTTTTGCACACTGTTTTCCTTTCCCAAACAGTGAAAGGGGGGTTACTTTCTTTACATAATTTACATCAGCGATGGGTCGCACACAATTTAGGTAGATATTTTCGGGTCTGGACACTGGTCACACCCAAATTGACACCCCATCTCCATGTTCCAGACTATTTTAAATCTGCAGCTCAAAAATTGCACAAATGGGGAATACCAAACGTTGCCATAACACAACACAGGAGTAGACAATTATATTCGCTAGTGATGTCCAATATTTATCCCATAGCACTTGTCTTTAAAAACTGTCCAGAAGTTTTAAATAGTATGGTTTATTAACAAAAGAATTCCATTACATATGTGGGAAATATTGTGGTTATCTATTTATGGCCACTTACGTGTTCGAGGAAAGCATAAGAACGTAGAGGAAAGATATTGCCCATACAACTACTGTATCAATCTTGAGGAAACAATGGAGCATTTTCTTTTAACGTGTTCATATGCTACAAACCTGTGGGCTTATTTGGCCAGATTTTGGCACATGGGCTGGTTGACTTGTCATACGACTCTTTGGTGTTGGGTCAGTATGGTCTCTTAGAAAACACTTACCATAGGGATACGCCGACTGTTTTCCTTTGTTTGAAGTATTATTTATAGCAGGCTAGATTCCAATGGACACTGTCCCAGAGAATGATGTCCTGTGACACATTTCGCATCCTAGTACATCAGGTATTGGAAAAGGTGTATATTAGGGATACCAATATTCATATTGCAGATAAAGTATTAAGATGGTGGAAGGAATTTTCACGCTTGATTAAATATAAATGAGTAGGTACCCGGTGCGCGAGTCCAGTATGGGTCTCTGACACTATGTTTGTAATTCGGTGGATCTGCTTTGTTAGTCTTTTCCCCTTTCTTCTAAGTATATTTTATGTTTTTGTTTCTCCCTTTTTCCCAGTATGGTTTGGGTTTTATGATTTTTTGGATTATGTGATGTTAACATCTCCATTGTGTATTGTTTACCTTATTTTACAAATAAAAATTCCCCAACTCTTTTCGAGAAGTGCCATAGGATCTTTAATGTCCACCTGAACAACCACCAGAACAGGCAGACGGGACCTCGGTTTAATGTCTCATCTGAAAGATGGAAAGACACGGGTGGCCCTAACTAACAAAAGTTTCTGGGTGTTCTGCTGCAGACGCCTACAGTTCCACAATGTGACTCATCAGAAGGCGATATCCTCAAAGATCCTTTTTTTTCTAAACAGGTTTTAGACCCTGCTCTCCAGGGTACTTCTTGGAGTTTGCTATTTGTATTGACATTGCAAACACACTAACCTACACCGTAGTGATGATCTTCTTCTATAAGGTGTATCTGTGAGTCATATAAGCCCTCCCTACGGCCCCTTCTAGAACCTAAATAAAAAGGGTTCAAGTTGGCAATGGCAGGAGCGAGAGTAATTTCTATGGCTAGGACTGTCACAAAATGTATGTATCGGCAATCAATTTGGAGGCTTGTGTCTATATGTTTGTTGGATAGTTATTGTACAAAAATTTTCAAAAAACCAAGTTAAAAAGGGTTCAGTTAAATAAAATGTTATTGCTTGAGCATTTAACATTTTCAAACTCTGCAGTTTTTACAAGCCTTCATATTGTGATGCCACATTTTATTGTATTTACATTTCTTAACACGTAGCACAGGTCAGATAACTGGACATTGCTCTCTTTTGCTCTTCAGCTACAAATCTGATGTCTCTACATGGGATTCAGGGATTTGTAGTTACATAAAATGTCTGCCTGGAGGTTAGCAAACTTAGCCTGAGACAATCTACTGTAAAAAAAAAAAAAGCTTTTGCACACACGACTGTTATAATGTTCTGCCCTCTACTGGCTGCTTATTGGCAAAAGGTTGTTTCTAAAATTGGTGGGCTTGCTGCCCCAATGGTGATGCACTGCTGTGTTGATGACCCAGGTTCATAAGCAAGCGTGGGAAGTCACGTTGGGATGCAGAGACAGTTGTCACTCAGCAGTGCATCTTGGCCAGGAAGGGCTGGCAGCAGGACACAACCACCCCTATGGCTGAGCCAGGCAGCTTGCTCCTGCTGCAGGGCGGTCTACAATTGTTGAGACAGCCAGAGGCATCACTCCTTCCAAGGGAGGAGAAAGGGAGAAACGACTGGCAGCCATCTACACAACGGCTGGGTTTGGCCAGAACAGGGTATATAGAAACATAGAATATTGTTGGCAGATAAGGACCACCAGGCCCATCCAGTCTGCCCATAAGCCCTACACTAGTTTGCAACCTCTAACCCTACCTTGTCACTGACTTCTCACCCCTCCTCTCTCTCTCTCTCTCTCTCTCTTCTATATCTCTGGAGAAGTGCAGCTGGCTGGGAGAAAAACCTAGGTGGAAAAATAAAATAAAGTTGGTGGCCTGTTTACTTTACCATGGATAATGGACCCTACATGTTTCTTACTGACTGCATATCCCCTATTTGACAGCACAACAGGATCGGTATCTTTTTGCAAGTAGCAGCCTTAAATGTCATTATCAAACCATGGCAGACCCAGACACCACGTTTGGAGAATTGGACAAGCACATTGAATTAATTTTATTTGATGGAAAAGTTAACCTTTTCATTAAGAAATCAAAGTGCACACTTTGAGCTCTGCCAATGGTACCAGGTCGTCAACATTTTTTTCTGTACTCGAGGCATCCTGATATTTGAACTGGGCTGTATGTTTCTATCTTTTTGAATTTTGTATACATGCTGTTTCTGTAACTCCAGGCTCTGTGTATTTTTTTGTTATGGTTCTTGGTGTTGTGCCAAAATGTCTTAAACTTTCAGTTTGAGCCAGCCTGGTGGCCTGAAGTATTGAACGCCTTACGTCCTGCCACACTGGTGACCCATGTTTGGGAAACAAGTATAGGTTGCTTAGGGCTGGCCAGGGTGGGAAAGGATCACGCATCTGATAGACTGCTTTCCTCTCCCAGAGAGGGGTGGCTTGTTAGCACAACCTTTGACTGCCACCAGGCCGCGGTGCAGTACACGGCAGCACAGATGGAAGTAGCAGCGGCTAAATGGTGCGCGTGTGCCTCCAAACACCATGCACTCACATAGCTATGGCTATGCCATTACTGGGGTGGGGGAACCAGAACTGTACAAAGGAGGAGGAATAAGGCTGGCCAGGCAACACAACAACAGCAGAGTTGCCACTTGTGATGCCAGCAACTCAGGATGAGAGGGTTGCAAACTCTGTTGCATGTCCATCACCTGGGTGACCACCAGTGGTGGCACAGCTGGAAGTGGGAGGGTTGTCACCAACTCGCTCAGAAGTTCACTGGGATGTGCCTGCATGTGCATGCACACATCACTAAGCAATTTTCATCTGTGTCCTGTATGGAGGAGAAACACACCGATGTCCCCTGCAAAGCACACAGGGCGAAGAAGGTACTTGTAGGCCTTGTCCACTACTCACAGAACTGTGTCGCTCAGAGGGGAGCTCTTTGCTAAGCTCCTCAGAGACCCCACCCCAAAAGGTACGTTGGAGATAAGAGAAAGTAGACAAGCGACAGAGCAGGACCAAATGGGGCCATGAAGTTGCCTATGCTGACAGGGCCGCTGCAGTGACAAAGAGGCCGAAACAAAGTCAAAATGTATGTGTGTGTGTGTGTGGGGGGCTCAATAAAAACAAAGCACCATGGGCTAGGTGGCACCCCTAGCTTTCTTCCTCCATTTTGTTCTGACACACAGTAATATTTTACAGTGCAAGCCGGAGACAGCTGTCCTAGACTTCTGTGGCTCCAGCAGCAGACAGGGATTGTGTGTTGAAATGCTGCATGGGGAGAATCATGGATAAGGGAACTCTGTAGGGTAGTTGGGCTGGCAGTATAGCCTAGAGGTTAGATAAACGAGCTTGGTACATCCCGCAGACCAGATCTTGGTTTGATTCTCACAACCTCCACTTGCATACTGTGCAACTCTAAGCAAGTCACTAACCACCTAGTGCTCCCAGGTTGCCCCTGAAAACAGGCATTTTTGCCTAGTGGGCCATACCCGGTTACCAAAGATATAAATAAAAATAAATATATGTTCAACGTATGTACACACACACACCTCAGAGTTTGTACTATACAAAAGACAAGGGTCAAAACTAGCACCAACTCACTACCCAAATGCTGGTAGATTTTGTATTGGGCTAGTAAACAATTTGTTTATAGCTCTGTGAACTTATACTGGAGAAGGTCATATTGTTATAAAGTACACTAGCTGGGCTAGTATAAATATCTGTGGGGCTAGTGGATTTTAGTAGTTACTAGCCCTGCTGGCTAGTGGCTGCAAAACTTAATTTCAACCCCTGCAGCCAAAGCAGGAATCCCAGCGTTGGAGCTGACTGGGGGCTAAGTGGATGAGAGGAATGAAACAATTACTTAGCATAGTCACCTTGTTTCTTCCAAGAGAGTCTTACTGAATTCTGACTTATGCAGTTAACCCTTCCAGTTGAACGGCCCCAGAGATGAGAGAGTTAAAGCCTATATGCTAACAGTGGAATGTTCAACAGGCTCAAGTTCGGTATTCAAAGCACTGTCCCTGGTACATTTTATGTAACTGCCAGATTCTTACGAGCAACTAAATAACAATAGCTAAGCTATGCTAATCAACTATATATATATATATATATATATATTATATATACTGTATATATATATATATACACACACACGCACACACATATACACGTAACTAAAACAGTCCATTGACTATAGAACCCAAATGTGGGGCATATAAAAGACTCAAGTCACAGATGCCCAAGAATGACCACCCCAGTGGCCCAGTATTTCTATAAATAACAGCTGGAGTGCAGTGCCCCCCCAGGTTCTAGTAGGGGATGCAGGGTGGGAGGTCATAATACATAAGACTCCCTTGGAAGAAACAAGATTACTATGGTAAGTCATTTTTTTCTTCAAATCCCAGGTAGTCTTACTGTATTCTGACTTATGCAGACCACCAAGCAGTGCCCCATGAAGGTGGGCACAGAACCTACTTGGGGAATAGGCTCTGCAATACAGCTGTGCCAAACCTGGCATCACTTCTGGCCCGAGTGTCCAGGCAGTAGTGCTTAATGAATGTGTGAACAGTTTTTCAGGTAGCTGCTTTACAGATTTCCAGCAGAGGGACATCTCTAGCAGCTGCTATGGAAGCAGCTATCCCCCTAGTGGAGTGAGCCCTCAAGCCCACTGGTGGCTCCTTGCCCAGTTTGCCATAGCAGAACTGAATGCAGGCCACAATCCATCTAGCAATGGTCCTTTTTGTGGCTGGCGTTCCCTTTCACACTTCTCCACAGGTGAGGAACAGCTGAGTACACTCATTCCTATGGCCCTTTGTCTGATCAAGATAATAGCTGATAGCCCTCTTCACATCTAGGTTATGCAGCCTATGTTCTCCTGAACTAGAATGGTCAGTAAAGAAAACAGGCAATGTAATTGACTGGTTCAAGTGGAAATTTGAGACCACTTTAGGGAGGAATTTCCTATTTGTTCTGAGAACAACCTTATCCCTATGGAGTGCAATGTAATTAGGTTCCATAGACAAGGCCTGTAGCTCAATGATCCTTCTTGCTGAGGTGACAGCTACCAAAAAGACAGATCTTACTTCGAGAAACAGCTCTTGCAGCAGGTTACACCATTAGGACTGAAGCTGGCAGGTGCCAGGACCCCACGGAAATTTTCTAGCTAGCAGTATTCAGCGGGGGCCGTCCCCGACATCAGGCATAGTACATAAGGGGGCGGTCCCCCAGAATCCCCAGTTCTTTTCCCTCCGTCGACTCGCCAGCATCGGTCTCTACCTAGTGCATGACGACTTAGAACTTCCAGAGTTTCTACACGACTAATGTCCTCTCCAACTCCTTCATTTGAGGGTCACCTTTCAAAGTGTGCCTGTGGAAAACAGATCCCTTTCAAGGATCCTCATTCTTCCTGCATGTGGTGCTTAGGCCCGGACCACGATATCAAGGCCTGCACCTTTTGCCAGGGGTTCAACAGCCGCACCAGGATCCGCCGTCAGAAGGCACTTCAGGCTTACCTGCTAGAGGAAAAACTTAGTAGGATGGACAAAGAACCTTCCTCCAGGGGCGATTCTTCCTCCAAGGTCCACTAACACAGGGATAAGCAGTGGGAGAAGGCAAGGTCCAGATCCCCGAGCCGGGCCTCGGGTTCGCGGAGCTCAGGCTCCACCCGATCGGACCGCTCTCCCTCCAGGGCTAGGTCTCAGCCCCCTCCGGTCAAGGTCCGGGCTTCCAGCGGTTCTTCGACTCTTCAGCCCATTAAGACCTTCAGGCCCTCGGCTTCCTCTACTCCCTCTCGGGCCTCATCAAAATCCTCTGAACGCCACAAGTCTTCCTCTTCCACCCGACGTCGGGACCCCGACTCCAGGTCGGTCTCCCAGTCCCCTAGGGGCCCGGATCCTCCACCCAGGAAGACGAAGGACCTGACGTTCCTCAAGCGGACGTTGGACCCGATGTCGGCCAAGCACCTGAAGTCGGCCAGGCATTCACCAGAGCCAAGAACATCGGCCAAGCACCAGACGCCAGCCAGGCGTTCACCGGACCTGAAGTTGTCGGCCAAGCGACCGACGCCGGCCTCACCGAGCTGAAGACCGCCCCCCCAGTCACCGGTAGACACAGGTCACAGGGACTCCATGGAGGAGGACACCGCGTTGCCTGAAGACCAGGTGGGTGACAGAGGATGCCGAGCTTCCAAGGGAACCTTCGCCCACCCCGGAGCCACCCAAGGACCCGACGCCCAACCCCGGCGACAGACCACCGGTGCCAGGCCTGTCGTCGGGCATGAATATTCAAGAAGTAAAGGAACTCTTCACTTTCTGGTGGGACACCATCCACAAAGACGTGGTCCCAGTGAAACCTCCCCCCCCTCCTACTCCTTCACCTCCTACGCCCCCTCCTCCACCACAGGGGCCAGCAGGATGACCACCAACCCCCAAGGAGCAGACTCCACCTCCTAGGGGTAGATCCCAGGATCAGAGAAGGCCTCCCTCAAGATCTCCATCAGGGTCTCCCAGCCCCAAGCGACCCAGACGTTGGCGGTATACTCTGTCGGGGGAGGACTCCAGATCGGATACCTCGGATTACTCCAGATCTCCTTCTCCACTCAGCATTTCATCACCTGACCTTCCCAGGTCTCCTCCGGATGACCCCTTTGTCTCTGAGATCATGAGGCAAATCCAGGACAACATGGGGTGGGATGCTGAAGACCTTGACCCCGAAAGACAGCGCCTTGCCTGTTATCTTTGGCAGAAAGACCCAAAACCTGTGGTAGTGCCACCCTTGGTGGACACCTTCGCAGACATCACCAAGGCTGCGTGGAAGCGTCCGCACTCCACTCCTGCGTTGCCGAAGAAAGCTGACTGCCTGTACAAGGCCCAGAGAGAGGACCAGTACTTGGCACAACAACCTCTGGCAGACTCCCTGGTCATTACGGCCTCACATGACTGGTCCCAAAGACTGCAACACATGAGCACACAGCCACCGGACCAGGAATCCAAACAATTGGATGCCCTGGGGAGACGCATGTATGCGGCCGCTACATGCACTATCAGGTCCCTGAACTACCTAACCCACATGGTAGAGTTTCAGAACGCCCTATGGGAACAGGGCCAGGACCTGGTCGATAAACTTCTGGATGGCGAGCAGAAGGTCGAGCTCCTAAACCATCTCCGCACAGGGTTTGATGTGGGGACCCAGGTACTACGAGCTGCATATGATTCTGCGGACTCGTCTGCCAGAGCTGCAGCTTCAGGTGTCTGTCTCCGGCGACACTCTTGGCTCCGTGTGTCTGGCTTCACCCCGGACGTACAGAAGAACATTCTTGACGTCCCCTACAACGGCGAGGTACTTTTTGGTGAACCCTCGGAGAAGGTGATCACCAAACTTCAGGACGCTGGGAAGGCAGTCAGGTCTGTACAGGCCATGTACAGACCCAGGCCTGGTTCCTTTTGTAGGAACCAGAGCCATTTTCACAGCCGGCAACAAAGACAGCAGCCACATTCTGGCCAGCAGAAAAGGGGCACCTTTCAGCAAAAAGCCCAGGCTAAGTCGTCCCCAGCCAGAGCCCAACGCTATACTAAACCGGCCCAGCCTGCAGAGACCAGTGCTGCCACAGCGTGACTCCTTCCCACTTTTCAGGGTGGCAGTCGATTACCACCAACCAGTGGGTTCTCCAATTGGTCAAGAAGGGCCATTTCATAGAATTTCTCAACCACCCACCCGTAAGACCTCCCCTGCTTTCCCATTACTCTGGTCAGCACGCTCTGCTTATACAGCAGGAGGTGCCTGCGCTCCTGGAAAAGACGCAATAGAGCACGTTCCATGGAACCAGAGGGACGCAGGATATTATTCTCACTTCTTTCTGGTTCCCAAGAAAACAGGGGACCTCCGTCCGATACTGGACCTCAACGAGTCAGTCCTGTACAAACGCTTCCGCATGGTGACCCTCCCAGGTCTGATTCCCATGCTCAAGAAGGGCGTCTTTCTAGCGTCTTTGGACATGCAGGATGCCTACCTGCATATACCCATCGTTCGAGCGCACAGGAAGTTTCTGTGCTTCGAGTTCCAGGACCACCATTATCAGTTCCGAGCCCTCCCTTTTGGACTGTCATCGGCACCTCGGGTATTCACGAAGTGTATGGTGGTCATAGCAGCGACTCTGAGGAGGCAAGGCCACTACGTATTCCCCTACCTGGACGACTGGCTTCACATGGCGCCCTCTCGGGAGGCCTTGATGTCCGCCATTCATTATACTCAGTCTCTGTTCGAGACGCTGGGCATCTTGATCAATCAAGAGAAGTCTCGTCAGGTTCTGTCTCAGACTCTGCAGTTCATAGGCGCAGTTCTGGACACCGTCCAAGGGAAAGCTTTTCTTCCCCAGGACAGAGCGGAACACATCAGATCCCTCATCATGGACATTTCGGCAAAGAAGACTGTTCCTGCCAGATTGGTCCTTTGCCTGCTCGGACACATGGCTGCGGCCATTACAACAGTCCCACTTGCTTGTCTCCACATGCGGGTCACCCAGCGGATGTTATGGGTCCAATGGGATCAAAAGCAAGACCATCTGCAGCTCCCAATCCAGATCACGAAGGCTGTAATCCGGGATTGGCAATGGTGGCTAGATCCGAAGAATCTATTAGCAGGAGTCCCCTTTGTTGCGCCATCTCTGACTGTGACACTCTCCACAGATGACTCAGGGCTCAGATGGGGAGCACACCTCGACGGTGTCCGGTCTCAGGGCCTGTGGACAGCCCAAGAGACTCATCTCCATATAAACATCCTGGAAATGAGAGCAGTTCTTTACGCCCTGCAGGCCTTCCAGTCAGAGATTCCACCGGGTACTCTTCTGTTACAAACAGACAATTCCGCAGTGATGTATTACCTCAACAAACAAGGAGGAACCCATTCCTACTCGCTTTGCAGGGAGGACATGAGGGTGTGAGATTGGGCTTTGCAACACGGCACAAACCTCATTGCTGTTCATGTCCCAGGCGTGGCCATCATCGCAGACGGCCTGAGCCGCTCTCAGGCCAGAGTCCATGAGTGGGAACTACTCCAGGATGTAGTAGAGGATCTGTTTCACAGATGGGGCACACCAGAGTTAGACCTTTTCGCATCCCCATCCAACGCAAAACTGCCCAATTTTTGCTCGCTAGATCCAGGGCCTGGTGTTTTCTGGTGAGACGCGTTGTCCCTCTCCTGGGCAGGCAGATTCCTCTATGCCTTCCCCCCTTTCCGTTGATCCAGAGGGTTCTTCTGAAACTTAGCAGAGAGCAAGTGATGCTGATACTCATTGCACTGTTCTGGCCCAGGCAGATCTGGTTCCCTCTACTACACCAGCTATCCCGGGAACCTCCGGTGCCTCTGCCAATCAGCTCTTACTTGTTGTCTCAGGAAGAGGGCTCCTTGGTTCATCCAGACCTTCATTCATTGAGCCTGCACGCTTGGCTCCTAGAGACATAGCCATTTTGTGACACGGGGTCTCGCAAGAGGTAGCCGATGTCCCGGTGGCTGTGAGAAAACCGGCCACTCATGCTACCTACGCCATGAAATGGTGCCGTTTTTGCCTATGGGATCAAGCGCAAGGGTTTTCGCCTCTAGACGGTCCAGAAAAGTCGGTCTTGGACTACCTCCTGTCTCTTTTTCAGACAGACTTGGCCTACTCCTCTATCAAAGTACACCTCTGTGCCATATCAGCCTATCATTGTCCGATAGGCCAACGCACCATATCCCAGTTGGACATGGCACAAGCCTTCCTGAGAGGTATTTTCCACCTTAGACCTCTGATTAAGGATCCAATTCCACCATGGGATCTACCCTTTGTCCTGGAGTAGCTCACGCTGCCACCCTTTGAACCAGTCGCGGATTGCGAGCTACATCTTCTCACTTGGAAGACGTTTTCAGTTGCCGTTACTTCAGCCAGAAGAATTTCTGAACTCTATGCACTTATGTGCAAAGAGCCTTATTTGTTTTTTTACCAAGACAGGGTATCCCTAAGGACTAATCCCAAATTTCTGCCTAAGGTGGTCTCAGCTCTCACCCTTAATCAAGACATCGATCTACCTGTGTAGTTTCCCAACTATTCGAATTGAGGAGAAGCCCTGTTGCACACCCTAGATGTGCATAGGTGTCTCCGATACTACCTGACCAGAACCAAACACCACTGAAAATCGGACCAGCTTTTTGTCTCCTTTGCCCACAGGATGATGGGAGCTCCTGTTTCCAAACAGTCGCTGTCCAGGTGGCTCATTCAGTGTATCACGCCTGTTACCAGAACGCAACAAACCCTTACCGGGCGCGGTTAAGGGTAATTCCACAAGGGGGGGTGGCTACCTCCTTTGCGGCCCTTAAGAATGTGTCCACCTCGGCCATCTGTGCTGCAGCTACTTGGAGCTCCATGCACACTTTCATCAGGCATTATAGCCAGGATATTGCATCGAGGCAAAGAGCAGGTTTTGATCTAGCAGTCCTTCAAGGACTTATGTCCTAGGCTTTGGTTTCATTAAAGGTCTCTACCTTCCCTCCTCCCAATGGTGTGGGACTTCCATGATTGCTTGGGAATCAGTCCTAATGGTGTAACCTGCTGCAAGAGCTGTTTCTCGAAGTAAGATAGTACAGTTATGTAAGAACCTACTGTAACAGTAGATTTTCGAGAACAGCTCTTGCAGCAGGTACTTTCCCTCCCACCATCCTTGCTGGAGGTAGATTTTTGTTCCAATATCCTCCTCCTAGGATCAGGTGTTCTCAACACCACTCTGATTGTCATTTGATGGCGGACCCTCAGTCTCCTCTTCCGATGTCATCCAGCAGCCAGGAGTCTCCGGCGGGAGAACTGGGGATTCTGGGGGACCGCCCCCTTATGTACTATGCCTGACATCGGGGTTGGGACCGACGTCGGGGGCGGTCCCCGCTGAATACTGCTAGCTAGAAAATTTCTGTGGGGTCCTGGCACCTGCCAACTTCAGTCCTAATCGTGTAATCTGCTGCAAGAGCTGTTCTCGAAGATCTACTGTTATGGTTAAGTTCTTACGTAACTGTACTTTTTCCATGTCAGATATCTGAGCTCTGCTGAAGACATGGGTTCAGAAGGGGGCTGCATCAGCTGTGCTATGCAGATGTTCAGGTAGCAAGAAAGAGTAGGTTCTCTATGAGGGGGGGATGCAGGTAAAGCAAACCCTTAAAGAATTTCTTGAAAATGGGATTAGAAACCAGGGAAGGGCCCTTCCCTGCTGAGAGGTAGGCAGAAACTGCTGCCAAATGTACCTTAAGAGTAGAAGGCCGTAGGCCTAGAGAATGAAGGTGAGCCAAACAGTCCAACAGGACTGCTAAGCTGGCTTCCTGTGGATCTGTGCCCCTTTGGAAACACCAAGTAGAGAACCTTTTCTACTTTGAAGTGCGTCATCTTAGTGGAGGGCTTCCTGGAGACCCTTAGGATGTCCATCACCCCTTCAGAGGGATACAAGCCTGCATAATCTAGGTCCTCAAGAGCCAGGCCTTGAGCCTTAGGGACTTGAGGTTGGGGTACAGGATCCTCCCCTGGCAGGAGATCAAAAGATTGTGCCTCCTGGGAAGGAATATTGGACTGGCCATCGACAGGGTCATCAACACAGAGTACCATGGCTGCATGGCCCCATCTGGAGCTATCAGTATCATTGTAGCTGACTGACACCTGAGTTTGGTTAGAACTCTGAAGATCAGAGAAAATGGAGGGAAGGCACACAGACACTTGCCTGTCCAGTCCAACAGCAGTGCATCCAGAGGTACTGAGCCCAGAGCCGGTGGCCTGCAACAGAACTAGGGCAGCTGGTGATTGTTTGGGGTGCAAAGAGGTCTATCTCTGGAGTGCCCCATCTCCTGAATATTGCCAACAGGACTTGCTTGTTCACAGTCCATTCATGACACCTCTGATCGATTCTGCTGAGTGCATCTGCTAAGATACTGTTCCCTTCCCCAGCAGGTGAACTGCTGTCAGGGAGACCTTGAGAGAGTATGCCAGACTCCAGACCTTCATGGCGTCTGTGCACAGAGCAGAGGACCTGGTCCCTCCCTGCTTGTTTATGAAGTACATGGTGGTGGTGTTGTCTGTTCTGACCTGAACCACTTTGCCCTGCACCATTGTGTCAAATGACTGTAGTGCCAGTAACACTGCCTTGAGTTGAGACTCCTGCTTGGTCCAAATGCCATGAGCAGTGTGTTCCCCTAGGTGGGCTCCCCACCCTAGAAGGGAAGCATCCGTGGTCAGTACCACGGTAGGAGACTGCTGCAGGAAAAGGACACCCACCCTGAGGCTGTCTGTCCTGCCACCACTGCAGGGCCTGCAGTAGGGTGGAAGTCACTGGCACCACTTTGGACAGGGAATCTCGTCTCTGAGACCAAAAGGACCCGAGGTGAAACTGAATGTCCCTCATCCGAAACCTGGCCCCACTGCGGTGGCTGCAGTGATGTGAGCCAGGAGCTGGAGGAAATGCCTTGCGCTGAGGGACATGCAGGCGGAAACAGCCAGCCAACTTGAACTAGGCTGTCCACCCTTGCTGGTGGAAGGATAGCCCTTGCCTGAACCATGCCCAGTTCTACTTCTACAAAATCCAGGAGCTGGACTGATTTTAGAATGGACTTCTTGAGATTCAACAGGAACCCCAGGGATTGCAGGGTGTCCTGTGTAATGGTTAGAGATTCCTCTACCTGTTGAGGGGAGTGCCCCACGACTAACCAGTCATCCAGGTAAGGAAAAACAGTGATTCCTTGCCTTCTCAGATGTGCCATGACTACTGCCAGGCACTTTGTGAAGGGCCTTGGGGCTGAGGAGAGGCCGAAGGGCACAGCCCTGAACTGATAGTGGCCTTATGGCAGCTCGAACCAGAGATATTTTCTGTGAGACTGCCTGATGGGTATGTGAAAGTAGGCATCTTTGTGGTCCAAGGATGCCAACCAACCAGTCCCCTTGCCTTAGAGTGGGAAGGATCATAGCCAGAGTGACCATTTTGAACTCTTGTTTTATCAGATGCTTGTTGAGGCATCTTAGATCCAGAATGGGTCGCCACTCCCTGTTTTTCTTCAAGGTTAGAAAGTACCTTGAATGCAACCCTTTGCCCTTGTAAGGGATTGGAAAGTACAGTTACGCAAGAACTTACCGTAACAGTAGATCTTCGAGAGAGGCTCTTGCAGTAGGTATTCACATATAGGACTAAGCCGCCAGGCGTCTGGACCCCACAGAAAATTTCTAGCTAGCAGTCTCTGGCGGGGATGCTGGTATAAAGGGAGGGTCCCACAACTTCCCAGTTCTTTCCATCAAAGGCCAAAAGAGGCAAGAGAGACGAGAGAAGAGGATATCTCTCCATGGAAAATGAAGCAAAGAAAACTACGGAGACAGAGGGCAGAAAGGCAATACCTACTGCAAGAGCCTCTCTCGAAGATCTACTGTTACGGTAAGTTCTTACGTAACTGTACTATCTTACTTCGAGAGGGCTCTTGCAGTAGGTATTCACATACAGGACTGAGTCCCAAGCAGCCTGGAACAAGGAAGAGCACTCGGGAGGAGGAATGTAATCCATAGCATGGAACCTCAGGGCTGAACGGGTCTCATGAAAAGAGACCTTGCAGGACAGCCAACCCGAAGCCTGCTCTACGGCGAGAGGCAATGTCCAAACTGTAATGTTTCATGAAGGTATGGACAGAAGTCCAAGTTGCAGTTGCACATATGTCTGCCGCTGACACATTCTTAAAACAAGCCGCAGAGGCAGCTACTCCTCTGGGGGCGTGATCTCTGACTTGACCCAGAAGAGTCTTGTGGTACTTGTCGTAAACAGAAAGTGATACGTGCCAACCATTTGGATAGGCATTGCTTAGAAACAGTGTTGCCTTCTCTTTTGTGGGCAAAAGAGAAAGAGCTGATCAGTCTTCCTGAGATCCTTAGTCTGAGTGGTGTAGTATCTCAGGATTCTGTGAACATCCAAAGTATGCAAGAGGTACTCCCCTTGATCGGAATGTTGAGTAAAGAAAGTGGGTAGCTCCATGGATTGATTCAGCGTAGATTCAGCCACCACCTTAGGGAGAAACTTAGGGTTGGTGCATACAGCCACATGTTCCTTGTGGAAAATCAAGTACGGAATTTTACACATCAAGACCTGAAACTCAGAAATGCACAGAGCAGAAGTAATGGCCACCAGGTTGTACTGTAGCTGCTGGCTTGAAGGGTGGCAGAGTAAACTTCTCCAGGATAAAATTCAAGTCCCAAGGAGGGGCAGAAGTGCGGATGGGGGGTCTCAAATGGAGAACCCCTCTGAGGAAAGTCTTAGAGACTTCCAACTGAGCAAAAGTCCTGTCTCCAAAAAGAATATGGCAGGCTGAGATAGCTGCCATGTGGACTTTCAACGAGGAATGGCTGAGACCCAGATCGAAGAGGTGACTAATGTAGTCCAGGACTTTATTGACTGGGCATGAGAAAGGCTAGAAGTCTTTCGAATCTGCACAAATAGAAAATAGTTACCATTTCATGGCGTAGGTGGACCTCGTGGATGGCTTCCTGGCCTCCACCAAAATGTCTGCTACTAATGGAGAGACTCCAAAGTGGGCTTTAGCTACATCTGCAGGAGCCATGCATGGAGATGAAGGGATCTGAGACCTGGATGAACAAGGGTCTTCTGATCCTGTGTCAACACCTGCCGCGACAGAGGAAGAGGAAGTGGAGGTTCCTCTGAAAACTGTTGCAGAAGAGAGAACCAAATTTGCCTGGGCCAGAAAGGAGCAATGAAAATCATTCAAGCTGCCTCCGATCAGAGTTTGTTCAGGACCCTTGGATTAAGGGAATGGGAGGGAAGGCATAAACAAATCTGTCCCTCCAACTGAGAGACAGCGTCCTGCCAAAAAATGTCTCACCCTGGAGCGAGCGAGCATAAGGCAGGAAGTTTTGCATTTTGGGAGAGGCGAACAGGTCTGAGGCGTTCCCCATCGCTGAAAGATGTTGTTTATGACTTATTGATCCAGCTCCCATTCGTGGAACCTGGCTGAGGACCAACTGAGTTGGTCTGCCAGTGTATTTTCCACTCCCGGAACATGAACCACCATCAAGTGAAGGTTGTGTTGGGCTGCCCAATGCCAGACCCTCATCGCTTCCCGGCACAGAGGGTAGGAACGTGTTCCTCCCTGCTTGTTAAGGTACTAGACTACGCACATATTGTCGGACTGAATGAGGAGATGACCGGGAAGGATGAAGGTGAGTACAGCCTGAAGGGCATAAAGAACTGCTCTCAGTTCAAGCACATTTATGTGCAGGTTTTGTTCGAACTTGGACCAGCTGCCCAGAGTCCTGCGAGACCCCAGATGGGCACCCCAGCCTTCTGACACATCCGTCATCAATGTCTGGGAGGGCAGATCGATGCAGATATGAACTCCCAGGCACAGGTTCTCCTGAACCAGCCACCATTGCAAATCCCTGATCATGGGATCTGAAACTAGTACCTCTTGGTCTAGATTGTCCCTGGTCCAGTCCCATTGTGACCGAAGCGTCCATTGAGAGATCCTCATATGGAGCTGAGCGAACAGGACAGTCGGAATGGCAGCCGCCATTAGCCCGAGGAGGTGGAGGACTGACCTGGCTCCGACCCTCCTGTGACTGGACAGAAGACGAGCCTGGTTCTGAAGGGTGTCTACCCTGTCCGGGGGCAAGAAAGCTTTGCTGTTTGTGGTGTCCAGAATCGCCCCTATAAATTGGAGGTGTTGGCATGGGACCAAGTGAGACTTGTCCTGGTTGATGGTGATATCCAGGCTGGTAAAAACCTGCAGGGTAAGGGAAAGGGAATGCAGGAGTTCTTCCTTGGACGAGGCCACCAGGAGCCAATTGTCCAGGTTCAGGAATACCTGAACCCCCTGGGTATGCAGGTGGGCCGCTACCACCGACAGGCATTTGATGAACACTCAGGGGGCCGAGGAAAGGCCAAATGGTAGGGCCTTGAATTGGTAGTTGTCCCCCAGAAAACAAAACCGAAGGAATTTGAGATGGGAAGGGCATATGGGGATATGCAGGTAAGCATCCTGCATGTCCAAAGCGCATAGCCACTGTCCTGGCTGAAGTAGTCGCAGAAGGCTCTGCAACAACAGCATTCTGAAGCGTTTGTACTCCACAAACATATTCAGGGAGCTGAGGTCTAGGATGGGCCTCAGATCTCCAGTCTTCTTTGGAACTAGGAAGAAATGGGAATAGTAACCTGTTCCCCAAAGGTGGGTGAGAACTGGTTCTACTGCCGCCTTCCAGAGAAGGGAGATGATTTCATCTCGGACCAAAGGAAGATAAGCTGCGGGAGTAGGGACTCACTGGGGGTCTTCGGGGTGGTTTCTGCAGAAACTCTATTGAGTGCCCTGCCGCTATCAACTGGAGCACCCAAGTGTCTTGATGTTTTTCTCTCCCAGCCCGGCAGATGGGAGAAAAAAAACTCTCCTCCAGAGGTAGTGGGAGGCGCAGGGAGTCAGGAGGTGTGAGGCAGCACAGCAGCCTAGGCTCCCGCGGATTTTTTTTTTTTATAACTGGGGGGAGTCTTGGTTGCTGGAGAGGCCCGTTTATTAGCACGTTTGCTCTGCAGCTTTTGTCTGCCGGTTTTGGCAACGAAAAGGACGCCACTGCCCTTGAGGGGGCCTGTACATAGTCTGAACGGACTTGAGTGCAGTACCCTTCTCCTGCAGTTCGGTAATGATGTCCTTGACATCACACCCGAACAGCACCGAACCCCTGAAGGGAGCATCCTGAATAGTGGATTGCACTTCAGGGACCAAACCTGACACATGGAGCCAGGCATGATGCCGTAGGCCTATGGCGAAGGTCGAGCTCCTTCCACCTGTGTCCACTGCATCATAAGTGGCACACAGCATATGCAGACAGGCCGAATGAGCGGAACGGCCAAGGTCCCCCACTTCCTGCTTAGTCTGGGACTCAGAAAGGGAGTCCAATTTAGCTTCCATCTGGCTAAGGATGGTCTTCTGGAAATCCCCCAAATGTGCCACATAGTTAAGGGTCCTGATACCTGGGCTAGAAGAGGAGTAGATCTTCTTCCCGTACTGGTCCAGAAGCCGGGATTCCTTGTCAGGCAGAGATGAGCTGAGGTGTTTTGGATTGGCGGAGTGGCCATGAGCAGCGCTGATGACTGAATCCGCCTTAGGGTGAAGGCTAAGAAAGTCTACACCCTCCGGAGCCTGGTATAGCCTGTCCGCTTTCCTCGGAAGGGGGCTAAGATGGTTGTTTCCAAATGGTGGAGACAAAATCTGCGTGAGGCTCTATCCAGGGTGGGATCAGTGTAGGAGCGGTCTCTGGCAGATTCACATGAGCAGCAAGTTTTTTTACACAGTGGGTCTGGCTCCACTGATTGCCACTGATGAACTTCCTGGATTTTCCTCAGTAACTCCAGAAAAGAAGGGTCCTCTGGAGGAGACTTCAGAGGATCCCTCGGCCTAGGGCATTCCGGAGTATGGGTCTCGTCTTTGGGGTCCGAGGGGCCAGACTCTGAGTCCGTGACTGAAGATGAAGAGGAAGAAGACTCCTCCCTAGGACGGGGAGGGATGGCCCCTCTGGGGAGTTCCCTGGGGCGCGTATCCTCCCTGCCTTGGGCACCAGAGGGCTCTCCTCTGGTGTTGGGTAGGGGGCGGAGTCTCCCGCTCCTGTCATAGGGGATCTGGCTGGGTCCCGCCGAGAGACTACTCTCGACCTCCCTGGTGAGCTGAGCCTTGGCCTCAGCCCACCAGAAGGCCAAGGTCTCCTTCAGATCTGCCGGCAGCTGAGGAGTGGGCGGCGGAGGTGGAGGAGGTGGGGGATACAGATAGTGAGGGTATCCGTAAAAGGAGTATCCATAACCCAACGGCTGGTAGCTCAGCATCGGGTACTGAGGCATCTGGTACTGTGGCACCGGATATTGCGGTGTTGGGTACTGTGGCATCGGATACTGAGGGGCTGGGTATTGCGGCACCAGATATTGCAGTGTTGGGTACCCAGGCACCAGGGGCTCTGACGGAGCAGAGGGACCTGGCAGAGGCCCTGCTGGCAGTCCAGATGGTGGAAAGGTTGGACACGCAGGCGTCAGACCCAGCACGGGTATACCAAGTGGGTCCAATGGTCATGATGGAGGGATGGGCCTTCCGTCAGGTAAAGGGGCGCCGGGTCTGCCGCCATCGGGACCGGCGTCTGAGGGTCTGGTGTCAGGGTGTCTGGCACAGGAGGAGGGAGCCCTGACGACAATGTCTCAATGTCCTTGGTGACGACCGGGGAAGGAGGGTTATAATCCCCGGGGGTCAGTCGTGGGAATGCGGGGTTCTCAGAGGGCAATGTGGTAAGACGTTGCAGAGAGCCTAGGGCATCAGACTGTTTGATGGGGTCTGGCGCAGGCTTCTTGGCCAGGCGGGTGTCTGACTGATCGGACTCCCTACCTGAGGAAGGTCACGAAGGGGATGCGGCCTTACTGGAAGGCGTTTTAGCTGGGCGCTCCCCCGAAGAGGTAAGCAGCTTAGCAGCTTTGTCCAGGTGTGCGTCGGTGGGACCGTTTGATTTACCGGACCTGCTCTGACCAGAAGACTGCGAGTGAGAAGCGGCCTTCACGGGAGTGGAGGCCTCCTTTGCCCCAGAGGCTCCTGAAGGGCCCAAGCATGAGCCGAACAGGAGGGGCGACACCTTCTTGGTAACCACCAAGACGGCCACCGTGGAACGATCCCCAAGAGGGGATGTTACCTTGAGTGCCGCGACTCCAGCCGAAGTCACGGCTGCTGTGGAAGCAGATTCCTGCTACCGGTGCTTCTCCTTGTCACGCTTTTTCTTATGACCTTCGGAGAAGTAAGACGCCTGCCTAAGCTTTTTTAAATCTTTTTCCATGGAGGCCATTTTTCTTCTTAAGGGTATGGGCTTCCAGGGACTGCTGCCTTCTCTTTCGGGTAGCGGGATGAACTTCTGGCAGTGCTGGCACTTCTCCACGGGGTGGTCTGGGCCCAGACAGAAGAGGCACAAGGAGTGGCCGTCCTTGTGTGGAAGTTAGGAACCACATGAGTCGCACTTGTTTTTATGCGATTCGGAGGGCGTCAGGGATGGCATACACAGCAAATGTTTAGAAAATATCAAAAAATTAGAGAAATTAGGTCGAAAAGTTTGAAAACTTAAGAGACTGATGAGCGCTGTTCTACTGCAAGGAACTTTCACAAGCCGACAGCGTGAAAGAACTGGAAGGCGGGCGTGGGAGACCGGCCCCCCTTTATACCAACACAGTATAATGCCAGTCACCTGACGTGGGGGTGGTCCCCCGCCAGAAACTGCTACCTAGAAATGTTTCCGTGGGGTCTAGACACCAGGCGGCTTAGACCTATATGTGAATATCTACTACAAGAGCCCTCTCGAAGTAAGATCAGATTCCACTGCTCAGAGGTCTTGCAGTAAAGTGGACACCCTCTGCCTCTAGCAGGGCTGTTTCTGAGCTGGTGACAGGTTTAAATGATCTTGTTTTTGGGAATGATTTGAAGCTGAGAGCAAGACACTGGCTTACTACTTCTAGGGCCCACTTGTCTGTTGTGGTAATGGTTTGCCATGCCTGGAAGTAATAAGCCAGTCTGCCCCCTATTGGGATTGGGGAGGCGGCCCAGACAATCACTTCAGGGGGTCTGCCTGGCAGGGTTCTTGGGCTGAGGACTAGGTCCAGCATGACCTGCTCCTACCCCTAAAGTAACCTCTTTGCTGCTGGTAGGCAGGGAAGGCCTAGGCCTAGCAAAAAGGCCTCTGATAAGGTCTGCCCCTGCCTTCCCTACTCTGCTGTCTCTGTGGAGTGGCAGCCTTCTCTTTGGCTGCAGCACTCTTGTATGCCACCCTGTACTCATCCATCTTTTTCATATAGGCCTCTGTCTGTTCCCCAAAAAGCGAATTCTGCACCAAGGGAAAAGTCCAGGGCTTTTGTGCACCTTAGCTAGGTAAACCTTTGAGAGACAGCAGTGGCCATCACCCTGGAGGCGCTGTCACTGGCATCCACAGCCATGTGGAACTGGTACGTAGATGCCTCTATACCATTTCTGGCAATCTTCCCCAAGTCTGCTGCCAACTGGGGAGAAGCCTTGCTAGCTAACTCCTGGACGTACTCCCGGAGTGACTTCTGGTACCTGGAGACATAGGCCATGTAGGAAGCTTGCCTAATGCTAAGGAAGGCACTGAGGTATCCTTTCTTTGCCATGGAGTCAATCCTTCTGGAATCCTTCTCAGGAGGGTGAGTAGCTAGAGGGATGCCTGCTTTTTCACAGGCTGCAGCCTGAACCACTCCCTCGTGACTGCAATGGCTAAACAGAAACTCAAGAGCCATTATCAGCCAACAAATACCTCCCGTTCAACATTTTATCGACAAGGGATACAGAAGTGGGAGCCTGAAACATTTTCATAGTTTGTCTCTTAAGGGACTTATGTACAGGGATCATAAGCCTCTTAGTAGCAGGCACATCCATCACCTCAACATAATCAGGCTCTTCCTCCTCCTCCTCAGAAGTCTCTTGGGCAGGCAGCTCCAGAGCCTCTGCAACCTTTTTCACGAAAGCATAATGGGAGGAGGGATCCACAGAGGGAGGGGATGGAGAATCAGCCTCCAGGTGCTCAGGGGAGAATTCAGGTTCCATAGGATCGCCAAAGTCTTCCTCCTCTTCATCCTATTCCTGCTCACGATATGCCTCAGGGTCATATGAATTGAAGGGAAGTGAAGTGCCAGGCATTTCAACCAGAGTGTGAGCCTTGGTATGCTGGCCCGGTTCACCGGAACAGGTCTGTAAAGACTGTACAATGCGATTCGCCATTTCCTCAGCGGTTGGAGCCGCAACCATAAGCTGCTGTGGTTCCGAACCACCGTTTTTCTTTTCTTTTTAGCAGAAGGCGTTTCAAGGCCGGTCTCTGCAGCTCTCTTACTAGTGGAGGTCTTGCCCTGGTCAGAGGGCACTCCTTCCAGTTCCACTGGTTTATCCTTAGTTGTGGACTGGACCAACCTTCAGTGTCAGTTGATTTCTCAGCCATTTTCTCCTGCGGTCTATTAAGTGACCTGTCAAGCATAGACTGAGGGAAATTTCTGCAAATTTCACAGTCTGCCTTCAGGTAGTCAAACCCTAGGCAGAATACACAAACCAGATGTGGGTCAGCCTTAGCAAACAGCTCACTGCACTCCGTACAATGCTGAAACCTAGTGGGACCGGTTCTTTTCTTGGGTTTCTGTGACACACACACAAAGAAGAAATTTAGCACTTATCCACAGTTGGCGGTTAAGCCTGGATAAGAATAGTAAAAGTATTTTTGGTTAGCGACAGAGGGGAAAAAAACAACTCTGTTTTGCAACCAAACACCTTACCGGTCCCAGAATACAGGAATTTAACAGGAAAAAAACGTATTTTACCTCAAGAAAATAATAAATGTCTTCGGTTCCCTCCTGGTTGCGAAAAATGATCAGAAACTGAAAAACTTACCAAACTGAATGAAATCTAGTCTAACCTGTAACCAAAGGACAGCGGTTTGAAAAAATATAAATGGTGGTTAGAAAAAGACGACAAACTAGTACTTAAACCGAAGGAGCGGAGAAGAAATCTCCGAGGTGATTTCACAGGCAGGCGGAGTAAAGAGTTGGCAGTTACACAGAATGTACCAGGGGACAGCGGTTTGAAAACAGAGCTCGAGCCTACCGAACGGTCCACTATTAGGATATAGGCTTTAACTCAACTCCGGGGCAGTTCAACTGGAAGGGCTAACTGCATAAGTCAGAAGACAGTAAGACTTCTTGATGTTTGAAACCCATGCCAGTTGATCGAGGAACTGCACTGCCACTGGTTGTGAAGGCAGCTGCTTGCCTGCTCTCTGGGATGGAAGTAGGATGCTGCCAGGGTGTCCCCCAACACCAGTGTGCGAGATGGGGAATGAGAGGAAAACCAGGGTGAAAAAACTATTGAAAAGAGCCTTGGTAGAACAGACATCTGCCCCAACCAATGCCACACAAATCAGACTCCCATCCCCAGGGCAGAAGAACTTTATAAGCAGCATTCTCAGACTGCAAGGGGAGGGGTATTAACCAGTCTTCTGGAAGAGTGCCTCTCTGGCCAGGCACTGGGAGCCATATGGCATCATGGTTTAAAACTCTCACCCCATGCCAGCTCCTCCTCCGGTGAGGAGGGTGTGGAAAGGGCAAGCCTCAGCAGGTGGTGGAGGGGAAGAAAAAAAACAACACACTTTACACTGTAGTTGTGGTACATACATAGAATTTGTCAGCAGATAAGGACCTCTTGGCCCAGCTGGTCTGCCCAATCCATAGTGTAACTACACTGCAACTGCAATGTGGCTTCATGCAACAAACATGTAACTACCCTGGTGCGTGCAATTGATGATTAGTTACACTGAAACAGACACAAAGTGTAGCAAAAAAATAAATCTGTGCAGGTTACTGAATGATGGGCCTCAGCACTCGTGGCCCAGTGCTTTCAGGTCACAATGGGGGATGCACTGTCTGGTGCTGGGGCAGAGAGGTTGTCAGGGAGAAACAGCCCACAGTGGATGGTCGACCTGAGGGGCAAACACACCTTACACACACACACACACACCAAAAAAAAAAAAAAAAAAACACTCCTCCAAAACAAACCAGAAATAAAAAAAGTTGTCAACAAAAAATGAACACCTTTTGAATTATGAGATCCTCCAAAGTCAGCAAGTTTTTATTATACTCCATTATCAAACATGTAATACTTCATAAAAAAAATTAACAGTTGCAAAATCATGACAGTCTGCAACATGAAACGGCATAACGAGAATAAGAATTGCTTTTTATTACAGCACTATCTCTATTGTGCAGTACTTTAGGGTAAAACCAGCCCCCCACAATAATTCATTTGCTGTCGCAGAAAAAGGAAGTTTAAGCACAGCAGACACATTTTTTCACTCCCCAAAAATACAGAAGCACTTTACAAGTGAGGCAACCCCACCATATTGTGTTTTCTTAAGTAACAGCAGTTCATGTTAAAAAAAAAAAAAGTTTTATACCCTTCCTTGTGCACTTACTGTGACCCCAGATGTGGATTCCTGCAGCTCACCTTTGTTTCCAAATTAACTCATATGGTGACACGTTTCCTCCTGTGGCCCGGAGTTAACCCTCGTGTCTCCAAAGTTCGATAAGGTCAAAGGGGGCCAGTCTATGTGTTGCATGCTTACAAAGGAATGTACTAATTTTAGGCCAGATGGAAGGAAGTGTACAGCATTTATTTCTGATATCTGCCTATGTGGCACACTGACCACTGAATAGTTAAAATTCACTAAAAATACCACTAACGGCTTAATCTGGTTCAATGTCAGTTGGCATCAATCTGTATCCCCCACCCCCGGATGAGACTGAAAACAGGCAGAATTGTTTAATCCTTTCCCAGTCAACAAAAACGAAATAAAAAATAAATAAAAATAAGGGCCAAATGGGGGAAAAAAATAAAATAAAACCACACAACAGGTCATGTTATTCAGTCCGGCTCACATTCATGAAGCAGCAGTGTAAAACTGTCAGAACACCGAGCAGGCTGTCCCCAAGAAGAAAAGGTGCGTCAAAACTGGAAACAGTCACAAATGTCCCAATTCCAACTCTGAAATGAACAATGAGTGTAGGAAAATCAGGATAAACACTTCACAATTAATCTCAATTTTCAAGAGAAGTTATGCAACTGTTGTATCCTGGTTTCTCTGTACTGTCCAATGTTGAAAATAAAAGTCCCGCCAGCACAGCAGTAGCGCAACTGCTTGCAACGCCGACGTCCTGGGTTTAGGAACGAACCCAGGGCTATCAGAAGGCTGGACAGAAGGTAGAGTGTCAGCTGGATGCTCGCCTTCTACAGGACTGAGGGGATCTCGTGCCTGGCAACTACTGACCTCTAGACATGGCTGGGAGTAGGCGAGCCTGGGACCAGTACTTAAGGCCGGATTGGCGAAGGCAGTGGATGTCTGCATATCTGAGTAGAAGCTGCGCCAATACGCGCCAGTCACTACATATCTGCCTCTGTCAGAGGGTGCCATGGGGGGCCCACAGGGGAATGTGCCTTGGACGAGTCAGCATGAAGTCCAGGATCCTTGCAGGGACCCAGATGATTAATGTAGGGTATATCCCCTAGCTAACCAAAGGAAAATAAAAGTCGTGATATCAAAAAAGTGTTGCTACACAATGGCTGTTTAAATACAGCTAAGCGTGTGGAGCAAAAAGGTTACAGAGGCTATATTTAAAGGAGCTCACATATAAATATTGCAAATTTAAAAAAACATGCTAAGCAGACTACAAATGGGGGGAGGGCGCGAGCATCCTACAAGACAGGAGAAAAGGGGCAAGCTAAATTGGAATAAAAAGGTGCAGGCACAAGACTTTCCCTGTAACGTGAACTGCTGCTTTATTTACTAAGGCATGGCAGAGTGTGTGTTACCGTGGGATAACAGCACACCTCGGGAAGTGAGGCACAAGGTAATGCTGAATGCCTTCCACACCTGAAAAGTGCCATCCTCCCACAGTTACACACCCTGGAGTGCCTTCTTACAATCATAAAATGGTTCTTCTGATTTTTTTCAAAACTGAGAAATGAGGTTCTGTTGTGCAGGAACACATGGTCATATGATCACATCTGACCAATGCCAGGTCTTGGTTTCTCTTGCCCATTTTATACTTAACATTAGAAGGCAATCATATACTACTATGGTGGGATGCTTGGACTGTAGAATGGTTTTGTAGTTTGGGAATATTACAATAATATCTGTAACAGCCAATACCTGTGAGGCATCAGAACAATACACGGGTATTCTTATGGTACTGGAGGAATAACCCATGCCAATAATTACAGGACACAGACTACCTTAGTTTTACTAGGAGACATACAGTAATGAAAAACAGTCCATGCTGCCACCTGGACTGGCACCCAAATTAGGGCCATCTGTATACACTACCCATATGGTTTTGAATAGTTCAGAGAGTACCAAATACTTGAAAGTACGGAGCGTAAAGTACACTACCCAAACCAATTATCCTAGCAAAATGGATGAAATGCCTTCAGAGAGTGCACTGTCACAGCCTCCGTGTATCCTGACAAACAGGATGATGGATTATCCATACAGTCCTAGTCTAGGTGTAGGTATTATGTCCTGTGGGGGAAGAATATCACTTCAAAGGCAAAGCACACTATTCC
Organism: Neoceratodus forsteri; assembly: GCA_016271365.2. NCBI lineage: Eukaryota > Metazoa > Chordata > Ceratodontiformes > Ceratodontidae > Neoceratodus > Neoceratodus forsteri. The sequence continues at coordinate 140,044,852 of JADMNL010000031.1, read as the reverse complement.
AGGTAGGGATGTAGGATATGTGCTTCCCAGTGTTCCAGCACCTCCTGCTGGCTGTCAATGGAATTGGTTGAAAAGACAGCCACTTTCTTACACTTTTGGCTATCAGAGCCCCGCACGAGGGGTGAGGTGAAAACCGATAAAACGAAAATATACTGTCATCCTCACAAAAAAAAAAACAAAAAAAAAAAAAACTAAAGACAATAAAGGGATAATAAAAGCAACAAGGCTCTCATCCTGCCCACCCCCTAACACCGTGGTGGCAGCCATGGAAATATGGACTTCTGTCATCAGTGTAAAACTACAGCAACATACCACAGAACACCAGCATCACAGTAATCAGGTGCTACAAATGCCAGCCCTGTGGTCATTGTACATAAAACGCCATGGTACAATTATATTAAGAAGCCTGACACCCCAGGAGAAACAGAGAAAAAAAAACCCACAAACATTTTTAGACACTTTTCAGCATACATTCCAAATATTTTCTGTATTCATCTACCCCCTTTTTCTTAATATATCTGCGAGGTAACATGAAAACAGGGTCAACGCCTGTTAGGCTTCATCTGCTCTGGCTGCATGTCTACACCCATTATCACAATCCTCTACTCGTGATATCGCAGCGAGTTTCTGTGGAAATAATTATGGTGCAACAAACATGGGGTTGTGCTGCCAGGTGTAGACAGGCACCCAGAGAGCAGATGAAGTCTAGGGTACAGTGATCTGGTTCTCATGTTAATCTAGGTCTGAAAGTTATGTTTTTCAAATGGTTCTTCTGTGATGCTCAGGGTTCTTGAAGGCTAGCTGTAACTGGACTCCAGCCCAGTCTTGCAGCTCCTACAGCAGTGATGTTCCACAGGCCCGTCCTACACAGAGCAGTTCCTATACTTCCCAATAAACTCCTGTCACTCTGGGCTCCATCCAGCCTAGTGGGCAGTGAACAGGAAACCCTAGTTTGAATCCCTCCATGGTCCCATACTGGAGTGATCTTGAGTAAGTCACTTAAAAACACCTCCCTCTGCTGTGCTTTACCTCCCCCTATCTCGCATAGCCTCCATGCTACCCTTAGCATTCCTCAACCTCGTGTAATCTCCCTGTGTGGTGCTTAATCTCCCTCAGTATCACGTAACCTGCCAGCACTGTCCTTAGCCTCCCTCAGTCTCACATGACCTCCCCTCAGTCTCACCTAACCTCCCCTCAGTCTCACCCGACCTCCCCTCAGTCTCACCCAACCTCCCCTCAGTCTCACCCAACCTCCCCTCAGTCTCACCCGACCTCCCCTCAGTCTCATATGACCTCCCTGTGCTTTCTTAATAGTTGCTACAGCTGTTCAGACAGTAAAGTGCTTTGGGATAGCAGTGTGTATGAAAGACTGTATATAAAACCAAAATTCAATTCATTATTCCAACCCAACCCCCCCCCCAAAAAAAAAAAAAAAAAAAAAAAAGAATAGTAGCTTGTGAGAATTTCTCCACTTTATCAAATTATTTTTGCTGGTCCATATACAGTTCCAAGATCATATTTATGAAAGAGAACAACACAGACGCTCAATGAAATGACTACCTTAAAAAAAAAAATGTATATATATATATATATATACACACATGTAATTTGTCTCTACAACCTAAACTTTTGACACTAGTTAAACTGCAGTTCTGTATTATTATAACAACCTTGGACTAGTTGAAAACTATGGAAATCGCCCAGCTGGAGTTCAGAATGCCCAGTTGGTGAATGTTTGATTTGACCAGCTGGCTTCCTTGGCACTTTAAGTGTTGTGATACCAAGCCAGTATTGTGAAATGTTCACCAATGAGTGCGAGAGTGTGTGTTATCATAACTGTCTTTACAGCTGGGTTGACAGTATAGCCTACAGGTTAGAACACGAGCTGTGAACAAGCTTGCAGACATGGGTTTGATTCCCCCAACATTCACTTGCATACTGTGCGACCCTAAGCAAGTCTCTACCTCCCAAGTATTCTGGGGTTGCTCCCAAAAACAGGCACTTGTGCCTAGTGGGCCTTACTGGTTACCAAAAAGATAAAAAAAAAATTGAAAAATATAATATACACATATGCTATAAACTGAACTGCCTGCGAAACACACATAGGAAGGGACAGAGACCTGCACTGGTTGCTCAAGCCCCCGATTTATTTCCCCCATCTAAACAACTTGGACTGATGAGCCTGCCTTTACAGTCAGTGCCATGGCCGCTATCATGTGGGCCTGCAGTGGGCGTTTAAACACCAAGCCATCTACACCCTCCATTTCTGGAAGTCAAGCACCTACACCTCAACAAAATGGCCAGCCCCAGGCTGGCACCGGAGCAGTGTGGAGAGACCTAGAGTGGGATTCCAGGGATGGCACGTGAACACTGGTTTCTGAGGTGGTGCTGCCGTCATACCATTGGGCCCCGTTTCCTCAAGCCCCACTGTCGGTTTCTCAAAACTTAAGGAGTGAGCAACCAAATACACAATAAAAAATGGCACAATGAATTATTTCCCATACCTCTCCTCTCTAAGGCTCTGTTCCAAGGAAACTTTTAAGGTAAGGCTACCACAACTGGACTCCCAATTACAAAGATGCCTGCAAACATCAGTACATGCATCTCATTACAACATGCAAAACGGCTGGCTCCCAAATTTTCAACAACCTTATACAAAGAGCCCCCTGCAGGAGAAATGAAAAATTGCCAGCTTTAAAAAACAAAACAAAAACAAAGCTGTAACCTTTAAAGAGCCTCTGATGTGGCAGTGGGAAACTTGGGGGGAAAACAACCACTTCTAGACACATTGTTAACTTCTATTGTAATGAGGGTGGTGGTGGAAGAGCATTACTTAAGAGTGGAGAGGAGTATTCAGTGGCATCCCTCAGGAGTCTGTGTTAGGACCACTGCTGTTTAACATTTTCGTTTTATGATCCTGAAGCTGCGGTCTCCTGCTGGCTGCTCGAGTTTACTGATAACACTAAGATGGCCCAGGGTGGAGGACTCCCTTGAGGATGGGGACAAACTTCAAGAGACTCGGGGGGGCTTGGTGATCCCAGAGCCTCCAATTCAATACAGCCACATGAAAGGTGCTACACCTGAGAGAGAAGAAAAAAAAAAAAGAAAGGTAGGGCCTACACTGTGCGAGGCTCCTCTTGCTGCAATCAAGGAGGAAAAAGAAAACGGGTACCCTCTCAATATAAAAACAAAAAAACGTATTTATGATCCCCAGTTCCCGACAGATACAGGGCTAAAGCACGGGACTTCCAGTGCAACTTCCAGGTGCATGGCAGCCTAGCTCACGAGCTCCTGGTCTGCCCTCCTAATTAAAACATTAAAATCTGTCCAGAAATCAATAAAGTAATCATCTTAAGGACTAAGACTATATGGCAGCTAACAAACATCGAAGGGGACCGAACCGATTCGCTGCAATACAACCGGAGGCTGAGATTTCAGACAGACGCTACTGATTCGGGGGCCTCTACAAATTCTGCTTCTACCAAAACCCGCAGGAGAAATAAATCCCCGACGGCACAATCGAACAATACAAACAAAATGGACACTAAATTAGAAGATCTTAAGCGAAGTTCAGGAATTTAAAACGGACTTCCACTCCTTTAAACAGACAAGAAACCTTCCAAAAATACCTCACGGAGCTCCATACCAGAGTTACTTCCCTTGATTAACACTTGCAGGAGCAGGCCTCTCACATCCCAGCTTCAAAACACCCTTCAGTAAGTTGCTCATCTTTGTCATCGTACGGTTGAACGCCAGGAAGATGCTGAGAACCGTAATTGACACACCAACCTTAGATTGTACGGGGTCCCCGAGAATAGTGAGGGTTCAAACCTGCACTCTTTCGTGATCACCCTCCTTAGAGACTCTCATGAGTTGAGCACAGATCTAGATCTCGAAATTGAGCGAACGCAAACCTACCCAGTCGTCAGCCCGCCCAAGGTCCATCATCATCAAGTTCCTTCGGTACCAGACAAAAGAACTGATCCTAAGGAAGGCCTGGGCCAAATCACAAATCTTTTATGGTAGCACTCGTATTTTTGTAGATAACAATTATGCCCTGGCCACAATGCAGAGGCGGCGGGCGTACATCTCTCTGTTCCCACTGTTAAAGCAACACAATCTTAAATTTCGCACCCCCTATCCAAGCAAGTTACTTGTTCAATTTCCGACGCGCCAGCAGTCTTATGATAGCACAGAGGAAGCCTGCACGGACCTAAAAAGGTGTGGATACACCCTGCCAGCCTCGGTGCACCTCCCTCAGAGAACTACGGACAATCGTGGCCTCGTGGGGACACCCTCTCCTCAACAACAACCAGATCAACAAGCAACCATACAGTCAATTAAACAAATGCTGGCCCAGTTTTCCAGGCAATCCAGCTAAATTATTGTGCTGGCATGGTTTCACAGGGAGTACCTTTGTGGGAGAGTTTACTGGAGGGGTCGGGGATTACCCTATCGGTGTTCCTGGCCGCGGGGGGTGCCTGGGGATGAGCTGGCAGAGTGGGGGGAAAACCCTGCCCAGACACAGTAGATCAAGGGGTTGAGCGAGGCAGAGGGTAATCACCCGTGGGCTTGTCTTCTCACTGATCATCGGGACTTGGTTGGGGATGTGCGTTCAACAACATGAGTGCATTACTGTCAGGAGCTGGCAATGCAATTGTGTGCATAGTCGCTGGGTGGCCTGGGGCAGAAGGATACTGGCCTGGGGCTGGCATGGCTCTGTACAATTTTGGTGACCCCCGTACTTTAAAACCCCGCTAAATAGGGGTCCGCAGGAGCTCTCCAGCTTGAGATGGGGCGGGTAGGCCGGGGCCAGGCCTCCGAACCCCTCCTGGGACTTGGGGATGGGTCAGCTTCATAAACAAGTGGCCGGATGCATCATATGTCCCCGTTAAATAGGGGATGGCTCCTCGGCCCTGGGCGGTCTAGCGACATTAGACCACACTTGTGATTCACACGGTAACGTGGAAAAACATATTGCACGGCCTGAGACTTGATTTTGGGACTCTCGGGTTGTTGGAGGGCTTGCTCCTGCTTGTCCTAGAGCTTGAGGTGGATAGCGGGGATGAATATTAGGCCCGTCGGTGGACTTCTCTGATGCCCCTCCCCCATTGTGAATCATCTCTGCACAAAACTGCCCTTTCTGAGATCACTGTTACTTTATTGGGTAAGGTGCAATCTGGACGACAGATGTTTTTGGATACTCTGGGGGCCTCCCCGATGCTCCCCCATTTGTGGTGCCCTCCCCGTGCCCCTCCTGGGTTGGGATGCATGCAGGGGCTGCGGTGGCTCCTGGCTCCCCCACGGGACTTTAACTGCCCATTGCCAACTTCCCCTTTTACTTCCTTACTTATCTGGAACTGGATGATTACTACTTTATGTCGAACCTTCACCAGGCCAGTTTCTTGAATCTGATCTCCCAGACTGTCCTGAACTGAATATGGATTACAAGTGAGACTTTTTACATTTTTTCCCTTTTTTTTTTTTTTTTTTTTTTTAATTTTAATTGTATGCTTAATGTTAGATGGGAGAAGATCAGTATGCCTTTAAGGGATCTTATACACCTTTTCTATACATCATACCTTGACCTCAGGATGCAAATATTTCTGTGATCCATTATGCCACAATATTTATCCCCCTCTGTACTACATAATGGGGGGGGCGGGCCACAAGCTCCTAACCAATCTGTGAACAGGGCCCTGACAGAACACCCGTTTTTTCCCCTCTCACTTTCCCACTCTCTCAGTCCTTTTCCTACAGCTACCCATAAATTTATGTTGCCCTTATTACTTACCCCCCCCCTCCTTAATCTTAGGGGCAAGAGTTTCCCCTCGGTCCCATTCCATATTTTTGAATGGGTCCCAACCTACAGACAGTCAGTAGACATGTTCCCAATGCTGGTCATATCTGACCAAGCATTGTTGGAAGTCACAGAAACCCCCTTCATTGGGGACTGTACATAGTACTTTATCTGTTTAGTAAATTGCTGCCTATATTAGATGGCACTATAGTTATGCGCAGTTGGCATGTCTGTTACCCCTTGGCTGACCACCGGTCATACATAATACATTGCATCATAGTTGGGCCTATTTGGCCTTATTGTAATTTCCAGGTAGTTAATAGTTTTTCTAACCCACCCAACTGGACCCAGAGCATCAATATACAGTACTTTATATAACCTGGAAATACTGTACAGGAAATCCATGCCACGGAAACATGGAACTTTTGGGGGGGGGTCTCAGGGGACCATGTAGATTTTACTAATAGATTTAGATATGCAGTTTCCCTCTAAGGTCATCTCCCATAATGTCAATGGGCTGGCCGGCTCCATTAAGAGAGACTGCACAATTCGGGCTCTCAAGAAACTAAACTCAGATGCTCTTCTTTTACAGGAGACCCACCTCTCCTCTCCTCTTCGGAGCATCAAAACCTGCTTAAGTTCGGATTTTCGGCAATAGTAGAGTCCTCCTATCAGAGAGGGCGAAGAAGGGGGGCTGTTGTTCTGATCCCAAGACACTCTTTGCTACAGATTATAGATCAGTACTCGGACCGGGAGGGTAGGTTAGCACTTGCAGTGGTTCAATTAAATCAACAGATACTTACTCTTTGTAGTGTAAACACCCCCCCCCCAGGCACTGATGCTTCCTCCATCCAGCGCCTTGCTGACGCTGTTCTGACAAGTCAATGAGGAATTCTGATTTTGGAAGGGGATCTCAACTGTCTTCTTAATCCTGCGCTGGACTCCTCTGTCTTACCCCACCCCCAAATCCTCTGGCCAGAAACATGGGCTTGACAGACACTTGAAGACAGCTCCACTGACACAACGAAAATGTACTTATTTTTCGAATGCCTTTAAGCATTACTCTAGACTCAACTACATTTGCATTCCAAAAGAATATACAGATCTGATAAGATCAGCGGATATTCTCAACATCTGCTTATCTGATCATGCGCCCATTACTGTTGAACTTAATCTTAATAAGGAGAGGAAGAATTCTCAGTGGAGATTCAACCCTTCTTTACTCCGAGACAGGGAGTTTAAGGAATATTTGGAGGCACGAATCTCCGAGATACTTCAGGACAACACTTCTCCCCAGGTCTTCCCCCAGACTCTCTGGGACATCATTAAAGTAGTGCTCAGAGGCCACATTATCGCATATGCCTCTCATAAGAAGCAGGCCGAGGCAAAACTACATGCACTGTAGGAAAAGCTTCAATTTCTCCAGGAGGCTCACATGCAAGGAGACTCGGATTTGTTCCCCTTAATCTCTCGAACACAGGCCGAGATACAATGCCTACTGACAGCTAAAACGGAACAAACTCTGGCCTGGCTCAGACAACGTTACTATGAGGGTGGGGCTCGGGCCTCCAAGATCCTGGCATACCGCCTGAGAAATCAGATACAACAACGTACCATCTCTAAAATTAAGGACCCTGTTTCTGGACAGATTTGTTACTCTACCAGACAGATCCTTGATTCATTTAAAACATATCAGTCTCTCTATTCACCTCAGGAAGTGCCCGATCCCCACAAAATATCTGCCTTCCTGACCCAACTCCGATTACCTGCTCTTTCAGAGTCTCAGCAGACACAGACAGCAGCCCCACCCACAGAATTGGAACTCCAGACTACCATCAAAGGCCTCAAAAATGTGAAGTCCCCAGGACCTGATGGTTTCGGCCCCGAATTTTACAAAAGCACACTGGGATCGATACAAACCCCCGTTCTCCAAGCTTTGTGGGCAGGTCATACCACATCCTCTTTCCCGGTTTCCTGGAGACAGGCTACGATCTCGGTGATCCTGAAACCACAGAAACCGCCACACCTCTGTGACTTATACCGTCCCATATCAGTACTCAAACAAGATTATAAGATTTATACCAGCATAATGGCCCACAAACTAGATCAAATTCTCCCTACTTTAATACACCCGGATCAATCTGGGTTCATCAAAGGTAGACAGACCACAGATAATACAAAGCGTACCCTTTATTTAATAGAGCATGCTGTTTCAACGAAATCTCCCCTTATGATCCTTAGTCTAGACGCTCAAAAGGCTTTTGACACAGTCTCTTGGGGGTTCCTCCAAGCCGTCCTACAAAAGTTTAACTTTCCCTGAAGATTTCTACATACCATCAGAGGCATATACACTAAATCAGAGGCAGTGGTGAGACTGAACGGATCGCATTCTGACTGTTTCCCACTTTTTACAGGTACACATCAGGGTTGTCCCTTATCCCCCTACATGTTCGCTATTTTTGTGGAACCCATTTGCCCAGCTCTTCCGTCAATCCCCTAATCTACACGGTTATAAAATTTCGGAATCTTCCTCTCATAAGGTAGCCTATTACGCGGATGACCTTCTTCTTTATATTACTCACCCAGAGGAATCCTTACAGACTCTCACTACTCTTTTACACAAAATAGAGGGCCTTACAGGTTACACTATAAATCCAAAGTTCTACTTATACAACCCCCAGTTACCTCCTGAACTTATTCAGAGATACCCCTACAAATGGGACAAACCTTACATAACCGACCTGGGAATCAAGATCCCCCGGAATTTCTCGGATCTCTATTCCATCAACTACACCTCACCTCTTGCTAAAATTAAATCCGACCGGGAGTGACGGACCCCTCTCCCTCTTTCCATGTTGGCTAGAGTACAGTCACAGTCTGTCCAGATGAACTCCCTCCCAAAAATATTATACCCAATGCAAAATATCCCAATACCCTTACAACGCAAAGATATGAGAGACTGGGACCGTTCAGTTAGTAGATTCCTATGGATGAATAAACAACCCAGATTAGCACTTAGCAAGGATAGGGGACTGGCTCTCCCTTGTATCTTTAATTACTGGCTAGCAGCCCTACTCACACATATAACAACGTCTTGGTTCCTCCCCCAGACACAGTCCCCGTTCTGGCTTGGGGTGGAGAGGACGATGGCAGATGGCCTATTAAATTATTCTCTAGTGTTCCAACCCCATAATTCTACTCCACTGGGGAGTGGATCCAGTTTCACTAAGGGGCTTATCCAATGCTGGACTAAGTTTTTGACCCGGACGATTAATAAAAGTTTCTTTCGACCTGGATTAGTATTCCGGCGGAGGATCCTCAATGGCCTCCGGCACAACTAGACATAACATTCCGTAACTGGACTCGTCAAGACCTGAAACATCCTTTTCAATTTTATGACAGGGATGTTTTTAAATCATTCGAACAACTTAGGCAGGAGTTCTTTCTGAATCAGGAGGACTTCTTTCGGTTCCTACAGATCCGCCATTTCCTGGACACTAGAATCGGGTTGGATGTCACAGACTATCCTGTTCCTCTGTTGTGTCCCTTACTAATTCAAGTGGAAAGAGGGGGAGGATGTAGCAGTTTAATATCTCATTTTTACAGGGCCATACAGGGAACCCCTTCCCATATCATGGACCTGGTACAATTTCATTGGGAGGCTGAACTCCAGATTGGCCTGTCCCAGGAGGACTGGGTTCGAATTTGGCGTAGACAACACAGGATATCTAACTTGTATATCTGAAGGGAATTTTCCTAGAAGGTGGTCTCCAGATTCTTTCTAACACCCCAGATTACTGCCAAATATCCAGAGCGACAAGATTCTAACTGTTGGAGACATTGCAGATGTGGTGTAGCCACCCATGCACATATATTTGGGTTGTGCCCAGTGCTAACAGCCTACTGGGCAGAGATAGAAAGCAGGATCCTAGATCTTTTTCCGGGCTTAGGTACACTTTCCCTGGACGTAGGGATTCTTTTACATTACCCAATTCACTTTAAAGACCCACATCAAATATACCTCCTCAATATTCTCTTGAGCGTCATGAAAAAATGTATCACACGATTGTGGCTACGCCCAGATCCCCCCACTATATCGGCCTGGGAAGATACTGTATATGATATACACAAGCTGGAACACATGACAGCCAGACTTCAAAACAGGAGTATCAGAGCTGGTGAACCGTAGGAACAGGTGGTTCACAGACATTGCACAGACCCACCCGGACCAACCCCCTTAAGCTTTCTTCTCGGGATATCCGGCCCTCCTTTGTGGTTCAGTGGGTAACTGGCCAGCCCAAAGACCTTTCTCCTCCGGAGAGTAATCCCCGGAGACCCCATGGATGGGTCCTGATTTAATTAGTTCTTGGGTGCAGATGACTCTGTCCTCCGGCTCCCCTTAAATCCCCCCCCCCCCAAGCATCTTAACTCTGCAACAGTCCACTGCCATAGTGTACATATTATAAGTGAGAAATCCTGTAAGCCTTCCCCTGCATGCATACGGCGGTCGACATCACTACTCGGCTATTTCTCTTGTATTTGAGATATAATTTATGTGATGCTTCAGTTAACAACAACTAAGATGATAAATCTCTTTCAACAGATGTGTAAAGATATTTATATGTAATGCTGCTCTGTGTCCTATGTAAAAAAAAAACCCCATAATAAACAAACAGTTTAAAAAAAAGGGGTTAAAGCACAGCAAGCAGTGTGTGTCCACTGTCAAGAGGGCCAGCAAAATGTTGGGGTACTTCAAAAGGGTGGGGTGACCAGCACAGCAGGGGAGGTAATCATGCCCCTTTACAAGACCCTGGGCAGGGGCGGGGTGGTAATCCTGTCCCTTTCACAAGGCCCCCGGGGTCAGGGAAGGTACTGCCCCTTTACAAGGCCCCAGGGTCAGGGAAGGGGTGGTACTCCTGCCCCTTTACAAGGCCCTGGGGTCAGGGAAGGGGTGGTACTCCTCAGCGTGTCAGCGTGGCTCAGTTGGCAGCACATCCGCCTCTGGACCAGAAGGTCATGGGTTCTCGTCCCACACTGGGATTGGACTTGCACCTAAAAATCGCTGGCATCCGAGTGCAGTATTGGGGGGTGCTGTACTGCTGGGGTGTGCCGTCCTTCGGATGAGACGTTAAACAGAGGTCCCTTCTGCCCATCCTGGTGTTGTCCTATTGGGTGTCCAGGTGGAAGTAAAAGAACCCAGGGCACTCTTCGCAAAGAGTAGGGAACATTCCCGGTGTCCTGGCCAACATTCCCCTTCCCATAAACTGGTTCATGCAATTATCCAGGCTGTGTGTGGGTGATGATGTGCGATATGGCTGCCACCACACATTCAGTCACTTCACTACCAGTCTAGCATTGCTTGTAAAGCACTTTGGGATGTATGAAAAGTGCTATATAAATGCTGATTATTATTCTTCTTCCTGCCCCTTTACAAGGCCCCGGGGTTAGGGAAGGGGTGGTACTCCTGCCCCTTTCACAAGGCCCCAGGGTCAGGGAAGGAGTGGTAATCCTGCCCCTTTACAAGGCCCCAGTCAGTTAAGGGGTAGTACTCCAGCCCATTTACAAGGCCCTGGGTCAGGGAAGGGGTGGTACTCCTGCCCCTTTACAAGGCTCCATGGCCAGTGAAGGGGTGGTACTCCAGCCCATTTACAAGGCCGCAGGGCCAGACCTTAGTACAGTGGGAAGGGAATCCCTACAAATTAGTACACATTTTCACAGAATACTTTTTCATCACCGTTTATGAAGCAGGCAGGACGGACAAGTGGACCTAGTGCCTTCCAACCTTAAATTACTATGAATCTGTAGTTTATTCTCTGTACTTAGCTTCCTCTTATCGTGAATGATGCACAACTGGATCAACTGCCCCAGATGTCATCTACTCCTCTGGCTGACAATCTGCACCCAACACTGACAACCCTTTACTCGTGACATCATCAGTTTCCACAGCAACAGACTGTGGTGCCACAGGACTGTTATGGCAGATGCAGACAAGAAACCAGAGCAGCTAGGGGACAGGGATCCCGTTTTCATGTTAATGTACTAATTATAAAGAAAAAGCATGATGCTATCTGTAATATGTCTAGAAACAGTTTTTACAGAGAAAACAGGGTCTCCTTAAAAGGAACATTTCTATACAAACACTGATTTTAAACTCAGTATGTAAATTTGCACACGTTACAAAGGCATACACTCGAGTTCACACACAAACATACAATTTGACGGCAGATAAGGACAGCTTAGCCAACACAGTCTGCCTATTTTCTCCCTACCTAGTCTCAGCATAAACCGTACTTGATCTACAGCTCCCCCCCCCCCAATTACTTTCCACTACAATTCCCTTGTGCCTATCCTATGTATTCTTGAGACCAACCACTTTTCGCCCCACCACCTCTGATGGAAGGCTGTTCTAGGAATCCACCACTCTCTCTGTGAAGTACCTTCCTCACACCTCTCCTGAATCTACCCTTCTCCAGCTTCATAGCATGTCCCCTTGTTCCTGAGCACATTTTTTTTCCTAAAAAATACTTCCCTCCTGTTCCTTATTTGCCCCCATGAGGTATTCAACGTTCTCTATCCCATCCACCCTCTCCCTCCTCTTTTCCAGGGTGTACATATTTAGATTCTTTAGTCTCTCTTCGTAGGACTTTTGATGCAGACTCTGCATCAAGAAGGCCTCATCCCGACACATGCATACACATATACACAAACACACGAGGACCCACATATACATTTCCTACTACTTTCCCTATTTACAATCTTTTGCTTCTGCAAAAAGGTGTGCATTAGATACAATACTGAAGTCAAATCGACAGCACAGTAAAGGCAAGTAATTCAGCAGCTGACAGATGCGGCGCACATAAGGCACAAAACATGCCATTCTTCGAGAGATTTAAACAGTTGAGGTAAAAAGTGGCAGCGATTTCCAAAAGAAAACTAAAATCATCATTTTTGTGACCCCTTAGCAATCGTAAGACCAGAGAGGACAGTCATGATTTCGGTGTGCAGTGCGCCAACTCAGTGGCACCAGGCAATTGTGTGTGTGTGTGGGGGGGGGGGGGTTGCCTGGCACATTGGCAATCTGATTCATGCCCAATAACTTGAACATCAGGAGCACACTAGCAGGAGGCGTATGCAGTCAGCCACCTACTTCCAAGATGGGTGGGCTCCATAACACACCATCCAATTGCCACCTGTTGGGTCAGGGACAGTTCAGCGGGAGGCAGCACACTTATGGTTAAGAGTGCACTGTTAGGCCATCCCAATGACACGAGTGACGTTTTAAGAGATTTTTAATGTATTTGCATGGCACCAGGGAAGGGCAATGGTCAGAAAAGGCCAGCGGGTAACTCCATCCCTCCCACCATCATCATCGCTATCCTGCATGGACAGTTCCATGGGATGGCCTGCATAACTGGTTGTGCCGGGCCCACATTAAATCAGAATTTTATATTTCAGCTGCAGATGGGAGGGGTGGCACACTCGAGCCCCATGGTAGGGACATCGTTTCAGTGTTGGTCAGTGGCTGTGGGAACTCCATGTATGCCAAATTTATGGTATGTTATCTATATTATGAAACAAGCTTTACATGTTGCATTACAGTGTCATCTGTTTTACTGTTTATGTAACATGCTCTGAGCCCCAGGAAGCTGGGCGATGAACAAATAATGTACTTATTCCCACTGGCAAGAGTTCTGAGATAAGTCAGGATCGATGGGAGTCGGGATCGCAGCAGGATGCAGAGCCATGAGGTACTATACTGCCACCATTCTGTGAAACCTCATGATGCCATGTATCGTGAAGTGTTGCTGAACTACACTGTAGTAAGGCACAGTTTCCTCCTGCATGGCACCACAAAGTTCCCCCCAAAATTGTGGCAGCTTGTATTAACACATGGAAGGCTTAATCATGGATATTTCCAGACTTCTGCCAGTTACAGATATGTTTAAAAATAGTTTTTATAGTATTTTAAACTGTAAGGGCCACTGTTCAAAATGGCCCACCTTAAAGTGATTTTGCGACCTTAAAGGTGATAGGAAACCGTTTTTACACCTCTAGATGCCCTCCATTTGTTCTTTTATTGTCTACCCAGTATTCTGATATGTTTTGGATCCTTTTTTGCTAAACTGATCTTCTGATTGTGTTGCCTTTTTAAACTATCCTGAACACCTCTCAGCAGTTGCTACTCTCTTTTTTACTGCATGAACATTCTATGACATCAATTACTCCCAATCCAGGCCATTCAGATGAACAGCATGGAATAGTGTTAATGATGTCATAGAATGTCTTAGAAATATGAAAATCAACAGCAGTAGCTGGTGAGGAGAATAGAATTCTATGTACATCTGAGGGTATCGCAAAGCTAGCTTATTTATCAAAAAAAAAAAATCATCATAGCAGAATGCACAACTGGCATGGAAAGGAAGATGGAAGAGCAGTTAACTATGTAAAAATAATTTCCCCATCACCTTTAAGCTACCACTTTCTGCATGTTCTAATATTTTCTTGCCAGCCTATATTTATTTGGAAGGGATCAAAGTTTGGCCCTAGAGGCCAAGCACTCCATTACACTTACCCAATTCATTTACACGCCCCTGTGCTCAGGCTTGTTATATGTACAATAAGGAGCAGCGAGGGGCACACCCCAGTGAAATGAATGGGACTGAACTTTCATTAGTGTTTAAAACATTATGATGGTGAGTTAGAGATTAATGAAGGCCACCGCCTGACTAACAAGGCCTTTGTTAGTCGAGCGGTGGCCTTTATTACTCTCTAACTTACCATCATGTATTAAACAGGAATGAAAATTCAGTCCCATTCATGGATGTGGTTATCAGCAATAACTGGCAGACCCGATGGGTATCCTATGCACATCAAGAGACCCACATTAAAGGGCCACCCGCTGGCCCAGTGAAAACATGCCGACACTTCCATGTCAGCAACCTGGGCTCAACAACGATGCCGAGCGCAGCACGAGCCAGCCCAGGGAGGGTCAACCAACCTCCTGCACTACAGTGGCCCTCCGCAGTGGGTCAGTCAGCTTGCTCCTTTGTAAGGGTGGCCCATACCCAGAGTGTGCTGCAATGTGTGAAGCCAGCAGTACAGCGTCGACGCCAGGGGAGGCAGGAGGGTCCTGGGGGAAACGGATGTGCACCACCCTGCCTGGAGTACTCTACTGTATTATAAACAATCCAGTCCTTACAAAACAAATTAGATATCACATTTAAAAATCCGAACTTTAGTACTAGGGGCATTCATTACAAGTCAAGGGTAGTCATTTTCGAACAAATGGAAGTTCTTTTTTACCAAAAGAGTGATTAATAAATCTAACAGTTTGCCTACGGATTTAGTTCTAAGTGCCAATAAAGAGTCTTTTTAAAAAAAAAAGTATTGATAACTTGATGTTAGATGGTAGAATGAAGAATTATCACCACACCATATAGGAGCGCTCATGGGCCTTGCCTTTTCTAAAGCTCCTTTTTCAATAGTGAAAATGACAGCCCCAGCATTCTCAGGTCCTGCCTCATGTGGATCCCTGTTGGACTCAGCGATTTTTTTTTTTTTGGGGGGTTGCTGATGGGACTGGGGAGGTTGCTGGGCTGGAGCCATGTCCACAGGATGACGTAAGGTAGCAGGCTGAGGGCCAAACAGATCTATGAGAAGGAGACCAACAGTATTTGTATTAATGGCGAGGGTGTCTGTAGTTTGTGAATGGGTACAGTGAATTAGGACACAGATAGAGACTCTGGATATGACAATACTTGTTCTCACACCACAAATGTCGCAGAGCCATATGGAAGACTAAAAGAAAGTAAAATCATTCAACTGAATGAGCCAGCAAAGCTGTTGGGATATTTCAAAAAGGCATGATACAGCTTCAGAAGTACATGGCCCGAGATGACTGCATATGTGGGATTTGGGGGTCTCCAAGAACACAGAAAGCAAGATCCCATCTACTTAGCTCAGAGTGTTCAAAGTGCAAAAGGGTGGCAAAGACTGAAAGGCTGGCTCCCCCCAATAAAACCCTTCTACTGTGACAACTGGCCACTTCCAACTTTGAAAAAGGACTTCTACATAGCAGGATAGCAAGACAGAGCAACAGCACTGCCCGACGGCAAATGTCAATTAGCCTTGCTCCATACAAGAATTTCTCTTGAGCTGCCCCCACCAGGAAAACACAAATCCACACATGAAACAGACCAAGGGCTAGATTTTCAAAGCCCCCAGGGACTAATTCCTACTCCACAGCTGATGCTGCAGGACAAAATCTCTGCATCTGTGGAGTCTGGCATTTTCAACTGGCATAGCTGTAGGGGATGTTACCCCGGTCCCACGAGGCATAGCTTTTCCCCTGCAGCTGCACCAAAAAAATACATATAAATAAATAAAAATCAGTCACAAGCTGCCATAAATCGTGGTGCCACCTTTGTAAATACTGCGGCTGCAGCTCCTCAAATGGAAACCCACTTGCCAGTCCCCTCTACCCCCACCAAGCCACAGAAATTTCAGGGGTTTGAAAATCCTAGCTCCAAGTATTCTAAAAACTAGAACTAGGGCTAACTAACTGCCACTACCCTAGTTTAAAAAATAATCGCAAGCCGTAGATGTAGTGCAGAAGGTATTTTTTTACTTTTTATTTCTCCTGCATGAGAATCAATCCCAGGTCATCCACAGCAAAAACAGCACTGCTTCCCACTACACCACTGGGCAGCTGGCATCCTTATCCTGTACGAAAGCCCTTCCCATCTCAATCATGCCCCAACCCATTTTTTTTTGTATTTTTTGTATTAGCTACCCCATGTTCCTCCCACCCAAACAGGGTCTCCATGGCTACACCCTTCTTCCAGCGAAAGGGAAAGTAATCGTCTGCATTTACTGCCAAAGCCATTCTATGACTGGTTAGCACGTGCAGCCTGTACCTGCTCTCTCCTCCTCCAGAGCCAGTCTCCACCCCCACCCCCACCCCCAACGCAGACTGTAGCAAGACTGCTGGGTGCGCAAATGTCAATCCAAATTTCCCAGGCTGGACCCAACCCAAAGCTTTGTGGCGGAGAAGAGTCTCCCAAATCTTGACAACGCAAAACTAAATCTAATGATTCAATATTCAAAGGTTCTCAGCAACAAGTCCCTGAAGGACAGGGCCACATCTAAATGAGGTCGCAAGACACTGACAGATCTTTGCTGAACACATCAAGCCTGGATTAAAAGCATGCTTGCCAATGAAAAGCGACATCTTTATTTTTTTATCAGACAGCCTGCATAATGAAGTATTAAGGATCCCACCAGCAGCTGAGGTGGGGGAAATGGACTAGGTCTCCTATACCCACTGTGGTTCTTACATACACAGCACAAAACGTGGCTGGCTTGTGTTTATAGCAATGCTCCAAGACACACACACACACACACACACACACACACACACACACACACACACACACACAGCTTGAAGAAAAAATAACTCCCTTTCACTGCAGTGGAATACGCTCTCTTGCAAGAAAGCTTAACAGTAGCCTGACCACTGGTCCTTGGTTCTCCCATCTCTTGTAACTGGGTGGTGTGAGAGGGCGGCAGGAATCACAGCACAATGGCCTAGTGGTTACTGCACTGAACAGTGAAGCGAGAGATAATTTTGAATCCCACCACAGCCACAGGTCTCGCTGCATGACCTTGAGGATGTCACTTCACCTCCTTGTGCACAGCAGTGCCATCCCAGCTGTAAAACCAAGTAAACGAAAGACCCCCCCCCATCCCCAGACTGAAAAATGAGATGCTGCACCACAGTTTGATACTCTCAGGTAAAGGAATTGCAAAACACGGCTAAGTAAAAAGCTGTCTATCTTGCTTTCATTTTGTACTAGTCCACCTTTGTCTCATCTCCAGACTTCTTGGTCAGTTGCCCACAAAGTCAAACTATCTGGCATTCTTTAGGCCAGTAGATTTAAACTGCAGAAAAAGGATGATGCTATTCTTTTGAGTGGCTAATGACTGTCTACCATCCAGCCATAGCATGCATTTGTATCTAGAAAGAAATAAAAAAAAAAAAAAAAAAGGTAAAAAGGCTCTCGGATGCATCAAATCATACAAGTAACAGCATCACGGCCCAGTACAATGTAAAAGCTGTATATCTACTCTGGACCAGCCTCTTCCTTCCTCAGAACTTCCTCTTCCGGAGGAACTATGCATGTCCGAACTGGCAGCCACTGAAGGCACTTTCCAGCGCAGAAAGATTGGCACACCTTTTAATCCCAGGCCTGGCCAGCAAACAAAAAGACGCTAGATACCAGTTTCCAAGGCGCCCACACACATATGAATGTATCCAGCAACATTCTCTTGCCCCTCCCTCCAGGATTGTAAAGCACTGGAGACAGTTTATATAAAATGTGCTGCAAAAAAACTTTCCTCCCTTCTTAGTTTCTGCAGAAATGGAGCACGTCATTTACTTGTACTGATCGATCGCCCCTTGGAGGTTGTTCCACTTTCTGACCCAATGTTCCATTTACAAAAATACAGATCACGGGGGTCCAAGGGCTCAAAGTAAAAAGCCTGTAAACCCAAATCTTGCAGTCCAATCAAGAACAGTTAACACTGCCCAGCGACAACCTCTTCATCTGAACATTCTCCAAACCAGTTAAACAGACCGTTCCATGATTTCCAGGAGGTTCTGCTGTCACAACACCTATCAAAAACTAATGGGACATTCCACTTAATTTCTGTGGCATTTTTTCTTACTCTATAGTAATTTTATTTTTTCTTACAACATAAAAAAAAAAAAAACACTGCTTAAAATAAAGTTTTATAGAGCAAAAGCTGAAAAGTTGATATATTGAGGATTTCACAGCACAACCTCCAAACTTACAAAAAAAAAATATACAACATAAAATTTCCTATTTTACATTTCTGCTGAACGCCTAGGGAGAAGTTATCAATCTTGAGTTGAAAAACCCTTACCAGCCACCGAAGGGAAAAACCCTCCCTCGCAGCAAAATTTGGGGAGCAGGTGACCTGAACTGGTAAGTACAGGATACAGCCGAGGAGTAGCCGACACGCCTACACCTACTCGCCACCAAATCTTCAGGACTGGACCAGCTCCATAGCTTGGTGTGAGTAAACAGCAGGGGAGTCAACAATTACACAGTTTAAAAAACAAAACAAAAAAAAAGGCATCTAAGGTATTACATACTGTGCAGATTTGATCACCACCAAGCCGTAAATCTTACGCCATAAATAAATGTTGAGGAAAATAAATAGGTTTTTTCCTTTAATATTGGAAGTGGTTTGAGCTGCGTGGTGGAGATACTGTAAGACATTATGACCAGGGAAGATGGGAAGCGCTTTCGGAGAATAACAGTATAAAAAAAGTCTCTAAGTGTCTTCGTTCATGTCTTGGCTGTCTGTCCGAGCAATTTTCCGTGGCGGTGCTGAGCTCTCACCCTCTACTTCCACCTGCTCCTGGTCTCGCTTCTTTGCTGCGTTCTGTGCAACAAGGGAAAAGAAAGGTATTAGGACATATACAAGTACCATCATTCTCTCATCAGCAAAGGCTGTCCTAATACAAATGAAAGAAGAAAAAAAAGACAAGAGAGCTCAGGAGGTCCTGTTACAATCAGCCCCCCCACCACTTCTGTAAGAAGCCCCCACCACCACTTCTGTAAGAAGCTACAAGAGTGAGTACAAGTAGGAGGAGTCACCAAGGGCCAAAGGTATGTGACCCTATTTGTCATATGCACAAAACTATTGTTTCTCTTTTTGAAGTCTTGAAATTAAATACAGAAGTGCTAAATATAGCGCAGAATGACCATGCAGTGGGGGGGGGGAGGGGTGTCTGATTACAACAACCCTATGGCCCCATTTTTATTATGCTGATGTTTTAAAATAAAAAGTTAACAGGGCTGGGAATTGGTGCCATTTTGTGTCTGCCTGTAATGTCCCCATTTGCAAAAATGATACTCTTACCTTCTCAGCCTACATTAGATCATTTGTACAAGCCTATTTAAAGAGCATGTCTTCAGTCCCCCCTCCCCCCAAAAGACCCAGTGGTAGCCTTACCCTGCAACAGCAGAAATGAGCATATATTGACATTTTTATTTGCTGGCCTGTTAGCAGAGGAAGAGATTGTAAATTGGTACCGAGGAGTCCTGCCACACAATCCTGTTCCCTGCTGAAATAAACGATCAGCCCCCACGCTCCCCATTTTGTGATGTCAGAATTTGAAGAACTCGAGGGTGTGTATGTATGTCTCTTTACATACTATTTTTAGTATGTTAGTCCATTTCGTTCAAGTCAAAGCCACCACTTGACTAACAAGGACCTGGTTTGGCTTGTTTTCACAATGCACTGCCAGGTAAAATAAAAGTGACTAGGGCCATCAACATGCTGTGCAGAGACCAAAATCCAGACTAAAGTGGCTCAGAAGGTTTTTGTTTGCTTTTGCGCATGCGCAAGAAACATTATGTGGCAGCTTAGGAGAGAAGCGGGTTGTGGAGGTGCGGCACTGTGGCAGCCAACGCCGGCACTTCATTTGTGGGCTTGGCAGTGTTCACCCACTGCAGGCCCAGTGTTCTGCTGACACTGGTTCTGCAGAAGTGCCACCAACTTGAAACGATTTGTCCGCTCCAACGAGGGGCCACCCAGTCATTGCAGCGTCAGCCATTCCGCTGCAATGAGGGAGCGACTCGTCATTGCAGGGCGCTGCCTTGCCTGGTGTAACATTTCCCTAAACATGGCGGCCGCATAGCTGGCGCCTCACAGTCCCATGAAAGTCAACTGACTGGGGTGCCCAATCCCCCTGTTGGCATGCCCCCCGCCCAGCTCATTTGACGATGAGGGAGCCCACTCCCAGTCGGCATAATGCCCCATTTGCTGTGTGCTGAGGGGGGGGGTGCCCAATCCCCCTTGGCATCATGCACCACACATACACACGTTTCTGGGCCGACGGGGGGCCCCAATCCCCATCGGCTTCAGTCCCCTTCACCCCCAAAACACAGGTGACACTCTGGGAGCCCACCCCAGTGTGCACGTAAGCCTGCCCAAAAAAACCAAAACCCCTTCCCGTGACGTCGTTTATTTATGCTTTGTCCCTAAAACAAAGAAAACGGTCCTTTGCGGTCTCTTATGCACCCTCCCCCAACCTGCGCCCACCCTCTGCGCACCCGGCACAACGATCTTCGGTGGACTAGGAACACGTCTGCACTCTTCAAAGCAGACCATGAACTGAAGAAATGCTGGTAAGCTGTATTATGGCATAAACAGGATTTTTGCAACTTATGTGGATATCTCGGCCATTTTTTGGACTTTTGACACCAAATTTTCAACATGGGATTGTTGGGACCCCTCCTCATGAATTCAGTCACTGTCATGGCGTTATTCAGTCCCGAGAGGGGATTTCGCAGTCACTGCACGGAATCACCTTTCGGGACCAATTAACAAAATGACAGTGCCACTGTCCATGAGGTGTGCTCTCAAAAAGCCTATGTTGCAAATTTGGGGAAAAAATCCAAAAAATGACTGTTTTACGGGCATGCATTGCACAGTTCCCACGCACACTTGTAAGCTTTGCGAATTTGTAATATTTTCACCCCAGATTTTAAACACTGGCCTTTTTCCACACCTCCTTATGAACAGTACAGCTGTCATTTTTTACATCCAGGCCGAAATGTGTTTTCGCACTTCTGGCGCAGAATAGTGAGATCGCTGTGGGAAATCAGTGTTCAGGACACTAAGAAAATCACAGTGACACTGTTCATGAGCAGAAGTGCTAAATGCCTATGTTGAAAATTGGTGACAAACATCCATAAAATAACTGTTACGAGCGTGCGTTGTGCAGTTTCCATGCACTCTCGTAACTTCGCAAATCTGTAGAATTTTCACTCCAGATGTTCAACATTGGCATTTTTTTCAGACCTCCTTATGAACAGTACAGTTGCCATTTTTCACATCCTGTCCGAAATGTGTTTTCACACTTCCGGCACACAATAGCGCAGTCGCTGTGGGAAGTCAGTTTTCGGGACAGACAAAAAAAAAAAATATCAGTGTCACTGTCCATGAGCAGAGGTGCTACAATGTCTATGTTGAAAATTTAGTGACAAGTCCATAAAATGACTGTTACGAGTGTACACTGCGTAGTTTCCATGTTACCCTCAATTTCACGCATTTGTAATATTTTCAACATTGCATTTTTTCACAGCTCCTTATGAACAGTACAGTTGTCATTTTTCATATCCTGCCCGAAATACGAGTTTACACATCTGACGCAGAATAGCGTGGTCACTGTGGGAAATCAATGTTCGGGACAGATTAAGAAAATCATAGTGACAGTGTTCATGAGCAGAGGTCACAAAATGCCCATGTTTAAAATTTGGTGAAATAATTCCAGTAAATGACTGTTACGCGCATGTGTCACGCCATATCCACGCACGCTTGGAAGTGCGAGGATTTTTAATATTTTCACTACAGATTTTCAACACTGCCATCTCTTCACACCTCCCAATGAATGGTACAGCTGTCATTCTTCACATCCTGTCCGATCTGTGGTTTCGTACATCTGGCGCAGAATGGCATGGTCGCTATGGGAACTCAAAATTCGGGACACATTAACAAAATTACACTGCCACTTTTCATGAGAAAAGGTCCCAAATGCTTTCATGAGGTGGGGTCACAAAAAGGCCATGTTGAAAATTTGTAGTGTAAATATCAACACACGCCCAGGGTGTTAGGGTTTCTAACCCTAACGTCCCACCTTGTACAGGACTGACGAGCATCAGGGTGTGCCTTTGGATTGCCAACTAATGCTCATGCCATCCCTCCCCTAGCAAGTGACATGCATCGAGGTGTGCCTTGGACTCTTCAGCCCCCCGAGTTCACCCCATTCTCCTATACAGCACCCATTTCAGCGTACGTCCTTATGGAATGGGGTGACTGTAAAGCCGAACACCCCAAGGTACACCTCAACATGTGTTGGTGTCTGCAGGATAGGATGAGGTGAAATGGCATGAACGTTATGGAAGATGACCCAAACGCATACCCCAATGCCTGTCCGTCTCTGCAGGGTGGAGGTGGGGTTCGCATGAAGTTCAATACTTCACTGCCATTCCTATTTTGCATGTCTAACTCCTGCATTTTCAATGCTAATACCAGCATGCAAACATTCTGCATTGACAAATGCTTGCCTTCCTTGTGTGATCTGAAACGCCACCCCTTTTTCAATAACCCTCCCCCAAAAAAAAAAAAAAAAAAAAAAGTAGGTTGGAGATAGGTCTGTAGGTTTATGCAATTTTGCAGCAGTATCTCAAAACTACATTTACCAAGTCCATGACTATTTGTTTTATTTTAAAATAAAATAAAACAGTACAGCTGAGGGGTTAGAGAAGAGAAGGCAGTATAGCCCAGGGATTATAGTATAGAGCTGTGAATTTGGAGAACTGAGTTTGAATCCCACAACCACCACCTGCATACTGTGTGACCCTGAGCAAGTCAGTTTGCTTCCCTGTGCTTAAATCTCTCCCAGACTGCACCAGGAAATTAGCTTTAGCTCAGTGTGCCCCTTTCCTGGCCAAAATAAAAATGTAACTAGCAGGTACCACAGCTCCTCCAATTAGAACAATATTCAGAAACCGTTAATTGCCTAGACCCTCCCACAATCCCCCCCCCCCCAAAATAATATAAACCTTTAAAATGCCTACCTTTTTGTCCCATTGTTGATGTAGGTAGCGTAGGAGTATATTAGTCTTTTCTGTTACAATGACTGAAATCAAAGAAAGAAAAGTTCAGATTCTTGTTCCAGCAGATAACCTAAAATGCATGACAGGAACGCTGCAGGACTGAAGTGCTTAGGTCTCTGGGAGGGACAGCAAAGGCTGCTCAACACACACACACACACACACACACACACACTGACCACAGAAAGGAATCAGCATCACCTGTTAAAGCAGCTGATAGTTTGCCTCCGTGCTGAGAGCCCATCAATGCAGCAGTAGTGCTACCACCAGAGATGCCAGTGACCGGCTAGGAGGGAAGGGCTGGGCATCCCACAGGATGCCTCTCCTTCTCTGGGGTGGATGGGTACTGCCACAATACTGCTGCTGGGGTGACCAGTTGTGGCAATGCAGTTGCAGGGCCGCTTGGAAGGAAGGACACTGCTTAGGTTGGAGGTGTCTGTCCCCTTTTGTCCCTGTTGTGCCATCCTGGGGGTGGGGGGGCTGGGGGAAGAAAAAAAAAAAAAAGGCAAAAGCCCTGCCACTTGCTTGTGCCAGACCCTGGTACACCCTGGGTTTCACTTGTCTGGCTAAGCCATCTTCTGATGAAAGTGATGCAGTTTGGGGGTAAATCTCCTCCACCCTGTCCCCGCCCAGGGCTTAAGTCGAGGCTGCTTGGAGGAAGGCGGCTGGATACTGGCAGGTCTGGTGGGGAAGCACCATGGGTCTCTGGAGGGAATGGGAGCAGCAGTGACAGAGACGGTGGCATAAACAGAGAATACAAAAGTGGGGATGCTGAAGAACCCAGGTGGAAAAATATAGGGGCGAGGAAAGTAAAATACAAGACGAGCTCCTAAACTGCTTTTTTGGGGCTGACATTTTCTGTGTCTGATACAATTCTTGCATTAGAAAGATTTTCAGTATGTTTCACATCTATCCGTGGAAGGTGAGGTCCAGTGCAAAGCAATACGAAATGGCACCCTATATGGCCCAGTGGCAGCACAACAAGCAACTCTGGTTCAAAAATGGACTCTGTGCAGTGCGCGCTAGTCAAGCCAGGACAAAAAACAGCTGCTGTGTGGCACTGAGTTTTGGTGGCGGGTTCCACACAGCAGCCCCGCAGCTGACCCATGGAGCTTGCTCCTGCCACAGTGGGGAAGCTGTGCATGCACGAGGCAGACACAGGCTGTGGCCCACACCCAGGGAGGTGGTGGTGGGGGGACACCAGCTGCTATCTCCATACCAGCAGAGGCTTCCTGTTGGACTATGGTATGCCCCTGAAGATAGGCATATGGCCGGGAAATAAAAATGTATGGGGTCCCTACTAACCCAACCCTAGCTAAGGACAGGTCTCACACCCTAGAGCTAACTTTAAGACAAGTTCAATCCTTCTTGGGATTATTTGTTAAAAAAACAAAAAAACAAAAAAACAAAAAAAAAAAAAAACAACTACAAAATTACCACCTGGCTCTATTTATTTATTTAAAAAAGTTCAGAAATACACCTTTGAACAAAAATACTAATTTACAAAGGTTCCTCGTCAGAACAACAATTTGATTACACCATGCCAAAGACAGTATTAAAAACTGATTAACAAAGGCTGGACAATATTGATTCAGTGACAGAACACAAAAGAATGAGTAACACAAGTACAATTTCGGCAATGCAGAGTGAACAAAAGTTGAATTCAACAGGTCAAGTAATACAAAGCATAACAGACACTAGGAGCTATACAAAGGTAGCAGCCCATCTGGGCTTTGTCTATGACAAAGCCAAGCCAGGACAGTGATAAAAACAGGCTACTCACCTGTAACAGTAGTTCTAGGAGTGGTGCATGTTGTACATCCACACTTCTTGGCATGTTCCTTTTCCCTTTAAGGATCACCAGAAGGTCTTCAAGCTGGCTCCTCCCACCCACACAGGTGGTATATTCCTCGGCTCCACCCCATGATACCAGATCTTAGCCCGCTGGAAGCCAGGTGTTGTGCATCTGCAGCCGGGAAGGTCGTGTAGTTCCGTGTGGATGAACAACATATACCACTCCGAGAACTACTGTTACAGGTGGGCAACCTGTTTTTCTAGGATTGTGGATATGTTGTTCATCCACACTTCTTGGCAGACTCCTAGCAGTTCTCCGGGAGGAGGGAGGCAAGGCGCACACCCCCACTGATACTTACTTGGGGGGGGAGGAGACTGGAGAACTGAGGCCCCAAAACCAGCATCTCGACGTGACTCAAGATAGATGTGGTAGTGGGTGATAAAGGTGTTTGCTGACTTCCAGGTAGCAGCCGGACAGATTTTCTGTATGGGTATGTCCCTGGAGGCAGCCACCGATGCAGAGGTATGGTGGGTAGAATGAGCTCTTATCCCTCTGGGAGGCTCCATGCCCAACTCATAGCACAGACTTATGTAAAATGTAATCCACGTTGCAACAGTCCATTTTGCTGCAGGTCTGCCAGAAGCGGCTTCAGCGTAGGTGAAAAAACAGCTGGCGATCCTCTTCCCCGGATTTCCACCGTCCTCTCCTTACAATAGGAGAGGGCTCGTCTCAGGTCCAAGGTATGGACCTGTACTCGGCCTCAGAGGTGTAATTAGGGTAGTATACTGAGAGAGTTAACACCTAGTTAAAGTGAAACTCTTACACCACCGTCAGAAGCAATTTCGGGTGGGGGCGTAGGACAAACTTGTCCCTGTGGAAGACCAGATAAGAGGAGTCCACCGAGAGCGCATAGAGCTCCCCTGTCCTGGCAGACATGAGAGCCACCAGGAAGGCAGTCTTCCACGACAAGTATGACAATGCACACTTGTGCACTGGGTCGAATGGCTCGTCCATGAGTTTTGCCAGTACCAGCAGTAGATACCACGAAGGTGGAGACTCACACACCGGAGGGGATATATGATCAAGGCCTTTGAAAAAGCACCTGACCACTGTCTCCTGCGCCAACGTCGGCTGACCAGCCTGCACCCGGTAAGCAGAGATGGCTGCCAGGTGCACCCCAAGGGTCGATGACCGAAGACCCCCTTTGAACAGAGACCAAAGGTAGTCGAGAATGTTAGCCACTGGACAGAATAGAGGGTCCAGGCCCTTGCCCTGACACCAAATGGAAAACCTTTTCCATTTGATTTCCTGGTCGACTCCTTTCTGGATGCCTCCACCACGGTGAGGACATCCTCGAAAAAATCCAAAGCCTGGAACTCTAGCTGCTCAGGTACCAGGCTGTGAGGTGCAGGGATTGAAAGTCTGGATGGTATACCTTCCCCTGATTGAGAGATCAGATCCGGGTGTGCTGGAAGCTGCTCCCGGGGGCCTGCAGCTGAGGCTGAGGAGATCTGGATACCAGAACTGGTGCGGCCAGTCTGGGGCTACCAGAATCACCTTCACCTTGTCCCTCCTCACCTTGAGGAGTACCCTGTGGATGAAGGAAAATGGAGGGAAGGCATAGAAGAGGCCTGGGGTCCATGGCCTCAAAAAGGTACCCCCCTGCAGCGAGCCCTGCTGAGGGGATGGGCATGAAACAGCCTCAGCTTGGTGTTGTTCCCTGGAGGCAAACAGGTCCACCATTGGTTTGCTCCAGTGGGAGAACAGGCTGTAAGCTATCTCTGGATGGAGAGACCACTAGTGGGATGTCTCGCCCAAGTGGCTGAGTGCATCCGCCAGATAGTTTGAGGCTCCTGCCACATGAATAGCTAGGAGATCTGCCTCCAGACGGCTGACGAGGGTCCAGATGCAGAGCGCTTCCCTGCAAAGTAGACGAGAATGTGTACTGCCCTGTCTGTTGAGGTACTACATGGTCGTGGTATTGTCCGTCTGGACTTGAACCACTTGACCCCGGAGCTGAGGAACGAAATTGGACAATGCCAGTCTGACTGCTCTGAGCTCTAACAGGTTGATGTGGTATCCGAACTCCTCGGTGGTCCAGAGCCCGGGGGACCTTTTGTCCCCCATGTGGGATCCCCAGCCCATGAGAGAGGCATCGGTCGTGAGGACGGCCATCAGCTCGGGGCGGACAAACGGGATCCCTTCCTACAACCGGTCTGGGGCAGTCCACCATTGGAGAGTGTCCCACATTTTCTGGGTTACAGTGATCAGCTGGTCAAAATGACTGTGGCGCCGAGTCCTCTAGGCGGCCAACTTCCACTGAAGGAGGCGCATGTGCCACCGGGCCCAATGGATCACGGAGGTGCACGCCGCCATGTAACCCAGACGGCACAGAAAGTCCCGGGCAGGACACAATTGCCCAACCAGAAATGACTGGGCAAAGGAGGAGCGAACCTCCGCCCTGTCCGCCGGGAGCTGAGCTCTGCCCTGATGAAGCACATCACTTGGGAAGGAACAAATTCCGACTTGGCCTTGTTGATCAATAGGCCAAGTTGGGAGCAGGTTTGGAGGGCCAAGTCCCTGGACCTCTCCACCTCCTGCTGGGTGGTACCTGCTAAGAGTCAACTGTCAAGGTAAGGGTAAATTCTGCCCCCCCCACCCTGAGATGGGCTGCTATCACTACAATGCATTTGGTGAAGACCCGTGGGGCCAATGACAGGCCGAACGGCATGGCTCGGAACTCGTATAGGATCCCTTCAGCTCTGAACCAGAGGAACCGCCAATGAGACGGACCAACTGGGATGTGAAAGAACGCGTCCTGCAGATCCAGTGGACAGAACCACATGCTTTGCTCCAAGGATGGTATGATCTGGGACAGAGTGACCATCCGAAAGGTGTGTGACCAGAGATACCAACTCAGGTCATGCAGATCTAGAATGGGGCGCCAGCCCCCCCCCCCCTTGGCTTGGGCACCAGGAAGTACCTACCCGGAGACAAAGCCTGGGTCTGCTGGAGAATCCATCACTGGAACCACTGCCTCCTTGAGAAGAAGCAGAGCGATGTCATCTCGGAAAGCTGACAGAGTATGAGTGGATACTCTTCCTTCCCGTAGGGCGCAGGCTCGGCTTGGAGAGTACTGCTCGAATTCTAGAGGAAGTCCCTGATCGACCACCCCAAACACCCACCCATCCGTGGTGATAGCAGTCCAAGCGAAAAGGAAGTGGCGGAGCCTGCCCCCCATGGGAGGGACCAGAGCTGGTGTGATGGAAGAGAGGGGTGGCAGCCCCCACCCCATCAATGAGCAGGCTTGGAGGAGGAGGAGGATCCAGGACCTGAATCTCGGCCTCCTTTACAGACCTGGGAAGGCCTGGGCTTGGGCCGGGGGTGCCAAGCTTGAGCCTGCTGCTGCTGCCCTCCTTGAAAGGAGGGTTGCTGGGCCTCAGGGGAAGAATGCCGAAAAGGCTTCTTCTGCTGTTTCTTACTCGAAGAACCTTTAGCAGAAGTGGTGTCCAAGGCGGCGCTGGACTGCTCAATATGCTGAAGGTGACCAGCCACACCTGGGCCAAAGAGATCGGTGCCCAGAAAAGGCACATCAGCCAGTTTGTGCTGAGTATCTTCCGGGAAAGAGGAGAGTCTCAGCCAGTCCCTGCGGTGAGAGGCAACTGCAGCTGCCTACAAGCGGGCACAAGAGTCCCTAATGTCCAGAGCCATCTGGAGTTGCTGTTTGGCAACAGCCTGGCCCTGGTCCCGGACTTGTTTGACCGTGGTCTGCATGTCCGTGGGGAGATGTGGGAGGACTTCATCCAAAGACCCCAAGAAGGCATGGGAGAAGTGTGCCATGATGACAGCCGAAATTGTCTGACAGAGGCCTAAAGACGAGGCCACACAGACCTTCCGAGCCGAGTGATCCAAGTTTTTGGATTCCTACTTGAAGATCGATCAGTATCAGCAGAACTACCAGTATGCCTGAACACAGAGGTGGTTACAAGGCTCTGTGAACCCCACAAGGGACCCCAACGGGCACCGCATACTTGCGGGCAATGCAGGCATATGGAGCTGGACAAGAGGCAGGGCACTGCCAAAGTTCTAAGGCTGGGTCAACTATGGCCTCAACCACAGGAAAGGCCTCCATCGGGGTATTTCCTCTCTTGAGGATGTCCATGAGAGGGCACTCCGCCTTTTTCTGGATAGGCTCCAGGGGCATCCCTGAAGACTCAGATGAGGCGAAGAATGCCCTGAAAGGCTGAAGGACCTTCCTCCGTCTCTATCCCACCAGCTGATTCATCATCCCCCGGATGAGAATGTAGGCCAGTCTCATCCGAATCCGAGGAATCTGGATACAACAGTTGACCACCCAGGTCACCTTAGACTGAAATGCGGTCCGGGGTGATGGTGACCGAAAGATGCCAGGGAAGCCCGGTGTCTGGTCTAGCTTCCTTAGAAGGAGCCCCTCCTACAGGCTGCTTGGGCGGTGGTTCCACCACGATCGGTGGAGAAACCGATTTAGGCTGAACTGGAGGTTTCGCTGACTCCACAGGCAGGGGAC